>OY979709.1:57047581-59447581 GCA_963855925.1 Inga laurina
ACTTAGGCCTTGTGAAAGAAGAAGAAGCATCTCTGCTCCTTAATATGTTTCCAGATTGCTCCTGATCTATGGGAGGAGAATCATTATGCTCCTTGGATCCTGAAACTCCCTCCGGCGGTATTGCAAGGTCGCCTGGAGCCTCCATCAGGAGAAAAACTCAGAGTGGCACGAATTCTAGAACACAGCTTCTCTCTCAACTTTCTCTCTCTCTCTCTCTATCTTAGACTGTTCTCTCTCTCTCTCCCCAAATCTTCTTATTTAAGAAGAGTAAAAAGCATGCACATCTAAAAATCTTCAACTTATTCCATTGTATGGGATAAGGTTATAGAAGAAGAACGGTCAAAATTTTTAACTCCTTCAAAATCCTTGTAGAATTATCTCTCAATAATTTTACAGTTCAGAAGATTTGGCGGACGAAGTTTTATTAAACAAGAAGGGAAACTTAATTAAGCAAAGATGTTCACACGCGAGCGAGCGCACATGAGCTTTGATCCTTAGTGTAAGATTGAATCGACTAATTTGGAAAGATTACAACAACAACAACAAAGTCTTATCCTACTAAGTGAGGTCGGCCATATGGATTGCACGAAGCCATTATATTCTATCGAAAACCAATCTTTAGACAAATTATTAACCAACAGATCTTGCTCTATAACCTCATTGAGTGTACGCTTTAGTCTTCCTCTACCTCTCTTTAGAGGGCTCCATACTATTTGATCGACCCTCCTTATTGACACACCCAATGGCCGTCTTTGGACGTGTCCGAACCACCTCGGACGATTTTCTACCATTTTCTCTTTAATAGGTGCCACTTCAACTCGTTTGTGTATATAATCATTATGAATCTTATCTTTTTTTGTATGACCACACATCTATCTCAGTATTTTCATCTCAACTACTCCCACTTTATGTTCATGTTGTCCCTTTAAAGTTAACATTTACTGCCATATAGTATTGCTGGTGTATAAATTAATGACAAAAAATAAATTACTTTAAAGTATTTATATTTATTATTTTTCTTCGAACTAATATATCTGACTTATAAACTGATATATAATTAATCTAATGATATACATAAGTATTTCAAAGAGATCATATAACAAATGTTGTAATTAAGTAATTCATTTAACTTCTTTAATCTCTCCAAATCAGTCAACTATGTCTTATATTAAAGACCGGAGGTAGTATTGATTTATCATCAATTGATTATTTATCCTATTTTTGTGAAGTTTAATGAGTGTGAAATATGGTTAATTCAGCATTATAGGGGCAATCATAGTGGTGATTGGTCTGTACTTGCTGATTTGGGGCAAAGAAGAACAGCAAGAGGCCGATATCAAGATTACTAAAGAGCGATTGATGTTCAATTCTGATGATCCCCAAAAGCAGGACAACTTAGATCTTTAAGTGTCACAAGACCAGAAAGCTATAGTTTGATGTTTAGATATATAGATCATCATGATCTTACCTCAAATGCTAGTTTGATGTTAGCCAAATTACACTAATGATGATTGGACATGAAAGCCTGTTTGTGATGGATGAAATAAGCGTGTAATTAAGTATTTTGTGGATGAAATAAGTTTGTTTGTTTGGATTACAGAGTGGGGCTTTACCAAATGTATTTATTTATCACAACGAATCAGGACTGCAAAAAATAAAGATAGAAGATTCCCCACAAAATGAAACTCTTTAATTGATCATCATTGCATATTTTGGGCCCATTACCCACTCCCCAACTAATTTCTTTGATTTTTTTTTTAACTTGGAAAAGCTATTGGTGGAAAGTACTAGTGTAATAAAAAAAAAAAAAAAAAATATATATATATATATATATAGACGTGCTAATCAGAGATAGAGGCTTAAGAGTTGAGAGAAGCATTAATTTATAGTACAAGTCCATATGAAAGAGAACTTTATATTTGAAATGAAGTAGATGAAGAAAGCATTATCATTGTGATATTTACATTATTATATATAACATGTTAACTGTGATTTTTTTCCTTCAAGAACTATCTTATATATAAGTTAATAATTACTTCCAAACATCAACATGCCAAACAGTTACTACTTAATTAATTAATTGGTGAACGTACAATAATATTCCATGGCTTTTTAACACGCAACCACCAATTAACACTAAGGGCCAACGTTGCTTTATAATTGCTTTATTTGAATGCCATCTTCTACAATTAACAATAGCTGTTACAAAGAAATTTAATTTTTTTCCTCCACTGGGAAGAAATCAATGAGTGACAACCTTTTATATTTGGTCGATATATATGTAGGGAATTTTTTTACGTGTTGCATTTAAATTCTTCTTATAGATATAACATCTTTTCGGTTTGGCCACCTATATATTCTCTCTTAAATATTAATTAAATGTTATTACATGAATTCAGTGACAAACCGAGAAATTTCAGGTTGCAGGCAATATATATGTATTGACGGTATTAATATATGTATTTTTCCCCAACAGAAATTATTATTATTGAATATTAGGAGCAACAAATATACATCATAATGGTACACATAGTATTAAAAGAAAAGAAAAGAACAACTTGTTTGTTTTTTTTTTTCAATTTTTTATTGTCAAAACATTTTTATCAAATTGTTCTATAAAATAAGTTTTGAGAAGAAGAAAAGGAAAAAAAAAATCTATTTAAATGATTGTTCTAAAAATTATATTCAAAAAAATATAAAAACTTGTTTGAAAAATATCTTTGATAACCAAGACTGAAAAGTGGATAGGGCAATTAGACTAGTGTGTTTGGATTAGCTTTTTTTAATAGCTTCTGGAGAAAAAATGGAGAATAGCTTTTGGAGAATAGATTATAAGAAGAATAGATTATGAGAAAAAAGTGATTTTGATAAAATGAGAGTGTTTGGATGTTTTGATCAGAATAGCTTTTTTCATGGTCAAATTACTAAAAAGGACATTAATTTTTGTGATAATTACATATAAAGAATAAGATTATATTTTATGTATTATTTAAGGGTTAATGTCAAATTTAACCCATTATTAAAATTTAACGGTATTAAAAATGATACATCTTAACCCATTATTTAACATTAAATTTCATAATTAATACCAAAAATAAAATAATTTTGTCTATATGTAATGTTAATTAATTTAACTAATTTTTTTAATATAATTAAATTAGATAAATAAGTCTTAAATAGGATAAGAGGGAGTATTAAAATTTTAAAATTAAAAAAAAAAATAGAGAAAAAACGTTGAAATTCAAAAAAATAAAAAAGATGAGAGAGAGTGTATGACGTGGGGCCCACAAACAGAAAAAGAACCAATGAAAATGAGATGGTGAGGCCCACAAACTTGAAAAAGTAAGAAAAAATGGATTATGCTCAAACCATGGTTTTGGACACCAAAACCATGGTTTGGGGGTCAAAATGGATTATTTGAGATGAGAGGGTGTTTGGATGTTTTTTTAGAAAATCATGGTTTGGACTAGAGAGTGACAATTTGAGTTTGAGAAGCGCGAGCTTAAACCGTCAAGCGTGGAAGGAAGACAGGGACTCCGCTCATTGCTAAATTTTATAAAAAGTAAAAAATATAAGAAAACATATAAAAATTCTTTCTAAAGAAGGCCGAATTTTTTTTGGGGGTCATACGCTAGGCCAAGTAGGTCCATCCCAGCATGAATAAATTATCCTAGTCATAGCGCACAAGACAATCAAATCAGGAAAAGACGAAGAAACGCGAAAATACTACTATAGCTTAATGGTGCTATTCCAAGAGCACTAGAAAAATCAATGGGCCCTCGCTAACATGTATTTCAGGGACAGCCAAGATTTTCCATCATCATCAATAATTGTTTGGCATTTATGTCGTTTATATCCAGCTTTGTGCAAAATATTTTTATATTATTGTGAGTATTTGATTAAATACGAAATTATGGATAATTAGGATGCTAATGATATGATGTTACAAGTGAGATCAAACTGAGACCTCCTATTTACAAAAGAGCATCCATCCTACTAAGTTACATGGCTATTAATATTATTTTAATATTTCTAAAGCTTTATAAATAGAGCTACCATTCTCAGTTCGTTTGATTGAATAAGAATTTTTATTATCCCGGCCTCCTTCCCTCCTTTCTCTCGTCTCACTTTCCCGTTACATTATAAAGCCATAGTGTGAGTTTGCGCGAGTGAGAGAGAGAGGAGTCTGATCTTGATAACGCAGAGGTTAATAATGGAGCGAAAAGGGTGTGGTCTTGTGGGTTTGTGCTGCAAGTTCAAGCCACACCTATTGATGATATTGGTTCAGTTGGCTTATTCCATATTGTATTTCATCACAGAGGCTTCCTTCAATCATGGCCTCAATCCTTACGTGTACGTCACTTATCGCAACATTTTGGCTGGCCTTGTACTCTTCCCTTTTTCTTACTTTCTCGAAAGGTGCTACACCTCTTCTGATTATTATTGCCAAGTGATTGATCATCTTAGATTTTGACTAGCTACTTTCGTTTGTTTCTTTGATCTCCTTTCATGTGTATCTTTCATCGCTTGCAGCTAACTTTTTCTTTCTCTTGCAGAAAAATGAGGCCAAAGTTGACATTGGCTCTTTTGTTGGAATTTTTTTTGCTTTCTTTGTTGGGGTAAGGCCTTGGTGAAGACAAACATACTATTCCTATTATTTCTACATTCAATGGAGACAAATACATCGAAGACTTAATGAAATTGTCTCATCGTTGGAAAATTTCAGGTTAAGTCTGAGTCTAATCATGTACTTTATTGGTTTAAACTACACCAATCCGACCTTTGTGACTGCAATATACAACACCATAGCTTCCATTACCTTTGTAATTGCGGTGATACTAAGGTAATTCCATAGCTTCAATTAATTCACATAAAATTTCAACTTTTTAATATACCATAGATATATATATATATATATGCAATTACATTTTCATTCTTAACTTGTGTTTGAACTAATTGCAGGATTGAAGTAATTAACTTGCACAGTCCTCGCAGTATAGCAAAAATAGTTGGGACTTTGGTCTCTTTAGGTGGAGTAATGATCGTGACACTATACAGAGGGCCTATAATAAGAAATGTGTGGCCTCCTCTGATTCATATTAATAACATTGATGATCAAATCCATGAGGAGTGGTTAAAAGGATCACTCCTTGTAATTGCGAGCTGTGTAGCATGGGCCATCTGGTACATCATGCAGGTTAGGCCCTCATTTTTCTCATCACTACTCAATTCAACTAGAAACTTCAAGAACTTTTAAATTCCTATATATATATATATATATCCTCTTCTGGTTTTTCACTTACTGAGACAATAATATGTATGTATACAGGCATATACTTTGAAAAGATATCTTGCACCATGGTCATTGACCACGTGGCAGTGCATTGTTGGAGGGGTCCAATCAGCAGCCTATTCAGTGATGATAGTGGAACATGACAGGTCGGCATGGATTGTAGGGTTCAATATTGAGTTGTGGTCCATAATATATTCGGTAAGTATATAGTGTAAAATACACTGCAAATGGGATCTTATATTAAGGAGTGGAGGATCTTTAGTACAAAATTTAAAGTCCTTAGTGTTTGATAGTTAATAGTATTATGTTTATTGAATGGCAGGGAATAGTGGCGTCGGGTTTGTTAGTTTATATTCAATTGTGGTGCACAGAAGAAAAAGGCCCAGTTTTTGTCACTATGTTTAACCCTCTTCTTACAGTTATAGCGGTTGTTCTTTCCTACTTTGTCGTTGGCGACAGACTTCATCTGGGCTGGTACGTAATACTACCTCAAGTCCTAAATATAAGATCTTGTTGACTTTTTTTTAGAGATTTAAAAAGTTAATTGAGTTACTTTAAAGTATTTATACTCATTGTTTTTCTCCAAACTAATTTGTCTACTTATAAACTAATATATAACCTAATGACATACCATATAATATGATTAACTAACTTATTTAGTTTCTTTAAAATCTCTTAAAAAAAAAAGTCAACTAAGTCTTATATTTAGTAGTGGAGAAAGTAGAATAGAGTATAATATAACCCTTTATTCTTCATCTTTCTTTCGTTTATTATTATTTTTTCCTGTTTGTGAAACTATCAACATGTGTAGAATAATTTCGTGTGATTAATGAGTGTGATGTATGGTTAATTCAGCCTTGTAGGGGCAATGGTGGTGGTGACTGGTCTATACTTGCTGATTTGGGGTAAAGAAGAAGAACAAGAAGCTGATGATATCAACAGTTCAAAAGAGCAATTCAAAGGCAATAATTCTGATGATCCCCAAAAGCACAACACAACTGGAACTGATGAATTGCCTTTATAGATAATGTTTAAGAGAGAACCAGAAAACTAAGCATTCCAAGCAATGTTTTGATGTACGTATAATTTAAATTTTTCTATATAAGAAAAATAATTTAGATATTTAGATCAGTTTGATGTTTCCTGAAATGCAGGGTTTTTTATACTAATAGAATAGCATGTAATCAAATTTCACATGAATGAATAATTGAAAATGAAAGACAGTGGCTTTCCCAAATGTATTGATCACCATAACGAGTCAGGACTCCTCACAGATTCCCCCACAAAATGAAATCTTTAATTTATTTAATATTTTGGACCCATTACCAGGCCAACTCCTCCCAAACTAATTGATTTGAAATTTTTTATTTGCCATGTTTTGGTAATTAATCATCTCATAACGAGTTTATGCGTCGCGGCAGTGGCAGCATGAGGGCCCCAGTAAGAATTAATAATCTGAACGTCAATTTTCTTCATTATAAAAAATCGCAATATATATATACTCGCCAATAATGACACATTGTGGATTGTGGTGGATGCTTAAGGCACCGGGAATCCCTGCTTTTTTTTTTTTTTAATGTGGGGTCCATATATATATATATCCATACCATTAAAATGAATGGGACTAATAAAATTAACTCTTTAATTAGCCAAATATCACGACCTGAATTTGCCCACGACCCATTTTCACTCAAACAGCGTTTCTTGAAGTTAGTGTCATTTCAGTAGTTAAATACTTACTTGATCTTTTCTTTAAAAAAAAGGGTAAATAAACAATGCCTTTCAAGGGGAAGAAAAAAACCAAGAAAGAAGATTCATTAAAAGGAAGCTTTGAAACTGATTGTCACTGATTTATTCAGAAGAAAACATGAGTTTTACGTACGTACGTACGTTCATACATATGTGTGTGTGTGTGAGTATTTGTATATGGTCTTCTACTCTTGTTCTATTTCAAATTAGTCCTTTGTGGTTAAAACGTTGAATCTATATATCCTCGCACAGGGATCCGACGAAACAAAGTGCAATCAGCTAGCAGCAAAGTTGCCCTTATACTTGTGTGTGCATGGGCCCTAAAACTTGCATATATTTTTTTCATTGCCCCTCCTGTATCCGCACATTATCTTCTGCACAGTCTCATGCATTATAAATTAACAGTACTCAACTTGCCTCATTATTTTCTTCAACTGTTCCCATTGATCACTTTTCTGCCAGGTACATGAATAATAAACACATATATAAGTTTAATGGTTGAGAGAGAGAGAGAGAAGGCACATGAATAAAGGTTTAATGGTTGAGGATTCATAACGCACAAATCATTATCAATGAGCTTTAGCAGATGTAGTACACAGGGAAGAATATATACGAGCATTATTGGTGCTTATCTTTGAAAATCTACTATTCCTCTAGTCCTTACTATAGGACTCAGTTAACTTTTTTTTTTTTTTTTTTTTTTGTAAATAGGAAATTAAATAAATTACTTTAAAGTATTTATATTTATCATGTTTTTCAAACTAATTTTTCTGACTTATAAATTTATATATAATATATTAATACACAACATATACTATGATTAAGTAATTTATTTAGCTTTCTTAATCTTTTAAAAAAAATCAACTGGATCTTATATTAAAAACCGGAGGAAGTAATTCCCAAACCACTAAGAATAAATTGGACAACATGCAAGTTGCCTCATATGAATGAAAATACTAATATTATTGATCTTTGAGAATAAAAGAAAGTACAAAGAGGCCTTTATATAGATAAACTAATAGGTTAACCCTAACCTTAGAATCTATCCTAATCAAATTATAATATTTTAAAGATATATTTCTAAAATATAATATTCATATCTAATCCTAATAAATACTAAACGATATCCCTAATAATAATAATAATAATTAATATTTCTAAACTTGATATTCTCAACACCTTCCAAAGCGAAGAAAAAAACCAAGACAAGTGCAATTTATGAGTTTTTTTTTGGACTGAAGTGCAATTTATGAGTTAACTTTGTATGTATGCTCCATTCAAAAAACAGATAGAAGATTCATTAAATTAAAAGGAAGCTTTGAAACTGATTGTCACTGATTTGTTCAGAAGAAAACATGAGTTTTACGTACGTACGTACGTTCATACATATGTGTGTGTGTGAGTATTTGTATATGGTCTTCTACTCTTGTACTATTTCAAATTAGTCCTTTGTGATTAAAACGTTGAATCTATATATCCTCGCACAGGGACCCGACGAAACAAAGTGCAATCAGCTAGGAGCAAAGTTGCCCTTATACTTGTGTGTACATGGGCCCTAAAACTTGCATATATTTTTTTCATTGCTCCTCCTGTAATCCGCACATTATCTGCTGCACAGTCTCATGCATTATAAATTAACAGTACTCCGCATGCGTCAATATTTTCTTCAACTCTTCCCATGGCTCACTTTTCTGCCAGGTACATGAATAATAAACAAATATATAAGTTTAATGGTTGAGAGAGAGAGAGAGAGAGAGACGACACATGAATAATGGTTTAATGGTTGAGGATTCATAACGCACAAATCATTATCAATTATCTTTAGCAGATGTAGTACACAGGGAAGAATATACGGGCATTATTGGTGCTTATCTTTGAAAAACTACTATTTCTCCGGTACGTACTATAAGACTCAGTTAACTTTTTTTTTTTTTTTGTAAATAGGAAACTAAATAAATTACTTTAAAGTATTTATATTTATCATTTTTTCCAAACTAATTTGTCTGACTTATAAATTTATATATAATATATTAATACATAACATATAATATGATTAAGTAATTTATTTAACTTCCTTAATATATTCAAAAAAAGTTAACTGGATCTTATATTAAAGACCGGGGGAGTAATTCCCAAACCACTAAGAATAAATGGGCCAACATGCAAGTTGCCTCATATGAATGAATGTCCAAGTTGAGTGAGTTTTTCTCAAGAACCTTTCTTCATGCACTGGGATATTAACATTTCAATCAGAAACAGTAATGACATGATAAAAAAGGTAAGGACAAGAGGCTTGCTTGTCAAAAGTTCAAAACACAAATAGTCTAGTTAAATGAAATTAAAATAACACATATTCTGATATGTGGTGATGATGCTTGGTCACATCCTATTAATTATTATAATTAGTGCGCCGTCAGAGTTAATTACCTTCGTGTGTTATTATAGTAAGAAAGCACTTACATTCATAATTATTAAGAAAAACAATTTTATATTTTAAGAATTATGATTGATTAGTGTCTTGAGCCTTGTTTTCTAGATCTCATATTATGTACGCAGTGCAATCTACCACGCATGGTTCTCCATTAAAAGACACCATGCCAAACTATGATTGCCTACGTGGATGTGCCTTATTGGATCAGCTTAGATCGTAGGGTTCAATATTGGGTTGTGGTCCAAAATATGTGTTGGAGGAACTGGATCTCTCTGAGGAGTATAAGAACAAGAGATGGAGAAGAAAGTAGTGTATAAAATCTTCAAGATATGAGCAACACTTTCCTTTAGACTTAATTCGCCCCCATCTATTCCTATATAAAAGGATGCAATTTGGATTGATGGGCAAATTTCCTATAGGGTACAATGAAGACTATTGGGTATGGATTGCACTCCTAACACTCAAACCAAGACAATAATAGCTTTAACAAAATGATAATTTGACTTTATTGTTGTGCGCACTCAAGAATAAAAGCAATGAGTTTGATCTCTTATTGTTGTGTGATTTTTTATGTGTCAGAATGACTGATGGTGCTTGGAGGAACTCATCTGATGGGAATTTTAGTGTAAAGTCAACTTATGACAGTTTCTATCACCAGCAAGATCACAATCATTAGCCTCATTGGCGAAGTTTATGGCGCAGGGAAGTTCCAGAAAGATTCAAAATTTTTATGTGGCAAGCATTCCATGAGAGACTTCCTACAAATGAGTTAAGAGCGCACCACAACTTGAGTGTCCCAAACACCTGCCCCTTTGAGTGTGATAGTGAGGAAAGCATACTCCATATATTGAGGGACTGTGAGCATGTAGAGAGTGTCGTTTTCTATAACTAACCATATATATTATACTATGTTTTTTTTTGTAATCTACAGGAATGGCTCAAGTGGAACCTTGATTGAACCATATTTTTACATAATTTTTCATGATTTATTTGGGATTTAAATGCATTTTATGAAGCATTATTGCATGATTAAGCATTAATTTTGGTTAAGAACAATTGTTTTGAATTAATGGCAATTAGGGGAAAATGTTTACAATTTATTAATTATTTTTATACAATTATCCCTTGAACTTTTGATGCTACGTTGTGCTTAATTTTTGCATTGTAGGTGCTCAAGGAGAAATTTGAGACTTTGGAGGTCAAAAATTATTATTTTGTGGATTAGAGCAAATCACAAAATAAATCCCAGAATTTCTGAAATTTACAAAATAGTAAAGAAAAGGGCCTAAGAAAAACCACAGAAAAGGATCCATGAGTTCTGAAAAATTTAATTGAACCTCCAAAATATTTCAAAAGCTTTCACTGAAATCCCTCTACAAACCTTTGTAACTTTTCACTTTAGTCCCTGGGCCATAGGTTGCAGTTTGGGCCTTTGCTGGATAATGAAATGCAGAAACGAAATGCACAGATCCGAATAGGCTGATGGATATGGAAATATGGATATGCAGCAACCCGAATTGAAAACGCGAGTTGAGTATATATGCAGAGGGTGTGGCGCCGCGCAAAGGAGGGGAGCTTCATCATCAACGCATACCATCACCTTCATCTTCTTCCCCCTTCCGTCCTCCCTTGCGTCGCCGGCGGCCTTCATCTTCCTCACCATTGCCGCCGGCGACCCACCTCAGCTGTACTCCATCACATTCCACCGCCGGCGAGCTCCAAACCGGAGCAGAGACCATCGGAGCGTAGTGTTGCTAGCGGAGTGAGTGGCGCCGCAAGCTTCTTCACCAACAATCGATCTTGCCATCATCGATTACCACCCATCTCCTCCGTCAACTCCAAACGCCCACAACCATACCACCGTCACACCGTCATCATCTTCCTTCTTCACCGCCGGCAGCCTTCTTTATTTCCAACATCATCTGAGCTGTAGCTTGCCTCTGTTTCTGCATTCACGCAGGTTGTGGATCTGATCTGGACTTGTCCCAGCCGTCGGTGT
This sequence comes from Inga laurina, assembly GCA_963855925.1. Lineage (NCBI taxonomy): Eukaryota > Viridiplantae > Streptophyta > Magnoliopsida > Fabales > Fabaceae > Inga > Inga laurina. Next base: position 57,059,054 of record OY979709.1, read on the forward strand.
CCTCTGCTTCCAAATCATCACAGCCGTTGGTCTCCCCTGTTCCTGAACTGTCTAACCCGTGGCTTATTTTCCACTGTTTTGGTTCAAAATCCAGCACCAATTGCTCAATTGATGAAGTGCTGATTTATCATTTGTAATATGAGATTTTATGGCTGGGTGTTTGAATCAGAATGGGATTATATTTCTTGAAGTTATTTTCATGATTGGTTAGGCAATTTTGTGCTTTTGAGGATGAATTGGAGATGACTTGAGCTCATATGTGCTTCAAAGGGGAGTTTATTTTATCTATAGCTCATTATATTTTTGATTTCTTAGGTTTAAGAATTCATTTATATATTGAGACTATAATTTTAGTTATGTTTATTCTATGGATTGAGTTGTTGTGATTTGGAATTTGTAATGAGGATTTGTGCTCATCAATATATATGGTTATATATATGTTTATCTATGATTCTATTGCTTTTTATCTATTTAACATGGTATTGTTGGATAGTTTGATTGAATTGGAATTGTAGTTGAACCTAAATGCATTGCTTATTCCATAGTCACACTCTAAGGGGTTTTAATAATGCTTAAATAAATGGGTTCATGAGTTTAAGCATTAGACTCAATGGTAATTGGGGTTTGATATATTAGAAAACTTAAAGAAACTCATTACACTAAGAGGGCTTAATAGCATTTCAAGGATAGGGGTTCCTCTCTTGTGATGTTAGACTCAATGGTAATTGAGGTTTGGTATATTAGAAGCTTAGTGAATTAACTCCCCAAATATCTTAATTGAGTAAGGATAGCTATTGAAAACCATTTCCAAGAGCATCTTTATCACTTGCATTTCTAACCTGCAGGTCAGCCCGGGAAATAGAAAGGTTGCTAGATGGCCATAGCAGAGAGTGTTCGGTTTTATATGTTGGCTCTTATGGAAGAATCAATACAGCAAGGTGTTTGAAGGAATGACAGATAACTCGAAAGGGATAATTTACCGATGTATGTATCATATGTCGGAGGGCGTGCAAGATGGCAGATTTCAACATCAAATCTTCCAGGTTCTAGAGAGGAGTCTAGGATGCTAGCAACCCCCGGAATCAGGTGCCGTGCGAGTTGATGTGGATGGATCCAGAGTTGATGGTGGACATGCAGCGTGTGGGGGTGTTATATGTGATCACCAAGGTAATTGGATACGTCAATTTCAACAGAAGTTAGGATACAATTTTCTAACTGCTGGGGAAATCCATGCAATCCATCAAGGTTTTCTTTTATGTAAACATATGAGATTGAACAAGATCAGGCTTTTCACAGACTCCATACAGGCTATTCATCTATTATCAGCAGACTGTGGGGTTGAACACCCATTGTATGAGGTTATAGTGGCTACCAAATCCCTTATCTATATAGACTGGGACGTATGAGGTTATAGTGGGGTTGAACACCCATTGATTTGGAATTTGTAATGAGGATTTGTGCTCATCAATATATATGGTTATATATATGTTTATCTATGATTCTATTGCTTTTTATCTATTTAACATGGTATTGTTGGATAGTTTGATTGAATTGGAATTGTAGTTGAACCTAAATGCATTGCTTATTCCATAGTCACACTCTAAGGGGTTTTAATAATGCTTAAATAAATGGGTTCATGAGTTTAAGCATTAGACTCAATGGTAATTGGGGTTTGATATATTAGAAAACTTAAAGAAACTCATTACACTAAGAGGGCTTAATAGCATTTCAAGGATAGGGGTTCCTCTCTTGTGATGTTAGACTCAATGGTAATTGAGGTTTGGTATATTAGAAGCTTAGTGAATTAACTCCCCAAATATCTTAATTGAGTAAGGATAGCTATTGAAAACCATTTCCAAGAGCATCTTTATCACTTGCATTTCTAACCTGCAGGTCAGCCCGGGAAATAGAAAGGTTGCTAGATGGCCATAGCAGAGAGTGTTCGGTTTTATATGTTGGCTCTTATGGAAGAATCAATACAGCAAGGTGTTTGAAGGAATGACAGATAACTCGAAAGGGATAATTTACCGATGTATGTATCATATGTCGGAGGGCGTGCAAGATGGCAGATTTCAACATCAAATCTTCCAGGTTCTAGAGAGGAGTCTAGGATGCTAGCAACCCCCGGAATCAGGTGCCGTGCGAGTTGATGTGGATGGATCCAGAGTTGATGGTGGACATGCAGCGTGTGGGGGTGTTATATGTGATCACCAAGGTAATTGGATACGTCAATTTCAACAGAAGTTAGGATACAATTTTCTAACTGCTAGGGAAATCCATGCAATCCATCAAGGTTTTCTTTTATGTAAACATATGAGATTGAACAAGATCAGGCTTTTCACAGACTCCATACAGGCTATTCATCTATTATCAGCAGACTGTGGGGTTGAACACCCATTGTATGAGGTTATAGTGGCTACCAAATCCCTTATCTATATAGACTGGGACGTAGAAATTTCTCATGCTTTCAGGGAAAGCCTTAGATGTGCTAATTATCTAGCACATAATGCTCACATGAACAGATAGGACTATGTGGAAATTGGGTTACCTCCTTTGGAATGTATAGATATGTTTCATCAGGAGCTTGGTGCGCCTCCACAGGATCAATATGTGACACCAAGTTATTGGTCTTTGTAATCATCAAGCTTTGCTTGCCTTTGTATTCAAAAAAAAAAAAGAATGACTGATGGTGCTAGGTATTTATAGGTCATAAAATGCTACCTTGAAGTGGGGCCTCTTGAAGTAATACCTCTTCAGTTAAAAGTCATAACAATTTGTTAGATTCATGAATCTCATATATTGATACATGAACAGACATATGAAGAGTTATACCTTTATATTATATAGATATTTCTTATAAACACAATACAAATTTTCACCAACAGGTGGTTGTCACACCTCCGGCTATAACCTTTCACACATACCTTTAGAAACTAAAGAAACAACCTTGATAACTTTTAATGTTATAACCCCTTACACAACTTTTCATATAAATCCCTTAATTTAATGAATATGACTTTACAAAAAAAAAAACTCATATCTTCATTTTAAAATATTTCAACAATCCACACCATTTCAAAATCACCATAAACTCTTGTCACTTCAAAAATCTCATGTTTTCAGCAAAGGCATCTCAAGGATTTAAACCATTACCTAAGTAAGACATGGTTTCACCCATCCGAAATAATATGGTAGACTAAGCTTTGAACCAATTATCCCATATGAATAGGTGTGCATGAATTAACCATAGGATCTCCGGCCATTGTATGCCATTTTAAATAACACATTTATTCATGGCCTTGTTTCCAAATCCTTTTTATGAGAGCTTTTCAAAGTTAAGCCTTTAAACTCTTAGAAGCAGCCTCACTTCACTCTCATATAGGCAAACTCCATTAAGAGCATCACCATGATAAATACTCTAGCAAATATATGCTTACATGACTATTAAGAGCGAAATTAAGGCTCAACTTACCCTTTTTAGTCTTATGATTAACAAATACTTTTCCAACCTGGGATGTATTAAAAATCAAGTACTTGCAATCATTCTGATAGTGTACTTTCACCGTTGAACTCAAGGCTTGATATGATAATCAAATGTGAGTTGAGTTTTCGCTATTATGGTGATCAAAGTTTATAGGGCTTCGATCCCATCCTTTTTTATGTTTTCAACACTAAATCCCTTGTCACACCTTTCGTCAAAGGATCTACAAGATTTAATTCAAATCTTATATAACTAATAGAACTTACTCCATTCAAAACCAAATCTTTCACATAACTATGTCTTAGGCCAATAGGTTGGTACTTTCCATTATAAACTTGGCTATAAGCTTTTGCAATAGTAGAGCAGGCTGACTATCACAATGGATAGATATTGGTGCCATTGGCTTGCACTATATAAGAATTTCAAGTAACAAGTTTCTTAACCATTCCTCTTCCTTACTACTTGCAGCCAATGCTATAAACTCAAAGTCCGTAGCAGAATCTGCTATACAAGTTTGTTTCTTTGACCCCCCATGAAATAGCACCCTCACCAAGAGTTTAGACTCATCCACTTGTGGATGCATAATCCTCTAAGTAAGTCATCCAATTGGCATCTGTGTATCCTTGTAAAATTAAAAGATTACCATTATAGGTCAAACCATAATTAATTGTTCCTTTCAAGTACTTCAGCACTTTTTCCATGGCATGCCAATGTGTTATACTTGGATTGCTTGTGTATCTACTTAATCTTCCTACAACATATGTTATGTCTAGTCTTGTACATGTCATAGCATACATCAAGCATCCATTTACCTTTGAATATTCGTGTTGTCTCACAAGACAACCTTTATTTTGTGCTAAATTCATACTATAATCAAATAGACTAGAAACAAGACAACAATCATAACAGTTACATTTCTTCAATATTTTCTCAATATAATGAGATTGGGAAAGCCCAAGACAATTGTTATCTATAATAATCTTGATTCCTAATATGACATGTGCCTCTCCCATATCTTTTATGTCAAAGTTATCAAACAATAATTTTTTTGTTTTATTTATTTCATTCATATCAGTACCAAAAATTAATATGTCATTTACATATAAACAAATAATGACACATGTTCCATTATGAAACTTACTATATAAACACATTTGAGCGAGCAAAATTCAAGAATTGGTGTTAATTGCCTTTGGTCCATTCCTTAACATTTGCTAAGATAGAGGGAAGGGTGTGATACATGATTGTTTTTGTTTCTCTTTACTTTCACCATAAGACCAAGCTAGACCACTTCAATTATGTTATCTTGCAATGTTCTGATATGATTTTCTTTACTCATTCTCCCTCCGCTCCTTAATGTAGGGCTTGATTATTGAGTTAACGTTGGCCTAAGACCTATTTGACATTTTTATCTGTACTTTCTCAAATTAACCCTATTGGTATTCCTTAAACAAATATCAAGTAGGAGAGGAAGGGAAAGAATTAAGAAAGATGATTAGTGTGTTTTAGAAAATACATGTCATATCAACTAACTTAATTAATTAACATTCTTAATACATTCAAATTAATTAATTAGACTTACATTTTGGACCAAAGGTACGTAATATTATCCTATAAATTGATTTATTGATGGAGGAAACATCCTTTCCATGGGGAACGATTTTTTCCAAATCCGATTTGCCTTACGAAAAGGAACTAGGCCAACAGTTGTGTCTCACTGCATTGGTACTGATGTTCATCTCGGCCACTTTATCCTTGTAACACTCACTCATATAGTGTCGGTGCCTGATGATTTTTTCACTCAGATGTGGATAACAAGCATTTGTTAGGAATCATATTTAATTTTGCACTCAATCAAGTTGTTGATTGTTTATCAAACAAAATGCTGATTTATATGTTTATGATGGGAATTGAGGGAAAGCTTCTCTATAATTGCACTGCAACCCCCCCCCCCCCCCCCCCCCCCCGGGAGAAAAAAGCATTGGTTGCACAAAAATAAGAATCTTGGATCTATGGAACATACAAGGGGAGAAATTACGGTCAAGTAGGTTGTTTTTCGGGCTACTTTCTGGGATTTTTGTTAACTTTGAGGTTGTAAATTTTAATCGTTTTAATGATGCTTAGTTGGCAAAAGCACACATTTAATCCTTTAATTTCATATAAGGTTTCATTTTGGTCACTTAATTTTATAAAGTGTCTTTTTATCCTTTTGACGCTAATGCCACTAATACTAAATATTCAAATTTTAAATGATGAATTTTTTTTTTTTACAAATTCTAATATATTAAGTTTAATTTTCAAAATAACAATGATGGTTACAAAAAAGTGCCATTTGAGACTAACGATATAAGGGTTAAAGGACTAAAAAATGTTTTTTAAAATTAAGGGACCAAACTGAAAGTTTATATAAAATTAGATGACCAAATATATATTTTTTTCCTCCTTTATTTTAATGCTTGGAAGTTCTACTTTGCACTTTCTTATGTTTGGCAATTACTATGATGCCTTTTGGAGTGAGTTAATAACCATATCAACGAACACGATAGTTAAATCATTGCATGATTATTATTTCAAGTGCCAACTACTGTTAAATCATGCTTTGCCATTTATTCTGCCATGTTTCAGGCTTGGATATATGAGCATCTGTATATCCTTGAAATATACTCATCAAGAAAAAATAGCTTTTGAAAAACCATGGTTTTTCACACTAAACCATAGTTTTCTCTACAAAATAGATTGGAAAAAGGTCGTCCAAGCATATAATTAGACTGAAGTTTCCCCCAAAAAAAGTGTCCATGCTGAATATTCAATGGTTGTGAAATGAGAACTAAAAATGGATTAGCATTCCCAAATTTGCTCACACTAAACCATGGGTTTCTCTACAAAATAGATGGGAAAAAGGTCCAAGCATATAATTAGACTGAAATTTCCCCCGAAAAAAGTATCCATGCTGAATATTCAATGGTTGTGAAATGAGAACTAAAAATGGATCAGCATTCCCAAATTTGCTCACTCACATAAAACTATATCGACATCATAAGTGCTACAATTGTGATCATGGCATGTACTTGCCGTTCTGTGGAAAAGGGGACAAAGAAATTCACGCCAATTCAAAAGAGCAAGTCCAGTGCATTTACTTATCAGTAGTTTCCTTCTCACAAATTAAACAAGGGCGTGCAAACATTAACACGGATGAAAAGAAGAAAAAATAACTACAAGAATACGAAAGAAAATATCAGATGTTATAATGCTTAAGATTTACTCCCGTTGTCTCAATAATAGTTTTTTTCATCGAAAAACTAACTTTAGTGAGCAGAACCCTGGATCCTTCAAAGTTAACATTTGTAACTCAAATAAAATTATAAGAAACAAAAACTATTAGGAATCATGAAGAATATGTAATCAATTACTATCTTCACTCTTAAAAATACAAGACCTAGTTGACTTTTTAGAGAGATTAAGGAAGTCAAATAAATTACTTTAAAATATTTTTTTTCCTTCAAACTATTTGTCTTATTTATAAACTGATATATAATCTAATGATACATAATATATACTATGATTGAGTAATAATTTATTGAGCTTCTTTAATCTTTCCAAAAAAAAAAGTCAACTGAATCTTATATTTAGGACGGAAGAGGGAGGGAGTATATTGTAATTTGGAATGTATATTTGTAGTGATTCATGTTACTTCCTTCTTAATATACAACATTTTAGCCTGCTTCAGCGCAACATTTAGCTGAAGTGAATAGACCAGTAAACTACTTCTCAAACTATTTACATGTAAACAAAACACCCCCGCCTCCTTCGTAACGTTGTTGAAGGGGCACTATAAGAGTCACCAATCACTACGCAGCAAAAGATGAAGAAACGCCAAGAACATGCTATAGCTTAATGGTGCTATTCCAAGATCACTAGAAAAATCAACTGGCCAAGGCTGCCTAATAACATGCATACGTGGGACCGCCAAGATTTTCAACCATCATCAATAATTGTCTCGCATCTAAGTCGTTTATATTTAGCTGTGTGCAAAATATTTTTATACTATATTCCGAGTATTTGATTAAATATGGGATCATGGATAATTAGGGTTAATTTAAATATTTAGGATTATTCATTAGAAATATCAAAGAAGGATATTTATTTTTTAATATTTATCCATTAGACTATGATTTATTAGATTAGTATTTATTTATTTTTAATAAGAGGGATATGCACTAATGGCCAGGAGTTACAATTTGGAATCAACCTGCGACTTTCCAATTGAGAGACAAAACTGAAAGTTTATATAAAGTTAGATGACCAAATATGTACTTTTGCCTGCTTAATTTTAATGCTTGGAAGCTCTGCTTTGGACTTTCTTATGTTTGGCAATTGTTGTGATGCCTCTTAATTTGGAGTGAGTTAATAACCATATCAACGAAGATGGTTGTTAAATCATTGTATGATTATTATTTCAAGTGCCAACTACTGTTAAATCATGTTTTACCATTTATTCTGTCATGTTTCAGGTTTTGTAGTTTTGTCTACAAATATGTAAAGGTTCTTAGGTGATATTAGGTATATAGTTTTATACTATTTTGGAAAAATCACCGTGTTGTTTCACATAATAGATGTAATCACTAAAAAAATCTCATAATAAATGCGTAATATGCAATGACAAGTTTTATGATATAAAATGATAATAGGTTCATACTATTTACTTGTTATTGTTTTTGTGACTCTTTTTTGTCATTATATAATATAATAATTCACCCTATTATTTTCCTTTTTTTAAATCTAACGAAGTTACAGGCTTATGTAGTCAATCCAACAACTAATATTTTATATATGATTTGTATAATCTCTGAAATACAGAAGAATGGGAATCGTATCAGAAGATTTGCTTCAAATGGGATTCACTCAAAGACCCACAATATTTCTTTTCATCGCCTTCAAAAAAAGTAAGATATGGCGAATAACTAACGACAGTACAGAGTGTGGTGGTGGTCAACTTTCAGCGTCATTCATATACCAGCCACATGATTAATATTCTTAATCCGATCCATCTGTTAAAATAATTAAACTTCGATACTATATATATATATATATATTGCAATGGATAGTTGAAGATGTGTGGACATATATGCGACCTCTATGGGTAGCGGCAACAATTTGGTGTGGGAAAATTCTTCTAAACAAGTTGCTACAAGCATAGAAGTTATATCGCTTTAGGAATTTGCTCGATATTTTCAGGCCTTGTTTGTTTTTTCCCGTTTTTATGTTTTTAGAATAGTTTTATAAAATTATTTTTTAAAATAACTGTTGACAAGAAAAAAATATGTTTACATAATTGTTCAAAAAATATAAAGAATTAGATTTGAAAAAAACATATAAAAACTTGTTTGGAACAATTGTTCTTAAAATCAACTTGGAGAACTCAGAATGTGAGAGACAGAGTACAGGAAGAAGCAATGATTAGACTAAGGGTCCAAGGACTAAGAGATAACATATAAAAGGGTGAGATACAAAGTAGGAAGCATAACGACGAGTGAAAAAGAGAGTTAGGAAAAATAATACAACAAAACAAAACAAAAAAAACCTAGAAAATAATAAAACATCTAAAGGTTGTTTTGAGTTTTTTTTGGAAAACATATTTCTATATTTTTTAAGACAGTTAATTAAAAATTAATAACCAAGCAAGTTTTTTTTTAAAAAAAAACAAAAATTGTTTCCAAGAACAAGAAAATAAACATGCCTTTCATCTCATAATTTTTTTTTTTCAAAAAAATCAGCTGAAAAATTGAAGTTAAACATTTGTAAATGTATAAGAGTAACTTAAAAGGTTTAAATGCCTAACTTATAAATGATATTCTCAAATTTGTAGTTGTTTAAATTGATATTTCATAATAATTTTCATTAAAAGGTTTTTTTGTACTTGATTGTGATTAGATTAATCTTTAAGACGTAATTATAATCCCTTTTTTAAAAAAATAATTCATATGAATTTACATTTTTTTACGTTGGTATATAAAGCTAATTGGAAAGTGCATGGTATAAAAGAGTGAGAAAATTTAGAAAAGGACGCGTGAAATGGCTGTGGTTTGTTCCAAAATGTAACCAGCGGTTTCGGATTCAAACCTTGGATATGTAGCTGCGAATTACTTAGAGGTAGTGAGATTGTGGATTAATTAAAAGAAATTATTATATAGACATGCGGGGGACGAGAGACGCAAGAGTTTTCGGGTAAAAGTAATCTATTAAAAGAGAACTTATTAATTTGTGAACGACAAGAGAGCAGTGATTTCTTATACGCAACCACAAATAACACTTTCAGAATACTAACTTTCACATGAAACAAAAATTGCTAAACAGAGCTTTAAGTTTTTCCATTGTGAAGAAATCGAATGACAAACCTTTTATATTGGTTGATTAATATATGGGAAATTATATACGTGTTGCATTTAAATTCTTCTTGTTATTATATCTTTTTCCTGCCACTAACTCTCCTTAATTAATTAGGGACGTACTAAATGGTTACTACACGAATTAACGATCTTAGTCATAGCGCACACAAGTAATCGGCATAAGAAGAAGCACAAAGAACCAACAGCTTAATGGTGCTTTATATGATTCCGAGTAACTGGTTATTATACCACACGTAAATTATTCAGGAATCGATAAGAAAAAAATGATTATAGTTATTGTGGTATGACGTAATCTTTCAACTAGGAGTAATTCTTTAAACGGAAAATTAGTCTTTTGGTCTTTAGAGTTTTGACTCAGTTGTAATTTAGTTTTTAAGTTTTGACTCACTGCAACTTAATCCCTGTAATTTTAACCATTCTATAATATATTTCCCCATCATTATTTTAGAACATAAGGACTAAATTATAAATGGTTAAAACTATAGGGACTAAGTTGTAGTGAGTCAAAGTTTAGGAACTGAGCTATAATCAAGTCAAAACTATAAGAATTAAGTTGCACTGAGTCAAAGTATAGGAATTGAGTTACAACTGAATCAAAACTATAAGAACCAAAAGATTAATTTTCCCTTCTTTTGAAATAACATGCAACGTAATTTAAGAGCATTTCATAGGAATTTTTGCAGCACAGGACATCAGATTTATATATATATATATATAGAGGGAGAGACTATTATATAGGTGTGTGCATTTTATGCTTGTAATTGAGAGCTTTTGATAGGTGAGTTTGCGTGTGAGAGAAAGGAGATTAATAATGGAGAGAAAAAGGTGTGGTATTGGGGGTGTGTGCTTCAAGTTCAAGGCACACTTAATGATGATCTTAGTTCAGTTGGGCTATTCCTTCGTGTATTTCATCACAGACGCTTCCTTCCACCATGGCTTCAATCCTTGAGTCTAATTAACCTATCGCAGTATTGTGCCTGGCCTTGCTCTTTTGCCTTTTGCTTTCTTTCTTGAGAGGTACGTACGTACATACACATATGCAAAGATTGATCTTCAATAATACTTTTAATAACCTCCATATCCAACTTTCTCAATGTATCTTGCAGAAAACGAGGCCCAAGTTGACACTGGCTCTCTTCTTGGAAATTTTTGTGCTTTCTTTGTTGGGGTAATACAAGGCCTTAAACACAAGCGCGCATATTAATTATTCTTATATATAAATATAGAAACTCAACGAATTCGTCTTATCTTTCAAGAATTTCAGAGTAAGTTTGAGTCTAAACATGTACTTTGCCAGCCTAAAATACACGAATCCAACCTTTGCGACTATATTATTCAACACCTTAGCTTCCCTTACCTTCATTATTGCAGTGATACTTAGGTAATTCTCAACCTTCTTGATTCACAATGGACACGCAATTACATGCACTTTCATATTTTCATCACTTGTATGGATTAAATATTGCAGAGTTGAGGTTATTAATCTACGCAATCCTCGCAGTATACCAAAAATAATTGGGACTGTGGTCTCTTTGGGTGGGGTAATGGTCGTGACACTATACAGAGGGCCTATAATAAGAAACTTATGGCCTCAGAAAATACATACATTGAAAATTGGATTAAGGTCTCTCTCTTGGAGCTCGTGCCACCAGAAAGTTTTTTTCAATGGATGATGTAGTATCTCTGAAGATACCGCTGGACAGACCGCCGGACAAGCCAGAGCAATCGGATAAATCTCGGAATAAACTCATTGCACGCATTACATCAGAAGAATCAGTTTCGTTAGGGAAGGGGGTAGAAACTTCTGAGGCCCCTGCTTCGGTGTTGCAAAACAAAAATTAGGGGGCTATTTCAATCTCATCAATGTGCAAGAAAATCTCCTCATACAAGGATTCATTGATGGGTCTCAACCGTCTGGACTTCAATGGGACTGCGTTTGACTCATCTACTGCTAGTGAAGACTCACTGACTTTGGAGCTACAAAATCAAACGTGGAAGATTCCAGAACCCTCCAAGGAAATCAATAAGCTTAAGGCTATATATCCATCCATGGATATCACTGAAGAGGAATTCAATGAAGCATGTAAGCCCTGGAACAGATCTCTCATAATCACTGTGTTAGGCGCTCATTTTTATCTGCTCAAGCTGAAGGAATTGCTCTGTAGGTTGTGGAAATTCAATGAGTTTGAATTGATAGATCTCCCAAACAACTATTATGTTGTTAGGTTCACAAACCCTGAGAGTTGGGAAGCTTACTACAAACGCATCTTACTAGATGGACCGTGGGTCATCGCGCAACATGTAATTTTGGTTCAGAAATGGACGCCATTCTTTGACCCTTTCAAAAATCAGCTGGGGAGGATTGTAACTTGGGTTAGGATTCCAAATATTCCTCTTATCTTCTACTCTCATAAATTCATCTCCAGATTGGGGGATATGATTGGGAGGACTATTAGAGTAGACTTAAATACTCTAAACTCTAGTAATCAGTCTGCAGGAGTGGTGGCAAGGGGTAGATACGCGAGAATTTGCATGGAGTTAGATCTTCAAAAAAGTGTTGTTCCTCGCGTTATCTTAGCATCCACCGTCTTCAACGTCGAGTATGAAGGACTAGATTTGATATGTTTTAATTGCGGTAGATATGGTCACAAGAGAGAAGCTTGCTCTCGCAAGGAAGAGGAAATCAATTCCGAAAATGCAAAATGTTCAGGAAAGGAAGAGGGGATCAAACCTGGTCCGGTGAGTTCCGAACAGGGAGCGCCGGCCTCGTCACCGGAGGAAGTGCCGGTCTCGTCACCGGAGGAAGCTTTTGGCCCGTGGATGATGGTGGGAAGTCAGAGGAAAAACAGATTCCCAAGAATGGGAAATCATAGAAACGACGTGGATCGAGGAAGGTATGGGTCGTCTGCCAGAGACATGGGGAAGAGGAACAAATCGAGTAATTTTGAATATTTGGTAGAACTAGATGAAGGTATAGATATGAGAGAACCCAAGCTAGAGAAGGCTCGGATGTCTGTGCGTACAGGAGCAAGTGCAGGTACTGGTCAAAAAGTCTCAAGTAAAAGAAAGAACAGCAGGAATGACAGCTACCACTTGAGTAAGATTCAAAAATCCAATCTAGCGTATAGGAAAAAGGATCTAGCCATTGGTGGGCTTAAAGCCATTCTGCCAAAAGTCCTTCCGCAAGGGCCCAAGGCAAATGAAGCCCAACCTCCCCAAGTCTCAATCAACGGCGCCGAAGATGCCGTTGGACCCAAAGATGCCATTGGACCCAATTCGGACAAGCCCAAACTACCAAAGTCGGGTGCAAGAGCTCACAAAGTGGTGGCGGGCTCCATGATCGAAGCCCAATCCCAAATCATTCCGTGCTCTTCTTAGACCACTGTCCAATTAGTCGAAAGTTAGGGACCGTTTTCAATCCAACCCGAATTTGACCCCATTGCTCAAGGCCTATCCAAGGAAAATTCTCCCAGTGTGGACACTTCGCTCCTAAGTGATCTTGACGCAAATCCGCTGGTGGAATTTCAGCCTGGCGATTCCGTTGAAGTTGATTCCCCCCTAGAGTCTCAGGTTCGATGACATCTTTGGCATGTGATAAGATGACGAGCAAGGTGGATTCGGGTTTGCCTCCTGTTCCTACATCTTCCAGTTCTGAACTGGAACCAGCTATTATGGAAGGCTCTGAGAGGGGCAGACCAAACAGGAATATGAGGGAATTAAAAAATAGAAGCAGATCTATGTCTGGACGCGTCCCTCCAGATAAGTAGCTTTTATTCCTGCTTCTAGTTTTTTTTTCCTCTTTATCTTTTTTCATGATTATTTCTTGTTGGAATTGTAGGGGTTTGTAGCAAATCTTTTCCCCATATTCTTCGTGATATTGTTTCTAAATATTCTATCTCGGTCATGGGTCTTCTGGAAACCAGGGTTAGTGGTCATAAAGAGGATGTTATGGTCTGTAAACTGGGTTTTAATAACTGGTTGAGGGTTGAGGCAACGGGTTATGCGGGAGGCATTTGGGTTCTGTGGCATGATAGTGAAGTTTCCATGGAATACCTTTTCTCTACAAATCAACTCCTTCATTGTCGTTTGACTGAGAAAAAATCCAAAAAATGTTTTTATGTCACTTTTGTATATGGGGACCCTAGGTGGAGCTATAGACAAGAGCTTTGGGCATCGCTCAGGGATTTGGCAGAAATTATCTCTGAGGCATGGCTTGTTTTAGGGGATTTCAATTATTTTCTTAATCCCTTTGATAAGACTGGGGGCGCTGCTATTAGTGATAGATCCTTAGCTCCCTTCAGAAACTGTGTCCATGATTGTGATTTATTGGAGCTACCTGTAGTTGGGGACAAATTCACGTGGTCTATACACGATATTAAGGAAAGGCTGGATTGGGCTTTTTGTAATTTAACCTGGGAAATGACTTATCCACTACACAAAAATTTTCACTAGTTTCGCTTCAAATCTTATCATCTTGTACTGGTGATTACTGCTGGAGGTGATAGCGCCCCCTCACCATTAAACCATTTCAGATATCAAGCGGCTTGGTGCCTTGAAAAGGATTTTTCTGACTTAGTAAATGCCGCTTGGCACAACAATGATTGGCTTTCTGGCTGTAACAATTTCCAATGTAAGGCCTCTTGGTGGAATAAGAATGAGATAGGCAACCTTCCCAAAAAAAAGAGGACTTTGATCAAGCTCTTGGAGGGGGTTGATCGTCAACTCTCTGTGCGCCCTCATGCGGGATTAATTAAGCTTGAAGCGAAACTTTGGAAGGAGTACATCAAGGTTGTAAATCAAGAAGAGCTTCTTTGGTACCAAAAGTCAAGATGCAAGTGGCTCAAATATGGAGACAAAAATACAAGTTTTTTTCACTCTTCCACGGTGATCAAAAGAAAGAAAAACAAAATAGACTCTCTTCAAGATGGCCAAGGAAACTGGATTACCAACCAAGAAAAGCTTAAAGCATCTGCTCTAAACTTCTTCAGAGATCTCTACTCGGCGGATAATGAGGTGCAAAATGTTTCAGAATGGCCAGTCAACTTCTTATCCCTGGACGAATCTCAGCTTTCTCACCTTCAAAAGGATGTGTCTGCAGTGGAAATAAAAAATGCAGCTTTTGAGATGGGCGTTTTCAAGGCGCCTGGTCCGGACGGCCTTCAACCACATTTTTTCCAGACACAGTAGAACATTGTGGGTCCAAAGATCTGTGATCTTATCTTCTCTATTTTTAGAGATCCGAGCAGAGTCAAAGATATTAACCAGACTCACATCGCTCTGATCCCTAAGGTTGATAACCCCGCCTCGCTTAAAGAGTTCCGGCCCATATCTCTCTGCAATGTGAGTTACAAAATTCTTAGTAAAGTTCTTGCTAACAGAATGAGATCAGTAACGGACTTCCTGATTCACCCTACTCAATGCAGCTTCATCAGGGGTAGGCAAAGTTGCAATAATATAATTCTGGCTCAAGAAGCGATCCACACTATGAGAACGACTAGAAAGAAGAAAGGTTATGTCGCCATCAAGGTGGACATGGAAAAAGCTTTTGACAAGCTGGACTGGAACTTCCTGCTTTTTAATCTTCGTAGTCTGGGCCTTAACGACCACTTTGTAAAGCTGTTGATGATGTGTGTATCCTCTCCCACAATGCGAGTGATTTGGAATGGATCCCTCTCAACTCAGTTTCAGTCCTCTAGAGGTGTGAGACAAGGTGATCCTTTGAGTCCATACCTTTTCATACTCTGTATGGAAAGACTGAGCCAATTGATAAATCGGGTTGTGGTTGAGAGAAGATGGAAGCCTCTAAGGATTAGTCAATCGTGTCCAAACCTCTCCCACCTCTTCTTTGCTGATGACCTTCTTCTCTTCGCTGAGGCTTCCACTAGTCAGATGGAGATCATTAGAGATCTGATGATTTTCTTCTACAAGGTATCGGGTCATAGGATAAATCTTCAGAAATCCAAAATCTTTGCCTCCAGGAATGTTCAATTCCAACGAGCTCAGCAACTGGATCAATCCCTGAGTATCAGTATATCACGAGACCTAAGCAAATACTTAGGCGTCCCTCTACTCCATAAGCGAGCTACCAAAATGACATTTGCACCTTTAGTGTCCAAAGTTCACAAGAAGCTCTCCTCTTGGAAAGGTAAATTCTTGAATATGGCCGGGAAAACTGTCCTGATCAACTCTGTCCTCTCTACTCTACCGTTCTACCAGATGCAAACTACCCTGCTCCCCAAAGGTGTTCTGCAAGACCTCGAGAAAGTAAATAGAAATTTCTTCTAGAGTCAGGGGCAGGATAGAAAGAAAATGCATCTCATTTCTTAGGAAAAAATCAAGTTAGACAAGAAGATGGGTGGTCTGGGTATCAAAGATCTTTCCAGCCGGAACGAAGCGCTCATCATGAAACTGTGCTGGAATCTCATTACCAGACCTGACGCACTATAGGTGAAAGTTCTCAGAGCAAAATATGACTGCGGGGAAGATGAAATTCCAAGAGTTGAGAGGAAAAAGTCCCAATCCGCTACCTGGAATGCAATTACAACTGTTTGGGACTCATTTAGGAAAGTTATGGGTAAAAAGATCAGGAGTGGGCAGTCAACAAATGCTTGGTGGGATTTATGGACTAGTCTTGATCAGCCCCTCATTTTCTATGTAGACAGAAATCAAGACTTAATAAATCCTGAGGAAGTAGTAAAACATTTCGTCGGTCCAGACAGAGAATGGGATCTTCAGAGATGGAGTATGTTCTAGCCGCAGTGGGTGATTGAAAGGATCAAACAAGTCTCTCCACCTTCCCAAACTGGCAACGATCTATTTTGGTGGAAGAAATCTTCGGATGGAAATTTCAGCGTCAAATCAGCTTATTCCATGATTTATTCGTCGCTCACGGAGCCAGCCGATCCGTTCTGGCAACGTATCTGGAGATGGCCTATTCCAGAGAAAGTCAAATTCTTTATGTGGCAATTGTTCCAAGAGAGAATTCCTACAAATTCTATCCGTGCAAAGAGAGATGAGAGATTAAACCATGAGTGCCCTTTCGAGTGTAACTGTGAGGAAACAGCGTTGCATATTCTGAGAGATTGCGAGTTTGCCAGTTCTGTATGGTTTTCTTGTATTAACCCTGTTTATCACCCTGTTTTTTTCTCTAGAAATTTACAGGTTTGGATCAAATGGAACATGCAACACTCACCGAGGAACCGCAAGTTATCCCAGTGGCCCTGGCTGAGAGTCTTCAGTTCTTTATGCTGGCAAATTTGGAAGAATAGATGCAACAAAGTCTTTGAAGGAACTTCTATCCTTTCCCAACAACTATTACACAGAGGAATGCATTTTCTTCATGAAGGAATTGAGGAAGGCCGGTTCAAACACAAGATTTTTAGAGTTCCAGAGAGATACTCAGAAAATTGGAAAGCTCCACCAAAAGGCTACGTTCGGATCGATGTTGACGCTGCGGTGGACGAGCACAAAATTTCAGCAGTTGGAGGAGTGGTACGGGATAGCTCCGGAGATTGGATTTACGGTTTTCAACAGAATACAGGTTTCAGTCTAGGTTCAACAGCTATGGAGATTCAGGCTATTCGCATTGGTCTACAAACTTGCAAATCCAGGAAGTTCAAAAAGATCAAGCTCTTTACCGACTCATTAGAAGCAATTCGATTGTTATTCCAGGCAGGTGGCCACTATCATCCCCTACAACATGAGCTAGATGAGGTCAGGGAATTAATACACAGGGATTGGGACTTGGAGATACACCACTGTCATAGAGAAGCGCTTAAATGTGCCGACGTATTGGCAAAGCGAGCACTGGACTCGAACAGCGATTTGTCTTTGTTGCAGTACCCACCAGATTTCTGTTCGGCGCAAATATTAGCTGATCTCAGCTTACATTTGGGATTATAAGTTCTATTTCTGTATTTTGCTT
This sequence comes from Inga laurina, assembly GCA_963855925.1. Lineage (NCBI taxonomy): Eukaryota > Viridiplantae > Streptophyta > Magnoliopsida > Fabales > Fabaceae > Inga > Inga laurina. The sequence goes on from OY979709.1 coordinate 57,076,866, forward strand.
TATCGGCCCGCCGTGGCCTTAAGAGCTTGCTCTTGTCATTGTAACTCAAAAAAAAAAAAAAGAAACGTATGGCCTCCTCTGATTCATATTCATAAAAATGATCATATCCATGAGAAGTGGCTAAAGGGATCGCTCCTTGCAATTGCAAGCTGTGTAGCATGGGCCATCTGGTACATTATGCAGGTTAGGTTTTTTGCTATATATAGGTTTATACTCCCTCTATCTCTAAATATAAGCTTCAAATAATTAATTTACATTTATAACAAAATTGTTAAAATTAGTTAAGAGCAATAAATATATATTTTTTCCAACTATAACCTTATTTATAAAGAGGATAAGTAAGAGAGAAGGCAATAAATACAATCAATGGGTAAAGTTGAAAAAAAACATAATAAATGCTTTAAAAAATCTAAAATGAAGCTTATATTTTCAGATGGAAGGAATATCCCCAAAGCTATCCACATATTTCCACTTTTATGAGACAATGTACATATAGGCATACAGTGTGAAGAGATACCCTGCACCATGGTCATTGACCACGTGGATGTGCCTCGTTGGAGGAGCCCAATCAGCTGTTTTTATGGTGATGGTTGAACATAATAAGTCAGCGTGGACAGTGGGTTTCAACGTTGACTTGTGGTCCATTTAATATAGTGTAAGCATATAGACAATGTAAGAATAATTGGGCGTACCTGGAGTGCGACCGTTTCTCTCTTGTACCCACGCTAATCGTATCACAGTAGCGGAAGCGATTATGACACATAGCAAATACACCACGAACAGAAGAAGAAAAGAGAAATATAGTAGAGGGAATAGGGATTCACAGTGACAGAGTTTCTGTATGTTAATTCAAGTGTCTTACAACTGAATCCCTTTATGCATATTTATAGGGTTCTATGCACCCCTTCCTCTTCTACTAACATGTCCTTCCATCGGAGAGACAAGATATCCTTTCGATTAAGAGATATATTGTTTCAGTGAAATAATGCCACTTGAAGAGTCATATTACATCGGACAAAAAAACATGACTCATAACATTTTGGATAATATTACATATATCCACCCAAGCATTTATGTTATTTATACTTTGACCCCAATCCTATTGGGCTTGGGCCCAATCTACCAAGGGTGGACTAGGCTATTTTCCAACAGACAAAGAGAAGAGTAAGCCGTATTAGTAAATATGCACAAGAGTACAGTATCTAGAGTTCAAGTGTTTGCTAGTTAAATCATATTTCTTCCTTTATTAATATGGCAGGGAGTTGCGGCCTCAGGTTTGTTTACCTTCGTTCAACTGTGGTGCACAGAAGAAAAAGGCCCTGTTTTTGTCACTATTTCAACCCCCTTCTTACAGTTTTAGTGGCTCTTCTTTCCTACTTCGTGGTCGGCGATCAACTTTATCTGGGCTGGTATCTATTCAAATATAACCCTTTTCTTCATCTTTACTTTTTAACTCATTCTTTAAAATCTTTGTAGAGTTCTCTCCCTATAACTTTACAGTTCCGAAGATTTTGCAAACAAAGTTTTATTAAACAAGAAGGGACAAGTAAGTAGAGATGTTCGTGTATGTGTGTGTGTGAGATTAGTTTTCTATTCTAGTGAAGTTTAATGAATGTGGTATAAATGTTTAATTCATCAGTATCGTAGGGGCAATCTTAGTGGTGATTGGTCTGTATTTGCTGATTTGGGGTAAAGAAGAAGAGCAAGAGGGTGATATCAAGAGTTCGAAAGAGAAATTCAAGTGCAATTCTGATGATCCCAAAAACAGGACACAGCCGGAACAGACGAATTGCCTCTAGAGCTTTAAAGAGTCAGAGAACCAAAAAATTAAACTAAGCTTTCCGAGCAAAGTTTGGTGTTTACATATATACATAGAAGTTTGATGTTACCTGACATGGTTTCTTATGCTAAAAGAATTGCATATTGCATATTGATAAAATTACACCAAGAATGATTGAAAATGAAAGGGCTGAGAATTAACAGTGGCTTTATCATCATACATCACGGTTGTGCTAAATAAAGTTCATCTTCAAAAAAACGAAAAAACTGCAGGGCACTCCTAACCATTTAGCTTGGATTCAACCATATAATCCTTTAAGTTGCATTTTTAGAGTGACCGATCAAATTAAAGAGTTCTTAATCTTGTTCCAGGACAACTTAAAGCATCACTGTAATGTATAAAAAGTCTTATGCCTGTTTTCTCAATCCACAACTTACTCAGAAATGTGAACCAAAAAAAAAGCTAGATCCCCTAATAACACGTAGTGAACCTAAAAAAAGGACTGTGACTGAGTTTCATTTTTCTGTACCCTTCTGCGACGACGGGAAAGAGGGGAAAATCTGAAATCGAATCTCTTTACTCTTTTTTTTACGGATAAAAGTGATTTTAAAGAATAAATTTTAAGAAATAGTTTTTGAAAACGGAGGGAAAAAGTTAGTTTCCAGAAAACCATGGTTTTCATCCCCCAAAAAAAAGTATCAATGATGAATATCCAATGGTTGTGAAATGAGAACTAAAAATGGATTAGCACTCTCAAATCTGCTCACTCACATAAAATTAAATGGATCAGCTACATAATAATAATCCTAGAAGTAGGAAATTACAGTATAAAGTCTGAGCAAAGAATTAAACGAAATAACTCCCCTACTTTAGCTCTGGAACTCCAGCCACTGTTCGATCTCCAAGAGGCAACGAACTCAGCCACTCATTGCTTCAACTCCAGCTCCTACCTCCTTCATATTGTCACGCGCCATGGCAGCAAATAGGAAGGAGAGAATATTGAAGGTGGATGCGTCCTCTACTGTGATGTTGGATGGAGATGGAGCTGAGATGAGCCTAGTGATGGAAGAGAAGGGAGGAGCCGACGGTGATGGAGGTGGAGGGGGATGGCGTCGTTGGAGGATGGAATGAAGGAGGAGAGTTTGTGTGTGCTCCTCCTCCTTCAGGTTTGATCCATTTAGAGAGTATATGGAGAAGAGTAGGGATGGAAATAGGTCAGGCCCCTGTCCTAGCCTACATAAAGCCTAACCTAGCCTATTTAGTACATAGGCCAGGCTCAGGTTCAGGTATATTGCTAGGCCTATTTAGATAAACAGGCCAGCCTATTTTTATAAGGCCTAGCCTACAAGCCTACAGGCCAGGCCTATTCAATTTTTTTTTAAAAAAATTATACTATTATATAAGTATATATAATATCATCTAAATAATTTTATAAATTTATCAACTTAATCTTAATTCTAAGTTTCATATTTCACCGTCATTATACTCAACCATTGTTTTCGCATAAATCATTTAGCTCTACATCTCTTCTCTTCGATCGCTCGAGATGACAATATTAACTCACTTTCTCTCCCTTAATTTGTGCCCTCCACTAAAGCATAAAAATTGTTATGAGTTTATTTTAGTGTCAAATGAAATATTATAATCTTAACAAGGGGAGTTTGTCCCAATTTACGTGCAAAGAGTAAAATAGGTAAAAGTCTAGTTTTACATGTTATTTTGTTATGCTTAGTCGATTTTAAAAAATATATCTCATTAGTCAACAAACGATTAGTTTTTCTTATTCCTATTTGCTCGGACAAGTGTTGTCACTAGACATTATTTTATTTTCCTTACTAAGCCTTAATATTACGATAAGAATAGATGTTAGGCTTTTAAGACATAATGTAGGATTGTATATAAGCATGAAGGGTTACATATGAATTTGGCGGCATAGACTTTAAAGACTATTTAAAGTCCTACATTTTAAGTAGGCTTTTAAACAGGCTTCAGGCCTTGTCAGACCTTCTGAAAGTCTAGGCTCAGGCCTAAAAAATAGCTTACATACAGGCTCAGGCCCAGGCCCAGGCTTTGAATCTTTGTTACAAGCCCAGGCCTATTTAGGCAAAGCCTAGCCTAGCCTAGCCTATTTCCACCCCTAGAGAAGAGGAACAAAATCCTGACTCTGCCTTGCAGTTTCCGTATGTCCTTATTTGTCATTCTGAAAATTCAGGTACCAAACTGTTATTTTCATATTCAATCCAATTTCTTCAAGCATCTGCTATTTAAATCAATCAAGCTAATATCAAATCTTCCTATGAAACAATGATTTAGAGTAATTACAATAATTATGATAATTTTATCCCTTTTTTCACACTTCATGTAATCACTGATTAATAATAAATAATGCATTTTTAACTCAATTAACATAATAAAATTTCTAGATTAATCGTGAAACAACATATCAAAATAAGGTTTAAACAAGAGACATGCGCTAATGGCATGAGGTTATAAGTGAGATTAAACATGTGACTTCTAATTTATAGAAGAGCATCTATACATAGGCTACAATGCCATTGATGTTATTTTAATATTTTTAGAGTTCTATAAATACAGCTATAATTCTCAATTATATGCCCTTATCATTTGATTGGCCTCCCCCCGCTCCTTCTTTCCCTTCCCTTTCCTGTTACATTATAAAGTACCTTTTAAAGGGCCTGTGATAAGGTTACACTGTGAGTTTGTGTGTGTAAGCGAGAAGTCTGATGTTGATATCGCATAGATTAATAATGGAGCAAAAAAATATGTGATTTGGTGGGTTTGTGCTGCAAGTTCAAGCCACGCCTGTTGATGATGTTGGTTCATTTGGCTTATTTTATTTTGTATTTCATCACAGAGGCTTCCTTCAATCATGGCCTCAATCCTTATGTGCAAGTCACTTATCGCAACATTTTGGCTGGCCTTGTACTCTTCCCTTTTGCTTGCATTATTGAAAGGTACCTACACTTCTTCTCTTATTATTGCCAAGTGATTGATCATCTTCGATTTGACTAGCTACTTTGATCTCCTTTCATATGTATCTATCATCTCTTGCAGAAAAAGGTGGCTAAGATTGACATTGGCTCTTTTAATTTCTTGGAATTTTTTGTGCTTTCTTTGTCCGGGTAAGGCCTTGATGATGGCAAACATACTATTATTATATTTCTATATTCAATGGAAACAATACAAGTAGAAAAGAAAACTTAATGAAATTGTATTATCATGTTTGAAAGTTTAAGGTTAAGTCTGAGCCTAATCATATACTTTATTGGCTTAAGATACACCAATCCAACCTTTGTGACTGCATTATACAGCACCATACCCTCCATTTACCTTCGTTATTGCGGTGGCCAGAAAACTAAACATTGCAAGCAAAGTTTGACGTTTAATTTATAGAGGTATAGATCTGTTTGACCTTTGTAGAAAATAGAGTTAGAATTTTGTGTTTGTATATATGGGCTTAGGCCCAATCTGGCCCAGTTTAGTATTAGTGTTGTCTATTGTATAAATATTGGACATATGGTATTGTACAGTCAGTTGCTCTTTTACCAAATGAATAATGCAGAGAATTGTTGAGTCAACATAGTATCAGAGCCAGGTTATCAGCCTCAAGCACTGACTTTAGAGGCACAAAATACAGAAGCAACTCAAGAAGACAGGACATGCACCAAGACTCAAGGCCCAAACATAAAGAAGCCCAGTATTTTCTTCAAAGATTCTGAAGCGGAAGAGCGGAACATCAAGAACCTTGGGCCGGTCTTCATCAGTAATCCAAGAAATATACCCGGAGCTCTTTACACGGGTTGCAGAATCCGGATTCTCCACACCCAGTCAAAGAAGATATGTTTCGAATGCAAAGAAAGATCGCAAAATTCTAGAATCCTCTTCAGAGATCTCGTCCAAATCCTCTATTCCCAAACTCAGTCACGATGCAATCGATAAATCACAGTCACCAGCTTATTCAGATCGGCGTTGGAATCTTCAAGACAGTATGTTGAAGGACCTCGCTTTGACGGCCTGATTCACTCCTCCACCGATTCATTCTATTTTCACCGTATGTCCTTCGATTTCATAAATTCTTTTACTCCATTCTCTCGCTCTTGTTCTCAGTGCACATTACAATCGACAAGAACTGTGAGAAACAAAATTGATCTTGAGGTGCATTTCTGAAGAAAACATTCAGGTCGGATTTCCCTGTTTTTCCGATTATTAGCATATCCTTATCTGTCATGGCTGAAAAGAAAGATGAACTCATTGGAGATTTTATCCCATTTACTCATCCACTTTATCTTCATCCTTCTGACACTCAAGCGGGCTGTCTTATCCCGCAAGTGCTTATTGGATGTGATAACTATACTGTATGGAGCCGCTCTATGCGCATTGCTCTTAAGGGCAAGCAAAAATTGGGTTTTATTGATGGAACGTGCACCAAAGAAAGTCAGGACAGTAGACTTCATGATCAATGGGAGCGGTGCAATGCTGTTGTCCTCTCTTGGTTACTGCATTCGATCTCTAAAGAGCTAGCCAACAGCGTGATTTTCCATCAGGATGCTCATCTTGTTTGGACTGATCTGCAGGAGAGATTTGATAAGGTAACCGGTTCATGAATTTTCACACTTCATCGGGAACTTACTTCTATGCGTCAAGAGAGTCTTACTGTTTCACAATATTATTCCAAGATGAAAGAATTTTGGGAAGAAGAATCTGTATTACTACCAATTCCTTCCTGTAAATGTCCTACTTCTCAAATATACTCACAGCGTATACAGCAACAAAAATTGTTGCAGTTCCTATTGGGACTTAATGACTCTTACAACACTGCTAAGAGCCAAATTCTGTTGATGAGCCCCTTACCTACAGTGAATCAAGCATTTAACATGATCATAGAAGATGAAGCTCAACGTAATCTTAGCAACACTGTAAAATCACATCCACTTGAGGGAGTAGCGATGATTGCTAGAGGAAGAGGATGAGGTAGGGGAAGAGGCAGAAATAGTCCCTTGCCAGAGTGTTCTCACTGCAACAAGAAAGGACATATTAAGGAAAATTGCTGGCACTTAATTGGATTTCCTGCTGACTTCAAAGGAACAAAGCCACGAATGATTCAGACAGCAAATATGAGTCAATTGGATAAAGAAGAGTCTTCCCGAGGTGATGATATAATAGCACCAACATTCACTCGGGAGCAATACGATAAACTGATGGAATTCCTCAAGAAAGACACAGAGCCAACCTCAAATATACACGCGTTGACTAGTATAGGTTTGATAAATTCCTCCTTTCACCATTTTTCACATACTAATTGGGTAATAGATTCTGGTACAACAACTCATTTGGTTGGGGACTTATCTTTACTGAATTCATATGATAAATATGAAGGGCCCATTAAGACAATTAAAATTCCTAATGGTGATAGGGTGCCAGTTACTCACATAGGACATGTCAAATTCTCTAATAATCTAGAGTTAAAAGATGTTCTGTATGCACCAAGGTTACAATTCAATCTGATTTCTGTTTCAAAATAACAAATGAGGCACATTGCATGGTTACTTTCCTTCCTAACCAGTGTATCTTGCAGGGCCTTCAAGCTGGGAAAATGAAGGCGATTGGTAGATTGATTGAGGGTCTTTATATTTTGCAGAATGAGTCCCATAGTAATGTAAACATTGTGAACATGATTGATAAAGGGAATAATGATCATAATGACCCTGTAGATATTTCAACTTTACATAATAGATTGGGTCATGCCCCTTTTTTAGTTTTGAGACATCTGAATTTTGTAAGAGACAAAGGTTTTGACATGAATTAAAGTTGTGAAATTTGCATTCAATCTAAGCAAACCAAACTTCCTTTTCCCTCTAGTTGCATTAAAACGTTTTGTTGCTTTGAATTACTTCACATGGACGTATGGGGTCCATATAAGACCCCTACCCATCAAGGTCATCAGTTTTTTCTTACAATTGTTGATGACTACTCAAGAGCAACTTGGGTATTTTTAATGAGACATAAATCAGAAACTGCTGCATACATAAAGAACTTTGTTGCATATGTTCTTAATCAATTTGCTTTCCATGTTAAACGTGTACGTAGTGATAATGACACTAAATTTGTTAACAATAATTTGCAAACATATTTCCTTCAAAAGGGTATTATACATGAAACATCTTGTCCATATACCCCGGAGCAAAATGGGATTGTGGAGAGAAAGCATAGGACACTTATGCAAGTCTCTAGGAGTCTTATGCTTCAATCCAACATACCCATTCGGTTCTAGGGGGAATGTGTAAAGATGGCAGCATATGTCATTAATCGTGTGCCTTCTAGGCTTCTAGATTTTGAAACCCCTTATGAAAGAGTGTATAAGAAATATGCTGATTATAATTCCTTGAAAACTTTTGGTTGTTTGGCATATGCTACTGATTTGACCAACTCTGATAAATTTCAAGCTAAAGGTATCCCTTGTGTCTTTATGGGTTACCCAAGTCATCAAAAGGGCTATATCCTTCTTAATTTGCGCACTCAAGCTGTTATAGTTAGTAGACATGTTGTGTTTATTGAACATGTGTTTCCCTTTCATGATAGAATATCTGCTGAACAAGGAAATGAAAATACTGAACTTCGACAAATGTTTTTATTTGATAATGATTTGCCTTTAATAAATGGTCATATGCAGCCAGTTGTGTCTGAATCAACTGAATCTAATACTGAACATGATGTTTGTTCTACTGAACCCAATCAAACTGTTATCCCATCCAGTTCACAGCCCTTACCTAGTAATAATAATAGGGCAGCAAGGGCAAGAAGGGAACGTAGGCCTCCTATATGGGCTACAGACTATGTTTGTGGACTTATTACCTTGGAAACAGGCATATATAAACAGGAGAATAGATGTTTGTATCCCATTGATAAATACTTGTCTTATAGCCACATTTCTGACTCACATATGTGTTTCTTATGTAGTATAGATTCCATTGTTGAGCCTACTTCTTATTATGAAGCTATAAAAGATGCTAAATGGATCCAAGCAATAAATTTGGAAATAGGAGTGTTAGAGCGCAATAAGACATGGGAGATTGTCCCATTGCCCCCAGGTAGAAGGCCCATTGGTTGTAAATGGGTATATAAGGTTAAGTATAAGTCTGATGGAACAATAGATAAATATAAAGCTCGTTTAGTTGCTAAGGGTTATACACAGAGAGAAGGGATCGATTATCATGAGACCTTCTCACCTGTGGTTAAGATGATTACAATTAGAGTTGTTCTTAAACTGGCTGTTATGAATAGTTGGAATCTATTTCAAATGGATGTTGATAATGCGTTTCTGCAGGGAGATCTCAATGAGGAAGTGTATATAACTATTCCCCAAGGCTTTGGAGGCCAAGGAGGGATGGTGTGTAAACTTAAAAAATCACTTTATGGTCTTAAACAAGCTTCTAGGCAATGAAATGATAAATTGTGTGCTGCACTAATATTTGGTGGATTCAAACGTAGTAAGCATGATTACTCTTTATTCTTTAAGAGAACTGGTGATGATATTGTGCTGGTTTTGGTCTATGTTGATGATATACTCATTACAGGCAGCTTTGAGTTAAAGGTTCAAGAAGTGAAGGATTTGTTACATAGCAACTTTAAGATCAAGGATTTAGGGATGATGAAATATTTCCTTGGTATTGAGGTTGCTAGGTCAACAAAGGGTATAGTGCTTTCACAAAGAAAGTGTGTTTTGGATTTACTTGCGGAAGCAGGAATGAGTGGATGTAAGCCACTCACTATACCAATGGCCACAAACTTAAAGTTGGTAGCTTATGAAGAAGGGAAACATAAGAGAGAGGATTTGTTTGGAGATCCAGAGAGATACCGGAGATTAGTGGGTAAATTGATCTATTTGACTGCCACCAGGCCTGATATCTGTTTTTCTATACAGGTCTTAAGTCAATTTATGCATCAACCCATGAAGTGTCATATGACAGCGGCTCTGAACGTGTTGCGCTACTTGAAGCAGAGCCCTGGAATAGGAGTGCTTATCAATAGAGAAGGCACTGCTGCTATTGACTGTTTCTGTGATGCTGATTGGGGAGCTTGTGAGACAACAAGAAGATCAGTTACAGGATATCTTTTGAAGCTTGGTGGTTCACTTGTAGTATGGAAAACTAAGAAGCAACTTACAGTTTTGAAGTCGTCCGCTGAAGCAGAATATCGTGCACTTGGTTTTGCTGTGTCGGAAGTTGTGTGGACAGTTGGCCTACTCAAGGAAATTGGCTGAGCATTTGACTCCAGTTAATGTATTGTGTGATTGCAAGGCGGCTTTGCATATTGCTGCTAATCCGGTTTTTCATGAGAGAACCAAACATATTGATATAGATCTTCATTTTGTTAGGGAGAAAGTTTTAGAGAAAATCATTGCCTTGCAACATGTTCGTTCCCATAGTCAAGAAGCGGATATATTGACTAAGGCTGTGGGAAAAGAGATATTAGATCGAATGCTTAGCAAGTTAGGAGCTATAGACTTGTTTAGCCCCCAACTTGAAGGGGGTATAGAAAATAGAGTTAGAATTTTGTGTTTGTATATATGGGCTCAGGCCCAATCTGGCCCAGTTTAGTATTAGTGTTGTCTATTGTATAAATATTGGACAGATGGTATTGTATAGTCAGTTGCTCTTTTACCAAATGAATAATACAGAGAATTGTTGAGTCAACAACCTTACTTGAAATGTATGGTTAGAATCGCATGTAATCAAATGTCACATGAATGAATAATTTAAAAAGAAAGACAGTGGCTTTACCAAATGGATTGATCATCATAACGGATCAGGACTTGAAAGTGTACACAACAAGAGTAGCCCAAACTAAGAAGCCCAAAGCCCATTTAGTTTATAGATTAGTTAGAACATATTTGTTACTAATTAGTTATCATAACAAACTTCTTTCAGGCTCATTATTCCACGTGTCACACACTCTCTCATTTGAGTGTAAATACATTTGTACATCTCTCTTAATATATATGTGACACGTATGGCCTTGCGTTAACACACTGAGTGCACTTTCGTCTACCTCTCTGTACGTATTCATTTTTCTCTTTTATGTTTGGGTGGAGATTAGGTTTGATTAGGTTGGGTTGGGGTTGGTTTTGTTTGGTTGAAGGTTAGTTTAGGTTGAGATGGGTTAGAGTTAAAAAAGTAGTGTTTGGTTGGAAGAATGTTAGGTTAGGTGTTGGATATTTTTTTATCTTATAGTGGTTACCTAACTTAGGTTGTAAACCTTCCAAAATTGATGTTTTTCCTAAGTGAAATAATATTTATCTTCAATTGTGACTAAATTACCCATGACAATTTTTTAAAATTCTAATACTGTCCTCTTTTATAAAACTTGACTTCTTGATTCAACAAACTTTTCAAATAATAATAATTTTATAAATAATTATATATATACTTATACGAATAATTATTTTATAAATAATAATTATTAATGAATACATTATAAAAAAAGAAAAAAAAATAGGTAGAAGGATATTTTAATCTCATCTAACCTAACTTAAATTATAACCTAATTTAATTTAGATAAACCTCAATGAACCTAACATTCGTTGAACCAAATAATATTATAACCTCCTCAAACCTAATTTAAATAAAACTCGTTTACCCTAACCTTCGTTAAAGTAACCAAAGCCAAAATCTCACTGGGAGTATAAGAGCTTACTAAGCTCCGATTTGCGTCTAAACTTTTCTCTTAAATGGCGAGTTCCTCCTCTCCGGTGAATGCTTTCTCTTCTTCTCCGATGATGATTCTAGCCCGAAGTTCTGCATCTCAATTTGTTTACACAAAATCGATTCCTCTTTTGAACAGTCTCAATCAATCCGGATCTATCAAGTTGGACAGATCCAACTTTCTTCTATGGCGATCTCTCGTCCTTCCGGCGCTTCATGGTCATCGTTTCGAAGGCTATGTTTTAGGGACAAGGTTGTGTCCACTAGAGTTTATTCCGGACAAATACAACTCCGACATCAGAGTGAATCCTGACTTTGAAGATTGGCTCGCCACTGATCAAATTATTTTCAATTGGCTCTTGAGCACAATGACTGCTGGTATTGCTTATCAGCTTCTCCATTGCACAACTTCGGTGCAACTCTGGAAAGCCGTGATAGATCTCATGAGCGCTCATTCACGGTTGCGTGTTACGATGTACAAATATGACCTTCAATGGACTAGCAAGGAATCGAGCACCATTGAGGAATACCTGGCAAAAAACGAAAAACCTCACCGACAATCTAGCGATGGCAGGAAGTCCGATTTTAGAAGCTGATTTAGTCACTCAAACTCTAACCGGCCTTGATGCAGAGTACACACCTGTTGTGTTTTATCTTTCTGACAAAGATAATCTCACTTGGATAGATGTTCATTCCAGGTTTCTAACGTTTGAGAGACACCTCGAGCATATGAATACTGTGCCTGTTTGTTTCAGCAATTCGATCGCTTGCTTATAAGTTTTGTTTCAGCAATTCGATCGCTTGCTTATAAGTTGCTTTTTAATAGTGATTTACGGTATACGAAGTAAGTATGTGAGAGGGGTTGTGTCTCGATTTACGTAAAAAGTAACTTATAAGTAATCGTAACGCCCAAACAAACATGTCTATTGTCAATTCAGTAAGTAACTCATTTATCTTTTTGACAAAGATAATCTCACTTGGATAGATGTTTTTATTGATTTGACCGTTCTTACTCTGGTCCAGATAAAGCTCAGGAACCCTCAGCTTATGTTGCAACTCCACAATTAGTTGATGATCCAGATTGGTACATGGATAGTGGAGCCAACGATCATAGTACTCACCAAGAGACTCAGGGTAATACAAAAGCAGGGAATATCTTGTTTGGTAATGGATCTAAACCCAAAGTCATTTGCTCTTCTTCTGCAAGTATACAGAATAATTCTTCTAGTCTCACCATGAGTTATGAACTGGTCATTCCTGAAATGAAGAAAAATTTAGTCAGCGTTACTGAATTGACAAATGAGAATGATGTCATTGTTGAGTTTGACTATGCTAATTGTATTGTGAAGGACAAAGCCACACACAAGGTGCTATTGCCAGGAAGAAAGAGTAATGGGCTATACCGGCTTGATCGTGCTCTCAAATTCAAGGCGTTCACTGATTCTACTGCTTTACTTTCAATCTTAGACACCTGGCACCAAAAACTTGGCCATGATTCTTTTAATACTGTCAAGCAAGTTCTTAAAACTAGCTTGTAATTTGTCTTTTCGTATTTCTGAGAAACTTAGTTTTGCCTTTCAATAAGTCGAGTTCACAGGCTACTTTAGTTTTAGAACTCGTACACACAGACCTCTGAGGTCCTGTTCCTGTACAATCTGTTCATGGCTGTAAATACTATATTTTCTTTCTTGATGATTGTACTCGGTTCTCATGGGTTTACCCTATTCATAATAAAAGTGATGCTTTTGGTATCTTCAAAAATTTCAAACTCTTGGTAGAAAATCAGTTTGACAAAAAGATTAAAACTCTCCAGAGTGACTGGGGAGGTGAGTTTCAGTCATTCTCTAAGTTTCTTGATGAATCTGGTATTCTGAATTGCCACCCTTGTCCCCACACTTCAGCTCAAAATGGCCGTGTAGAGCATAAACATCGTCATGTTGTGAAAATGGGATTAAGTATGTTAGCACATGCTAATATGCCTATCAGGTATTGGTGGGAAGCCTTTGCTATGGCAACTCATATTATAAATCGTCTGCCCACTCCAGTACTTCATATGTCTCCCTATGAAACTCTAGTCAAAGTTAAACCAGATTATTCAGCTTTAAAGGTGTCTGGTTGTGCCTGGTTTCCATGTCTCCGCACCTGTAACAAACATAAAGTCCAGTTTCGCTCTGAGAAGTGTACCTTCCTGGGTTTTAGTGGCCAACACAAAGGGTTCAAGTGTTTAAGCCCCTCTGGTCGTATATATATCTCCAGACATGTTGTGTTTAATGAGTTGGATTTTCCTTTTGCAGATTCTCATGCTTCTTCTACATCATTATCATCACCTTCTAAACAGCTATGCACTCTTGATGGCATTGAGAATCTGTCTTCTGTGCTTTCCAGGTCACCATGTGCATGTGTATCTGGCTCTACTTCTTCTTCAATTGCTGCATGTGCACCTCCTCAGTCTACCACAGCTTCTGCAGATCTGTCTTCTATTCCTTCCCCAACTATAGCCTCTACTAGTCATCAAGTACAGCCTGTTACTACTCAACCAGCTTCAAATTGTCATCATATGGTGACACGCTCTAAGGCAGGCATTTTCAAACAGAAGGTTCCCTTTATGGGATTACCTTCTTCTAATTCACAACAAATGCCAAGAACGGTAACAGAAGCACTTTCCATTCCATCTTGGAGAACAACCATGATAACATAATACAATGCTCTCAGACGAAACAACACTTGGCTTCTTGTGCCTCCTGCTACTCACCAACATGTTGTGGGCGACAAATGGGTCTTTAAGAAGAAATATAAACCAGATGGCTCTCTTTATAAATTCAAAGCATGTCGTGTAGCTAAGGGGTATCTTCAAGAACCAGGGGTTGATTTTGGAGACACCTTTAGTCCAGTTGCTAAGATGACCACTGTAAGAATTCTTCTTACTCTTGCCTCTTGTTTCAAATGGAACGTACATCAACTAGATATAAATAATGCATTCCTTAATGGTTTTCTTACCGGAACTATGTTTACGAGACAACCAGAAGGTTTTATTGACAAACGTTATCCTAACTACGTGTGTAAGTTGACCAAGGCTTTATATGGCCTTGAACAAGCTCCACGAGCTTGATATGACCGTCTCTATTCTACTCTATTATCATGGAAATTTTAGCATTGTAAATCAGATTCGTCTTTGTTCTTGTATCAAGATAAAACACAGATTTTGCTTGTTCTGATATAAGTTGATGACATTCTTGTCACTGGGAGTAACCCTTTCAGCATCACTCAATTTACTTCAAAGTTGAATACAATGTTTGCTTTAAAGGACCTTGGCGCAGTTCATTGTTTTCTTGGAGTTGAAGTCTCTAGAGATTCTCGTGGTTTTGTTGTCTCTCAGTCCAAGCATGTTGCGGATCTTCTCTCGAAGTATAACATGTTGCATTGCTCTCCTTGTCCCACACCTATGGTTACAGGCCACACCGTAGCACTTAATGATAGTGCTCTTTACGACAATCCTCAACAATATCGCAGCATTGTTGGTGCACCACAATATCTTGTTAATTCAAGACCGGATATCAGCTACTCTGTTAGCAAGTTGAGTCAGTTTCTTGGCTCTCCTATTGTTCTTCACTGGTTAGCTGTCAAGAGGTTACTTCGGTATCTTAAGGGTACAATTTCTTATGGTATCTTGTTAAAACCATCTCTTCCCTTACAACTCTTTGCATACTCTAATGCGGATTGGGCGTCTTGCCCTGGTGACCGACTGTCAACTAGTGGTTATTTTGTATTTCTTGGTGACTCTATTATCTCTTGGTCATCAAAGAAGCAACTTGTTGCCTCTCGCTCCTCTACTAAAGCAGAATATAGGGGTCTGTCTAATACAGCATCAGAGCTTACTTGGGTGCACTCTATTCTTCAAGAGCTTTGTCTTTCTTTTAAATCAGCCTCAATCATTTGGTGTGACAATGTTAGTGCGGCTGCTCTGGCATCCAATCCTGTACTCCACGCGCGCTCGTAGAAAGCACATAGAAATATATGCTCATTATGTTCGTGATCAAGTCCTTTCAAAACATCTTCAGATTCAACATGTTCCCTCTGACGAACAGCTAGCAGACTGTCTTACAAAACCTATTGGGACGTCTCAGTTCATACGGTTAAGAGACAAGCTCGGTCTTGCCATATCATCGCCCCGTTTGAAGAGGCATGAAAGTGTTCACAACAAGAGTAGCTCAGACTAAGAAACGTAAAGCCCACTTAGTTTAGAGATTAGTTAGAACATTTTTGTTACTTATTAGTTATCATAACAAACTTCAGATATGCTCATTATGTTCGTGATCAAGTCCTTTCGAAACATCTTCAAATTCAACATGTTCCCTCTGACGAACAGCTAGCAGACTGTCTTACAAAACCTCTTGGGACGTCTCAGTTCATACGGTTAAGAGACAAGCTCGGTCTTGCCATATCATCGCCTCGTTTGAAGGGGCATGCAAGTGTTCACAAGAAGAGTAGCTCAGACTAAGAAACGCAAAATCCACTTAGTTTAGAGATTAGTTAGAACATATTGGTTACTAATTAGTTATCATAACAAACTTCTGATACGCTCATTATTAATTCCACGAGTCACACACTCCTTTCATCCGAGTGTAAATACATTTGTCCCTCTCTCTTAATATATATGTGACACATATGGCCTCAGCGTTGACACACAGAGTGCACTTTCGTCTATCTCCATATGTGCATTCATTTTTCTCTAAAATATCACTGGACTGCACAGATTCCCCCACAAAATGAAATCTTTAATGTCTTTCATATTTTGGATCTATTACCAACTCCTCCCCGCCTAATTGATTTGAAATGTTTTATTAAAAAAGTCACATTTTTGGGTAATTAATCATCTAACAAGTTTATGCATGCGTTATGGCAGTGGCAGCATGAGGCCCTAGTAATGACACATCGTCAGGTAAAAAACAAAAAAATGACACATTGTGGTGGTGGCAAGCTAGGTTCTGACTTTCTACCCCCATTCACATCAAGTAGACAATTGCATCCCCGGGATATGCGGGGTCCATATATATATATCCATACCATTAAAATGAATGGGACTATAAAATTAATTCTTTAATTAGGCAAATATCACGACATGAATTTGCCCACGACACATTTTCACTCAAACAGTGTTTCTTTGAAGTTGGTGTCATTTCAGCAGGGTTATTAAATCCAGACCGGACCGGCCGATCCAGCCCGGAAACCAGCGAACTGGCCGGTAAACCGGTCCGGGTTGATATTTTAAAAAAAAAAAATTTAATTTTTCCTTTAGAATTTCATACTATAAGTCTAAAATTTTCAATTTCTCATCGGTTTGGTCCCGGTTTAGCTTCGGTTTGGTCCCAGTCTGACCCATTGACCCTTAACCCAATACCCTGACCGGTTCAATGCCCGGTCCGAGTTTTAATACCTTACATTTCAGTAGTTAAATACTTGATATTTTATAAAAATGGATGAAAAAAATGCCTTTCAAGGGGGAAAGACACGAAGTGAAGTGCTATTTATGAGTTCACGAGGTATGAAAGCTCCATTCAAAAAACAGAAACAAGATTCATTAAAGGAAGCTTAAACTGATTGTCACTGATTTGTTGAGAAGAAAACATGAGTTTTAGGTGTACACACACACACATGTTTGACTCACCATACCACAAGCCTAGTGTTAAATGGCTCGTTGTGGTGGTTACTGTTTGGAAAGGGAAGAATATGTACTCCTTCTGGTCCTTAATATAGAACCTAATTATGAAGTTGTTCTTGATCCTAAATACTATAAGACCCATTTCCCATTTATATCAATATTTTCTCAATTTACCTCTATTAGTGCTTCCTCAACCATAATCAAGCAAAAGAAGATGAAAAGAATTAAGGAAGATGATTAAAGTATTTTAGAAAAAATACATGTCATATTAACTACCTTTACTAGCTTTCTTAATCTAATTAAATTAGGTAAATATGTATTATATTAAGGATCGGAGAGAGTAATATACCCTCTCACACAAGGATTGCACAAAACAAAGTGCAATCAGATAATTAAGCAGCTAATAAGCAAATTGAAGTTACGTTGCCCCTATAATTGTGTGTGCATGGACCCTAAAACATACATATATTTTTTTTTCACCCCAATATCTGCTTCACAGTGTCTTGCATTAAAAATTAACAGTACATAGTAATAAACACGTATATAGGTGTCATGGTTGACACAGAGAGATAGAGAAGGCACATGAATAAAAGTTTAATATAATGGTTGAGGATTCATAACGCACAAATCAATATCAATCTGCAGATTTAGATATAGGGAAGAATATACGAGCATTATCGGTCCATATCTTTGGAAAAATACTACTAATTCCGATCCCAAACCATTAATTATAAGAATCAATGGACCAACATGCAAGTTGGCTCATACGAACGAATGTTCAAGTTGTGCGAGTTTTTCTCAAGAACCTTTCGTCATGCAAGGTAATATTTCAATCAGAAACACTGATAGTCTAGTTCAATGAAATTAAAATAATAGATATGCTGATGTGTAGTGATGATACCTGGTCCCATCAAGTTAATTACTCAAATTAGAGCCCCGTGACGTGAGACTTGGCTTCCTGTGTTATTATAGTAAGACAGCACTTACATTCATAATTATGAAGAATTTTTTTTTTTAAAAAAAGAATCATGATTGATTAGTGTCTAGCGTCTTGTTTTTTAAATCTTATATTACGGACGTAGTGCCTTAATCCATCACTCAAAATTCTACATCACTTCTAGATAAATTAATCAAACTGTTAAGACTCCCTCCAATCTTATTTATAAGACATTTTGGAGGAGGAATGTCGTGGTCCTCTTTTTACAAAACAGCACATTTATTATTTAGTATTTACTGCTACAATTTTTCTATTCTTATTTTAGGAAAGTATGAAACTCTTTTTAAGAATATATTTAATATCGAGTAAGAAAACTTGTTAAACTTGTAGACAGAGTTGATAAATTTTAATATTTTATTTAGTTCGGTATAAAGCAATTTTGTGCAAACGCAGGCCATGACTTTGAAAAGATACCTCACCAAGCTATGATTGGTTGCGTGGATGACTTGGAGAAGATACACAATAATAGATCAGCTTGGGTCATAGGCAGTATTGGCTTGTGGCTGACAGTATTGTAGATGATCACGAGCAATCTAGAAGAACTATGAGACGGATGATTTGAGTCGTGTATAAGGATATTGTTTTATAAAGTTATTCAACGACCATCAATAAAGAGAAAGCGGCACTCCTCAGAATTAAACAGTTCCTTCTTAAAAGAAGTTAAGGCAGTAGAACTAGCGGAAAATAATTGTAATCACAGCAGAAAAATCATGCAGAAGAAGAGAAATCGTAAAGTTGTCTCGAGCAGAAAAATAATTGTAATCACAGCAGAAAAATCATGCAGAAGAAGAGAAATCGTAAAGTTGGCTCGAGCGCTTTGTTTGTGTCCCATGGAGTTCTGTTTTATGGACTTTCTTATGTTTGGCAATTGTTGTGAAGCCTTCGGGTGTACTATTTTGGGAAAAGTATGCCATGAGTTTCAATGGATGAATGTAATTATTAGAAAGTTAATTAACGAGAGAGCAGCGTGTAATAAAAAATTCTACTACAGAAATTGACAACAATTTATTTGTTATTGAAACTTTATGATAATTACATTCTTTCATTTCATTGTGAATTCATAATAATTTACCCTATTGTTTTCCTTTGGTTTGATATAATGAAGCAGGGGCTTATATCTAACTACCAATATTTTATATTCCTCTTATCCTTAATCTAAAACATACTTTCAATGAATGAATGTAATTATTAGAAAGTTAATTAACAAGTGAGCGGCATGTAATAACAAATTTTACTACAGACAATGACAATAGGTTCATATTATTTATTTGTTATTTATGACAATTTTTTTTAAAAAAAAAATACTCTAATCATCTTTCTTTATTCCCTTCCCCTCTCTATTGTTTGATTATTGTTGAGAGATTATGTCAATAGGGGTAAATTGCAAAAATATTAATAAACATGAAAGTAGGTCTTACATTCAAGACCAAAATTAATTCTCAATAGAGTCCTATATTAAGCATTAGAGGAGTAAAATTTACATAATCTCTGAAATACAAGAGAATGGGAATAGCATCAGAACATTTGCTTCAAATCGGAATCGCTCAAAAACAAACAATATTTCTTTTCATCGCCTTCAAAGAAAAAGGTAAGAGAATGCATGGCGAAAAATTCATGATTTTGAATCGCCACATTACACAGTACACACACACATATCGCTTTAGGAATTTGCTCGGTATTTAATATCATGATTTTTTTAAACAAATCAGATTAAAAATCGAGTCTTAGTTATAAAACATGATTTTTACAACTCATATTCTCAAATTTGAAGTTGTTTAAATTGATTTTTCAAAATATTTTTCATCAAAATTTTTTTTTTTACTTGATTGTGATTAAATTAATCTTTTAAAACATAATCATAATCCTTTTTGTGGTAATTCATAATCCCTTTTTTTAAACTATATCATGCAGAAGGCTTTAAATTTTTATTTTGGTATATAGGTCATAGGCCTAAGCCCAAGTCACTGCGCCCACATTTTAAAAATACTTTTTAAAGGCTTAGACCTGAATCAAAAAAAAAAACACTTATTACAGATTTAGGCTCAAACTTGGGCTTTAATCTCTATTTCAGCCTCATGCCTATTTAGCTTTAGTTCAACCTGGTAAAAGTTAGCCAAGAGAACTTTTTTTTTTCTTGCTAGAAAGCCCAGAGAACTTTTAAACTTATCGAATCATGAAATAAAAGAAGAATTAGCACTGTCAAATTTAAATTATACACGTTAATTCTAAATTTTTCCTTTAAGAATTATCTTATAGAGAATATATATATATATATATATGGTCCTATTTACAAGGCACTTCTAGCATATTTTATAAAGATCAAGGAAAACATTAAACCCTATTAACTTTACCTTAAAATTTAATAACCTTTTTAACTTTACCTCTATTTAATGTACGTAACACCCTATGAGAACAAAGCGAATATAAAAATAAATAAAGAATAAAAGTATACATTTATATGAAAAATTTCTTCCTCTATCTTATAATTAGAATAAAAAATTCTTTTCTATTTTTGCCCTATAAATAGGGCAGAGGAGTAATAACTGCAAAACATCAACATGCAACCAAAAATAACGCTTTCAGAATTCCAAAGGTCCAATAGTATAATATTGCTTTATATTTTTTTTGCCATCATATAATATTGCTTTATATTGTTCAAAAATAGTATAATATTGCTTTATATTGGTTGATATGTTGGAAATATTTTACGTGTTGCATTTAAATTCTTCGTATCATGATATCTTTTTTTCTGCCATCAATATCCGCAATTAATTAATTTGGGCGTCTAACTATTTATTAAATGGTTACGGCACGCAGGCAAAAAAAAAAAAAAAAAAAAGGTTACGGCACGAATTAACGATCCTAGTCATAGCGCACATGTAATCGCCAGCAGAAGAAGAAGAAAAGCAAAGAACCAATAGCACGATATTCCCAAAGCACGACAAGATCAATCAAATAGCTTATTAATGGTGCTTGATATGATCCGAGTATTGGTTCTCATAACGCATCCCAAGATCCACCACAAACATTAATTATCCCAAAAATAGCTACTTTCATTCTATTTATAAGTGATTTCCAGCATATTTCATATAAATTAAGAAAAATTTTAAATTTCATTAACTTCGTATTAAAATTTCACAATATTCTAATTTTATCTCTATTTAACACTCTCTCCGTCCCTTTTTAAAAGAAACAACTGCCACACATACCTGATTCCTTTTTATAAGAAACATTTAGAGAATGTCTTATTGTTTACTTGTTACTTTCTCATTGTGCCATTATTTAATTACCCTATTTGATGTCAATATAATAAATTTTCACAGCCCCCAAACACCTAGAGCTGATACCCTTATTTTCCCTCTTATACAATTCTCTTTATTACTAAAATAATTTCCTCATTATCTCTATTATTCCTTATCTCCTCATAAATAAGGGTATTTTAGTAAAAAAGAGTTACAATTTTGACATATTTATTATTCTTAACAAATGTTTTGAACCGTGAGATTTGGTAAGTGTTCCTTTTAAAAAAGAATGAAGGGAGTATACATTATAAACCAGGAGAACAAAATCAACAAAACAATAAATAAAGAGTAAAATTGTACGTCATATAAAAAAAATCTAATGATGTGATATATAAATAAACCAAACCAAAATATTTCATCTCTCTCTGTCCTATAAAAAGGACCAGAGGATCGGAGTATACAGGAATCAAGAAGAGAAGATGTTGGAAAAATCACATCGAGGTCCCAATTAAGGAAAATAATATATTAAAAGTCTTATAACTTGTTAATGACAATTGAAAGTGATACTATTAACAAGTTGTGAGAGTTTTAAGATAACATGCAACCTAATTTAAGTGCATTTCATAGGAATTTTTGCAGCACAGGAGACACACACACACAAACTACTATATATATGTGTGCGCATTTTATGCTTCTTGAGAGCTAGTGATTGGTGATAGTGTGAGTTTGAGCATAAGAGAGAGAGAGAGAGAGAGAGACAGAGACAGAGAGAGGGGAGATTAATAATGGAGGGAAAAAGGTGTGGTGTTGGGGGTTTGTGCTGCAAGTTCAAGGCACACTTCTTGATGATCTTAGTTCAGTTGGGCTATTCCTTCGTCAACTTCATCACAGAGGCTTCGTTCGAGCATGGCCTCAATCCTTACGTCTATGTAACCTATCGGAGCATTGCAGCTGGCCTTGCCCTTTTGCCTTTTGCTTTCTTTCTTGAGAGGTACGTACACATCCATCTACGTACTCATGCAGTGATTATTGATCTTCATCAATAATATTTTTGACCTCTCCCGTTTCTTTAATCTCCTTTCTTACGATTAGGAGCTTTTAGCCTCCATATCCAACTTAATTTCTCAATGTATCTTGCAGAAAAACGAGGCCCAAGTTGACACTGGCTCTCTTCTTTGAAATTTTTGTGCTTTCTTTGTTGGGGTAAGGCCTTCAAGTAGTCATGCATATTAATTATTCTTATATTTCTGCATTCAGTTGGAAACAATATATATCTATAAATAAACTTAATGAAATTGTCTTATCTTTCAACAATTTCAGGGTAAGTTCGAGTGCAAATTTGTACTTTGCCAGCCTAAAATACACCAATCCAGTCTTTGCGAATATATTATACAACACCGTAGCTTCCATTACCTTCATTATTGCAGTGATACTTCGGTAATACTCAACCTAACCTTCTTGATTCACATGAATTTGAATATATAATGGACATGTAATTACATGCATTTTCATATTGACTTGTATATATGGATTAAATATTGCAGGGTTGAGGTTATTAATCTACGCAATCCTCGCAGTATAGCGAAAGTATTAGGGACCGTAGTCTCTTTAGGTGGCGTCATGATTGTGACACTATACAGAGGACCAATAATAAGAAATATCTGGCCTCCTCTAATTCATATTCATAAAACTAATCATATCCATGAGGAGTGGTTAAAGGGATCGCTCCTTGCAATTGCAAGCTGTGTAGCATCGGCCCTCTGGTACATTATGCAGGTTAGGTTTTCTTCTAGTTTTATACCATGCACCAAATCTATCTACAATTTTTCCCTTTTCTGAGACAGTGTGTGTGTGTGTGTAGGCGTGTAGCTTGAAAAGATACCCTGCACAATTGTCATTGACTACGTGGATGTGCCTTATTGGAGGAGCCCAATCTGCTGTTTTTACGGTGTTAATGGAACATAACAAATCAGCCTGGACTGTTGGTTTCAACATTGACTTGTGGGCCATATTATATAGTGTAAGTATATAGACAAAGTGATCGAGGAAGCAGCATTAATATACACAAGAGTAGAGAACCTAAGGGCCTGTTTGATTATGATCTGTTTTTTAGTCTCCAAAACAGTTTTATAAAATTGTTTTTAAAAACAAGTTTTGAAAATAAAAAATAAAAAAATATATGTTTAAATAGTTGTCTTAAAAAATTTGTTTATGAAGTGACGTGGTAGTGACTATCGTCGATGGTATGTGATCTTGATTGCCGATAGGTGGTGGCTTAAAAAAGTTAAAAATAGGAAAACAAAAGTAAGAAAACAACAAAAAAGTTTTTTTATTTTTTAGTTTTTAAAAACAAATTTTTGTTTTTTTTTTCTTTTAAGAACAACTTTTCGAAAATAACTTTCCAAACAAATTTTTTGAGGTTTTTTTTTGTTTTAACTGTTTTTAAAAACACAATTAAACAAGCCCTAAAGTTCTAGTGTTGGATAGTTAATATTATTTAATTTCTGAACTTATTAATATGACAGGGAGTTGTGTCCACTGGTTTGCTTACTTTCATTCAACTGTGGTGCACAGAAAAAAAAGGCCCAGTTTTTGTGACTATGTTCAGCCCCCTCCTTACAGTTTTAGCGGCACTTCTTTCTTACTTCGTCATCGGTGATGAACTTTATCTCGGCTGGTATTTACTCCAATATATAACCCTTTTCTTCACCTTTTCTTTTTTGTTTTAAAGTATCAACAGGTAAAGAATCATTACGTAATTGACCATGAGCATGAATATTTCTGTATCTGCTCTAATAAAAAAACATTAGACCCTACCGAAGGATTTGATTATGTAAGGATTCAAATTAATGCTTTTTCATTAATTTTGACCACAAAGAAAACGCACACGCTCGGATGATGTTCACAGATTTTCTGCCACCCAAATCTTCTCATTTAAGCAGACAAAATCTTGCCCCCATCTAAAGGCAAGGATAGGAGGAGAACGGTCAAATCTTTTTAACTCTTTAAAATCTTTGTAGAGTATTATTGTCTCTATTACTCCCTCAATCCCTATATATAAACTTTAAATTATCGTTTTTTGTTTATCAAGAAAGTAGTAAAAATCAATAAATATGTAAGTAATATATTTTTTTCAGCTATGCCCTCCTCGTAAATCTAAATCTCATCGACCGTCTTAATTAATTCAATCCATGTACACTCACTAGCAAAAGGTATGCAATAAATGTACCCAGTCAACAAGGGTAAAACTAGGGAAAAAACAATAAATGTTGAGACAAAACTGAAATAAAGCTTATATTTTGGGGACTGGCCTCCCCTCAAATTTGAAGCTTATATTTAGGAAAGAAGGGAGTATTTCAAAGTTCGGAAGACTTTGCAAAGAAAATTTTATTAAACACGAAGGAAAACTTAACTAGTGATGTTCGTGTGTGTCTGTCTCAGATTATTTTTCAATTTTTGAAAAGTTTAATGAGTGTGGTATATATGTTTAATTCAGTATTGTCGGTGCAATCTTAGTGGTGATTGGTCTGCATTCGCTGATTTGGGGTAAAGAAGAAGAGCAGGATGGTGATATCAATGTTACAGAAGAGAAATTCAAGGGCCATTCTGATAATACCCAAAAACGGGACAAAGCCGGAACTGATGAATTGCCTTTAGATCTTTAAAGAGTCAGAGAACCAGAAAATTAAAATAAGAATTCCCAGGAAAGTTTGGTGTCTACATATATATATATATAGGTTTGATGTTACCTGACATGGTTTCTTTTGGCATAAGAATTATTGGTCAACTACACCAAGAATGATTGACAATAATATGAAAGGGCTGAGAATTAAGCGTGCACGTTTGTTCAGATGACAGTGGCTAAATAAAGTTCCTCTTCAAAAGACACAAGAAGATTCATCAAATAAGGAAGCTTTCAAGCTGATTGTTGCTGATTTGTTCAGAAGAAAGCATCACTACTTTACATATATTTTGGGGTCAAATGTAATATATTTATAACCAAGAATTGCAATATAATGTAACACTCAGGTCGTTCTCTTTAGGAGCCTTTATTGAGTTACCTAAATAATCTAATTATCATGCAATATGCAATAAAAATAAGGGGAAATGGGTTTTGGTTTTTGAAATTAATAATTAAAAGAAAGATGCAAATTAATTAAATGCTAAATTATTGTTTTTGGTATTTTTCTTATAAAAATGGAATGGATAAGATTGAATGGAATGGTATGGAGTGGAAAATATTAATAAAGAATGCTCTTGGTAATGAAGAAATGACAATCCTTGCTCAAAAAGATTATGGGAGTTAAGAATTCATTAAGTCTTAAGAGCAACCTCAAAATAACACTTGAGTCCAATAATCCCAATTAATAGTAGCTCTTACAAACATAGCTAACTACTACCTCTTGAAATATTGTTAAAAACTACTTAATGTGCAATTAAAATTGGAATAATGCAACATGAATCTTCTTGAAATTGAATGCTAAACAGCCCCTCAAAGGCACAAATCAATCACATTAATCAAACAATAACACTCTAATTAATATAATCTCATTGCAACCACAAAGACATTCAAATATATATAATTTTCACACTACAAAATCCAATCTCAACTACAAATATCAAATCAACAGAGACAATTAACATCAATCTTAGTTCCAAAATCACATATAAAAATTCTTAAAACTAGGTAATCCAAATATATAATTCTAGACTAATGGAATGATACTAAAAGAACTCCCCTGTGTATTTCGTTGAGCTCAAGCACATTTACTCATCACCAAGAATTGGAATGTTAGCCACTCATCGGAGGTTCATACTGATCACAGCTTCTTCAAAATACCCACAAAATCCCATTGAAATTGAAGGACCGAATAGAAATAGAGAATGGGATCTATTTTGTTTTTTTTTTTTTTTAATTTGTGAGATAATGAAAGTGGCTAACTGCCTGTGGGGTTATGGGCGAAGTAGATGATTGTGGTGTTAGAAAGATAGAAGATGGTCAACGGTGGGTGAGAGAGAAAGTGAAGGAAGAAATGGTGGTGTGTGGTGGTCTGGTGGTCCGACGAGAACAGAGGAATGACGGAGGTGGCTGTGGTCGGAGGTGAACCGGAGCTGTCGGTGGTGAGCTGTGATTCCGTCGACTGCGGGAAGTCTTCAACGGTGGTGGTTCATCCGTCTCGTTCCCTCTCCTCTCAAACTCTCTCCGGTCTCACCGCTCAAGCTCTCAACAATGATATCTCATCTGATCTGTGTACCCTTGGCTCTGGTGTGAGTGAGTCGCCGGCGGCTATGGTGAGGAAGAGGAATGCCGCCGGCGACAAGAGAAGAGGAAGGAAGATGAATGTAGACGATGCTGATCAGAAGCTTCCCCTGTGCGGCGCCTCCCTCTGTCATTTATGCTCTCCAATCAGTCGGGTCTGTCTCTCTCCTTCGGATCTCTGCATGTCCATATCTCATGTCCACAGCCATGTCCAGCTCTCGTATCCAGATTGTATGCTCCATGGGTATCGGATTTCAGCTCCAAGAAGCCCAATGCTTCAATGTCAGGCCCTGTTAGCATCTTGAGTCTCTTTCCGGATCTGTTTCCCGTCTTCACAGAGATAATGAATAGTATCCCTGGTCAAAACGCAACTTTTGACCAGGGACCTATTTGAAGTTTCTAAAGGTTCTGTAGAGGGATTGAATGCATCTTTTCAAAATGTTCATAGGGATATCTATAATTGCCAAATATTCTGGAAACTCTTCTGTGATTTTCTCTGGCTCTGTTCTTCACAGTTTTGTAATTTTCAGAAATTGTTGGTCCCCTTTCTGTAATTTTCCCCAATCATCTAAATATTAATTCTGACCTCCAAAATCTGAAATTTCCTTCCAAAACACCTGAAATGTAAGATTAAGCACAATTGTAGCATCAAAATTTTAAGGGACAATTGTATAAAAATAATTAATAAATTGTGAACATTTTACCCCTAATTACAATTAATTCAAAACAAATGTCCCTAATTAAAATTTGTGTTTAATCATGTAATAATGTCCTAGAAAATACATAAAAATCCCAAATTAATCATGAAATATTATATAAAAATATGGTTCAATCAGACCAAGATGTTGAATTTATACCCATGTACAGGGATTTAACCACTTGTGATGAAATTGATACTCCTTTCGGCCCTCAATATAGGATCTAACTAGGGAGTTGATGTTAGTCCTAAATATAAGATCTATTTTTCATATTTGTTAATATTTTCCTAGTTTACCCCTATTGATGCCCTCAACAATAATCAAGTCAAAGAGAGATGGAGGAAATTAATTAGGAAGATTATTAGGATATTTTATAAAAAGCATGTGATATTAACTAACTTCTTTAATTTAATTAAATTAGGTAAATAAGACTTATAATAAGAACCGAAGAGAATAATTAAGAGGGGCTTTCTTTGGGGGTCCAATGTGACCCTTGTAACATTACACAAAGTCCCTTATTTAGAACTTTGATTGAGTCGTGCTTTGTTCCATCAAAGAGGGGGACTTTTTTTTTTTTAAAAAAAAAAAAAAAAGAACATTGATTCAACAGTAGCTACACTTTCCAAATCGGAAGTCCACCTCAAACTACAATATATGTGCTTTAATACTGGCTTGGGACACGTATTAACCCATAAACTAGTTGGACTAGAAAGACAATAACTTCACCTTTTTTTTTTTTTTTTTTGGTTGCCCCTTACCTAAATCACTTGAAGCCAGTCAATGACGCTCTAAGACCCACAATATTTCTTTTCATTGCCTTAAACAAAGTAAGATAATGGCCAATAATTAATGACAAAGTGTGCCACACTCATTTTCATTAAACTTTTCAATTTTTGAAAAGTTTAATGAGTGTGGTATATATGTTTAATTCAGTATTGTCGGGACAATCTTAGTGGTGATTGCTCTGCATTCGCTGATTTGGGGTAAAGAAGAAGAGCAGGATGGTGATGTCAATAGTACAAAAGAGAAATGCAAGGGCAATTCTGATAATACCCAAAAACTGGACAAAGCCGGAACTGATGAATTGCCTTTAGATCTTTAAAGAGTCAGAGAACCAGAAAATTAAAATAAGAATTCCCAGGAAATTTTGGTGTCTGCATATATATATATATATATTGGTTTGATGTTACCTGACATGGTTTCTTTTGGCATAAGAATTATTGGTCAAACTACACCAAGAATGATTGAAAATAATATTAAAGGGCTGAGAATTAAGCGTGCACGTTTGTTCAGATGACAGTGGCTAAATAAAGTTCCTCTTCAAAAGACACAAGAAGATTCATCAAATAAGGAAGCTTTCAAACTGATTGTTGCTGATTTGTTCAGAAGAAAGCATCACTACTTTACATATATTTTGGTGACCAAGAGATGTTGAATTTATACCCATGATGTTGAATTTATACCCATGTACAGGGATTTAACCACTTGTGATGAAATTGATACTCCCTTCTGCCCATAATATAGGATCTAATTAGGGAGTTGAAGTTAGTTCTAAATATAAGACATATTTTTCATGTTTATTAATATTTTTCCAATTTACCCCTATCGATGTCCCTCAACGATAATCAAGTCAGAGAAAGATGGAGGGAATTAATTAGGAAGATGATTATGGTGTTTTAGAAAAAACATACCATATGAACTAATATTTTTAATCTAATTAAATTAGATAAATAGGTTTTATAATAAGGACCGAAGAAAATGATTAAGAGGGGCTTTCTTTGGGGGTCCAATGTGACCCTTGTAACATTACACAAAGCCCCTTATCTTAGAACTTTCATTGAGTCGTGCTTTGTTCCATCAAAGAGGGGGACATTAAAAAAAACAAAAGAAAAGAACATTGATCCAACAGTAGCTACACTTTCCAAATGGGAATTCCACCTCAAACTACAATATATGTGCTTTAATATTGGCTTCGGACACGTATTAACCCATAAACCAGTTGGACTACAAAGACATTAACTTCACTTCTTCTTTTTTCCGGGTTGCCCCTTACCTGATCACTTGAAGCCACTCAATGACGCTCTAAGACCCACAATATTTCTTTTCATTGCCTTAAACAAAGTAAGATAATGGCCAATAATTAATGACAAAGTGTGGTGGTCACCGTCTTTCAGCATATATCACACACACACACACATATATGGGAAAATCCCTTTAAAAGATAGTTAAATTATCTATATTCTAAATTAGGTTGTTAAATTCAAAAAATTATAAATTAGGTTGGATGTCCTAAAATACGATTTTAGAATTTGATAATTTTACCTTGTTGTCCTTAATTTGATTCTCTCTTCTTACCCATACCCCTCTCCCCTCCCATCCATCTTTCCTCTCCCCCACTTTTCAGAACTTCACATATGACGTGCATTTGCTTCTCCTCCTTAAATATTGCTCATTATTCATTAAGGGTATATAACAACACGCTTAAAATTTCCTTAATTTCTATTATTTTTGTACACATTTGTCAATCTAGATTCACAAATATTTCGAAGCACATGCCCATCAATTCAAAATCTTCTATCTATACACAACTATCCACAGGAAGGAAATAAATTACATCATTGGAGACAAGCGTCAAAGGAACAAATGTTTGCTGAATGAGTAGGTTAGAGGATTGTTTGAAATCATGAACGAACTATCTCTTCCCCCTAATATGATTAAAAGAATTCTTCTAAAACAGGAACGAAAATTGTTCTATGTCCTTAGAGGCAAATCAGTGGAAAGAAACCTCAAAATAGAAACCAAATATAGAGAAGAACGACCTCTAATTCATTAAAAATCTAATAATTTATAGTGATTTCAAATGCAGATCACTCCAACCATATATGCATTAAACTGTCAATTCCGTCAATCAAATTACATGAGCAGTACTTTTAGGCCTACATAAGATGAATAAGGAAAAATAAATCTATCAGCAGAACCTAAGAAGACCCTTGAGAAGTGTATGTTTTTTCATTTGGTTGATCACTGATAGTTCGTCATCATAAACAACATTGATTTCCAGAATTTTGAGATAGCACCAGAGGCACACAGCTCACCTCCTTCTAGCCAAATCAGAATTTAGGCCACCAAATCAGAATTTTCAAACATCAAAGCCAAATTTATATATGGTTGCCAAATTTAATTTTTCAAGAGACTCAGATAAATTGTTGCCACTTAAAGCTTGCAATGAAGATGTTGGATTTAGGAATAGTCATATGCTTGTGCCCATAAGTTTTTCCGTTGTAATGTCAATTGAATTTTTTATTTTGCAATATTCGGTCAATTAATGTTGATGTTAAAATGATTTACTGTGTTTGTAACAGGAAGAGGTAGTGATTAGGAGAGAGAATTAAATGAGGGGTATGAGGTAAAATTATCAAATTCTAAAATCTTAATTTGAGACATATGACCTGATTTAGAATTGGTTGAATTTAATGACCCAATTTAGAAATTAAGGAATTCAGCTGTCTTTTAAAGGGATTTTCCCTTTATGTGTGTGTATCAGCCCCATGATAAATCTTTTTAACCCATCCGTTAAAATAAATAAACTTTGATGCTGGTTAAAAAAAAGGGAGAATTTCAGTTAACTCCCTAGGATGTGACTTAATTTCAGTCAGCTCTCAAAAGATTCTGAAACTTCACTACACCCCCTTAGGACAAAATGAAATTAATTTTTGTGGGTGAAAAGACAATTATGCCTTCTTCTTTTTTCAGAAGAGCATTTACAAGACAGATAAAGATATTTATACGACAAATAAAGGGATTCGAAAAAACCTGAAGAATTAAACACATTTTGGTCATTTACAAGATAAATATGAAAATTTACAAGATAAATAAGGGCATTTATAAGACATTTATAAGATAAATAAAGAGATTCGAGAGAACTGAGGGAATTAAATACATTTTGGTCATTTATAAAATAAATATATAAATTCACAAGACAAACATGGGCATTTACAAGATAAATAAAATAAAGACATTATTGTCTTTTCACTCACAAAACTTAATTTTATTTTGACCCGAGGGATTGCAGTAAAATTTCAGAATCTTTTGGAGTTGAATGAGATTAACTCACGTCCTTAAATTATAAATGAAATTCTCCACAAAAAAAAAAAAAAAAAAAAAACTCTGATACTATAGAATGCTATATTATTATAAAGGATGGTGGAAGATGTATGGATATACATGGGACCCCCATGGATAAGCGCAATAATTCAGTGTGGAACAAATTCATTTAACGCAACTGCAGCTTCAAGCATAGAAGCTATATCGCTTTAGGAATTTGCCGGGTGTTTAATTTAATGATTAACTATTTTGTTTCTCAATATATGTCTACACTCACACATACGCACTTTAGGTGATCTTGAATGTCATTGGTATGAATGATACTTAGGCCAAAAAAAAAGTAATTTAATAATAATAATTAGATTTCAAAAAAAAAAATTGTTCAAAAATGAGGTGCAAATATTGACTAAAACAGTTGCAAAGATAAAAGAATTTTAGTTACAAACATCAAGAGTAACCTATACGATTTAAATGCCTGGTTTACAACTGATGTATTCTCAAATTTTCAGTTGTTTGTATTAATATTTGAAACTCATCATTTTTAACCTTTGGGAGATAATTATCATCCCGTTTTACATCATTTAGATGCATTTTAAATTTTTATTTTGGTATATAAAGCTATTGGAAAGTACATGGTGTAGTAAAATTGAGAAAATCCGAAAATTTAGAAAGGACAGGTGAAGATTACATTATAGACGTACTAATAATAGTAAGGGAAAGATGTGTACGAGTTTCCGAGTAAAAGTACTCCATTAAAAGAGAACTTTAAAACGGAACATGCATACCAAACATCTATTCTATTCTATATCTAAAAATGTTTTAAAAACAGTTTCGGTTATTTGGACAGATTCTGTTATAACTCTGGTATTTTTCAAACAAATGTAAGTTTTTTTTTTAGACAGATTTAACCGATTTTATCTCCTCAATATTCATCTCCGGTTTTACTGCCCCAGTCAGTAAGTATAGCGTTTTGTTTTTATTAGTGGGCACCATTTAGTTGTTATTGATTATTAAATTAATGCACTAAGAGAAACTTATTGTATCAGGTAAGGAAAGAAAAACGGCAACGGTATTGTGAAGAGGGTCTTAAATCTTAATAGATGACCATAAAAATGCATTAAGAAAAACTTAATGCGTAAGGTAAGGGGAAAAACTTGATAGGAAAAGAACAAAAGAATGGGATAAAAAAGGGAAAACAATTTTTTAAAAATATTATGGTAGTGAAAAATTTAATTGGAGAAAATGGAACATTTGAGAATGATCGAAACGTTCACTCACAGACGGAGGAAAATTTTAGAGTATATCAACCTATCGTTTGATTAACTAGCTACTAGCAATTGCAAAAGGAACAAAACCATTTGTTAATAAAAACATTATATTCGTCTATATGCTGTAAACCACACCTCTTAAAATAAATCGGCCTCACAGAAAAACCATTTGCAAATACAAACGTTCACATATTTTGTAATAACAGAGATACTTTCTCAAAATATATAGTGTTTCAAAACATACACTGTCAGAATTCCACTGCCAATATTGCTTTATATTTACTTTATTCGAATGGTAGCTAGCTTTCACATGTAACAAAAGTTGTTAGAGAACTTTAATATCTTTTCCATTGGGAAGAAATCTTTTTCTTTTCAGCCAAACTATTGGGAAGAAATCAAATGACAAACTTTTATATTGGTTGATATATATGGGGAAATTTTTTTACGTGTCGCATCTAAATTCTCCTTATGATATCTTTCCTTTTTTGCTACCAATTATACTTAATTAATTATTAGGGCTTTGATAGGCACAAAATATAGAGCCTAAGACTCTGCAAATATACTGATCGTATCAAGTAATAAAGAGTGAATAAGGTATTATTCTCACAAGGACTTGGTACCAACAATGCAGTTGAGCAATTGATACTTTTGCTTAAGTTGAGTAAATACAATTTTGATAAAAGCTAACTAAAAGAAAATAAAGAAAAATAAATCTAAAGAAAAAATATATAATTAAGACTAAGGATAAAGGTGATTCTAGATCTTATACATGTCTTGGATTATTATAGTCTTAGTTATTTCTTAGTGTCTAATTTTTCCAATGAATTGTATTTAAAGTTATATTTGCTAGTCTAGGGCTCTTATTTATTTAAGAATGTCTTTTGATTCACTAAAAGGCATTCTAATTATGCTAATCCCTAATGTCTTAGACGATTAGTATTTTATTGGATTAATTTAAATGTAAGTCTAATAAAATTACGTAGAGTGGGTAGGTATATGTCTATCCTACAAGTAAATTAAGTCAAAAAACTTAATCCTACATGATTTAATTGAAAGTTTATTCTAAATTCCTTATGTCGAGGCTCTTTTAGAACACCAAAATGGTTCCAATTAGATTTCTTTTGTTTCAAAATAATCAAGCACGCAATTAAATCAACAAATATAACATTAAAGCATTTAAAAGAAGAAATTGCCATTCACTAATCCATAATCAAACTAAAGAATCCAAAATGAAGGTTCAGCTACATAAACTGAACATTGTCATGATCGAATAATAGCTAACCAAAGACAAAATAAAAGATAAAAGAAAGAATAAAAAGATAAGGATAAATAAAACTTAATACTGAATCTTCATCCGTGCTATAGATCTTATGCATCTCCAAACTTTAATATTCCTCCATCTAAAATCCGAACTCTTGCATTGACATCACCAACCAAGGAATTAGAACACCTGTTCTCTTGCTAGCCTAGCGCGCGCGCACACACACACATAAGTATATATTTCCTCCCTGTGTGCGCATCTCTATTACAATATCTTAGTTTATCTCTTTTTTTTATTTATCATCATGTAATATAGATATATTATATTGATAGTTATCTTATAATACCTCCTGCAAAATAAATTAGGATATGAGTAGATTTTATATTAAAATATCTTTTTATCCTATAACTAATTAAATGATAAAAATATATATAAAAGATAATTAAATAAGTATAAAATATTAATAAATTTAATCAAATATATCTTAAAATCTACACTTATTTAATTATAAAATATATACTTATCATGATCTCAATCCTTATGTCTATGTAACTTATCGCAATATGGTAGCTGCCCTTTCACTTTTGCCTTTTGCTTTCTTTCTTGAGAGGTACGTACTCATGCGCTGTGATCCATCTTCAATAATATTTTTGACCTCTCCTGTTTTTCTTTAATCTCCTTTCTCATGATCAGGAGCTTTTAGGCCCCATATCCAATTTAATTTTCAATTCAATGTATCTTGCAGTTGAATTGATTTTCTCTCTTGCAGAAAAATGAGGCCCAAGTTGACACTGGCTCTCTTCTTGGAAACTTTTGTGCTTTCTTTGCTAGGGTAATGCCATAAACACAAGCATATTAATTATTCTTATATTTCTACATTCAATGTAGCAATATACATATCTAGAAACTTAATGAAGTTGTCTTATCTTTCAAGAATGTTAGGGTAAGTTTGAGTTCAAATATGTACTTTGCAAGCCTAAAATACACGAATCCAACCTTCGCGACTATATTATTCAACGCCATAGCTTCCATGACTTTCATTATTGCAGTGATACTTTGGTAATTCTCAACCTTCTTGATACACATAAACTTGAACATATAATGGACATGAATTTTCATTCATCACTGTTGAATGGATTGATTGCAGGGTTGAGGTTATTGATCTGCGCAATCCTCGCAGTATAGCAAAAGTAGTTGGGACTCTGGCCTCTTTAAGTGGGATAATAATCGTCACACTATACAAAGGGCCTATAATAAGAAGCATATGGCCTCCTCTGATTCATATTCATAAAAATGATCATATCCATGAGGAGTGGTTAAAGGGGTCCCTCGTTGCAATTGCAAGCTGTGTAGGATGGGCCATCTGGTACATTATGCAGGTTTTTTAGTTTCCCATCACTACTCAGTATAACTGTAAAACACAGAATTTTCAAACACGTGCTTTCCTAGTTTTATACCACCAAACCTGTCTAAAATTTTTGGTTTTTTTTTTATTACTATGTGTAAGTAGGTATATAGCTTGAAAAGATACCCTGCACAATTGTCATTAACTACGTGGATGTGCCTTGCTGGGGGAGCCCAATCGGCAGTCTTCACAGTGATAGCAGAACACAACAAATCGGCATGGACTATAGGGTTCAATATTGACTTGCGGTCCATATTATATAGTGTAAGTATATACATAGACAGAGATCGAGTAAGCAGTACTAATATACCCGAGTACAAAATCTAAAGTTGTGTTTGAAAGTTTATATTATTTCTTATTTTAATGATATGGCAGGGAGTTATGGCCTAGGGTTTGTTTAGTTTCGTTCAACTGTGGTGTACAGAAGAAAAAGGCCCAGTTTTTGTCACTATGTTCAACCCCCTTCTTACGGTTTTAGTGGCCGTTCTTTCCTACTTCGTAGTCAGCGATCAACTTTATCTGGGCTGGTATGTATTCATCTTTCCATTTTTTTAAAAAAAAAAGTATCAACATTTATAGAATAATTGCGCAATTTACCATGCTCGGATTTAATTGTCTATGGATTAACACTTATGCCTTTTCATTAAGATGACGAAGAAAACATACACATGCTCGGTTGATCACAGATTTACTGCCATGCAAATCTTCTCATTTAAGCAGAAAAAAGCAAGAAGACCTAAAAATTTTCAACTCATTCCAGAGTAAGGTAAAAGTATTGGAGAAGAACGGTTAAATTTTTAACTCATTCTCTAAAATCTTGGTAGAATTTTCTCAGTGAGTTTACAGTTCCGAACCAAGTTTTATTAAACAATAACGGAAACATAACTAGAGATGTTCGTGTGCGTGTGTGTGTGTCAGATTATTGTTCTATTCTTGTGAAGTTTAATGAGTGTGGCATATATGTTTAATTCATCAGTATCGTAGGGGCAATCTTAGTGGTGATTGGTCTGTATTTGCTGATTTGGGGTTAAAGAAGCAGAGCAAGAGGGCGATGCCAACAGTACAAAAGAGCAATTCAAGTTCAGTTCTGATGAATTGCCTTTAGATCTTTAAAGAGTCAGAGAAGCAGAAAATCAAAGCAATCATTCCGAGGACAGTTTGATGTTTATATGTATGTATACTCATAAAGTTTGACCTTATCAGGAATGGTTTCTTTTGCTTAAATCGAGCATGTTTGTTGGGATGACGGGGGCTCTTCCATCATACATGACAGTTGTGCTAAATATAGTATCTCTTCAACCATGTTCAAACCCTCTAAGTAGCATTTTTAGAGTGACCGATAAAAGAGTTCCTAATCCTCTTCAAGGACAACAATTGTTATCACGGCCTGTACCGTTCTAAGGGAAGGGGACAAAGAGGTTCATATCAATTCAAAAGAGCAAAGTGCATTGCATTTTCTCATCAGTAGTCTCCCTCTCACGAATTAAACAAGGGCCTGCAAACTTTGACACGCATCAAAAGAAGAAAAATTAAGTACAAGAATAAACTCTAGCAGGAAAAAGAAAAGATCAGATGTTATTATGCCTCAGATTTTCTCTCGTTGTCCATCAAAATCTAACTTAGTGAACAGAACCTTGGATCCTTCAAAGTTTACATACATTGGTAACTCAAATGAAATTATCAGAAACAAAAATGACTAGGAATCATGAAGAATGGGTGGTCAATACATTGTAATTTGGAATGTATATCTGTAGCAATTAATTTCCTTCATACAATATTTTTTGCCTGCTTCAGCGCAACATTTAGCTGAAGTGAATAGACCAAAAAACTACTTCTCAAACTATTTACATGTAAACAAAGCACCCCCTCCTCCTTCATAACATTGTTGAAGGAGCGACAAAAGAATCACCAGTCACTAAGCAGCTGGAGGCCTGAGTTCATGATCCTGCGATGTATCTCGAGCAGACACAGGCAGATACTGCCACATGGGGTAATAACCATAGCTTGGGAAAACAGCCATTTTGTTGACCCCAGCTTGATATGCAGCTGCATGAGGGGGCATAAATCCCGCAGGTGAAACTGGCAGTGCTTTTAACTGCGTCTCAATCCTTTCCTTATCTGCTTTCAGGACAAGTTTCTCTTCACGAAGTTCGTGCTTCTCTGCCTGTCAGGGAGGACAAG
Organism: Inga laurina; assembly: GCA_963855925.1. Taxonomy (NCBI): domain Eukaryota; kingdom Viridiplantae; phylum Streptophyta; class Magnoliopsida; order Fabales; family Fabaceae; genus Inga; species Inga laurina. The sequence continues at coordinate 57,114,443 of OY979709.1, forward strand.
AGTAATCAATCTAGGGTCTAGACTTTGAAATCTACAAAATATTGAGCAATACAGCACCAAACACAAATGACTGGACCATTTTTAAACACACTGCTCAGATTCCTCAAGTCTTGCTCATCAGAAAAAACTACTAAACATTATTTCAAAGATGAAGCTTCAGGCGGCGCCACAATGAAGGGAAAAAATTATTCCTCTCAAAGTACATTCATCACGAGTTTAAATGGAAAAAGGTAAACAAAATGTAAATTCAACAATATTTAACACACAAGGTTAAGAATTCTTTTTTAAAAAAAATTGGGAACTCTAGGCTCAATAAAAAAAGTAACTATTAATGCTTCAAACTTCGCTAACCTTCAACGTTTTTATTTCCTCCAGCAACTTCTCATTTGTTTCTTTGAGTTCCTCAGCTTCATTTTTTAGTTGATTCAAGATTCTGATGGTATCATCAAGGATAGCTGACTTGTCAGTCCTCACAGGTCTCCCAGGCTCTAAAACAGAGCTCAAGTCACAAAATCTGCAAAGCAAAACAAAATGTATTAACATGGAATCTGTTAGGATCCTCCTCTAAAACCAGAAAATAATAAAACTGAAAACACAAATAAACAAGAGGGAGGGGGAACAACTTTCGACTGATAATATAGTTATATGGAACAACACATTGCATTCAAAGATGCAACACTATTCTGCTGCACATACAGACACACCAATGGAACTAACACGGAGGATAATGATTACAAAACACAATGGAATAGAGATTACAAGACAACCGGACAACAAATACACATAAACTCTTAACATACACACATAGGCTGCCAATCTTTCAAGAGGAATGGCACTCTCCACCCTACAGAGCCAAGCCACAATTCAAAATTCTTGTCTGCCCCTTTCTCTGGATCAGTATGAGAATTTAAAGACCCCAAAAGTGACTCACAAAGCCCTCTTCTCGTAGGCTTAGACCATAGAAACCCTATAGCCACTCTGCTTCTCTATTTCTTTCTCCTAATTAGCAAATCATAGCCCTGACCAACAAAAGGTGCCCCTTTCCACTATCATGTATCTTCCCAGGTATTGAAAAGTGGTCCTAACAGAATCACAGGTGCCTCATATAATTCTTGTGCTATGTATCTGTCATGTAAAAGTTGCAAAGCAGCGTACAGCCCAATAAAAGCTAAAAAAGTAGCTCATGAGAGATTTTTAATTCAACAGTTGAAGGTTGAAAGAATGCATGCCTGTCATTCAGTTTCTCCCTCCGCATTTTTTCACGACAAGCTTTTGTCCCTGGGTTGCCAGATAAATTGGGGCGTCTTCTACAAACCATTGTTCAGAAATTAATCACAAAAACCAAATAAGATAACATTTCAAAAGATAGCATCAACACTCATAAATTTAAACAAAATAAAAGGGTGATAAACCAATTCATCTATTAGATGAAAACTGCAACTCAATAAGGTCAGAAATTGCAAAGTCAAAGGTCGCAGTCATTTTAGACTTTTCTCCTTGACAAACATTCAAAGACAGATGATACCGAACCAAAATCATATTTTGAAATTTGAACCCCTTGTCTAGAGCAATAGTTCTACATTGCGTTCAAGAAAGTATCGTCACAATTCAAATTACATCTTAGCAGCAGACTCAGCAATACGTATCCTTTAGTCAACTACGCAATTAATACCACAATTGTTCTCTGAAATCACCATTCAGTATTCTCAGCATGTAAAACACACATAGAAATGCTTATTTCATTCCATTAACAATAAACAGAGATAAAACTAGGAAGTTTACAAGAGAAGTTTGCAATGAAAGAAATAAATTGATCACTCAAACTGAACTAGGCCTTCCTCTTCCTCCAAAATCAAATTTAGAGTGAAATTTCAACGAAATCCAACTAACAACGAGGTCAAAAAAGTAAACTTTTGCCACTAAATTTGTATCAGACAAGATACCTCTTTCGGGAGTTCTCTTGAGGAACAACAGCACCACCTGAAAGGTCAGTTCCCGAGCTCACGCTGACAAACGAAAATAGAGAGAGTAATGTTAGACATTCATGCCATCCTCAAACCAGAGAAAGAAGAGGACATTAAAAATAACACAGAATCAACTTGTCCTTCCACAAAGAATCGAAGTAAATTAGTAATTAATCAATAAAATAAAAAGGGGAATAAAGGGGAAGAAAAGATCCAGCCGGATGTTTCAACGAGTAAGAAGACAAAGCATGTAAATTCAGGCCTCTTATTATTGATACCTCATCACTCAACTTGCAAGAGATTTAGATGGAATAGAATTTCAGACAAAGGGCCGTATGAATCTAAAGAAAATAAAATTGAATAAACCTGAAAGCCAAGAGAAGAAACCAAGATTAAATCAGAAAATAAAATTGAAGAACCTCTGATTGGACCAAAGAAAATCGGTGGGCGCCGGCGGTGTATCGTCGATCAAGCTGAAATCGAGGAAATCCCAGCAACTCCCACCTTCAAGAGAATCCATTGGCGATTCGAGTTCTCAGAAATCGCGCCGTTGTTTGGAGAATCACTTCCGTGCAATGATAGACAAATGATGATAAAAGCAAATTCCTTTTATGTAAAACACTGCGTGTTGCATTAGGAGTTAATTAATTATTACCTTCCCCATGCTCTTTGTTTTGCCTTTTTGATTTTCTTCTAAATAAAATTGAAGCCGCCAGTAGGAATAAGCGTATAAGTTGTTGGCAAGAACAGAGGAGGACGAAATAGGCATACGAGGTCACCAATAGAAAAATCGGCATATAAATTTCAACAAAAATATGAATAAAAAATGTAAATGGTAGTTAAATTGACAAATTTAATAACATTTAGGATCTATAATAGTTATTTACAATTCACATGTTCTTATTTCATATTATCAATTTTTTTCATATTTTTATTTGATTAAGGATTTACAAGATTTGAATTTGTGTCCTTCTTATAGTCAATTTTATTATTATTGTTTTGAAGTTTTTTCCCCTCCCATAGCCATAAACCATTTGCTTGAAAATGAATTACCTTCCTTCCTGTCCACTTTTATACTAATGATTGTGGATGGCTTGTTAATGAGTGCACGTTTCATTGCAATGGCCAATCACTTGAATCAATTTAATAGTTCAGTCTTACAATTTGTAAAAGTATAAATTAATTTGTATAATCAAGGTTAAAAAATTAATTTGTATAGTTAAATTCGACTTTAATCTAAATAATTTGCAATTGCAAAGCGTGGTGCAGAAAAACTAGCTTTTATGTTCTTAATTTGTTCAATGATTCATATTTGATAAGTGAGTAAATCTGTTCAAAGGATTGAGAATAAACAGAGAATATAGTGAGCATACATATTATCTTCTCAATACAATATTGCAACAAATGATTAACACATATAAAACTATCTTTAAAGGATGTTATCTGTTTAATTTGTTGATGTTACAACCTAGGAAGTTGTTGGTAACTATAGATTGAGTCTTACGAGTCATACAAGTATAGCATTGTAATTTAAAATGTTAAGTATTTAGTATTAATAAAAACATAATAAATCTTTAAGAGCTGACCGCAATCATTTACCTGGTCTAGAATACTTTATTATGTTTTAAACATAAGTTTTTAATGATTATAAATTCTTTTGAAGACGACTTCAGAAAATGTTAAAAACAGTTTTCTTCATAATCAATTGCTTAAAAACAATCTTATTTTTATTTTTCATATATCGTCCAAGGTACAATCATGACGTAAATCCACACTCTAGTATTAAAAAAGTGTTCTTGTATCGTGGGTAAAGTGTAAACAACAAATTAGATTCAAACTTACACCATCTTATGTTGTGACAAAAAAAATAAGGGAGAAGTACATCTTTAGAATTTAGAAACGACGAGATCAATTAGCTCCAGGTGAAAAGCATTGACCTCAATTAAAATACTTCTCTATTTGAATTCCAGGGACCCAATCGAAGGAGATCAGAGTCAGCTAGATCATACAACTACCTGTAATAAATTATTACTTATCAGTAGTACAAGTAGAATCCTTCCAACAATAAAGGCCATGATGCTACGAGATAGTATATGTTATACAAATTATTACAAAATTTATGACACTATCTTTTCCAAAACGAAAGAACAAATGAATTCAGATTGAAGAAGAGCTGCCAGAGAACTTACCCAATCAACAATGGATACTGTAAACCTTAGAACAAAAGTATGTATCCAAAAGAGCAAATTAAGAGCTCATTTGTAATGCTGAGAAACCTCCCAAACTAGCTTATCCATGAACTGGCATTTCTTGTCAAATCCCCAGCCTGGGTTGCTCTGTAATTTTCCAAATCAAACAAACATAAGCATACAGTTTAATTGAAAAACATATGGTCATCCAAACCCAAAACAAGAAGCAGCACATAGCCACAAATTTATCACTTGGAAGGATAAAATTGCTTCAGTCCATTTATTAATTAAATAGTTCAGCTTGGAACAACTACAGTTAGGGGACTTGTTGGATTTCACATGAATAACACAGTAAATAATTACTAGTACCTTATCCTATCAGGAGAAAAATAAATAGATCAAATTCAAGGGTTAATTTTCATATGATTATCATTACCAGTGCCTACTTTTTAATTCAGAATCAACATCTACCTAACATAAATATCAACTTTCAAGAATATGAAATGGACTATGAATATATATTACATTAACCTGACACTCTAATATTCGAGTGTTTATTACCCATCATTCACCAGCTATCATCACAGCGATAATTCTCAGTCAGTCATATAATGTTTCTCTACTAGATTTGCATTTCAAGCCTATGTAAATTCAAAAACATACAGTACCCATTGAGATAGTCAACATGTTCTCAAATCTCATGGTATCCCCCAACCCCACCAGAAGAAGAAGAATGAAAGAAAGAAAGGGGGAGGAATATTTCCCTACATGGCTCAATCACAAGAACAGGCAAATATTGACACAGACAAACGGAAAGGTCAACTTAGAAGAGAAGCAACTTGCCAAGTAAAGACATTTCATGCCAAAGAATTAGTGGCATGGAATTTTAGCATTTAATAATCCAAACCTGAAGAGAGAGAACAGCGCGATCAGCAAATCGCTTCACAGAAGATGGTGCATTTTGAGGAAGAGTCTTAGCTACTCTTTCTAATTCTTCTTGTTGCGCCTTTGCGGTTACCCTATCTGGTCCACTGTAGTGATCAACAATCTTCCTCAATAATGGCACCCTCGCCATTGTCTCTTCCATTATTTCCTAGAAAATTATATGTTAGAAAGATTGGGGGGAAAGACAAATATCTCCAACAAACACCCCCCAACCACATGTATGTCCCACCAAAGCATGTAACTACTTCTAAACGCTGCATAAGTGCAACATTTATCTGAATGTGCTTGTAATATGGACTGCATAAAGCAAACCCATTGACAAAAGCTGTAAGATGACCAGTAACCATAATCTCAGACAATACAGATTAACAAGGTACACAATAACATATGTACTCATTAAAAGAGACCGGGCAGATCATTAAAATAGAAACAAAAGCAGCAGAATATCGATATGCATCCTTCAGTTAAAGATTTTCTACAAAACACATGAAGCCAGAAGAAGCTATCAAAAATGACAAGGAAGCTATGTTTCATATAAGCTGTAAGAAACTCATCCCTTAACCTATGTTGACTAGTAAAAAGATGTGAATTAAGCACATTATAGATTGACAAGAAAGCAATCAGCCAGTTAATAGAGAGCAGCAGCAAAACATAATTTATGGTAAACAAACATATCTTGCTAATCTGCAACAAGGAAGATGGCAAGCTAAAATGTTTTAAAAGAACTTTGATGGAAAATCATCCACCATGAACAAAATCAGCAATTAAATGTATCTCCCATTGATGACCCAAAAAAAAAAAGAAATACCTCCCACTCTTCTTGGCTCTGAATCCCTTCATACGCCATCAAGAATGGCTTCACCTTCTCAAGCGCATCCCTTAGTGGAATTGGCGGCTTCTCGTCAATATCTGGATTCCTATCAAACTCACCCATCAAATATTCTGGTTCAAACTCTATCTGCAGTTAGCAAACAACAGAAAAGTCGGAATTATCAACATTGTAATTTACTTAATAAAGGAAAAATATAAGATTAATCAAATAAGGTCAATTATAAATTTGTTGTCAAGACGTCTTTGGAGTTGATTCAATTAAGCCTGATAAATCATAGCATGCAATAGAGGCAGCCTCTTTTCTTGCGGGTACATTCTTCCACCCAACAGGGAATAATGCACCTTTCTCGGCTAATTGCAACACACAAATCACGCTCACCAAATAGCAAAGATCAAAATTATTATCATGCCTTCCCATGATTTTCTCAACAAATATGAATGGTTATCTACAATCATCCACTTACCGCATAATTTATGTCCAGTGCATCCAAATATTCATCATACAATGGTGAGGGTAAAACTCTATCAGCCAACTCCTCAAATCCTTCAACCAATTGATTCATCACCTCAGGCCCAACCTTCTCGGCTAACTTCTCCCCACTATCATCTGGATCTTCAAAATAAATTCCTTCTGCAGAGGCATCATCAACACGCTTATCCCGACCATCCTTTTCACCCCTGTCTCTCCATGTTAATCCTTCCCTTCCATCTCGTCCTCGGCCCTGGCCTCTGCCTTGACTAGGCTGACCTGCATATTCTCCTCTTCCTCTACCAGTGGCACCTCCTTTATACCCTCCTTGTGATAAAATTTTTCGTGCATGCATTACAGCATCTTCCCGATTCATTGCTGGCTGGCTCTTAGGCACAGTCTTAGATGCAGTGGTGTCTAAAGTTGGATGGGAACGCAGATGCCGATTCTCTTCCTTGACTTGGTTCTCTGGATCAGGTTGCTTCATTGGCTTTCCCCTCCCAAGTCCAGCCAACACCCCCGCCATATTCCCCAGAAGTTTATTATTAACCTCACGATCGCCAATGCTAGAAATATTGGGCCTAGTTTCAACTGTTGGACTACTGCTATCATCTCTTTTAAAGAACATAGGTTTTTTGGGTCCTGAATCATTAGTAGGTTGAGATATTGGTGGACTGGTAGTTTGGCCACGGCCTGCGGATTGTGGCTTTAAAGAAGATAAAAAGGATGAGAATGAAGAGCGTCCTGTGGAAGGAGGAGGAAGAGGATTGCCTCGGCCATGACCTAGACCAGAACGTTCAGAACCAGGAGGAACAGGTGAGTCAGATTTTGACTCATCACGGTCAGGCTTACCAGGGACTCGTCCATTGAAGTCAGTATGCCCTGTGCTGGAGAGAGGGCTGCCACGGCCACGGCCACGGCCACCACCTGCGCCTGAATTGGAGAAAGTTGAATATGGAATCAGTGTTTGTCTGGCATGGGAAATATTGGTTTTTGGAATCCTTGTTCCAAATCCAATGTTTCCTCTCATCGAGGTGGCACAAATGCTTTAGAGATGGAAGTCGTGTTTGGTAAAGACTGAATTGCACAGGTCAGAGGGGTTTCTGCCACATCTACCTGAACAAAAGAAATACACATGCATTATCAACTTATTCAATCTGTTGGATAGGAAAAGAAACATGGTAGAACTATTTCAAAATCACTATAATGATTCACAGAAACATCAATCATCGAGGTTTCACCCAACATCGGATAAGGAACAATTCAGTCAGATGACAGCAGCAATCATTTATACACACACGTTAGCAGATTGATCAAGACATTTAATCGTCAAAAATACAAGAGCCACACAACATCTTAATCACTTTGCCTCTCTCACACAATCATCGTAATTCTACAAATAAAAATTGAACTTAGTGATAAAGGCCAACATCTTTGAGATTTCTCTCATCCTTGCTCTGACTTTGGATGCATTATATCCACTGATCTCACTACAAAACGACACTGAAGAAATATTTCAAATAACGGAATTTGTTATAACCACTTCTATGCTAACAGAAAATCAACCATAAGTGTGGATTTTCTTCTCAACCAAACAATGACTCGGTACGGTTATTGAAGAATTAAATTAAAATAATTAGTTCAAAAGTTGAATTTTTAAAGCGTTAAACTGAAGTTTCAACCGGAAGTGAGAGATAAGGATAGTTTCTATGAAATACACTAGAAGGCGTACAGATTGCAGCAGTGAATGCAAGCAGAAGAGGAGATGGAAGGAGGACTTACCGCAGACGAAGACCCATGAGAAATGCGGAAGACGAGAACAACTGCGATGGAGGACGATGAGAGAGGTGGAGGCACGCCGACGTCGATCACGGCAGCGATGCTGACGATAGTGCGGTCCGGAGAAAGGAACGATGAGACGGGAAATGAGAGGCCTAGGTATTCGATTTCCGTTTTTCAGCATTTGGGCTTTTTTGTTTCATTAACAAAAACGATTAGGCTTCTTTCTCGTTCAACCCAAAAAGAGTCTTCCCATAAATATTAATCTAATTGGTAAGAGATTGATTCATAACTAAAAAGTTATGAGTTCAAATTTCACCAATATAAAAACTTTATTGGTGAGCGACTTATAAGTGTTATTTGAATCTGAAGGCATACCCTAACCCAAATAAACCACCTAGTATTCAACTCACTTAAATTTTATTTTAAAAAAAAGGTCACTCTACCCAAGGAACCAAGGAGCATGCATTTTTCATACTATGTATCCCACATTTGCAACACAGAAGGGCCCAATTGATCATGGTTCGATGAAAGAGGGGTTAGATCGTTTTTCATTTTTCCATCTTCGTTGATTTACTTGTATTGCTAACTAGACTCGTTTCTGTTCGGAATGAAGTTTAAAAAAACAAAAACAATATTTTTTATATAAAAAAACAAAATGATATTACTTAAATGAAAAGGTTTACAAACTATAAAAAACAAATATTACAAACAAATTGACGAAAATAAGAAAAATAAACCAACAATAGAATAACATGAATAGGCTGTATATGAAAATCTTTTATGACAGCTAGTATCTCATGGCATGTGATGCTATTTATCGAAGACCAGTTCGGCAAAAGCACAAAAATGCCTTGGTAACACATATTATAAACAAATGAGAACGCCTAAATGTTTTAGGAAGCTGAAAGTTAGTAAACCAAAGTAAAGTGTAACACCCCATTTTTATTCACCAATATACCTTGTCAATATTTGTGGCATTCAATTGAATGAAATGGTGAATTTTAATGCATTTGAAATGACAATAATACCTTTAGTTTAATTGATGTTACATGAAAATTGGGCTAAAATAATATATGAAGTTAATTTTTGTTCTTCAAAAAGCCCATTATCTAAGTCCAAAGTGGAGAATAAAAAAGCATAATTCTTGGCCCGATAAATAAGGGTGAATTTCGGCCAAGAAAAGAGAAAAAGGAAGAAATCACAATTAAATACAAAAATGTAAAGGAAAATTGGTAATTTACCAATAAAGCAAAGAATAATTATTTTTCCAATTAATTGAAGCCATTTTCTACCAAATAGAGAAAATAAAGGGGGGAAAGGATATTGGGAGATAAATATTCAATTTTGGATCAATTATAGCCAAGTAAAATAAGTATGAAAAGTCAAAAGGTAAATATAGTGGAATAATTAATCACTTGAAGGAACAGAGTTATGAAAAAACAAGAAGTCATTAGTTATTTCCTTTCCTCTTATGATATTCGGCCAAGAGGGAAATTATTTACTTGGACCATAATGTGCCATGTGGAGTTATTTCAAACCAAGTAAAAAAGATGAAGCCATGAAAGTAAAATTCACATGATAAATTGGTATTAAAATACATTATTTACCAAGAGGATATTTTAAAATCGTCGTCGTCATCTTTCAAGACCTCATTTTCGTCCAAAGTGAGAAAATAGGAAGAGAAGAAGAGAGCTCAAGAACACAAGCGCAAGAGGGTTCAAGAGGCAAAAATTAAGGTAAATAGGCTTGATTTCAAATGTCTATGCCTCTAAAATCCATGGAAACCTATTTTAATCTCTTTTTTCTTTTGAAAATCATGTGTAGCAAGTAAAAATCTAAGAGAAGAGAGAGGGAAAGAAGGCATATAGAGAGAGAAAGTTAAGAAATCAAGAGGTAATCTCAAGAACTTTGATCATATTAGTTAATATGTTGTAGTTGTGGTGGTTGATGTTATTGTTAGCTTGATTTGTGGTTGGTTTGATTGATTTTGTAAACTTGGGATGATAAAACCCTATGGGGTTATGCTACCCATTTTCCACAAATCATGTTTAATAAGTATTTAAGAAGTTAAATATATAATTAGGAGTGAAAAGGAAGGTGTTTAAAGGATTGAATCAAGAAATCACATTTTTCCTTTCTCTGGTGCATGTTTCAGCTAGCAGTTAAAATGGGAGTAGGAGCTGGAATTTCATCAATTTAATGATTCCATTGTGTTTAAAAGGGAAAATTGTATTAGGTTCATGTAAATTGTGAACTGTGAAAAGGCTTGGAATGTGAAATGACAAAATGATCCCTAAAACCCTAAAGAGGGGCTGTCAAGGGCAAAATTGTCTTTTCGCAGTGAATTTGACAAAACCGAGGTCAAAAATGGATTCTACACACGAAAGGACTTGGACCGGGTCCCTAGGGCCATTTTGGTCATTTTGCAATGCTAAGCTAAGATAACCAACAAAACGAGTTTAAAAGAGTTTAGAGTAGTACATAAATAAGTATGAACTCAATTCTTGTAAACTTGGAATTTTATGACAGGACAATTGCTCAAGCTGGGACAAGGTTCAGGACAATTTAAGAGCCAGGAAAAAGGATTAAGGTAGTAACTCTATCTTTCACAAACTATGTGATTATTTGTATGTTTTATGTATAACATCTTTTATGATATGTATAATGCACTCTTTAACTAGGACGGAAAAGACATAAGTACTATTTGGGGGGAGTACAAATACCCCAACGGCCCCAAAAGGGGATCAAGTTATGAGATACAATACTAAGAGGGTACATTGCCCATTTTGTGGTCGGGAGCCCAGTTGAGGTATGGACAATTAGGAGTTCTAATAGTAGTTTGCCCTGAATACATGTGCACATTTCGATGATTATGAGTTTTATAGTGTATCTATTCTGTTGCATTATATGATACTTGACATATTTAATTGTCACATTTTATATGATTGATTGTATATTACTATTAAGATTCATTTGAATCTCACCCTTTCCAATATTTAAAAACATCACAGCAGAAGCTAGCAATTCGAAGGACAAAACGGTAAATATCGACATATGAGTGTACCGATTCAAGCAAGGGCTATTATTGATTATTCTTAGTTTATTTGGGTAGTTTTAGAGGATTGTATATATTTTTCAAACCCTATGGGGATTGTTTGCATTGTAAATAAGTACTAATTATTAGTATATTCATATTATTTCTGTATGGCTGTAGAATTGTGTTTTTATCACTCTGACAAATATTGAAATGTTAAGGGTTCTGACATAAAGCCGCTCTCAAACATTTAGCATGAAAGGAAGAACATGGATTCCCTATATTCATCCATAAATATTGAATCAGAGGAGAACCTTGATGGCAAATATAGTATTCACATAAGTAACCCTTCATTTTCTTAAAATGGTGCATAGTGATGTTCCATTGAGTCGAAACAATAGTATTCACATGGTTAATTGGAAAGAACATTGTCTTAATGACCATATTGTTCAACGAAACCTTATCAACCAATTTTTTCATAGACTGAAGACCCCTAACTTCCTAAGTGATCATTTCTAGAGTTGGCCCTTTCTCATGATGCAACCTTGCATTTCTATTTAACCATAGAACATGAATATTAAAAAAATATCACATGTAAGAGACCTAACTCATTAGATTGATGAAGATAAATAAGGGCTTCCTTAAACCAAGATAGCAGGGTAGAAGAATCTAGTAAAGGAATTCTTATACCTAACAAATCAAACCAAACAACCTTTGTTAAAGGACACTGAAAGAAGATATGAGCCAAAGTGTCTTCCATGTCACAACCAAATTAACAATAACCATTAACATTCATGTCATGTTTTTGAAGAATATCTGTAACAGGAAGAGTTTCCTGAAGTAATTTCTAGATCAGCAAAAGAAATTTTGGCTTAAAAGGCAACTTTCAAAACATCTTCCAAAATGCATTATCAACACGTTGATGCATGTATTCTTGATTTAAAAGAAATTGAAAGCCATCATTGACTTCGCATAAACCATAACCATTACCTTACCATAATATTTTGTCCTCTGTATTTAGGAAAGATAAAGGAATGTTAATGATTTTTTGTGCGGTATAAGGGGATAGAGATCATAAACCAATAAATGGTTCCATCTAACAGAATTCCAAGGAAAGGAGACATGCATTAACAGATCATCTACTTGATTGACCAAGTTAACTAAGTTTTGATCTAACTACATCAGCCACCATAATGGATGTTGGTGGAATAGATGAGCTATTACCCACCTATCATATCAACTTATCTAAAATAAGGTTAAAGCATTCTGCAATACCTTTTCATATCCAAGAAAAATTATGAAAGCAACTTAATGATTGAGTCAGAATTAATATCAATATATTTGATTTTTAAAGTTTGCCTCAGTAGAGATGAAGATTCTACTAAAGGAAATCGGCAGAGCTGCTTGGCTATAAGAGCCTAATTAACAAATTTGAAATGCCAAAAAAAAAAAACAATATAAACTATAAAGGGAGAAAAGACGAGCCCAAAAATAGGAAAATAAAAGAATATTTCCGGAATTTTTTTTGACCTGAAAAATATTTCAGGAGGAAAGACACTTTATTTAAAAATTAAATAAATTTAAATGAGCTGTAAATTGAAAACTAAGGCTTTTCTTCCGCCATATTTTCATCCCCTCAAGTCAAAGTGTCATCGCAAAAAAGTATTCACAAAATAATCAAAACTATAAATATAAATGAGTCGTAAAATGGCACACCCCCAACTGGAATTGAAATTCACTCTGGTTCATTACTCACAAATAATATCATTCTGGTATTGCATTATTAAAAGGGAGACAATTTCTTGTCACAAAAATGTGTTCTCAACTGTTTGGTCCGCATTTTGACAAAGATGAAGCCATCGTCTCATGCTTCACAACTCTCTGTTTCAGATCCCGTAGCCTTGCCCACGCTCAACTCCACATGCTCAAGGAGCGAAAAAACAACACACCCTGATACCAATTTCGTTATTATATTTTATGGGGTTAAAAAAAGTTTTAAAACCATATTCAAAAAATGGGCGCTCAACAAAGAAAATGCACGAGTAACCAACAATCTCTTGATTAATATGGCAAACGGTCTCACTCTCGTAAGAAGAATAACACAAATTCAAACCTTAAAAATCGTATTTATTAAAAGCGATAAAAAACTTTTACACTCTAAAACTCAAAAAGGATCCCCAGTGGTTCGTCACATGCAACGAAAAGAAGACTAGGTTATATGGGCATCCGATTCAGTAACTCAAGAGTTGACTCTGCTTCAAGACCTAAAAGGGAATTTCCGAATTAAAGAATGTGGAAGGCAGAGTTTTGGTTGGGAAATACGATGATGTAACAATTAGGACCGACCTTAATAACTAGCTGTGGTATCTTTGGAGCTATAAAATTATTCCAACCTCTGATTATATGATTGGTTCTTGCAAGTTGGACAATCTCATGTCAAACTCTGGCACTGTAACGCGTCACCAAAACCGAACCAACCAACTAACCAAAAAATAAAACACAAAATACGACCAAACTTTTCCTTCCATCTACCAGCACGACAACACAGCCCTGTACACATAATTTCTCTATTGGGTGAAAAACTAACACGATACACCTCACTTCACTTGCATGACATCTAACTTTTAACTGTTTAGTGTTAAAAGAAAAAGAAGGATTTACAGCGTTCGTACAATATGTTAGGAACATCAATTTGCTCCACTTTATTTCTTTATTAATAAACATTGGATTCTCTTTTTGGAGCGAGGTCAGATACTCAGATTCTTCATTTCTCTCATCTTCGCTATTAAACAGTCTTTAAGGCTAAGACCTATCTCTTTCTCACAATTCGATTGATGTTAGTATCATAGTAGGATATTGGAATATAGCTCAATTGACCCATGTCCAGAAGAAAAGGTTTCCTTAAAGAGCTAAGAAAGTAGCGCCTTTAATTTATTGCAATGATGCTAGTAATCATAGTTTGGAGCCCTTTTCCAGTTTACTTTTATAAAAGAAAAGTAACAGAGCGATCAGCCATGAAAGGAGCCTACCTGAAATAATAGTACTACAATCCAATTTCATAGATTTTGAACATTGAACTTAGTTAATGCCATAGAATAGGTTCTATAAAACTCTCAAAAATGTCAGAGCAGAAGCCATGGCTGCCAAAGTAAAAATAAATGCAATTGAGTATTTCTGTCTCACAACTCTATGCTCTTCTTCTATTGATTACATTACATTCTAATGGTAATCCCAATTTTCACAAAAGTTCTAAGAATAATAAGAAATGAGATGTGCTGGCTCGCACACAGATGAGAAAACTTTTTTAGTGGTCCATAGAAACAGGTAGGACTGAACTTCTGGATCTACTACTACCATGTCCGAAGGAAAAAAATGACCTTTTTACTTTACCACTGTTACTACTACTACAACCTTCCATGGAGGACGATGATACCTCAATCACTTCTTGCCTGTTCTGTTTCTTCAAAGCTTCTTGAACTGCCATGTACAACTGCCTATCCCCTGAGGAATCCATGGAAAACGACCTCCTTATCGGCTGTACTGAAAAAACCTCATCTTTACCTCTAGTATCGATGCACTCATCTCCCATGCTCGTCACTTTCTGAAACTTCCATGGTTTTTTCTTAATTGGCGAAGGATTCACCTCTCGTGGTGGGTTTTCTCTTTCCTGTGTTCTGTTCCGGTTCTGGTCTCTATCGTGGCCATTAGTGCTCAGTTCAATCACGACGAAATCTTCATCGCCGCCGGTGAGATTTTCGCCGTGCAAGCGTCGATCTTGTGAGGAAGTTCTGAGATTTAGAATCTGATCGATTTGGAATCTGCTTGACAGAGAAATGCTGGTTCTGCAAAGTGGGCAATTAGCGTTGTTCTGCAGCCAAACATCGATACAATCTATGTGAAACACATGGCCGCAATTCGGTATAATCCTCAGCTTCTCCTTCTCGCGAAACTCGTTCAAGCAAACAGAGCATTCCGTGAAGCTTCGCTCTCCGGATTCTCTGTTTTCCTCTTTTTCGTAATGAATGACTGGGATTAGTCGGATCACCGCCTCGTCGAGTCCTCGAGGCTCTGTACCAGGCGGCGAGTATGTCATCGGCGGCTCTTCTAGCCGCCGGGACGGAGAGAACCGTCGAAGGAGATCTATGCGGTGCCAATTGAGGCAGCATTTGATGACGAAGATATAGTAGCTAACGAGCAAGAAAGCTGTGGCTAGTATTCCTATTATAGCGATAGCTATAATGGGGAAACTGGTATTCGCAGAATGAGAATGTGGGCGAAGGATTGAGCTCACTGGGCTTGATAATGGCGAAAGTGGATGTGACGCAGAAATTAAGAATCTTCTTCCTGCAAGATCCATATTAGATGTGAAAGAAAACGAAGACAAATGGGTTTTACAGAGCTCTTTAGATCTCTGTCATAAGCACAAGACATGAAGAGAAAGAATGAGGAAAACAGCGAGAGGAAGAGAGAAGACTTTAAATGAGGGAGGTGGTGGGGGGGACATGATAGGGGTTTTGATTATTATTATTATTGAGTGAAAATGTTGTCAAATCCGATTTCTTTAATGAGGTTAGGAGAGTGAGGTCAGTGTACGTAGTTGGTGATTTTCTCTCTCGGTTTCCCAGAAAGTTTGGCTATAAAATTGGTGAACCGTCTTGATCACTGTTCATTATTTTATGTAACAGAAGCGTATGGTCCAATTCTCTCTCTCTCTCTCTCTCTCTCTCTCTATAAAAAAATAATCCAATAGAGATGGCCTAACTGTTCAAAAAATAGAGATGGCCTAATAATAAGAATCAATGCGGGCTGGCAAGGGAATTGACAGGGAACGATGAACCATGGGTTCGTTTGAATTTGACAGATACTAATAAATATTTGTGTTGACAATGTCAAAGTTTGAAACCTTGTGGTCTAATGCGCGCAGCCGCGCACACCCACAAAGAAAAGAATCATTTTTTAGTCCATGGTCTATCATTATTTTTCTCGCAAGGTGGTACAAAAGTCATTCCGTTATGTCCCTCAAACAGGCCTACTGATGGAGTAGTACATTTTCAAGTGATAATTGCTTGGAGTACTTTTTATTTATGATCAAAATAAAAAATTTGGCAAGATTTCAATTTGAAGATAACATATGAATTTATTTGTCCGTTAGTTCGTTAGAACAGCAGAGGATGTTAACAGCTTGGTATGATTTCTAGCCGTGTGTTAAAAAGTTAGGTGAATGACAATAATAATATATATCAGCTACTCTACATGAAATGAAATCTCTCTGGTGATCATATAAAAGAAACAAATGCTGAAGATAGGTGACAAAATAAGTGCTCAAATAATGATGGTTGATTCATACATTCAATCATTTACACCTTCCCAAACCAAAAAGATGAAAACACTCATAAAGCAGTAAACTTTAATATGGAAAGGTAGGGTGAATAATTTGGAGGCTAATAAGAAAGAACCCTCCGTTTGTATCATTTAAAAGAACCAATTAACACTAATCTCAATCAAGCATAATCATATCAACCATATTAATTAAAGAGAACAAGAAGTGATAAGAAAAAAGTCACAAGAAGGCACATGCAGCCCATAATAAGAGCATTGAATCCTTAATCACAGGCTTGGCCAGTGATAGAAAAATGTTGACTTGTGGGAAGTAAGATTGTGTTCACAAGGCACTTTTTGGCCCCTCTCTGCTCCGCCTCTATTATTTGAGAAAAGCTTGACCCAAAAACAGCAAACTTTCCTACACGCTAGGGCATAGAATACATATGGGTACGGTGGGTCCTTAAATAGTGAGACCTTTAGTCAATCAAAGGGCTTAAGATTTCCCACACCCATGTCACATCAGTGTACAGGAATCCTATAGAATCTTACACATTAATATGAACATGATCTCTCAGATAACAGTGATTTTGATCACGTTAATAATCCTCTGTGTGTGTGTGAATTCAACTTTTGAAATTGCAAATACAATAATTAGGGAAGATATATATATACACACGTAGAACCGACACAGGCCGCGCTTGCGTGTTGACTAGTTGTGGAGAAAGCACAGTATTTCTTGCTTCATTTTCAAAAGGTGTTTCGTGCATAGTCAAAAATTGAGGGCCTCATATCTCTCTCACACATACAACCACCTACTTACTGGAAAGTTCCCTATTTTCTTTGCCTTGGCACAAGTTTTTCTTCTCAACTTTCCGATCTCATTAACCAAGTTAGATCACACAATATCAACAAAATGTGCTTGCTCTCTGGTTCTTATTTTAGTTTGCGTCTCTTTGCTTTTGCTAATGGATATACATATATATTTCATCCGGTCTTAGATATAAGATAGAGTTCACTATTTTTTAAAGATATTAAGAAAACTAATTAAATTATTTTAAAATATTTATATTTATCATTTTTTCTTCAAACTATTTTGTCTAACTTATAAACTAAATCATATTATGTGATTAAGTAACTTCTTTAACTTCCTTAATCTCTCCAAAAAAAAAAAGTCAGTCATATCTTATATTTAAAACCAAATGAAGTATAATTATTTGTTGGTAGTTTGTATTTGAAACTTGTTCATGTACCTTTTCTGTTTCTGTGAGTTAAATGTCTCATTGGTTACGCCAATTTGAGGCTGCATCATATATTAATTAGTTTGCCCTAAAATGAAGAGAATTCAGACTCAAGGAATGTCACTGATTATTGTAAAATAAAGAACAACATGAATCAAGGTATTATTCCTTACGGGTACACCTAAATGAATGTGGTTTTTGCTTATTTTTTTCACAAGTTGATCTTTTTAGGTTTGGACATGGGAGAGTAATCTCATCTAGAAGACTCTGATCTATATAAATTCAGTTCCTTCGTTTTGTTGAATGAGCTGAGTGAGCAGGTCCCAGACAAATAGCCTGTGGCTATGTAACGTCAGTGCCATTAATTTTCTTCCATATTATATATTTATGAATTATATACTCTGTTTTAAATTCTGATTCAAAGTCTTGGTCTCCAAGTATTGACTTGCTACTACATTCTATTAATAATATATATAGCCTTCGGCCAAAAAAATTTAAAACCATAGTGGCACATGTGTCACGGTTTTGAAATTTGAAAACATTGATTTGTAAAGAGATTAAAATATTGATATTAAATTAATTACTGGAATTTTGTATGCATATGGACTCAAGTAATGATTAAAGTTGATATTATATATTAGCATAAGTGGAATTAATATGAATTTTCAGTCAAAGAAAATAATATGAATTCAACTGAAGCTGGGAAGATAACAGCTGTTTTGGGAGACAGATTACTAGGGAAGTGAGCAGAAGACGTCAGAGGTTCAACGGGCCAAAAAAAAAAAAAAACATAGATGTATATTAATGAAATGTACTAAATAATGAAAACGACTGTATGTCCATTTTTGCTGTCTTGCTGAGGAAGTCACAAGATGGATTCAAGTGACTAGTTTTGTTCCTATTAATTATTGATTATTATTAGTACTAATTTTGTAAGAAAACACATTTCAATGAAATGAGTCATCTTTGGCGAGAAAAAAATTGTGAATCATCAATATATATAGAGGTGAACTCACCCAATAATCCTATACTCTATGTAATTATATATAAAAAGAGCTATGCAAAAATTTATAGGACGAGTGGTGGTGATGTATAAAAAAAAATCATTCCCGAACTGGGTTTTGCTTCCCTACTGCAGGGTTTCCTCTTGCTTTGTCAAGATAATGGTTCCGGCATGGTGGGCAGTCACCTATCCCCGTTCGATAGAGCTCTCCGGCGTTTCCCCTAACTCGTGGCCTTTTATTGCTTTGGAAGTGAGGGCGACAGTCGACGAAGGTGAGAAAGGAGAGTACAATGGTTGATGTGCAAAGGCTTGGAGCTTTCAAATCGGGGAGAAGGCCTCGGATAGTGATCTCTGTTGGGTGCCTCCAGGGTCATCGGTGCTGCTCGAGGCGATGCGGAGGTTGTCGCCAATGGAATTGGACTCAATCAATGATAGAGGCTCTAGAGAGTTCTATGGGCAAAACGTCTCCGGACATAGCATATACCAAAAACTCAACGCTCAATCAACGAATGGGTTAGATTTGGGCTCAATCAACAGAGGGGTCAGCTTTGACCTTAAGAGATCGGAAATCTTTGTCAGGGAGCTTAACAGTGATGTGTGGATTGAGGAGGAGGTATTTTAGACCCACAGTCAAATGGAAGGTGTTGAAGGACCAATTGGTGGTTGGCTGTTGGGGCCGTTTAGTTACGGTGGGGAAAACAAGCGCGATAGAGCTAAGGAGTTCGAAGGGGATAATGATGCAAGCCATGGTTCTTGAAGTTAGTGCTTTATTCAAGTTTCAGAGCCTTTCTACTGATGTCATTTTGAGTTTAAAATTCGAGAATGGTTAGATGGTTCTACTTCTTGCTGTTAATTTCTTTATGTCGAGTATATATGATTGTCTAGAAGAACTGACATCAATTGTGACTTGCTTAATCTGGAGTTATTGGGTGGCTATTTATCTTTCTAATTTGGCCAGAGCACATGCTAAATTGGTAATTTTCATTCAAGTTGTCATAGTGCTGCTGTAATTGATATGGAAGGTTTTTAGGTTAGGAAGTGTAGGGAAGGATGATCATAGCCTTGAAAACAGAGCTTCTGAGTCTTTTTCTAAGACTGGTTATGCTAGGGTTGAGGTATTTGTATGCAGAAGGGAGGTAAATCTTTTTGCTATTCAAGCTTACAAGGTAGGTTAATTGATAATTAGCTGAGAATCATTAACTTGGCCCTGTTCAGCATGTTTGTATATGCTGTTCATTATTGGCTAACCATGTGCCTGTTCAGTGTGGTTGTCAATGCTGTTCATCTTTGGGCTAAACATGAGCTTGTTCAGCGTGTATGACATCATTGTTCTTCTTGGGGTTGGAGTTGTGATTTTATTCTTTATTATCTTATTGGTCATGCTTTCTGTGTTTTTATGATGAGTATTGCTTTCCTTGAGAATCTCCTTGTCTCAAGGAAATTGATATATGTGTTCCCATGAAAGCCTATTTGATAGCTGAGTGGATTGGCAAAACTTTATTGGATGGGTTTTGCTCCATAAAGTGGGCATTACGACCTTCGTCACGGTTGCAAGCCTGTTTGGCTCATGGTGGTGAAGGAAGTTCTGATCTGGTCTTATGTTCTCGTTGTATTAAAGAACTTGTAATTGTTTGTTTGCCTGGTTTGTTTGTTAAGTTTGGAGTTTATTTTGTTCTATTGTTTGCCCTATTGTTTGCTTCTACTTATGTATTTCTTATGAGATGAAGTAACTTTCTATGTTTTTAATACTATCAATTTCTTTGTTGGCAAAAAAAAAAAAAAAAAAAAAAGAGTAGTGGTAATGTGATCATTTGATGAGACTTTAATAAAAATTATTATTTTATAGGGAGAATTAAAAAAAATATCATTTGAACTTCAAAATCCCGTTAACAAGAAGTATAATGGGATTGACAACGCAATTTTTTGCTGAATCACTAATTTAGAATTCTGAAGTTCAAGTGGTATTTTTTTAGAATTTTTCCTATTTTATAATGATAAATATGGGTGAAGCAGGGGTTAGCAAACAGGAGTTTGACAGGTAGGCATCTGAGGCTCCATATATATTTCTTTTTTTGTTGGGATGGGGTTGACCAACAATGTGAGCTTAAACCATATATCAGTTTCACATCTTGGAACCATATACGGTCAGCTTTGTGCACGTGCCCTCACGTGCTTTGCCAGCACCCCCCAGATTTTGATCCATTAATTAGCTTAATGCTAATAATTAATTAATGAGTTCATTTCTATGTTTTACTGCCCTTTTGGAAGGGTTTCATATTTGTTCAACATTTGCACCCTTTGAATCTGTCCTTAGATTTTAGATTTTTCTCATTTGACTATTCACACTGTTGCTATCCCCATCAACTCCTGCATGTGACTCCAGTCCACTCCTAAATCATAATTAATTAATAAATATTTCAGTATTTAACTCACTTCTCCCATCCATTGTCATCCCCTTGGATTGGATCCTTCTCATGTCATTTTCCACAGCTCTTTTAATCTATTCTTTTTTTTAAAAAAAAAAAAGTATATGCAATAAGCATATACAAATGTTCTTTTTTAAAAAAAAAAAAAAATCTTAGTATGCATTTGCTTGAAGCACTAGAATATCTGAAATTCTTTAAAGTTGGTCGGTGCAATTAATATCGTTGTTCACTTAAACTTATATAGTGATAATAAATATATAGACGCAAGTTCCAGCCGATTTTTATGAGGGCGTAACGAAACACTTATATTCTGGCCATCCCAAAATTAATCAAATGGAGGCACATTGAGGGGAGGTTGTTGATATATACTTGACAGACAAACATGCAGCTGTCTAAATTGAAGGACCACCTTGATTGTTCTTATTAGTATTATTTCAAATTCCACATATATAATATACCCTCCTACTCTCTCAAAAACATTCATGCATACTCTCATAACCAATATATATATATATATTAGGGTTGTTGAACCTAAAACCTGATTGCAGCAATATATACCTTCCATTATTTGAATTCATGTCTAGCATCGTACGACACAAATGATCAGTGTAGCTTATTGGGCCTACAAGTTTAGTATCCAAGGCACAGCGTTGATCAGAGAGCAGCTTTGTTCTAGTAAAAATTTGCCTATACCATGTTATAAAAAAAAAAAATCCCTTTGGTCCTTAGTATAAGACATATTTAGGAAATTAATCTTTTGTAAATATAAAAGATATTTTTTTATGTTTGTCATTATCTTCCTAATTTATCTATATTGACGCTCTTTCAACAATAATCAAATAGGAGAAGGAATAAAAGAGTTAAGAAAGATGACTAGAGTGTTTTGGAGTACACATGTCATATTAACTAAATTAACTAACTTCTTTAAACTAATTAAATTAGGTAAATATATCTTATATTAAGAATTGGGAAGTATATACATTTACCAATTTCACAAAGTCACAAAAGCATGTCTCAGAAGCAACCTCAATTTCCGTTTTGGGCTACCATGGATACAACAACATATTGAGCAAATCTCTTGATTTACCATAAAGATTTGGAGATGGTATTATATATAAATATGATGCTTAAAAACACTCAATCCCACATCGCCATAAAATGTCCATCCTCTTCTTCATGGTGTTGTATAATGGGCCTTTTTCCTACAGGCCCAGCATCATTGCGCTTCTTCTCTGTCAGAGATCCAACTCCAAACCACTGTGTCAGCAAGCTAGGATCAACACCAGATCGGTTTTAATACTATTTTATGAAAATTAACACACTGTTTGAACTCCAACGATCATAAGTTCATAACCCAGTCTTGTTATGAACTCTTCTAGCTTTTTCTTATTTTCTCGGCTCTACATTATGAGGGGAACTCGTCAATGTGCCCACTGCCCATATTGGTATTCTTTTTCTTTTTTCTTCGGCCAAAAGCCCATATTGGTATTCAAACGGAGACAAATTCATATTCATCGAACAACATCTTCCTACATTAGCAAGAGTAAAAATTTGCAAAATTAAGATCTTACTGGACAGAATTACTGTTAGTTATGTAAATATATTCAGTTTTATCTAGTCTCTGTTCCCAGACTCGTGTATTTACGCATTGTATTCATTGAATGAAATTAATTACAATCGGTTTAGCCCTCTGGGCTCCATGTTTGTTCCCTCTTACCGTCAGATACTAGTCATGGTTGAATATACAACAAAGTGATGATTAATACATTGAAATCAGAGTATGGCAGGGAAGATAAGTGTAATGAGTTCATATCCGGTGGATTTTCTTGAAAAAGGGGCCGTATAAAATATTGGGCTTCTCAACTCTAATAGTTAGCTTTTAAGATGTAGTTTTCCTAAGGATTTATGTCTAATGCTTTCATTGAGAAACGAACAGTCGGAAAGTGCGGGGTGTTTTAATTAGAGTGGTTGACCAACAAAAGTGCTGAGTGAGGTATTGTAGTGTGGGCCATTGGGATGTCGTCTTGGTAGGCCAACCAGAAAGGGCTAACTATGGAGGGAGCCCCAGAGGGATTGACCAGCAATAGCCTAAGTGAAAAGCTGAGTAAAGTGTTGTAGTGTGAGCCATCTGGATGCTAGCTCTTGAGGGTTGCATTATAACTAGTTCACCTCAGGAGTATTTCCTTGAAAAAGTAGCCTTATAAAATCTTGACTTCCCCAACTCTAACTGCTAACTTTCGAGGTGGACTTGCAAAATTGATGCGTGCTTCTATCACTAAAGTAATTAATTAATAACTATGACAATCTACGAATGCCATATAGTGGCAACCTAGATCATTTTCCCAATGAGCAATCTATGGGCTTTCTTTTAGGTTGAATTTAGGTGAAAAATGCAATGGAATGAACCTAAACTAAAATGCAAGATACTACTTCATAAACGCAATTAAATTAACTAAATGCACTAATGCAATTGACTCTAAAACCTATATGAGAATGAAATTAACTTAAATGAATGCAAATGCAATTTTTGGGGGGTTTTCTTATGAAAAGGGGAATCAAAATCTTAAGGAAAAGAAATAAACTAATATATAAGAAAATGAAAATAAGAAAAGGTAAAAAAGGTCTACTTCAAGTATAGTGAAGAGAGCAACTTAGGATTTACATGAAGGTAGCTTTCTTAGCCCAAATTAATTAGTTAAATCAGAGGGAGATTGGTAAAAGAGAGGGATTAATAAATTTACTCACCTAATTGAGCATGGGAAACCCTCAAGCTCAATAACACTTACTCCACTAGAAAACTCATAATAAAATAAGCGGTGACTAATTAAACTCATTAAAAACCAATCACAATTGATTTCAAAATAATTGTGGAAATCTTGTTTACAATTGTCTAGTTAAATAATTAGACAATTAACCAACCCAATTAAATAATTAAGAGAAAAAATCAAATTGACAATTAAATTAATAATGAAAACTAAATTAATAATTCAATTGATAATTTAAAAGTTTGCAAACAAAAATTCCAGCAAATATCTTGACACAAATTAATTCAAAATATCAATCCAATCCAATGAGAATATATGTATAATCTAAAACTAAATTGTTCTTAATTAATACAATTCAAAATTATCTAAAACTAAATAATCTTAAATCTTGAATTAAAAAAATAAAAAAAAAAGACACTCCGCTTTACGATCTTCAAATATACACTCGTAGATTCTAACTTCCTTCATGTTACTCCCAATCCCCCTGGGCGAAAAAACTCAAGCTGCCATGAATTTATTTCTCCAACTCAAGCCAATCCTTGCTCAGCACGTTCATGGTCGAATGAGGATGGGTTAATGAATAATGATGCGTAGGCATTGAATGACGTGAGCGGGCCTGTGCGTGTGAATCATGAAAGCGGAATAATTGACCAATGAATGTGGCTGAGTGTGTGAATGGAAAGGGTAAAAATGTAAAATATGGTGTCTCTGAATCTGGGGCTGTGATGATGACTCAATAGTGCACCGAGTAGAGAGGCAATCTGTCAGTTTCCAGTGTGCTCCTTTTTTCCCCCCCCCCTTGCTGGGTTCAATTTTTAGAAAGGCGAGGGAGAGTTTTGATACAAATTTGAGTTAATTAAAATTTAAGAAATTTAATTAAACTCAGCTATTGTATTTTTTTCAAATTTCTTAAATTAATTATATATCTTAGGATTTAATAATATGTTTTTTCTTGTTCTATAAAAATTAAATGAAATCGTAATCTATCATATATTTAAAAATATTATTCAATCATAAGATATAAAATCAAAATATTAATAATTTAAGTTCAATAATATTATAATTAATTCAGATTTATATTATTTCTTAGTATTGAATAATGATTCAAATATTTCATAATAAATCTAAAATAGCATAAAATTATTATCAAAATATATGAATAATGTGAGATAAAATATATGAAACATTTATCAGTAAAACGGCACAAATTGAGAGGAAAAAAAAAATCAGAATTCATACTTCACGTGATTGACATTTCCAACCTTCAAAAACAGCGACGACTGGATTCTGTGCAAATGATTGATCAAGTCTTATAATTTTATAGGAAGAGAATATTCTCAAAATCTGTTTTTTTTTTAGAATTTTATCTCTATCTTTAAATAAAAAAAAGAATGGTTCAGATTTAATATTTTTTAAAATTATTATTATAGTGTTTTATAAATTAATTTTTTTATTATTTGTATTTGTATTACAATTATGAATGGAGTAGATTATGTTTTAACAGTTTAAGTTTACTTATTTATGTTTAAAATAATAATTTTATAAAATATTAAATTTAAACCATTCATTTTTTTAAATTTAATGATGGAGATGAGATTCTAAAAAGAAAAGGAAAAAAAAGATTATTTGAGAACTCTTGACGCAGCATTTAGGACTGAATTCCTTTTGTCTTTATGTGAAACTGGAGTCAAAATCTCTCAACTACGGACACGAATAAAGTAACACAAGAACATGTGCCTAAAATTAAAAACAGGGTTCGTTTCAAATTAAACCCTCCAGAGCCAATCATGACTTGACCACCATCCAGATACAATGAATATGCACGCAACTTTGAAACGTGCCCTTGCAGCTTCTCTGAAACACGTGCCGAAAGATATCGATCCCTGGCCCACTTTTTCCAACTATATATATATGATCTTAACGACCGTAAACCATACCTGCAATAAGACGCAGAGACAACTAAAAAGCAAGGCCGGACATGGAGGCAGATGGGTCGGGATCTAGCAGGGCCAAGGACGCGGAAGGCGGCGGAGATGTCAGATACAGGGGAGTAAGGCGGCGGCCGTGGGGGAAGTTCGCGGCCGAGATCCGGGACTCGTCCAGGCAGGGCCAGAGGGTGTGGCTAGGGACTTTCAACACTGCGGAGGATGCCGCCAGGGCCTATGACCGAGCTGCTTATGCCATGAGAGGCCCATTTGCTATCCTCAACTTCCCCGATGAATACCCACTCTCCGCCGGTGGTGCTGACGCCATGGCAGACCATCGTTCCCCACCGAGCAGTAATGTGCATGAAAAACAAGTGTTCGAGTTCGAGTACTTCGATGATAAATTGCTGGAGGAGCTTCTTGATTTTGAAGAGAACAAGATGACGGGAAATTGATATATTTGATTTTGCAGAATGATTGTTCTGATATTTCTTTTTAAAATGTTTGGCTTCAATAATTTTCTGTTTCCTGAGATTCAACTTCCTTCTGGCCAGATTGGAAGAAGATTATATTATTCTTGTGGGCGCTCGCTCTCACATAACAAGAAATATAAAATTGATATCTACGTGTGTGCATGGGCATTAATATTGATGAATCGAGTTCGTTCTCTCTTTCCCAACAATGGTTTAGCTTATTTTGTTTCTTTTAATAGGTGCCGTTAATTAGCACTTAATACAACGATACTAACGGGGGTTGTGAAGTAGGTTAGTTTTTTTTTAGTGAATAAAGTAGGTATATAGTTAACTGCTAATAAAACTGTCCTTCCTTCCAAAACAAGTTTGTGTTCACGGGCGAAGGGTCAACATTTTTTTTTGGCCTATCTATATTATTCTTTTACCACAGTCCCATAAATTAAACAGCATTTGTTTATATTTTTATTGTTAATTTTATGGATCACGGCATAAAAAAACTGTACACCATCAATAACAAAGTCTTTATCCTATTAGGTGGGGTCGGCTACATGGATCGCATGTTGTTATTATGCTCTGTCAAAAACCATATCTTTAGATATATTATTAATCAAAAGATCTCTCTCTATGACCATTTTAATATATAATTATATAATAATATATTATTAATCAAAATGTACCATGGTTATTTAATAATATATTAAATATATCATTATAATATATAATTATATAATTTCACATTTTAATTGCATTCTTCTCATTATATTTATTATATTATCGGTAAAAGAAAATCCTATATTCTTGTAATTAGATTATCAACTCCGCCTATGTTTATAGTCGGTCCCAAACTTAGGTAAAGGACGAAGGTTGTATTAGGCACCGATAGCCAACGTAAAACACTATTGAATCTTATGAATTATGACTTTCGACGGAGTACAATGGTGTCGTGTGATTCATGTATCCGACCTCATTTAATGGGATAAAGACTTTGTTGTTGTTGTAATTAGATTATCATATGTGATGGGAGTAACTATTATAGGATATTCATTTAGGTGTGATATAGACATATAGTATCAATGGGAGCCAGCTCAACTAACACTAAGCACTTCCTTAAGTCTTGACTTAAGTAAGAAGTTGTGAGTTTGACCCTATGCGAATAGAAATTTTTTTTATCCTATATATAAGTCATGTTATTAAATTTTTTTATATGAATGTATAATTTTACTTTTCATTTATTCTTATGTAGACTTTAGACTCTTGTGGTAAAATGTATATTAAATGGGAATAAAATTGAAAAATTATTTAATTTTAGAATAGAGTTTGTGATTTAAAGTTTTCCTTAATTTCAACATATTAAAAGTTGCTTATAAATAAAATGGCCAAAAATCAACGCGCCGTCAACGACTGATCAGAGAGGAATTTGGAGGTAATCTGACTTTGGGTCCGGTGATGATGACGATTATGAATGAATACTTGGAAAAGTAGCAGTCCAAATTTGAAATGGAAGTGTATGGGTATTTAAGGAATTACAAACGGAACTCAAGATTAATTATTTTCCGACAAAAGATCAGCCTTCCCATGTTTATAATGTTGCTGATGTGCTCCTATGGGTATTTAAGGAATTGCAATTGGTAATTAGTAGTACTTTTTCTTTTTTAGGCCACAATCACCTTAGTTGCGTTTTCTAGCAAATAATTACCCCTTGTTTATAAAGTTGCTCATGTTGAATAGATTGGAAGAGCCCGTCTCCTCTCTGTGTAGCTTTTATTTTCCTTCCCTCCACTTCTTTTATCTTCATCGTTACATTAACTTTGAATGAGATTTAATAAATATTTTATAAATAAGATAAAATATAAAATATTTTAATAAAAACAAAGATGTAACCTGTTTAGATCAAATTTTATTTAATAATATATATTTATATACATATTGATATTATAATAATAAGTGGATGTGGAGGTTTTAATCAAGACGCGCATGACAGGTGGATTAGTGGTCTCAACTGTAAGCTAATAAATGTTCTCTTAAAGAGTTAGTTGTTTTATACATGGACTTAATTTACGTTGGTCTAAGGGTTTTAAGAAAATTATATTGCTCTCACCGTGTAGAAGCGATTAATTTTACTCTCAGACGATGTTATAGGAATTGCTCTTTTAAAGATATAGTGGATGAGGTCACACTTGTGCTTTACAGGGATTTTTTTTTTTTTTTTTTAACAATGTGATTTACAGGGATTGACAAGGTGTTGTAAGTTGTAACTCATGTCTGATGTACAGGGACTAGGAAGGGTATAACTATAGCAAAAAAACACTCACATATGATAGATGGAAAATTTTAAAATTAATTAATGATAAAGATAAAGAAAAGGAGGGAGCTGGAAGGCAAGTGAAATGGAGAGTTGACCAGCGCCTAGTGGCGAAGTGGTTATTGAAGTGGCCTTAGGCCACTTTCACGCACCCCCTCATAAGTTTGACTTATGCTACTAATGTAATAAAAAAGAAAGAAAGAAAGAGAAATGGAGAGCTTACATACCCCAATGAGGGATTTATTATTTTGGTGCATGGTTGCAGTCTAATCAGTGTCAAAATAAACCTATCCCCCTTCTGATTTGGGACCAAACGTTGATGTGTGTGTGTATTACTAAGTTAAAAAATTAATTTGAAATTCTAAAAATGATTAAAATAGTTCAAATCATAAAAAAAATCAATGGTGATCGTAAAAACATGATATTATAATTAAAATAATGAATTTTCACAAATATTTTTTAAATAAAGACATATGTTTGACATAGACATATATTGGGTCTTCCAGCGTACCTTACATAGAGATGCGCCTATAGCTGTCTGAATGATTACAACAATATTAGACGTGTGAAGTTTAAGGAGTTGTGATTTCAGAGAAAATTACTGAAAAATTACTTATTACAAAATCTATTGCTCAAGTGCCCCAAGTTTTTAAGTAATTTTGGGCAACAAATTTTGTGATGAGGGATTTTTCAGCCATCTTCCCATTCCCCCTTATTTCAATCTAACAAAGTTCAGTACTAATAAGAATAAACACACCAATTAAGACCCTCTGCCTTGTGTGGGATGTCTTTGACAGTTAATTTGACCCTATAATATAGGAAAAGTCACATCAAGGTCCCAATTAAAAAAACATAACATCAGAAAAAGTCTCATAACTAGTCAATAATGCTACTTTTATTTGTCAAATAATAATTCTTTCACTTATCATTAACAAATTTTGAAACTTTGCTAATATTATTTTTTCTAATTGAGACCTTGGTGTGATTTTCCATCTAATATATGGATCTTGACTAGGTGCAATTTGATTGTTTTGTTTTTTTCCTTCCTCCGTCAATCAATCATGCTTTACTTTGTTCTTTCTCTCTTGCAAAGGGGGCTGCATCGCTAATTACTCACCCTCTTTAAATCACGTCTACTTGCAACAAAGCAATTAATTAATTTCCTTTTTGACAACTAAAAAAATTTAGATGAGATGAATTTTACAAAATACTATCCTTCGATTCTTAATATTAGACATAATTTGATTAAATTAAAAAATTGGTTAAGTTAGTTAATATAACATATATTTTCTAAAACACTAAAATTATTTTTTTTATTTTCTCATTCTTTCTCCTCCTTAATTATTATTAAGAGAATATCAATAACGCTAAATTTTAAAAAGATTAAAAAATATAGAAAATGTATATCATATTTAAAATCAACACCAATTTCTTAAATATGTTTTATATTAACCATATAACGCGGGAGTACTACATTACTTGTACATGTTGTTGGCCTGTCACTTTCATTCTATAAATAGTCCAAAGCTTGTCTTCTTCTTCTTGTTTTTTTTGGCCAAACAAAGCGTGTCTTCTTTGGAAAACAAGTGTTTGCAATAACTTGGCTAGAATTGTCCCCAAAAAAAAAAAAAAACAACTTGACTAGAACACAAGATTTTTTTGTCAAAAGCGGAATGAATGGTTTTAATCAGAAAAGACCCCGGCTTATCATCAGACTCGTTTTTCATGACCAAATTAAACTTGTCTTTACGTACGTAATTATCGTTTTAGAGCACATCGTTGGAATATTTTAAAATAAGGATATGTATTTTTTTTTGTAAAGTTATATTCATTAAATTAAGGATTTATATAAAAAATTGTGTCAGGAGTTATAATACTAAAAGTCACTAAGGTTATGTCTCTTGAGTTTCTAAAGACAAGTGTGAAAGGTTATAGCAAGAGGTATGTGATTTAAAACCTTTAATCGTCTTGGGTTAAATCAAAATAAACTAAATTATGCAGTGAATAGTATAACTCGGGTCGTATTATCTTAAGGAACATTTTATTTAATTCTGAGACTAAACTAAATGACAAAAACATTGAGGAAAGTGGTTTTGAAATTGATTTTTATTTTTTATTTTTTTAAATGTTGGAAAACAACCTAAACTACTATTTTTTTTGGATTTTTGATAAAATGATGAATAAAAGTATGAAATTAGATATAAAGAATGATACAATGGAATGCTCCTTGGAAATGAACCTATGACTATCCTAGCTTGCCTAATGATGTGGGAATTAATTAATGCTCCAAGTCTAATTAAAAACCGCAAACACAGTTTGTGTCAAGTGATTCTTAACAAATAATTGTCCTAAACGCTAGATAATAACCACTTATTAAGGCACTTTTAAAAACCACTTGGTGTGCAATTTAAATTGAGTTAATAAAACTTGCTTCCCTGACTTTGAATGCTCACGGAGACACTCAATAGCAACACAAATCAATTATAATACTTAGCAACTCGTTAGATAAAACAATTTCAATGAGTGTCAATGAAAATATATATATAATCAAAACTCAAGTCATACAACTCAATTCATACTACAATAATCTCTAATTAAGATTATAACACATAGTGTGTGTTTGGGATAGCGGTAAGAAAAATGACTTATTATGATTCTGACTTATTAAAAATGACTATGTTTGTTTGAGCGATTCGATTGCTTATAAGTTACTTTTTAATAGTGATTTACGGTATACGAAGTAAGTATGTGAGAGGAGTTGTGTCTCGATTTACGTAAAAAGCAACTTATAAGTTTTTTTAAGCTCAAACAAACATGCTTTTAATAGAAAAGTTAGTTTTTGTAATGTGATTTATGTTTGGATGAGCGATTTATTTTTGGACAATAAATGTTTATAAATCGTGATTTACAGTATATGAGGTAAGTATGTGAGAGAAGTTTTATCTCGACTTACGTAATAAGTGACTTAATAGAAAAGCTGTAGTGAGGAGCTTATTTAATAAGTAGCTTATTCTACCCGTGACGCAATTAAAATAAGCTGAACCAAACACTGCAAAAACGCAACACGTTTTTATTTGGGCTTATTGCCCAAAAACAGGCTTATTTCTGCCCAATAAGCTGAACCAAACACACCCATAATCTTAGTCTCAAATTCAAATCAAAATAATTCATAACGAATGGAAAAAATTATAGTTTAAGAGAAAATTAATTAGAAAGCAAATACTCCCCTAATTGAAGCTCTCAAGCTCAAGCCATAACATCTACTCCAAAAAGCACAAGAGAATTTAGCTACTAATGATTTTAGTTGTAGCCACAACTCCTTCAAAACACAAAGAAACCATGGAATGAGATGATAGAAGAATAAAAAGAAGATGGAGGCGAGTCTGGTGGTGGTGAACTTAAGAGGAATGATGATGGTCGAAGATGGTCAACAGTGGTTCTGCCAGCGGATCCCAACGGTGAAGGTTGAGGAAGTCGATTATGATGGTTGAAGCTCCAATCTCCTCCCATATTCTCTCTCAAATTCCCCCTCCTTTGATCCTCCAACACGTGCCATTTATATAGGAACAAGTTAGGGTACAAGTGGTGGCCTCTACAGTTCAGTGTTCTAGGCTTTTGTGTATCTGATAGATGGCCCAATTTTGCATAAGAATGAGAGGTGGTGAACGTGGCAGCCAACTTTTAGACACTTTCCTAAGGTTTCTTAATGTGCTTTAGATGAAATCAATTAGTCATAATAGTGATGAAGGTGACTAGTCAAAATATATAAGGCAAAAAAATGGGAAAGTTGTCGTCTTTACTTTAGGAGTAAGTCAGTGCAGTTTTCTAATTTAAGTGTGATCACTAGGCCTTCAGTTTTGCTGGCCTTTCTTAGGGTTTCCAAGGTTTTCTAAATTTAATTGGATGCCTAATTCACTACATGGAAAGGGAAATGAGTGGTGATTAAGCTTGCTCCAAGATAGGAAAGTAGATGCCTTAGATTTAGGTGCAATATACGAAGGTTTCCTAATTTGAATAGGATAAGTGGAGCCACATTTTTTATGCTTTAGAAAATGATTTAGGAGTCCTAATTGACCTAGGATGAATGTTTCCTAAATTGTTTTAAAGAGCTAAGTGGTTCCACTTGTCTCTTGGTTAAGTAAGATGCAAGGTTTTGAAAGATTCATAATCCTAATAGGACTATAATTGGAGATAGTATCCTAAACTCATGAGTTTCCTAAAACCTTGTTCCTTGATGCTGAGTTCTTCTTAAAGTGATCTACAATGCAAATCAAAATTAGGTAGCAACTTATATTCTAAGAAAATCAGCCCAATTAATAGCAATTGCAATATTTATGGAAATATTATCATTTTAAGCTCTATTTTTACACAATCATCATTAATTCAAATTTATCATAATAAATGCTAATTAGCCCAAAATTAATGATGAAGTACCAATTAAGACATTAAATGTTATGATAAAATAGAGATATATCAGTATTGCAGCCACCACTTGTTGAAAAGTTGTGTTGTGTTTATAAGAAAACTCTACATAATATAAAGGTATAACTCTTCACATGTCTGTTCATGAATCAGCATATGAGATTTATGAATCAAACAAATTGTTATGATTTTTAGTTGAAGAGGCATTGCTTTAAGAGGCACCATTTCAAGGCTTTGCTTCATGGCCTGTAAATGCCCAGCACCAACAATCATTCTGAGACATTAAAAATCACACAAGAGATCAAATTTATTACCTTTGTTCTTGAGTGCACACAAAGATAAAGTCAAATTATAATTTTTGTAAAAGCCATTGTTGTCTTGCTTGAGTATTGGGAGTTTGATCTATACTCAAGGGTCTTCGTTGTATCCTATAGGAAATTCGTCCGTTAATCCAACTTGCACCCTATAAGATAGGTATAGGTGGGGTGGATTAAGCCTAAAGGAAAGTTTTACCTATGCTTTGAAGACATTGTGCACTACTTTCTTCTTCATCTTTTCTTCTCGTACTCCTCTGAGATCCAGCCCCTCCAACTCTCACGTTGGCCATAATTGGACCCGATGGTTACCATATAATAAGGTAGTATGTTTTGCCTTGTTTGGTTAAGTCCTGATTAGAAATGATCATTAATTAGATCATACAAGGAGAGTTATCGAATGTGGGTAGAATTTTTCCATATGGCTAGAAAGGCGCAATATATATCACGGAGCAAATCATGAGATTTGATATATTAGAGACTATGTATATAGATTGTATATTGTTATGTGAACTGAGGCCCATTGGGCTTGTAGGCTTGTAGTGTAGTTTAGGAAGGACTATGGTATATATTTTTTGTAAGATCATTAAGTTGATCAATAGCTAATGTATAGCAATGTTTTCCAGATCATTCAATAATATAGAAAGAAGGGTCAACCTTCTGGTTACCCAATTAATTCTTCCTTTCCAGAATTATAGTGTCCAACATGGCATTAGAGCCAGTGTTTTGACAAGAATGAGCATCTAGATACAAGGAAAAGTTAAGAAAGCATATATGTGATTAAAGAGAGTCACAAGAAAATTGGTGGTGATCCAAGAAGGCCCACGATGGCCCAAGAAAGCACACCAATTTACTAGAATTGGACCTAGCGATAATGCCCATGATAGCATAACACTTTAGATCGACCCCACCCCCAAAACATCAGATTCATCCTGGTAATAGTGATAACAGAGTCTCCTTTCTTCTTCATCTTTCTCGCACAACTCTGCACTTAACGCTACGATGGCGACTCAGAGGAGTGAAGCCACGAGCGTTGGAGCCCAGAAAGTTGAAACCGCCGCCGCCGTTAACGGACTCACGTTCAACCACCTGTTGTATCTCCATCCTTCCGAAACACAAGGCCTCACCATAATTTCGCATATCTTGATCGGAAGTGAGAATTACACCATGTGGAGCCGTGCCATGAAAATAGCACTCCGCGGCAAGCACAAGCTAGGTTTCATCGACGAAAGCTGCCGGAAAGAGGATCAGGCAGAAAATCTCCGAGAACAATGGGAATGTTGTAACACGATTGTTCTTTCTTGGATCCTTAATTTGATCTCCAAAGAGCTTGCTCATAGCATTATCTTCTATCAAGATGTACATCTGGTCTGGTTAGATCTTCAAGAACGATTCCATAAGGTAACTGGCTCCTGAATTTTCTCTTTACATCGAGAAATTAATTCTCTTCGACAAAATTCTTCCTCTGTGTCTGGTTACTATACAAAATTGAAAGAGCTATGGGAAGGACAAGCCATTTTGTTTCCAATTCCCTCATGCCGCTGCGACACATCCAAACTCTATGCCAACATGATCCAACAACAGAAGCTCCTCCAATTTCTGTTGGGGCTGAATGATTGCTTTGCCGGTGCACGAAGTCAAATTCTGTTAATGCAACCTCTTCCTTCAGTCAATCAAGCGTTCGCCATGGTGGCTGAAGACGAAGCTCAGAAGACTCTAGAAAATTCTCCTAAACGTGTGCCCACTGAAGGAGTTGCCATGGCTGCCAGGGGAAGGGGACGTGGGCACAGTCGCAGGGGTTCGGGCTCTATGTCTGAATGCACTCACTGCGGCAAACGAGGACACAGCAAAGAAGGTTGCTGGGAAATTATTGGATACCAAAGCAACTTAAAGGAGGCCGAGGAAAGCAAGGGATTGATGCCTCTGCCAATCACATAGGATCTGATTCTACTGCATTTGAAAAAGAGAAACACGTGCAACCAGCTTCCACTGTGTCTCCCACATTCACCCAGGAGCAGTATGAGAAGCTTCTGGACTTGCTGAAGCGTGACAATGAAGCGACCGTACATGCTCTGACTGGTACTGGTTCAGGTTTGAATATTTCTGATTTTCATTTAAGAACATCTAATGCTTATAATCGTTGGGTGCTTGGTTCTGGTGCAACCACACATATCACTGGGAATCTATCTTTGTTTGATACTTATCGTGCAAATGATAGTCCTATTAGAGAAATTAAAATTCCCAATGGGGAAAGGGTATCTGTTACACACATTGGAACTATTAAGCTTTCTCCTGACATATGCTTGACCAGTGTTTTATATGCATCCCAATTAAAGTTCAATTTAATATCTGTTCCTCGACTTACCCGTGAGCTGCAATGTACTGTAGTATTCTTTCCTGATCATTGCTTGGTGTAGGGCCTTCCGGATGGGAAGAAGAAGGCGATTGGTAAGATAGAAGAAGGCTTATACATGCTAAATTTTCTAAAGAAACATGCTGTCATGAATACTGTCAATGATGGAATTAAAAATTCAAATGATTTGTGGATGTTACACAATAGGTTAGGGCATGCTCCATTTTCAGTTTTACGTCACTTGAGTATTGTAAACAATAAATCTGCATCTTTGAATAAAGAGTGTACTGTTTGCATTCAATCTAAGCAAACCCGTTTGCCTTTTAATTCCAGCTGCTTTAAAACTACTTCTTGTTTTGAGTTGGTGCACATGGATGTGTGGGGAGCATATAGAGTACCCACACATCATGGACACCAATATTTTCTCACTATTGTGGATGATTATTCACGTAGTACCTGGGTTTTCCTAATGAAATCAAAATCAGAATGTGCAAGATGGATTAAGAATTTTGTTTCTTATGTTTCTAATCAATTTTCCATTAATGTTAAGCACATGAGAAGTGATAATGGGACTGAATTTGT
This sequence comes from Inga laurina, assembly GCA_963855925.1. Taxonomy (NCBI): domain Eukaryota; kingdom Viridiplantae; phylum Streptophyta; class Magnoliopsida; order Fabales; family Fabaceae; genus Inga; species Inga laurina. The sequence continues at coordinate 57,150,782 of OY979709.1, forward strand.
CAATTCTGAACTTAGGAATTACTTTGGGGATAAAGGGATTATTCATGAAACAACTTGTCCTTATACTCCCCAACAAAATGGAATTGTAGAAAGGAAACATAGGACATTGATGCAAGTTTCTCGGAGTCTTATGTTGCAGTCCGGTGTCCCCATTAAATATTAGGGGGAGTGTGTCTGTATGGCAGCATACCTAATCAATAAAGTACCATCCAAGGTCTTAGATTACAAAACTCCTTATGAGAAAGTATATGGTGTAGAGCCTAGCTATGAGAACCTTAAGGTATTTGGATCCTTAGCTTATGCTACAAATGTTACTAACTTGGACAAACTACAACCTAGGAGTAATCCATGTGTTTTCTTAGGCTATCCGAATAACCAAAAGGGATTCATCCTCTTGGACTTGCATAGTCAAGTCCTCATTGTTAGTAGACATGTGACCTTCATTGAGTCTAGATTTCCCTTTAAAGAGGAAGTGAGCACCGATCAAGGGGGAGTCATAAAGGAGATTAGAGAAATGTTCTTCTTTGATGATATTAGTGTGCCATAATTGAATAAGATTGATAAACCTACTCCTCATCAAGTGGAAACTGAAAGTAAAGAGAGCAATACATCACAGGATAGGGTAGAACAATCTAATGATCCTAGAGAAGGTATACCTGCCGAGAATCATATAAAATCTGGTAGGGAAAGAAGACCTCCTATATGGGCTAAAGACTATGTTTGTAATCTAGTAGTAAAGGATTCACATGAAAATAAAACTAATTGTCTATATCCTATTGAAAATTACATTTCTTATCATAATATATCTGCTGCCCATATGTGTTTCCTTTGCAATCTAGATTCTGTTTCTGAACCTAAGAGTTATCAAGAGGCCGTGCGGCATGATGTGTGGGTGGAGGCCATGAGGCTTGAGATTGAGGCTTTAGAAAATAATAAAACATGGGAGATAGTTAAATTGCCCAAAGGAAAGAAACCCATTGGGTGTAAATGGGTGTACAAGATTAAATACAAATCTAATGGAGAAATAGATAAGTATAAGGCTAGATTAGTGGCAAAGGGATACAATCAAAAGGAAGGTATTGATTACCATGAAACATTCTCCCCAGTGGTTAAGATGATTACGGTTCGTATGGCATTAAAATTGGCTGCAATAAATAAATGGAATATCTATCAAATGGATGTGAATAATGCTTTCTTGCAGGGTGATTTGGATGAGGAAGTTTACATGATGGTTCCTCAAGGCTTTAATAGCCAAGGAAGGGATGTTGTGTGTAAGCTTCGTAAATAATTGTATGGGCTTAAACAAGCTTCTAGACAATGGAATTGCAAACTATCGTCTGCCTTAATACAAGGTGGATTTACTCAAAGTAAGTATGACTATTCATTGTTCTTTAGAAGATATAATAATGATATTGTTCTTGTGTTGGTATATGTTGATGACTAACTTGTGACTGGAAGTTCCAATGAGTATATAACTAAGGTAAAACATTTTCTTCATACCATGTTTAAGATTAAAGACTTAGGTACTATGAAGTACTTCCTAGGCATAGAAATGACAAGATCCAGTGAGGGAATCATTATGTGTCAAAGGAAGTATATCTTGGACTTATTAGCAGATACAGGTATGAGTGGTTGTAGACCTCTAGGGATGCCTATGGGGCAAAATGTAAAGTTAGTAGCATATGAGGAAGGCAAACACAAGGAAAATGAATTGTTGCAAGATCCCGAGCGATATAGAAGGTTTGTGGGGAGACTTATTTACCTTATAGTTACTCGCCCTGATATCAGTTTTTCTGTGCAGACTTTGAGTCAATACATGGCGCAACCGATGAAGAGTCATATGGTAGCGGCTCTGAATGTGGTAAGGTATCTTAAAGGGACTTCAGGACTAGGAATGTTAATTGGTTCAGATGGAGATATGACCATGAGCTGTTATTGTGACTCGGATTGGGGGGCATGTGAAACGACAAGAAGATATGTCACGGGATATCTTCTTAAGCTTGGAGGCTCGCTTGTACATTGGAAGACAAAGAAGCAGCACACTGTTTCCAAATCTTCCGTCGAGGCAGAATATCGAGCCTTGTCTTCAGCCACTTCTGAGGTAGTATGGTTAGAAGGATTATTGAAAGAACTCGATTTGCCACAATTGAAGCCGGTTGATGTCTTTTGTGATAGTAAAGCAGCAATCCATATTGCTACTAATCCTGTTTTTCATGAAAGAACAAAGCATATCGAGATTGATTGCCATTTCGTTCGTGAGAAGGTCTAGGCAAAACTGATTATCTTAAAGCATGTTAGTTTAGCAGAGCAAGAAGCAGATATCTTGACTAAACCTATTACCCGATCTATGCAGAATAAAATTCTTAGCAAGTTGGGTGCCATAAATGTTTTTAGCACACAACTTGATGGGGAGTATTAGAGACTATGTATATAGATTGTATATTGTTATGTGAACTGAGGCCTATTGGGCTTGTGGGCTTGTAGGCTTGTAGTGTAGTTTAGGAAGGACTGTGGTATATATTTTGTGTAAGATCATTAAGTTGATCAATAGCTAATGTATAGCAACGTTTTCCAGATCATTCAATAATATAGAAAGAAGGGTCAACCTTCTGGTTACCCAATTAATTCTTCCTTGCCCAGAATTATGGTGTCCAACATGATATTATAATATTATGATTATATTATTTAAATATTTTGAATATTAGTATTGAGATATTGTTGTTATGATACTCTCTATTATGACATTCATGTACTAGGATATATATCTCTAATCTTTTTAATATATAAAAGCAGAGCCGAAAGCAGGCCCTTCCAGAGTGCGCTAAGTGGCAGCACTGTATGTCAAATAAACCAATCATTTTTCATTTTTTAATTAACTTTTGTTTATTCAATCTATTTAAATATAAATAAAAAATAGGTGGATTACAATTGGTGTATGGAAAGTATGCGGTTTGAAATTAATATATAAAAGCAAAGCCAAAAGCAAGCCCTTCTAGAGTGCGCCAAGTGGCAGCACCGTGTGTCAAATAAATCAGTTATTTTTTATTTTTTAATTAATTTTTTATTCAATCTGTTTAAATTTAAATAAAAAACATGTGGATTACAATTGGTGTATGGATAGTATGCAGTTTGAAATAAAATAATTTTGAATTTTAGATAACTGTCGTTGTCTTTTTTTGTCGTTCCCTTTTGTTGGCTATTATTGTGTTAAACCATTAGTTAAATAAATTGGATTAATCATCTAGAATATTTGACAAAATTATTATCATCAGCAGTAATTATTTTTTAAAAAAAATTCATTTACATATCCGCTCTATATTTACCAAAATAAACTTTTTTCCTCAAGTCCTCCCTAGTGGTATTATTTTTATATTGAGTTACTAATTACTAATTGAATAATAATAGCCTAAAAAATACATTGAATGAGATTTTCTCGGTTTAAATTTTATACTTCATAAAGTTTAAATTACTTTTAAAATAATAAAAATAGGATGTGGGAGAGACTGAGGGAGAGATTATGGGAGGTTTAACCAATGAGATTCTATTATTTTCAAATTGATATTTTGATGTTAAGGAAGGTAAAATTAATATTAATATGTTGATAATTAACTTAATCAAAAAATTAGTTCAAAATAAGCGTACTAAGAAACGAGGGATAATGGGGGCAGTTACAACACTAAGGGGATCATGAAGAGTTACTTACAAGTTAATTTGGGATCTTGATTTCCAAACTTTAGAAAAATTACATTAAAATATTATTTTGTTGCTAGAAATAATATAAAATATTCATTGAAATTATTTCAGCCTAAATAGTTCAGCGGTTTTAGCAGATGATCATGGGGAGATAGTTACAGGTTAATTTTGGAGCGTACCTCCCAAAATTAAAAATAAATAACATTTTTAAATTCTTTTCTTACTATATAAAACCAACAGTTTTTTGCAGATTTCATGCTACCATGTAAGCATTTCACTTAGCTTATTTTTTATTTACATATTTTAATTTATATATTTTAACTTAAGAAATAACTTCCAATATATGTGTAAAAACCCCACTATTCCCACTAATGACATTTGAATTGTTTTAATCATATTATCTTTCTTATTCTAAATATTATTTCTATTACTTTAAAATATTAGAAAAAAACCGATGGAAAATTTGGTCATGGTCTTTTGATTTTTGTAATTTATATATTTATATATTTTTAATTAAATTATAATATCATAATTGAAATATATTTTATATATTTTAGATAAATATATCTTATATTAAAGACCATAGAGAATATCATAATCCCTTACATTTGGATATTTTGAATTTGGTTGGTGTGATTTTGTTTAGCAAACAATTTATATGTTTTTTTTTATTTTAGATAAAGAAAAATTGACTTTATAGAATTGTTGTGATTTCTCTCATGATATTTCATATATTATTCTTAACAAGGACATCCTCAAAAGGCATTAAAGATTATGGGCATACCTTAAACTCACAATTTATTATACCATTTACACGTAATGTCCCCAAGTTAATTATTTTAGGTATACAAGCATAGGAAGTGCCCGTTTGATTGTTTTAAAACTGATTTCAATTTTTCACTGTTATTAAATTAAATGTAAAAAATAGTAGAATTGAAGTGTATGTCACATTAATGAGTTGCAAGTATTACTCACTTTATAGAATATGTGTGTGTATTATTAAATTATTATTGTGTTTAATTATTATTGATGAAGCATCAATAGAGTATTTTGAGAAGAAATAGACAAAAATTATAACTTTATCTTATATTTAGGTTTAAGATAGCGGCAGTTTGAGCCGTTCTCATGCTGCCCCATAAGCATTTAATATAACTTATTTATTTACATATTTTAACTTAAGAAATAATTTTGTTGGCATATAAAGACGGTTAAATTATCCAAATTCTAATTTGGGTTATTGAACTCAATAAATTATATATCAGGTCATGAGTCATAATTTGGGATTTAAAATTTGGGTCAAATTACCTCCATATCCCTTAGTTATTGAAAAAGTAAAATTGAAAACATAACCTTACTATTTGTATTTGTGCACTATTTGTATTTGCGTACTACATAGGAGCCCTAACTATAGAAAATTTATCTAGACATTTGCAAAGTCAGAAATTTGGCAAAGGAGGCAATTGTAAGTTAGTTCAATCTTCCTCCCTTAATCCCTTCGTGTTCATTTGCAAAATCCTAGGGGACGAATTGATCTTCTAGGCTCTGTGTGTGTATATATTATCCATAAAAGATTTTACTACCCCTCTAAGAATCGTGGTCGGTAATTTACTCACTTTCGTGTATCAAATGTAACTATATATATATATATATGATGCCTTTTTGTTGTTTTCTTCCTAATCACCAATATCTAAGATTCTTTTTTTTTTTTTCAATCTCTTTTGATTTTTGCGCTACATCTTGCGCTGATTTGATAGCTTGATTATTCATGCTAAGGTTATAACAAAATGGCCTCTACAAATTATGATGAAACTAACATTAGTGATATACTAAATTATAAATAAACATGATGAAATATATTTCTTCAACTCTTATTTATCGCAGTAGCTCAGTTCTTCAAATCAAAAGTAACATGACAGGAACAAATTTAATTAGAATTTAGCAATCAGTTATCATATTGATTTTGTAGATAAATAAATTCATGATTTTGTTGTTAATATCTAAATAGAACTTGTTAAAACCTAATTTGAAGTTGTTAATTTTGGAAGCTTTAGTTATGTTATGTGCATTTTAAAAAATGATGATGAATATGGTTGAGAATATACATATGTTGTGTTAACAACTAAGGGAATTGGATGTAATTTAACCCAAATTTTAAATCCCTAATTATTATGACGCATAACCTAATATATTATTTATTAAATTTAATGACCCAAATTAAAATTTGAGCAATTCAACCGTTTTTACACAGAATTTTCCCTTTCTAATATATGCGTAACAACCCTACTACTCTCACTCAGTGTATTCTAAATAGTTTAATAAAACATTTGTCTTTTTATATTATTTTAAATATTTTAAACGTTTATTTATGTTACTTTAAATTATAAGAAAAAAACCGTGAAGAATTTAGTCATGGCCTTTTGATTTTTATATTTTATATATTTATATACTTTAACTTCAATGATAACATCATAACTAAAATATATTTTATATATTTTGAATTAAATTCTGTACTTAATTATTAAAACATTTAAATTAATATTTATTATATTGGTATAATAATACCATAATGCCCAAGTTATTTGACAAATTGATAATATCCTAAAATATCTTCCAAAATAATTAATTTAAAAAATAACTTCTAATATATGAGTAACAACCCCACTTCTCCTACTAATGGTATTTTAAATATTTTAATCAAACATTGCTTCTGTATATTATTTTAAATATTTATTTATATTACTTTAAATTATAAAAAAAATAATGGATAATTTAGTCATGAACTTTTGCTTTTTATATTTGTATATTTATATATTTTGACTTAAATGATAATATCATAACTGACATATATTTTATATATTTTGAATTAAAATTTTACACTTAATTATTTAAAACATTTAAATTAATATTTACTATATTAATATAATATAATCGTTTAATACCATAATCTCAAAAATTTTGACAAATTTGATAATATCTTAAAATATCTCCCAAAATAATTAACTTAAATAAATAACTTCCAATATATGAATAACAACCCCACTACTCCAACTAATGGGTTTTTTATCTTATATATTTATATATTTTGATGTAAATGAGAACATCATAATTGAAAAATATTGTACATATTTTGAATTAAAATCTTGTACTTAATTATTTAAAACATTTAAATTTAAATTTACTATATTCATATAATACTATAATCCCAAAATTTTTGACAAATTTGATGATATTCTAAATATCTTCTAAAATAATATATTTAATATATTACATTAAATATTACCTCAATGTAGTTTTTTAATGTTGACTTGTGAAATGTAGGGGTGTGCTTCTATGGATAATCATGAAAGTGGGGTGTAGGTGCTATGTCTTCAATATGTTTAAATATATGGATAAGTCAACCCCCCTATTGTTTCTTATCATCCCTCCTCAATCTTTTGACCTTACTGAATTTCCTTTCCAATGTAGATTTGGTTCTTTTTTTTTTCTAGGGTAAGGAAGCCGTTGAAATGGTGAAACCAGATTATGCCTATTGAAATCCTTAAAATGGAAATACAAATTAATTAAGAATCAAAATGGGAATGGCAAGTACCAACCAAAGAACAATGGGTGGGTCTTCACTAAGGTTTTGTTTCGCTGCATTGGTAGTATCATAATCCCTTGCATCTAGAAATATTTAATTTGGTTTGGTTTGATTTTATTTAGCAAACGATTTATCTATTTTTTTCATTTTAGGTGGAGAAGAATTGATTTTATAGAACTGTTATGATTCTTCTCATGACATCCCATCACGTTCTGTAAATTATGGGTGTACCTCATGCCGTACCTCATACTCACAAAGTCCATTTACAGGTAATATATGTTTTGTTCTTTTAACCTTTTACTCTATTTTAAGATGGGTAACACCTACTAAAAATGTTTCATTTCTTTTTACATTGAAGGTTGAATTTCAGAGTCCAAGAAAAGGTAGTAGGCTCATAGTTATATTGCTTGTACTATACTTATGATTTATGCATCTACGGAGAAAGCAAAAAGGGAACTAAAATGGTTCTAAGTTTCAATTAATAGGATTAAACATTAAAACTATTTTTGGACGTTTCCCTCTCAAGAATTTCCTAATATAGAACTGATTTTTTATTACACATGCATTTGATCTTTAAGTTTTTCTTTGTTCTTTTCAAATTATTACTATACTTATTTCCTTGCAGAGAAAACATGGCATTGAAGATATGTGCCTGATGTGAACCGTGGAAATGGGCTAGCAAATATATTTATAGAGCTTTTACTTTTCATATATATATTAATATGAAAGAAAAAGTTTAAATATATCAATCTTCTTCGTACTTGATAAAAAATAAATATTGTCTTATATTTATATATTACAAATACAAACAATGAAAACTTATACAACTTATATAGTGCCCACGCAATGTGCGGGTTCTGTGCTAGTTTATCAATGAAAGACATACAATTCATTATTATTTTAATATTTCACAGGCTAAGATGCATTTAGTATGCCCAAAGGGGTTGTTTGGTATGAGGCATCTGAAGAGGAGGGAAGAGGAAGGAAAAATTTTATGAGTTGAATTTTAAAAATTGGAGAAGTGGAGTTGTAAAATTTCAATGAAGAGAAAACGTAAGATAAAAGAGTAAGAAAAATTAATTAAAATATTTTAACCCCACTTCTCCAACTTTTTCAAATCAAACTCACAAAATTTTCCCTCCCTTCCCCTCCCTCCGAATCCCTCATACCTAATAGACCCTAAATAAATCATTCAGTAGCACTGGGATCTTAAAAGTATTTTTAGTGTAATTTTTCTCTTTAAGTATTTTTCTTAGTAGCACTAAGAACCCTAAATTTAGAATATTGAGGGCTAATTAAAAAAATACATTAAAATGTTGGACGCATAAAAATTTAATGAAAATATTTTAGAATACTAAGTGCTATTGAAAAAAAAAAAACTTTAAGTTACGTTATTGAATGAACAAAAAATTACTATAAGATGCTGAGTGTTTTTTAGGAAAAATACTTGAAGGTGCTGGACGTAGCATTGGGCCTTTCTCAAGTGATGATCTTTCTCCAACACTTTTAATAATTAAATACAAAAATTAATTATTAGAAATAAAAAATTCTTGAGTACTTCACAAAATTGGAGCAAGGTTGCAGAAGGAATTCAGTGTGTTAGAGACACGACTGATGCTGAACGGGCATGATGGAAATGGGATAAAAGCAGTACCTTTTTAATGAAGTCTACTTATCGCTCTTTAAATAATAATCATACACTTTCGACTTTCAATGGAGTAAATATTTGGAAGACCAAAATCCCACAGAGGTGTAAAACGTTTGCTTGGCTCATGATGTATGATCGTTTGACAACGAATCAAACTAAAAGGTAGCGGCATCTTCACCAAACTGGGTTATGCGATCGTTCTGGGTGCCAAGTTGAAGATACCCTTAATGCGAACTGTGATTGCAATGACATGAGGAAATTCTAGGAATAAACTATTAAAGCTGAATTTCTATAACCGCTTCTTTACTTACAATCTCCATGCGTGATTGGTTTCGGCTGAACATGACTAATAAGGTAGGGTTGGATGACTGTGATTGGAAGGCAGTCTTTATTATTCTTTGCTGATTCATTTGGCGAGAGAGAAATGAAATAACTCACTCGGGATCAAGTATGGGCCTAGACTCGATTGTCGTCAAAATGAGGGCAATTATAGAGTGTATGTGTAAGGCAGAGCAAGCACTAATTAAGAAGAATGAACTTGATCGATGAGCCTAGAAGGAAAACATCCCAAAATGTCATTTACGAACATGGGCAAGTGCTTGTGGAAGTTGATGGTATACAATCCTATATTATGGAAACAGCTGCTTGTGGTGGAGTGCAAAAGAATAGCCGAGGTGAACATGTTGAGGGCTTCCAGTTAAGTCTTGAGACAGGTGATCGCTTGACGGCAGAGCTTTGGGGTTGGATGATGGGCCTTAAAAGGGCTTGGGATAGTAACCATAGAAATGTAATCATGAGCTTGGATTCTTATAAAGCCTTCCTACTTGTCCAAGGAGATGTCCTTGAGATGCATGAAGACCAGACTCTGATATTGGAAATCAAAGAAATGTTGAAACGAGATTGGCGGGTGGTATCAAAGCTGATGGATAGAGAACATAACGGTGTAGCAAATGTTCTTGCCAAGAAGGCGTTGGATGGTCCTCATGGTGTCCAGTTTTTGTACCCTGATGCTATTCAAAGCAATGTAAACTCTGCGATGACCTCTTAATTTTCCTTTCTGTTTCTGCTTTCCGGTGTATAAAAAAAATGAAATGATGATTCTGGAGTAGTAATAATCAAATGACCGAACTAATTAATATATCACGCAAAACTCCAATAATAGCATAAGAGGCTGATTGATCTATGCACACACATGGACACTATCAACAATGCGATTTAAGTATTATCATAGTGTGCAAGACAGAAACAATAGGTAAGGAAGAAAAAGTGAACGCTTGACACCCAAAAGTTGAAATTAATATGTTTAATTAATACTGGGTTCTCCAAATTCAATGGGATATAGTAATACTTTGGGAACTTAATCATGGCTATAGCGTGTAAAAAGTTTATGGTTTCACTAAAGCGAATTTGTTGTGGCTGGCCGGTGCGTAAAGTTTCATCCAAGAATGGATGGATAGGTTCAATGTAATTTATATGATATAACGATAACTTTCTCCGGAAAAAATATTAAAGATTTCTGAGAGTTTGTATTTTTTTGTGCTATCTATAATAATAAATTACTTTTTACCAAAGAAATAATTAATTATTGTTGGATTCCTTAGCTAGCTAGCTAGCTGTGTGGACCACGAAGAACGTCTAGAGGATTGTTGAAAATGACTAATGGGAGGAAGACAAGCCAAAAGCATTTTGGGGTAAGGTGTTAGCAGGTTCGATTCTTTAACATAGATGACAACAATTATTTCTTAATTAGTGACAATATTATGTTTTCTTGTATTTAAAAATTAAAATTAACAACTGAATAGATGCTCTTGTTTTGACCCATTTAGGACAATAGGGTCCCAATGCCCATGACTTAACCTTTTTGTAAATTGATGTCCTGGCAAATTGCAATACGATATATGCATCATTAAAAAGAGAAACTATATTTGAAAGACTCCAATTTGGGCACAATACTATATGTGAGTCCATCCGAATTTGATCTTCGACACCTTTTAATTTGTCGATAATCGAGAATCATATCTGACAGTGCAAAATAGAAACCCAGATATAGATTCCCCATTTACGGCTGAAGTAGTTCTTGATAATTAATTGAATTCTCAAACAGACTTTGTAACCCCCTTTTTGGGTTTATTTGTAGCCCCTCGGATCATTTTGGTGTAATAAGTTTCTGAGTTTCTTAATTAATTGATACACTGCAATCTTATATCACTCTTAATTTCTTATGTAATTTTATAATTGTGTGAATTCAGAAACGATCAAGTTTATCTACTCGCAGTTCGATAAACAGTATGTTTTCTTATAATTAAATTCAATAATTTATATTTTAATGTGTTTCATTATAAAAAGATTAGCCAGGAAGAATTATTGTGAGGTGTACGTTAAGGAAGGAATGTGATCACCATGAGTTCCCAATAACAAGTGAGCAGCCCCCTGTTTGAAAGGAAAATGATGATTTACTATGACGAACTACTTTAAAGCTCTCTTTGAAATATTAATTAATTATAAAGCTAATAGAATGGAAGCTGTAGCAAACCTTTCATCATCTTGCTTTTATGACGAAAAAAGAGGAAAGATACTCTTTTTAGGAATATTAAGCATGCAAGCTTTTGAAAATTTGTCTTCGGAATCAGTGGATTGAATATATGCTTCTGAGCCCACTAGTAAAAAGGAGAGGAAAACTTTTCTTAAATCTCGCGCGTGTGTGTGTCTCTCAAATATATCATATATAAGATGCAATTTTCTTCAATAATATCGTGCTAGAAATCTACAATAATTGATAATATCCAGAATATTTGAACAATAAAAGGAAAAAATTTTATCTTCTGGCCTGGCCTCTCACTTCTTTATCGACATGATCTATGTTGTTCGAAATTTTTAAATGAATATTAAGTGAATAAATTAAAAGGTCATTTTTAAATTAGGTAAATGTTATGAAAATTTGTGTATATAATTACTACATACTTGTTCACAATTACAAGCTCTACCAAGCAAATTCGTTGGTTTCTGTTGACCTTCCAATAAGAAGCATCATTCCAAATGCTATGCGATATATTTATACAAACACTTTTTTTTTTTTGATAAAGTTATATAAACACTTTGAGCTACATCATATTTATTCCTTGTCATTCAACTTTTTCAAATTTGTTTATTCACTTAAAGGAGATCAGATCCAGTCAAAAGAATAATAGGTGGTGACCTATATAACTAGGAAGAAATCCGAAAATGCTCTTAAAATAGTTTTTGAAAAATTCAAGTTAATGATGTTACGCTTATGTTCTATTCATAAGGTAGAGAGAGAATTTCTTTGATCTTATTTACAAGTAACGTGGTCAAATCTTTCATATGAATGCATAATTTTATTCTTTATTTATTATTGTGTAGAGTTTGTTTTCATGAGGTGTAATATATATTAAGTAGAGATAGAATAGAGAAGTTGTTAAATTTTAAGATAGGATTAATGAAATTTAATTTTTTTATTGGTTCTGGTGAAACATATTAGAAATGATTTATAAATAAGGTATTACTTAAATTCATTTGTAGTTATTGCTGTGAATTGTGATGCATGACCTATATTAAAACATAAAATTATATAGTTAATGGGTTGTGTTAGATATGCTTTCTTGGCTAATAACGAGTAACGAGTTTAATCTCTACTTTACAATTTAATGCGAATATCTTAATTGGAGTGATCAGTTTCAGGACAAAAATTTGATTGTGATATATTCATGCTTATCGATCTTCTTACTATAGACTTGGTTAATCATATACTATCTTCAGTCTTTTATATAAGATTTAGTTTGTATTTAAATTGAACGACAAACATAATGTTATATTAAGGACTAGACATAATAGGGTACTTTTTTCCTTCTCTCTTACAGTACTACTTTATATACAAGTGCAAGTGTAATAATTCAATTTTGGATAGGAAATTTCAACAATACGGATTGAGTAACTACACACAAACATTTTCATAATATTCTTCATTTTTTTACTTCTTGTCTCATCATCTTCTTTCATAATAAGCATTAACGAAAGAACATACATATCAAATTGATAGACTGGATAATGAGTAACTTTAAAGCCCTTTAATTTTCATATTTGATCAAATCAATGGGTGAAGCCGTGAAGTGCCCTTTTAAGTTCTTACTTAGGAGAATATAATCGGTGTGCTTGAAGATCACTGCAATAACATTATTCCAGAAACAGACTCAAAATACGATAATTAATGAGAGTAATACCAAATTACCAACGAACAATGAATTATAAAAGGAAATTAACTATGCATACCGTCATATAACATATTGAAATTTAGGTTAGGAAAGTTTTACCCCAATAACCATACCAAATTAAGGGTGTGTTTGAAATCCCCTTTTGATGCTCAAACGTGCATCTCAACCCTCAAAAGTCACTTTTTGACTTTTTGTGATGTTTGGACTAGCCTTTTTTCCATTTAACTTTTGAAAAAAAAAAAACTGCTTTAAATCATAAGTCAAAATTTCATGCTTTTATCTCTTCCATGGTGGAGAGAGAAGAAGTTTTTATCATGTAGAGAGAAGAAATTAAATACCTCATGAAGAAAAGATACTAGGTCCCACCTTCTTATATTAAAATAATATTCTGATCCTTTTTAATAAGTTCGCTAGCAAATGAAAATTGTGGTCCCAATTATAGAACTTTAGTTAAAGGTTAATAATGATTGTTTTCTAATTTTATCCTTATTTATGAAAGTATTCAAAGAAAAAAATAAATAATAAAATTGAAGGGAAATTGGAAAAAACTCCCCCATTAGAAATTTATAATTGATGTGAATAATTTGATAAGTTTATATATACGAAGAATGACAGTACTTTGATTGAGTTCATTTTCACCAATGAAATTTTTAAAGGGGGTCTTTTCTCTAAATTTTCCTAAAATTTAAATAATTTAATATTTTCAATTTTTTCGCAATAATACATTAAATATTTTTATTTTTATTAAATTTATATCATTTTCAGTCATTTTACATCCACTTTTGCATTAATCATTCAAACAAGTTTCAGTTTATCAACTAACTTTTTCAAAAGCCAATCCAAACATAAATCACATTACCCAATCTAACTTTTATTCTATCTTATGTTTGTAAAAGTCATATTGACAAAAAATTATTTCTACCATCTCTAATCCAAACACACCCTAAGATAATCCCGAGAGGTTTATGATTAGTATTATTCACCGATCGGCCACAATTCTTGTTGTAATTATTGTCGTTGACTCGTTAATTAATACTCCATCTAGTCCACAATATACTGTACTTTTTAAAGGAAGACATGATTCAGAATATAAGTCACATCCAATTTAATTAATACCTTTTCTTTTTTTCTGTTTTGGCTCTATAATATAATTAATACTCACTTTCCAACTTTACTCACTCATTATATCCCCATCCAAGATTGTCAAACTCGTGAGTTTAAGCAAACTCGTGATAGTGATGTAAATTCGTATCGTGAACTCGTAAGAGCTTAGTTTTGCCATTAAATAGATATTATTAGTATATAATTAAATAATTAAAATATCAAAAGTTGACAACAATTTGATTTAAATATATTTTAAATCTATCAACATTCATAATTTATCGTATTTAACAATGAAATTTTTATAAAATTCATATATAAAGCCGTTGAGTATAATTAAATTGAAAAAGTTAGCACGAGTTTAAGAATGCGTTAACATAGTTTTGTAAATTAGAAACGTAAAAACGGTAAACTCGGTGTATAAACTCGTGAATTTAATCGAGTTTATCAATGACTCGACTCGATTTTATAAGTTAAAAATGTAAAAACGGTAAATTCGGAGAGTCAACTCACGAGTTTGACAACAATTACCCCATCTTTAAAGTAACATTCCTAATGCAGTTAAACACATTTCTTAAGAAGAGTAAAAGTGGAAAAAATTTAAATTTTAGAACATATTAAATGATCTAACTATTATTTCTTATTTTCCGTGATATAATTGAAGTGATCTATATATTGTGGACCATGGGAGTACTTGCCCATTTAATATAATAATTGAGGATATTAGGGAACGTCTTTCTATAAATAAGATTTGATCTCCAGCTGTTCAAGATTTAATAGGGGAAATCCATATCTTAATAACATGTAGGAGTATTCTAGAATCTACGGAATGGAAGGCTTATTTTGAAGACATGACAAATATCGTTTTTGTCTCCAAGATTGTCGTCCAATATATAGACTATAGTAGAGCTGAAATAACAGTACTCTATAATCAACAAAATGTATTAACTAACACACACACACACACACAGTACTAGGAAAATTAGTGAAAAGCAAGGCTTAACCTAAATTCCTAAACTCCCTTGCAGATAAAATAGGCCCACTTTGGTTATCAAAATTATATAACAAAACCCACGATAGGTTAATATATTTGATTCGCATCTAGTATTTACTTGTCTCAGCTTAAATTTTGCATTTGGTTCCTAAAGTATATGTCTCGTTTCAAATTAAATTTAAAAATATAATTATTACTTGTTTTAAATAATATCTCCGTAAGATGGAGAACGTTAAATAGATAGTACTAGTTAATATTTAAGAGAGTGTGACATCAAATGGAGAACGAAACTGAAAAAGAAAAAAATAATTCTTACATGGTACATGAATTTTGCATTCTCTTTTATCTGTGTTTTTCTCCCTTTGAAGACCAATAAATAGGGATAGAAAAGTATTCTATTTATAAGTTACAAATAGTATGTTTTATTTTAATTAATTTTGTATAAATACATGAAGAAACATATCCAATAAAATCTTAATACTAGAGGGAGACGATTATGATAGTAATTTGAGAAGATCCTAATTAGGGAAAGTGGTTACCATCCACTTCAAAATTATCTTTGTTAACCGTTATGGGAAATAGATTAAGAAATCTTTAATTAACGTTAAACATCATTATACATCAACTAAAATACTCTCTCTGAGTCACAATATAAGTTACTTCAAGACTTCAACTAATTCAACGGAACCAAGAAATGATAGTTATTTAACTCATTGAATTTGTTTTAAACTAAAAAAAAATCCAGCTTTACTCATATTAAATAAGGATTTGAAGGAGAGAGAAAAATATACAAGGAGCCATACTTGAATACAAGCAGCAAAATTGAGAAATAAACATTAATTACTTCATAAGTGACTTATATTGTAGACCATGTTAGTCTTTTTATAAACGATTTGTATTGTGAACTGAATGAAGCTAAGTACTCTCATTTAATCTCCTCCAGTCATGGTGTAAGGGAAAGGAGCGAGAAATAAAAGTATAAAGAGTTTATAATTTTTCAGACCTCAAAAAAAATAATAATAATAAAAAAGTCGATACCTAAAAGAGGACGTGGTGATAAAGATACGAGAATATTATTGTAAAATATCTTAATTATTTTTCTTAATTCCTTCAATATCTTTTAATTGATTGTTGAGGGAGTATTAATAGAGGTAAATTAAGAAAAGATTGTTAAATATGAAAAATAGATCTTACATATAAGACCAAGATCAACTCTCCAATTAAATCCTACATTGACCATAGGAGTATATCATACTGCCACTAAATCCTTTTAACTCCAGCTATTACCAATATAATCAACGATAGCAAGCTGCACCATGATAAACTATAAGCATTGCATATGGTATCGTGTAGCTAGTAGTGAAACAAAATACAGCGGATGTTATACGATGAGTCAAATGAGATATCCGTATGTCCCATTGTTCAGTATGTCTCATTCCTTTAGAACTGTAATGAAGGTATTTTATTTTATCCCATTACTCTTAAGTTTCACGCCAAATTAAATAGGAAAGCATGCAATAGTATCCAATCTCAATTCAAATTCAAGTTTCCGACTCCTTTGCTCAGTCAACCTTTCATAAGAAATGCTTATAACGAAATACGGTTCTATATACAGAAAAGGAAAAACAATTATTACTAGTTAATAACAATATCACATATCACTCTGTACCTTATTATAATTCAATTGTAGCCCATTATAGTAAATCAAGAAAAGCATTAAATGCATAATTTTTTTTCTATTTGCCCTTATTTACAAAAGGGTATACATTTTCTCTCACATCCTTTTATCTTTTTGTATTTACACCTCTCTCTTTTTCTTCTCTTTGCCCATGTGCCCAACCAACAGTGAATAGGGGTAAAATTGACAAAATCTCATTTATTACCTTATAAGTAGCTTATATTTTAAACAGAATTTTTTAGGTATAAGTAACTTATAATAAGATACAGAGCGATATTGGATTGTTCGGCGGGCTAGGAGAGAGAATGAGTAGATTTCTGATATACGAAGATCAACTCAACAAACATACTGTGAAGCTGAAGGTTACAATACTAAATTATCTGATGGTTCACAGAGAATTTATAATTACTGATACTAAATACGACAAGACCTTTTTCCAGTTATTAGTACTAATTAATCATATTGCCAGAAAAGGAGAGGGAGAGAGAATGAAAAAGGAAAGGAAATCACGAGATGAATAGAAAAATAATAATCAATCTCACATCCTTTTCTTTTTCTCCTCTTCTGATTCAAGCAGGTCTTCAAGCACCTGATTATCAAGATACTCAAACTCAAAAACTTGCGAACCAGACGATGAGCCTGCACCTCCATGACCGCGAGAAGGCGGCGGCGGCGGAAGAGGCACAAAGAAGCGATTATATGGTGGGGGCCTCAGTTGAGCATAATACTCATTAGGGAAATTAAGGGTTGCAAGGTGACCCCTCATGTTGAAGGCGGCCCTATCATAGGCCCTGGCTGCTTCTTCGGCAGTATCAAACGTCCCCAGCCACAGCCTCGCCCCTTGCTTCGACGGATCCCTAATCTCCGCCGCGTACTTCCCCCACGGCCGCCTCCTCACACCTCGGTACCGCGCCTCATCCTTCGCCTTCTCCTGCTTTTCCTTGTGTCCATCCATGCTTGTGTTCTGATCCTCACCTTTTAAGTGCTTGGTGTTTTGATCTTACAAAATTTCAATGCTTATATAGACGTATTGCCCTATATGTGATACATGTAGGAGAAATTTGGAATTAGAGGACGGATATGTTCATATTATAGATTTGATTCTTCGATTGTGTCTATGTTTTTCGCATAAATTATACGCCAGAATAGAACTATATGGACAGGGGGTAAATCTTTTTTATCGATCTGGCAACTCGGCAAAATCTCTTGTTTTTGTTTCTTTTTTTTTTTTCACGGGAATTATTCCATGGAGTGCAAGAATCGTTCACATATTTTTCTGACGCTACATACATAGTTTGTGCCACTAATAACATTGAAATTCCGTTCATTTTCTGAGCTATTTTTCGTGTGATCATTTGGGATTCGATACCGATATATATCTTTGTATATGCGAGTATATTTAGATTGAACAGAACCCACAAACCAATTTAATATTAGTAATTAAAATTATAGAAATTTATACCCTGAACTTTGGCAACTTATAAATAATAGGGAAAAAGACACTTAAATACCACTTGAACTTTAAAATCCTAAATTGGTTTTGTTGACAAAGTAATGGGATTGACAAAAAAAATATAACAATTGACAACTCAAGTTTTTGGAAAATCATTGATTTAGAATTCTGAAGTTTAAGTGGTATTTAAGTGTCTTTTTCTCTAAATAATACTCCCTCTTGTCCTTAATATAGAACATATTTAGGAAGTTGATATTGATCCTAAAATATAAGACATAGTTTTTATATTTATTAATATTTTCCTAATTTACTCCAATTGATGCCCCCTCAACAATAATTAATGAGGAGAGAGAAGGAGGGGATTAAGAAAGGTGGCTAGGGTGTTTCAGAATATATTGTTATATACTAACTAACTTGGAACTTCCTTAGTCTAATCAATTTAGGTAAATATATCTTATATTAAGAATAGGAGGGAGTGCTATCTTGAACTTCTGTTTTTCTCTTGTGAAGTTAAGATCATATTGTTACTTCTAGCTAAGATATCCTATAATTGACATGACGAATGAGTTCTAGGGGGGAAAACATAGAGCAAGCAACTGAGTTCACTTCAATTTTATATAGATTAGAACTCAAAAATGAAGGAGTGCTTTGTTCTTTGTTTTTGTTTTTTGGGCCATGGATCATGCTTTGCCTTAAAAAGTTTAAACATTCTCAAACGGAGGTATAGGACTAAATTTGAGTGAGTTATAAAGGGATTGACTGCATAAAAATTAGAAATGGGTTACTTTCTCATAACATGACGAGTCAATAATTGAATCCCCATTAGGAGGAGTACCCACATTTATGTTTGACAACGTTTCAAATAGAATCACATTCAACAGGAGAATACATAAAATAAAAAGTTGTCCAAGAATTTGAAGCCTGTTATGAATATTATATATATCCGAGCCAAAAAAAAAAACACTTGTTTTATAAACTTGTAACACCTAGTGTCTGTTTGAATTAACGGTAGAAGTTGTTTTTCCAACGTGATTTACGGTGTACAAGTTAGGTATGTGAGATGAATTTTATTTCGACTTACGTAAACATGCTTTTTGAATACCAACTCAAACATGCCCTAGTCCGTTTGTTCAATGGCTCAACTAGGTAGTAGCTATGTTGTTATACGAAATTTAAATCAAAGAAAGCAGTGAAACTACTATTTGACCTTGATTTGCAATACACACACACACACACACACCAAGTGGCATATTTGTTTTAGTTCTCTCACTAAATATGTATTGATGAATGATATATACAAGGAGACATGGAATATGGAAGCGCAAGGGAACACAGTTACATTCATAAACGGAATACAGACGGATCATCAATACAAACACAATTGTATACACCGCTGAGGATCTTTGAAGGGAGCACACGGTAGCGGGAGAGAGTTTGGTCTCTCATTTATTTTAAGCAATTTTTTTAAGTACAAAATAAATATGTTAAATAAGTACATCTTGTTGAAATGTTTTTACAAGTGAAGACAAACAAGTGTGGAGTAGAAAGTTACAAACACAAAATCAAAATATGTGATTCCGCACGTGTATCATATTCATTAAAATTAGATTCCATTCCCCTCTTCAGTTAATTAGGTGTGCGTATTTGAGAAAATCAAGATATGTTTTTGTTGATTATCCAACACAACTCTTTACGCAACTAACATATGTTGCTCCCTCTTAATCTTAATTCTTAGTATGTCAATATCATCGATCATTGTCAACCAAACATGTCGGACCCCAAGTTAATTAGCATTTTGGAATGTTGCGTCGGCTATACTTATACTATCCTTTTCCCTTCATTATTACAAAACACGTCTACTCTTTGAACTTACTACCCCTAGTCCCTAATATAAAAACTAGTTAGCGGTTTGATTTATGATTTTTTCTAAATTATCCTTATTGATTGTATATGTTAATAAGGGAGTATATATCAAAGGATGATTTCAGCGTAAATGATTTAAGAGGGTATTTTAGAAAAACAACTCATAAGTCATTACTAACTCAGTCATAGAATTATCCTAGTTTTTCTTTTAAAAATTCTCTAGTTTTTTAGGCTAAAGTGCAAAAAATACACAAAAATTTATATCCAATGTGAAAAAATACTCATAAACTTTTCTCGATTGCAAAGATGCCCATAAACTCTAAAAATCAAAGTAAAAATTATGCAACCGTTAAAAACATTCATTACTTTTTGTAGTGGAACCTGCCACTTTCTTATTCTACAAAAAGTGACAAACATTAGCTGATTTCAATGGTTATGTCATTTTTGCTTAGATTTTTACATTTCATGGGCATATTTTTTTGCTCATCATATCGAATATAAATTCATGAGATTTTTGCCCCTTAATCCTAATTTTTTAAATAAAAAGATATAGTGAGTCATTGGTCGGTAATTCTAGGACTCTTTGGGCTTTATAGCTTAATGAGTACTTATAGATCATCTTATTAAGTGAGTCCTCGCATCAAAAATAAGATTTGAGGACCAGTATGATAGTTAAGAAGATATGTAATTGGAAATATATATTTGATATTTTTTAATTTTAATCAAAGATTAAATCATATAATCCTTATGTGTTTACTTGTTTTACGTAGGTCTCTAAAATTTTGATAAACGCCTAATTAACGCGATGGGATGAGAGCCTATTGCTTTACGTGCTCTGTTTTACTTCTTACAAGCACGAACTTCCGGTCTTTTAAGTTGTGAGACACGTTTCTTTACATGACAAAATCACTTGTACATATGGGTGGCCATATACTAATCTGATTCTTAATATAAGACCCATTTATATAATTTGAAAATATTAAAGGAACTAAATAAAATTTTTAATTATAACATTTGCGACAAGATTTCTCTAATATATTTATGTGTACAGTTTAATTACGTACTCCCTCCAGTTCTTAATATAATAATCAGTTGATTTTCTTGGACAGATTATGAAAACTAAATAAGTTACTTAAGCATAATATATGTTATATATCTCTCAATTATATATTAGTTTATAAGTTACACAAGTTAAATTAGTTTGGAAAAAAATGATAAATATAAAAGTTTGAATTTAACTTATTGAACTTTATTAATCTCTCCAGAAAAAAGTCAATTAGTTATTAAATTAAGGATTAGAGGGATTATCAAATTATAAGTTAGGAGAATTAGTTTTAAAAAAATAATAAATATGAAAGATAAAATAAAAAAAGATCTTACATTAACGATCAAAATCCACTCACAAGCTAAGTCTTACATTATAGGAGTAATAGATTTGCGTTGTGGGATTGTGTCCAATGTTTTAAGGGATTGCGTGCGGTGTGTGGTCCTTTGTTCGAAGCTTACGAAGAAACATTAAATAATACTATATTTTCTCTGATTCTTAATATAAGACATATTTACTTAATTTAATTAGGTTAAGAAATTTAGTTAAATTAGTTAATATAACACGTATTTTCTAAAACACACTAGTTATCTTCTTTAATTCCCTTATTCTCTTTTCTTCTTCATTATTGTTGATGGAGTATCAATAGGGTTAAATTAGAAAAACATTAACAAATATAAAAAAAAAATGTCTTATGTTAAAGACCAAGATCAACGTTCTAAATATGTCTTATAGTAAGGACCGAGGGAATAAGTCAAGGTACATAATATCCTTGTAAGTTTTAATTTCTCTAATAAAAAATGTGCTTAGTTATCAAAGGGTTCACTATTCACTGACCCGGTGCTTAACTTGATTCTACGTACAAGATATCAATTTGTGATCTTTTGCACAGTAGAATGCTGTGTCGCCATCATTCAAATCCTTTCACCACATAAATTCAAGAAATAATGAGCATTGAGAAAGAACCAAATCCTCAAGATTTGCATTGACTTGCTGGTTAATCGTAGTGGAAGTCTTGGATTAGGCTTTCATCTTTGAGATTTTGTCCCACACCCTTTTTTTCAATTTGATTCTTTGCACTAATATGACATGAATCTCACTCTCCCAAAATGCTATAAAGTAAATGGGAATTGTTGTCAGCCCCATGTCCCATCCCCTTGGAAAAAAAATCACGTATGATAAGTTCTAAAATTTTGAAGAATGAATAATTATTGAAAATAATTAAAAACAAAACTAAAAAAATGGATTGAATATTTCCAGGGAGATGAATATTTATATTTAAATAATTTCTTGATCTGTTTTAATTTCGAAAGTTGGTTTTTGATTTAACTATGATGGATAAATCATTGTTGAGAGAAATTCTCTAAAGATACTAGTATTAATTACATTTTTTTTAAAAAAACGTATGTTATCGTTAAACAGACCATTGAACGTTAGGGATAATAGAATAACAAATTCTTTCCACATTTTAGATATTATACAATATATAGAGGGGAAGAGCAGAAGAGAGAACGGGCTTCACATAATTCGTGATTTTATCGTTAAACAAAATTATGTGCTTGTTTGGGATAGCTTATTTTTTATTTATAAGTGCTTATACTTTATAATTTACGGTATATAAAATAAATATGTGAGACAAGTTTTGTCTCGACTTACGTAATAAATATTTATTTCCCAAAAAAACGCTTTTCCAAACATAGCTATAGATCATTGAAAATAATAACATAAAATACTACAAAATTCTTTTTTTTTGGGGGGGGGGGGGGGGGAGTGATTACATATCTTCACGTGGTTATATACTTGATTAGTTGCCTTCTTTCCAGCAGCAGATGGGATTATTATGCAACTGATTATAACAATCATCCCACCACTTTTATAATTTTTTCAAAAATGAAACTCATTAAAATTTTTCCCCTCCTCCTCTCACCTCACACCAAACAGACCCTAGGGATTGTTTGGTATGAGGGGAGGGGATCGAGAAAAATGGGCGTAGGGTTTTTTTTTTTTGAGATAGATTTTAAAAAATAAGAGAAATATGGTTAAAAATTTTTAATTAATTTTCTTACTCTTTTATTTCACATCTTCTTTATATTAAAATTTTGTTACCCCACTTCTCTAATTCTCTTAAATCCAACTCATAAAAGTTTTTCCTCCCCACTAAATCCATCATACCAAATAGACTTAATATTTGTTTGGAATAGCAGAGTTAATACTTATTTGGAATAACGATTGAAACATTTAAAAATAGCCTTTCAATCTTGATTTACATAATACAAGGTAAATATGTGAGAGGAGATTTGTTTCAATTTGCGTGTATAAGCACTTTTGAGGTGTCTAAAAATGATCCCAAACAAGCACTTAATGTTGTTGGATCAAGATGAATAGATGTTTATATTTTCCTCTGGTTCAAAATATAAGAGTCAAATACTTATTTTACATTTATCAAGAAGTTAGTTAAAAATAGTAAATATACAAGATACCTACTTTCTTTTCCCAATATACCCTTATTTATTAAAGAAATAAGTAAGAGAGATAACAAATAGAAAAATGAAGAAAGAGAATGTAAGGGAGAATAATGATGAGAGAGAATGTGGCAAATTTAAAAAAACCACATTAAATATATAGACAATAACAAAATGGGTCTTATTAAAAAAAAAAAAAACCACACCCCTCACAACCTTGACTCTTATATTTTGAATCAGAGTGAGTATCAAATAGTCCTTCACGCGTAGAACGAGTACTTAATTAGCACTTGATGATACTGTGAACATGTAAGTCTAAAACATCCAATTATGAGTTTGGCGATTATTAGGCTGTGCTTGGAAGTTTTGAGACACAACAGTGGAATAGGAATGAGAAAAGGTCAATTTATAATGAGAATGTCGTTTGCGTATTAATCTTTTCATTTTGTGCGCGCGCTTGAATTGAGTTTTATTCCATGGTATATAGCACGCCTTGGAATAATTGAAAGCAAATTAAAAACTCTGGATGGAGAAAATTGAATGAGGTGGTCCTCAAAGTAATTACAAGTATGTAGATTTTGACAAAACTTAAACATGCCTTTAGCTCAAATAGTGCGCTTAACAAGATACCTATACATCTTCTATCAACAAATTTCTCACATTGAAAGCAAGATTTCAATTTGAAATTATAACATTGGACCCACCTTTATTGCCTCATAACATCAATTTCAAATGCACACACTTCATTGCTCAAAAATGAAAATAGCTTCTCCCGTTAATGCATTCAGGACAGCACGCGGAGAATCTCTTGTGGGTCAAAACGATATCCAGTTGATGGGCTTTGGGCCCATATATATATATATATACTATGGGCCTATGGCGACGACTATCGTTAATAAGATGAGGCAAGTGGCAGTATTACATCAGTTAAGGGGCAATTTTGGCCCGTAACTTTTTTAGAGGGCAATTTTATCCTGAGGGTGTCAAAAAGAGAGCAATTTTACTCTGGTTATTATCCTAATTAATTTTGAATATTAGTTAATTAAATATGCTGAAGTGATAATACATCTCAATTTTTGTTAAAGTTCAAATTTACCCTGGAAGTCCATATGTCCTCGACTTTATTTTTTTCAAAGCTAGATTTAAAACTTTAGGGTAAATTTGCACTTTAACTCCAATGACAAGAATGATGTGCGGACTACCAGCTCAACATATATTTTGGTCAACTAATGGCCAAAATTAACTAGGATAATAGTCAATGTAAAATTGCTCCCCTTTTGACCTTGGTGACAACTTCTGGGGCAAAATTGCTCATTCGCCCTTATTATATTGTCCTTAATTAGTCCTTACAAAGAAACAAACACGGGTGGAAAATTGACTTTTTAGACTGATTTTAGATGAGGTCTTAATACAATCGGTCTAAAAAGCCTGAAACTTTTTAGACCGGTTAAGCAACCAGTCTAAAAAATAACTTTTTAAACCGGTTGTTTGGACAACGGGTCTAAAAAGTATACTTTTTTTGTTTTGCTTGTCTATTTGATTATGTTAGTATACTCTGAGAGTAATCTTCACACATCCTAAAAGCATGCTTCCAAGGTCATACTTATATATATATATATATACTTAATAATTATTTATCACTAATATTTATATATCCAAATAGACATGCCAAGTATCCCCATATTCAATTTATACAACTCATATGAAATTTGTTATGCAATCAACAACTTCTAACAAAATAAATGCTGCCATAGGGAGTTCATTTGTCCATCTACTTACCATTGCCTGTTTCTTTAGCTTTCTCATTGAAAACTTGTAACCTAACATGGACCTTCATCATATAAAGATATGTTTAAAACTATCATGCATTAACTCTAAAACACATAGGCCTATGACATGTCTCAAACAAGTTCAAATGTATAAATGCACAATTTCACATAATCACAAAAGCAACAAACATGTCAATTTATGCAAGCAACAACCAGGCATTTAAGAGCAAGGTAAAGTTATTTAATTTGCTACCTTTAAGCTTAAACTTCTCTTATTTTCTTGGTTTTCCTCTCTTTCCATACTATGAGTTTCATTGTACAAGCCTCCAATTCCACCTCCATAACATAAAATAGCCTTAAGTAAACATCAGATATCAATTGCTAAACTTCTTTGAAATCATTAACATCACATAGCTACTCTTACTTATCACTAAAATCTCAACTTTGCACTTTCGATTCAATAAGTTTTGCAAAAAAGCAGAGGGACGGAAACTTCCTCAGTATATACAGAAAATTCCTTAGTTTTACAGAAAATCAGAGGGAAGAAAAAGTACAAAGGTCAATCTTTCAAATCACATGCTTGTATCACCCATCTCTCAGAAATTGTCCTACACAGAGACATAAACCCAGTTAGACATGAAAACCTCAAGTTGTCCTACGCAGATCATCAGCAGAAGCAATACGTATTAGCACAACATTGGTTCAAAAACTCATTATTGTTGTAAAAGCTCATAAATGAGTTCAGCACAATATTTGTGGATGAAATCAATATCTTCTTTAGGAAAGGGGTTAATAAGATCAAACATATGTAACACCAAAGCCAGACAAAACATTAACTTGCTAACTTTAAAAAGAATAAAAGTAATACAAAATTTTTAAAATATATATTTACCTCTTAAGTAAATTTAGTTATGCCTAGGGTGATAATATTATAAATGTGACTCAAAACATATAACTCACATAAATTGGACCTCGGTGGTTGCCTACGGTTCTAAAAAAGAACATAACATCATTAATAACATGTTTGACATCACTTATTTTTGGACAATAAATCATTATTACGTAAGTCGAGATAAAACTCCTCTCACATACTTACCTTGTATACCGTAAATCATGATTTATAAGCACTTATAAGTAAAAAAAATAAGCTATTCTAAATGAGCACTAAAACATGTATAAAGCTAAGCATAGGTTATTGAACACATTATTAAAGAAAACAAATATGTACTAACCTTGAGATGATCCATTTAAGGTATTTTATCTCATGAACATGCTTACCACAAGTAGCGTGTCAAAATGTCCTCATAGCCCTATCATCAAAATCACAAAGGTTACTTATTTTGCACAAATTCCATGAACTACCAATAATGGGTAATGCAAGAAAACTTATGAGTTCATGGTCTTCTTCAACTCATTCCCTGGTTTGTAGTGAAGGGAGCATAAGAGGATGACAGTATAACTCTTCTTGAATAGAAGAATCAATTGCCAATGATCACAGAAAAAAGGGATGACTATTAAGCAAATATAAAGCATTATATATATTATGAAATATAAATTTGTTTCTTACCCATGCACATATCGAGCCAAAAAACACTCAGTTGCGGTTTCACTAAGCTTCTTTGATAAGTATGTGTGTCTAATAACAGCAGTGGCCCCTTTGTTGTGGATTTGAACTTGGGCATACAAATCCAAATTTATTATTTTTGTCAGAGGAAACCAATCTATGATTCATGTACCTACAATAATGCAAGCACATAAATTATAACGGTGTAATTTTTAAAATATTTACTTTCAATTAAAGAAGATACTTACAGTAAAAATAGTTGGACAATTGCAACCATAAGCTATTGTCTATGAGCTAGTAGGGACATTAAATCATCCCTCTCAACATAGCATATCACCCTTGACTTGCCAACAGCTAAATCCGTAGGCCAATCTCTTGTTTCAAAGGATGTATCGTATGCCATCCGAATCACTTATTACATGGCATTCAATTGAGGCTGTGAAACTTCTTGAGTGGAAGGAGCTGCAGTTGGGGATGTGATCGGGGTTTTCTCAGCTCAATCAGGAACAAGGTTCTTTGGCCACAAGATGAAAGAATTGAGAACATCACTTACAATCTTGAAATCATCAGTAGGGATAGGGACAGGTGCATATGCAATGATCACCTCTTCAACTGCCACTCTGACTTGATCATCTTTTATTTATTGATGGTAGACAATTGATCCCAAGTTATGCACACTCCCTCATGTAACTAATCGTCTCAGAGGATCCTCCATAAAAAGGTCACAAGGCTTAGTAATTTCTTTTCTAGAACCCTTTGATGACTGACTAATATTGCAACAACTCTCTTTAGTGCTTTGCTTAAGTGCAAGTGAATATGCCTGGGGAGTATTGATATCTTGTATTATGCTAACCATGATCATCATTTCCTCCTTCATGTTGTTCAACAGAGCTTTTAATCCTGCATCACATAATGCTTCTGCCTCAGCCCTTGCTTCCACCTTCACAGTGACCAACATATACTCTATCTCCTCCCTAGTCACCATCTTGAGGAATGGTACTTGGGGAATGGCGTGGGGCTGCTCCAAAGTAATCCCTTATGCCTATCCCTCATCCAACTCTATTGACATGGCTGGGATGCTCACATTTTCCTGTAGCAACCATCAGGATATCATTCCTCCCATCAAACCTAAAAGATCGCTCAGCTTGTTATTTTTTTGAAGTTCCTCCTATAAGACACAGATGGCAAACATAAATAATAAAATTTGTTTACTAAATAATTAACAACAACAATGATACTTACAATTTTTTCACTAACTATACGAGATTGTTCACTCGAATAAGACCCATTCCTCTTTTGGTGAGCAAAAAATCATTTTTCTTCGCGAAGTATCGAAGATGGTGGAGAAAGAAAAACATAAGGATCCGATTGAGCTATATTATCTGCTTCATCTTCTTCGTTCAATTCTGGTAAACCCCTAGAAAAAGGAGTCTCAAGAATATCATAATTTGAATGAATTTCCTTATAAATATCAATGACCCTTTTTCCTTGGAGAGCTACAGACCACATTTTATTTGCCTGATCGGTAATATAAATCACTTGTTTCACTTGATCTGCCATAATAAAAGGTTGATCTCCAAAACTTTTACTATTCAGATCTACTAATGTAAATTCTAACTGATCAATCTTTACACCATTATTGACATCAACTTACTTGCATTTGAAAATGAGAAATGTAATTTTAATATAGTCAACCACCCAAATCTCTTCAATAACTCTATAATAAGGTATGACTGCCAATTTGGGGTTTTTATCTTTCAAACTAGAGAAGTGCAAAGATTTAACCACTAACATAACACCACTGTTTTGGACAGTTCTCCTATCATCCAGGGACTTCGTGTAAAAGGTATAACCGTTAATCATAAATGAAGTTCAACTTATAACATCAACTTCAGGACCATGTGCTAACGATTTAATTGTATAAGTAACACATTCTTCTCTGTCAACCTTTTGTTTGAACCAATGTACAAAAGTTCTGTTATGCTACCTAATTAATCTTTGTTCAATCCTTTGACTATTTTCTTTTCGTATAATTTCTTTATAAGCATTAATGTAATCTTAAACTTCATTAACATTATTCAAGATGTATAAGTAGACTTGTTGCAATTCATCAGGATCCACACTCTTTATTGTAACCTCGCGTCTACCCCCTTCTTCATCATGACATTAGGAAGCCCAATAAGTCTTACATTTGACAAATAATGTTGACAAAATTTCATGGCTTCTTCAAAAACATATTTCTGAATAATAGATGATTCAGGCCAGTTTGCATTCTTCACATACCCTTTTAGAATTTTCATAATTCTTTCAATTCGGTGCATCCATCATAAATAAATAGGGCCACACAACTTTATCTCCCTCACTAAATGAACAATTAGATGTACCATGATACCAACAAAATAAGGAAGAAAAAGCTTCTCAAGCTGGCACAAAATCAGATATCTTTCATTTTCCAATTCATCCCATCTTTCTGTCTCAATAACTTTACTACAAATAGCATTAAAGAAGAAACAAAGTCTAGTCAAAATGTGTTGAAGATCATATTTGACAATGCCTTAAATAGCTACTGTGAGTAGTTGTTACATTAAGACATGACAATCATGAGACTTGAGCCCTATTAATTTCAAGTCTTTCTTCGATACAAGCTTCTTAAAATTTGAAGAATACCCTGAGGGAACTTTGATACCATGTAAACAGTCATAAAACTTCTTTTCTCATCCTTAAACAAAGTATGAGAAGCTGAAGGATAAAAAGTTCTGTTACCATATGGCCTTGGATGTAAGTCTTCTAGTATTTCCATTTCTTATAAATCTAATCTTGCCTTCACACCAGCCTTAGAACTACCATGTATGTTGAGCAGTGTCCCAATAATACTATCACATACATTTTTCTCTATATGCATGAAATCAATATAGTGTCTAACATCAAGATTGTGCCAATATGGAATATCAAAGAAGGTAGACCCCTTTTTCCATATGTTTTTTTTCATTTATACTCTTTGTAGTCTTACCAAAGATAACATGAAATTTTTCACATTTTCATAAACTTGCTCCCCTGTCAATGCCTTCGAAGCATCTTTAAACTCCTGGCCACTAAAAAAAGCTTTTTTTAATATATGATATGGGTGGCCCCATTTAAGAAATCTCCTATGGTCAAGATAAACCGTCTTTCTTTCATATTGAAGTTGATGGTAGCATGTGCCTTCTTTACAAATTGGACATGCTTTATGGCATTTAACACTATATCCTAATAAGTTTCCATATGCAGGAAAGTCATTTATAGTACAAAAGATCATGGCTCGCATTTTAAAAATCTCTTTCTTGTTCACATCGAAAACATCGACACCTTCATCCTACAACTCTTTCAGGTTTTCGATCAAGGGTTTTAGATAAACATCTATGTTATTTCTGGGTTGTTTTGGTCCTAAAATCAACATAGACAATATGATGTACTTTTGTTTGATGCATAATAGAGGAGATAAGTTCTAAATAACTAACAGAACAATCCATAAACTATGTATACTTTTAGGCTATCATAAGAATTTATGTCATCTATGCTAAGCCTAAGCCTAAGGTTCCTAGGTTCTTCACCAAAGCTAGGAAATAATTGATCGATTTTCTTCTATTGAGAAAAATCAGTCAGATGTCAAAGCTTTCCATCAGAAATTTTCTCATCCGCATACCATCTCAAATTTTTTGCATCATTTTTATTAGCAAACAAGCGCTTGAACCTTAGAATGATTGGAAGATACCACAACACTTTTGCAGGAGCCTTATTTGATTTGTACCTCGAGGTTTCACATATCAGACATTGTTGCTTGTCTTCATACTCTTTTTTATACAATATGCCATCATCATGCATGGATCTTTTTATACTTCATCCCTAGTGGACATAGTATTTTCTTAGCATCATAGTATTGACAAGGTAACACATTATCATCTGGAAGCATGTCCTTAAAAACCTCAAGTTTTTCTGAAAAACTCTTGTCGCTCCATCCATAACGTGCTTTCAAGCTTACAAATTCCAATACTGCTTTCAACAATTGGTATTTTTTACGCCCCGGGTATAGTGGCTTCTCAGCATCATACTACACATATCACCATATGCATGTGATTACTCAAAAGCTTCTTCTCATACATTACGAATAATATCATTTATCCGATCATCCATATCCGTGTCATTATCATCAAAGGCCACTCCTCTCTGTTGAGATGCACTTGGCATTTCTAATTCTTCACCATGCCATACCCATACTATAAAACTCATACAAAATCCTTCATAAATTAAATGTGTGTATATATATATATATCTTTAGCAATTAGTCGCTTCTCATTCAAACATTCTACACAAGGGTGATAAAACATCTCACTATCATCATCAACATTTCTTCTAGCAAAGTCTAAAAAATCCCTCACCTCATTATCATATTCAATACTCATCCATTTAGCTTTTATCCAACTACTGTCCATATATTTCAACACCTTTTTTTCTCTTTTCTATTTTTTCTCCTGGAAAAGGCAGGAGTATGATGAAAGCATGCAATCATTACACTCAAGTACCTAGTTTAACTACTACATAATAAACAATTATATAGTAAATTTTGTATTATAATGCATTATATGTAGCAAAGATCAGTTTGGTTGTCATCACTTCAATTAATTAATGGCAAAGACTAATTAAATTACTCGTCAATCACTCGAATAAAGGTTTTGAAGACCGGAACTTACATAGCAAAGATCAGCTCGGTATGATGGGGTGGATTACACACTGGAAGAAAGGCTTTGAAGATCCCAGAAACTATACAACAATAACCAAATGCAACATAAATCTCAGTAGCAACAATAGAAAAGCTGAACTTTAGCAATAATAAAACCCAGATTCACAAACAACCATGATTGATTAAAGAGAAATGATAGTACCTGTCTCATGGGACAACTATAAAAATAATATTTCAAGTTTGAGTTGAAACAAGCAATGTTTTTTGCAAGAAAGGTAACATACACTGCTGAAGATAGTACAAAACTAGTAATATCCTACTAGAAGCAAAGAAAATCAAAAGTTTTGAGGAGCTACACAAAGTAAAAGCAAATGGGGTTTGCTTTTAGATTATGATGTATGAACAAATAATCACTACAGTTTACACTTCAAAATCTTGTGCTCTATTGAAAACAAATAATCACTACAATTATATTTTAAGTAGGCATTATAATATATGAACAAGCAAGTTGTTTGATTTTATCACTTCAACAAGCCTGTAAAGAGAGGTAAGGGGGAGGCAGTAAAAACAAGATTAATTAAAATTTTTCAACTATAAACCAAAACCAACCAAGAGAAAAGACCAGACACAAGGAACCAAGTGATAAGACCTAGGTTTCATGATTGACTTCATCTATTTATGTAAAATGATAGTACTAGATTATAGATCCTTGCCAGTAAATAAAATTGTAGTTTGAATAAAGATAGAGAGCAAGAGACATGACCCCTTAAAAGACCATACTTTTAATTCTGTCTACTTCCCAATCTCCTCTGTATATGCCATGTAGGACATTTTTCTTTCTACTCATGATTTTTTCATGACATATTTAAGCATTCATAAAATTTATTATTGTTGCTGCAACTGTTATATAAACCAATATATAGATGAAATTGTGCTATAAAATAGGAAAACTAAGTTTATCATAGAAAGACATATAGACATGTCAAAGATTTTAGGATATATTAAGAGAGTCTTATATTGATTAGTTGGCCAATAAATTGAAGGTATATAAAGCTGAACTAGGTCCTATCAATTGACTTAAGTCATTTTGAAGAACAGATAAACTCTATTTAGAATGTCATTTCACACGCTTGGATATCTTTATTTCATGACCGCTTGATCAACTGATCTCTTGCAAATACCATAGTTAAGACTTAAGCACTTGTTATATGTCTTGTTTTTGCAGGAACTAATATCTGGATTAATGGGGAAAATAATAGGTCTTTACTTTTGTGCTTATTGGTCTCCTCTTTATTGTTCCTTCATTGTCCAACTTATAGAAGTATATAACATTTTCAAGATTGCAAAGATAACAGCTTTGAGATTGTTTTGATCTCAATAGATCAAAACATCCAAGAATTCAACATCAATAAAAGTAGTATGCCATAGCTTGCTATTTTGTATGAAGACAGAACCAGGCATGACCTTTGTAGAATCTTTAATGTCAAAGGGATTCTAGCATTAGTTCTGATTGGACCAGATGGTAAAGTCATAAGCATGAATGGGAAGTTTATGGTTTGCACGTATGGCTCAGAAGCTTTCCCATTTATAGAATTAAGGCTGAGGGATATAGAAGCAGCTCTGAGAAAGGAAAGAGAGGCTTTGCCTCATGGCATTCTATAAAAGGACATGTATGTTTTTACATGACCAATATTTATATATATATTGATATATTGACAATTCTAAAGATGTCAGCATATAATATTGTACATTTATGCTCTCAAGTTAAGATAATTCAAAAGGGAAAACAATGCCTTAGAGCAAGCAACATAACAAGCCAAATGTATCTCATAATTACCTAGAGTCTGAGCTTGAGGAAGAAACCCGAGGGAGGCAAGAAATGACGACGAGGGAAGAAGTGACGTGGGAATGTAATCCATCGTACCCCTGCGTCCACTGGCGATATTGGTTAAGAATGGGGTGAGACATAGGAAGGATGAGCTTGAGGAAGAAACGTCGAGCCCTACATTAATGGATTCCATCGTACCTCTGCGTTGACAGCGACGATGGTTAAGGATGGAGGAGCGATGTGGGAAGGAGGAGTTGCCGTGGCATGAGGGAGGGGTTTAGAAGAAGCTTGAGTTTCATATTTGAGGGTTAAAATTAGCGCAAGCTGAGGCCATGAGAGAGGATCTGAAATATTAGGGTGGGACTTTTAAGACAGGTTATTTGACAAAACTAGTCTTAAAAAGTCATCTTTTAAACTAGTTATTGAAATAACCAATCCTAAAAACAAGGAATTTTTTTGCTGCTCTTTTTAGACCGGTTCTTAAGGACAACCAATCTGAAAGTTTAATCTTTTATACGGGTTATAAAGAACAACCGATCTAAAAAGTAATAAACATATTTTTTTAATTGCCTTTAATTTAGAAACTATATTAGACCTATTATAGGTAGAACCGATCTAGAAAATATATTACATAAATTTTTTTAATTATTTTATCTTTTTAGACCGGTTTTAGAAAACCAATCTAAATAATATATTTTAAACCTTATATTAAGGGAATCGGTTTCAGAAGTTGTTCATAATTACAAAAATGCCACCGGTTATATCTTTTAAACCTTATTCACTATAACCGGTCTAAAACACCTTTTTTGTACTAGTGAGAGTGTTTTGGATAAATAGTATATAAATCACTACCTAATGGTAGGTTCATCGAGCCTAACCTGGAAAGGTCGATTGATAAAGCATCATCTGTGCATGAAAATTGTGTTTGATAATGTGAATGCAAAAGAGTGGCATGAAAAATATACTACCGTGTAGCCTCTAATTATAAAGCAAACTCTAGCTAATTTCCCCCATTAATTAATTGATTATGTTATGACCTCAAAATAAAACTGGATTCACATACGTGTTTGATAATGTGAATGCAAAAGAGTGGCATGAAAAATATACTACCCTGCAGCCTCTGATTATAAAGCAAACTCTAGCCAATTTCCCCCGTTAGTTAATTAATTATGTTATGACTCAGAATAAAACTGGATTCATATACATGTTAAATAACTTGTAGCCTGTTGCCTCAGAATAAAACTGGATTCACATATGTGTTTGATAATGTGAATGCAAAAGAGTGGCATGAAAAATATACTACCATACAGCCTTTAATTATAAAGCAAACTCTAGCTAATTTCCCCAGTTAATTAATTAATTATGTTATGACCTCAGAATAAAACTAGATTCACATACGTGTTAAATAACCTGTGCTCTCTTTACCTCGCATGCCTGAAGATATCACATTTCGTATTATATTTATGACTTGTCACTGTTGAAATAAGAAGGTTGAAATTGGATGGCCACAGTGACCCAATCTATAGTGTGTGGCCCAACTTGTATCTTAGGACATTAAGACTATTACTATAAATAAGTGATGCTTGCAATGTTTTCAGTTGATCATAACATTATTGTGGTTTAGTAATATGCAATATTCAATTTATTATAAGTTAGCATGGCATCAGGGCACCCTAGGCTGCTGATTTAATGAAGTTACCTCAAGCATTGACTTTAGAGGCCTAGGGACTTCGTGTAAAACGTATAATCATTTATCACAAATGAAGTCCAACTTATGACATCAGCCTCAGGACCACATGCTAACCATTTAATTGTATCAGACACACATTCTTCGCCATCAACCTTTTGTTTGAACCAATATGTAAAAGTTTTGTTATGCTCCCTAATTAACCTTTGTTCAGTCATTCGACTATTTCCTTTCTGTATAATTTCTTTATGAGCATTCATGTAATCTTGAACTTCATCAACATTATTCAAGATGTACAAGTGGACTTGTTGCAATTCATCATGATCCATACTCTTTACTGAAGCCCCGCGTCTACCGCCTTCTTCGTCATGACGTTCAGGAAGTCCAATATGTCCTACATTTGACAAGTAATCTTGACAAAACTCCATGGCTTCTTCAGAAACATATTTCTGAACAATAGATGCTTCAGGCCGGTTAAGGTTCTTCACATACCCTTTTAGGATTTTCATAGTTCTTTCAATTGGGTACATCCATCGTAAATAGATAGGGCCACACAACTTGATCTCCCTGACTAGATGAACAATTAGATGTACCATGATATCAAAAAAAAGAAGGAAGAAAAAGCTTCTCAAGCTGGCACAAGATCAGATATCCTTCATTTTCCAGTTCATCCAATTTTTCTGTCTCAATGACTTTACTACAAATAGCATTGAAGAAGAAACAAAGTCTAGTCAAAATATGTTAAAGATCATATTCGGCAATACCTCGAATAGCTACTGGGAGCAATTGTTGCATTAAGACATGACAATCATGAAACTTTAGCCCCACTAACTTCAAGCCTTTCATCGACACAAGCTTCATAACATTTGAAGAATACCCTGAAGGAACTTTGATGCCATGTAAACACTGACAAAAGCTTCTTTTCTCATCCTTAGACAAAGTATGAGCAGCTGGAGGACAAAAAGTTCTCTTACCATATGGCTTTGGATGCAAGTCTTCTCATATCCCCATTTCTTGCAAATTTAATCTTGCATTCACGCCATTCTTAGAACTACCTTGTATGTTAAGCAGTATCCCAACAATACTATCACAAACATTTTTCTCCACATGCATGAAATCAATACAGTGTCTTACATCAAGCTTTGGCCAATATGGAAAATTGAAGAAGACATACCTCTTTTTCCATTTACTTTTCTCATTACTTTTCTTTGTAGTCTTACCAAAGATAACATTCATATTTTTCATCTTTTCATAAACTTGCTCCCCAGTCAATGCCTTCGGAGCATCTTCAAACTCTTGTCCACCAAAAAAAGCTTTCTTTAATCTGCGATATGAGTAGCCTCATCTAAGAAATCTCCTATGACCAAGATAAACTATCTTTCTTCCATGTTGAAGTTGATGGTAGCATGTTCCTTCTTCATAAATCGGACATGCTTTATGGCCTTTAACACTATAGCCTGACAAGTTTCCATATGCAAGGAAGTCATTCATAGTACAAAAGATCATGGCTTGCATTTTAAAAACCTCCTTCTTGTTCGCGTCAAAAACATCAACACCTTTATCCCACAACTCTTTCAAGTCTTCGATCAAGGGCTCCAAATAAACATCTATATCATTTCTGGGTTGTTTTGGTCCCAAAATCAACATAGATAACATGATATACTTTTGTTTCATGCATAACAGAGGAGATAAGTTATAAATTACCAACAGAACAGGCCATAAACTATGTATACTGCTCAGGCTACCAAAAGAATTCATGACATCCGTGCTAAGCCCAAGCCTAAGGTTTCTAGGCTCTTCACCGAAGGTAGGAAATAATTGATCGATTTTCTTCCATTGAGAATAATCAGCCGGATGTCGAAGCTTTCCATCGAATATCCTCTCATCCATATGCCATCTCAAATTTCTTGTATCGTTTTCATTGGCAAACAAGCGCTTGAACCTTAGTATGATTGGAAGGTACCACAATACTTTTGCAGGAGCGTTATTTGATTTGTACCTCAGGGTTTCACATATTGGACACTGTTGTTTATCTTCATGCTCTTTTCTATACAATATACAATCATTAGGGCATGCATGGATTTTTTTATACTTCATTCCTAGTGGACACAATATTTTCTTAGCATCATAGTATCGAGAAGGCAACACATTGGGTGTGTTTGTTTTGGTGATTGGATAAGTAACTTATTTTTACTTAAACTTATGGAATCTTAAGATTGGAAAAAAGTTAGATTGGGTAAAATGATAAGTGTTTGGATTAGCGATTGGATAAGTAACTTAAAGTAACTTATGTAAAAGTGAATGATGTTTGGTTTGACTTTTGTATAAGTGGCTTTTGTATTAATTAAGAGAAAAAATTGTAAAAATTACGAAAAATGAAAAAATGAAGGGATAATTGTGAAAAAAGTCCTCATTAGCAACTTAATTGTCAATGGGACCTGGGAAGATATCTACACACGGAGGGATTTTTTCACAATTTTCTCAAAAATTAACTTTGAAAATTTGGTGATGGTACAATTGTAATAAAATTATATCAAATTCTAATTTAAATTGGTACACTCTAAAAATCTTTTCTATTGTGCACCTCAGGCTTAAATCTTTAAAATTATATCAAACTCTAATTTAAATATTAAATCCTAACTCATATTTTCACATAGCTCAAAATCTAACAAAATAAACCGATTAAAACCTCAATAATACCTCCAATAATCCAAATAAATTATTTAAACTAAATTTAATGGGTAAAAACACTATATAAAAACTAATTTATGACATGTTTATAAAAATAAATCGATTATAAAATCATAAAACAATTAAATAATAAATCTAAACTGATTAAAATTAATTATTAATTATTCTCTACATTTCTACAGTCATATATTAACAAAACTCAAAATTTGCCTAAACTCTTATCCCAAAGTATTTTCGAATTAGCAGAAGATTACTATCTAAAGAAAGAGAAAATTATTTAGAATATTTTTCATAAAAGAATTTTTGTGATTAGAAGTGATTTTGAGCACCTCATTGATCCCCAAAAATATGAAGATACTACTATCAATATTATTTTATACACACACAAGTACATAAGCTCCAATAAGCTTCATTTTGAAGCTTATGACTTTTTCTAACTTATGACTTTTTTCACCTTAAAGTCATTCGCCAAAACAAACACTCATTTTATGTTTTTTACTGTTTAAGTCAGTTTGCGCCACTGTTTAAGTCCGATTGGGTGCCCAATCGGTGAAACAAACAAGCACATTATCATCTGGAAGCATGTCCTTAAAAGCCTCAAGCGTTTCTAAAAAACTCTTGTCGCTCCATCCATGTCGTGGTTTCAAGCTTACCAATTTCAATACTGCTTTCAACAATTGGTATTTTTTACACCCCGGGTACAACAGCGTCTCAGCATCACTACACATATTACCATATGCATGTGATTGCTCAAAAGTCTCTTCTCCTACATCACGAATAATATCCTCTATTTGATCATCCACATCCGTGTCATTATCATCAAAGTTCACTCCCCCCTGTTGAGATGAACTTGGCATTTCTAATTCTTTATCATGCCATACCCACACTGTATAACTCTTACAGAATCCTTCTCAAATTAAATGTGTATATATATCTGTAGTACTTAGTCGCTTCTCATTCAAACATACTACACAGGGGCAATAAAACTTGCCACTACCATCATTGGCATTTCTACTAGCGAAGTCTAAAAAACCCCTCACCCCATTATCATATTCAACACTCGTTCGTTTAGCGTTTATCCAACTATGATCCATATATATCTCAACACTTCTAATACCCTATATCCAACAACAAAAGGATAGACAAAAAACGACAACAATAGAGTTTTAGATATTTCAACGAAATTAACAGGTACCATTTGAAACTAGTATTGTTTTAACAAACCAATAACACTGACAATAATCAAACAACCGCACTAAACTAAAACAGAACATAGAGTGGTATTAATCCAAGTCAAATATCACAGGGATATAATTAAAAGTCAGAGCATATATCTAACAAGAATGTGCAGATTTAATTTTGTTCAGATTACGTACGTTTAAGTACTCAAAGCAGCAGCAACAACAACCATTTTTTCATTAAACATTATTAATTATAAAACAACGTACAACTAAATAACAGATCGAACACTAACATGAATGAAGACCAAGGAGTGAGCTACAACCCAAAGTCACGGTGGCGTCGACTGAGGTTAAAATGAAGTCCTCAACTTTACGGCACTGACCAAGGGAAGTCAAGCCAGAGGAGAATATGGTCACTGCGAAGATTAGAGGTGGCGGCGGAGAAGACTGACGATAATCAAAGAACAGCGACGACGAACACAGCAACGGCAGCGGTAATGATGAAGGAGAGTTGAGCAAATGAGGGATAGGACGCCATGGACGAGTTCAGAACAAGCACGGACAGAGCTCACAGAAAAATGGCAGAGAGAAAAAAGGGTTCACAGAGCGCATGATCTGGGCGCGGGAGGAAAAATAAAGGTGAAAAATCTTACCTTTAAGACCGGTTTTTATTAAAAATCGGTCTTAAAAAGGGAATTTTCACATTTAAGACCGGTTCTTACCAAAACCGGTCTTAAATGTAACACATTTAAGACCGGTTTTTGTAAAAACCGGTCTTAAAACGTTAACGCATTTTGAATTTAAATGTGTTAACATTTAAGACCGGTTTATATTAAAACCGGTCTTAAATATTTAACATTTAAGACCGGTTTATACGTAAACCGGTCTTAAATGTTAAAACATTTTAAATTCAAAAAAATTTTAAGACTTTAAGACCGGTTTTATTTATAACCAGTCTAAATAAATTTTTTAAAGCCGGTTTTTTTAAGAATCATTCTAAGAAGTTCAATATAATTACAAAACTGCCACCGCGCAAATTTTTAAGACCTTATCCGCCAAAACCGGTCTAAATGTGGCGGTCTAAAAAGGATTTTTTCCAGTAGTGAGTGTGTACTGCTAGGGGTGGAAATACATCATGTCAGACTTTTGATTTAATAGGCTAGGCCTATTTTGTATCAAGATAGCCTGATCCTGGCCTGTGGCTTGTAAGAGGCCATTTTTTGGGCCTAAGCCTGGCTTGTTCATAAGCCTAACCTGACATGTGGCCTGTTAAGGGGCCTGTAACTTTAAAATATTTTAAATAGGCTTACAGGCCACAAGCCTCACAATAGGTCTCATAACAAATAAGCCGAAAACGGGCAGAAATCAAAATGGCCGAAAACAGGCCCAATTACATTAATAATCCATTATACACCATAAAATATGAAACCAAATACAAAGCCTCTGAATATTCTCATCTTCACATCAAATCTTCAATATAGTTTCTTCTTCTCTTTCAAAGACCTTAAAAAAAATCAAATGTATAATATTAGAGTATAAAACAATTTAACAAATAATATGTATAAGAAATAATGTAAAATTTATACCTTTTGTTTCACTCTCAGATGGAGATGACATAAATAAATCAACAAGAGTTTAAACGGTAGATCCTAGAAAAAAAATTTAAACGATTAAATCAACAAGAGAAATCAATAAATCTAATTTGAATACCTATGTATATCCAATATTGATCGAGTTTAAACGATAAATATCCATTTGATAAGAACAGAGTTTAGAGGATAAACTGTGGTTAAAAGATAAATGTTTCAAAGTAATAGATCAATTAAACTACCAAGAACAAAGTTTAGAAGATAAATTGTAATTAACTGTATATTGTAGTTTAGTTTCAGATGATCCAATCTTATGCACAATACAAGAAAAACGGGCATATCGGTGTGCTGCATGCATGGTTTAAGCATGAATGGGATAGTTACAAATGATGGCTATATGATGTGCGTCAGTTACATACCCGGAGGCAGTTACATACCCGGAACAATAACTAAGGATGACGTGATGAGCAGTATCCTATTTAGAAAAAACCTTCCTGACAATAACTAAGGAACTAATCAAGTGCAACAGTTACATACCTTTCTAATGGAGAAGCCGATGACTCGATGCCGATGACGATGACGGAGAAGCTGTGACTGTGAAGGGATGTCGAGTTTGAAATGAGCAGTAAACCGAGACGGGATGCCGATGACACGATGCTGTAACTGTGAGCTGAGAAGGAGAACTGAGAAAGGATGCCGATGATGATGACGGAGAAGCCAATGAGCAGTGACGGAGAAGGGATGCCGATGACGATGACGGAGAAGCTGTGACTGTGAGCAGAAACTCAATGCCGATGACAATGATCTGAGAAGCTGACGGAGAACTGAGAAACGCTCCTCACGGAGAACTGAGAAGCTGTCTGCCGTCGGAGATCTGAGAAGCCGATGACAATGATTTGAGACTGACGAAGAACTGAAGTAAGACAGATGACGATGAGTCGACAGTGACCAGTGATTCTGTGAACTGAAGAGTGAAGAGTGAAGCACAGGTGAGAACAACTGAACAAGGGGAGCAGCAACAGTAGCTCTGTAAGTTGTCATGTGAAGGTGTGATGAATGATGATCTGACTCGTGTATCGGGGTGGTTTGTGATTTGTGAGGTTTGAGTGTTTGACCGTGTGAGCTGCAATTGTGAGCTTTTTTGAGTTCTTATCACTGTAGAGTTATGATGTGAGCTTGGGAGCTGCGAAATCTGTAGGCCTAATTGACTGAAATTGAGAAAAACAAAAATTTGAAAAAAAAACAAATATGTCAATGTTGGGGAAAAATAGAACGTTGGTGTTATTGTTTGATTATGATTTTATCTTTAATTTTTTAAAATTTTATCAGGCCGACCTGATAGGCCTTCTAACTGGCCTTAGCCTGGCCTGGTAAAAAAATCAGGCTTCCAGCCTGACCTTTTAGCCTAACAGGTCAGACCTGGCCATGTCCTAAACAAGCCAAGCAGCAGGTCCCTGACAGGCCGCCTAGCCTGTTCCCATCCGAATATACATTTTGATCCAAAACGAATTCATTCTTTTCTAATCACTTTCGCTAAAGAGACAACTATTTTAGTTGTTTATATAACAATTATATACTACTCCATCCAGTTATGTTTATAAGAAATGATTAATATATAAAAATATATATGAGATTTTATTGAAAATGCATCCAACACTAAATGGTTTTTTAGGGATAAATGTAACTATAAATTTTCAAAAATACCTATGAACCTTCAAAAGAAGTACAAAAATCACATTGGCCTTTAGAGTTAAACGACATTTGTTACTTTTTTCCATAATTTTGCCAGCTAGTATCCAGGTGTAATGTATTACTCCTTTGACTGATAGAGATATGGCAGTTGGGGATTAAGGATCTCTATTAAGCCGGATACCAACCCCAGCATCATACATTAAATCTCAATTGGTAAAGATACG
Source organism: Inga laurina (assembly GCA_963855925.1). NCBI lineage: Eukaryota > Viridiplantae > Streptophyta > Magnoliopsida > Fabales > Fabaceae > Inga > Inga laurina. The sequence goes on from OY979709.1 coordinate 57,193,470, forward strand.
TAAAGAGAGGAAATCTTGGCCTCCTCTACTTCATGACCGTCGAGTACATCCTCCGAACGGTGCCCTCCTCCTCGCCGCCATTTGATTTGGGCTTCATCACCATTATATCCCTTCACCGCCTCCTTCAATTGTCGCCTCAATTCAACACCCTTCTTGCCACCCTTAACACCGTAAACCATTTGTTTTAGAATCTCAACTCTATTCATGTTCATATGTCATGGCATTCTAGGCTACTCAATCCAACTTCCATTACCCTAGATAAACATAATGATGGGATCGTTTTTTTTTTTTTTGGTTAAATATGGGCACTAAATATAGGCACCTCTCTTAACTAGAATTTGAATCTTAATTTGCTGTGTTGTGAGACAATAACCCCTTTCACTAAATCCAACACTAGGCCTTTCTATTCTAGCATATGTTATTAATATTGCTTAATGGAGCTAGTAATGTAGGTCCAAATATATACATGGGCCGTTTTGAAAGTTAATTAAGGTTGATGTGTAGGTATCCTTGCGTGATTTGTAGGGAGTCCAGTAGATGGGCTTTGACAATGGGCCAATATATGCTATGGGCCTTTGGAGTGCGTTCACATTGTGAGCCCTGCTATAATTTATTATTACACATAGAATAGCATTTTCATTTCACTATTTTATTATTTTAATTATATTTTAGCAATCACACAAAAATCATCTATATTTCACAGTAGTCCTTACTATTAAATATATCTAAGCATTTATTCGATGAAATATTTTGTATTTTATTTAACAATCACTTAATCAGCATCATAGCTATAAGTCATGATTAAGGAACGAAGACCATGTAGTTCACAATATCGTCTTTCTATATTTTAACAGTGATAAAAAGTGTGACTTATTTTACTGGCCTGGCCACTCATAGAGTTTGAATTGGCTTCACTCACCACTAGGGGGTGTTATTGGGATGGGATGGGAGTGGGAAACCCCATTTCTGATCCCGATCCTGAAGAAGGCTTGAAAAGGAAGATCATTCTCAATACCAACAAATTCCCATCCTAATTGGAATCGGGCATTCCCGAAAAATATTTTGGGTCTCTTTTTTTTTACCGTAGTTTTGAGTCATTATCCTATGCCAGTTAACTTGATCATATCATTTTTTATGTTTTATTGTGCATAAAAACCTTGATAGAACTTTAAATAAGAAAAAAAAAAAAAAACCTTCATAGAACTCATTGGTCCTGCCATTACCAGAAACAATCAAAAGCTCAAGAGTCAAGATAAAAAGCCAATAGTGTCATGAAGTTATCAATTAATTCAATTTAGAGTCCTTTTAGTTGGTCACACAAAAATGTATGTATATTTTACCTAACATATATATATATATATATATATATATATATATATATATATATATATATATATATATATATATATCGGGATCGGGAAGTATCGAGAAATCCCATTCCAGATCCCGATTCCAAATTTTCCCGCCACGAAATTTTTCGGGACGGGATTGTTATGTCCCAATTGCTCGAGATATGAAAGGGAAGACTGGAACGGGAAAACTTTAAACACCCCTACTCACCACGCTTCAATAAATAATTTAAGCAGCCACAAGTGACTAAATTGTGGAAATAGGTAAAGATTCAAATCCTTTTAATACTAATAATAATCACCTGCCTAAAATCGGCCACCAAATTGACAAATTCATCTGGGCGATCATTTGAAATATTGTTAGTGAATACTGTTAAATGAGAATCATTTGAAATAGAAGCAGAGGCAAGGAGTGTTTTGTAATTAGGGCGATCATTATTGTGTGTGTTGGCCATGGGAAGGGAAAACTATTGTGAATAAGTAATTAAGAAGAGGCAAGTGGCATAGTTGTCATTAATTATTAGTCCTTATAAAGAAACAAACTGTTTTGGATAAATAGCTTAAAATAATCACTGCCTAATGACAGGTTCATTGAGCCTAGCCCGAAAAAGCCAGTTGATTAAGCATCGTCGTACGGGAAAATTGTGTTTAATAATGTAAATGCAAAAAGAGTGGCATGGAAAATATACTACCCTCTAGCCTCTAATTATAAAGAAAACTCTAGCTAATTTCCCCATTAATTAAGTAACTGGTCGGGCAGATAAATAATTATGTTCTGACCTCACAATAAAACTGGATTCACACATACGCGTATCATCGAATAACCTGCGCACTCTGTTACCTCGCATGCCCGATGATTTCATATTATATTTATGATTTATGATCATGCTATCCTTAATTTTTTTTTTTTTTGGCAATCGGATTATGATATCCTTAATTAGTTTAATGGATTGTGTAGATTCATGCATCCAGTACATATTCAATAGAGAACAAAACAAACATGTGGTTAATTGAATCCTTCGTTCATTTTGATTTCAATAACATAATTAAAGTAATTAACAAGGTTCTGTTAAAAACAAAAACTAATTTAGAGGGCGCTTTTTTCGTTTTTTGGGGGATTGGGGGGTTAATCGACTGGAGATTTGTCTTTTATATAATGATTCTTGGACACGTGGAATTAGAACGTGACGTGTTCCATATGTATGGGATTTAATTAATTAATTGCTTGCATGAATCTACAATGATGTATGAACTATGATAGTCCAAAAATAGATATTGGAATATTGAATTATGGTTAATATCTTATCTTGTTAGTTAATGTCATGATTAGTGATTGAACCTTATAAAAAGAGGTTCTAGTTAATATGTTTAGTGTGTAGGATAACGAGATTTACACCATGTTAAAGAGAGATGATGATTTGAGTTTCTTTTTAAAGAGGGAAATCCCTCTAAGATTCTTAGAGTTAAGGTTATGTTGTTAATCACCCTTAAGAGAGGATGATAATTGTGATACCCAAATAGGTTGATTTTGTATGAGGTTATGACTCATTGAATAGTGAAAGTGTTATCTTTTTAATCTTGTTATTCTATAATCTCTCAACAACTGAATGCGACAAATATTAAATATGTATTCTTAGCTCTCTGTAGCTGCTTCAACTGTTGGGGGCCCAAAGGCAAAATAAAATTGTTTTCGGCCCGAATGAGTAGACGTGAGCATAATCGCCAAAGATTATTGGAAAACCATATACCGTGAATAATGTTAATAGTTTTGGCAAAAATAAAAATAGCGTTAAGTGCAGCCAGCACCCTAAAATATTTCCCATATATCTCTAATGTCTTAAAGTTGTTTGTAGTTTTTTCAGTACCTAAAGTATATTTTTTATATGCGTACAGCACCTTAAAGTATTTTGTGATACAATTTGCCATTGAAATAGTAAATTTTTTAGGAGAAATTTTGTCCCGGAATTATTTTTAAAGAGCAATTTTAACCTTGATATTAACCATCAAAAAGTCTTTAAACTGAATGTACATTCAACACCTTAAAAAAAATTTAGGAGGTTGAATGAACCACGAATAAAATATTTCAAAATGCTAGGTGCACTATAAAAAAACATATTATTTCAAAATATTATGTGCATCACAAACTAAAATACTACAGGATACTACATGTATTGAGAAAAAAAATCACTGACAAGTCCTAAGGACCCAAAAAAATCCCAATTCAAATTCTGAAATTTTAGGACTTTTTGTGATTAATTGGGAATGTGAGATGACTATGTTGCCCTTAGTACAAGTTCCAACTTTTACAACTGCATATTATGACAATTTTAACCACTGATTTTGCCTATTTTCACAACTTGATGAGTCATTTTGACAATTTTTTCATATCTGCATGAGATTACAAGTTTCACAAATCCAAACTTTCACAATTGCATATGACAATTTTAACAATTGGTTTTACCTATTTTCACAACTTGATGAATTATTTTGACAATTGCTTTTTCATACCTAACTGAGATTACAAGTTTCACAAGTTTCAACTTTCACAACTACATATAACAATTTTAACAACTGGTTTTGCCTATTTTCACATTTTGATGAGTCATTTTAACAACATCTTTTTCATACCTAACTGAAATTACAAGTTTCACAAGTCCTAATTTTCACAACTTCATATGGCAAATTTAACAACTGATTTTGCTTATTTTCACAACTTAATGAATCATTTTGACAACTTCTTTTCTGTACCTTAATCCCATTATAATACTGATCATTATTAGAGAGAGAGAGAGAGAGAGAGAGATGGAGAATAGTAAAATAGAGATGCAAGTGGGGAGTAGAACAAGTGGTGGTGGGGCCTCTAGAAGTAGTGTGGTGCCGAGCTCGCTGTGGGAGAGCAGGATGAAGAGTGACAAAGTAACAGGTGGGATTAGGGCTGTGCAACAGGCGGGGCTGCCCCGCGGCCCAACCCGCGGCCCGCCCGTTTATCTTTACACGGGTACGGGGCGCCCGTACCCGTGTCCCTACCCGTTTAACCCGTAAAAAACGGGTACGAGTTAAACGGGTACCGGGGCAACCCGTGAAGAAACCTGAATTTTTTTTTTGGTCATAAACATCACACTGAGCTGGGATCGGGCAAAAACCAGCAAGCAGGAAAAACAGCAAGCATTCATAAAAAAAAAACAGCAAGCATGAAAAACAACAATGCCAGGTGACAGCAGCAAGCATGAAACAGCAAATGTCTCATTCAATTTACTACAAAACCTCCATAAAAAGAGAGTATTAATTACTAAAAGCTATGCTTAAAAAAAACAGCAAGCATGGACAGCAAATCAGCAATGACAGCAGCATATAATTACTAAAAGCCATGCTTAAAAAAAACAGCAAGCATGGACCGCAATGACAATAGCACAGGGCACAAATGTATCATTAAATTTACTATAAAACCTTCCTAAAAAGAGAGTATTAATTACTAAACAGCAAGCATGCAAAGTTAAGACCTTGAGTACTAATTAATAAAAGCCTAAAAATATAAGCTATCATCCATGATCATATTTATCAGCAAAGTTCAAAGCATCCATCTAGATTCAGATCCAAAAGCCTTGAGTTCAAAGTTAAAACCTCAAGCATCAGAAGTTCAGAATCAGAATCAGAATCAAAACAAAACAATACTAATAATTTAAGTTCAAGATTGAATGACTTCAAGTCAATCATAAAAAATTCAGCATCTATTTATCTTCAACTGCAACTGCAAATCTTTACTGTTCAGATCTACCTTGTGTTGCTCCATCTGCCATTGTCATTGTAGTTTCATTACCAATTTCCTCTCCAACTTGTGCCATGCTACTTTGTTCCCCACTTCCCTGCATGATAAAAGTTTTAGAAGGCTACAAAGCACAAGCTACAATATTGTAGGCATTTTTAATGTTACTTTCATACATTGCATTGCAGAACAACTAGACAAAAAGTACTTTCAATCAGGAAACATTGAACAAAGCAAAATGCACAATTGCTCATACTGTCATACATATCCTCAGAAGAGGAGATTAAGATCTCGACCATAGTAAAAGCTTCATATGGTTAGGCATTAATATGTGGAGATAAGGATACGCCCAACTAAGACGCAATCTAAGACGCAATCTGATGTATTAGCACAAGGATAAGCCCAACTAATACATGAGATAAATGAAACTTTGACCTAAAATCCCCCCCAATTTATAAAGTACTCCCACAACATTTGAAGTCACAGATGTAACTAGCATGAGCAGAAAAAAAAATATAAACAAATCAAACTAACATAGCATACGGAGGAAATCAAGCCAAAATCCATTCCATTAACTCAACAATTTGAAAAATTTCAAGTAGAAAACCCTTACAGATTTTAGCTCTTGCCGATGGGAATTGGGAACTGGGAATGAGAGCGAGGTTGGGGCCGTGAGAGTGAGTGCGTGCGTGCGTCTACCGTTTAAGGCTCCCAGCGATTTCAAATCAAGGTCTGTGGCTCAGGGCGATTGCGATCGAGAAGGACCACTGGAGCAACGACGACAGATAGCGATCGAGATTTTAGAGGGAGCACTGAAGCAGGGAAGGCCGGACCGCCGGAGGGATTGCTGGACCTCGACTGGGTGTGGCCGTGTGGGAGGTAGTGGGAGTCGCGGGATCGCAGCGCACAGGGAATCGCCGGCCGAGTCTCAGCCGTCGGGGACTCGGTCTCAGGGCGTGGTGCAGTCGTGCGGCGCGGAGTGGGGGCCTGGCCGCCTGGGGGGTCTGTTGGGCTCGGGGGAGACGGACGGGGAGCGAAGCACTGTGGTGTACTGGTGTGTGCGAATTGGGGATTTGGGGGGGCTATGCGAATTGCCAATGCTTTGGGGATGTTTAGAAAAAAAAATAATATACCCTTAAACGGGTAACGGGCGGGAACGGGTTACCTGTGTCCAAACCCGTTCCCCGCCCGTTATGTTTAAACGGGTACGGGGAAACCCGTTTCCCGTTCCGGGCCATACACGGGCGGGCCTAAACGGGGAAAATTCCGTGAGTTGCGGGCGGACGGGCGGGTTGCGGGCGTTTTGCTCAACCCTGGGTGGGATTAAGATATTTAATGGAGAAGAAAGTCCTGAAGAAGTAGGAGAAGGGGATGGTAGGATCAGATTGAGAAGAATCCCAAACGGAAAGAGGAAAACATGGAAATGGAAGAGCTCTAAGGGTTTTGAAAGAAATCTAATTCATGTAGCTTGACGAAGATCTTCATTAGAGCTACTGAAGAATTCCGATGAACTCAGCAACAAGGGGCCCAGTGTTTCTATAGATAGAATTAAGAAGCGCCCTATTCTTACCATGAAAATTTCTTCATCCACAGGAAAAGTCAAGAGAAAGCTAAGATCCAAGTACGCTGAAGAACTTGAAATGAATTCAAAACAGCTCAAGAAGTCAAAATCAAAATCTATTAATCAAAATGTTGAGGATGTCAACAAGCTAGGTAACGGAAATGCACAGATTTCAATTCAACCGAGGAACACGAAATTGTAGTTAGGACAAAGTTCTAAATGAATCTGGCAAGGATTTAGATTTGTGAAACCTATAATATCACGTAGGTATGAATAAGAAGTTGTCAAAATAACTCATCAAGTTGTGAAAATAGGTACAACCATTTGTTAAAATTGTCATCTACAGTTGTAAAAGTTGGGACTTGTGAAATCTGTAATCTCAAACAGGTACGAAAAAGAAGTTGTCAAAATGATTCATCAAGTTGTGAAAATAGGCAAAACCAATTGTTAAAATTGTCATATGCAATTGTAAAAGTTGGGACTTGTATTAAGGGCAACATAGTTATTTCACATTCCCAATTAATCACAAAAAAAAAAAAAAAATTCTTAGAGACTTTTTTTATTTGGGAATTTGGATTGAGATTTTTTTATGATTCTTTTGGATTTTTGAGGACTGGAAGTGATTTTCCCTTAAGAAAATACATTAACGTGCGGGACACTTAACCCATAAAAAAACAGAGAGGAGTTAGTAGTTGTATAATTCTAGCATGATGTTGAAAATCAACATTGTTTTGTCTTATTTGATCTCACCAGATTATTTTCTAATCTGACTTTTTGCACAGGTTGATAACTTTGTTTTGTTAATCACACAGTAATACGCCACGTCATCGGCAATATGTAGCTATCGCAGCATAATAAATGATAATAAGTCAATAACACATCAAGTGAATTAGAATATATACAGATATTCAGTAAAATGAATTCATCCCGTGATTTGTCGCTTCCCACTACTTTGATTATAATAAGGGAAAATGACTCAAAAAGAATTTTAAATATGCTTAAAGACTAAAAGGTGTTAGAAGATTTGAAAATTCTTCAGAGGTGCTAACATTTATTAAGGATTTACAATTTCAGGGGAAAATTATCATTTTACCCTTACCTATATTTTTATTAAAATAATAAAAAAACCTCCGCCGGCAGGGGCCCCGGCTAGAGAATATTCCGTCATGACGGAATATTCCCCCAAGCTTTGGGAAAAAATTCCCAAAGTTTGGAGGGGGTGGGGGTTCGAACCCCCAATCTGTGGTCATGCACCTTGGTAATTATGGTGCAGAAAAAATATATAAAGTAAACTTTTATTTTTAACTAAACCAACTATCAAGTTCAGATAAGGAATTCACATATTGATAAAAGAAATTAATAACTTCATATAAGAATTTCACAATTTTCGTTTTTTAACAACTTTATAAAAGAATTTCACTAGTTTAGATAAGGAATTCCCAAGTTCATATGACGAATTAACAAATTAGGAATTTCCTAATTTGTTAATTCGTTATATGAAGTTATTAATTTCTTTTATCAATCTGTCAATTCCTTATCTGAACTTGGTAGTTGGTTTAGTTAAAAATAAAAGTTTACTATATATATTTTTTCTGCACCATAATTACTGATGGGCTTCTTTAACCCAGTGGTCATGCCGCTACCAAACTTTGGGAATTTTTTCCCAAAGCTTGGGGGAATATTCCGTCAGGACGGAATATTCCCTAGCCGGGGCCCCTACCGGCAGCGCCCGCTTGCCGCCGAGGCCGGGCGGTCAACCGGCCGTGGGCCGCCACCGACGGCGGCCAGCCGGCGGAGGTTTTTTTATTATTTTAATAAAAATATAGATAAGGATAAAATAGTAATTTTCTCCTGAAATTGTAAATCCCTGATAAATGCTAGCACTTCTGAGGGATTTTCAAATCTTCTAACACCTTTTAGTCTTTTAGTATATTCAAAATTATTTTTGAGTCATTTTCCCTTATAATAATTTATAAAGTGCATATCACACTCATTTAGTTAAGAAAGGGCAGCCCCTTGCGAAAGGGTTTTGAACTTCACCATATTTTAATTTAATATTTCATTTATTATGTTTTAAATTAAATTTACGATAAGGTACGGAGTTATTGGCAGTGCCACGGTGGAATGTGCAGGAGCAAGAGTGCCAGTGTCAGACTGACATAGGGAGAGACTCTGAATTTTAACTTATATAATTTAATTTTTTCATCCCACAATGACTGAACTCTCTTAATCTAATTTTAATAAAACTAAATTAAGATTTGGTTAATTGGGTTTGTTTTGAAATTAAGGTAAAAAAAAAGTGTGGCACGTGTTTTAAATTTTATACAAAGATATGAGTTGAATTATTCATGATTTATAAATAATATTTTTTAATTAAATATTAATTTATCACTTAGATATATAGACGTAGATTATATTCAAGCCTAATATATTACACAAAATCCAAGGTTAAAAATTATTCACGACTTTATGAATACTAGTACTGTCATTAATTCGTATTAATATATTTTGATGATTCTTAAGGCTTGTTTGGTCTGAAGGAAGGGGAGGGAAAGTGAACAAAGGGAAAAAATTTTTGAGTTAAATTTAAAAAAATTAGAGAAGTGGGGTTAAAAAATTTTAATTAATTTTTCTTACTCTTTTATCTTATATATTCTCTTTATTAAAATTTTATTACCCCACTTCTTCAATCTTTTAAAATTCAACTTATAAAAATTTTCTCTCCCCTCCCTTCCCCTCTAAATCCCTCACACCAAACAGACCTTTAGTGTGTGTTTGATATTGCTTAGTGCGTGTTTGTTTAAGCTTTTTGCACAGTAAAAACGCACTTATTACGCAAGCCGAGAAAAAACTCCTCTCACATACTTACCTCGTATACCGTGAATCACGAATTATAAGCTCGTTTTGGACAAAAATAAGCCATTCCAAACACACACTTATTGGGGGTCAATAAATACTTATTACGTAAGTCGAGATGAAACTCATCTCACATACTTACATCGTATACTGTAAATCATGATTTATAAATATTTATTGCTAAAAAATAAACTATCTCAAACGAACACTTAATTATATGAGTAATTAGAAATTCAACTTTGCTTAAACAATTCCGTGAGGACCAATATGATTTTTTCAACAGTTCAATATCACTTTGAAAATTTTTTAAGAAAGTTGTCAAAAGTAAATACATATAGAAGAAGGCCAAACAAATTAAAGTAAAGAAGATGAAATACGAATTTTGAAATGGGGGACGTGGCAGGCTGGAGGGATATGTTGGAAGTCCACTGATTCCTCGGACGAGTCAAATAAAGATGCACGGCAGGGGGGAAAAAAAGGAAAGAAGCTAGTTGCAAAAAATGATGAGCACGCAGATTTTCATAAATAAATCGTTTAATTGCGTGTCATATACGGAAAATTTGAAACTGAGGACTCCACAACCTGAATCGGAGCGGTATTCACGACAATGACGTCGTTTTGGATGTTTGAAATTTGATCTCAGCCGTTCAAGCAAGCGTAATAATTCTGGGTGTCAGTGATGGAATATTGATCAACAACCGCTAAACAATAAAATTTTGTGGCGATCAATTTGACAATCATTAAATGTTTATTTGGAATAGTTTATTTTTAAACAATAAATATTTATAAATCATGATTCACGGTATACGAGGTAAGTATGTGAAAGGAGTTTTATCTCGACTTACGTAATAAGAACTTATTTAAATAAAATAAACCCAACCAAACACTCATTAAACCGTATCGCTAATTTTGCTACTTTTATTTTTGGTAGTATGTGAATATGGCAGCATTGGTTCAATGGACTTTACTCTGTATTTGTATGGATGAAAACCAACGGTTTTTCCCGTTGCTTTGCCTTGCCTGCATGCATGATAAGTATGTATAATTACTCCATTTCAAAAAGTAATGTTGATGAAGGTTATGTACATAATTAAGAAGCTCTTAGATATCTTGGATTATTGTAATATTAAAATATTAAAATGTTGCAGTAAAGACAACATATGTTCTTGGAGATTATATACATGTTGATGGAAAAAGCATTTAGTTTCTTACATGTTTCCAAAAAAAACACAAATCAAATCATAAAGAGCACTTCATAACACAAAAAGTAAAGGTTGAATTATGTAAAATCTTTCTTGACTTTGTCATATGCAAACAACATCTTTAACCTCTAAAATTTTACAATATACTCTCCTATATAAACTTTTAAGTCTAGGCATGCAACCTCAAACTATTAATTTTATACCCTTTTAAACTTTATTTTTATATGCATACAAGTATTACAACTCCTCAAACTTTGAGTTATCTATGAGTGTAGATAAAATCGTTAAATTAAATTGCAGATAAGTAGTGAACACAGCTAATAATATGAGAGTTATATATATATATATATATATATAAGTTCAGAAAGGTTTATTGTGAAGTTTCAAAGTTTAAGTAAATTATTTACATACTATACATAAAGTTTAGGAGAGTTTTGTGAGAAAAACAAATTTCTTCCCCCAAAATTTGTTCGACACAAGTGCATAATTTTCATGAGTTTATGTCTTTATGAGATGTGTATATTTAATTTGTTTGATCCATTCAATGAATTCAATGAATAAATTCAAAAGCAGTTGTAGGAATTTGTAATGATGATTTGATGAATGAAGTGTGAGATACGTGTTCGTCCGTCCTAGCCATAACAAACAAAATAATTAATGCGAATCTTATTTTGAAAATCAATAGTTAAATGTATTCGTCTAGGTTCAGTGAATAAAGAAATATAAAGCAACCTCTTATACCAAATATAAATGGATATTTTAAATTAAAAAAAAAAGTATAAATAGATATTTCCCTATGTTTTTGTTGAGAACTTAAAAATTTTACCATTTTATACGTTTTTGAGAATGAAAGAAGGTTGGGAAAGATGTTTATTACACTGATATATATTGGTACCTTGGAGATATTCATATTATTATTGATATAAAATATGATTATTTTGAGAATATTTCCCATGATTACATGGAATCCAGAAGGGGATCAAATAAATGAGATAATTAAATGAAGGGAAGCCACTAATTGAGGGGACACGACCAGCAACAGCTGAAGTTGAAACAGCCGACTCGACTCATAAAGCAACAAAACAACAAAAAAGGCAGTGACGAGGGTGATAAGGCCAAAAACTTAAGGCATTTTTGTTTCTGTTTTCTTTTTTTCTTTTAAACAGATTTATAAAATTATTTATAAAGGTAATTTTTTTAAAAAAATATTTGAATAGTTATTTTATTGATGGGCGGTTGTCGTCATTGATAATATCACAAGTTAAGTAGTGTTGATATTGAATAAATAGTTACCTCAAAAAAAACTAAAAACTGTTTTTTTGAAAAATAATTTTGTAAATAAGATTAGTTTTTTTTTTTTGGTTTTTAAAAATAAAATCAAACAAACCCTTAATCACCAGTAGCTAAATAGGATAGGGTCATATTCTACTTCAACGGGGTCTACTAAAATATTGGTAATTGTTGCAGATATAATTAAAGGTAATTGGACCCTGTCAGATGGATACACCGGCTTTGATTATTGGGATGTGTTAGTGTAAGGGTAGCTGTTAAAATGAAATAACTCCAATTGTTATCATTAGTCTCTCTAACTGGTCAAGCTGTCATTAGTGGATGTATTATAATTTTTATTTACTTTAGTGCGTTACTTTATTTTATTATAATCTCAACCCTATCATTTTTTTTTACCGAACTCGAAATCTATTATACAACTACATCCTGTACTAAAGTATAAGAGCTACATAAGGATTCACTTTAAATTCTTTATTCCCCTTTTATTAGACTTACTTTGGGTTGTTTGGCCATTAAATATGTTTTTATCAATTTCACCCCAAATTAATTTTCCTCATACATTCTCTTTTATCATTTTTCTTTTTTTTTTTTTATTTTTTTTTTTGCTAGAATATTTTTTCATTTTTCACATTATTACCCCATCTCATTTATGCACTTTGTCTGATCTTATTTATAAGAGCTCGATAACTGAATTATATGATTTAAAAATTGGTTAAAATTAGTTTAAAATAATAAATATGTATGAAATAAATTTTTGTCTAAGTGTGACCTTATTTATGAGGGGGCAAATAAGAGAGATAAATAGAATAAATATAGGTATCATTAACTTTTTAATTAATTCAATAAATATAATTAATGGAGGTAAAGATGAAAAAAAACTCGTCAAATATTTAGATAACTCAAATTTTAGACTATTATAAAAATGACGAGAGGGAGTATTTATTATTTTTAAATAATTTCAAAATTTTATTGAACCACTCAATCAGTCAATTGAGTTATTTGGATATTATAATAAGGGATTGGGGGGCAATTTTCTCCCCCAAAGTATCCATATTAATTGTGCATAGCAAGTGATTTTTTATCAAGGATAATTCCAACTCACATAATTAAACATGGTGTTTTAGGGAATTAATACATATTTATTACAAAAAATTATCTAACTAATTCTTTTAATGCGTTCTCAAATTAGATATTTTTTTGCTAGCGTAAATCCATTGATCATAAGAAAACCGGAACAAAGTCATTAAAAGTCAGATACAACTGAACGAATAACTAAAATTTGGAAAAACATAATCATAAAAGCCAAAAACCACAATAAGGATAATGAAGACTGCAACAGGATCAACATTTATGCCTTGCATATCCTTGTCTAAAATCCTTCTCAACATCTATGTCTTGCATATCCTTATCTAAAAACCATAATAAGGATAATGAAGACTTCAACAGGATAATGAAGACTGTGTTTATTTGTGATAGTTTATTTTTAAGCAATAAATATTGATAAATCGTGATTTTTGGAATACGAGGTAAGTATGTGAAAAGATTTTTATCTCAACTTACATAATAAGTGTTTATTCTTAAAAAAATAAGTTAATTCAAACATGCTTATAATCATAAAAACCAAAAACCACAATAAGGATAATGAAGACTTAGCTTCAACAGGATCAACATTTATGCCTTGCATATCCTTGTCTAAAAACCATAATAAGGATAATGAAGACTTCAACAGGATAATGAAGACTATATGTTCGTTTGTGATAGCTTATTTTTGGACAATAAGTGCTTATAAATCGTGATTTTTAGAGTACGAGATAAGTATGTGAAAGAATTTTTATCTCAACTTACATAATAAGTGTTTATTCTTGAAAAATAAGTTAATTCAAACATGCTTATTATAATCATAAAAACCAAAAACCAAGGATAATGAAGACCTCAACAGGATCAACATTTATGCCTTGCATAGCCTTGTCTAAAATCCTTCTAAGCTATAGCGGCCCCCATACCCAAAAAACAGGATAAAAACCCAACTAAAGAAGTTTTTGCAATCCAATTTCGCTTTCCTAGGTATCCAAATACAAGGATGGTCCCTAATTAATTCTGTAGAGATATTACATTCTCAAAGACAACCCCTCATCTTTAGTTAGGCGACGTCCCTTTTTTTGATAATACAATTAATTAATAATTATCCCTTGATTATTATATTCAAAGAGAACGTCATCTAACTCGTTAATTTATTTTTGGACAGAAGTATTTATATTTTCTTGGATAAAGCAAAGTTCAATAGAGTGTGAAACAAATACCAAAACATCCAAATGGACCAAAGCCCCAAGACCAAACAACACCACCAACACCAACTATAACTCTAAATCAAAATTAGAAGGACCTATGCACTATCACCACCACTGCCGTTGTCGGGAAAACAAAGAACCATTGGAAACCATGTCTGATGCAAGGGACTGCGGTTCAAAGAACCACCCAAACCATCACTTTTAACCATTCATTTGCTATTATGAGAGCAGACTTACTACCATTCAACAGCCGTTGCACAAGAAGAACCACTACCACCAACAGTGACAACGCCGCAATCCGGTAAGGCTTCAACCATCTCCACCAAAATTTTCCCAACCCATAGCCACTAGATCTGAGTAGAAAAGCGAGCATCCATTGCCAAACAGACCAAATCAGAGTAGATGGAACTAAAAAAAATACTAGATTGAGATCTTCACGGAGATATAATAAAACTTGAGATTCGCCAACTTGTAGATCCCCTTCGTCCACCAAAGCGCCACCTTGAATCTTAATCATTCATGCTTGATCAACATTTCAAACAGCCAAATCATCTCAGATCTAGTCCTCCATCCTTGAATTGGCACCACACAAATCAAGATGACTATCACTAAAGAAGAAAAAACAAAAACCCTAACCCTATAAAATAAAGAACCCAAGCCAAACGACCTCCTCCCCCAGCTTACGCCGGAGAGAAAGGCGCCAAAAAGTGTCGCTCGCAAAAGGAGATGAGACGCTCTCATTGGAGGAAAGAAATTTCCAATCTCACGGGAGGAGAGAAAATTATGTATATCTAACTCGTTAATTAAGGCAAAGGAAATTGTAACTAACTCTTATATTAAAGATAGAAGGTAGTATATGATATAGCTATAGCTTGTCAATGGGTTTGACCTTGTAACACTTTAGATATTAAAAGCCCGTTTGGTATACAAAAAAGATGGGAAGGAAAGGGAAGATGAGCAAATTCCCTTGTTAGGAGCCCAATTTTCAGCCAATCTTCCTGGAAACTCAACTTCTCAAGCCCACCAATCTTCCTTTAAATGTGAGAAGATGTGATCCCACCAAAATTGGTGGAATCTCAAGTTCTCTCAATGAATGGTAAAAGTTTTGGACAAATTTGCCCCTTCATCATCATCATGTTGCCGAATATCACAGTTCTTCTTCATCATCATTCAAGCACAAGAAATCGGAGAGGGTGATCAAAGTTGAATCAAAGGAAGTTGTTTTCTTCTCCAATTAATTTCATCACCAAAGAGAATAGAGAGAGGAGGGATCTGAAGAACACGATTGGTTGGAGCAACCACGAGTTCATTGGGCTCAAGAGAAAAGGCAGCCACCACGCAATTGATTTTTGTTTCACTGAAGTAGTGTCAAGTTACCTTATTCCTTCTCATTCTTTAGTGATCTGGTGATCGTTCGAGAAGAGGAAGGCGTAATGCACTATTCACTTTCGTCTTCATCGATATGTAGCAGAGGGGTCGTCATTGTTTTTATGGACGACGAGAATCATGGAGGGCAACAAAAGCGATCTCCTATTTTTCCTGTTTTACCGCTAAAAAACAAGGAAATTTTTTTGTCACGGAATAAATGCTTCGTCTGTCAAATTCAAATATGATCCATAAATTCGAGTTTGATGCAATCAAATTTGAATTTAATGTTCTGGTTTTTTTCCTTATTATATTAAAATTTAAATATAAATTTGTTAATTTAAATCCAAATTCAGCAAATAACCTATTATTATAAAGCTCTTTGAGTCAAGTTTCTAATGAAATAAGACCCATTCAAAAAAAAAATTATAATTTTAAACTTGGGATCAAATTAGTAAAAAAAGCTCAAAAATTTTTGCTTTAATGATTTAAATAAAATAGAAAATATCTAAAAAAATTTAAATAAATATGTATTCCTAATAATATTTCTCTAACTCTCAATATTATCTGTTATCCCATAAGTATTGATGATCCATCCAATATCTAAATCTACCATGATTTTTATATCTATTTTGAATATTTATATTTATTTATTTAAATTTAAAATTTTTTAATGTTTAACAGGTATGTAATATATTTTTTTAATTTTCTTCACGGCTAGAATCAATCGATTTGCTACTATGATTTAAAGCCGAGGCATTCATCTTCGTTTTATGAAAAAAAAAATATTTTTTCCTTTTAATTTTGAATTAATTATTTTTAAGGATAAAATAGGTATTTCATAATTTTTTCCCAACTGTCACCGGCCCCTCCATTTTCTTCTTACCAAACAACTCATCTTCCCTCATTCCTCAAAATCTTCCCTTCCTTTGCTTTCCCTCTTCAAATCTTTCGTGTACCAAATGAGCTCTAAGATATTAACCAGTTATACATGTGTAAGATAGATGTGAAAAATTATCAAAAGAAAAAATATGATATGTGAAAACACATGTTATGCTTGCATGGTTACTTCAGATCAAAGGACACTACTACAGAATATAGATTCTGCTATCCTAAAGAATGTCTCTTTTTAAAATAGGGATGTCTAAAATATAGGCGGTGACATTTTTATAATTCTGTATGGGAACTAGGTAGTTTTAGACGTCCCAAATTTCATTTGGGATGTTTAAAATGAGACTTTAAACTTCCCAAATTGAATTTAGGACGTCTAAAATTTAAAAAAAAAAAAATTTTTTTTTTTAACTTTAGATGTCCCAAATTGAATTTAGGACTTCTAAAATAAAAAAAATTTGGGACGTCCCAAATGGATGTCACTTTAGATGTCCCAGATTTAACTTTTTTTATTTTGCATTTTAGATGTCCCGAATGGAATTTGGGACGTCTAAACTAAAAAAAAAATTAATTTTTCTTTTTTTTACTCTAGATGTCCTAAATTGAATTTGAGAGGTTTAAAGTCCCACTTTAGACATCTCAAATTGAATTTAGGACGTCTTAAGTTAAAAAAAGTTAAATTTTATTTTTTTACACTTTAGACGTCCCAAATTGAATTTGGGACATCTAAAGTGGGACTTTAGACATCCATTTTTTTAAGAGTTAAAGGCCAATTTTCTCCCGGAAGTATTTACTAGGGGCCAATTCGGGACCGGAAGTATTTCGAGGGCCATTTTTGCACTGAAAGTTTCCAATTGGGACAATTTTGCCCCGGAAGTTTGAAATTTGGAGCAATTTTGCCCTAACGTTAGTTGACCATTAGTTGACCGTTAGCCTGGACAAATTTGCTCCAAATTTGATACTTCCGGGGCAAAATTGTCCCAAAACCCAATGACCGTTAGTTGGACACATCGAACACCAGGCGACGTGCTGTGTTCTTCCAGCCGCTAGACCCTACCTCCGGCTGAGCTAGGATGGGCAGACTGTTAAACAAAAAAGAGAACTCGAGGCCCATGCCGACGTCTCCAAACTCACTAACGTTCTTGTCAGTTGCCACGTCCCGATTCAGGAATTTTGACCTGATTCTCTTTCAAAGTACGCATGCTGAACGCTATCAGACGGGCTTCCCCCGTCTCTTAGGGTCGACTAACTCATGTGCAGGTATCGTTCACATGGAACATTTCCTCTTTTTGGCCTTCAAAGTTCTTACTTGAATATTTGCTACTACCACCAAGATCTGCATTGACGGCTACTCCACCTAGGTGCGCACCTCAGGGTTTGCAGCGACTGCCACACTTTTCTACTCATTAAGGCCTAGCACTTATCCCGACGACGGGTATAGGTCACATACTTCAGAGCTCGGGCGGAGTGGCCGTCAATGCAGATCTTAGTGGTAGTAGCAAATATTCAAATAATGACTTTGAAGGTTGAAGAGGGGAAAGGTTCGATGTGAACGGTACTTGCCCACCCTGGCTCAGTCGTATGATAGCATGCAGCACATATAGTTTGAAAGGGAATCGGGTCAAAATTCCTGAATCGGGACGTGGCAGTTGACAGCAATGTTAGTGAGTCTGGAGAAGTCAGCATGGGCCTCGAGAAGAGTTCTCTTTTCTGTTTTACAGCCTGCCCCCTGTTTTAGTGAGTCCGGAGAAGTCAGCATGGGCCTCAGTATGGGTTAAGGTGCTATTTTTCCCCTGAAGTATCAAATTTGGAGCAAATTTGCCCAGGCTAACGGTCAACTAATGGTCAACTAACGTTAGAGCAAAATTGCTCCAAATTTGAAACTTCCGGGGCAAAATGGTCCCAATTGGAAACTTTCAACCCAAAAATGGCCCTCGAAATACTTCCGGTCCCGAATTGGCCCATAGTGAATACTTCCGGGGCAAAATTGGCCTTTAACCCTTTTTTTAATTTGGGACGTCTAAAGTAATTTAAAAATTTCCTTACGAGCTGTATTGAATATAAGGGACATTGTCCCTTATATTAAATAAAGGGACACTTTCCTTCCTCTCTCTCTCTCTCTCTCACTCCCACAACAGTTTTCAATTTCTCTGAGAGGAGTTGCAGAGAGAGACCCACATTCTATAGATTCAAATGGCTATTTTCTTCGGTGTTCTCGCCATCCTCCCCCTCTCATAATTGCCCTTTGGTGCCCCTATTTGCGACAGTAACTCTGTCTTTATCAATTCTCACATCTTACATTCTTGTCTGTTTATTATTATTATTATATAAGTTTCTCTCTCTTTTCACAATCAGATCTGGTACAGTGCATCAATTTGGGACGTCTAAAGTAATTTCAAAATTTCCTTAAAAGCTGTATTGAATATAAGGGACGCTTGTCCCTTATATTAAATAAAGGGACGCTTTCCTTTCTCCCCTCTCTCTCTCCCCCACAACATTTTTCAATTTCTCTTAGAAGAGTTGCAAAGAGAGACCCACATTCTATAGGTTCAAATGACTTTTTCCTTCGACGTTCTCGCCATCCTCCCCCCTCTCATCATGCCCTTTGATGCCCCTATTTGCGATAGTAACTCTCTTTTTATCACTTCTCAAATCTTACATGCTTGTTTGTTTATTATTATTATTATAATATAATTTTCTCTCTTTTTTCACAATCAGATCTGGTACAATGCATTTAGGTAAAAAAATGGATTTTTGAATTCTAAAGTTTGACTAAAAGAAGTTTGAATAAAGCTAGCAAAGTGGTGAAAGTGTGGTGATGCCAAAAAAGGAAATTCTAGAGCCAAAAAGAGAATGGAGAAAACTAGCATTTATGTTCAACAAAACTATTGCAAAGGATTCTCGTCTAGAACCTGTGTTTGCTTCCGTAATTGATGACCTCAGCATCTACAGGAAATTTGAAATTCAAATGACTTTAGACGTCACTTTTTTTTAAAAAAAAAGGGACATCTAAAGTAGAGACTTTAGATATCTCTATTTCAAAATTGGGACGTCTAAAGTCCCACTTTAGACATTTTTATTTTAAAATTAGGACGTCTAAAGTCTCACTTTAGACGTTCCTTTTTTAAATTTGGAACGTCTAAAGTCCCACTTTAAACATTCCTTATTCTAGGGACGTCTAAAGTCCCACTTTACTACGCCCCTCACATAGACGTCTCCTATTTTTAGATGTCATAAGTGTTAAAATAAGAACATTAAAACTCCTGTTTGTAGTAGCGGGGAAACATACTTTCCAGTGTGTTAAATTACTTAATTATTATTTTTATCAGAGACAAAATCAATAGTGAAAGTTGTAGAGACTAGAGAGCGAGAAAACAAAAGAGAGGAATTGAAAGAGAAGTGGGTGGTGGGGGAAGGTAGGTTGGTGGGGAGAGCACGGGAACGAGAAGGATATATATTAATATATGCATATATAATAAATAAAATAATAAAAAAAGAAAGAAGGAGCCGAAAAGTAGACAGCGGATGAAGGAAGAAGGGAAAGGGCTAAATACCATGAATCTGTAACATCACTTCTTGCCTAACGGCTTAGTCAAATAATACCCCATGATGCTGATTGGCTTCTTAACCTTTTTATTTTATGCCTCCCTGTTATTGAATTTATTCATTTCCTTAAATTTGTCATCTTTGAATATATATATATATATATTATTGTGTACGTGAGTGATGGGAAAGATTGAGGGAGGCTGAGGACCCCCATTACTGTGCATGAAAGCTGATACCTAGTAGTCCTCAACTTTAAAAGACAGTTGCTTTAATTTACCACAAATGTGTCCAAACCAGTGGCCACATCGTAATCTTAGAATCATATAATATTAATAGTCGTTGCTTTTGATTGGACAGTGCCAAACTGAGAAGATGAATTATGGCTGGGAACAATGCATGGAAGTTATGCGTAACAAGTGAGAAATGTGGGAGCTCATTAAATGAATTTTGCATTCAAAAAATGAGAGCTTGTGTTTCTAGTACTATAAGTATAGTATAAGCATGTGTGTGTCACTGTGTGTCATATTATTGATGGAGTCACCAATAGACAATATAGCATGTAGGGGCCAGTGGGGGCCTTCGTTTTCCCCTCCATTCTTCCAAATACATCACACACACACACATATGGACATGTACAAACATTTAATTTGCTGTGCATTATTAATTGGGATGAACTATTGTATCTACTTTTTTTTTTAATCTTGTTGAATTCCTCGCATACTTTTTTTTTGTATTTTTAAATATCCATTTTAGTTCATTTTAAATTTTTTTTATTAAATTAATATTTGATGAAAAATTAAAATAATCTTTTAGTTAAAATTGTGTGTGTGTGTGGGGGGGGGGGGGTGGGGGGTTCAATAGAACCTCTTACTCAAAAATAAAAATAAAGTCCCAAATTGAGAGTATAATTGGTGAGAAGTACCTAAATCATATATAATATCGATTTGTGTGTATAAATTTTGTAGAGTGCTGATACTTTATTTGTATAAAAATTTATCATATCATTCTTTCCAATTAAATTTTTAGTTGAGACTTTTCCCCAATATTTTGCAGCACTTTATCAGATGTGGCCACTACTTTTTAACACTTTTTGGGAAGGCTTATAAATGGGACTAAATATAAAAATATCGCACCATTAGAAAATATTACATTTATACTTTGATAATAAGAAAGTTGTCAGTTGAGATAGTAAGCAGTCTCATCCCATAAAAAGGAGAACACGAATTTGAATTATAAAAAAACGCACTTATTGAAAGAGGAAAAAATCTTTACACTCTAAGCCTCAAAAGAAAAACATTTGATCAAGTAAAAGAAAAAACGGAGGCAATAATAAGCTATTTCAAACAAGCATTAAATAGGGACTTACCAAGAGAGGCATGCATGGAGACAGGAGTGTGTTAGCGGTTAGCACACAGAAATAGATTTGATTAGCCAAAACACTGAATTATTAGTCCAACCAAGGGGACCTGCACCCTTGTCCCCTTGCACTCCCTACCCCGTCTTCCTCCTCCCTTCCTTTTTCTCCATCTACGTATTTGTTTGGAATAGTTTATTTTTAGGTAATAAATGCTTATAAATCGTGATTCACGGTATACGAGGTAAGTATGTGAGAGGAATTTTATCTCGGCTTGCGTAATAAGGATTTATTGTCCAAAAATAAGCCCAATCAAATACACACGAATCTCTTCTTTTATAATAATCATAACCGTTTTCTACAATATCTTATTTTCTAAATCACGGGAATAATTTAAAAGAAAATTCGGCAAAAATTTTTTGTTTAAAAATTTTACTAGTCAGAAAATTCCCATACTCAAATTTATTAGGTCATTC
The DNA here is from genome assembly GCA_963855925.1 of Inga laurina. NCBI lineage: Eukaryota > Viridiplantae > Streptophyta > Magnoliopsida > Fabales > Fabaceae > Inga > Inga laurina. The sequence goes on from OY979709.1 coordinate 57,215,411, forward strand.
TTACCTATGAAACTTATGAACATGGATTTTCTCCGAGTTTACCCAATTTAAATTTTTATTTTATTAATACATCTAATTATTACCAAATTTGAAATTTTATTTCTTATGTTTATTATCAAATAAAAATAAAAATAATTTTTGGCAGTAATAAAATTGCAACTTAAAATCATGTAAAAGCTTCCTTTTATATCTGTGTTTGATATCACTTATTTTTTGACAATAAGTCTTTATTACGTAAACCGAGATAAAACTCCTCTCACATACTTACCTCATATATCGTGAATCACAATTTATAAACACTTATTATCTAAAAATAAAATATTCCAAACGAACACTTAATATACTATATAGAGTTGGATGTTTTCCTGCCATCCCAAACTCATGAGTCGTGCCTTTATATAATAAAATGAATTCATAAAAAGGTGCGCCTTACATTTTTCTTAATTCTATAAAAATTACTCATTTTAATATTAAATAATTTGTTTCATGAAAAGTTTTCATAGATCTTTGGTTGATTTTTTTTTCGTGCATGGTTAAAATATTTTTTATTCAATATAAGTATAATTTTGATGTGACTAAATCTGGTTTTAAAGCTCGTCATAGCTAAATCATTTTTTTGCTCAGAAAACAATAAATTTTATATTTATATTTAAATGTTACAATATAAATAATTTGCTTCCAAGTCAAAACCTCTTTATATTTTTGGGGCTTTAAAATAATTTTAAAATTTAGAAACAAATTTGTAAATTAAACATTTCCACCAAGTTGTGCCATCCATCAGTGGAGGGTTTTTAATTTACCATTATGTTATACCATAGCTAGTTGTAAATTATTCTCTTCATTTTAAACATTTTACGGATTTTCTTAAAATAAATTGTCAGAAGAGTATATCAAAATTACTAACTTCCCTTTATTAGACAGGTACAGCCCATTTGTTATGCATTTAAAAACGGTAAAATTAAAAAAATAAAATATTAACTACCTAGTTATTCCCTTTATTAGGAATTATTAGGTAAAATATCATATATTTAAGACTACAAAAAATATCATGTATTTGAAATTGGGGAATTCTTGCAACTAAAAATAGCGGAAATTAGACTATTCAATAACATTGTCAATTCAAAATACTGTTAAGAATCAATCAATCATCATCGTCAATCAATCAATTTTAGGAGAATTATATTTAGGTATCAAGTAAGAGGAGAAATAAAGAAATGATTCCTATAAATTATAAAATGAAAAAATGGTCCTATAGAGTTGTCAATATAGGCCCCTGAAGTTAATACTGGCTCATGGAGTTGTTAATGGGACCATTTTTCATTTTACAATTTACGAGAACTATATCTTCATTTTTTCTCTTCCATATGACCTAAATGTAATTCTCCCATCAATTTTTACATGAAATCTTGTAATAACCACTTAAAAACCCATTTAACTTAAAAACGGATTGGGTAATCACATCATGTAATTAATCTTTAAGTAATCACATTAACACTCATTTATGTAATTAATACTGGTCAAATCAATTGCCTTTTTCATCAAACCACTACAAATTATTTCCTAATATTTACAATTTCCCCTTATTCCCGAAAGTTTGCCCTTTGGACTAAAATTTTGCATTCCATTTCCAATATATTATGTTTCGTACTTTTAATTTTTTAAAAAAATTTAAATAGAGCATTAAGTATTTAAGTGGACCAATCAACTCACTTCAAGATTTATGGAAGAGGATACTCTCATTATCCTCTTTCTTATTATCTTCTCATCATCTGATCTCCACCCTTAAATTATAAAATGGATAATTTAGATTTACTATTTTATAAAATTATTATTATAATATTTTATAAATTAAATTTTATTTATTTTTTATGGATTGCAATTATGAATGGTATAGATCATATTTTAAGAGTTTAAATTTATTTATTTATGTTTGTAAAAATACTTTTATAAAAGACTGAATCTGAATCATGTATTATTTTAATCTAACGGTGGATAAGGGATTATGAGAAGAAGACGAGAAGCAACATTAATACACAGGAAAAAAAGAAAGAAAAATAGGGTTACCCTATTCTGAAGATATATTCAAATTGATACCAATAACCTTTACTCTTAAAAACTTATAATACCCTTTTTGTTGATCATTAATTACATAGTCTTAATTATTATTCCATAATGATTCCTAACCCCCCTATTCGTGTTTGTTCATATTTGATTGTTCCATCAATCATATTTAGAATTGATTTGATAATTGTTAAATTCCTTAATTTCCTTCATTCCATAATTTCTACAAAAGGGAATATGGACTGCGAAGATTATGTCTCCATTAATGATATCATATACCCATAAATAGTGATTCTGTTTTCCCAAAAATTATGTCATAATAATAATGATTTGATTTTGAAATAGTGATTCCATTTTCTTTCCATCTTCATAAAGATTCAAGGAGTTGATTTCAATTTTCTTCTATCCGCAACTTATTATATATAACATCCATATTCATGGGTTGAAGCGTGCATGGAACATTAGGCTTTGTTTGGTTGGAGATTATGTTAAGTTAGGGTGGGATTGATTTTGTTTGGTTAGAGATTAGGTTAGATTGGGGTGGGTTAGAGGTAAAAAAGTGGTGTTTGGTTGGAAGGAGCTTAGGTTAGGTGTTGGATATTTTTTTGTCTTCTAGTGGTCACCTAACATAGGTTGTAAACCCTCCAAAATTGAAGTTTTTCCTAGGTGAGAGAATATTTATCTTCAATTGTGACTAAATTGCTCATAGCAATTTTTTTAAAATTCCAGCACTGCCCTTCCCTGTAAAACTTGACCTCCTGATTCAACGAACTTTCCAAATAATAATAATTTTATAAATAATTATTTATATGCTTACACGAATAATTATTTTATAAATAATAATTATTAATAAATACATTATAAAAGAAGAAGGAAAATATGTAGAAGGGCATTTTAACCTCCTCTAATATAACTTAAATTATAACCTAACTTAATTTAAATAAACCTCACTTAACCTAACCTTCATGGAACCAAACAATATTATAACCTCCTCTAACCTAACTTAAATAAACCCCACTTGACCTAACCTTCGTTGAACCAAACAAAACCTGAGAGTTTTGAAGAATTCGATTGCTGAATGATTCAGTGGAGGCATGTATCCTCATTCTCAGGGGTGCAGAGAAGAGCATGGGGACAGAAGTTTGATGCTTGAATTCCCGGTATTTTATAGCGGGATTGTTCAAGTAGAAACTCTTTCCTCTGTGCATACTTGCCATATTCTGATCATACTAAACTCCTAGAAGAAGATCGAATTGTTGTGGTAGAGTGAGTGAATATGAAGAGGAATGGAGGATACATGGTTAGTCTACTTATATTAAAATATACAAACACAATTATGTCTTTTCGTTTCAACTTTTGATAATTTGATTTGTTAATTTCTATGATTTATTAGGTTTGATTATTTTTAAAAGCTTATACAAAGGCACTATGGCTTTGCACAACCATGAGCATCTTGATATTCATCTATTTAAAAATAACGTGTAAGCATATTGTTGCTGGTACAATTTGTGGTAAACTTGTCATGAATATTGTGTTTGCAAGTGACCTTCCATGACCTGTCCATGCTAAGCTCTGCCAACTATTTTGTTGGGAGACATCTTAGGGTGTTTAAGTTTCTTGGAATTTATCTTTATATTTGTATAATGGCCCTCTGTCATATTAGTATTGGACTTTGATTTCCTTAATCTACAAGATGTTTTTTTATTGTTTATATATGTTTAATGCTCAAATTCATGTGCGCTGTTTGAATTTTCTAATAAAAAAATGTAATTTGAAACATCCTCCATAGTTGGCCATGTAAAGATGGTAAATATGATTAGATATATATTATATAGCATGATCTTCAATGTTTATTTTTTATAGTATATTCATATCATACATGTAAGAAATATTATAAAGTTCATTAATTCATGAATTCATTATAAATTATGCATATTAATTAGATATATTTAAAAAATATTCCAAACTATTATCGTGAACTTTAAAAAATAAAAATAAATGGACTGTAAAAAATAAAATCATTTTTTTCAGATGTGTATATATTTTAGAAAATATAAGAAAGGAAGTTTATGAAATATTATCAATTGATATATTAATTGTTTCAACTTTTGATGAAGATTGGATATTAATTGACACATTAATAACTTTAAAATTAAATGCCCCTTTGATTTCCATATGTGATACCCCAATCCTATTTATGATAGTTCAATAACCGAATTACGTAATTTAAGAAAGTGGTTATAAATTATGCATATTAATTAGATATATTTAAAAAATATTCCAAACTATTATCTTCAACTTTAAAAAAATAAAAATATACTGACTTTAAAAAAGAAAATCATTATTTTTCTTGTCCATATAGATTTTAGAAAATATAAGAAAGGAAGTTTATGAAATACTATCAATTAATATATTAATTGGAATAATGATATGACAATAACTCTTGTTTCATCTTTTGATGACGGTTGGATATTAATTGAAACATTAATAACTTTAAAATTAAATGCCCCTTTGATTTCCATATGTGATACTTCCTCTAGTCTTATTTGTGAGAACTTAGTAACTGAATTATGTTGTTTAAGAAAGTGATTAAAATTAAAATTAGTTAAAAATGATAAGTATGTTTGAAATAAACATTTTTTTTCAAGTATGCCCTTATTTATGAGGAATAAGTAAGAGAGAGAGAGAGAGAGATAAGGTAAATATAGTATCACTAACATTTTAATTAATGCAATATATATAATTAATGAGGGATAATAATAGAAAAAACTTATTAAATGTTTAGACGACTATTATCAGGCTCTTATGAAAAAGATCAAAACAATTTAAATTTTAGACTCTTATAAAAAGGACGGGAGTGAGTATTAATTAACATCATATATAAGCAACCAAATTATGAATATAGATTTCTACAAAGGTGGAAAATGAATTTTTGGACATTATCTAATAATTGGGATATTAATACTACAATAATTACAATTAGGGTATTAATCAAGATATTAAAAATATTTCAAAATAATATCATCAACTTTAAAAATAAATTGCCTTTTGATTTTTTTGAATCATAATAACTATTGTACGAGTAACCAATTCAACCTCAAAAAAAGAAATTCGTTATTTTTTAGATGCACCATACCTTTTTTGAAATAGATAAAAGGAAGTTTATAGAATATTATTAAATGGTATGTTAATTGGGATACTAATATGACAGTAACTCTTATTTCAAATTTTTAAGATAATGAGATATTACTTGAGACATTGGCTACTTTAAAATTAAATTTTCTTTTGATTTTTAAGATTGATAGTAATTAACTTCACAAGCAACCCACCGAATTTTCAAAGAATACATTCATAATTTTAGAAATGAATAGTGATTTGTTCTAAATTTTGTTCTTATACAAATCAAACGGTAATATTATCACTTCTTGCAACACTCGTCGTGCAAGGGTAGATATAGTTTGTCTACAACGATAATGTGAGTACGTGTGTGTGGCAAGTGTGAAGACGCGAAGTTGTTATTGACCCTTTGTTGGCTAGATGGACCAAGATTAAGGAAAAACTTTCATGAGTTTGACGTAGGAGAAAAAAAAGGATCCTATAAGAATTTGTCTAAAGATTCCAATAAATTCAGAACAAATTTGGAAAAAAAAAAAAAAGATAAACTGAAATTTAAGAACAACTTGTTGTTAGATCTTAGTTAAAAAAAGGCTCCATGGTATATTTTTGCAGCCTAGCTACAAGGCTACAAGCCAAGTATTCTATGATTCTATCAAGAACACAAGTGATAAGTAAATACATGAAAATTCTCTTTCATAACTAACTAGAAAATAATCGCACATAACCTGATCTTTAAATAAACAAAATTTCTAATCCTAATGACTAAAGATTAAAAAAAAATGTCAAAATATGGAGGATAAGATGTCATTCATCTAAATTTTAAATCAAGGATGCTGCAACATATACTAACAATATATTAAATACTCCCTCTGTTACACAATATAAATTTATTCAACTAATTCACTTGAACTAAGAAATGCCAATTAATTCATTAAATCTATCTTACTTTTTTTTTTAAAAAAAGTTGTTAATTTATCTATGTTAAATGAGGTTTAGGGGCAAAATTGATACATAAGTATCAATTATTTTTCAAATAACTTATATTGTGAACCAAAAATTTCTTCTACATGTATTCTATATTATTAACAGGAAGGAGTAACATCCTTGATATGCTTATTTGGGTACATTACAATGTAACTCTTGTTATCGAAGAAGTTCACTACCAAGACTAATATTGTATTAACCCCTCAGGTCTTTTCTATTAATCCATATTAGGAGAAATTTTTGCGTGAACTTAGATTGTCACGTTATTTATAGTCTAACCAATTAAAACGCAACAACTCATGAGCTGATTTGGTATATCTCTTAAATGTTAGTTGGCATTTTAATAAAATTAAAAGATTTCTCAAGATGCACTTTTTTATTACTTGTGAAATCTTAATTAAGGGATTTATTTTTTTATGAAAAATAAAAATGTGAATCACATGAACAACCAACTATGATTATTATTAATTGAGTTGTTGCATTTTAACTAGTTAAACTATAAATGATGTGGCAAACCAAGTTCACACAAGAATCTCTCTCCATATCAGGTCTTATTTATAGAATAAGTTAACTATTTTCACAGTTTTTAAAGAAGGGTAGCTAATTTGCGTGTTTGTTTCGGCATTTTGAAGGAAAATTGAACTTCAACAGTGCTCAGTTAAACTTAAACAGTGTTTTGATAAAAAATGGGTGTTTGTTTCAGTGATTGGATTTAAGGCGGAAAAAATCATAAGTTGGAAAAAGTCACAAGCCTCAAAATGAAGCTTATTGGAGCTTATGTGCCTGTATGTGTATAAAAAAATACTGATAGGAGTATTTTCATATTTTTGGGGATCAATGAAGTACTCAAAATCACTTCTAATCACAAAACTTCTTTTATGAAAAATATTCTAAATAATTTTCTCTTTATTTAGAAAGTAATCTTCTACTAATTAGAGAATACTTTGGGATAAGAGTTTAAGCAAGTTTTGAGTTTTGTTAATATATGACTGTAGAAATGTAGAGAATAATTAATAATTAATTTAATCAGTTTAGATTTATTATTTAGTTGTTTTATGATTTTATAATCAATTTTTTTTATAAACATGTCATAAATTAGTTTCTATATAGTATTTTTACCCATTAAATTTAGTTTAAATAATTTATTTGGATTATTGGAGGTATTATTGAGATTTTAATCGGTTTATTTTGTTAGATTTTGAGTTATGTGAAAATATAAGTTAGGATTTAATATTTAAATTAGAGTTTGATATAATTTATAAGATTTAAGCTTGAGGTGCACAGTAGAAAAAACTTTTGGAGTGTACTAATTTAAATTAGAGTTTGATATAATTTTATTAAAATTGTATCATTGCCAAATTTTCAAAGTTAATTTTTGAGAAAATTGTGAAAAAATCCCTCCGTGTGTAGATATCTTCCCAAGTCCCATTGATAATTAAGTTACCGATGATGACTTTTTTCACAATTATCCCTTCATTTTTTCATTTTTCATAATTTTTATTTTAATTAATACAAAAATCACTTATGCAAAAAATCAAACCAAACATCCTTACTTTTACATAAGTTACTTATCCAATCTCTAATCCAAACACTCATCATTTTACCCAATCTAACTTTTTTCCAATCTTAAGATTTTAAAAGTTTAAGTAAAAATAAGTTACTTATCCAATCGTCAAAACAAACACACCTAATATTTTTTTTTTTTTTTTTGCCCACAGCTAATATCATTAACTTGTAGATGCGACCTTCTAACTCTGCCCTTCGTTAAAATTAATAATCACAATAAAGCGGGTTTAGGAATTAAAATCAAGACAACAACTTGGTGTAATGATTGGGGGACGAAATTAAGAAAATATTTTTTTGAGAAAAATTAAAAATGAATTTAATTACCACATCCTTAATCAAATAAGGTTTGAAACTTTGCCTAATACATAGAAGCGGAAGGAGTATGTTTTTTTCCTGAAAATATAAAATTTATTAAACATATCTATTAATAGAGACAGAGTTCAGCAACAAAATTTAAAAAAAAAATATTTTACAAATCACATTTATTTATTATTTAAAAATACTTTTTTTTCCAATGCATACCTTTTAAAAATATATTTACAGGAAAAAATAATAACTTTAACTATCCTCTTTAATTATAGCGAAATACTAATTAGTGAGGACTCATAGAAAACCAGGGGCAGCAATTAATGACATATCGTCACAGAAAAGCTGACTTTTCCAGGGACACCCTCGGCGAGTTTACTAGGACCGAAAAGTCCGCACTTAATAGTGGAAAAACTATTCATATACTTGAATGAATCACAAGCCTCGTATTGTCAATTTCTTCAAAACTTAAACTTGAAGCTGGGTCATTGTGACCATAAAAATGGGTTAAAATTCTGAGAGTGATTAATTGGAGTAGAACTAAAAGAAAGACGAAAATAAAGGTGGCAAAATTTGAAAGGCAAGTGTGTGAGAGTATTAGAAATTAACTTGGTTTAGTATAATAAAATAAAAATATGGGTCCCAACCCAAGCATGGGATTTCCTGGAAGCTACAAAAAAAGGAGAAAGACTTGAAATTCAAATACGCCAAAAGGAAAAGTCATTATCAGATAATTAATTAACAGTATCCATCCTTTTGGGAGGACTTTCAAATTAAAATCCCAGTTTTGATGACCTGTGACCATCACAGTTCCTTCAAGGGGGCCTGTATCTGGACCTTTATATTCAATGCATCCTTTTTCCAATCTCTACTTCTATACACAATATCCCTATATAGCCTTTTATATTATTATTAATTTTAATTTAATCATTACTTTTTTTTTGGCCAGCAATAATCATTACTATTTCATTCTTTATGAAATCATCAGATAATTGAAGGGTCCTTTTCAATTTTGGTAATTCAGTGCATGGTTTCATCTAGAGGTGGTAATATGGGTTGGGACCGTGGGCCGAGCCCGCCCAACCCGATAAAATGGGCGGTTTGGGTTCTACAAAACTGGGACCATATTGATGCGGTCCTTTTTGGCCCGAACCCATATGATCCCAACCCGTCACGGGTTGGACCACCGGGTTGGCGGGTTGACCCATATTTTTTTTTAATTAAGAAGGAAAAGGAAGAGCCATTAGCCAACAGTCCAAGTCTCCAAAACCGTAACTCCAAAGTCCAAAGTCCAACCCATTTCTCCTCAATCCCTACTCTCCTTAACATGCTTCAAATTGAAACACCTTTAATATTAACTAATTATTGATTATTGTTAAGTTATACTGATGACTTGTGGATTTATATTTATTTTTTTTGTGTATGGACCTGTGATAATTATTTAATTTGTAATGTATTTTAATTTTGTTATGTTTAAGTGTGTAGAGAAAACAATCTTATTGTGTTTAAAAAAAAACAATCTTAGTATATTGTTAAAAAAAATTGAAAAAAAAATATGGGTTGGCCCGCCCAACCCGCCAACCCAGCGGTTATGGGTTGGGTTGGCTAAATGCCAACCCATATTGATGCGGTCCTTTTGGGGACCGAACCCATATGGTCCCAACCCGTGGCGGGTTGGCCCGAACCCACCGGGCCGGACCATATTACCACCTCTAGTTTCATCCCTTTGCAGCAATATATGATTATACTTTAAACCTTTTCACATGCTTGAAATACATTAATCTGTGAAGATCACTCTTCAATTGACAGACGCCTGTTTTGGTTAGGAACCTTCCTACCTGGTGCTTGTTTTTGCAATTTGATATTGTTAATTATTCTTCAATTTTCACAATTATTTTTGTGACAACGTACGCAACCTTTAAATTATTTGACGAATTTTTTTTATCACTGTATGTATATTTTGACCGAATAATCTTTATTTATGTCAGCTTGCGGTGAAAAGAATGATGATTTTGAATTAAAATGTAAGGGAGAGAGGATTTAGAAGATTTTAATTTGTTTTGAAAAAAATAAAGTTATAATGGGACAGGCTATGCTATTCTCTTTTCATTGTTCAAATGATCCTAAAAGACACGTCCTTGTCTACATGAATTGTGGGTAGTGGCAGCACCCAACCTAAGCCTGTCATTTACTTGAATCCAGACAGGCCAAGCAACATCGATTCTATCTATGTGTATCGACAAAATCTAAATATTATATTTTCTCTTTCTTACTTGTTACCATACAATTAATACATATTCTGATCTTCTTTACTATATATGATTCTCAGTTTCTCACACATTTCTTATGCTATACGTGCATTCAATTTATTAGTTTTGATTTCATCTTTATCTTCACCAAGTAGGAATGCAACGTTAATTTTGATGCTTTCGTGATTGGTTAAAACAATTCATTAATCAACTCCACACACTAAAATTGGAAGTCTAGATTGAAACAAGCGACTAGTTCTCTGTTCTTTCCAAGTTATAAGTATTGTGCCAAATAATGACTGAGTAATGGAAAATGCGATTCTATTCTTTGAATTTTATTTTCATATTGTTTCCCTACTAGACACTCTGAAAACGGATGAGAGATATCGAAAGTGAATATATGGAGAGATAAAATGTTTGAACGATCGAGTCAATCAACGTTTTGAAAAAGGTTAAATTGCTTCCCTTATCTTCTAGAAAGACATCGTTAAACCATGTTCTTTTCACATTATTGAAATTGCATTTTTGGAGTAAATACACTGAGAGCCTGAGACCTAAACAGGGAGCATCTTGGAAGGTGATTCTTTTCTACATTTGCAATTATGGATTATTCTTGGTGCAATGTATTGAAAGGTCAAGCGAAAATGTATCTCAAAATTATTCACGTCAACCTCTCACCTCAGGCTTCAAATGACTGTAATAAAATTAATAAAGAAATCTTGCCGTTTAAGTTGTCCGTAAATAAAATCTATATATGGCTAATCTCATTGAAATTTATCTTAATTAATTATCAAGGATCACCTGTTATCCTTAATATTGGATTCAACGTCTTGTACTCAAAATTAGAAGATCTAATATCTTATATTAAGAATTAGAAGTCGTATAATAAATCTAGACCTTTTAAACAAATGCTCTATCTAGTCTCTATAATAAATCTAGACCTTTTAAACAAATGCCCTGTCTAGACTCTAACTCTCTATTAGCTGCCTTCTAAGTGGTGTTTTTTTTTTTTAATCTTTTTTATAAGACATTTGTTGGTTTCAGAGAGATTAAATATTTTTTTTATATATGCCCATAATTAATATATGTTAGAGTTTAGTATGATGATAATTAAATAGGGGCAATATTTAAAATCACTTAAATTACAGCAAATCTAATGCAATTTTAGTTTTTATGTGTATGTAGAATTAGTTAAAAATGACATAGTCCTCTAATTCTATTTATAAACAACTTCTAGTATGTTTCACATATATTAAAAAACCTTAAATTTCATTAACTATGTCTTTAAATTCAATAACTTTTTAACTTCACTCCTATTTAATAATTACTTATACTCCATTAGAATAAAATTAATACACCAATAAATGAGTATTCATATGAAAAAATTAAAGATGTGACTTATAAATCAAATCAAAAGTGAAAAAAAGAGAGAGTACTTCCTCCGATCCTTTTTATAAGTAATTTTCTCTCTCTTATGGTTGATTCTTTTTATAAATAATTTTCTCCTTGTGACGTAGAATTTAAACTATTTTTTTTCTTTTTTACCCCTATTAAATACACATTTTATATTAATTATACCCCACTTACCATTAATTCTTTGTCTTTTATTTATTTATTACGCATTCTCTCTCATATTTTATACTCATACTTTTTTATATTTATTACTCATTCTCTCTCTTATACTTTTTTCATAAATAGAGGTATATTTGAAAGAAATATGATATTTTTGACACATTTATTGTTTTTAACTAATTTTAACCGTCAATTTATTTTACACAACAAAAATAAAAATTACTTATAAAAAAAAACCAAAAGAAGTATATCTGAAAGGAGGTATCACAGTAATTTATTTTCCTGAAGTTAGAAAATGAAGCATGGTGTGAGGTTAAGCATGTTTGAGATCATGATTGGAGATTCTAAAAGTGTTTATACCTATAAATCGAGATAATACTCATTTCACATATTTATCTCGTATACCATAAATCAGCATTGAAAAATTATTTTAATCATTATCCTAAACCAGCACTAAACAACAGGTAATGGAAGAAAAAGAATGAAGAGTCCACGAGGGCTGGTTGGCCGGTCCAAGAGGATAGCTTACTTGGCCCCTCTTGGCTGAGTGGGGGAGAGAAATCCAAAAAGATAAAATAAAGAAAAATAATTAAGGAGGAAAAAGGCGTCATCCAGTGACGTCATCTGACCCCACACTCCTGACCCCGCCCGCCATCCCGTGATTGACCCACGTGTTCCTATTTTATCCCTCCACTTTCCCTTTCTTTTCTGTTATCTCCTGCCTCCCAATTAACCCCCCCCCCTTTTTTTTAAAAAAAACTATACGGAGTATCAACCTTACGTATAAAAATAATCATCTTAAAAAAATTTATCTCAATTAAATTTTTTTTTTTTGCCAAGTATCTCAATTAAATTTATTAGTACCTGAATGAAAGAGGTATTTCACTTGCCTTTCATATCTCAAGGTCCATAGTTGCCCCTTTGTGTATGTGTTTTGTACTTTGTACACTATGGACGCAATTTTGTTAAATTATAGCAATATTATTGAAGTATTAGACAAATCATGACAAATTATATGGATCACTTGCAGAATTAAAATAATGCACGAAAACATATTATAGGATCAAGACAAAAAGAAGTGGCCAAACACGGACCTTATTTCTCAAATAAGAATGAATTAAAATAATGCATGAAAAGCCTTTTTTTATTTTAGTTTTTATATTTACCATTTTCATTAATATCCTTAAATTAAATAAATAAGTCTTATATTAAGAGTCATAAGTATATCATTCGATTTCTGATTGAGTTTTTATTTTGCAGTCTTTGTCACTTTTAATATAAGATATGATAAATACAAATGGATAAAAGTACACTTATAATACATATATTTAAAATAAAGAATAAAACTTATAGTAACCAATACTTTAAATGGCACTCTTATGGTTTTTAATATAAGACATATTTATATAATTTAATTAGATTAATAAAGTTAGTTGATATGATATGTAAGTTAGTTTGATATGACATGTATTTTCTAAAACACTTTTGTAATCTTCTTTAATTTTTTCCTCCCCTCTCCTTCTTGATTATTGATGAGAGGGTAGCAATAAGGAGAAAATTAAAAAAATATTGATAAATATGAAAATTATGTTTTATATTTAGGACGAAAATTAACCCTCTAATTATATCTTATATTAAGAAGCCGAAGAAGTATACCTTATTATTTAAACTTTGTGCAATTGCATAATTAAGTAAATGAACACCGTCCATGGTATGTTTAAATTATGTTCACCAAAAATAACAAATTTAAGTTATTCTGTTTCTTTTTATATTTAATGACTGTATAAATGAAAAATAATAATAACTACTTCAGATCGAAGCAAACTACTTTTTTCAGGCCAAAAATAGAAGCAAACCATTTTTTTTATAAGGGATAATTAATCTGTAGGTTTTTATAGTTTTAACTAATTTGTAATTGGGTTTCTATAGTTTTTTCCCCTTTTATGAAGTTCTTATACTTTCACATGTTTTTAATTAGATCCTTTTAATTATTTTTCTTTCTATTAGGTCTTTATTGTTTCATCAAATTTATAATTGGGTCTTTGAAGGTTTTTTTTTAAACAAAATTGTAATTTATTAATTTAATTGAAATTTAAATAAATTAATAATATTAAAATATAATTTACGAAAAATAAATTTAAATTAATAATCATATAATTCAAAAAATAAGTAACATAATTAATTCTTAATTCTTAATTAATTAATTGTAATTCTATTTTATTTTTTGAAAAATTTATTATTATGATTCAACTGTTAACATTCCTCATAATTTTTTAATTAAATATATATTTATATTATTAATTATTATAATTATAAAATTTTAATTATAATAATAATATTTTTTTCTAAAAATTTAATTGAATTGTAATTATTTAATTACGGATTAATAATTAAATATTTTTTAAATAATTTAATTATGTAATTATTAATTTATTATTATTAAATTATATTTTAATATTATTCATTGATTTAAATTACAATAAAATTAATAAATTGAAATCCAAAAAAAACCTACAATAACCCCAATAAAAATCTAGTAAAACAATAAGTAGACGATAAAAAGAAAAATAAATTATAATAACCTAATAAAAAATAGGTGAAAGTATAAGGACCTAATAAAAAAAATATAAAAATATAATTAAAAATATAAGGATCTATAGATTAATTATCATTTTTTATAATAAATAATAAAATTACCCCATATTCATTTTCTTGTGAAAAAGAACAGAGGAACCATAAGGAACAGAGGAAGTATCTATGGGGAGCGGCGGCTTTTACCGTTTCACCCCCCACCAAAATTGGTATTATATAAAGGCACGCCACCTCCCTCGCTTCTAATCTGACCACCATTCCCAAAAACAGAGCAACTCCCCACTCACTCTGTTCTTCAATGGACTCTTCTTTCTCCATCTTCCACTCTTCCACCTCCGACTTCTCCTCCGACTCCTCCGATTCCTTCTTCTCCTACAACTTCCCCACTTCTTACCTTCCCTTCAACGAGAATGACCCCGACGAGATGCTTCTCTACGGCATGATTTCCGAGGCCAACCACAATGATGGCCCCCTTGACTCTTTCTATTCTGTCAAGGAGGAGGAGGTCAGCTCCGACGCCTCTGCTTCCACCCCAGCGGCCACTCCCAAGGAGAAGAGCTACAGGGGCGTGCGGCGGCGCCCATGGGGGAAATTCGCGGCGGAGATAAGGGATTCCACGAGGCACGGCATAAGGGTGTGGCTGGGGACCTTCGATAGCGCGGAGGCGGCGGCTTTAGCCTACGATCAAGCTGCGTTTTCCATGAGGGGATCGGCGGCGATACTGAACTTCCCGGTGGAGAGGGTGAGGGAGTCTTTGAAGGAGATGAACTACGGATCTGAAGAAGGCTGCTCGCCGGTGGTGGCTCTGAAGAGAAAGCACTCGTTGAGAAGAAAAGTGAATAGTAACAAGAAGAAGAACAGGGCGGAGAGCAGAGACATGAGAATAGACAATGTGGTGGTGCTGGAAGATCTGGGCGCAGATTACTTGGAACAACTCTTGATGTCCTCGGAGAATCCTAGGCCTTCAGAATCTCATTGCCTCAATGTTCATTAATTCTTTCTTTCTTTCCCTTCTCATAATCTCACATAATTAAGTATTTTGTATTATAAGAATGATCGTATTTGCAGATCATCATTTGAGCATATGTATGTTTTCCTCTGTTAATGTAAGGGAAATATTTATCTTATCTTTTTTTTTTTTTGGGGTGATGTAAAGTTGAAATGACAAGGAATGGACAGAGTCCTATGAGAGGCTTGTGCTATGTCTTATTTTAATTCGAGGAGGCTAATTACGTTTAGGTTATGAGATTGAATTGTCAACGCACATGGTCGAGTCTTGTGCTGGGAAAGGCACGCGTGGAGGAGCTCCTAGGCTTTTCTTACCGATATTGGGAACCATATTTGTCCTCGTGTCCTTCAAATCTTCATGCTTTAAGATCTTTGAGGCAAACAGATGATTACAAATAATAATAATAATAAAAAAAAAAAACAGGGGAATAATCAGAACAGGGGAAAGCAGTTCTGGCTTTGCATGTCATGTGAATAAAAGACAATTTACAAGTTTGATTAAAGGAAGCAATACCAGGGGCCAGGGCCCATTTTGGCATCAGTTGTACGTCTAGCATGGTATCTGATTAGGGATATGCTTCTCTCTTTTTTTTCGGTTGATACTGAAAGTGACAAAAACTGACTATTAAAGTTTGTTCATATGGTTTGTGTTCATTACAAGTGGCGGAGCCACGTACTCTGCCCCCTGTGGATTAAGCAAGACATTTATTATCTGGACTGTTATAATCACGTAATTACGAGGGGAAAAAAACAGAAGGATATAAAAATCAGAAAGCCTTTGTACTAAGTTTGTCGTTCTGATTATATTATTTACGGAGTTAAATGTGTTTCTGTGTGTAAGAAATTCGAACTTATTAAGCTCAGGCTCTGTGCTAACTGCAGAGCATATATAATACCTTTTCCGTTCACATCTGTTAAGAAAATTGGCTTAGCCAGCTATTTGGTATATTTAATCATATGCAGTCGTTATTGTGATAAAAGCTCATTAATATGTGCCATCATTAGAGATATTTTGAGAAAAAAATATTCTAGATTTAGGAGAAAAAATGAATTGATATATCATACTACTTCTAGTGTTTAATATAAGATATTGGACGAGATTTTTTATTAAGAGCATTTAAAGTACGGACGAGACCTTATATTAAGAATTAAAGATAGTTTTTAGGAACAAAATAAACTTTGTATAAGCTCTTGTATCTAAGTCGGAATGGAGAAGTTCATAGCCTACTAAACGAAAGGGGATATCACATTGGTGTACTCGGGAGTTGCAAACTTGCAATAACAGACTTTTACTTGTACAAGAGGCTAAAAATTAATAGTGCTGTAGAAGAGAGAGATACTTTCTTATCCATAGTTCTTTCTTTCTTTGGATGAATATTACATAGGAAGGCACCAGGAAGGAGGGTGGTTAAGTTGGTGGAATTATTTTTTTTCTGGATTGCCAATGAAAACTATTGGTGCAGAGGATATCAGAATATGACAAAATATCATTAATTGTGTCCGATATCACCTATTCTAAAAAAGAAGCTTCTTGTGGCAGGTTTAGTCTAAATTGAAGCGGTTGGGAACTTAGACCAAAACTTCTTTTGATTTAATTTGCAGAATCTATGACTTGATCAAGGTATTTATATCTTATATATATATATATATATATTCACGTGGGATTATATTTCATTAACATATTCCTTTTACGTCTCTTGTCCATGTAACTTACTAATATGGAAGTGGAATTCTGCTC
Organism: Inga laurina; assembly: GCA_963855925.1. NCBI lineage: Eukaryota > Viridiplantae > Streptophyta > Magnoliopsida > Fabales > Fabaceae > Inga > Inga laurina. Next base: position 57,232,604 of record OY979709.1, read on the forward strand.
TGTTTGGCTCAGAGGAAGCTTCTTGGATGCTGCATCCTGCAAATGTTGAGAAAGTGGATTTCCTCTCTTCCAACGCTCACTGTGTTTGTCTCATCTTTCATTATCAAATGGCTTTAGGCATTTTTTATAGTGCATGAATTTCTCCACCCCTCACCCACCCTCTTCAAAGTATCACGAATGAAATTTGATTAATACAAGGTGAATTCATTAAGGAAAAATCAATCTTTTAACTCCTATGCTTTTGTCTTTGCAGTCACTCAATCCATAAATGTTGATTCACTGCAACTTAATATCTCTAGTTTTGACTTTATTAAAACTCGCTCGGTCTATAAACAATAACTCATCATGATTCAGTTTTGATAGTTTTAACCATTTAAAATTTTAGTTTGTAAGCTTCATGAAATATATAATTGTTTTCTAAATTGCATGAGCTGATATTTTAAATAATTGAACTATAAGAACTAAATTACATCAAGTCAAAGTTGATGAATTAAGTTATACTTAAGTCAAAACTAGTTTGAGACTAAATTGCATGGAGTTAAAATTTAAGGACTGAGTTACAATCTAATCAAACGATAAGAAGATCATTTTTTTTTCAATTCATTAATATTGAGAACAAATACTACATACTCTAAAATTTCACACTGATGAAAAAATTTAAAAAAGGGGCATGATGGCGTGGCTAGCTATATACGGACAATTTGTTTGTTAGCAGGAGTTTTCTTTCATGTTGAATATTCCATTCAGAGAAGAACCACCAGCACATATGTATGTAGACTATAACTGTCACGTGATTTATGGTAATTAAAATGGCCGATTAAATTAATGGTCAATATATATGTCTGATGAAGGGTCAAGAGTGAGAAAGATTGAGTCCAAACCCATGGGATTAATAATTTGATTCAAAGTGAGGACGTTGATTTTGGGCTTAATATTAGTGGGGAATCGATGGTTTTAACATTGATTGGATATGTGGTTACCACCCTGCAATTAAATGAACTTGGCCACCTCAAGAAAAGGAGGAATACTACTAGTTTTGTAACTCTCATTATTATATGTAAATTTTTAAATACTGATCAAACTTTTTCCAAAAAGAGGCAATTAGGTATATGAAGTCTAAGTAACCTATTCAGTTTGACTGAACCGAATATTTAATTTCATAGTTGCTGGATTCCCTTTCATACTATCTGCTACTGCCAAATGCAATTCCTCATCGATAAAGCAAGGAAATAATAAAGAACACATCATAAGTGCCCCATGAATTGACCACATATAATAATCCTCGTTGATTTCAATTCTCTCTCATTCTGAATTACAAAATTGATTACATCTATTATCACAGAAATTAAAAAAAAAAAAAGGCCTAAAGAAGAAAAAAAGTGATCACTTATACATGTTCGATCCTTATTGTAAGATCTAATTGGGGTGTTGATAATGATCCTAAATGTAAAATATATTTTATATATTTATCTATTTTTTTAAATTAGCCCTATTAATATTCCCTCAATACTAATCAAGTAGGAGAAGAAGCTAAGGGAGGGAATTATGGAAGATACTGAAGATGATTATGGTATTTTAAAAAAATATGTCATATTAATTAAGTTTCTTAATATGATTAAATTAGATAATTAGGTCTTACATTAAAAACCAGATGAGTAGTATATAGGTTAGTGCAAAAGATAATAGAGGTTTTAAGTTTACTAATATAATTTAAAATTCTATTTGAGTCAAACTGTGTACCAATTATTTACTTAAATAGATAATTATATTAAACAAGACATATCAACGTTTACCAGGAAAAAAAAATACAAAGGGAAAATAATTATTAAAGGGATAATCAATTGACCATTTTCTTTTTGAGGATTTCATATAAAATGTATTTGAAATATTATAGACGGAAAACCATAGACGAAATTTGATTGAAGTTTTTATATTTAATATAAAAAACGGAGATCCTTTAATAGTGGAACTTTGGATGTGTCTTATTAGTCTTAAAAGAGCATATATAGGACAATATCCATTATCCATAGACAGACTTGCTTGAGAAATGATTTTTTGGATGCAGTTAGGCTTATCAAGATAACGATTTTTAGGATAATTCAAATTTAATCCTAGAAAGTTATGACATGCTTAAATGTAATTGACTGGCTGATGTTTAACATGTTGGAAGCGAGAACAAATCTAAAGCTAGTATGTTAGTCGAGCATGTTTTATCAATATTAATTCCTAATTTCACAGGGTTCCTTTATACGATTTCAGACTCTTTCTAATTTTAACATGGTGTAGTCTTTGTTGCTTTATTCATTATAAAATAAAATTGGAGTAAATTGTAAGTTTCGCTATTATTACAAATAATATACCTCGTTTCTCAAGAGATTTGAGTAAAAAATGCATAGTTTGATAATGAAAATCTATTCAGTTAAGAATAATGAAACTCATCATGTCCACAAAAACATATGAATTTTTTTTTTGGACATAAAAAAAAAAACATATGAATTTAACTATTGCTGTCAATATAAAAATTTTGCTAATAAGCAAATGTGTAAACATATATGTAAACACACCTTTTGATGAGTTGAGATCTAGGTATATAATATTCTGAGTATAATGAATGTAACACCAAGTCGATCAATCTAAACTTTGTTAACAAAAAATATATTTAGATTAAATTCTAAATATATGTCTATTTATGATTTCAAAATGAATATGCCCTAAGTTTTAAAGATGTTAAATGCTGCCGAAATTAATATATAGTAGTATTATAAATTGACGTCAACAATTTTTTTTGGGGATAAAATGGGCATAATCAAAGCTTCCTACTGAGGGCAGGCTTCATTGACGAATCAAACCTTGGAATGCTGGTGGCTTCCGTCAAAAAGAAGTCTAGTCAAATTAAAGACTTCATAAGGATATACAACTCTCTAGAGGCAACGTGCCTCTATTGGATTTTATATTTGAGATGGGACAAAACAAAAGGTTTACAGGGTAAACTGCTTTAATCTACACCTAGAATATATTTATTGCAACTGGTAAATAATAAAAAAAACTACACAAAAAAGGGCTTAATTTCAATTTCGTCACCAAATCAAATTAGGCACCGATCTTCTAAGTTTTGATCAAAGCAATCATTCGATTGCTTCATTGTCTGAATATTTTTTTTGACCAGGGTCGCTTCATTATCTGATTGAACTTATCCTTTTAGTATGAAAATAGAAATGTGTACATGACATACAATTTATTATATTATGTGTTTCTCCTCTTGATCCTACAAGAAAGGCAATAAATATTTTGTTGCACTATGCACGCATGATGTTGACGCCTTAACACAAATTTCGTTCCGATTTAAAAGACTATTTTTTTTAAGGAGTCATGCAAGAAAATAATTAAAATTAGTTGAAGTTCTACCTTCTATAAAAAAAGACATAATTTCCAAAATCACCATCTATTAAAGTCTTCAACATTTATCTTTGTTAGGATGTCAAGTGTAAGTAGACTTGTAGTAAAAGCGGAATATCTCACATAAAATAGAGTTGATTTTAAAAGAAAGACTCATAAACTTATTATTTTAAAATTTTGGATTAAGATGTTATTTTAAACTTATAACTATTTTTCCACATGTTTAGTTGTCCTTACCAAGCTTATGAAAACCGGACCGGACCGGCCAGTCCGGCCCGGTAACCGGCGAACCGGCCGGTTGGCCGGTCCGGTTTTCATTTTTAAAAAAAAAAAAAAATTTTTTTAAAAAATTTTTCCTTTAGAATTTCATACTATAAGTCTAAAATCTTCAATTTCTCACCGGTTCAGTCCCGGTTTAGCTCCGGTTTGGTCCCGGTTTGACCCACTGACCCTTAACCCAGTACCCTGACCGGTTCAATGACCGGTCCGAGTTTTAATACCTTGGTCCTTACCGTATCCAACTTTTTCAAAGTGAAATTATATATACTCATTATTTTGTGTATGTTTTTGTTTTACTTTAAAGGTTTGTTTGGTTTGACGGTGCGGCTTATATATAATAATATATCCTGTTATAAAATAAAAAGAAATATGATTGCTAATTTACAATTAAAGTTATTCTATAATTATAGGAGATGATGGAGGGATAATAGAAAATAATGGGGGATATCGATATCCACATAAATATTATATTCATAACATGTCTAATAATTATAATTATACTTTCAATATATATCATAATATTTATAAATATTATTTTGATAAAAAATAATTATAATTATAAGTAATATAATAGTATAAATATTTATGAGATGTTAGGACAATTTAGGGATATTGAAAAAAAAATGTGGGCAAAGTAGTCAAGATTTAACAAAATAGTGCTCTTCTCATTCAAATCCCCCCAATTTGGGGGGGGAGTTTTGAGGGGAGGGAGGGGACTCCCCTTCTAAATTTTTGGTCTTCCCAATCAAAAAGAGGGGAACAAAATCCCCCCCCGGTTCCGTCCCGTCCCCTCAAATCAAATAGACCCTAAGTATATTGCATTGGGCCTCATGCTATTGTTGAGTTTATTTTTTAATGTATAGAGACATAGTTTGTGGGTATCATTTTATCTTGGTTTAATAAATTGTCTTCTTATAAAGAAGCATATACTCTATTTCTATTACAAATACACTTATTATAAGTATGACAAAGTAAGGGAAATATGATTAATTATAACGCGTATGATTAAAATAATAAATAACAAACATTTTTCCAAGACTATGAAAAGCGTATAAACGTGTCGTATTATGATAGCACTATTAAGACTGTTTAGCAATCATTGAAAAATAGGTGGGAAAAAGAAAAGGGAAAATTTCAAAAAATTATATTGGAAATAGTAAAAGAACAATTCAGTATATTGAAATTGTAAAATGACAGATCAAGCGGTGTCAGACGGGCAGATGAATTTGGGATTTTGAAATCTCGGCCAAATGACGAAAATGCCCTTCAGCCCTCAGTCGGAATAACAACATAGGAGTTGTTAATGGCAAATCCGGAGTTGTTAATGGCGAGATCGATGGTGTTATTGGCCCCGGAACTTGTTATTTGTGAAAGAAGAAATTTGAATTGTTAATTTCGAATCCAGAGTTGTTAATTAATAAATGGGTGTTGTTATTGGCCCTGAAATTTGTTAAGTGCGAAAGAAGAGAATGGAGTTATTAATATCGACACCGGAGTTGTTAATGGCGAGATCGGTGGTGTTATTGGCTCTGAAACTTGTGAATTGTAAAAGAAGAATTGAAGTTGTTAATAACGAATCCGGATGTGTTAATTACGAGGATCATGTTGTTATTCTGAAGTGGGGATGAAGGGCTGAAGGGCATTTTTGTCATTTGGTCAAGATTTCAAAATGCCAGATTCCTCTGCCCGTCTAACACCACCTGATTTGTCCTTTTGCAATTTCAATATACTGAATTATCCTTTTACTATTTTCAATATAGTTTTTTGAAATTTTCCCAAAAGAAAACGCAAAAGATTGTTCATTACGGTCAACTATATTAAATGATCAAATTTTCTTCAGATTAATTTTTTTTGGGGGAAGAATTGGGAGATAAAATTCTCTGCCGTTTTACATAAACTAGATAAGGTAAGCTAAAAAATTCAATAAAATTGATGCTATGCATAAATGTCGTGGACGCATATGGTTTTTATTTTCCTTAAAATTTAAACAAGAGAAGGCGAGTATTAAAAATAGTGAATCAGTTGAATTTCCGATTTCGTCATGGTGTGCTGGTGGTCCCTTTCTATTCAGGTAGGGGACGAACTTACAAAGGTTTCACCTTGTAGATTCATTCATTGAATTCGACACTAAATTATTTGTTTTTTTTTTTTGTACAAATAAAAATGTCGAGTGGAATGATTTTTTATAGTATCGAGCAGGACTGTGCTCCAACCAAGTGGGCCTGTGAAACCAGATAAACCCTGACATATAGGGCCACGTTAATGGATTAGCCCATCCCAACAGCGAGAGCAGTCTTAGAAGTCACTGGACGGGAACGGGTTTCTTGTTGACCCATGGGTACGGGCCCATTGGACTAACTATTACAGCGATTGGCACGGTACCCATCACTATGATGAGAACCCATTCTGCTCATGTTGGTGTTTTCTATTTTCCAAATATAAGATCTAGAATTGCCACACCCCATTCCCCCGGTTTTTAACCTTTATTTGCATTTATTTTCTTTTATGAGAATTTCGAGTTTGAGGCTTGACTTTACTTTTTTTTTTTTGCTAAGGATAAGTATTTTTTATTGAAGGCAATTCTATTTAAGATATTAACGGGTACTAGGGTGTGTTTGGTTTGAGAGTAGGGAAGTGGGGAGAGGAGGGTTGGGAGGTAAATTACCTTTTTAAACGGCTCCTCTTCAAAGTTTACCCTCTCATTAAAAGATCTGGGTTTTTTTATAATAAATTTTGGAGGGAACTTGAGTCCCTCTCTCAACTGACATGCTTCTTCTTACTGAGGTTCCCAGCTTTGATTTCTTTTTGGTCAAGTTTCTTCGGGCCAGCTTCATGGGTCGAGGGTGAGAAACCCTCCATGAGAATGTCACCAAGTTGGAATCTGTGTTTCCTTCGAATCAGGCCCATAAAAAAGCCCATGTTCAATCCAATCATGATTTTATGTCAAGAGTAGTAGGAGCTGTTTGATTTTATTTTTAAAAACTGTTTTTTTTTAATTTTTAAAACAATAAAACCTATCTGATAAACTATTTTAAAAAAAATTGTTTCTAAAAACAAAAAGTTGTTTTTAAAGTCTAAAAAGCAGAAACACTTTTTAGTTATTTTTTTAGTTTTGTTTTCTTATTTTTTATTTTTTGAGGTTGCTACTTATCCACTATCGAAATTACACTACCAATGACGACCATCGCTATGTCACCACTGGCGACCACGCTGTCATGTCTCTTAAAAAACAGATTTTTCAAAACAATCTATCCAAATAGATTGTTTTATTTTTTTATTTTTAAAACTTGTTTCTAAAAACTGTTTGTGAGGGAAAAACAAGAGAATGGAATCAAACAAGCCCTCTCTCTCTCTCTCTCTCTCTCTCTCTCTCTCTCTCTCTCTCTCTCTCTCTCTCTCTCTCTCTCTCTCTCTCTCTCTCTCTCTGTTTTATTGATAGCAAACTACACCCTGGTCTTTAATCAATTGGAATGGAGCCAAATGGACTTTCCAATGTGAGTAGTTTCCTCTAAAAACGCCTTCAACATTCCCACAAGCTCTCAACCGAATCATCGTACTTGAGTACTTTAATTTCTTCATGAAAGAAACTGAAAATTAATTAGTTGCTTTCCAACATATTTCATTATAGAAATCAAATATTTTTTCATTGTAAAACAATTTGAATAATTCCTATGCAGGAAGTATTCGAGGAGAATATAACGAAGTCGTGGTTATATATTATTTTTCAAACTAAGACATCATAAAATATCACTCCATGCATTGGCAGTCGGCACGATCGGCTTCTAACATGAGACTTGCATATATAAGGGAATAACATGAAATCCTTGCACCCATCTATAAATCCTTCTATATAAATAGAGCACAATCTATAACTAATTTGTTCGCAAGCACATATATAAGCTGATTTTATTTTTGATGGAGGAAGAGTAAGGTTTGGCTATGGCTGTGGATTCCCAAACTTACGAGGCTGAACAGCTTCAGCTTTCTTGGTCTGAGGTTTACAGTGGTGGAGTGAAGGGCATGGCTTTAACGCGATAGGAGGCTTCTTCTCCAGAAATGGCTTCTGATCAGCGGCAACACACAGGTTGGTGACACACAAAAGGCCAAGAAACAGCACTAGCAAGGTTGAAGAAGAGGAAGACATGTTCATGGTTTCTATTATGATTTTCTCTTAATTAACAAACCCTAACAAGGGAACTTTCCTATTTATACTAGTTTTTGACCTTTACTGGCCCTTCATTATTCCCGATCCAACTGTGTGGATGAATCCTTAGTTGAACAAATATTTCTACAGCCGCCTTTGACGACCCAAGGCTATTTGGATTGTACGAGTTGATTAACTAGATACGCTGTCTAAAGTGAGTATTATATTATCCATGGCATATATAACTAGTGTAATTTATTATGTATTTAACATGATACTGAGACTGTCAACTACAGTGATTAGAGAGAGAAATAACAAGAAGAGAGACGAAGAATCACATGTATTATTGACAGAATTAAGAGCAATAAGCTCATACTATCATTAACAAATGATCAACCCATTATTGAGGGCAACGAACAACTAATCCCAAAACCCTTGAGAATTTCAGAGAAACTTCTATCTCTAGAGAGAGACCTAGGTCACTCTCTTTGTTTACATATCGTGTGATCAATATCCTTTCATGCACGCTCTTAACTTATAAATTAATACCTTTTATACAGAGTTTTGGGTCAATTAGTAACATAGTGATTAACACTTGTTATATTAACTAACTCAACTTCTAATAGATATATTGGGGATTATCCTAAAAAATATAAATATATCATCGATAATGTTTGTATAATATAAAATCTATCTGAAATTACATTATCCATAAGCTGTAACAGTTAGACTCCGTGCAAGTAGGAATTTAGGGTCTAGTTTCAAGTAATTTGTCTTCTATGCTTTTCTGTCAAATTATAATTTCACGAGATACTTTAACCTCTATTGATAAAATATGTTCCACTTGACGGGTCATCAAGTTTAATCTGGAGCATCTCCTAACATTAACTAGACCTTAGTATTTATTTTTCACACTTTTGCATTCTCTATGTTGGTAGGAGCAGTTTTCTGATACAGAGACTAATATAGTTATTATGCTATTTTGTTTGGTGATAAAATATATTTTGTGAAAATTGTATAATTAAAGTAGCTTAGATTATAAATGGGATAATTTTCTTTTGGTTTTTTTCATAACGTGCACTAATATTAAAGGGGTGAAGGGAGCGGAGTAAATAATTGGAAGAATGACGGGAAGGTAGAGATAGAATGGTAGAGACCAAAATGCATGTTTTCATTAAATGAGTGTTTGGTTTCACGTTTCAAGGTCCTTATCGCGCGAAAAAATTTCAAAACGTGCGATTGAAAGGGAAGGACAAAATATCATTGTTTGGATACACTTTTTGAGAATCGCACATTTTCTAAACATTCGCACGATACGTTAAAAGCTACTGCATGTAGCTTTTTGTTTGTGATTCGTGCGATATGTTTTTTCAAAAAAATTTAATTGTACCCAGTGTGTTATCAGACTGATTATAATTTTATCTTTAATATACTTTTTCAGCTTCAAAAATTACTTTAAAATATTTTTTAGTGCTTTTAACCCTTAAAATATTTTTTCAGTTGTACCAAGTGTGCTAACAAACTGTTTACAATTTTACCCTTAATGTACTTTTTTAATTTCAAAAATTACTTTAAAATATTTTTTAGTACTTTTAATTCCTTAAAATATTTTTTCAGTTGTACCCAGTGTGTTATTAGATTGATTGCAATTTTACCCTTAATGTATTTTTTCAGCTCCAAAAATTACTTTAAAATATTTTTTCAAAAGCACCTAATTTTTTAAAGTAATTTTTAAATAGTTATTTGATTTTGTTTAAATATTTTTCCATCCACTCTCTCTTCCATTATCACAAAAGTCATTTATGTTCAAACCAATCCAAACACTCACTTACTTTTACAAAAGTCATTTATATAATCGCCAATCCAAACATAAATTACGATACAAAATCTAGCTTTTATCAAAAATACAATTATAAAAAGTCAAATAAGAAAAAATCATTTTTTTATCGCTGTCCCAAACACACACTTAATTTATTAAATAATGCATGGATTATGAATCATCGGGTTTCTAATAATTTAGGTAACCTAACCTCTCAATATCTTGGCTTCTCCTAATTTGGACAAGTTTATGTGCCAAACAAGTCAAAGAAGGATCGGTGTTGATATTGATGTCTCTTTATTAATCTCGTCTTACTCAGAACCAAATTATGACTTAGCTTCTCGCACGTAATATACAAATCATCCTTATAGCTGGCTATCTCTTTCTTATCCTCTTTGATTAACCCACTCCGCAATTATTGATAGGTGATCGGGTACTCTTGCCTTCAATCAACAACGACTTTTCTTTGAAAATTCCAAGCACCATTTTTTTTAAGAAAGCAAAAAAGAATTAGTACAACTGTATTTCCACGAATACTAGTAAAAACCTCTAAATGAGTGTGACCTTGTGGTATAGTGCATGTGACACTAGTGTAAAATACTAATTTAACTATATGATTTTGTATCAGTTACTTGAAGAATATAAGTGATAATTCATGTAACATAATTTCGCTTTTGTTTTACATGTAATTGGCGTTGTAATATACAATATGGCTTCAGTTACTTGAAGAACAGAAATAATAATTTATGTGACATAAATTTGCTTCTGTTTGAAGTGTAACTGATGTAGTAATGTATAATATGACATTGGTTGTATATTCAACTGATGCCGTAATAAAGATGCTATGACAATAATAATTATGGCATCCGTTTAATAAGTACTAGAAGCCATAATTAATATAAAGTTTTGGAATTTAATTGTAAAATAAATAAATTTGAAATAAACATGTCATAACTATGATTAAATACTATAAATAAATTTTAGAAATTATTTTTCCCCAAAATATAATTATATTATAGTTATATTATAAATTAATTTTTTTAAGTGGGTCATTTATAACTCAGGACCATCTAATAGAGATTAGTGAATTTCTTTTAACTACTGAACTATACCTAATTAATCATTAAAAAAAAGGATGATCAATTTATGGGTGGAACTTGACAATTTGTCTACCGAACTTACTTATAGCGTCGGATCCTATAGGAAACCAAGGCCTTAATTATAACTCACATGGCTCTAAGGAAGTCTTAGAAATATATTAACTATTTTTTTCTAAAGAAAAGGAAATATTACATCGGTTTCCACTCCACCCGACGCCCTAATGCTTTCAACAAAAACCTCTACTACTCTTCTAACTTCGTGGCTTCTCTATATGAATTTCACTCTAGCTTTGCTAACTTCGCAACTTCCCTTCATTGTTGTGGACATAGTGGCTTCTAGATAGAGTACTATAAAATTTTTTATAAAATTATAAAATTTTATTCTATGGAAAATTTTTTTATTCCGTAGCAAATACAGTTGCAAAATTTTAAAAATTATAAAATTTTATGTTAAAAATAATATTATAAAATTAATTATTAAATAATTTTAATAAAAAATAAATATTATTAGTAATAAATATTATATTATTATTTATTAATATTATATTTAAAATTTTTGACTAAAATAATATTTTTAATATTATTATATTAGTTATTATTTAATTTTATTTAAAAATAAATTATTATTTATTAATATTATATTTATCATTTTATACTAAAAATAATATTTATAATATTAAATTATTTGTTATTAAGTATTTTAAATTAAAAATATAGTTAGATTTAGAAAATTGATTAAAATATAGTTATAAAAATATTTATTAAATATTTAAAATATATTGAATTTAAAATTAATTAATCATAAATATATAAATATTTTTTATAAATTTTTTAATTTATTTTATTTTTAATAATATTATATAATAATATTATATATAAAATTAATTTTATATTATAATAATATTATATATATAACATTATGTAATAAAATAACGCAGGTTCATCTTAGCACAACTGGCAAAGGCTCAAGCACGAAGGCACTAGGAGTATGAGGTCGCGGGTTTGAACAGGAGGGGAGGCATTTTCAATATTTAAGAGGCGTAGACACATGGTAGTGCTTGGAGGTGACACGTGGCGCATGCGAGGAGGGTGGACACGTGATAGCACTCAAAGGTGACACGTGGCAACGCAAGGAGGAGACACATGGCTGAACCAATGACTGCATCTATTACGACGTCGGTTTAGTTACATTGCGATGCCATAATATAATATATATTTTTTTGCTACGACTAATTCCGCTACACCCTAAATACTGTGGCGAAAATGCAATTTTAACTAATGCCAAATTAACTTTTTGCATTAGTGTGATGTGGTTAGTAAGTATAGCATTCAAAGTAGCATTCCAAAGAAAACCCAATTATATACCCATCAACATGTGAAAACCTTATCTTGCTCTTAATGATTAATTCTGCAGAAATGTGCTATTTAACTATTTCAAATTAAACTATATATAAATAAAAAGCTTTAAAATACAGCCCCTAAATAACAACGCACAATTCTGAATAAAGACTTTTTTTATATTCCTTTTATTAGAGACAATTTTATTCGAGGCATCGTCAAACACTAAATGTAAGTATATCTCCCAACAATGATTCAAATATTGGTTCAACATGTTGTAGGAGATTAACCATTTCCATTGCACCAACTCCTGCTGGTAAGACACAGATTTTTAAAGAGGCATGTAGATAGCAAGTAATTATTAGAAATTAAAACCATGAAGAAAAGAAACACGCTTTTCAGAGCCAAGCGGAAAGTGACAATGTTTTCTTGGCGGCCTAATTAATTTGGAAAGCCTTGGCAAGACTGAGCAAGGCCTGTTTGAGTAGTCCAAACAGGCCCAGCTCATTATTGGTCTCTGATGGCCCAAGACCGTCTCCCAATGAGTCACCTACCGCCAAGATCATTAGGCCTTCAAATGCTCTCTCCACATTCATTGAATGCCAATTCTTGGGTTAAGGTGAAAATTTGTTTTAGAAGTTTTCGCGGAGAAACAACATTACCTTAAACTTTTTTTTAGATTTAATGTTGCTCCAAAAATATTAAAATAGAGTAATGTTATTTTTTACTCTTAAAAAGTTAATAATTAACATCAATTTTTTAACAATATGGGGTAAGATTCTATGTTTTAAAATTTTTGGGGTGATATTGAATCCAAACGGGGTAACGTTGTTTCTTAGCAAATATTTTTAGGATAAATTTACACCTTAACCCAAATTTATGGGCACATATGGTTTTTATTTTCCTTAAAATTTAAACAAGAGAAGGCGGGTATTAAAAATAGAGAATCAGTTGAATTTCGTCATGGTGTGCTGGTGGTCCCTTTCTATTCATGTAGTGGACGAACTTACAAAGGTTTCACCTTGTAGATTTATTCACGGAATTCGACATTAAATTATTTTTTTTTGTACAAATAAAAATGTCGAGTTGAATGAGTTTTTATAGTATTGAGCAGGACCGTGCTCCAACCCAGTGGGCCTGTAAAACCAGATAAACACAGACATATAGGGCCACGTTAATGGATTAGCCCATCCCAACAGCGAGATCAGTCTTAGAGGTCACTGGACGGGAATGGGTTTCTGGTTGACCCATGGGTACTGCCCCATTAGACTAACTATTACAGCAATGAGCACGGTACCCATCACTATGATGAGAACCCATTCTGCATATGGTGGTGTTTTCTATTTTTACAAAATAAGATCTAGAACTGCTGAGAAATGGGTCAATGATGAACTTCAGTATTTATTTAAGGCTTGGAAGTCCTAAAGTGTCTTTGAGTAAAGAGATGAAAAAGTTCGGACTAACGTGGACCAACGGTCTGAAATTTACCCCTGGTTTGTATCATTTACATTTTTCTCAATTCATTTGATATTAGATAGGGTAGATTTTGGTCCCAATAACTTTGTTGGTGTCTCTATTTGAGATCTTCTGATCTTATTCATATATGACACCACACAATCATTAGGATCCGGATACATCCACCTCCACTAATGGAACAGTTTTTAACCTTTATTTGCATTTATTTTCTTTTATGAGAAGTTTGAGTTTGATGCTTGACTTTACACTTTTTTTTTACTGAGTACATGTATTTTCTATTGAAAATAATCTTGTTTGAGGTATTAACGGGCACTAAATGTGGATCCTTGAGTCCCTCTCTTAACTGACATTGCTTTTTCTTACTGAGGTTCCCAGCTTTGATTTCTTTTTGGTTAGCTTTCATCGAGCCAGCTTCATGGGTTGAGGGTGAGAAACCGTCCATGCGACCGTCACCAAGTTGGAATCTGTATTTCCTTCGAATTTCCTTTGAATCAGGCCCATAAAAAAGGCCATGTTCAATCCAGTCATGGTTTTAGGTTAAGACTTAAGAGTAGTACTCTCTCTCTCTCTGTTTTATTGATAGCAAACTACAACCTGGTCTTTAAGCAATTGGAATCGAGCCAAATCGACTTTCAAATATGAGTAGTTTCCTCCAAAAACTTCTTCAACATTCCCACAAGTTCTCAACCGAATCATCGTACTTGAGTACTTTAATTTCTTCATGAAAGAAACTGAAAATTAATTAGTTGCTTTGCAACACAATTCAATAGAAATCAAATATTTTTTCACTTTAAAACAATTTGAATAATTCCTATGCAGGAAGTATTCGAGGAGAATATAACGAAGTCGTGGTTATATATTATTTTGGGTAAAGGTGTATCCAGCACCTCAAACTATTTTTGGAGGTGCAATCAGCACCATAAAGTATTTAAGGGTGCAATCAGCACCCTAAACTATTTTTGGAGGTGCAATCAGTACCCTAATGTATCAAAATGGAACAATTACACTCTTTCACTAACAGAATACTAACTCCGTTTGCTAAAGTTCAAATTTTTAGAGGTGCAATTGCTCTATTTTTACTACATTAGAGGCAAAATTGCAGCCTTAAATACTGAAAGAAAATAGTATGTTAGCAAACGGAGTTAGTATTCTGTTAGTGAAAGGGTATAATTGTTCCATTTATAATACATTAGGGTACTGATTGCATCTCCAAAAATAGTTTAGGGTGCTGATTGCACCATTAAATACTCTAGGGTGCTGATTGCACCTCAAAAAATAGTTTAGGGTGCTGATTGCACCCCAAAAATAGTTTAGGGTGCTGATTGCACCCTTAAATACTTTAGGGTGCTGATTGCACCTCCAAAAATAGTTCAGGGTGCTGGATGCACCTTTACCCTATTATTTTTCAAATTAATACATCATAAAATATCACTCCATGCATTGGCAGTCGGCACGATCGGCTTCTTACATGAGACTTGCATATATAAGGGAATAACATGAAATCCTTGCACACATCTATAAGCCCTTCTATATAAATAGAGCACAATCTATAACTAATTTGTTCGCAAGCACATATATAAGCTGCTTTTATTTTTATTTTTTGATTACAAAGGCAAGCAATGCTTGAAGTTTAGAAAGACCTATGAATAGGTGATACATGCCTATCCTGCGACGGCAGGTCACACTGGAGTGCAAAAAGATGAGTACATTCCCTAGGTGATGACCCAATATCTGTGTAGTCCTGGATGTTTCTGTAAGCATTCTTTGCTAACCAATCAGCACATCTGAGATTTTCTCTGAACGAATGGGAGATTTCAATATCCCAATCCCCATAAATAATGGACCTAGTATCAATAATGACCTCATATAGAGGATGATCGGTTCCACACTCAACCGATAAAAGCTGAATAGCCTGTAGTAAATCTGTGAAAAGTCTGATCTTGGTGAATCCCATCTGCTTGCATAGACGGAGTCCTCCGTTGATTGCATGGATTTCCGCAGCAGTTGGGAAGGTATATCCTAACTTCTGTTGAAATCCACGAATCCAGTTGCCATGATGATCTCTAATTACTCCACCGCAAGCTGCCTGACCGCCAGTATATCTGAATCCATCCACATCTACTCGCACAAAGCCCAGTTCCGGTGGTTCCCAGCGTCTCGGCCCCCTCTCTGGTATTTGAAAGATCTGATGTCGAAATCTACCGTTCTCCACGCCTTCCGAGAGATGATACAAGCACTTGTGAACTATTCCTCTTGCATTGTCCGCTCGTCCTTCAAAAGCTTGATTGCATCTATTCTTCCATAGAAGCCAGCATACAGTACCGAACACTCTATGCCATGGCCATTTGGCCACCTTCCTAGTTCCCGGGCAACACTGTATATTCCATGTAAGCCATTCCTGCAAATTACCAGAGAAAAACATAGGATAATATATATGGTTAGTTAAAAGAAACCACACTCTCTTAGCCTGTTCACAATCCCTCAGAACGTGTATGATACTCTCCTCACACTCACACTGAAATGGACAAGTGTTTGGGACACTCAAGTTATGTCTCGCTCTCATTTGGTTCGTAGGGAGTCTCTCGTGGAAAACTTGCCACAAAAACAGCTTAACTCTTTCCGGAATATCCCAGTGCCATAAACGCCGCCAATGACATTGGTGTCTTTGCTCATGCTGCTGAAAAACCATGTCGTAAGCCGACTTCACACTAAAAACTCCCTCAGATCCGTTCCGCCAGCAAAAAACATCATCCCCGGAGCTCGAAGGAGGAGTCACCAGCATAATTTTGTCCACAACCCAATGAGGAAGAAACAATCCCCACTTAGTACAGTCCCATTGACCTGAATGAGTGACGAAAGAGTCAACCCGTGCTTCCATATCTACTAGCTGTGTATTTCTGTCGATGTAGGATTTTAAAGGCCTATCAACAGGCGCCCACCGCTCCTCCCAAACTCGGGTATTTCTGCCACTTCTTAACTTCTTATCAATACCGCTCATAAACACCTCCCAGACTGCCACAATACTACTCCACACTGCTGATTGACTGTGACGTCTACGCACCTCTGGTAGTCTCTCATCCCCGCATGAATATTTAGCCCTTAAGCACTTCACCCACAGGGCTTCCGGTTGGGTGATCATTCTCCAACACAATTTCATGAGGAAAGCTTTATTCTGACAGTGAAGATCTTTTATCCCCAAACCTCCTTCATTCTTCCCACTCTTTAGTAAATCCCAAGCTAACAAGTGCAATTTCTTGGAATCCTCTTGCTGGTTCCAAAAGAAATCACGACTCAATTTTTCTAATGCTGTCAACACTCCTTTCGGGATCAGAGATGATTGCATCTGATACTGGGGAATTGCTGTTAAGACCGACTTGATCAATACCGTCCTGCCCGCCATACTCAAATAACGCCCTCTCCATTTGGTCAACTTTGATCTGACCTTCTGGATTAGCGGCGCAAAAGTCATCTTGACCATACGCTTATGAAATAACGGAACTCCCAAATATTTCCCCAAATCTGCGGTCAAACCAATCCCCACAGTCTGACTCAACTCATAGGCTCTGTTAAAATGAATATTCCTTGACACGAACATTTTTGACTTGTTCAAATTTATCCTATGCCCCGAGACTTGACAAAAGAGCTCCATTACTTTCTTAATCTCATCCATCTGCTCATTAGTGGCTTCACAGAAAAGAACCAGATCATCCGCAAAGAAGAGATGCGAGATCCTTGGTCCAGACATACCCATCTTTAGAGGTCGCCAATTCCCCGACTCAACTTCCTGGTGAATAAGTTGCCCCAATAATTCCATACATAGAACAAACAGATACGGGCTCAACGGGTCACCCTGTCTTACACCCCTCGATGGTGTGAAACTCTCAGAGGTATCTCCATTCCAAACAATCCTCATGGACGACGATGAGACACAAGACATAATGAGTTTAACAAAATCTCCTCCCAAACCCAGGCTGTGAAGAGTGAATTCCAAGAATCGCCAGTCCAGTCTATCAAATGCCTTTTCCATGTCTACCTTTATTGCCACATACCCCTTCCTACCCTTCTTGATTCTCAAGGAATGTATAGCTTCTTGAGCTATAATAATGTTGTCCACCCCTTGTCTGCCATTGATGAAGCTGCACTGATTATCGGCCACAAGATAATTCATAACACATTTAAAACGATTGGCAATAACCTTAGTGACAATTTTGAAGCTAACATTGCAGAGAGATATAGGTCTAAAATCCCTCAAAGATGTAGGCTGATCAACCTTGGGAATCAGGACAATATTCGTCTGATTAATTTCATGAACATCCTCTGGGTTCTCAAAGATGTTACAAACCAGGTCACAAATCTTCTCCCCAACGCGTTCCCATTGTGATTGAAAGAAGTGAGGATTTAATCCGTCCGGTCCCGGTGCTTTGAACGCCCCCATTTGAAATGCTGCGTTCTTAATCTCAACAGTTGAAACAGGTCTCTGAAGGAGATCAACCTGGTTTGCCTCCATAGAAGGGAAATTAGCCGGCCATGGTGAAAAAGGAACCGAAAAATTCTCTGCCGTAAATAGATTCTTAAAATACCCAACGGCCATACTACTCAAGCGACTCTCATCAGAAATCCAATTGCCTTGCTCATCCTGAAGTGCCTCAATTTTATTCCTTTTTCTCCTGGCAATGGTGCTGGCGTGAAAGAACCTCGAATTCCTATCCCCTCCACTAAGCCATTTGCACCTTGACTTCTGGAACCAAATCAATTCTTCCTGCAGGCTCAGCTTATGAAATTCATCCCACAACTGCTTCTCAATCCTGAAAAGCCCATTTCTGTTGCCCTCACAACACCTCTTGCGGTCTATACCTTCTAATCTTCGGATGATTTCTCTCTTTTTCTTAGCCACATTCCCCACCACTCTGTCGTTCCAAGCCATTGCCTCTTCTTTAAATAACTCATGCCCTTGGATCCAACCTTTCCCGTGCCATGCCGATCTAACCACATCACCGAATCCCTCCTCCGCACACCATGCTGCTTGGTACTGAAACCTTGGCTTCCTACATAGACTCGGCTTATCTGACCTGTCTCCAACCACCACTACACGATGGTCAGAATTGAACCTGAGGCAATGATAAGCTTTCGCTTGTGGATTCTTGATATCCCACTCAAAATTACAGAAAGCCCAGTCAAGTCTCTCTTTGACCCCAGTCTTCTCCCAGGTAAACTTGTCCCCTACAACCGGAATTTCAATGAGGCCACAGTCCTGAATACCCTCTTGAAAATCAAACATTGAAGCATTGATCGGTGCCGCCCCACCCTCTTTATCACTGGGACTCAAGATGGTGTTAAAATCTCCTAAGACCAGCCAGGGTGAGTATATATTTTGGTAAATCCCACGCAAAGCCAACCACAAAACTCTTCTAGCTGGAATATTTGTATCCCCATATACAAAAGTGGTCAGCATCAAATTTTGGCCATTTCTCTCAGAAATTTTGCAATGCAACAACTGCGTATTGGAACACAAATATTCAACCAAAAAATCCCTGCTATTCCAAAGCACCTAAATCCCACCTGCATAACCTGTAGCTTCTACTCTTACCCAGTCTGTAAAACCCAGCTTCCTCATCACCCTATCAGCTCTATTACCACTAATCCTAGGCTCAACAATACCCATAACATCAATAGAATATTTTTTAACCACATCTTTAAATATCCGAGAAAAGGCTCTACCTCCCGCCCCCTGACAATTCCAACATGCTATGATCATAATAAAAACACATTGACAGGGAGAGAAAAAATGAAATTACTTATCTGGCGGTTTCCCTTCCATCATTACCACCACCTCGAGTTGAGAAACAGGTTGAGTTGCAGAACCACACTGCTGCCTATCACATTCACCAGCTGAAGCTGTCATTTTTCCCTGAGTGCTCGAAACTATTTGAGTGCCCTGGACCTTTTCTGGATCAACAAGCCCCTGCCTCTCTTCATCACCAATCTGAACAGCTGAACACGTGGAGTTCGTTTTTCCTTTATGGACTTGCTGTCCGTCAACGTCCAATTTTTGGATCAGCTCTTGCATCTCTTTTGGCTCCAATCCTCCTCTTACAACATTATGGACTCTATGGGTTATCTTTTTTGTAGAAGATTTAATTGGCTTCTTTCCATTCAGGCTCGCCTCCACTGCTGGGCCCAATGCCGAAATCTTTGGCCCACCCACATCTCCATTTTGCACCGGAATGGTGCTAGCCTTTTTCAAATTCACAGCCCACCTTTTCTCTCCCACGTGACTGCCCTTTCTTTCCTTAAAGGGACCCATCTTGATAGCTGTGTTATTCCTCTGCCCAACCCGAGAGGATCCTTCTGAATCTTCTTTCCCAGCTTGCGCCGCTTCCTTCCCTATTCTGCGCTTAAAATTCAAATCTGACTCGGGAATCACTCCCTCATCACCCATCGTACCGTCTAGAACTGCAAATCTGGACTGGGTAACTCTGACCTTCTCCACTCTTTCCGTCAATCCCGTCTGCCTCCCCTCACCAACCATGCTTCTACTGTCACCAGCTCTCGAGAAGCGCGCTTTCAGAGGTCTGTGGACGAACATCCAGGGGCCGAAGGGTTCATCCTTCGCCGGATTACCTTTCACCGTCAATGACTTACTGCCCTCAGAATTTTCCGGCATCTGCTTCTCTACCACGTTCCCTGAATCCACCACTATCTTCTCTGGGCAGAGCTCTTTCCGATGGCCATATCGCCCACAGGTAAAACAAATACAACCCAAACCTTCATATTCAATGTTAAATAAAGTTGAGGCCGATATGATTTTCGGGACCAGTTTTTTTGCAAGTCTAGCTCCACGCATAGCCTAGCAAAGCGTCCTCTGTTTACTTTAGCCTCATCCACCTCCAAATCTTCAATGGTATTCATATCCACTTTTAGAGTCTTCCCGATCATGTCCCCAATTCTCCACATGCAATCTTTATTATAGCACAGCAAAGGCACATTTGGAATTCTGACCCATGTAGCCACTCTTCCTAGTGGATTTTGGAAGGGATCGAACTGCGAAGACCATCTCTGGACCAATATGGTGTGCTGCGCAACCGACCACGGACCACCCAGGAGAATTCTCTTATATTGCTGACCCCAGTCCACTGAATCTTTCAACCTCACCACGTAATAGTTGTTAGGTAAATCAATTAATTCAAAAGTCTTGATATTCCACAAACGGCTCAGGTGCTCTTTCAGTCTATAAAAATTAATTCTTGCACCGAGAATTGTGATAATCAACGAATTGTTCCATGGTTTCGCCCATCTATTATATTCCTCACGTGTCATGGTCATAGTTGGGTACACCTCCATTAGCTTTTTCATTTCTTCTGACAGCTCAGGAATTTCCCAGTTTTGATCCAAAATCTCGGAGAACAGAGGATCCTCCTCCACACGCTGATAACCGTTGGCTATACCATTGAATTCTGATCCCTTGAAACGTAACAAGGATTCTTTATACGACCTTCCAGGCTCCATTCCCTTCTGTATAATCTGCTCTGACTTGTTCCCAGTGTTATACCCCTTCTCCAGCTCTGAAGCAATGACGATATCCGACATCGACACACTCAGAATATGAACCTCTGCTTCCTTAGGATCCATCCCTAATTTGTCTTCCCCTGCAGCCTTCCGCTTTTCCTCTTCTATCTCTGACCTATCCTTTCCAGCATTCGCATTTAAACCCAAAGTCTTCACCGCCGGCGTTGCCTGGACGCCGGGATCAACCATCGGAGAAAAGCTACACAGCGGCTCGTTTTCCAAGAGAGAAAAAACCTAGTTCCTACAGTAAATGTCAAATAAGCTGCTTTTATTTTTGATGGAGGAAGAGTAAGGTTTGGCTATGGCTGAGGATTCCCAAACTTACGAGGCTGAACAGCTTCAGCTTTCTTGGTCTGAGGTTTACAGTGGTTGAGTGAAGGGCATGGCTTTTCCAAGTGAGGAGGCTTCTCCTCCAGAAATGGCTTCTGATCAGCGGCAACACACAGGTTGGTGACACACAAAAGGCTAAGAAACAGCACTAGCAAGGTTGAAGAAGAGGAAGACATGTTCATGGTTTCTCTTATGATTTGCTCTTAGTTAACAAACCCTAACAAGGAAACTTTCCTATTTATTCTAGTTTTTGACCTTTACTAGCCCTTCATTATTCCCTATCCAACGGCGTGGATGAATCCTTAGTTGAACAAATATTTCTACTGCCGCCTTTGACGACCCAAGGCTGTTTGGATTGTACGAGTTGATTAACTAGATACGGCTGTCTAAAGTGAGTATTATATCCATGGCATATATAACTAGTGTAATTTATTATGTATTTAAGATGATAGTGAGACTGTCAACTATAGTGATTAGAGAGAAATAACAAGAAGAGAGACGAAGAATCACATGTATTACTGAAAGAATTAAGAGCAATAAGCTCATACTATCATTAACAAATAATCACCCCAGTATTGAGGACAAACAACTAATTCCAAAACTCTTGCGAATTTCAGAGAAACTTCTATCTCTAAAGAGAGACCCAAGTCACTCTCTTTGTTTACATTGTGTGATCAATATCCTTTAACACTCTTAACTTATAAATTAGGACCCTTTATGTAGAGTTTTGGGTCAATTAGTAACATAGTGATTAACACTCATAATATTAACTAACTCAACTTCTAACGGATATATGGGGGATTATCCTAAAAAATATAAGTATATTATCGATAATGTCAATGTATAATATAAAATCTATCTGAAATTACATTATACATAAGCTGTAACAGTTAAACTCCGTGCAAGTAGGAATTTAGGGTATATTTTCAAGTAATTTGTCTTCTATGCTTTTTTGTCAAATTATAATTTCACGAGACAGTTTAACTTCTATTGATAAAATATGTTCCACTTGACGGGTCATCAAGTTTAATCCGGAGCATCTCCTCACATTAACTAGACCTTAGTATTTATTTTTCACACTTTTGTATTTTCCTTTATGTTGGTAGGAGCAGTTTTCTGATACAGAGACTAATATAGTTATTATTCTATTTTGTTTGGTAATAAAATATATTTTGTGAAAATTGTATAATTAAAGTAGCTTAGATTATAATTGGGATAATTTTCTTTTGGTTTTTTTCATAAGTGCACTAATATTAAAGGGGTGAAGGGAGAGGAGTAAATAATTGGAAGAACGACGGGAAGGTAGAGATAGATAGAGTAGTAGATTGGTAGAGACCAAAATGCATGTTTTCATCTTATTTAATTTATTAAATAATGGATGGATTATGAATCATCGGGTTTTCTAATAATTTAGGTGGCCTAACCTCTCAATATCTTGGCTTCTCCTAAGTTGGACAAGTTTATGTGCCAAACAAGTCAAAGAAGGATCGGTGTTGATATTGATGTCTCTTTATTAATCTCGTCTTACTCAGAACCAAATTATGACTTAGCTTCTCGCACGTAATATACAAATCATCCTTATAGCTGGCTATCTCTTTCTTATCCTCTTTGATTAACCCACTCCGCAATTATTGATAGGTGATCGGGTACTCTTGCCTTCAATCAACAACGACTTTTCTTTGAAAATTCCAAGCACCATTTTTTTTTAAGAAAGCAAAAAAGAATTAGTACAACTGTATTTCCACGCAAACTAAAAACCTCTAAATGAGTGTGACCTTGTGGTAAAGTGCATGTGATGTGATTAGTAAGTATAGCATTCAAAGTAGCATTCCAAAGAAAACTCAATTATATACCCACCAACATGTGAAAACCTTATCTTGCTCTTAATGATTAATTCTGCAGAAATGAGCTATTTAACTATTTCAAATTAAACTATATATAAATAAAAAGCTTTAAAATACAGCCCC
Organism: Inga laurina; assembly: GCA_963855925.1. Taxonomy (NCBI): domain Eukaryota; kingdom Viridiplantae; phylum Streptophyta; class Magnoliopsida; order Fabales; family Fabaceae; genus Inga; species Inga laurina. The sequence continues at coordinate 57,256,019 of OY979709.1, forward strand.
CAAATAACAGTGCACAATTCTGAATAAAGACTTTTTTTTTTTTATATTCCTTTTATTAGAAACAATTTTGTTCGGGGCATTGTCAGATACTAAATGTAAGCACATCTCTCAATAATGAATCAAATCTTGGTTCACTATGTTGTAGGAGATTAGCCATTTCTATTGCACCAACTCTCATCTGGTAAGACAGATTTTTAAAGAGGCATGTGGATAGCAAGTAATTATGAGAAATGAAAACCACGAAGAAAAGAAACACGTTTTTCAGAGCCAAGCGGAAAGTGACAATGTCCACTATTTCTTGGCGGCCTAACTAATTTGGAAAGCATGGGGACAAGACTGAGTAAGGCGTGCTTGAGTAGCCCAAACAGGCCCGGCTCATTATTGGTCACTGATGACCCAAGAGCTTCTCGCAACGAGTCACCTACCCCAACCCCAAGATCATTAGGCCTTCAAATGATCTCTTCACATTCATTGAATGCTAAATATTTTTGGGTTAAGGTGGAAATTTATTTTAAAAGTTTTTATGAGGAGTAATATTGTCTTAATATTTTTTTTTAGCTTCAATGTTGCTCCAAAAGTATTAATAGAGCAATATTATACTTTACCGTTAACAAGTTAACGATCAGCGTCAATTTTTTAATGGTATGAGATAAGATTCTACGTTTTGAAATTTTTGGGGTAACATTAAATCTAAAAAAATTCCGAGGCAACATTGTTTCTTAGTAAATACTTTTAGGACAAATTTACATCTTAACCCAACATATCTTCTCACATGTCGTGTTGACATGAGGGAGACAGTGGGGGACTGATTCCGATGGTAGTGACCTAGAGTATATATGATTTTTATTTATATATAAATTCTTTGAATTATTTTTTATTTTTTTTGCCACAATAATGTCTGAAAATTATTCAGCATGGCGGCAAAGTTTGACTATAATAACACAGACGCAAGCGTCCGTTAAACAATGTGAATTATTTCAATGCTGCTGGCTACCTGCACTGCACTTCCCCTGCAAAAACGTTTATTATACATTCTACTCTCCACACACATCCATATATTAGACATGCTTTTAATAATATATATTATTTGTTCATAAAAAAAAATAATATCTATTATTTGGAGTACCAAAAAGAGTAACTCGTATTGACTTGTAAATTAGTGCGATTTATCATTTTCAATTGACATGCTTTTAAAGTTATTCCAATCACTTTTAAATTAAAGATAATCGACTTTTTTATTGTACAGACAAATCTAACACATTAATCTTTTTTTTTTTTTTTAGTTATTACGGGTGTCCCAAAGCCATTTAAGTTTGAAACTAATCCTTTTTGAATCACAGTTAAATGTTTTTGTCGGGTTCTGTCTCTCTAAATAAGTGTGTTTCATAGTATTCAAATTTATATTATCCTCCATATATGGGTGAGGTCACCGCCACCTCAACAAACAACTTGTTGGCTACCGAATAACCTTTCTCTATAGATTATAACAACTTGTAAATAGTGGAAATAAAGTGAATTGAACTTGTCAAACCATGCATATATCGTCCGGAGTTCATTATTTATGGGAAAAATATCTGACTTCTGAATTCCTTCCGTGGCATTTTGAAGTTGTGGATGTTTCACGTTCCAAAAGGAAAAGAAGTCATTACATGAAACACATACACAGTATTCATCTAAGCTTATCCATTATGCATAAACCATAATGTCTTTCTTGCAAGCACGATTACAGGCTAGAAGTTGATGAGAATAATCAGAATTTGGATTCCTAGAGAGATAGTAAATGCATACCCAATCAATTATTTATTTTTTGTTCTCTTTGTAAAAAATCATACTAAAAAACCAACTGCCCTGTTAAAATATACGAGTATCATGCATTATATAATTAATATGCCTAGTAGCCTGCTGGACGTCGTTTATTGCAATTCTGATCATTGATAAGGTTTAGTTTTTGCTAGAAATATCTTTGAAACATCACAATAACGGACCCGATTATTTTGTAAAGCAAGGAGAGCTAAACATATTTGAATGGTCTAGATCTAATCTGTTTGATTTTGTTTGAAAGTTTATATTTTCTAAGAAAAAAGTTATATTAATGGGTATAGAAGTATTGTTTAATAACATATTTTTTTTATCATTAACTGTCTAAATATTACGTGTTGATTTTATAAATTGTAATTCTTAAAGTATAATTTTTCATAATTTCGATTATCACTTGGATCATTTACATTATTTCAGTCATTCCTAGTCTTATGATTTGTTTCGTTAGTAAATGCCAATCTTTTTGTTAGATCAGCAGTCTTATAAATATTAGATAATACTAGTAATCAGCAGGGGTTTCATAATATTGCACTGCATATGCATTAATTAGTTTTCTATCCATTACTAGTTTTGACAAAATATTTGGTGAAATGGGTCTATAAAAAATAAATAGGTCAATCAATTAATCGGAAAGAGGTACGAAAGTAAATGAGCTTCATCTAAAAGCACGTACAACTTGTTATGCGATTATTCATAATCGATCATTTGTATTCGATTTAATTACCAAAGTTATCATTGGGTTATGATAAGTTCACAACTTGCTGCTCACTAAATCACAGTATATATTACCTCCAAAAAGCGTTACGGACACACATGACCATTTTATCGAATGATATAAGCAATTTCTTGTCTGTGTATATAGCTACATGTCTAATTCAATTAGTTATTTTTGTTGGTTACAGTAACTTATAATATTAGAAGAGAGTTAATGTAACGATCAGTGAAAGCAGCAGAAGTAAGAGACAGGTTATTAAAAATTTTATAAGATCATCGATATTCCATAAGAGAGAGTATGTAGGATAAGTTTGCACCCATACCCATAAAGAGTAAAGAACCAAACCCCGGAATGTTGAAAAAGAAAAGAAGAGTAGTTGAAGTTCTCATACTACACTAGCTAGCAGGTGGCAAACTGAGGTCACAGCTTTTATTTTCATAACAATACAGAAACATGCTTCAAATCACGGGTTCCTCATCAGTCCTGGGTCGTTGAGGGAGGGTGCTTAGGATAATGACCATAAGGTGGCGTGGGGTAGGTTGGTGGTTTTTCCACTGGCGGCTTGTAAACAGGCGGCTTTTCAACTGGAGGCTTGTAAACTGGTGGCTTCTCAACTGGAGGCTGGTAAACGGGAGGCTTTTCAATTGGTGGTTTGTAAACGGGTGGCTTCTCAACCGGAGGCTTGTAAACTGGAGGCTTCTCAACTGGTGGTTTGTAGGTGGGTGGCTTTTCAACTGGTGGGTTGTTGTAAGTGGCAGACTTCTCAACTGGTGGTTTGTAAACAGGTGGTTTTTCAACTGGGGGCTTATAGGTGGGAGGCTTTTCAACGGGTGGTTTGTAAACAGGTGGTTTCTCAACAGGAGGTTTATAAGTTGGAGGTTTCTCAACAGGTGGCCTGTAAACAGGTGGCTTATAGGTAGGTGGCTTCTCAACGGGTGGCTTGTAATCAGCCAAGCCAGAAGTGGTGAGAAACACCACTCCAAAGAGGAACACTAACAAGTGCTTGGGAGACATTGTTATCTGAGCTAGTAGTGATGTTGCAAGGTGAAGAGAGCATGGGCTTTTAATTTATAGTAGAAGGAGGGAGGTGTGTCAGAATTATCTCTGAATATTTTATTAACTATAATATATTTACGAAAAACAAAAGTGAAAAAAGAAGTCAAAGCTGGTAGGCATATTATCTCGGAAAATCGTGATGCATGAGTGTGAAAATTTGAAAAAGGCTCGTGGTTTTGCCTCAACTTTCTTTTCACCCTGATAAAGACTGTGCCTGCACACACTTTTCACCTTGATTCAGGTCGGCGGCTTATATATACATATACATACATACATACATATATTTCATTATTCTTTTTTTAAAAAGAAACCTGAATTATTTTGGACTAATTAGACGGTCCGAACTTGGTAGGTTCATGATAAGGGAGTGCTTAACAAATTAACACTTCGTGGTTGAAATTTTGCCTATTGATTTTCCACAGAGTTTCTGAATTTCCTTACATAATAATACGTAGGCCAATGTGTTATCATTTTTAGCTTGGCTTTGATATCCAGCTAATAATGTTGAAGGAAAAGAAAGAAAAGTCACATCCACACTTCTCTTCGATCTTTAGTAATAAAGAGGTCATTAGTACTAATAGCTAGTTACATCAATTTGGTTACAGTCACATCAGAGAGAATGTTGAGGAGAAAATTATCATCCAATTGTCATATTTATAGATGTAGAAACCATATTTATAGATGGAGATGATAACATTGCCACGAGATTGTACATTCTTTGAACTTAATCTAAAGGAATGGTTGAACTTCAATATTCAACGTTCGGAGTGGGGTGACTGATTTGCAACGTTATGCTAGTTATTCTGGAAAAGGATAAATGAACGTCTATTTGAGCATAAGAATGAGAGCAATGAGAGCCTGCGGAATCATGCTTATGCAATTCTATCAAGCACGAAGAAGGCAAGTAAAAAACTAGTCGAAATCAACTTATAGGGCACAATAGTAAAAGATAGGGGGGTTGATGCCGCCAGACAAAGGATGGACTAAAGTAAATGTTGATGGAGCATTTGCTAGGCACATGGGTGCTAGGTGTGGAGGTGTTATTCGATAGGCTAACAGGAACTTTATCATGGCCTTTATGCACAAATTGGAGTTTGGGGATCATGTTACCATTGAACTATGAGGTATTCTTTTGGGTTTGAAGACAACTTAGGATCAAGGGAAGTGTAAAGTGGTATTGGAATTAGATGCAAAAGAAGTTCTTAATTTGATCGATAGTGAGAATTGCTAGAATCATCCAGACGCTACTACCATAGAAGAAATTCGTTTGATGTTGCAACGTGAATGGAGAATAGAATTGCAGTTCGTTCCCAGAAACGCAAATCGGGTTGCTGACTTCCTTGCAAAAAAGGCGTTATCGGTTGTAATGGGGTTTCACCCAATATTGTCTTCAACGTCGGAGTTAGCTGCTGTATTGGAGTTGGATAAGTGTAATCTTACTGATGTAGGCTGAGTTTTGAGAAGCCTCTCCTTTATGTGTATATATATATATATAATTATATTATAATAGCGAGGCAACAAATAGTAAGACTTAAAAAAACCCAAATTGGAAGAGTGCAACACAAGCAGATACAGTAATTGAATTTGATATACTACCCCGAGTCCTAAATATTTATAGAAACTAGATAGATAGTTTATTTTTGTGTTAAGTATAAGATATCAATTCACTTTATTGCTTAAACTTATAATCTCTTTCTTAAAGTATTACTATTGATTACACATATTAAGATGGTTTTCATCAAAGAGTGGAGTGTTGGCAATATAAAAAACATTAGTTAGTTGAGATCCTTCCTATGGTTAGTTGATCTTAACTAGGGTAGTTAATCATTGCATTGTAAGATCTTATAAATAGATATCTAATTGTATGAATCAACATGTGAAGAATGGTATAATCCTCACCCAAAATGAAAAAGGATTTGGCTGTGGTCCGTTGCCTAGCGGTCCGCTGCCAATCCTTTTCTCCCAAACTACACCGTTTGGTGTAGTTTGGGGTAAAGGGATGAGGTTTTTTTTAAAAAAAAAAAAAAAATAATAAGATGTAGTATTTTAAAATAATTTTTTGGAAGTATCTAGTATCTTAAAATATTTTTTAAGTAATATATAGTATCCTAAAATAATTTTTAGTACTTTAATCCCTTAAAATATGTTTTCAGTTGTATCCAGTGTGTTAGCAGATTGATTGCAATTTAATCTTTAATGTATTTTTTTAGTTCCAAAAATCACTTTAAAATATTTTTTTTGGTGTTTTTAACCCTTTAAAATATTTTTTTGGTGCTTTGAACTCTTTAAAATATATTAAGAGTTAAATTACAATTAGTCTGCTAACACACTGGATACAACTGAAAACATATTTTAAAGGGTTAAGGTACTAAAAATTATTTTAGGATACTATATGTTACTTAAAAAATATTTTAAGATACTAGATACTTCTAAAAAAATATTTCAAAATACTACATCTTATTTTTTTTTTTAAAAAAAACTCATCCCTTTACCCCAAATTACACCAAAACAGTGTAGTTTGGGAGAAAAGGATTGGTAGCGGACCGCAGCCAAATCCAATGAAAAAGGATTGATTGCTGCAATGCTATTGTGACTTGTAATTCTCAATAAAAGATTCATATATTTCTCCATTTATGGATTTATTAACAAAGAGATATTAGCTTCAATATGCATATAATCAATTAAAGAGAATATTTTAAGACAACCAACACACATTTATTATAAATAATTATTTGATTAATTTTTTTATATTCGTAAATTAGTTTTAGGGAGTTTGGGCTGGGAGAGTGTTATATGATATCAAAGCTCAAAATGTTATATGATATCAAAGCTCAAAATACACAAAAATATTTGAAGACGGTGCCGGGCTGCCGCTCATTATGATTTCCCATAAACTTTAATAAAATATTTAAATTTTAATGCTTCAGAACCAAATTAAAGTTGCGACCCCTTTTCACGTGCTCAGCTTCTTATTCATCGTTACCGTAAAATGTTGACTCTTTATAGAGAATTTCCCTTTATAATACTAATTCGCTTTAATTTTTTTTATACTTAAATATGCAAGACTCGAGCATGTTCAGGTCTGAAAAGGTGGGAAAAAAAAGCATCTTCTGGTCTCGATTTCTTGGCTAGTTACCAACCAGCCTCCTCTTGATATAAAATTGGACCATTAATGTAGTAGTTAAACTTTTAATCTCTTCATAAATATTTTTTAAAGTTATCACTCCTATTCACAAAAACTACAATTACAATTCATCTTCTTGGTACAGTATATGTTTTGAATTTGTTATTCGAATTGCCTTGAAACATCTTTATGACATTAAAACATTAAGTTATAATTTTATATATAGTACTGAAAATGAATATAGATCCCATTGTCTTGACATAATATATTTTGTATATATTTAAATATATACAAGTATAATTATATTTGAAATTTCTGTTTAGGATTATTTTTTTGTCAATAGTAAAACTTAATTGAATTATAAATACACACACAGATAGAAATTAAATACCCTATACTTTTCCTTAGGGTTGATCATGGACCAAACCAAACTGGGTTTGGCCTCAACCTGAGGTCTAGTCTGGATAATACCTCCAGCTAAACAAAACAGCTCGAGGTCCGGTCTGATCCAGCACTAGCCCGAGCTTGGGCTGGACCAGACTAAGTCTGGCGGACTGCTTGGACCAAGCAGTCCATGACCTTTTAGGTCCCCCCCAGATTTTTGCCTTCTAATATTTGAACCTATTAATGTTACCCGAACTCTGAGTTTACAACAAGCCTTTTCTAACTCATTTACTTGGCTAGGAAATCAAAGGCAAATTTGGCTAAATATTTTTGAAAAAGATGAACTTATCGAACATATATATCAAATAGACAAATACTATAAAACATATGGAGACTAAGACAGAGCTTGAACCTGACGGAGAGCAGAGTTGAAACTGAGACGGAGACTGACGACGGAGACGAAGAGCAGAGATTGACAAACGGAGATGGGGAGTAGAGAGCCTGACAGAGAGGTGATGAGCGGAGGAGAGGCGCCTGGAAGACGGAGAACCATATCGGAGACGCACATCAGAGAACTAGACCGGAGACGCAAGTGACGGGAGTGATTCACCTCACCCACCGCAAGACGGCTAGACCTAGGGCTCCAGTCTTCCACACTCTTCTAGTTCCAAAGGCTTCTGCGATGATCTGATAGAGTGGATTGGAAGAATGGAATGGAAGAATGCACTCTCACGTTAGTCTAAATTGAAGAGTGGGCTCTGGGTAAGGCTCAGTGAATAGTGAGTGTGAGTGAAGGCTTGAGGTAGGGAGGGGTGTCCATTGACTAAGTGTGGATTTAAAAAAATAAAATAAAAAATACTCAGGCCAGACTGGACTAGACTGAGGGGTCTGCCACCTTGGCCCGAAGTCCAATCTAGCCTGAGAAGACTAGTCTGGTCCGGTCTGCCAGAAGATGCTCCGGGCTAATTTTTTTCCATCGGGTCAGGTCAGATCGGACCGGACCGAACCGAACTATTTGGACCACTTGATTTTTTGCTCATCCCTACTTTTCCTTAAAAGCAAACCAAAAGTACGACGATGACATGAATAATGAATTCACGTTGCATTAATTAGTTTTCTTATCAACTGTTGATTTTGACAGATCATTTGGTGGAATGGATCAATCAAAAATAAATACTACGTACATATAATCGATTAGGCATGAAATTAAAAGAACTCTTGGCCTAAAAAGAGGGATAGAAAAAAATCTAAAATACTTCACTAAAATGCGTGTACATTGCATTGGTTGACCATTCTACGAAGTTTTCATTATTTATTAATACCGCCAAATAAATCTAATCTAATATTATATTAAATACTTCTAAGGCTGATGAAGAGTGTAATTTTCTAAATTTTTATATTTAACACAATGTTGTAAAAGCCGAACCAGACGTCGAACCGGAGAGACTGTCGGGTCATGGGTCGCATAGTCGGATTGATAACATAATAATTAAATAAATTAAAAATAATATTATACGTATATATATTATATAAATATAAAAAATAAATATGAAATTTTAACATTACTTAAAAATAAGCACATACAAAAGCTTGTATGTATCATCTTTCTCAAATCCCAAGTTTTAATACATTGAAATTATTAAAAATAACACAATCACATGTCAATAGTTCAACCACCCCAATTCCCGGTTCAACCACTGTTTTCGGCTCAACAGCCGATCTGAAGCTGCCTGAAACGATCTAAATGGTGAAATGGTTGAACCACGCTGAATGAGTCGAACGCCCTCCTGGGCACCGGTCCGACCGTCTAATTCGGTTTGGTTTTTACAACATTGATTTAACACAACTGTCAAGCACTAATCCAGCTGTCACTTAGACTTGTAACAAATTACTGTTGTAACTTAATTAGTTTGTACAATTTTTTATGTGTATAGTTAGCTTGCTGTCAGGTGATTCATTATTTGTATATATACCTTACTCATTAATTAAAATGTACATAATTCATTTTCCAAAATAATTTATCAAATGGTATCTAGAGCATCCTTCTTTCTCTAATTTTTTTTCCTTTCTCGGGCTCTCCGCCTTCTTTTTCTTCTAGAAGTTCAATCTCAAGTTCTCTGTCTATTCTTGCCCTAACTATCTTCTTCTTCAATCACTACCATGGTGTCTTCCAACCTTACTCTTGATCCCTCCAGTATGTATCACATTCATTCGAATGAGAATCCGGCTCTCATTCTGGTTGCACCGCCAATGGATAGTTCTAATTTTCAGTGTTGGTCTCATGACATGCGATTGGTGCTTTTGACAAAGAACAAGTTGATGAAATTCATGGACGGTTCTCTCTCCGCCTCTAGTCACTAATCCTCTGTTCTTAGCCTAGGAGAGGTGCAATAATCTGGTGCAAGGTTGGTTCACGAAGTCTTTATCGCCTGCTATCGCCAAGAGTACTCTATGGTTTGATAAAACTTCTGATATTTGCCTTGATCTGCATCGAGGTATTCTCAGTCTGATGTTTTCTGAATTGTTGATTTGCAAGAAGAGATTTATGCTTTGAAACAGGGCAATCTTACGGTCAGTGATTTCTATACTCAATTGAAAATTTTATGGGATGAATTGTCTAGTATACGCCCGTTGCAAGTCTGTCAATGTGGTTCCGCTTTTGCTGCCCTTACTTATTGTGAGGAAGATCATGTGATTCATTTTTTGAAGGGGTTAAATGGCAATTTGCTGTTGTAAAATCCCAAATTATGCTGTTAGATCCTCTTCAACCGATCAACTGAGTTTTTTCTCTAGTCTTGCAGCAGGAAAGAAAGCTCCATATTCCTCCTCCTGAATCTACAATTTTGGCTGCCAAAGGATCTCATTCTGGCTCAAAATCGTACCATGTTCCTGGCAAGCTTTGCACCTATTGTGGCTGTCCTAGGCACACTGAAGAGACATGTTATCGCAAACATGGATTCTGTATGGATTCTGTCCAGGTTTAAATTCCGGTCATCAGGTTCTTCCTTGACGGTAAATTGTGTTGCTACTCCTGCTTCTGGTTCTGTTCACTCTTCTTCGTCTACTCTGCATTCATCTTTCACTTCAGCTTCTGCTTCTGCTTCTCTACTGCCTCAACTATCTTCAGAGCAGTATCACAGCTGCTTACTCTGTTGAATGCCCTTTCAACATTTGTTCCCTATGTAAATCATCATTCCACTAATTCTAATATTTCTGCCATATGTATGATTCATTCTGTTTCTTCTAATATTATACCTGGATCATTGACTTAGGTGCTACTGATCATGTCTGTAGTTCAAATGTAACCCCCTCAAAATCATAGGCCGAGATTAAGTTCATAAACATGTGATTAATATAGAATTAGAGACCATAATACGGTTTGGGACTTAATAAAGTATTCATTTTCCCAAAACCGGGGTTGCAAAAACTTTTCTAAAATATATTTCACGATGGTATCATATTCACAATACAATTACATAATTGGCCTGTACAGGTTGATTTCATTCATACATATCAGAGTATAATATAAATTCCCGACACACTCGGGTTCTATTAATCAAATAAGGATTTTACAAGGCACAATTGCCAATAATCCATTATCCTTACCAGGGGATTACACAATACTAAACTATAAATCCAATATATACAACGGTTTCCCAACAAATAATCCAAAATACAATATGATTACCAAAACCAAAATAAACTCCTAGCTCGGAGCTTCAACCACCCTTCGTCAACTGCTTTCCCTTAGATCCTTCGGCCCTGTCTAAAAGTTGTTTTTTGGAGAGTGAGATTCTAAGGAATCCCCGTAGTAACAAATCACTCATAGTATGTACAATAATAAGGCATGAAGGCAAATCATTACACACACATAGCAACTACAACGGCAGTTACAGCGGTAAGGGCAGGTATAACTCATGTCACCATTGCGTTTGCTCATGCTGTATTGCATCACAACAGTTCATACAATATATTTCACCACAACTAGGATTCATATAAAGTATTTCATACGTAAGCCATACAGGCAAGATATATAACACATAACCCACGGCTGGATTCACAACACACCGCCCCACGGGTTGAATTCACAAATATCCATGTCGATTACAACGACACTACAACGGCTGAGCTAGAGATGACCAGCGTCAATCCCTAAATGGCTCACGCTGTAATAGACCATGGCACATACAGTTCACAAAACTCAATGACAAGTCATGCATACCAAAACATCATACACAACATGAGAGAAGAGTCACTACCTTGATCCTTCCAGGCGTATTCTGGCATCGGTCTCTCCCGAGTAGGGCAAATGTCAAATGCTAGAATCATAATTAAGGATAAAGAGTTATACTCTATTCCAAGACTTAATTCACTTCATAACACTAAATTTGGTTATCATAATTGACCCTTAAGAGGCCACAAATGCCTCTAATAAAAGTCCTAAAAGGTTGGGAAACAATAGGTTGAAGATTACTTTTCAAAAACTCAAAGTGCCAGAACACAGGGGTTGGCCGTGGCTAAAATATGGTCAGAAGGGCACTAGCCGAGGCCAGCTACCTTGGGCCGTGGCCAAGAAATTCCCTGATTCTTGGCTGAAATTTCAAAAATCATAACTAATTCTAGAAAAATCGAAATGAGGTGATTCCAAATCGAAATGAAAAATGTTTAAGTCCTCTTTACAGGAAAAATATGGCCCATAACTAGAAATCACCACACAAGTCCAGAATTACACAAAACTCAACACTGCTCCAAAACGGAGTCTAGTTTTACTCTCAAACTTGGCAAAGCATAACTCTCAGTTCACAAAATGAAATGACATGAATTAAATATCCATTTTGGAGCTTGGGATGTGAACTTTAAGACTGAAAAGTTTCAGAATTTTTCAACACTATTTGGTCATTAAAAACTTTCATACAAACTGATTGCCCAGAATAGAGTTCACACTTAACAGATTTCCAATTTTCTACCAAAGTGTCCAATGACTCTAAAATCAATAACCAAACCTATTCCCATACAATTTCTCACAAGAAACACAATAACAACATTAAAATGACCAAAATCACAACCCATTGACATGCCCTGTTTTGCACAATGCACAAAACCAACACAAAGGTGTGAAACCTTACATTTAAGCTTTAATCAAATTCTATCTATCCAAGATACATCTCAAAGCATCATATCCATGACAACAACAACTCAAACACCATAAGACCATAATTTTCAAAATTTCAAGCCAAATTTCCAAAATTTTCAAGCTAAAGTATTTGGCACAAAACTATATAGAAAGGTCTCTTAAACTCACCTTAACAACTTTCTCAAATGAGCTTCTTGATTCTCCAACCTTCATAATTTCTTGAAGTCTCAAACCAACACCAAATGAAAAACTATAACCATAGAAATGTAGCTCTTAACTCAAGGAACAACTTTAAAGAAATGAGTTTGAGCAATGAAGATCATTTTCCTTACCTTTTCTTCCTCTATTTTTTTGCAATAATGGCGCACAAGAGCTTGAGAGAGAGAGAGAGAGAGAGAGAAGAGGAAATGAATAAAAATGGTGCTTTGACTTTTCTTCTCATCTCTTTTCATCATCAATTGACACTTGTCCACATCTTATGCATTCTCATAAAGTAAGTAACCACTTGGTTACTCTAACCACTCCATTAGCTATTTAATTACATATCTCATTTCTCCTTAGTTAGTAATTAATCTCTTCATTAATCACTAACTTATGACAATTCTTTCAATTTCTCACTGATTATGGCATATTATTTAAAAATGCCACATAATTCATGATCAAATTCTTTTCCTTCTTCCATGCGCCATTTACCCTTATTTTAGCCCAATAATTATTTCATCACATAATTATGCTAAAATACAAGGTGTTGGGCATTTCCAATAATAATTCGGATCTCAAATCCATTCTAATTCCCCAAATCGTTTTCAATCATTAGCCCTAAATCAAAATTTGGGGCATTACACCTTACCTTTGTTTTCTTCTCATCAGTCAATTTCTCCAATTATTGTTAGTCTTTCTACTAGTGCACAGACTATAGCCACCATATCTGGCACTGTTAAATTGTCCTCTTCATTGGTTTTATCCAATGTTTTGTTTATTCATTCGTTTTCCTTTAATATCATTTCTGTTTCCCAATTGACTGCTTCCTTACATTGTTCTCTCACTTTTTCCTCTACCATGTGCCAGATCCACTTATACCAACCTTTCATGATGATTGGTGCAACTAGAATTTACGATGGTCTCTATCTTTTAACCGTGGATAAGATGGCACTCCCTTTATAGGTTCATTCAACCATCACTTCTTCAAAATCAAACTTTATCCTATGACATCTTCGTTTGGGCCATTTGTCTAATTCGGCTCTTTCTACTTTGAATAAACATGATGATATAGCTTGTTCCACTTTTTCTATTCCTTGTGACACATGTCACTTTGCCAAATAGAAACGACTGAGTTTTCCTATTAGCACAAGTTAATGTAATAGCATTTTCGATTTAATACATATTGACATTTGGGGACCCTATTCGATTCCTTCTACTCAAGGTTTTAGTAATTTTCTTACAATAATTGATGATTTTTCTTGTTATATTTGGGTTTATTTGCTAACTCAAAAGTCTGAAGCTCAGTCTCAACTTATCAATTTCTTGGCTTTGGTTGAAACTCAATTTCATAAGGTTGTTAAAATTTTGAGATTTGACAATGGTTCTGAGTTTTATATGCCCACTTTTTATGCTTCTAAAGGATAATTCATCAAACATTGTGTGTTGCTACTCCCCAACAAAATGGTTTGGTGGAGCGTAAGCATCAACACATTTTACATGTTGCTAGGGCTCTACTTTTTCATTTTCATATACCTATATTCATTACTGGTCTTTTGCTATTCAGCATGCTGTGTTCATTATTAACCATTTACTATCCCTTATTATTCAAAATTCCACTCCCTTTTTCCGCTTATATGGCTCCCTACCATCTTATATTGATTTCAAAATTTTTGGTCCTCTTTGCTATACTTCCACACTTTCTCATTCTCGCACAAAGTTTGACTCTAGGGCCAAGAAATGTGTATTTTTGGGGTTTCTCACTGGTTCTAAGGCTTTTATTTCACTTGAGCTTGCTTCTCATCAAATTTTTCTTTCTCGAGATGTTGTATTGCATGAACTCATGTTCCGTTTTTCTACTACTCAATCAGTTTCTCCTTTATCTCCTTCAATTTCACTAGAGTCATCTCTTCAGTCTTTTCCTATATTTCATGATGATGATTTACCTACTATCACACCTTCAGCTACTTTACCTCCTCTATCTGCCTCTCCCCCTACTCAGCCTTCACCTTTACCATCTTGTTGTTCCACCCGTCCTCATTATCCACCATCTTATTTACGAGATTATGATTGTGCCCTCATTTCTTCTAAGCATCAATCCTCTTGTCAAGGTATGGTAAGGTATCCTCTTTCTTTAGTTTTGTCTTATTCCTCTCTTTCTTCTTCATATAAACATTTTGTTTCAGCTGTTTCTGAAGTTTCAGGTCCTAAAAATTATCATCAAGCTGCCAAGCATTCTATTTGGCAAGATGCAATGCAGGCAGAAATTAAGGCTCTAGAATAGAACCAAACTTGGGTACTTACTCCTTTACCACATAGGAAGACTCCTATTGGTTGGAAGTGGGTCTATAAGACCAAGTTTAAGGCTAATGGTGATATTAAACGACATAAGGTAAGGCTTGTTGCCAAGGGTTATACCCAAACCGAAGGTGTTGATTATTTCGACACCTTTTCTCCAGTTGCTAAGATGACTACTTTGCGATTATTACTTATTATTATAGGTGCTAAACATTGGCATTTATATCAACTAGATGTAAATAATGCTTTCTTACATGGGGATCTCAATGAAGAAGTCTATATGGAGCTTCCTAAAGGTTTATCCGCTCTTACCCCTAATCTTGTGTGTAGGTTACAAAAATCCCTTTACGGTCTTAAGCAAGTCAGCCAGAAATGGTATTCTAAATTGTCTATTGCTTTGCTGTCTTATGGCTACACACAATCTGCTTCAGATCATTCTTTGTTCTATAAAGTTTCAGCTACTTCTTTTACAGCTCTTCTATTATATGTTGATGATGTTGTTTTGGTTGGCAATGATCTCACTGAAATTGACACTATCAAGCAACAATTACATTCGGCTTTTACTATTAAGGATTTGGGCGAATTGTCTTATTTTCTTGGTTTGGAGTTGGAACGCTCCAAGGATGGTATTCTTTTATCCCAACGAAAGTTTGATTTGGAGTTGCTTGAGGAGACTAGTTATCTAGCTTTTAAACCTGTTTTTACACCAATGGATCCTCATCTTAAGCTTTCAAAGGTGAAAGGTGCTCCTCTGGTAGATCCTCAGCCTTATAGGCGCTTAATTGGCCGGTTGCAATACCTTACTACCACTGGGCCTGATCTGAGTTTTGTCATTCAACAACCGAGTCAATATTTGTCTCACCCTTCTAATATACATCTTCAGGTTGCTCACCGTGTTCTCTGGTACCTGAAATCATCCCTTGGTGCTAGCATTTTTTTTGTCTTCTGCATCTAATCTTAAGCTCTGGGCCTTCAGTGACTCGGATTGGGCTAGTTGTGTTGATACTCGAAGGTCCGTCACTGGTTTTGCAGTTTTCTTAGGCCCTTCTCTGATTTCTTGGAAAGCTAAGAAGCAAGCCACTATCTCCAAATCCTCTTCTGAGGCAGAATACCGTGCACTTGGTTCCACCACTTATCAGTTGCAATGGCTGATTTATCTCCTCAATGACTTTGATCTTAGTCACCTTGATCCAGCTTTCTTATATTGTGATAATCAATTTGCCTTACACATTGTTGTAAATCCTATTTTTCATGAGCGCACTAAACACATCGAATTGGACTGCCATATCATTCGAGAAAAAGTTTAGGCCAACATCATTCATCTCATGCCTGTGCGTTCCTCTGATCAACTCGCTGATGTTTTCACTAAGCCCTTACATCCTACTAAGTTTCATGAGATGATTTCCGAGCTGGGCATGAAGAATATACATGCTGCAGCTTGTGGGGGTGTCAAGCACTAATCTAGCGTCACTTAGACTTGTAACAAATTAATATTATAACTTAATTAGTTTGTACAATTTGTTATGTGCATAGTTAGCTTGCTGCGGTGATTCATTATTTGTATATATACCTTACTCATTAATGAAAATGTACAGAATTAATTTTCCAAAATAATTTGTCACAACAACTTCTGATCTTGAACGAGTACGTTATAGTTAACTAATCACGCAAATACTAAGAAAAGTGCTTAAAAAGTATTTTTTTTGCCAACTCTTAAAAAATAGTTTAACTTCTTACATTTGCTCTAAATTTAATTTGTTTTTCAAATTTAATCTTGATTAAATGGTTTAAGTTCCAATATGATAAATCTAATTATCCTTGATTCTTTCTCTAGCATATCTCTTATATAATGAGGGGTCTTCACCAAAAAAAAATATTAAACGGTCCACATTTTTTGATAAGAGAACTTTGTCAATATGCAATGTCTGGAGTTAATTATGTAGGTAGAATCTAAAAGTTTTGAATTCATTAGAAATTTATTGTTCATTCAATCGCTAACAATAAAAAAAAAAAAGAGCTTACTACTACATTGTTCGTGGTTCTTTTGCCATAGATAAATGGCCGTGGCACATTTTATTTGTTACGTAGTTGGTCCGCGACGATTGTGCTGCACAGAAAGCCGTGTACTTTTTCTTACTATCTATTTTCCTCTATTTTTTTTATTTTCACTAATCAATCAACAAACTATGAACAATAGGGATTTAATACTTATAAAAATATTATCAAAATATCAAATAATAAAAAATATAAATAAATTTAGATTATTAAAATTTGATTTAAATAGGTAATATTTTTATACTTTTATTAAAATAATTTACATAATTTTTTAATTATTATATTATATAAAATCTCAAACGCTTAAAATTGATCCAATGATAAAGCATAGAGAAGTGAAAGTGCATAGTTTTCCTCCCTCTATAACCCTTCATATTATTTGTGTACGGAAGTGCAGTCAATATCTCAGTGGTCCATTGGCCAAAAAAAAAAAAAAAAAAAAAAAATCTCAGTGGTCCAGGAATGCTGCGTTTTGGGGGACAACAGACCTTTTGGGTCTTACAAGGTGCGTGCGACTTCTCCTCAAATTCATTACCATCAAAGTAGGCATCAAACATCATTTAATTTACCGAACGAACTTTAAAAATGTCAAAAATTAAAAACAAAGTTCTGAATGTTTATAATATTAAAATAGTGTTAGGATTTGATTTGTTTTTTTAAAATTAAAATAAAATAATAGAATTATCCCCTGGAGTTTAATTTCACTTTGACAGAGTTAATTGTGAAAATTTTATCTGAATTTGTGAAACATTTTATCATGACTTTTAAAACCCTTATTAAAGTCTTGTAAATTTTGATTTACAACTTGTGAAATTCTTCTGAAAATTTGTGAAAACCCTATTCGAATTTGTAAAACCCTTATTAAATTTTATGAATTTTGATTTACAACTTATGAAATTTTTATAAGAAATTATGAAAATCTTATATAAACTTGTGAAAAACTTTATCAAAAATTATGAAATTATTCCTTCCTCTCTATTCTTAATTTTAAATTGAGAGGGACAATTTTATCATTTCTTTTTAATCAATTATCTACATAGGCCATTGACCGGGTTGAGTTAAAGGGAAGTTATGCTTTAGTTGCGCCATCTTTCTTGATCAAATTCCTTCCTTAAATTCAAGTAAGATTTAAAATAACCTAATGTAATTTTTTTTATTCGTTTAAAAATTAGTTTAGTTGAGAGACTCAGGGAAACATTTAGGGTCATAGTTTAAAATCTTTGGGGGGTAATTGTGTAAATGGACATTGGGAAATAATTTCAGAAAAGTCTCTAAGAATTTTTTTGATCATTGACTTTTTAAAGAGACTTTTGTAATGTTTTTGTTGTTGTTTGGGATCTAGGTGCCATTTTCCCTCTATGTTATGTATACACTACACATCATATATTCTTTTTTTTTTTTTGAGATAGAAAGGCAAGCCGAGGTTTGATAAAGAAGTACATCCAGATAAAAGTCCTAGAATTCTAAGGCTATCCTCGCCTATCTTGTAAGTACATCTCTAGACAACCACTAAGTACTTGATCCAGTAGCACAATTTCTTTCTTTCTTTCTTTTTTTCATGATGATGGCAAGAACTATTCTTGAGAATAAAACAACTACTTTAACAGAGTAAACCCAGGTCCTCCTGCATACGGTCCCGGCATTCTGGTGGAGGTTGATGTAAAATAACCTCTTCTTCTAAGCTATTATGCGCCTGCTTTGCCAAGATATCTGCACATTCGATTGCTGTCCTAGGGACATATGGAATGGTAATATCCCAGTCTGAGAAGATCAATTCCCTAATCTCCAAAATAGTTTGTCGAAGAGGGTGATGCATGCCCCCATCATTTACCAGTAGCACAATTTCTAGTGAATGTCGCTGTCCTGCTTTTGCTAGAAAATCCACACAGTGAGATAAACTTTTAGGTCAAATATGAATATTGTATTGATGGCGCACAGTGCCCTTCTTGTATTATTCTATATATAGAGAGAATACAAAACCCTAGATTACAAGAGATGTATACACGTGTAAAGTTACAAAGCTAGGATTGTTATTATACAAAGAGGATATTATAAGCCTGTGAGATACTTGGTTCTGGACTTTTTAATGGGCTTAGACCTTGAGCCCACTATTGTTTTAACATCCCTCTGCAAACTAAAGCTTGGTGAGTGAGTAGGGCCAAGTTTGTCGCAGAACGTCCAGAACTTAGAGTGAGAGAGAGCTTTAGTGAATATGTCAGCAATCTGATCAGAAGAGGGCACATAGCAGATGAGCAGCTGTCGATTAATAACTTTATCTCTGATGAAGTGAACATCTAATTCGATATGCTTTGATCTAGCATGGAAGACAGGATTGGAGGCAAGTGCAACAGCACTTAAATTGTCACACCATGCAATCGGTGTTCGATTCAAAGGAGCTCCAATTTCACTGATCAATGATTGAATCCAAGAAAGTTCTGAAGCAAGGTTAGACAAGGCACGGTACTCTGATTCAGCACTAGATTTAGCCACGACCTGTTGTTTCTTAGCAGACCAAGAAATTAAAGAATCACCCAGGAATACGCAATAACCTCCAATGGACCTTCGATCATCAATACACACAGCCCAATCTGCATCTGAAAATCCCTGTAAGGTAAGATGACTGCTTGGTTTGATGTGTAAGGAAAGATTTGTTGTTCCTTTAAGATACCTGAAAATTCTTTTTACCGCTTGCCAATGAATATCAGTGGGAGATGAAAGAAACCGACTAAGTTTGTTTACTGCAAATAAGATGTCAGGTCTGGTATTTGTCAAATACTGCAACCCACCAATAGCTTGTCTATATACTGTGGGGTTTTTGAGAGGCACACCACTATTTTTTGAGTAATACTTGTTAACAACCATAGGTGTTGGTACTGGTGAAGATCGAGACATGCCAAATTTTTCAAGTAAATTCATAATATCTTTCCTATTTTAAATAGAGACCAGTTTCATCTCTATAAGCTTCAATTCCCAGAAAATGATGTAACTGTCCTAGATCCTTGAGAGCAAAGCATGAATGAAGATGCTTGATGAATAAATCTAGGATTCTAGGTGAAGTACCAGTCACAATGATGTCATCCACATAAATTAATACAAACAAAACAACCTTCTCATGTTTAATAAAGAAGAGAGAACTATCACATTTAGAATGAGTAAAGCCCCAATTTAGTAGAGTTGATCTTAGCTTGTCAAACCAAGCTCTTGGTGCTTGTTTCAAGCCATAGAGAGCTTTCCTTAGCAAGCAAACATGATTAGGATAATGTGATGATATAAAACCTTCAGGTGGTTTCATGAGAACTTGCTCTTGTAAATCACTATTTAGAAAGGCATTGTTAATGTCTAATTGTCTAATAGACCAACCAAAAGTAACAGCAAGAGTAAGAATAAACCTTAGAGTGGAGACTTTCAAAACAGGGCTGAAGGTTTCTTCAAAATCAACTCCAGGACGTTGTTGAAAACCTTTAGCTACTAGTCTAGCTTTAGGTTTGACAATAGATCCATCAGCACTTGTTTTGACTTTAAAAACCCATTTACAATCAACTATTTTCTTTTGCCCAGTATAAGGAATAAGAATCCAAGTTTGGTTTCTAATTAAAGCATTATACTCTTCCATCATTGCTTTCCTCCATTTAATGGAATTCAGAGCTTCATGAACACTGAAAGGTTCTATGAGAGGCATTATTTCTGTGGAAACAGTTCCAATATAAGGCAGCTTTGGTCTGTAGATTCCAGCTTTACTTCGAGTGACCATTTGGTGCTGATTAGAGACTACATCATCATTCTCTGATTGTAAATTTGAACTACTTTCTCCAACTTCTTGGGAACGATCACTAGAAGAGTGTTGTGTAGATAGCTGTTGGGAATTATTAGACTCTGCAATATTGTTTTCTAATTGTATTCTTGGGGGCTGAGTTGTACCTTCTGGTGTAGGTGTAGGCTCAGAAACCATAGAAGGAAGAGAAGCATGAATAGAAAAATCTGATATGCCAGGAGACTGTATTGAAGAATCTTGCTGCCTATTTGAAGCAGAACACGTTCTTGGCAATGATGAAGCAAAAGACTTGAAAAAAATTTGAGGATGCACTTGTTCTTCAGGTATCTTCTTCTTGTTTATAAATCCTGTAGAGAAAGGAAAATCATTCTCATTAAAAACAACATGTCTAGAAATATAGATCCTTCCTGTTGGACTTAAACACTTGTACCCTTTATGAGAATTGCTATATCCAATAAAAACACATTTAGTTGTCTTGAATTGCAGCTTGTGTTCATTATAAGGCCTCAAACAAGGATAACAAGCTGTTCCAAAAATTCTAAGAGAATTATAATCAGGATGTCTCTGTAATAACTTGAAGTATGAAGAAACACCACCTAAAACATTTGAGGGCAATCTGTTTATTAATTCTGTAGCTGTATGAAAAGCCTCCCACCAATAAAATAGTGGCATTTGAGCTTTGGCAAGTAAAGTAAGGCCAACTTCAACTATATGCCTATGTTTTCTTTCAGCTCTTCCATTTTGAGGAGAGGTATGTGGACAAGAATGCCTAAAGTGTATTCCTGAATCACTTAACACTTTGCAAAAACTCCTATATTCTCCACCCCAATCACTTTGGACAATCTTTATCTTGCTGTCAAATTGTTTTTCAGCATAGTTTTTAAACTGGACAAACATTGGTAAGGCTTCATCTTTGGTTTTTAAAGGATAAATCCAAGAGAATCGACTATAATCATCCAAGAATAATATGTAATAACGAAAACCATTCATGGAAGCTAGTGGTGATGGTCCCCAAAGATCAGTATGAATTAGCTCTAATGGTTTAGAAGTATGTGAAGTAGATGCTTTAAATGGAAGAGAGTGGGATTTACCAAACTTGCAAGATTCACAAAAAACAGAGTCACTTTCATTTCTAGCAACAATTTTCAGATTACAATCATTAATGATTTGAGTTAAAACTCTATCATTTGGGTGTCCAAGTCTACAATGCCAAAAATTTCTACTAAAACTATTATTTGTAAACTTTGAGTCTTCAACTCTTTCAGCAACAAACACCAACGTGACACTACCATCCTTTCCTTGTCCACAGATCTGAAACATGCCACCTTCACTTGGCACTCCCTTTAGTATTGTCTCCCCCGTTTCCTGAGCCTTTACAGAAACACCCTTAATGTTAAAAACTACATCTGCTTCATTATCATAGGCAACTTTATACATACTTAATAAATTCTTCTTGATCTTGGGAGTATAAAGAACGTTATTAAGTTTAACTTGCTTGTTAGGAACATTTTGAACAGTTGAAGATCCAACTTTAACAATACCAAGTTTAGAACCATCACCTACTATTATATTCATCTTACCATATGGATCTGTAGGATTTTCAAGTTTACCCAGATCATTGGTGACATGACTTGTTGCACCACTATCTAGGTACCAAGCATCATCAGCTACAGTTTCAGGATTTGCCCAATAAGCTTGATCATAATCAGAATAATTTCGGCTTCCTCCACTATTTTTCTTGCTTCTCGGTGACACAAAGGACCTGTCAAAACGGTGGAAGCAATCCTCAATAGTATGACCATGTTTGTCACAAAGCTGGCACTGCACTATATCACTGTCACTATTGTTTCTGTTTGCATTTGATCGATTTCCACGATAGCTTCTGCCTCTGCCACGCTTTCCACGGTTTCCTCTACCACCACGCCAGCTGTTTCTTGGTGCAGAAAAATCATCAGTTCTAGTATAGTTCACAAGATTAGGAGTGCTTAAGGAAAGTTGAGTAAACTGATTCAGTTGTTCCAGCCTACTCTCAAACGTGAGAAGAGAAGTTTGTAGATCAATCCAGCTTAAGTTATCAGCCTGAGTAGAAAGTTGAACAACTATGGGGTTGTAATCAGCATCCAGACTAGCCAAAGCTTGTATGATGAGATCTGGGAGAGGAATAGAACTCCCTGCAAGAGCAAGCTGATCAGCTATTCCTTTAAGCTTGGCAAGATATTCAGTCATTCGGAGGGTACCCTTCCTGGTACGCTGCAATTCTAACCTAAGTAGAAGCAGTCTAGATTTAGTTTGTGCACCAGCAATTTGCCTAGCAGCAGCCCAGAGACCAGCAGAAGTAGAAATACCAGTCATCTCTGATGAAACGTCAAGAGTCATGGTGTTCAATAACCAGCCAAAAAGAAGCTGATCTGCAGCTTCCTAATCTTCAAAGGCAGGATTGAGTTTTGACACATTGTTTTCAATAAGAAATTGTGGAGGGCAAGGCTTGGTGCCATTAATGAAACCTTCTAGCTTGTGTCCCTTGATGAAAGGCAACACATGAAGCAACCAGACAGAGTAGTTTGTTCTATCCAACTTGATAGAACAGGTTTGAGAAAAATTTGTATTCTTCTCAGTATGCTTAGCTAGAAGAGATGCTGAGAGAAGGGAGCTACCTTCAGTGTTAGGAGAACCAGCAGTAGTTGCTGTGGTTTCATGAGGACTGCTCTGAATGGGAGTGGTGTCCAACATGGCGGCTTGCCTTGAATAGCTCTGATACCAAGATAAACTTTTAGGTCAAATATGAATATTGTATTGATGGCGCATAGTGCCCTTCTTGTATTATTCTATATATAGAGAGAATACAAAACCCTATATTACAAGAGATGTATACACGTGTAAAGTTACAAAGTTAGGATTGCTATTATACAAAGAGGATATTATAAGCCTGTGAGATACTTGGTTCTGGACTTCTTAATGGGCTTAGACCTTGAGCCCACTATTGTTTTAACACAGTGAATCCTGTCCCAGGAACAGAGCTTGCTGTTCGGTCTTCCACGGTATTCCGATCCTTTGCTTCTTGTTCTGCTATACATCATTTCATATCATAAGTCTCGTACATTTGTTTTCCCTTCACTACAAGATTTAAGCATCTTCTCCTTATTTCGACTTACACCCCACTCTCTCCTCCTTCCTCTGTATATCTCACTTCATATTTTACACCGTCGTTCGATAGCCGCTTCCTCCGTCTTCTTCCTTCCCTCTGGCTCTGGCTTTGGCTTTGCATATTATTCCCACTACTGCTTTCCTGTGTTCCTATTCTCCAATTCCTCTGTTCCTTTTTCCTGCTGATTATGTATTGTTTTTATGTTTGGTTTGTGGATTTCTTTGCATGTAATGTTTGATTCCTTTTGATTTGTGCTTTTAAGAGTTTGTGCTGCTTCTGAGCTTAATGTTTAGCGCTCGCTGATTTTCCATTTGTGCCTGTTTGCTAAGAATATGTATCTTCTTATTGAAGGTAATTCTTTTTTTTTTTTTTCGTACATCTATTGAAGGTAATTCTATTCAAAGCATTGTCAAACACTAAATATGGATATCCCTCCGAGTAGGCATTCGAATCTTGGTTCACCAAGATGTGAGGAACTATAATCCCTTCCGCTAGACCCAAACTCCATTGGTTGTGACTAGTTTGTTTTGATCTGTACATTAAATATGTTTTATCCAATTAAATCAAAACAAACCATTGTAAAGTGTTGATGATGGTAATAACAAGAGTAAATTATAAAATACTCCCTCTGACCCTTAGTATAAGATATATTTATATGATTTAATTATATCAAGAAAGTTAGTTTACTTCACATGTTATTTCTAAAACACCTGTCTAGTCATTTTCCTTAATTTTCTCATTTCCTCTCCTTGATTATTGTTGAAGAAGTATCAATAAGGTAAATTAAGAAAATATTGACAGACATGAAAATTATATTTTATATTTAATAAGATCTAAACCAACTCTTTAAATACGTCTTATATCAAGGATTGGAGGGAGTAAATAATATACAAATATTTTGATTTAACTGAAAATATATTACTTATTAAATCTATAAAGTAAAGTAAATAAATATGTTTCAATAAATTTAAAACATTATTTTAGAACGGATTGAGTACCCCGCATTTCTTAAAATGTGTTTAATTGAATTTTTTTGGTATAAATAGCTGAAGTTTTTTTTTCCAGAGTATTTAATTGAAGATTAAAATAAACGGATTAGTTTGACTCAAGGGCCACACACGGAGAGGGGGACGGGGCACCAAGTTAAATGGTATGGAAAATTATGATTTATTTTATAATATGAAAAATTAAGTTTTGCATACAGATTATTATTTTTATTGGCATGTGCCCTTGCCAGGCGTATGCAGATTATTATTAAAGGACATCTAAATTGAAGAAAAATAAGATGACAGTCATCAATCTTTTAAATTTGAACATGAAAATGAAAATAATAAATTATTTTTGAAATAAGTCATTCATATGGCCTTTAATTTTCTTTTTCGCGTATGTTCCAACTTCCAAAACAAATCGAAGAAAAGAAAATTGTTTCCATGATGCACCTAGATTGGGATTTATTACGTCTCAAGAGTTTATTTCATTTTCCCAACCCGTTTTTTCTTTTTCTTTTTCGTGATTAGATTTCTCAAAACCGTTTAAACTCTTAAAACTTTGTTATATATATATAATTATATATATATGGATGGATCTATATCTATTATATGAATAAACATTCATGTTATTGTTGGATGTATATCTACTAAAGTTTTACTTACTTGACCATTAAGTGATGCGATATTTTAGATCAACGTTTTTTTTCCTAAAAAGTATAATTTATTCCTTTTGTGTAATCATTTTACAGTGCGTACCACTGGATCATCGTCGGATGGGCGCAAGTGACGTTATCACTCGGTCTTATTACTTTTGGCTTTCCTTGTATTGGTAATTATTGAATTTATCTTCTGATTTATTATTCAAAACTATTGAACTTATTAATTTTAATTTAATGAGCTTAATTAGTTTTTCTTTGCCGGGGTAATTTAATGAGCTTAGTTTTATAAATATAATTAATATAATCTATAACTGTATATATTATTTTGTTGCAGATGTACAACACGACTTGAACCAAGCATTGATAACATATATAAGGATGTTGATCTGGGAACTGGGTATTTGGATCCCTACGTGCATGTGTATATCTCCTCCTCCTGAAGTTCACTTGGAGAAGACAAAATTTGTTCTTCGTGCTTCATTTGTGATTTTTATTCTTTTTTTTTTTTGATACTACAAGGAACCCGAACTTAGCCCATAAGCCCAGCGTCTTGCCGTTGCATGTCTGACTGTATAATCCCTGCGAGACCTGGAGGTGGGATGGAGAACGCGTAGAACCCTGGGAAAGTGCTCAGCCCCTCTTTGGCTAGAAAGTCAGCAGCAGCATTGCATGCCCGATTAACATACTGAACGCGAACTTCCCAATCCCGACCCAAGAGTGCCTGGATCTCAGTAACTATTCCAGCATCCTCGTGGTCCTCATTCACCGCAGCTGAGCACAGATGACACGCCTCAGATGAATCAGTCTCCAGTACAAGCTTCTTGTAGCCCAAATCCCAGGCAGTTTTGAGCCCATGCAAGCAGCTCCACAACTCTGCAGTGAGTGCATCCCCCCTATCCAGACGGCATAAAAAACCGTGGAGGAGGTCTCCATGCGTATTACGGATTATGCCACCACAAGCCGTGGCCGATGAAGTGTGGGCGAAGGCGCCATCAACATTGCATTTGACCCATCCATCTTCCGGCGGCTCCCATCGATGGGGAGGGTGCTGTTTCTTGATGCCAGACAGATTCACCCCAGTAAGGCTGCTTTGAGTGGTCTTCATAGACTCCAACGTGCACCTGGCTTGAACCAGTATAACCTCAGTCGAGATAAGCCTGCTTTCAAAAATAAATAGATTCCGTCTTCTCCAAAGCGACCAGAGAATCATAGCGAATAAATCTCCCCAGTTCAAGCCATTACCATTCTTGTGACGAATATTCCACCAAAACCACTCGACAAAGGTCATAGAGCAAAAGCGCGACCATCTAGATGGGTGAACTACTTCCTTCCATAGTCTCTTGACGCTTCTGCAGTCCTGAAAAACATGTAGCAGGTCCTCACTACAAGAGTTACATAAGGCACATGTTCCATCACCACCCAATCCGCGTTTACGCCGATTTTCGTTAGTGAGTAGATGTTGCTTGGCAGCGAGCCAGGCAAAGGAGCGGCAATGTTGCGGGACCCCTAGTTTCCATATTTTTTCCCATGGCTGGGGGGCCACGGTAGTCACATTAGTAAGTTTGTCATAGGCAGACTTGACTGAGAATTCTCCAGATTTGTCCCATCGCCATCTAGCACGTGTTCCCTCAGTATTAATCTCAATGCCATTATTAACCGTATCCCAAATTGATTTTATACCCTTCCAGACGTTAGAACCACGTCTTTTTGTGTTGATGTGTGGAAGGATGTCCTCACCACAACGATACTTATCACGTACTACTTTGACCCAGAGTGCATCCCTATTTTTCACCAACTTCCATCCCAATTTCATTAGAAGGGCATGGTTCTGAAATTTGGCATGGCGCAACCCCAAGCCACCTCGTTGTTTCGGTCTACTAACAGAGTCCCATGCAACCAGTGATATTTTCCGTTTCTCGTCCGTACTCCCCCAAAGAAATTCCCTATTACACCTATCCAACACCTCAAGGTTCTTCTGGGTTAAGAGAGATGTTTGCATAACGTAGGTTGGGATGGCCGATGAGACAGAGGAGATCAATGTGGATCGTCCAGCAAGTGAAAGCAGATTGGTCCTCCATTTAGTCAATCTTGTCTTAACCTTGTCAATAGTGGCTTGAAATGACTCATTAGTGACACGTTTGTGGTGAAGATGGACCCCCAGGTACTTACCTAGATCCGCAGTAAGAGGGAAGCCCAAAATAGCGCTCAACTCAACACACCTGGAATGGTTCATATTAGATGAGAATAAGACACGTGTCTTAGAGGAACTTACTCTAAGCCCAGACGCAGTGCAGAAAGTATCCAAACACTCTTTAATCATAGTGGCTTGATGAACAGATGCCTCAGAAAAGAGAATAATATCATCAGCAAAGAAGAGGTGAGTGATCGGGGGCCCATGCTTTGTGAGACGAATGGGCGCCCATTCTTGGTGATTGAGTTTTTCTTGAATTAGATGAGCCAGTTTCTCCATACAGATAACAAATAGGTATGGTGAGATAGGGTCACCCTGGCGAACACCTCTGGATGGATAGAACACGTCTGCTTTGGAGCCGTTCCATAAGAGCTGAGATTCTGAGGTGTTTAGAGAACAGGAGATAACATCAATTAGATATTGGGGAAGCTTCAGTTCCTGAAGGCACCCATTGAGGAAATGTCAATTCACGCGATCATATGCTTTCTCCAAATCAATCTTGATTGCCATAAATCCTTTTTTCCCTTTCATAGTCCGCATGGTATGAACCACTTCTTGTGCCACAACTATGTTGTCTAGCTATGTCTGCCTGGGATAAAACTACACTGGTTTGGGGAAATGATATGTGGCATACAGGGTCTCAACCTATTTGTAACAATTTTTGTGACAATCTTGTAACTAACATTACAGAGACTTATAGGCCTCAGGTCTCGAAGAGTCTCTGGGGGATCTTTCTTAGGGATAAGAACAATTAGAGTCCCATTAATATCCTGGATCTCATGGGGGTTCTTGAAGATGTTCTTGATTTGTTTGACGACACTAGGCCCAACAGTGTCCCATTGGTGCTGATAAAATAGGGCATTCAACCCATCAGGCCCGGGTGACTTCAAGGGGCCCATACCAAAAATAGGGCATTCAACTTTGTGATTTTTATTCTCGTTTCAAGTATTTTACAGCAGATTATATCATCAATCCACTATTTAAATGACGGTACATCCGTTACGTTCATCAACCTATTTTGTGGAGTTGTGAGTTTCTTAATAATCTCTGCTTTGTTTTGGCTTAGCATTGATGTTGAAAGGAGAATTTGCCTTAAATGGGAACACTTCCCGCTTGGATGCGATGCAGTGCTTTTTGCAACTCTTCTGAATATATCAGTGTTTCAGTTCACAGTGAAGAAGTTTTCTAATTTTCCACTCTTTGCTATTACAAGAGAGAGCTGGCTTGGAAGATTAATTAATAACTGTATGTAAACCTGGGCATATATTGGTAGACTCGCTTGGAAAACGAACTCCGAACTCGTTGTGGGAGCTCCTAAATTCTGCTGAAATTAAACTCTCTAGCTTTGTTTTGTTTTTCCAGTTTTAATATTCCAGTGTATTAAAAAAAACCCTTGTTGTATATTATGTTTCTGTAATAATTAAATGATGTGTTTATTTTATTCATGTTTGCATTGTTGCATTAAAATCGGTTAAATTATTGCTTCTTCTCTAATATCCTTATTAATGTGAATTTAATTCATGACACTGATGTATGATTTTGTCATTAAAACAATCAATTAATAACTATGACAGCCTACTAATGCAACATAGTGACAACCTGTGTCATTCTACCAAGGAGCAATATATGAGTTTTCTCTATAATTGAATTTAGATGATAAAAAATGCAATGGAATGAACCTAAACTAAATGCAAGACACTACTACCTAAATGCACTAATGCAATTGACTCTAAAAACTATATGAGAATGAAACTAACCTAAATGAATGCAAATGCAATTTTTGGGGTTTTATGAAAGGGGAATTAAAATCCTAAGCAAAAGATTAAAAAGAAGCAAGACAAACAACAAAGGTTTAATTCAGTTATGATGATAAAGGGGACAACTTAGGATTCATATGGATTTAGCTTTCTTAGCCATTCAATTTATTAAACCAAAGGGAGGTTGATGAAAAATTGGAATTAATAAATTTAATCACCTAATTGAAACATGGGAAACCTTCAAGCTAGCTTAATAACACTTATTCTACTAGAAAACTCATAATGAAATAAGTAGTGGCTAATTAAATTCATTAAAAACCAATCATAATAGTTTAAGATAGTTTTGGAAATCATGTTCGCAATTGCTTAATTAAACAATTTGACAATTAATCACCTTAATTAAACAATCAAGAGATTAAACCCAAATGGACAATTAAATTAATAATGAAAACTCAGTTAATAATCTAATTGACAATCAAGGGTTTGCAAACAAAAATCCCAACAATCATTTAAGAACAAATCAAATTCAAAATATCAATTCAATCCAAATCAATAATAAGTCTACAACATAAAACTAGATTGTTCTCAATTAGTACAACTCAAAATCATTTAAAACTAAATAATCTCAAGTCTTGAATTAAAAAGATAAAAGAAAAACACTCCCTTGTGATCTTCAAATATAAGTTTTTAGGCTCTAACTTCCTCCATTTTCCTCCCAAATTATCTCCTAAAAGAGTTTAAGCAGCCATCAAAATCCTTCCTCTTTCACTCCTCAAGTAGTACGTCACAGCCATGAAAATTGGAGAATGAATTGAAGGTGGGGCCGTGGGTATGTCATAGGTGAATTGGATGAATTTTTTTTTTTTGGTCGAAAGTGAATAGGATGAAATTGGCTACCATCCTTTTTCTCAAAGAAAATGATGGTCATTGGATGATAGATGAAGATGGGAATCAACTGAATATTGGGGAAGTAGTGGTGGGTCCGAGACTAAAGCAAAGGAGTGATGGATAGATGAAGATGGGAATCAATTGAATATTAGGGAAGTAGTGGAGGGTCCGTGACTAAAGCAAAGGAGTGACGGATTGATGATGAATAGAGAAGAATCTCCAGCAATTCAAGCGTCTGCCGCGTCTCCGGGTTTGTTCTACGATTTATATATTACTTCTCCTGTATTTGATATAAGATATATTTATAAAGCTGATCTTAACTCTAAACATAAGACATAATTTTTATATTTGTTATTTTTTTTTAAATTACCCTTATTAATACTCCCTCAACAACAATCAATAAGGAGAGGGAAGGGGATAATTAAGGGAGATGACTAGGGTGTTTTAGAAAATATATGTTATACTAACTAACTTTTTTAATATAATCAAATTAGATAAATATGTCTTATTTTAAGAACTGAAAAAAGTATTATGCAAAGCTAGGAAAACCAGCAGGCTCGTTTAGGCCCTGAAATTTCAAAGGCCGACCTTAGAGTTTTTGCCTTCATAATGAAAACGGGCTTAAAAGAGCGGATCTTGTGTAGCTAAGGGACAACTCATTTAGGCCCGTTTATTTTTTTATTTTTTAAAATTGTTTATAAAAGACTAATATTGTTGACCTTTTTGGCTTTGTTAATGAATTTGCTAATATTTAGTTGTTATTATCTTTTTTAGAATTGAAATTCATATGAATATTTTGTGTTAAGAATCCTAAAATCTAAAAATTTATAAAAGATATTTCTTATTTCATAAATATTCTTACTAATTTTGTAATTTTTGCCTCATTTTCTTATGATTTTTTTTTTCATATCTTAGCTAAGATGGTGATGGTGTAAGGGCCCATTTGGATAAATAAAAATCAAAGGAAGGAAAGCGAAAATTGAATTTTCCCTCAGGTGGTGATAGTTTGGATCGCAATTAATTTTCCAATGATATCATTTTCCTGCCACCAGCCATTTTCATTTGTTTAAATGAACATGCCACAAAAAATAGTGGGAATCCATTTTCCAGCACCTAAGGAAATTGGCCAAATACCCAAACGCCCCTGATGTGATGTTGGATTTGATATAAAGAGGTAAAGGAGCTTAAGGGAATTCACACAGCTGACTTGGAGAAAATGGAGGGGGTTGAAGAACAGAGAGCGTAAATGGCTTTTCCGGCGATGATACGTCAACCGATCAATCCCGAAGAACATGTGGGTTCCTTCTTCTTCTTTGATGTGGTTGTTTTGTTCTTGTTTGCGTTGAATGTGATGCACCCATGGTCCCTGGTTGCTTGTGTTGAGTTAAATGAAGAGGCTTTGCCTGTCGTAGCTGATTCAAATCAGACGGAGGTGGTGTGCACTCCATGGCTAGGAGAAATGTTGGTTGACTATAGCTTGACCATGAAGTATCCATGTGGTGAATGTGGTTAAATCTGTGATACTCCACACAAAGGAAGCAGTCTTGACTAGATGTAGTTGGTGGGTGCGCAATAGTTGAGAGTGAAGTTAATAACTATCTCGTAGTCATGAGTTAAATTAGACCACAGAAAGTGGTTGCAACCATGTGTAAGTGATGGGTATGTAATGGTAAAGAGTAAGGTTGTTTTGGTCATGTGTAACCATGAAGCACCCATCACACGCATGTGGTTGAAGTTGTTTTCATTCATTTATGTATGACTATAAGCGACTGGTGAATATCTCATGGTTGTTGCTCTGTTACGTTATAAAAAAATAGGGGCAAACAGAGTTTCTTTCTTCCACGTTTTTACTACATGTAGCTTATGGTGGTTAGGTCGTGGTTATACAGGAATTATTTGAAGTGATTTATGAATATGGGTTGCCCATGAAGTGCATATAGTTAGAGGGGCTAAAGTGAAACTATGGACCTTTAAATAATATTTTTAAAATAAAGGTCTTTAAATAATATTTTTTTAAACTGGGATAAAATTGTCTTTTAGCTCATTTTTCTATCTCATTTTTTTCTAATTAAATAAAAAATTTTCTGTCAACCTATTCGTTTTTTTTCATTGTCAATCAAACACCATTATGGCAAAATATTTCATCCCTTTCCGCTCTATTCCTTTTCAACTTTTTCTTTGATCCCGTGGAAAATGGGAGAGGGGTTATATAAGACAACATGAAGGGCGATGCCACGTCACTCATCATGTCACTCGATGCTGACTCTCAACGCTTTCATACGACCGGAGTCCTCTACGATTCCTCTCCAGTTGAAAAACTTTTTTTTTTTGGAACAATAATGACAAGATAGATCTTGAGTTATGTCAAAATGACATTAGAACCAAAAGCATAAAAGCCCAAATCAATCAATCTTAGCCTAAATTATCTAACATTTAATCTGAACAAGAAGTCTTTTATTTTTTTCTGGGACAAATTAGGATCCGAACAATAAGCTGGTGGAGTTGTAATCAGTGTTAGCTCACTATTCGCCTCCTGAGTCATTTTAGCCAGCATGTCCGCACAAGTCATGGTTTCACAACGGGAGTGGATCAGCTCAACATTCCAGCTAGCAAAAAGGAGTGCTCTAGTCTCAATAAGCTCTTTCTCCAGTCGAAAACTTTGACAAAACCTTGCTTAGTTATGTCTCTTTGTGATCGATAACTCAATTTTTAGTTGAATTTTTATGTCTTCACATTCTTGTGGGCCCACCTGCCGCATTTGCTCTGGTTTCACTGTCCCTACCTTTCTCACAAATACAGGTAATTAATTATATTTTCCATGGAAGCTCCTATCTGGTTCCGTTTTTATCAGTTGAGTGAAAAGCGTCATAATCCAACTCCTTCATCATGTGAACCGGGACACAAATCCGTGACTTGAAGTAAGAAATATTGACAATAGGAGTCGTATTCGGAATATATATTATGAATGGCTTTAATTTATATGGAGCGTTAATTTCAGGGGGATTATGTTGGAGAGAGGAGACTCATGCATGCATGGCGAGCCCAGTTGTTGATGAAGACATGAATAATAATGTTGCGTTGTTAATTAGGTCCTCATACACTTCTAATTTTAGGACCACGCTGACTTCTTTTGTGTGGTCCTATCGCTACATATATATGGACACATCACACACTTTGTTTTGTTATATTGTTTATTAGGTCCTCATACACTTCTAATTTTACGTTTTATTTTATTACTTGTTTCATTTTGAAACAATTTTAAAATTAAAGCATTTTTTCCAAAAAATTGTCCACCTTTTAAGACAAAACTTTGAAAAAGAAAATAAAGTCATATAATGCTCTTTTTGTTGTTTTATAGTAACACAAATTTTATTTAAACCACACAAAACGATATGTAAGATGAGGCCCCCCATTACATGATAGATATATCA
This sequence comes from Inga laurina, assembly GCA_963855925.1. NCBI lineage: Eukaryota > Viridiplantae > Streptophyta > Magnoliopsida > Fabales > Fabaceae > Inga > Inga laurina. The sequence goes on from OY979709.1 coordinate 57,289,633, forward strand.
TTGGAAGGGAAAACGTAGAAAAACAACTAAGTTGGATCAAACACGAGGCCTATAAGAAAGCCAGTATATCATACTCTTTTTGTTTTCCTCTCGCATAATTTTTTATTTTTCTTTTTAATTATCATCCTTAATTTTCTGTTACCTCATTTTTCTCTTCATCTAGAACCAAAGTTAAATTGATAATCCCTATTTTAAGAAGTGAGACTTATCAATACAAGAGGTGGTAACAAAAACTAGAGAAAGATATGACGTAGCCTTAATTAATTTCAATTAAAACTTAATGTCTCTGAGCACCGTTCAATGAATGCTAATATATGATAGATATGACATGTGATGAAGATGATCTCAACGACTAGTCCAGATTAAAGTCGGTTGAAAAAAACCACTAGTCATATCTCCCATAATGTTATCTTACGGGTACTAAACAATACTACTCTCCCCTACCGGTGGAGCTACTTGAAGAATTTATATTTTTAATATTATCGTCTGGTATTGAGTTTGGGATTCGTGACTGTCCCTCTCAACACAAATGACTCATCTAGGGTTTGAACTCGAAACCCAAAATGATCTAACGGGGATTTATTTTTGTCTTACATAATGTAAAATATCAATTCATGTGTTTATTATTAAATCTCAAACTAGTTTCTAAAAATTTAACAGCAATTAAGTTATTTCGGAATTCTGATTACGAGGTTTTTATATTTAAAGGATATTTTGGTGTCTTTCAAATTTAAGGATTTATCGTTTTGGTCTCAAAATTTGGCGTCATTTTAATTATTTGTATTATCATGCTTGTAACACGAAAAAATTAATTTTAACTGACGCATCAAAATTATATGATCTAATTTATGAAATAAGTCAAATTTTTATGAAAAGATTTTAAAACATTAAAAAAATATAAATAATGTTGAATTACTTTTTGGGACAGAATGTATAATTTATTAAGAGAAGGGAACTATAAAAGCATTAAATAATAGAAAAGGGAGGAGAGATAAGGGACAATTACATTTAAGTCCAAAAAAAAAAAAAAGCTCTTTGAAGTTGTCAATAAACGCCCCTTAACTTATCAATAGACACCCATCAACTTGTCATTAATAAGTTCATAGACTATTTTTTCATTTTTTCTCTTATGTGGGACTTGAATGTAATTGTTCCGTGAGATAATGGCGGCCCTAAAGGGAAGGCAACCTCTCCATTTTTCTTACCATCTATTTCCCTCTATTTTTTTTTTATTTTTATTTTCACTAGTCAATCAACAAACTATGAACAATAGGGAATACCTTATAAAAATATTATCAAAATATCAAATAACAAAAAATTTAAATAAATTTAAATTATTAAAATTTTATTTAAATAGGTAATATCATTATATTTTTATTAAAACATTTTACATATTTTTTTTAATTATTATAAGATATAAATTGATCCACTGATAAAGACAAAGAAGTGGATTACGGCATCGAGAAGTGAAAGTGGAGAGTTTTCCTCCCTCTACATCCCTTCATATTATTTGTGTACGGAAGTGCAGTCAATATCTCAGTGGTCCAGGAATGCTGCGTATGGGGACAACAAACCTTTTGGATCTTACAAGCTGCATGTGACTTCTCCTTAAATTAGTTGGCCAAAAAAAAAAAAAAAAAAGACTTCTCGTTAAATTCATTACCATCAATGTCGGCATCAAACATCATGTACTGAGAGAACTTTAAAAATATCAAAAAAAATAAAAAAATATTCCGAATATTCATAATATTAAAGAAGTGTTAGGGTTTGATTTATCTTTTTTAAAATTAAAAAAAAAAAAACAGAATTGTACCCTCAGAGTTTAATTTCAATTTGACGGAGTTAATTGTAAGAATTTTATCCAAATTTATGAAACATTTTATCGTAACTTGTGAAACCTTTATTAAGTCTTGTGAATTTTTATTTACAACTTATGAAATTTTTTAAGAAAGTTGTGAAATTATTTTGAGAACTTGTGAAAACCCTGTTCGAATTTGTGAAACTCTTATAAGACCTTGTGAATATAATTTTAATTTGTAACTTATGAAATTCTTATGAGAAATTGTGAAAATCTTATATAAACTTGTGAAAAGCTCTATCAGAACTCATGAAATTGTTCCACCCTCTCTGTTCCGAATTTTAAATTTAGAGGGACAATTTTATCATTTTCTTTTAACCAATTATCTACGTAGGCCATCGATCGAGTTGAGGATAAGGGAAGTTATGCTTTAGTCGCGCCATCTTTCTTTAACAATTTCCTTCCTTAAATTCAAATAAGATTTAAAATAACCTAATGTATTTTTTTTTTATTCGTTAAAAGATTAGTTTAGGTGAGTGACCCAAGGAAACATTTAAGGCCATAGTACACATCTTCTGAAAGAGCACCCAATAAAATGCCTATAGTTTATATGAAAGAATGATGCAACGTAGCGGGGAAGCCAAATAATCGTGACAATGTCCACTATTTCTGGGCCGCCTAATAAATTTGTAAATCACTGATAAGACTGAGTAAGGCTTGCTTGATAGCCCAACAGGCCCGGCCCATTATTGGTCACTGATGGCCCAAGACCGTCTCGCAATGAGTCACCTACCCCCAGGATCATTAGGCTTTCAAATGCTCTCTTCACATTCATTGAATGCTACACATTTTTTGGTTGAGGTGGAAATTTGTTCTAAAAATAGAGCAATATTATCTTTTATCCTTAAAAAGTTAACGATCAACGTTAAATTCTTAACAATCAAAATTAGTTTTTTAACGGTATAGGATAAGATTTTATGTTTTAAAATTTTTGAGGTGATATTGAATCTAAAAAAATTTTGGGGCAACATTCCTTCTTAACAAATATTCCCGAGACAAATTTATACATTAACTCAACATATTTTCTCACTTGTCGTGTTGACATGTGCGAGACAAGTGGGGGATTGATTCCCATGGTAATGACCTAGAGTATATATGATTTTTACTTATATATAATATCTTTGAATTTTTTTTTTTTTTTTGCCACAATAATGTCTGAAAATTATTCAGCATGGCAGCAAAGTTTGACTATAATAACGCAGACGCAAGCATCCGTTAAACAATGTGAATTATTTCAATGCTGCCGGCTACCTTCCCCCGCAAAAACGTTTATTATATACATTCTACTCTCCACACACATCCATACATTAGACATGCTTTTAATAATATCTATTATTTCCTCATAAAAAAAAAATTTACTATTTGGAGTACCAAAAAGAGTAACTCTTATTGACTTGTAAATTAGTGCCATTTATCATTTTCAATTGACATGCTTTTAAAGATATTCCAATCACTTTTAAATTAAAGATAATTGTACAGGCAAATCTAACACGTTAATCTTTTTTTTTTTTTTTTTTTGAGTTATTGGCGGTGTCCCAAAGACATTTAAGTTTGAGACTAATCTTTTTTGGAGCTAATAAAATGTTTTTATTAGTTTTTGTCTCTCCCAACAAATATGTTTTATAGGATTCGGATTTATATTCTCCTCCATAAAGGGGTGAAGCGCCACCACCTCAACAAACAACTTGTTAGTGGCCGAATAACTTTCCTCTATAAATTATAACAACTTGTAAACAGTGGAAATAAAGTGAATTGAACTTGTCAAACCATGCATATATCGTCCGAAGTTCATTATTTATGGGAACAATATCTGAGTTCTGAATTCCTTCATTCCGTGGCATTTTGAAGTTGTGGATGTTTCACGTTCCAAAAGGAAAAGAAGTCATTGCAGGATATATATACACAGTATTCATCTAAGCTTATCCATTATGCATAAACCATAATGTCTTTCTTGCAAGCACGATTACTGGCTAGAAGTTGATGAGAATAATCACGATTTGGATTCCTAGAGAGATAGTAAATGCATGTACAATCAATTATTTATTTTTTGTTTTCTTTGTAGAAGATCATAATAAAAAACCAGCTGCCTTAAAATATACGAGTATGATGCATTATGCATGTAATTAATATGCCTAGCAGCCTGTTGGACGTCGTTTTCTGCAATTCTGATCAATGATACGGTTTAGTTTTTGCTAGAAATATCTTTGAAACATTACAATAACGGACCCGATTTTTCTGTTAAGCGCTTTGCGTAGCAAGGAGAGCTAAACATATTTGAGTGATCTAAGATTTAATCTGGATGATACAGATTTGATTTTTTTGAAAGTTTATATATTTTAAGAAAAAAGTTATATTAATGGGTATAGAAGTATTGTTTAATAACATATTTTTTAATCATCAACTGTCTAAATATTAAGTGTTGATTTTATAAATTGTAATTCTAAAAGTATAATTTTTCATAATTTCGATTATCACTTCGATCATTTACATTTTTGCAGTCATTCCTAGTCTTTATGATTTATTTCGTTAGTAAATGCCAATCTTTTTGTTAGATCAGCAGTCTTATAAATATTAGATAATACTAGTAATCAGCCGGGGTTTCATAATATTGCACTGCATATGTATTAATTAGTTTTCTATCCATTACTAGTTTTGACAAAATATTTGGTGAAATGGGTCTGTCAAAAATAAATAGGTCAATCAATTAATCGGAAAGACACAGGGATGCATACGAAAGTAAATGAGCTTCATCTAAAAGCACGTACAACTTGTTATGCGATTATTCATAATCGATCATTTGTATTCGATTTAATTACCAAAGTTATCATTGGGTTATGGTAAGTTGACAACTTGCTTCTCAGTATATCACAGTATATATTACCTCCAAAAAGCGTTACAGACACACATGACCATTTTATCGAATGATATAAGCAATTGCTTGTCTGTGTATATAGCGACATGTCTAATTCAATTAGTTATTTTTGTTGGTTACAGTGACTTATAATATTAGAAGAGAGTTAATGTAACGATCAGTGAAAGCAGCAGAAGTAAGAGACAGGTTATTAAAAATTTTATAGGATCATCGATATTCCATAAGAGAGAGTATGTAGGATAAGTTTGCACCCATACCCATAAAGAGTAAAGAACCAAACCCCGGAATGTTGAAAAAGAAAAGAAGAGTAGTTGAAGTTCTCATACTACACTAGCTAGCAGGTGGCAAACTGAGGTCACAGCTTTTATTTTCATAACAATACAGAAACATGCTTCAAATCACGGGTTCCTCATCAGTTCTGGGTCGTTGAGGGAGGGTGCTTAGGATAATGACCATAAGGTGGCGTGGGGTAGGTTGGTGGTTTTTCCACTGGGGGCTTGTAAACAGGTGGCTTTTCAACCGGAGGCTTGTTAACTGGTGGCTTCTCAACCGGAGGCTGGTAAACGGGAGGCTTCTCAACTGGTGGTTTATAAACAGGTGGCTTTTCAACTGGAGGCTTGTAAACCGGAGGCTTCTCAACTGGTGGTTTGTAGGTGGGTGGCTTTTCAACTGGTGGGTTGTTGTAAGTGGCAGGCTTCTCAACTGGTGGTTTGTAAACAGGTGGTTTTTCAACTGGGGGCTTATAGGTGGGAGGCTTTTCAACGGGTGGTTTGTAAACAGGTGGTTTCTCAACAGGAGGTTTATAAGTCGGAGGCTTCTCAACAGGAGGCTTATAGGTTGGTGGCTTCTCAACGGGTGGCTTGTAATCAGCCAAGCCAGAAGTGGTGAGAAACACCACTCCAAAGAGGAAAACTAACAAGTGCTTGGGAGACATTGTCATCTGATCTAGTAGTGATGTTGCAAGGTGAAGAGAGCATGGGCTTTGAATTTATAGTAGAAGGAGGGAGGTGTGTCGGAATTATCTCTGAATATTTTATTAGCTATAATATATTTACGGAAAAAAAAATAAAAAAAGAAGTCAAAGCTGGTAGGCATATTATCTCGGAAAATCGTGATGCATAAGTTTGAAAATTTGGAAAAGGCTCGTTGTTTTGCCTCAACTTTCTTTTCGCCCTGATAAAGACTCCGCCTGCACACACTTTTCACCTTGATTCAGGTCGGCAGGTTACGTAAATATATATATATATATATATATTTCATTATTCTTTTTCCAAAAAGAAACCTGAATTATTTTGGACTAATTAGACGGTCCAAACGTGGTAGGTTCATGATAAGGGAGTGTTTAACAAATTAACACTTCGTGGTTGAAATTTTGCTCATTGATAGACAGTGAGTTTCTGAATTTCCTTACATAACAAAGAGGTCATTAGTACTAATAGCTAGTTACATCAATTTGGTTACAGTCACATCAGAGAAGGAGTGTTGAGGAAAAAATTATCATCCAATTGTCATATTTATAGATGTAGAAAGTATATTATAATAGTGAGGCAACGAATAGTAAGAGTTAAAAAAACCCAAATTGGAAGAGTGCAACAAAAGCTGATACAACGTTCGAATTTGCACTACAAAAAATAGAGAATTAGCGACGAAATTTCATTGCGTTGCTAATCGGTCACTAATCCTTTACAAATTTCATCACTAAATTTGTGATGGTTTAGCGATGAAATAACATTCCGTCACTAATCTCTCATAAAAAATTAGTAACAAAAATTAGTGACAAAAAAATTCCGTCATCAATTTTCGTCCCTCATCTGTCACTAATTTCTGCCAAAAATATGTTGTGATCGAATTAGCGACTGAAATTTTCTGTCACTAATTTTTGTCGCTAATCCATCACTAATTTCCGTCACTAGACATTTTGTGACGGAATTAGCAAAGGTGAGGTGGCGGCCACCGATGATGGATATGTGAAGGCTCGTGCTGAGGATATGTGGTAATTTAAATTATATAAAAAAATATTTTGTGATAGATTAGTGATGGAAATTTTGTCGTTAATTAGTGACGGAAAATTCCTTTGCTAATTTCAGGGACAACCTATTCTAACTTTGTGATGGATTAATGATGGAAATTTTCCATCCCAAATTTCCATTACTAATTCATCACAAATTAACAACGGAATTTAAAATTCTGTCACTAATCAATTAGTAACAGTGTTTTTACCAATGGAATCCAGTTCTGTCGCTAATTCATCACTAATTTTCGTTACTAAATTGATTAGTGACAAATTTTTTGTCACTAAAATCCGTCGCTCATTTAATGTTTTTTTGTAGTATTGATGTACTACCTCTAGTCCTAATAACTATTTATACAAACTAGATAGATAGTTTATTTTTGTGTTAAATATAAGATATTAATTTACTTTATCTCTCAAGCTTATAATCTCTTTCTTAAAGTATTATTGTTGATTACACGTATTAAGGATAATTTTCATCAAAGAGTGTTGGAGACATAAAAATCATCAGTTAGTTGAGATCTTTACTATTGTTAGTTAATATCTTAAAGATGGTAGTTAATCATTGCATTGTGAGATATTATAAATAGAGATCTAATTGTATGGATTAAAGTGTGAAGGATGGTATGATCCTCACTTAAAATGAGAAAGGTTAACTTAGGTCTTCATCGCTCATTAATTCTAGAGCTTAGGATTAATAGATTCACTTAAAAAGCATTGATTGCTGTAATACCACTGTGACTTGTAATTCTCAATAAAAGATTCATATATTTCTCCAGTTATGGATTTATTAACAAAGAGATAGTAGCTTCAATATGCATATTAGCAATTAAAGAGATATTTTAAGGCAAACAATACACATTTATTATAAATAACTAATTTGATATTTTTTTATATTCGTAAATTAGTTTTAGGGAGTGTGTTTTGGGCTGGGAGAGAGTTACATGATATCAAAGCTCAAAATGCACAAAAATATTTGAAGACGGTGCCGGGCTGCGCTCATTATGATTTCCCATAAACTTTAATAAAATATTTTAATTTTAATGCTTTCAGAACCAAATTAAAGTTGCGAGTCCTTTTCAAGTACTCAGCTTCTTATTCATTCGTTGCTGTAAATGTTGACTATTTATAGTGAATTTTCCATTTATAATAATAATTCGATTTCTTTTTTTTATACTTAAATATGTAAGACTCGAGCATGTTCAGGTCTGAAAAGGTAGAAAAAGAAAAAGCATCTTCTGGCTTCGATTTCTTGGCTGGTTACCAACCAGCCTCCTCTTGATATAAATTGGACCATTAATGTAATACTCCCTCCGGTCCTAAATATAGGACAAAATTTATAATACAATTTACATTAAAAACTTTATCCTATATTTATTTAGGACCGGAGGTAGTACTAGTTAAACTTTTAATCTCTTCATAAATATTTTTTTAAAGTTATCACTCCTATTCACAAAAACTACAATTACAATTTGTCTTCTTGGTACAGTAGATGTTTTGAATTTTGTTATTGAAATTGCCTTGAAACATCTTTATGACATTAAAACATTTTAAACATTAAGTTATAATTTTATATATAGTACTGAAAATGAATATAGATCCCATTGTCTTGACATAATATGTTTTGTATATATTTAAATATATACATGTATAATTATATTTGAAATTTCTGTTTAGGATTATTTTTTTGTCAATAGTAAAACTTAATTGAATTATAAATACACACACAGATAGAAATTAAATACCCTATACTTTTCCTTAGGGTTGATCATGGACCAAACCATATCGGGTTTGGCCTCAACCTGAGGTCTAGTCTGGATAATACCTCCGACTGAACAAGACAGCTCGAGGTCTGGTTTGGTCCAGCACTAGCCCGAGCTCAGGTTGGACCAGACCAAGTCTAGCGGACTGCCTGGACCAGTCCAAAACCTTTTAGGTTTCCCCTCCAAATTTTTGCCTTCTAATATTTGAATGTATTAATGTTACCCGAACTCTAAGTTTACAACAAGCCTTTTCTAACTCATTTACTTGGCTAGGAAATCAAAGACAAATGTGGCTTAAATATTTTTGAAAAAGATGAACTTATTGAACATATATATCAAATAGACAAATACTATAAAACATATGGAGACTAAGACAGAGCTTGAGCCTGATGGAGAGCATAGTTGAAACTATGACGAAGACTGACAGACGGAGACGAAGAGCAGAGACTGACAGAAGGAGATGGAGAGCAGAGAGCAAAGAGCAAAGAGCCTGACGGAAAAGCAGAGGGCCTAATGGAGAGGTAATGATCGGAGGAGAGGCGCCTGGAAGATGGAGAACCAGACCGGAGACGCCAACGACGGGAGTGATTCACCTCACCCATCGCAACTATCTTGTATCTCACTTTAGACCCATATTCCACTTTGGTTTCTGCTTCAGCTTCTCTACTACCTCAACTATCTTCAGAGCAGTTTCACCGTTTGCTTACTCTATTGAATGCGCCTTCAACATCTGTTCCCTATGTAAATCATCTTTCCACTAATTCTAATATTTCTGCCACAGGTATGATTCATTCTGTTTCTTCTAATCTTAGTACATGGATCATTGACTCAGGTGCCACTGATCATGTCTGTAGTTCCTTACCTTTGTTTTCTTCTCATCAGTCAATTTCTTCAATTATTTTTAGTCTTCCTACTAGTACACAGACTACAGCCACCATATCTGGTACTGTTAAATTGTCCTCTTCATTGGTTTATCCAATGTTTTGTTTGTTCATTCGTTTTCCTTTAATATCATTTCTGTTTCCCAATTGAGTGCTTCCTTATATTGTTCTCTCACTTTTTTCTTTACCATGTAGCAGATATACTTGCACCAGCCTTCCATGATGATTGGTGCAGCTAGAATTTACGATGGTCTATATCTTTTAACCGTGAATAAGATGACACTCCCTTCACAGTTCATTCAACCATCACTTCTTCAGAATCAGACTTTATCGTATGTCATCTTCGTTTGGGCCATTTGTCTAATTCTGCTCTTTCTACTTTGAATAAACATGATGATATAGCTTGTTCCACTTTTTCTATTCCTTGTGACACATGTCACTTTGCCAAACAGAAACGATTGAGTTTTCCTATTAGCACAAGTTCATGTAATAGCATTTTCGATTTAATACATATTGACATTTGGGGACCATATTCGATTCCTTCTACTCAAGGTTTTTGTAATTTTCTTACTATAATTGATTATTATTCTTGTTATACTTGGGTTTATTTGCTAACTCAAAAGTCTGAAGCTCAGTCTCAACTCATCAATTTCTTGGCTTTGGTTGAAATTCAATTTCATAAGGTTGTTAAAATTTTGAGATTGATAATGGTTCTGAGTTTTATATGCCCACTTTTATGCTTCTAAAGGAATAATTCATCAAACATCGTGTGTTGCCTCTCCAGTTGAAAACTTTTTCTTTTTTGAATAATAATAATGACAAGATTAATGCTGCCTATTACACGTGAAGAGATTCGGTCTGCAGCCTTTAGTCTTGGTAGTTCGAAAGCCCCTGCTCCGGATGGTTTCCAGGTAAATTTTATCAATCTGCATGGCCTGAGATTGCTGATACAATTTTCCATCTGGTATTAGAATTTTTTGCTGGTCGATCATCCTTGTATGCAATTAATGAGACGAACATTACTCTGATTCCTAAAATTGAGAAACCTAATCATGTATCTCACTTTAGACCCATAGGCCTTTGCAATTTTTCTTACAAGATCATAGCTAAGATAATTGCAAACCGTATGCGTCCTTTGCTAGATCATTGTATTTCTCAAAATCAGAGTGCATTTGTTCCTGGGCGTCTAATACATGATAATATTATCATAGCTCATGAAGTATATCATTATCTGAGGAGGAAGAAAACAGGGAAGAAGTATGAATTTGCCCTTAAAATGGATATAAGTAAGGCTTACGACATAATTGAATGGGACTTTTTGCGGCTTGTTCTATTGAAGTTTGGCTTTTGTGATAGTTGGGTGAATCTAATAATGAAGTGTGTGGATTCTACTAGATTTAATTTGTGTGTATCAGGGGAAAAGACTGGTGTGGTAGAACCTGGTCGAGGTCTTCGAAAGGGGGATCCCCTCTCCCCCTACCTCTTCATTTTAGCGGCTGAAGTATTATCATGTATGATTAGAAAACACCAGCTTAATTGCCAACTGCGAGGAATCAAGCTTAGCAACACCTGCCCAGAGCTCTCACATATCTTCTTTGCAGATGATGCTCTTTTCTTTATGAACACCAGTGAAAGAAATTGTATGCTATTGGCACAAATTATCAACGATTACTATAATGCTTCTGGTCAATTGGCAAACCTAGAGAAATCTAGCATCTTTTTCTCATCAAATACCCCAACTGAAATTAGAAACAAAGCTGGTCATATTTTAGGCATCCAAGCAGTAGAGGATCCAGGGAAATATCTGGGCATTCCTAGTCTCTGGGGCAAAACAAAGCATCAAGCATTATCATATATAAGGGAGCGGGTCAGAACTAAGATCAGTGGGTGGAGTAAGTTGACTCTTTCTCATTCAGGACGTGAAGTTTTGATTAAAGCAGTGGTGAACGCTATCCCAATTTATCCTATGAATTGTTTTAAATTCCCTAGTAAACTTTGCAAGGAATTAAATAGCCTCATCTCAAATTACTGGTGGGGCGGAGAGGTTGATGGGGGAAGTGTTCATTGGAAATCTTGGGATTTTCTTACTGAAGCTAAAGCTGATGGTGGGATGGGATTCAAGGATTTTGTGATTATGAACAATTCCCTACTTGCTAAAACCACATGGAGACTACTTAATAGCCCAGATGAGCTATGGGTAAGAGTCTTAAAGAGTGTCTACTTTCCCAGAGATGACCTTATTGATGCAGAGAAGGGCCACAGAGCCTCTTGGTGTTGGTCCACACTACTACAGAATTATGATATAACCACCCCAATAGACGTCCCAATTTTAAAATTGGGTGGTTAAAAAGGAAGGCGGTGGCATTTTCGTAATTATGTGTACATAGGAAAACTCTTAGACGTCCCAAATTTGAATTTGGGACGCCTAAAGTTGAGTTTAGACGTCCCAAATTTTATTTGGGACGCCTAAAGATTTCCATTGGCGCCAAAAAAATAAATTAAAAAAATTTAACTTACTTTAGGCGTCCCAAATGAGTTTGGGACGCCTAAAGTATTGACTTTAGGCGTCCCAAATGAGATTTGGGACGCCTAAAGTAGAGACTTTAGGCCTCCCAAATCCCATTTGGGACGCCTAAAGTAGAGACTTTAGGCCTCCCAAATGGGATTTGGGACTCCTAAAGTCATGTCAGAAATTCTGACATGCGTGAGACTTTTTTTCCCCTTTTCTTCATTCCCATGTCAGAAACCCATACTTCTTTTTCCATCTTTCCCATCCCCATGACTTCTCTTCCCTTTTTTCTGCATTTCCTTTTTTCTTTCCGTGACTTCGTCTTCCTCAATCTTCTTCCCCTCTTTCTTTTCTTCATTCCTTTTTCCTTCACCTCCTTCCATTCTCATAACACCTTCTTTGCTCTTACCCTCCGGCGTACACCTCCTCCACCTTTTTTGCTCGCTCCACCCTCCGGCGTACACCTCCCACTCTCTTTGTTGCTTTCAGCCTCCGGCGTAAATCTCCTCTCCACTGTGTATACACAACTCCTCCAACGTCTTCTCTCCACCTTGGAAGCACACAGACATTGTTGGCTGCCCTCTCCCCTGGTTTTATCAGGTTTGTTTTTATTTAAATATAAATTTACATGAAGAATTAAGTTAAACTTGCAATATGAACCTATTATAATGCTTTCAATTTATTTACATGATTCTAGTTATTGGAGTGTTTTTCCCTTGATTGTTTTTTTTTTGCCAGAATCATAAACTAGTTGTTAGTAGTTATGCAATACTAATAATGTTTTTGTTTTATACGTTTGGAGCTTGGAAATCGAGGAAAATACATATGTATATTTATTTTGATGAAATGAACAACAATTAGTTTGTAGTTGTGTGGTGACAAATATTTTGACACTTTCTAATTGTTGTTATACATATATGATATTAGGTTGTATGAGTTGTTGTTATTATACATATATATATATATATAATAAAAAGATTGCAGTGCTAGAAATCCTTACCATTTCGTAAGGGACATTTTTTGGTTTATGAATCCATCTTCAATTCTGTTTCTGCAATTTTAATTTGCTGGGTAATGAAGAATATAAATAATTATTTTTCAAAAAATAAAACTTTTTAATGTCCCAAATTAAGAATTTGGGAGGTCTAAAGTCCCCCAGTGGAGGACTTTAGGCGTCCCAAATTGAGATTTGGGACGCCTAAAGTCCTCCATGGGGGGACTTTAGACGTCCCAAATCTCAATTTGGGACGTCTAAAGTCCTGACTTTAGACATCCCAAATTTTTTGGGACGTCTTTTCTTAAAATATACTACGCCTCCTACATAGACGTCCCTTAGTTTTTGGACGTTAAAAGTGCCAAAATAGGGACGTTAAAACCCCTTTTTGTAGTAGTGCCAGTATTATTAAAGGCAGAGAACTTTTGAAGAAAGATCTTTTTTGGGATCTTAGCAACGGAAGGGACATTCGTATATGGGGAATCAATTGGGTGCCTAATGTTAAATTCCTTGCAAAGCGTAGAAACAACCAAGATTATATTGTGCAACAAGGCCGAGTCAGTGATCTAATTGTCAATGGAGCATGGAACTTAACGCCAATCCGAGAACTTGTGCCTAGTGAAATACAAGCTGCTATTTCATCTATCCCAATACCAGTGAATGGTTTGAATGACAAGCTTGCCTGGTCACCAGCTGTAGATGGTAAATTCACAATCAAGAAGAGTTATAAAAAGGAGAAAGAGTCTAATAAACTGATTAGAGATACGGCAGGGTCTTCGAGCATCATTCCCTCCTTCAAATGGCAACAGCTGTTGAAGCTTAAGACAGTTCCCTGAGTCCAACAATTCATATGGCGCATTCTAACAGGCTCAATGGCCACAAAGGAAGCTCTCTTTCGTCGTAAGCACTATCTCACAAAGATATGTCCAATATGTGAAGAAGCAGAGGAAACTCTGGAACATCTGTTCTTCAGGTGTCCATGGACAAGGTGTGTGTGGTTTGGGAGTAATCTTGGTGCTAGAATTGGTCTTCTTGCTATTTATAATGTCAGCACCTGGTGGATGAGTTTAAGCCATGAGAATAATGGCTTTTCTGAAATTGATATTTCTCTAATATGCTGGACATTATGGTACATTTGGAAGCAAAGGAACAATAGAATATTTCAATTTACTACCCCAGATCCAATTACTGTTATTGAATTAGCAAAAAAGGCTAATCGTGATTTTTGGGCAGCTTGTGACAAGGACAAAGATGAGCAACTACAGATTGACCCCTACCCATAATACACTGAGAGTAGGATGGCAACCTCCTGATACAGGGTATCTTAAAATTAATTGTGATGGAGCTTTTAAATCAATCTTTGAATCTGCTGCCTTGGGCATAATTTGCAGGAACAAGTTTCGTAGTTTCCAATGGGGCTTCATAGACAAAATCAAATCCATCTCAGCCTTCATGACTGAGGCCCTTGCCTTGAGGCTAGCACTGATGCTAGCGGTTGACTTAGCCCTTGACAAGGTTGTATTCGAAACAGATTGTCAACTTCTCAAGAAATCTGTGGACTTGCAACAACCTGAACTCTATGAATGGAAAAGTCGGGGAACTGTTCAAGATGTCATTAATCTTCTTGCATCTCATGCTGGGTTTTCTCTATCATTTACTCCTAGAATGGGTAATGTTGCAGCTGACAACCTTGCAGCTGATGCTTATAAGGGAGTGAGCCCTACGGGGTGGGTGTTCGCGCCATCACTTTTTTTGTCTCTGATTCTAGCCACGGATGCACCAGAGATTAGTGCTTCAACAACTGATCCTCCATCATCAGAGCCGAGATTGGGTGTTGGCTAATTTGCTGTTTCCTTCTCTTCTTTTTTCCATTTTAATGTTGCTGTTTGTTGTTGTTTGTTGTTGTTTTGTTTTGGTTTAAGGAACTTTTTGTAACAGTTTTTCCCTATGTCAGAATGCCATATGCATATTTCGACAAAAAAAAAAGACATTACAACCAAAAACATAGAAGCCTAAATCAATCAATCTTAGCCTAAATCATCAAACATTTAATTCAAACAACAAGTCTCTTTTTTTGGGACAAGTTAGGATCCGAACAATAAGCTGGTGGAGTTGAAACCAGTGTTAGCTCATTGTTCGCCGCCTCCTGGGCCATTTTAGCCAGCATGTCCGCACAAGTCGTGGTCTCACAATGGGAGTGGATCGTCTCAACATCCCAGCTAGCAAAAAGCAGTGCTCTAGTCTCAATAAGCTCATTCTTCAGTCGGAAGCTTTGACAAAACCTTGCTTAATTACGTCTCTTTGTGATCGATAACTCAATTTTTAGTTGAATTTTTATGACTTCACATTCTTGTGGGCCCACGTGCCGCATCTGCTCTGGTTTTACTGTCCCTACCTTTCTCACAAATACAAGTAATTAATTATATTTTCCATGGAAGCTCCTATCTAGTTCAATTCCGTTTTTATTAGTTGAGTGAAAAGAGTCATAATCCAACTCCTTCATCATGTGAACCGGGACACAAATCCGTGACTTGAAGTAAGAAATATTGACAATAGGAGTATCGGAATATATATTATGAATGGCTTTAATTTATATGGAGCGTTAATTTTTCCCACATCCAACAAATAACTCAATTTTAGTTGAGTTTTTATTACTTTAGATATTTGATGTCCCAGCTCGCTGCCACATCTGCTCACTCAAATCCATCTGGTTTTATTGTCCCCACCTTCCTCACAAATACAAGTATAGTAAGTAATTCTCCATGGAAGCTCCTAACTGGTTCCGTTATGAGTTGAGTGAAAAGTGTCAGAATCCAATTCCTTCATCATGTGAACCGGGATACAAATCCATGCCTTGAAGCCAGAAATATTGATAATTGGAGTCGTATTCTGAATATATATATATATATATATAGGATATAACTTTGAGGATTTTCTTAACATCTACAGTATGTATACATATATACTACTCCTCATGGCCTTAATATAAGACATATTTGTAAAACTGATCTTAGTTCTAAATATAAGACATAGTTTTCATATTTGTCAATCTTTTTCTAAATTATCCCTATTAATACTTCATCAACAACAATCAATAAGAAGAGGGAAGGGGGGAATTAAGGAAGATGACTAGGGTGTTTTAGAAAATATATGTTATACTAACTAACTTCTTTAATATAATCAAATTAGGTAAATATGTCTTATTTTAAGGATTGGAAAGAGTATTATGCAGAGCTGGGAAAACTGGCCGGCCTGTTTAGGCCCTTAAATTTCAAGGGTCGAGCTTAGATTTTTTGCCTTCATAATAAAAACGGGCCTAAAAGAGCGAGCCTTGTATAGCTGAGGGACAGCTCGTTTAGGCCCGTTTATTTTTTTTTTAAAAATTGTTCATAAAACACCAATATTATTGACTTTTTTGGTTTTGTTAATGAATTTGCAAATATTTAATTCTTATTACCATTTTTAGAATTAAAATTCATATGAACATTTTGTGTTAATAACCCTAAAATCTAAAAATTTATAAAAGATATTTCTTATTTCATAAATATTTTTACTAATTTTGTAATTTTTTTTCTCATTTTCTTATGTTTTTTTTACTACAGCCTGACCATGAAGTATCAAAGCGATGAACATGGTTAAATCTGTGATACTTCACATAAAGGAAGCGGTCTTGACTAGATGTTGTTGGTGGGTACACAATGGTTGAGGGTGAAATTAATAACTATCTCGTGGCTATGAGTTAGATTAGACAACGGAAAGTGGTTGGCCACAATCAAGTGATGGATATGTAATGGTTAAAGGTAAAGTTGTTTTGGTCGCATAACCATAAACCACCCATGACACGCATATGATTGAAGTTGTTTTCATTCATTCATGTATGACTATAAGTGATCGGTGGTTATCTCATGATTATTGCTTTGTTACGTTATAAAAAAATAGGGGCAAACATAGTTTCTTTCTTCCACGTTTTTACAACATGCAACTTATGGTGGTTAAGTCGTGATTATATGGAAATTATTTGAAATGATTCATGACCATGGGTGGCCCATGGAGTGCATATGGTTAAAGAGGTTTAAGTGAAAACACGGGTCTTTAAATAATATTTTAAAAATAAGGGCCTTTAAATAATATTTTTTTAAACTGGGATAAAATTGTCTTTTAGCTCGTTTTTCTATCTCATTTTTTTCTAATTAAATAAAAAATTTTCTGTCAACCTATTCTTTTTTTTCATTGTCAATCAAACACCATTATGGCAAAATATTTCATCCCTTTCCGCTCTATTCCTTTTCAACTTTTTCTTTGATCCCGTGGAAAATGGGAGAGGGGTTATATAAGACAACATGAAGGGCGATGCCACGTCACTCATCATGTCACTCGATACTGACTCTCAACGCTTTCATACGACCGGAGTCCTCTACGATTCCTCTACGATTCATCATGTCACACACTTTGTTTTGTTATATTGTTTATTAGGTCCTCATACACTTCTAATTTTACGTTCTATTTTATCACTTGTTTCATTTTTCAAATCGCTTCACTCTCTAATTAACATTCTAAATTGTCTTTTCCTCTTTTGCTTATTTTATATTAATTTATATGTTCGTGTTAACTAAAATGTTCACTGTTTGCTCAAAAAAAAAAAAAACTAAAATGTTCACTGGCTTTATATTGTACAAAGATTCTAATTATAAATCATTGACTTAAGGATTATACGGCGGGAATTTTAACTTATGTGATATCACAAATGTATGATCGATTGGCGCCACAAATCAATCAAACGTTTACAAATTATATATTCCTTCTTTATTTTTGTCTAAATAAGAGAAGGCAAGGAAAAAAAAAAGTGATCAAATATTTTACCATGATGATAATATCCATATACATTGTGCATCTCCTGCCTTTGAAACAATTTTAAAATTAAAGCATTTTTTCCAAAAAATTGTCCACCTTTAAAGACAAAACTTTGAAAAAGAAAATAAAGTCATATAATGCTCTTTTTGTTGTTTTATAGTAACACAAATTTTATTTAAACCGCACAAAACGATATGTAAGATAAGGCCCCCCATTACATGATAGATATATCATTGGAAGGGAAAACGTAGAAAAACAACTAAGTTGGATCAAACACGAGGCCTATAAGAAAGCCAGTATATCACACTCTTTTTGTTTTCCTCTCGCATAATTTTTTATTTTTCTTTTTAATTATCATCCTTAGTTTTCTGTTACCTCATTTTTCTCTTCATCTAGAACCAAAGTTAAATTGATAATCCCTATTTTAAGAAGTGAGACTTATCAATACAAGAGGTGGTAACAAAAACTAGAGAAAGATATGACGTAGCCTTAATTAATTTCTATTAAAACTTAATGTCTCTGAGCACCGTTCAATGAATGCTAATATATGATAGATATGACATGTGATGAAGATGATCTCAACGACTAGTCCAGATTAAAGTCGGTTGAAAAAAACCACTAGTCATATCTCCCATAATGTTATCTTACGGGTACTAAACAATACTACTCTCCCCTACCGGTGGAGCTACTTGAAGAATTTATATTTTTAATATTATCGTCCGGTATTGAGTTCGGGATTCGTAAGTGTCCCTCTCAACACAAATGACTCATCTAGGGCTTGAACTCGAAACCCAAAATGATCTAGCGGGGATTTATTTTTGTCTTACATAATGTAAAATATCAATTCATATGTTTATTATTAAATCTCAAACTAGTTTCTAAAAATTTAACAGCAATTAAGTTATTTCGGAATTCTGATTACGAGGTTTTTATATTTAAAGGATATTTTGGTGTCTTTCAAATTTAAGGATTTATCGTTTTGGTCTCAAAATTTGGCGTCATTTTAATTATTTGTATTATCATACTTGTAACATGAAAAAATTAATTTTAACTGACGCATCAAAATTATATGATCTAATTTATGAAATAAGTCAAATTTTTATGAAAAAATCTTGAAACATGAAAAAAATATAAATAATGTTGAATTACTTTTTGGGACAGAATGTATAATTTATTAAGAGAAGGGAACAATAAAAGCATTAAATAATAGAAAAGGGAGGAGAGATAAGGGACAATTAAAAAAATGCTCTTTGAAGTTGTCAATGAACACTCTTCAACTTATCAATAGACACCCATCAACTTGCCATTAATAACTTCATAAACTATTTTTTCATTTTTTCTCTTATGTGGGACTTGAATGTAATTATTCCGTGAGATAATGGTGGCCCTAAAGGGAAGGCAACCTCTCCACTTTTCTTACCATCTATTTCCCTTTATTTTTTTTTATTTTCACTAATCAATCAACAAACTATGAACAATAGGGAATACCTTATAAAAATATTATCAAAATATCAAATAACAAAAAATTTAAATAAATTTAAATTATTAAAATTTTATTTAAATAGGTAATATCATTATATTTTTATTAAAACATTTTACATATTTTTTTAATTATTATAAGATATAAATTGATCCACTGATAAAGACAAAGAAGTGGTTACGGCATCGAGAAGTGAAAGTGGAGAGTTTTCCTCCCTCTATATCCCTTCATATTATTTGTGTACGGAAGTGCAGTCAATATCTCAGTGGTCCAGGAATGCTGCGTATGGGGACAACAAACCTTTTGGATCTTACAAGTTGCATGTGACTTCTCCTTAAATTAGTTGGCAAAAAAAAAAAAAGAAAAAGACTTCTCGTTAAATTCATTACCATCAATCAATGTGGGCATCAAACATCATTTACTGATAAAACTTTAAAAATATCAAAAATAAAAAAATATTCCGAATAATCATAATATTAATGAAATGTTTGGGTTTGATTTATCCTTTTTAAAATTTAAAAAAATAATAGAATTGTCCCCTCAGAGTTTAATTTCAATTTGACGGAGTTAATTGTAAAAATTTTATCCAAATTTATGAAACATTTTATTCTAACTTATGAAACCCTTATTAAGTCTTGTGAATTTTGATTTACAACTTTTGAAATTCTTTAAAAAAGTTGTGAAATTATTTTGAGAACTTGTGAAACCCTTATAAAATCTTCTGAATATAATTTTAATTTGTAACTTATGAAATTCTTATAAGAAATTATGAAAACCTTATATAAACTTATGAAAAGTTCTATCAGAACTCATGAAATTGTTCCTCCCTCTCTGTTCTTAATTTTAAATTTAGAGGAGCAATTTTATCATTTTCTTTTAACCAATTATCTACGTAGGCCATCGATCGAGTTGAGGATAAGGGAAGTTATGCTTTAGTCGCGCCATCTTTCTTTAACAATTTCCTTCCTTAAATTCAAATAAGATTTAAAATAACCTAATGTAATTTTTTTTTATTCGGTAAAAGATTAGTTTAGGTGAGTGACCCAAGGAAACATTTAAGGCCATAGTACACATCTTCTCAAAGAGCACCCAATAAAATGCCTACAGATTAACACTAGCAAGGCCTTCATAACTTATTCTCATATATGTGCGCGCGCTAATTAGTGGCAGTTATCAATTATCCTATAATTTATATGAAAGAATGATGCAACGTAGCGGGGAAGCCAATGATAAGACTATTTCTTGGCCGCCTAATAAATTTGGAGATCATTGATAAGACTGAATAAGGCTAACTTGATAGCCCAACAGGCCCGGCCCATTATTGGTCACTGATGGCCCAAGACCGTCTAGCAATGAATCACCTACCCCCAAGATCATTAGGCTTTCAAATGCTCTCTTCACATTCATTGAATGCTACACATTTTTGGGTTGAGATGGAAATTTGTTTTAGAAGTTTTTGTTGAGGAATAATATTGTCTTAGAAGTTTTTTTTTAGGCTCAATGTTACTCCAGAAGTATTAAAATAGAACAATATTATCTTTTATCGTTAAAAAGTTAACGATCAACGTCAAGTTCTTAACATTCAAAGTTAGTTTTTTAATGGTATGGGGTCAGATTTTATGTTTTGAAATTTTTAAGGTGATATTGAATCTAAAAAAATTTTGGGGCCACATTCCTTCTTAACAAATATTCCCGGGACAAATTTATACCTTTACTCAACATATTTTCTCACATGTCGTGTTGACATGGGGGAGACAAGTGGGGGATTGATTCCCATGGTAATGACCTAGAGTATATATGATTTTTACTTATATATAATACCTTTGAATTATTATTTGTTTATTTTGCCACAATAATGTCTGAAAATTATTCAGCATGGCAGCAAAGTTTGACTATAATAACGCAGACGCAAGCATCCGTTAAACAATGTGAATTATTTCAATGCTGCCGGCTACCTGCCCTGCGCTTCCCCCGCAAAAACGTTTATTATACATTCTACTCTCCACACACATCCATATATTAGACATGCTTTTAATAATATCTATTATTTCCTCATAAAAAAAATAATATCTACTATTTGGAGTACCAAAAAGAGTAACTTGTATTGACTTGTAAATTAGTGCCATTTATCATTTTCAATTGACATGCTTTTAAAGATATTCCAATCACTTTTAAATTAAAGATAATTGTACAGGTAAATCTAACACGTTAATCTTTTTTTTTTTTTTTGAGTTATTGGCGGTGTCCCAAAGCCATTTAAGTTTGAGACTAATCTTTTTTGGAGCTAATAAAATGTTTTTATTGGTTTTTGTCTCTCCCAACAAATACAAATATGTTTTATAGGATTCGGATTTATATTTTCCTTCATAAAGGGGTGAAGCCGCCATCACCTCAACAAACAACTTCTTAGTGACCGAATAACCTTCCTTTATAAATTATAACAACTTGTAAATAGTGGAAATAAAGTGAATTGAACTTGTCAAACCATGCATATATCGTCCGAAGTTCATTATTTATGGGAACAATATCTGACTTCTGAATTCCTTCCGTGGCATTTTGAAGCTGTGGATGTTTCACGTTCCAAAAGGAAAAGAAGTCATTACATGATATATATACACAGTATTCATCTAAGCTTATCCATTATGCATAAACCATAATGTCTTTCTTGCAAGCACGATTACTGGCTAGAAGTTGATGAGAATAATCAGGATTTGGTTTCCTAGAGAGATAGTAAATGCATGTATATTCAATTACTTATTTTTTGTTTTATTTGTAAAAGATCATACTAAAAAACCAGCTGCCCTGTTAAAATATACGAGTACGATGCATTATGCATGTAATTTATATGCCTAGCAGCCTGTTGGACGTCGTTTATTGCAATTCTGATCAATGATAAGGTTTTGTTTTTGCTAGAAATATCTTTGAAACATCACAATAACGGACCCGATTTTTCTGCTAAGCGCTTTGCGTAGCAAAAAGAGATAAACATATTTGAATGATCTAAGATCTAATCTGGATGATTCAGATTTGATTTTTTTTGAAAGTTTATATATTTTAAGAAAAAAAAGTTATATTAATGGGTATAGAATTAGTACTGTTTAATAACATATTTTTTAATCATCAATTGTCTAAATATTAAGTGTTGATTTTATAAATTGTAATTCTAAAAGTATAATTTTTCATAATTTCGATTATCACTTGGATCATTTACATTTTTGCAGTCATTCCTAGCCTTTATGATTTATTTCATTAGTAAATGGCAATCTTTTTGTTAGATCAGCAGCCTTATAAATATTAGATAATCCTAGTAATCAGCAGGGGTTTCATAATATTGCACTGCATATGTATTAATTAGTTTTCTATCCATTACTAGTTTTGACAAAATATTTGGTGAAATGGGTCTGTCAAAAATAAATAGGTCAATCAATTAATCAGAAAGACACAGGGATGCATACGAAAGTAAATGAGCTTCATCTAAAAGCACGTACAACTTGTTATGCGATTATTCATAATCGATCATTTGTATTCGATTTAATTACCAAAGTTATCATTGGGTTATGGTAAATTCACAACTTGCTGCTCACTAAATCACAGTATATATTACCTCGAAAAAGCGTTACAGACACACATGACCATTTTATCGAATGATATAAGCAATTTCTTGTCTGTGTATATAGCCACATGTCTAATTCAATTAGTTATTTTTGTTGGTTACAGTGACTTATAATATTAGAAGAGAGTTAATGTAACGATCAGTGAAAGCAGCAGAAGTAAGAGACAGGTTATTAAAAATTTTATAAGATCATCGATATTCCATAAGAGAGAGTATGTAGGATAAGTTTGCACCCATACCCATAAAGAGTAAAGAACCAAACCCCGTAATGTTGAAAAAGAAAAGAAGAGTAGCTGAAGTTCTCATACTACACTAGCTAGCAGGTGGCAAACTGAGGTCACAGCTTTTATTTTCATAACAATACAGAAACATGCTTCAAATCACGGGTTCCTCATCAGTTCTGCGTCGTTGAGGGAGGGTGCTTAGGATAATGGCCATAAGGTGGCGTGGGGTAGGTTGGTGGTTTTTCCACTGGCGGCTTGTAAACAGGTGGCTTTTCAACCGGAGGCTGGTAAGCAGGAGGCTTCTCAACTGGTGGTTTGTAAACGGGTGGCTTCTCAATTGGAGGCTTGTAAACCGGAGGCTTCTCAACTGGTGGTTTGTAGGTGGGTGGCTTTTCAATTGGTGGGTTGTTGTAAGTGGCAGGCTTCTCAACTGGTGGTTTGTAAACAGGTGGTTTTTCAACTGGGGGCTTATAGGTGGGAGGCTTTTCAACAGGTGGTTTGTAAACAGGTGGTTTCTCAACAGGAGGTTTATAAGTCGGAGGCTTCTCAACAGGTGGCCTGTAAACAGGAGGCTTATAGGTAGGTGGCTTCTCAACGGGTGGCTTGTAATCAGCCAAGCCAGAAGTGGTGAGAAACACCACTCCAAAGAGGAAAACTAACAAGTGCTTGGGAGACATTGTCATCTGAGCTAGTAGTGATGTTGCAAGGTGAAGAGAGCATGGGTTTTGAATTTATAGTAGAAGGAGGGAGGTGTGTCGGAATTATCTCTGAATATTTTATTAACTATAATATATTTACGAAAAAAAAAATAAAAAAAGAAGTCAAAGCTGGTAGGCATATTATCTCGGAAAATCGTGATGCATGAGTGTGAAAATTTGGAAAAGGCTCGTGGATTTGCCTCAACTCTGTCTTCACCCTGATAAAGACTCCGCCTGCACACACTTTTCACCTTGATTCAGGTCGGCAGGTTACGTAAATATATATATATATATATATATATTTCATTATTCTTTTTTCAAAAAGAAACCAGAATTATTTTGGAATAATTAGACGGTCCAAACGTGGTAGGTTCATGATAAGGGAGTGTTTAACAAATTAACACTTCGTGGTTGAAATTTTGCTCATTGATAGACACTGAGTTTCTGAATTTCCTTACATAACAAAGAGGTCATTAGTACTAATAGCTAGTTACATCAATTTGGTTACAGTCACATCAGAGAAGGAGTGTTGAGGAAAAAATTATCATCCAATTGTCATATTTATAGATGTAGAAAGTATATTATAATAGTGAGGCAACGAATAGTAAGAGTTAAAAAAACCCAAATTGGAGGATAGGCGCCTGGAAGATGGAGAACCAGACCGGAGACACCAACGACAGGAGTGATTCACCTCACCCACCGTAAGATGGCTAGACCTAGGGCTCCAGTCTTCCACACTCTTCCAGTTCCAAAGGCTTTTGCAATGATTTGATAGAGTAGATTGGAAGAGTGGAATGGAAGAATGCACTCTCAAGTTAGTCTAAATTGAAGAGTGGGCTCTGGGTTGGGCTCAGTGAATAGTGAGTGTGAGTGAAGGCTTGAGGTAGGGAGGGGTGTCCATTGACTAAGTGTGGATTTAAAAAAATAAAATAAAAAATACTCGGGCCAGACTGGACTAGACCGAGGAGTCTGCCACCTTGGCCTGAAGTCTACTCTGGCCTGAGAAAACTTGTCTGGTCCGGTCTACCAGAAGATGCTCCAGGCTAATTTTTTTCCACCGGACCGGATCGGGTCAGATAGGATCGGACCGAACTATCTGGACTACCGGGTTTTTTTGCTCATCCCTACTTTTCCTTAAAAGAAAACCTAAAGTACGACGATGACATGAATAATGAATTCACGCTGCATTAATTAGTTTTCTTATCAAATGTTAATTTTGACAGATCATTTGGTGGAATGGATCAATCAAAAATAAATACTACGTACGCATAATCGATTAGGCATGAAATTAAAACAACTCTTGGCCTAAAAAGAGGGACAGAAAAAAAATCTAAAATACTTCACTAAAATGCGCGTACGTTGCATCGGTTGACCATTCTACGAAGTTTTCATTATTTATTAATACCGGCAAATGAATCTAATCTAATATTATATTAAATACTTCTACGGCTGATGAAGAGTGTAATTTTCTAAATTTTTATATTTAACACAATGCTGTAAAAGGCGGACCGGACGTCGAACCGGAGAGACTATCGGGTCATGGGTCGCATGGTAGGACCGATAACATAATAATTAAATAAAAATAATATTATATGTATATAAAATTATATAAATATGAAATTTTAACATTACTTAAAAATAAGCACATACAAAAGCTTATATGTATCATATTTCTCAAATCTCAAGTTCTAATACATTGAAATCATTAAGAATAACACAATAATATGTCAATAGTTCAACCACCCCGGTTCCCGGTTCAACCACGGTTTCCGGCCCAACAGCCGGTCTGAAGCGGCCTGAAACGGTCTAAATGGTGAAACGGTTGAACTATGCTAAACGAGCTGAAAGCCCTCCCGGGCACCGGTTCAACCGGTCTGACCGTCAGGTCCGGTCCGATTTTCACAACATCGATTTAACACAACTGTCAAGCACTAATCCAGCTGTCACTTAGACTTGTAACAAATTATTGTTGTAACTTAATTAGTTTGTACAATTTGTTATGTGTATAGTTAGCTTGCTGTCAGGTGATTCATTGTTTGTATATATACTTTACTTATTGATGAAAATGTACAGAATTCATTTTCCAAAATAATTTATCATATGGTATTTAGAGCTTCCTTCTTTCTCCTCTAAATTTTTTTTCCTTTCTTGAGCTCTCCGCCTTCTTTTTTCTTCTAGAAGTTGCATCTGTCTAATCTCGAGTTCTCTGTCTCTTCTTGCCCAACTATCTTCTTCTTCAATCACTACCATCGCGTCTTCCAACCCTACTCTTGATCCCTTCAGTCCGTATTACATTCATCTGAATGAGAATCCGACTCTCATTTTTGTTGCACTGCCAATGGATAGTTCTAATTTTCATAGTTGGTCTCGTGACATGCGATTGGCGCTTTTGACGAAGAACAAGTTGATGAAATTAATGGGTGGTTCTCTCTCTGCCTCCAGTCACTAATCCTCTATTCTTAGCCTAGGATAGGTGCAATAATCTGGAGCACAGTTGGTTCACGAAGTCTTTATCGCATGCCATCGCCAAGAGTACTCTGTGGTTTGATAAAGCTTTTGATATTTGGCTTGATATGCATCGAGGTATTCTCAGTTTGATGTTTTGTGAATTGTTGATTTGCAAGAAGATATTTATGCTTTGAAATAGGGCAATCTTACGGTTAGTGATTTCTATACTCAGTTGAAAATTTTATGGGGTGAACTATCTCGTATTCGCCCGTTGCAAATCTCTTAATGTGGTTTTGCTTCTGCTGCCCTTGCTTATCGTGAGGAAGATCATGTGATTCATTTTTTGAAGGGGTTAAATGAGCAATTTGCTGTTGTAAAATCCCAAATTATGCTATTAGATCCTCTTCCACCGATCAACAGAGTTTTTTCTCTAGTCTTGCAACAGGAAAGAGAGCTCCATATTCCTCCTCCTGAATCTACAATTTTGGCTGCCAAAGGATCTCATTCTGGCTCAAAATCGTACCATGTTCCTGGCAATCTTTGCACCTATTGTGGCCGTCCTAGGCACACTGAAGAGACGTGTTATTGCAAACATGGATTCCCTTTAGGCTTTAAATTCCGGTCATCAGGTTCTTCCTCGATGGTAATTGTGTTGCTACTACTGCTTCTAGTTCTGTTCAGTCTTCTTCGTCTACTCTGCGTTCATATTCCACTTTGGTTTCTGCTTCAGCTTCTCTACTACCTCAACTATCTTCAGAGCAGTTTCACCGTTTGCTTACTCTATTGAATGCGCCTTCAACATCTGTTCCCTATGTAAATCATCTTTCCACTAATTCTAATATTTTTGCCACAGGTATGATTCATTCTGTTTCTTCTAATCTTAGTACATGGATCATTGACTCAGGTGCCACTGATCATGTCTGTAGTTCTTTACCTTTGTTTTCTTCTCATCAGTCAATTTCTTCAATTATTTTTAGTCTTCCTATTAGTACACAGACTACAGCCACCATATCTGGTACTGTTAAATTATCCTCTTCATTGGTTTATCCAATGTTTTGTTTGTTCATTCGTTTTCCTTTAATATCATTTCTGTTTCCCAATTGAGTGCTTCCTTATATTGTTCTCTCACTTTTTCCTCTACCATGTACCAGATCTACTTGCACCAGCCTTCCATGATTATTGGTGCAGCTAGAATTTACGATGGTCTATATCTTTTAACCATGAATAAGTGACACTCCCTTCACAGTTCATTCAACCATCACTTCTTCAGAATCAGACTTTATCCTATGGCATCTTTGTTTGGGCCATTTGTCTAATTCTGCTCTTTCTACTTTGAATAAACATGATCATATAGCTTGTTCCACTTTTTCTATTCCTTGTGACACATGTCACTTTGCCAAACAGAAACGATTGAGTTTTCCTATTAGCACAAGTTCATGTAATAGCATTTTCGATTTAATACATATTGACATTTGGGGACCCTATTCGATTCCTTGTACTCAAGGTTTTTGTAATTTTCTTACTATAATTGATTATTATTCTCGTTATACTTGGGTTTATTTGCTAACTCAAAAGTCTGAAGCTCAGTCTCAACTCATCAATTTCTTGGCTTTGGTTGAAACTCAATTTCATAAGGTTGTTAAAATTTTGAGATTTGATAATGGTTCTGAGTTTTATATGCCCACTTTTTATGCTTCTAAAGGAATAATTCATCAAACATCGTGTTGCCTCTCCAGTTGAAAACTTTTTCTTTTTTGAATAATAATAATGACAAGATTAATGCTGCCTATTACACGTGAAGAGATTCGGTCTGCAGCCTGTAGTCTTGGTAGTTCGAAAGCCCCTGCTCCGGATGGTTTTTCAGGTAAATTTTATCAATTTGCATGGCCTAAGATTGCTGATACAATTTGCCATCTGGTATTAGAATTTTTGCTGGTCGATCATCCTTGTATGCAATTAATGAGACGAACATTACTCTGATTCCTAAAATTGAGAAACCTGATCGTGTATCTCACTTTGGACCCATAGGCCTTTGCAATTTTTCTTACAACATCATAGCTAAGATAATTGCAAACCGTATGCGTCCTTTGCAAGATCATTGTATTTCTCAAAATCAGAGTGCATTTGTTCCTGGGCGTCTAATACATGATAATATTATCATAGCTCATGAAGCATATCATTATTTGAGGAGGAAGAAAACTGGGAAGAAGTATGAATTTGCCCTTAAAATGGATATGAGTAAGGCTTACGATAGAATTGAATGGGACTTTTTGTGGCTTGTTCTATTGAAGTTTGGCTTTTGTGATAGTTGGGTGAATCTAATAATGAAGTGTGTGGATTCTACTAGATTTAATTTGTGTGTATCAGGGGAAAAGATTGGTGTGGTAGAACCTGGTCGAGGTCTTCGACAGGGGGATCCCCTCTCCCCCTACCTCTTCATTCTAGTGGCTGAAGTATTATCATGTATGATTAGAAAACACCAGCTTAATTGCCAACTGCGAGGAATCAAGCTTAGCAACACCTGCCCAGAGCTCTCACATATCTTCTTTGTAGATGATGCTCTTTTCTTTATGAACGCCAATGAAAGAAATTGTATGCTATTGGCACAAATTATCAACGATTACTCTAATGCTTCTGGTCAATTGGCAAACCTAGAGAAATCTAGCATCTTTTTCTCATCAAATACCCCAACTGAAATTAGAAACAAAGCTGGTCAGATTTTAGGCATCCAAGCAGGAGAGGATCCAGGGAAATATCTGGGCATTCCTAGTCTCTGGGGCAAAACAAAGCATCAAGCATTATCATATATAAGGGAGCGGGTCAGAACTAAGATCAGTAGGTGGACTAAGTTGACTCTTTCTCATGCAGGACGTGAAGTTTTGATTAAAGCAGTGGTGAACGCTATCCCAATTTATCCTATGAATTGTTTTAAATTCCCTAGTAAACTTTGCAAGGAATTAAATAGCCTCATCTCAAATTACTGGTGGGGCGGACAGGTTGATGGGGGAAGTGTTCATTAGAAATCTTGGGATTTTCTTACTGAAGCTAAAGCTGATGGTGGGATGGGATTCAGGGATTTTGTGATTATGAACAATTCCCTACTTGCTAAAACCACATGGAGACTACTTAATAGCCCAGATGAGCTATGGGTAAGAGTCTTAAAGAGTGTCTACTTTCCCAGAGATGACCTTATTGATGCAGAGAAGGGCCACAGAGCCTCTTCGTGTTGGTCCAGTATTATTGAAGGCAGAGAACTTTTGAAGAAAGATCTTTTTTGGGATCTTAGCAACAGAAGGGACATTCGTATATGGGGAATCAATGGGGTGCCTAATGTTAATTTCCCTGCAAAGCCTAGAAACAACCAAGATTATATTGTGCAACAAGGCCGAGTCAGTGATCTAATTGTCAATGGAGCATGGAACTTAACACCAATCCTAGAACTTGTGCCTAGTGAAATACAAGCTGCTATTTCATCTATCCCAATACTAGTGAATGGTTTGAATGACAAGCTTGTCTGGTCACCAGCTGTAGATGGTAAATTCACAATCAAGAAGAGTTATAAAAAGGAGAAAGAGTCTAATAAACTGATTAGAGATACGGCAGGGTCTTCGAGCATCATTCCCTCCTCAAAATGGCAACAGCTATTGAAGCTTAAGACAGTTCCCCGAGTCCAACAATTCATATGGCGCATTCTAATAGGCTCAGTGGCCACAAAGGAAGCTCTCTTTCGTCGTAAGCACTCTCTCACAAAGATATGTCCAATATGTGAAGAAGCAGAGGAAACTCTGGAACATCTGTTCTTCAGGTGTCCATGGACAAGGTGTGTGTGGTTTGGGAGTAATCTTGGTGCTAGAATTGATCTTCTTGCTATTTATAATGTCAACACCTTGTGGATGAGTTTAAGTCATGAGAATAATGGCTTTTCTGAAATTGATATTTCTCTAATATGCTGGACATTATGGTACATTTGGAACCAAAGGAACAATAGAATATTTCAATTCACTACCCTAGATCCAATTACTGTTATTGAATTAGCAAAAAAGGCTAATCGTGATTTTTGGGCAGCATGTGACAAGGACAAAGATGAGCAACTACATATTGACCCCCTACCCATAATACACTGAGAGTAGGATGGCAACCTCCTGATATAGGGTATCTTAAAATTAATTGTGATGGAGCTTTTAAATCAATCTTTGAATCTGTTGCCTTGGGCATAATTTGCAGGAACGAGTTTGGTAGTTTCCAATGGGGCTTCATAGACAAAATCAAATCCATCTCAGCCTTCATGACTGAGGCCCTTGCCTTGAGGCGAGCACTGATGCTAGTGGTTGAGTTAGCCCTTGACTAGGTTGTATTCGAAACAGATTGTCAACTTCTCAAGAAATCTGTGGACTTGCAACAACCTGAACTCTATGAATGGAAAAGTCAGGGAACTGTTCAAGATGTCATTAATCTTCTTGCATCTCATGCTGGGTTTTCTCTATCATTTACTCCTAGAATGGGTAATGTTGCAGCTGACAACCTTGCAGCTGATGCTTATAAGGGAGTGAGCCCTACGGGGTGGGTGTTTGCGCCATCACTTTTTTTGTCTCTGATTCTAGCCACGGATGCACCAGAGATTAGTGCTTCAACAACTGATCCTCCATCATCAGAGCCGAGATTGGGTGTTGGCTAATTTGCTGTTTCCTTCTCTTCTTTTTTCCATTTTAATGTTGCTGTTTGTTGTTGTTTGTTGCTGTTTTGTTTTGGTTTAAGGAACTTTTTGTAACAGTTTTTCCCTATGTCAGAATGCCATATACATATTTCGACCAAAAAAAAAAAGACATTACAACCAAAAACATAGAAGCCTAAATCAATCAATCTTAGCCTAAATCATCTAACATTTAATTCGAACAACAAGTCTCTTTTTTTGGGACAAGTTAGGATCCGAACAATAAGCTGGTGGAGTTGAAACCAGTGTTAGCTCATTGTTCGCCGCCTCCTGGGCCATTTTAGCCAGCATGTCCGCACAAGTCGTGGTCTCACAATGGGAGTGGATCGGCTCAACATCCCAGCTAGCAAAAAGCAGTGCTCTAGTCTCAAAAAGCTCATTCTCCAGTCGGAAGGTTTGACAAAACCTTGCTTAATTACGTCTCTTTGTGATCGATAACTCAATTTTTAGTTGAATTTTTTTGACTTCACATTCTTGTGGGCCCACGTGCCGCATCTGCTCTGGTTTTACTGTCCCTACCTTTCTCACAAATACAAGTAATTAATTATATTTTCCATGGAAGCTCCTATCTAGTTCAATTCCGTTTTTATTAGTTGAGTGAAAAGAGTCATAATCCAACTCCTTCATCATATGAACCGGGACACAAATCCGTGACTTGAAGTAAGAAATATTGACAATAGGAGTCGTATTCGGAATATATATTATGAATGGCTTTAATTTATATGGAGCGTTAATTTTTCCCACATCCAACAAATAACTCAATTTTAGTTGAGTTTTTATTACTTTAGATATTTGATGTCCCAGCTCGCTGCCACATCTGCTCACTCAAATCCATCTGGTTTTATTGTCCCCACCTTCCTCACAAATACAAGTATAGTTAAGTAATTCTCCATGGAAGCTCCTAACTGGTTCCGTTATGAGTTGAGTGAAAAGTGTCAGAATCCAATTTCTTCATCATGTGAACCGGGATACAAATCCATGCCTTGAAGCCAGAAATATTGATAATTGAAGTCGTATTCTGAATATATATATATAGGATATAACTTTGAGGATTTTCTTAACATCTACAGTATGTACATATATATACTACTCCTCATGGCCTTAGTATAAGTCATATTTGTAAAACTGATCTTAGTTCTAAATATAAGACATAATTTTCATATTTGTCAATCTTTTTCTAAATTACCCCTATTAATACTCCATCAACAACAATCAATATGAAGAGGGAAGGGGGGAATTAAGGAAGATGACTAGGGTGTTTTAGAAAATATATGTTATACTAACTAACTTCTTTAATATAATCAAATTAGGTAAATATGTCTTATTTTAAGGATTGAAAAGAGTATTATGCAAAGCTGGAAAAACTGGCCGGCCTGTTTAGGCCCTTAAATTTCAAGGGTCGAGCTTAGATTTTTTTCCTTCATAATAAAAACGGGTCTAAAAGAGCGAGCCTTGTATAGCTGAGGGACAGCTCGTTTAGGCCCGTTTATTTTTTTAAAAAAAATTGTTCATAAAACACCAATATTATTGACTTTTTTGGTTTTGTTAATGAATTTGCAAATATTTAGTTGTTATTACCATTTTTAGAATTAAAATTCATATGAACATTTTGTGTGAATAACCCTAAAATCTAAAAATATATAAAAGATATTGCTTATTTCATAAATATTTTTACTAATTTTGTAATTTTTTTCTCATTTTCTTATGTTTTTTTTACTACAGCCTGACCATGAAGTATCCATGCAATGAACATGGTTAAATCTATGATACTTCACACAAAGGAAGCGGTCTTGACTAGATGTTATTGGTGGGTACACAATGGTTGAGAGTGAAATTAATAACTATCTCGTGGCCATGAGTTAGATTAGACAACGGAAAGTGGTTGTAACCACCTGCAAGTGATGGATATGTAATGGTTAAAGGTAAAGTTGTTTTGGTCGCATAACCATGAACCACCCATGACACGCATGTGGTTGAAGTTGTTTTCATTCATTCATGTATGACTATAAGTGATCGGTGGGTATCTCATGGTTATTGGTTTGTTACGTTATAAAAAACTAGGGGCAAACATAGTTTCTTTCTTCCACGTTTTTACAACATGCAACTTATGGTGGTTAAGTCGTGATTATATGGAAATTATTTGAAATGATTCATGACCATGGGTGGCCCATGGAGTGCATATGGTTAAAGAGGTTTAAGTGAAAACACGGGTCTTTAAATAATAATTTTTTAAACTGGGATAAAATTGTCTTTTAGCTCATTTTTCTATCTTATTTTTTTCTAATTAAATAAAAAATTTTCTGTCAACCTATTCTTTTTTTTCATTGTCAATCAAACACCATTATGGCAAAATATTTCATCCCTTTCCGCTCTATTCCTTTTCAACTTTTTCTTTGATCCCGTGGAAAGAGGGAGAGGGGTTATATAAGACGACATGAAGGGCGATGCCACGTCACTCATCATGTCACTCGATACTGACTCTCAACGCTTTCATACGACCGGAGTCTTCTACGATTCCTCTCCAGTTGAAAAACTTTTTTTTTTTGGAACAATAATGACAAGATAGATCTTGAGTTATGTCAAAATGACATTAGAACCAAAAGCATAAAAGCCCAAATCAATCAATCTTAGCCTAAATTATCTAACATTTAATCTGAACAAGAAGTCTTTTATTTTTTTCTGGGACAAATTAGGATCCGAACAATAAGCTGGTGGAGTTGTAATCAGTGTTAGCTCACTATTCGCCTCCTGAGTCATTTTAGCCAGCATGTCCGCACAAGTCATGGTTTCACAACGGGAGTGGATCAGCTCAACATTCCAGCTA
The DNA here is from genome assembly GCA_963855925.1 of Inga laurina. NCBI lineage: Eukaryota > Viridiplantae > Streptophyta > Magnoliopsida > Fabales > Fabaceae > Inga > Inga laurina. The sequence goes on from OY979709.1 coordinate 57,323,370, forward strand.
GCAAAAAGGAGTGCTCTAGTCTCAATAAGCTCTTTCTCCAGTCGAAAACTTTGACAAAACCTTGCTTAGTTATGTCTCTTTGTGATCGATAACTCAATTTTTAGTTGAATTTTTATGTCTTCACATTCTTGTGGGCCCACCTGCCGCATTTGCTCTGGTTTCACTGTCCCTACCTTTCTCACAAATACAGGTAATTAATTATATTTTCCATGGAAGCTCCTATCTGGTTCCGTTTTTATCAGTTGAGTGAAAAGCGTCATAATCCAACTCCTTCATCATGTGAACCGGGACACAAATCCGTGACTTGAAGTAAGAAATATTGACAATAGGAGTCGTATTCGGAATATATATTATGAATGGCATTAATTTATATGGAGCGTTAATTTATAAAAATAGACATGATCAATTTTTTTTTGGGAGCATATATCACAAGGCCGTTAACGATATCTATTTTAAAGTGTCATGAGACCCACAATTGTTTCAGTGGTTTATTCTTTGCGGGTTTGGGGTTAAAAGTGAAAACAAGAAAACAAGACAGATGGTGCTGTAACGTGGCAGATTTTGCCTTTCGTGTTCGTTTAGAATAGTTTATTTTTAGATAATAATTGTTTATAAATCGTGATTCACAGTATACGAGGTAAGTATCTGAGATGAGTTTTATTTCGACTTACATAATAAGAGCTTATTTTTTAAGAAATCATGATCCCAAACATACCTTTCGTTTTCTCTGAACTCTATCTATCACCTACACTTTCCTTAAAAGGAAAAGACTTCCTTTCCTTTGTCTTTTCTTTTTGCTATATATTTTCCATCACTTCCCTTAAAATATACAAAAGCAAGCAAATCGAAACCAAATTCCCTTTTCCCCTTTTGTTTCCTGTTTTTTTTTAAATAATAATTTTACTCTCTCTCTCTCTCTGATGCTGCTATGGCTGGTCTGGATTTAGGCGCTGCTTTTCGCTTTATTCCAAATCTCCATAGTCTTCACGGAGGCAAAGAACAAGCCATGGTCCCATGACACTTCAAATGAATGAAAATTAAGCTTAGCTGACAGTTTTATTATATATGCTTTTAAAAAAATTAACTATCACGAGTTTAAAAGAGACTCAATATGATTTTGAATAATAGAAACATAAAACCGATGAATTGAAAAAGTTAACTTGAAAGTTTAACAATAATAATTATAGAGATTTAAAGGGATTCCACCCTATATAAGGAAGGCACGGGTGAAATAAAAATAAAGATGATTTTATTAAAATCCTAAATCTTAACCCTAAAAAAATAAAGAAGATGATTTCGTTGCAACTCAGTTTTCTATTTTTTGGAATAAGCTTGAAAAAAAGAGGCCAGTGTCTTAAGATACATGAATCACCAAAATATATATATATATATATATATATATATATATATAACCTATACTTTCTTTAAAGAAGGAATCGTAACACATTACTTGACTTTCTTACACGGATTTTTATAGAATCCAAAACTATTTAAACTCTTTCTTATATGCATTTTTATTAATGATTACTTGGCTTTCATTTGTTATTCTTTATTATTACCCATTCTTAGTTTCACAATAAAAAAAAGGAAACTCATGCATGCATGGCGAGCCCAGTTGTTGATGAAGACATCAATAATAATGTTGCATTGTTAATTAGGTCCTCATACACTTCTAATTTTAGGACCACGCTGACTTCTTTTGTGTGGTCCTATCGCTACATATATATGGACACATCACACACTTTGTTTTGTTATATTGTTTATTAGGTCCTCACACACTTCTAATTTTACGTTCTATTTTATCACTTGTTTCATTTTTCAAATCGCTTCACTCTCTAATTAACATTCTAAATTGTCTTTTCATCTTTTGCTTATTTTATATTAATTTATATGTTCGTGTTAACTAAAATGTTCACTGTTTGCTCAAAAAAAAAAAAAAAACTAAAATGTTCACTGGCTTTATATTGTACAAAGATTCTAATTATAAATCATTGACTTAAGGATTATACGGCGGGAATTTTAACTTATGTGATATCACAAATGTATGATCGATTGGCGCCACAAATCAATCAAACGTTTACAAATTATATATTCCTTCGTTATTTTTGTCTAAATAAGAGAAGGCAAGGAAAAAAAAGTGATCAAACATTTTACCATGATGATAATATCCATATAAAATGTGCATCTCATGCCTTTGAAACAATTTTAAAATTAAAGCATTTTTTTCCAAAAAATTGTCCACCTTTAAAGACAAAACTTTGAAAAAGAAAATAAAGTCATATAATACTCTTTTTGTTGTTTTATAGTAACACAAATTTTATTTAAACCGCACAAAACGATATGTAAGATAAGGCCCCCCATTACATGATAGATATATCATTGGAAGGGAAAACGTAGAAAAACAACTAAGTTGGATCAAACACGAGGCCTATAAGAAAGCCAGTATATCATACTCTTTTTGTTTTCCTCTCGCATAATTTTTTATTTTTCTTTTTAATTATCATCCTTAGTTTTCTGTTACCTCATTTTTCTCTTCATCTAGAACCAAAGTTAAATTGATAATCCCTATTTTAAGAAGTGAGACTTATCAATACAAGAGGTGGTAACAAAAACTAGAGAAAGATATGACGTAGCCTTAATTAATTTTGAATTAAAACTTAATGTCTCTGAGCACCGTTCAATGAATGCTAATATATGATAGATATGACATGTGATGAAGATGATCTCAACGACTAGTCCAGATTAAAGTCGGTTGAAAAAAAACCACTAGTCATATCTCCCATAATGTTATCTTACGGGTACTAAACAATACTACTCTCCCCTACCGTTGGAGCTACTTGAAGAATTTATATTTTTAATATTATCGTCCGGTATTGAGTTCGGGATTCGTAAGTGTCCCTCTCAACACAAATGACTCATCTAGGGCTTGAACTCGAAACCCAAAATGATCTAGCGGGGATTTATTTTTGTCTTACATAATGTAAAATATCAATTCATATGTTTATTATTAAATCTCAAACTAGTTTCTAAAAATTTAACAGCAATTAAGTTATTTCGGAATTCTGATTACGAGGTTTTTATATTTAAAGGATATTTTGGTGTCTTTCAAATTTAAGGATTTATCGTTTTGGTCTCAAAATTTGGCGTCATTTTAATTATTTGTATTATCATACTTGTAACATGAAAAAATTAATTTTAACTGACGCATCAAAATTATATGATCTAATTTATGAAATAAGTCAAATTTTTATGAAAAAATCTTGAAACATTAAAAAAATATAAATAATGTTGAATTACTTTTTGGGACGGAATGTATAATTTATTAAGAGAAGGGAACAATAAAAGCTTTAAATAATAGAAAAGGGAGGAGAGATAAGGGACAATTAAAAAAATGCTCTTTGAAGTTGTCAATGAACACTTCTCAGCTTATCAATAGACATCCATCAACTTATCATTAATAACTTCATAGACTATTTTTTCATTTTTGGAGAATGTAATTATTCCGTGAGATAATGGTGGCCCTAAAGGGAAGGCAACCTCTCCATTTTTCTTACAATCTATTTCCCTCTATTTTTTTTTTTAATTTTCACTAATCAATCAACAAACTATGAACAATAGGGAATACCTTATAAAAATATTATCAAAATATCAAATAACAAAAAATTTAAATAAATTTAAATTATTAAAATTTTATTTAAATAGGTAATATCATTATATTTTTATTAAAACATTTTACATATTTTTTTAATTATTATAAGATATAAATTGATCCGCTGATAAAGACAAAGAAGTGGTTACGGCATCGAGAAGTGAAAGTGGAGAGTTTTCCTCCCTCTATATCCCTTCATATTATTTGTGTACGGAAGTGCAGTCAATATCTCAGTGGTCCAGGAATGCTGCGTATGGGGACAACAAACCTTTTGGATCTTACAAGTTGCATGTGACTTGTCCTTAAATTAGTTGGCAAAAAAAAAAAAAAAGACTTCTCGTTAAATTCATTACCATCAATCAATGTGGGCATCAAACATCATTTACTGATAAACTTTAAAAATATCAAAAATAAATAAAAAAATAAAAAAATATTCCGAATATTCATAATATTAATGAAATGTTATGGTTTGATTTATCCTTTTTAAAATTTAAAAAAATAACAGAATTGTCCCCTCAGAGTTTAATTTCAATTTGACGGAGTTAATTATAAAAATTTTATCCAAATTTATGAAACATTTTATTATAACTTATAAAACCCTTATTAAGTCTTATGAATTTTGATTTACAACTTATGAAATTCTTTAAGAAAGTTGTGAAATTATTTTGAGAACTTGTGAAAACCCTGTTCGAATTTGTGAAACCCTTATAAGATATTCTGAATATAATTTTAATTTGTAATTTATGAAATTCTTATAAGAAACTATGAAAACCTTATATAAACTTGTGAAAAGCTCTATCAGAACTCATGAAATTGTTCCTCCCTCTCTGTTCTTAATTTTAAATTTAGAGAGATAATTTTATCATTTTCTTTTAACCAATTATCTACGTAGGCCATTGATCGCGTTGAGGATAAGGGAAGTTATGCTTTAGTCGCGCCATCTTTCTTTAACAATTTCCTTCCTTAAATTCAAATAAGATTTAAAATAACCTAATGTAATTTTTTTTATTCGTTAAAAGATTAGTTTAGTTGAGTGACCCAAGGAAACATTTAAGGCCATAGTACACATCTTCTCAAAGAGCACCCAATAAAATGGCTACAGATTAACACTAGCAAGGCCTTCATAACTTATTCTCATATATGTGTGCGCGCTAATTAGTGGCAGTTATCAATTATCCTATAATTTATATGAAAGAATGATGCAACGTAGCGGGGAAGCCGAATAATCGTGACAATGTCCACTATTTCTTGGCCGCCTAATAAATTTGGAAATCAATGATAAGACTGAGTAAGGCTACCTTGATAGCCCAACATTAGGTCACTGATGGCCCAAGACCGTCTAGCAATGAGTCACCTACCCCCAAGATCATTAGGCTTTCAAATGCTCTCTTCACATTCATTGAATGCTACACATTTTTGGGTTGAGATGGAAATTTGTTTTAGAAGTTTTTGTTGAGGAATAATATTATCTTAGAAGTTTTTTTTAGGCTCAATGTTACTCCGAAAGTACTAAAATAGAACAATATTATCTTTTATCGTTAAAAAGTTAACGATCAACGTCAAGTTCTTAACATTCAAAGTTAGTTTTTTAATAGTATGTGGTCAGATTTTATGTTTTGAAATTTTTGAGGTGATATTAAATCTAAAAAAATTTTGGGGCAACATTCCTTCTTAACAAATATTCCTGGGACAAATTTATACCTTAACTCAGCATATTTTCTCACATGTCGTGTTGACATGGGGGAGACAAGTGGGGGATTGATTCCCATGGTAATGACCTAGAGTATATATGATTTTTACTTATATATAATACCTTTGAATTATTATTTGTTTATTTTGCCACAATAATGTCTGAAAATTATTCAGCATGGCAGCAAAGTTTGACTATAATAACGCAGACGCAAGCATCCGTTAAACAATGTGAATTATTTCAATGCTGCCGGCTACCTGCCCTGCGCTTTCCCCGCAAAAACGTTTATTATACATTCTACTCTCCACACACATCCATATATTAGACATGCTTTTAATAACATCTATTATTTCCTCATAAAAAAAAATATCTACTATTTGGAGTACCAAAAAGAGTAACTTGTATTGACTTGTAAATTAGTGCCATTTATCATTTTCAATTGACATGCTTTTAAAGATATTCCAATCACTTTTAAATTAAAGATAATTGTACAGGCAAATCTAACACGTTAATCTTTTTTTTTGAGTTATTGGCGGTGTCCCAAAGCCATTTAAGTTTGAGACTAATCTTTTTTGAAGCTAATAAAATGTTTTTATTGGTTTTTGTCTCTCCCAACAAATACAAATATGTTTTATAGGATTCGGATTTATATTTTCCTCTATAAAGGGGTGAAGCTGCCACCACCTCAACAAACAACTTCTTAGTGGCCAAATAACCTTCCTCTATAAATTATGACAACTTGTAAATAGTGGAAATAAAGTGAATTGAACTTGTCAAACCATGCATATATCGTCCGAAGTTCATTATTTATGGGAACAATATCTGACTTCTGAATTCCTTCCGTGGCATTTTGATGTTGAGGATGTTTCATGTTCCAAAAGGAAAAGAAGTCATTACATGATATATATACACAGTATTCATCTAAGCTTATCCATTATGCATAAACCATAATGTCTTTCTTGCAAGCACGATTACTGGCTAGAAGTTGATGAGAATAATCAGGATTTGGTTTCCTAGAGAGATAGTAAATGCATGTATATTCAATTATTTATTTTTTGTTTTATTCGTAAAAGATCATACTAAAAAACCAGCTGCCCTGTTAAAATATACGAGTACGATGCATTATGCATGTAATTAATATGCCTAGCAGCCTGTTGGACGTCGTTGATTGCAATTCTGATAAATGATAAGGTTTAGTTTTTGCTAGAAATATCTTTGAAACATCACAATAACGGACCCGATTTTTCTGCTAAGCGCTTTGCTTAGCAAGGAGAGATAAACATATTTGAATGATCTAAGATCTAATCTGGATGATTCAAATTTGATTTTTTTTGAAAGTTTATATATTTTAAGAAAAAAAAGTTATATTAATGGGTATAGAATTAGTACTGTTTAATAACATATTTTTTAATCATCAATTGTCTAAATATTAAGTGTTGATTTTATAAATTGTAATTCTAAAAGTATAATATTTCATAATTTCGATTATCACTTGGATCATTTACATTTTTGCAGTCATTCCTAGTCTTTATGATTTATTTCGTTAGTAAATGCCAATCTTTTTGTTAGATCAGCAGTCTTATAAATATTAGATAATACTAGTAATCAGCCGGGGTTTCATAATATTGCACTGCATATGTATTAATTAGTTTTCTATCCATTACTAGTTTTGACAAAATATTTGGTGAAATGGGTCTGTCAAAAATAAATAGGTCAATCAATTAATCGGAAAGACACAGGGATGCATACGAAAGTAAATGAGCTTCATCTAAAAGCACGTACAACTTGTTATGCGATTATTCATAATCGATCATTTGTATTCGATTTAATTACCAAAGTTATCATTGGGTTATGGTAAGTTTACAACTTGCTGCTCACTAAATCACAGTATATATTACCTCCAAAAAGCGTTACAGACACACATGACCATTTTATCGAATGATATAAGCAATTTCTTGTCTGTGTATATAGCCACATGTCTAATTCAATTAGTTATTTTTGTTGGTTACAGTGACTTATAATATTAGAAGAGAGTTAATGTAACGATCAGTGAAAGCAGCAGAAGTAAGAGACAGGTTATTAAAAATTTTATAAGATCATCGATATTCCATAAGAGAGAGTATGTAGGATAAGTTTGCACCCATACCCATAAAGAGTAAAGAACCAAACCCCGGAATGTTGAAAAAGAAAAGAAGAGTAGTTGAAGTTCTCATACTACACTAGCTAGCAGGTGGCAAACTGAGGTCACAGATTTTATTTTCATAACAATACAGAAACATGCTTCAAATCACGGGTTCCTCATCAGTTCTGGGTCGTTGAGGGAGGGTGCTTAGGATAATGACCATAAGGTGGCGTGGGGTAGGTTGGTGGTTTTTCCACTGGCGGCTTGTAAACAGGTGGCTTTTCAACCGGAGGCTTGTAAACTGGTGGCTTCTCAACCTGAGGCTTGTAAACTGGTGGCTTCTCAACCGGAGGCTGGTAAACGGGAGGCTTCTCAACTGGTGGTTTATAAACAGGTGGTTTTTCAACTGGAGGCTTGTAAACGGGAGGCTTCTCAACTGGTGGTTTGTAGGTGGGTGGCTTTTCAACTGGTGGGTTGTTGTAAGTGGCAGGCTTCTCAACTGGTGGTTTATAAACAGGTGGTTTTTCAATTGGGGGCTTATAGGTGGGAGGCTTTTCAATGGGTGGTTTGTAAACAGGTGGTTTCTCAACAGGAGGTTTATAAGTCGGAGGCTTTTCAACTGGAGGCTTATAGGTTGGTGGCTTCTCAACGGGTGGCTTGTAATCAGCCAAGCCAGAAGTGGTGAGAAACACCACTCCAAAGAGGAACACTAACAAGTGCTTGGGAGACATTGTCATCTGAGCTAGTAGTGATGTTGCAAGGTGAAGAGAGCATGGGCTTTGAATTTATAGTACAAGGAGGGAGGTGTGTCGGAATTATCTCTGAATATTTTATTAACTATAATATATTTACGAAAAACAAAAATAAAAAAAGAAGTCAAAGCTGGTAGGCATATTATCTCGGAAAATCGTGATGCATGAGTGTGAAAATTTGGAAAAGGCTCGTGGTTTTGCCTCAACTTTCTTTCCACCCTGATAAAGACTCCGCCTGCACACACTTTTCACCTTGATTCAGGTCGGCAGGTTACGTAAATATATATATATATATATATATATATATATATATATATATATATATATATATATATATATATATATTTCATTATTCTTTTTTCAAAAAGAAACCTGAATTATTTTGGACTAATTAGACGGTCCAAACGTGGTAGGTTCATGATAAGGGAGTGTTTAACAAATTAACACTTCGTGGTTGAAATTTTGCTCATTGATAAACACTGAGTTTCTGAATTTCCTTACATAACAAAGAGGTCATTAGTACTAATAGCTAGCTACATCAATTTGGTTACAGTCACATCAGAGAAGGAGTGTTGAGGAAAAAATTCTCATCCAATTGTCATATTTATAGATGTAGAAAGTATATTATAATAGTGAGGCAACGAATAGTAAGAGTTAAAAAAACCCAAATTTGAAGAGTGCAACACAAGCTGATACAACGTTCGAATTTGCGCTACAAAAAAATAGAGAATTAGCGATGGAATTTCATTGCGTTGCTAATCGGTCACTAATCCTTTACAAATTCCATCATTAAATTTGTGATGGATTAGTGATGGAATAACATTCCATCACTAATCCGTCATAAAAAATTAGTAACAAAAATTAGTGACAAAAAAATTCTGCCACCAATTTTCGTCCCTCATCCGTCACTAATTTCTGCCAATAATATGTTGTGACCGAATTAGCGACTAAAATTTTCTGTCACCAATTTTTGTTGCTAATCCATCACTAATTTCCGTCACTAGACATTTTGTGAAGGAATTAGCAATGGTGAGGTGGCGGCCACCGATGATGGATATGTGAAGGCTCGTGGTGAGGATATGTGGTAATTTAAATTATATAAAAAAATATTTTGTGATAGATTAGTGATGGAAATTTTGTCGTTAATTAGTGACGGAAAATTCCTTTGCTAATTTCAGGGACAACCTATTCTAACTTTGTGATGGATTAATGATGGAAATTTTCCATCCCTAATTTACATTACTAATTCTTCACAAATTAACGACGGAATTTAAAATTATGTCACTAATCAATTAGTAACAGTGTTTTTACCAATGGAATCCAGTTCTGTCGCTAATTCATCACTAATTTTCGTTACTAAATTGATTAGTGACAAATTTTTTGTCACTAAAATCCGTCGCTCATTTAATGTTTTTTTGTAGTATTGATATACTACCTCTAATCCTAATAACTATTTATAGAAACTAGATAGATAGTTTATTTTTATGTTAAATATAAGATATCAATTTACTTTATCTCTCAAACTTATAATCTCTTTCTTAAAGTATTATTGTTGATTACACGTATTAAGGATAATTTTCATCAAAGAGTGTTGGAGACATAAAAATCATCAGTTAGTTGAGATCCATACTATTGTTAGTTAATATCTTAACGATGGTAGTTAATCATTGCATTGTGAGATATTATAAATAGAGATCTAATTGTATGGATTAAAGTGTGAAGGATGGTATGATCCTCACTTAAAATGAGGAAGGTTAACTTAGGTCTTCATCTCTCATTAATTCTAGAGTTTAGGATTAATAGATTCACTTAAAAAGCATTGATTGCTGTAATACCACTGTAACTTGTAATTCTCAATAAAAGATTCATATATTTCTCCAGTTATGGATTTATTAACAAAGAGATAGTAGCTTCAATATGCATATTAGCAATTAAAGAGATATTTTAAAGCAACCAATACACATTTATTATAAATAACTAATTTGATGATTTTTTTATATTCGTAAATTAGTTTTAGGGAGTGTGTTTTGGGCTGGGACAGAGTTACATGATATCAAAGCTCAAAATGCACAAAAATATTTGAAGACGGTGCCGGGCTGCGCTCATTATGATTTCCCATAAAACTTTAATAAAATATTTTAATTTTAATGCTTTCAGGACCAAATTAAAGTTGCGAGTCCTTTTCAAGTACTCAGCTTCTTATTCATTCGTTGCTGTAAATGTTGACTATTTATAGTGAATTTTCCCTTTATAATAATAATTCGATTTATTTTTTTTATACTTAAATATGTAAGACTCGAGCATGTTCAGGTCTGAAAAGGTAGAAAAAGAAAAAGCATATTCTGGTCTCGATTTCTTGGCTGGTTACCAACCAGCCTCCTCTTGATATAAATTGGACCATTAATGTAATACTACTAGTTAAACTTTTAATCTCTTCATAAATATTTTTTAAAGTTATCACTCCTATTCACAAAAACTACAATTACAATTTGTCTTCTTGGTACAGTAGATGTTTTGAATTTTGTTATTCGAATTGCCTTGAAACATCTTTATGACATTAAAACATTTTAAACATTAAGTTATAATTTTATATATAGTACTGAAAATGAATATAGATCCCATTGTCTTGACATAATATATTTTGTATATATTTAAATATATACATGTATAATTATATTTGAAATTTCTGTTTAGGATTATTTTTTTGTCAATAGTAAAACTTAATTGAATTATAAATACACACACAGATAGAAATTAAATACCCTACACTTTTCCTTAGGGTTGATCATGGACCAAACCATATCAGGTTTGGCCTCAACCTGAGGTCTAGTCTGGATAATACCTCCGACTGAACAAGACAGCTCGAGGTGTGGTTTGGACCAGACCAAGTCTAGCGGACTACTTGGACCAGTCCAAGCAGTCCAAAACCTTTTAGGTTTCCCCTCCAGATATTTTCCTTCTAATATTTGAACCTATTAATGTTACCCGAACTCTAAGTTTACAACAAGCCTTTTCTAACTCATTTACTTGGCTAGGAAATGAAAGGCAAATTTGGCTTAAATATTTTTGAAAAAGATGAACTTATTGAACATATATATCAAATAGAAAAATACTATAAAATAGATGGAGACTAAGACAGAGCTTAAGCCTGATGGAGAGCAGAGTTGAAACTATGACGAAGACTGACAGACGAAGACGAAGAGCAGAGACTGACAGACGGAGATGGAGAGCAGAGAGCAAAGAGCAAAGAGCCTGATGGAAGAGCAGAGGGCCTAATGGAGAGGTAATGATCGGAGGAGAGGTGCCTGGAAGATGGAGAACTAGACCGGAGACGCCAGCAATGAGAGTGATTCACCTCACCCACCGCAAGATGGCTAGACCTAGGGCTCCAGTCTTCCACACTCTTCCAGTTCCAAAGGCTTTTGCAATGATTTGATAGAGTAGATTGGAAGAGTGGAATGGAAGAATGCACTCTCAAGTTAGTCTAAATTGAATAGTGGGCTCTAGGTTGGGCTCAGTGAATAGTGAGTGTGAGTGAAGGCTTGAGGTAGGGAGGGGTGTCCATTGACTAAGTGTGGATTTAAAAAAATAAAATAAAAAATACTCGGGCCAGACTGGACTAGACCAAGGAGTCTGCCACCTTGGCCTGAAGTCCAATCTGGCCTAAGAAGACTTGTCTGGTCCGGTCTACCAGAAGATGCTCCAGGCTAAATTTTTTCCACCGGACCGGATCGGGTCAGATAGGATCAGACCGAACTATCTGGACTACCGGGTTTTTTTGCTCATCCCTACTTTTCCTTAAAAGAAAACCGAAAGTACGACGATGACATGAATAATGAATTCACGCTGCATTAATTAGTTTTCTTATCAACTGTTAATTTTGACAGATCATTTGGTGGAATGGATCAATAAAAAATAAACACTATGTACGCATAATCGATTAGGCATGAAATTAAAACAACTCTTGGCCTAAAAAGAGGGACAGAAAAAAAATCTAAAATACTTCACTAAAATGCGCGTACGTTGCATCGGTTGACCACTCTACAAAGTTTTCATTATTTATTAATACCGCCAAATGAATCTAATCTAATATTATATTAAATACTTCTACGGCTGATGAATAGTGTAATTTTCTAAATTTTTATATTTAACACAATGTTGTAAAAGCCGGACCGGACGTCGAACCGGAGAGACTACCGGGTCATGGGTCGCATGGTCGGACCGATAACATAATAATTAAATAAAAATAATATTATATGTATATAAAATTATATAAATATGAAATTTTAACATTACTTCAAAATAAGCACATACTAAAGCTTATATGTATCATATTTCTCAAATTCCAAGTTCAAATACATTGAAATCATTAAGAATAACACAATTATATGTCAATAGTTCAACCACCCCGGTTCCCGGTTCAACCACAGTTTCCGGCCCAATAGCCGGTCTGAAGCGGCCTGAAATGGTCTAAATGGTGAAACGGTTGAACTATGCTGAACGAGCCGAAAGCCCTCCCGGGCACCTGGTTCAACCGATTTGACCGTCAGGTCCGGTCCGATTTTCACAACATTGATTTAACACAACTGTCAAGCACTAATCCAGCTGTCACTTAGACTTGTAACAAATTATTGTTGTAACTTAATTAGTTTGTACAATTTGTTATGTGTATAGTTAGCTTGCTGTCAAGTTATTCATTATTTGTATATATACTTTACTTATTGATGAAAATGTACAGAATTCATTTTCTAAAATAATTTATCATATGGTATCTAGAGCATCCTTCTTTCTACTCTAATTTTTTTTTCTTTCTCGAGCTCTCCGCCTTCTTTTTTCTTCTAGAAGTTGTATCTGTCTAATCTTGAGTTCTCTGTGTCTTCTTGCCCAACTATCTTCTTCTTCAATCACTACCATGGCGTCTTCCAACCTTACTCTTGATCCCTCCAATCCGTATTACATTCATCTAAATGAGAATCCGACTCTCATTTTTGTTGCACTGCCAATGGATAGTTCTAATTTTCATAGTTGGTCTCGTGACACAATTGGCGCTTTTGACGAAGAACAAGTTGATGAAATTAATGGGTGGTTCTCTCTCTCTGCCTCCAGTCACTAATCCTCTATTCTTAGCCTAGGAGAGGTGCAATAATCTAGAGCACAGTTAGTTCACAAAGTCTTTATCGCATGCCATTTCAAAGAGTACTTTGTGGTTTGATAAAGCTTTTGATATTTGGCTTGATATGCATCGAGGTATTCTCAGTTTGATGTTTTTTGAATTGTTGATTTGCAAGAAGAGATTTATGCTTTGAAATAGGGCAATCTTACGGTTAGTGATTTCTATACTCAGTTGAAAATTTTATGGGATGAACTATCTAGTATTCGCCCGTTGCAAGTTTGTCAATGTGGTTCTGCTTCTGCTGCCCTTACTTATCGTGAGGAAGATCATGTGATTCATTTTTTGAAGGGGTTAAATGAGCAATTTGCTGTTGTAATATCCCAAATAATGCTATAAGATCCTCTTCCATCGATCAACAGAGTTTTTTCTCTAGTCTTGCAACAGGAAAGAGAGCTCCATATTCCTCCTCCTGAATCTACAATTTTGGCTGCCAAAGGATCTCATTCTGGCTCAAAATCGTACCATGTTCCTGGCAATCTTTGCACCTATTGTGGCCGTCCTAGGCACAGTGAAGAGACGTGTTATTGCAAACATGGATTCCCTTTAGGCTTTAAATTCCGGTCATCAGGTTCTTCCTCGATGGTAATTGTGTTGCTACTACTGCTTCTAGTTCTGTTCAGTCTTCTTCGTCTACTCTGTATTCATCTTCCACTTTGGCTTCCGCTTCGGCTTCTCTACTACCTCAACTATCTTCACAGCAGTATCACTGTTTGCTTACTCTGTTGAATACGCCTTCAACATCTGTTCCCTATGTAAATCATCTTTCCACTAATTCTAATATTTCTGCCACAGGTATGATTCATTCTGTTTCTTCTAATCTTAGTACATTGATCATTGACTCAGGTGCCACTGATCATGTCTGTAGTTCCTTACCTTTGTTTTCTTCTCATCAGTCAATTTCTTCAATTATTTTTAGTCTTCCTACTAGTGCACAGACTACAGCCACTATATCTGGTACTGTTAAATTGTCCTCTTCATTGGTTTTATCCAATGTTTTGTTTGTTCATTCGTTTTCCTTTAATATCATTTCTGTTTCCCAATTGAGTGCTTCCTTATATTGTTCTCTCACTTTTTCCTCTACCATGTGCCAGATCTACTTGCACCAGCCTTCCATGATGATTCGTGTAGCTAGAATTTACGATGGTCTATATCTTTTAACTGTGAATAAGATGGCACTCCCTTCACAGTTCATTCAACCATCACTTCTTCAGAATCAGACTTTATCCTATGGCATCTTTGTTTGGGCCATTTGTCTAATTCTGCTCTTTCTACTTTGAATAAACATGATGATATAAGTTGTTCCACTTTTTCTATTCCTTGTGACACATGTCACTTTGCCAAACAGAAACGATTGAGTTTTCCTATTAGCACAAGTTCATGTAATAGCATTTTCGATTTAATACATATTGACATTTGGGGACCCTATTCGATTCCTTGTACTCAAGGTTTTTGTAATTTTCTTACTATAATTGATTATTATTCTCGTTATACTTGGGTTTATTTGCTAACTCAAAAGTCTGAAGCTCAGTCTCAACTCATCAATTTCTTGGCTTTGGTTGAAACTCAATTTCATAAGGTTGTTAAAATTTTGAGATTTGATAATGGTTCTGAGTTTTATATGCCCACTTTTTATGCTTCTAAAGGAATAATTCATCAAACATCGTGTGTTGCCTCTCCAATTGAAAACTTTTTCTTTTTTGAATAATAATAATGACAAGATTAATGCTGCCTATTACACGTGAAGAGATTTGGTCTGCAGCCTTTAGTCTTGGTAGTTCGAAAGCCCCTGGTCCGGATGGTTTTTCAGGTAAATTTTATCAATTTGCATGGCCTGAGATTGCTGATACAATTTGCCATCTGGTATTAGAATTTTTTGCTGGTCAATCATCCTTGTATGCAATTAATGAGACGAACATTACTCTGATTCCTAAAATTGAGAAACCTGATCATGTATCTCACTTTAGACCCATAGGCCTTTGCAATTTTTCTTACAACATCATAGCTAAGATAATTGCAAACCGTATACGTCCTTTGCTAGATAATTGTATTTCTCAAAATCAGAGTGCATTTGTTCCTGGGCGTCTAATACATGATAATATTATCATAGCTCATGAAGTATATCATTATCTGAGGAGGAAGAAAACAGGGAAGAAGTATGAATTTGCCCTTAAAATGGATATGAGTAAGGCTTACGACAGAATTAAATGGGACTTTTTGCGGCTTGTTCTATTGAAGTTTGGCTTTTGTGGTAGTTGGGTGAATCTAATAATAAAGTGTGTAGATTCTACTAGATTTAATTTGTGTGTATCAGGGGAAAAGATTGGTGTGGTAGAACCTGGTTGAGGTCTTCGACAGGGGGATCCCCTCTCCCCCTACCTCTTCATTCTAGTGGCTGAAGTATTATCATGTATGATTAGAAAACACCAGCTTAATTGCCAACTGCGAGGAATCAAGCTTAGCAACACCTGCCCAGAGCTCTCACATATCTTCTTTGCAGATGATGCTCTTTTCTTTATGAAATCCAGTGAAAGAAATTGTATGCTATTGGCACAAATTATCAACGATTACTGTAATGCTTCTGGTCAATTGGCAAACCTAGAGAAATCTAGCATCTTTTTCTCATCAAATACCCCAACTGAAATTAGAAACAAAGCTGGTCAGATTTTAGGCATTCAAACAGTAGAGGATCCAGGGAAATATCTGGGCATTCCTAGTCTCTGGGGCAAAACAAAGCATCAAGCATTATCATATATAAGGAAGCGGGTCAGAACTTAGATCAGTGGGTGGAGTAAGTTGACTCTTTCTCATGCAGGACGTGAAGTTTTGATTAAAGCAGTGGTGAACGCTATCCCAATTTATCCTATGAATTGTTTTAAATTCCCTAGTAAACTTTGCAAGGAATTAAATAGCCTCATCTCAAATTACTGGTGGGGCGGACAGGTTCATGGGGGAAGTGTTCATTGGAAATCTTGGGATTTTCTTACTGAAGCTAAAGCTGATGGTGGGATGGGATTCAGGGATTTTGTGATTATGAACAATTCCCTACTTGCTAAAACCACATGGAGACTACTTAGTAGCCCAGATGAGCTATGGGTAAGAGTCTTAAAGAGTGTCTACTTTCCCAGAGATGACCTTATTGATGCAGAGAAAGGCCATAGAGCCTCTTGCTGTTGGTCCAGTATTATTGAAGGCAGAGAACTTTTGAAGAAAGATCTTTTTTGGGATCTTAGCAACGGAAGGGACATTCGTATTTGGGGAATCAATTGGGTGCCTAATGTTAATTTCCCCGCAAAGCCTAGAAAAAACCAAGATTATATTGTATGACTATAAGTGAAGAGGGAAGGGGGGAATTAAGGAAGATGACTAGGGTGTTTTAGAAAATATATGTTATACTAACTAACTTCTTTAATATAATCAAATTAGGTAAATATGTCTTATTTTAAGGATTGGAAAGAGTATTATGCAGAGCTGGGAAAACTGGCCGGCCTGTTTAGGCCCTTAAATTTCAAGGGTCGAGCTTAGATTTTTTGCCTTCATAATAAAAACGGGCCTAAAAGAGCGTGTCTTGTATAGCTGAGGGACAACTCGTTTATGCCTGTTTATTTTTTTTTAAATTGTTCATAAAACACCAATATTATTGACTTTTTTGGTTTTGTTAATGAATTTGCAAATATTTAGTTGTTATTACCATTTTTAGAATTAAAATTCATATGAATATTTTGTGTTAATAACCCTAAAATCTAAAAATTTATAAAAGATATTTCTTATTTCATAAATATTTTTACTAATTTTGTAATTTTTTCTCATTTTATCATGTTTTTTTTACTACAGCCTGACCATGAAGTATCCATGCGGTGAACATGGTTAAATCTATGATACTTCACACAAAGGAAACGGTCTTGACTAGATGTTGTTGGTGGGTACACAATGGTTGAGAGTGAAATTAATAACTATCTCGTGGCCATGAGTTAGATTAGACAACGGAAAGTGGTTGTAACCACATGCAAGTGATGGATATGTAATGGTTAAAGGTAAAGTTGTTTTGGTCGCATAACCATGAACCACCCATGACACGCATGTGGTTGAAGTTGTTTTCATTCATTCATGTATGACTATAAGTGATCGGTAGGTATTTCATGGTTATTGCTCTGTTAAGTTATAAAAAAATAGGGGCAAACATAGTTTCTTTCTTCCACGTTTTTACAACATGCAACTTATGGTGGTTAAATCGTGATTATATGGAAATTATTTGAAACGATTCATGACTATGGGTGGCCTATGGAGTGCATATGGTTAAAGAGGTTAAAGTGAAAATACGGGTCTTTAAATAATATTTTAAAAATAAGGGCCTTTAAATAATATTTTTTTAACTTGGGATAAAATTGTATTTTAGCTCCTTTTTCTATCTCATTTTTTTCTAATTAAATAAAAAATTTTCTGTCAACCTATTCTTTTTTTTCATTGTCAATCAAACACCATTCTGGCAAAATATTTCATCCCTTTCCGCTCTATTCCTTTTCAACTTTTTCTTTGATCCCGTGGAAAATGGGAGAGGGGTTATATAAGACAACATGAAGGGCGATGCCACGTCACTCATCATGTCACTCGATACTGACTCTCAACGCTGTCATACGACCGGAGTCCTCTACGATTCCTCTTTGTGATCGATAACTCAATTTTTAGTTGAATTTTTATGTCTTCACATTCTTGTGGGCCCACCTGCCGCATTTGCTCTGGTTTCACTGTCCCTACCTTTCTGACAAATACAAGTAATTAATTATATTTTCCATGGAAGCTCCTATCTGGTTCCGTTTTTATCAGTTGAGTGAAAAGCGTCATAATCCAACTCCATCATGTGAACCGGGACACAAATCCGTGACTTGAAGTAAGAAATATTGACAATAGGAGTCGTATTCGGAATATATATTATGAATGGCTTTAATTTATATGGAGCGTTAATTTTAGGGGGATTATGTTGGAGAGAGGAGACTCATGCACGCATGGCGAGCCCCGTTGTTGATGAAGACATGAATAATAATGTTGCATTGTTAATTAGGTCCTCATACACTTCTAATTTTAGGACCACGCTGACTTCTTTTGTGTGGTCCTATCGCTACATATATATGGACACATCACACACTTTGTTTTGTTATATTGTTTATTAGGTCCTCACACACTTCTAATTTTACGTTCTATTTTATCACTTGTTTCATTTTTCAAATCGCTTCACTCTCTAATTAACATTCTAAATTGTCTTTTCATCTTTTGCTTATTTTATATTAATTTATATGTTCGTGTTAACTAAAATGTTCACTGGCTTTATATTGTACAAAGATTCTAATTATAAATCATTGACTTAAGGATTATACGGCGGGAATTTTAACTTATGTGATATCACAAATGTATGATCGATTGGAGCCACAAATCAATCAAACGTTTACAAATTATATATTCCTTCGTTATTTTTGTCTAAATAAGAGAAGGCAAGGAAAAAAAAGTGATCAAATAGTTTACCATGATGATAATATCCATATAAATTGTGCATCTCACGCCTTTGAAACAATTTTAAAATTAAAGCATTTTTTCCAAAAAAAATTGTCCACCTTTAAAGACAAAACTTTGAAAAAGAAAATAAAGTCATATAACGCTCTTTTTGTTGTTTTATAGTAACACAAATTTTATTTAAACCACACAAAACGATATGTAAGATAAGGCCCCCCATTACATGATAGATATATCATTGGAAGGGAAAACGTAGAAAAACAACTAAGTTGGATCAAACACGAGGCCTATAAGAAAGCCAGTATATCATACTCTTTTTGTTTTCCTCTCGCATAATTTTTTATTTTTCTTTTTAATTATCATCCTTAGATTTCTGTTACCTCATTTTTCTCTTCATCTAGAACCAAAGTTAAATTGATAATCCCTATTTTAAGAAGTGAGACTTATCAATACAAGAGGTAGTAACAAAAACTAGAGAAAGATATGACGTAGCCTTAATTAATTTCAATTAAAACTTAATGTCTCTGAGCACCGTTCAATGAATGCTAATATGTGATGAAGATGATCTCAACGACTAGTCCAGATTAAAGTCGGTTGAATATTCATAATATTAAAGAAGTGTTAGGGTTTGATTTATCCTTTTTAAAATTTAAAAAAATAACAGAATTGTCCCCTTAGAGTTTAATTTCAATTTGACGGAGTTAATTGTAAAAATTTTATCATAACTTGTGAAACCCTTATTAAGTCTTGTGAATTTTGATTTACAACTTATGAAATTCTTTAAGAAAGTTGTGAAATTATTTTGAAAACTTGTGAAAACCTTGTTCAAATTTGTGAAACCCTTATAAGATCTTCTGAATATAATTTTAATTTGTAACTTATGAAATTCTTATAAGAAATTGGGAAAACCTTATATAAACTTATGAAAAGTTCTATCAGAACTCATGAAATTGTTCCTCCCTCTCTTTTCTTAATTTTAAATTTGGAGGAACAATTTTATCATTTTCTTTTAACCAATTATCTACGTAGGCCATTGATCGAGTTGAGGATAAGGGAAGTTATGCTTTAGTCGCGCCATCTTTCTTTAACAATTTCCTTCCTTAAATTCAAATAAGATTTAAAATAACCTAATGTAATTTTTTTTAATTCGGTAAAAGATTAGTTTAGTTGAGTGACCCAAGGAAACATTTAAGGCCATAGTACACATCTTCTCAAAGAGCACCCAATAAAATGGCTACAGATTAACACTAGCAAGGCCTTCATAACTTATTCTCATATATGTGTGCGCGCTAATTAGTGGCAGTTATCAATTATCCTATAATTTATATGAAAGAATGATGCAAGCGGGGAAGCCGAATAATCGTGACAATGTCCACTATTTCTTGGCCGCCTAATAAATTTGGAGATCATTGATAAGACTGAGTAAGGCTAACTTGATAGCCCAACAGGCCCAGCCCATTATTGGTCACTGATGGCCCAAGACCGTCTAGCAATGAGTCACCTACCCCCAAGATCATTAGGCTTTCAAATGCTCTCTTCACATTCATTGAATGCTACACATTTTTGGGTTGAGATGGAAATTTGTTTTAGAAGTTTTTGTTGAGGAATAATATTATCTTAGAAGTTATTTTTAGGCTCAATGTTGCTCCGGAAGTATTAAAATAGAGCAATATTATCTTTTATCGTTAAAAAGTTAATGATCAACATCAAGTTCTTAACATTCAAAGTTAGTTTCACTAGTACAAAAAAGGCGTTTTAGACCGGGCCATTTAGACCGGTTGTAGTGGATTAGGTCTAAAAGAAATGTGCGATGGCATTTTCATAATTATAAATAACTTGGGAGACCGGTTATTAGGGAACCGGTCTTAAAAATAATTTTAATATGGTTTTAAGACCGGTTCTCCTGACAACCGGTTTTAAAAGTCCACTTTTAAGACCGGTTGTTAGGATAACCGGTCTTAAAAACCCTTATTTTAGACCGGTTATCTAATTAACCGGTCTTAAAAGTTTTCCCCAATATGATTTTCGCGCCGTTCCTCCTCCCGCTGCTCCCAATCTGAAATCCCTCCCAATCTTTTCTCTCCTCAGCCGTCGACTCCCCGTCCTTCGTTGGTGTCGGTCGCTGTCATATATGCTAAATCGAGTCCGTCGTCACTCTTCGGTCGCCTTCATACACTGCTTCAGCTGCTCGTGGTTGTCATCGTTGGTGCTATCGTCCGTCATTCGTTGGTCGCCGTCATTCACGTCTTCATCCTCTTTTTTGAGGTATGCTTCATCGTCCTCTACAATTACTATATAGAAGCTGTTACCTCCAGATTTGATCATCAGCCTAGGCTAGCAAGGGGCTCAACTAAACAGTAGCTTAATATAAATTTTCTGGTGTGTTTGGTGTTTGGTATCCTTTGGCCCCCTGTCTGGTAGTTTATTGTGTCCATATGTTCATTCCTTGATTGTTGTTGCGTGAGCTATAGTGCTATTTCATGAACTGCATTACTGCTCTCTGATCCACTGTTAGTTTATGTTGCCAGTAGCTCTGTTCAGTATCCTATGAGATAGCCATGTCTATTATAAAGATATATTTGTATGGCTTTTGTTCTTGCCTGCTTTTACCAATGTTATAAGTTCTTAGGATGATTTTCTCCTATCTTGATATTTGTTTATAAATGGATTATTTGAACAAGAAAGTTAAATAATTGTGTCCATGAATCACAGCACATACCCGGAGAAAATTTCCCAATAAATATGATCATGCATAAGTGAGAGCCACTTAGCTAGTTGCTGCGTTTGGAAACTTGATGTGGGCACATGGATTCATGTTTGTTTTCCTAGAAGTTCATGGCTAAAAATAAGACATTTAAGATATGCATGCCTGATTCTTTTTGTTCATCGAAAAAAGAACTCTCTTTTTGAAATGAGAAGGGAAAGTGGAAACTAAACCCTAATATACTCTCTTTCCCCAATCCAATACTTGACATCTTTGTTTACCTTCAATTTCTGTACAAATTACATGACCCACATTCTTTTTTTTTTGTTGAACACATGACCCACATTTTAATTTCAAATAAAATTGAATAAGTTGCATCCTAATTTATCAATTATAAAAATACAGAAATCGCCAACAAATCCCCCGTTACTAAGTACCCAAAACTTATTTTTTAATCCATGGCACTTTAAATACAAACCATTGTATGGTACTTTTTGGGTGCATAACACTGTTATGCAATGTGCACAAACTGCGCAGTTCTAGATTCGAGAAAGTCTCAACACAGAACGATGAAACTAAAAAAATATAATTATACAGCCTCAACCTCATCAAGGGAGGAAGTCAAAAAATATGATCCTTCACTAGCTGCAATCAATCTATACATGAATGGGGTTGAGCTCTGGAAGCAAGTTGTATCCGTGCATGTCAGTGAACATTGAAACAAAAGAGCCCCTCTTTGTCAACTAAGCGTGATGAGTGAGTTAGGACATAACCAACACCTACAGGACCTCTCCTAAAAAGAATTAGGACCTCTCTCTATATTTGATTTCTTAATGGATCACAACTAGTGAACCTTTTCAATCAACACAAGAAATTAGACACATCAACCCCTCTCCATCGCCTACAAATTGCCTCTCTAATTTTATTTTCTTTGATTATTACTTGCAATAGTAAGACAAGTCTCAACTCAACTTGCAAGCCCACGTTATCATTATGTAGTAGTTAAACTAGGTACTGGGGGTGTAATGATTGCATGCTCTCATCATACTCCTGCCTTTTCCAGGGAAAAAAGTAGAAAACAAAAAAAAGTGTTGGAATATATGGATCATAGTTGGATACAAGCCAAACGGACGAGTGTTGAATATGATGTTGGGGTGAGGGGTTTTTTAGACTTTGCAAAAAGAAATGCCGATGATGATAGTGGGATATTTTATTGCCCTTGTGTAAAATGTTTGAATGAGAAGCGATTAAGTGCTGTAGATATATATACACATTTAATTTGTGAAGGGTTTTGTAAGACGTATGTAGTATGGGTATGGCATGGTGAACAATTAGAAATGTCAAGTGCATCTCAACAGGGGGAAGTGACTTATGATGATAATGACATGGATATGGATGATCGGATAGAGGATATTATTCGTGATGTAGGAGAAGAGGCTTTTGAACAATCACATGCATATGGTAATATGTGTAGTGATGCTGAGAAGCCGCTGTACCCGGGTTGTAAAAAATACCAATTGCTGAATGTTGTATTGAAATTGGTAAGCTTGAAAGCATGGCATGGATGGAGTGACAAGAGTTTTTCAGAAACGCTTGAGGCCTTTAAAGATATGCTTCCTGATGATAATGTGTTGCCTTGTCGATACAATGTCTCGTGGGGGTTATACAAAGGCTGAAAGAGACTTGTTGGAGGCCAAACGGAAGAGATTGGAAGAAGCATCTCAATCCGATCCTTCTGTTCTTCTTTCTCCGCCATCTTCGATTCGTCGAGAAGAAAAATGGCAATTTGCCCACCAAAAGAGGAGTGTGACTTATACAAGTGAACAATCTCGTATAGTAGGTGAAAGAATTGTAAGTATATATAGTTATTGTAATTAATTACATAAGAAACGTACATTATTACTTATGGTTGTTATTTTGTATTATCTTATAGGATGAACTTAGAAAAAAACAAGTTGAGGGCTCTTTTAAGTCGGAGGGCAGGAATGATATTCTAACAGTTGCTACTGACAAACATGAGCATCCAGGCCGTGTCAGGGGAGTTGGAGGAGGGGTAGGGATACGGGATTACTTTGGAGCCCCCGTACGCCATTCCTCAAACATCGTGACTAGGGAGGAATTGGAGACTATGTTGGCCATTGCAAGAGCATAAGCAAAGGCTGAGGCTAAAGCATCATTTGATGCACTATTAGAGACCCGGTTGAGCAAGATGAAAGAGGAAATGATAGTGTTTATGAGCTCAAGACAAGATACCAGTGCTCCCCAGCCACAATCGATTGATATTAATAAGCAGAGCACTAAAGGTAGTTGTTGCAACATCGGGCAGTCATCAGAGGGTCCTAACCCGAAAATTACTGAGCTTTGTGATCTTTTTGTCGAGGATCCTCTGAAACGGTTAGTTGCACGGGGTAGTGTGCATAACCTGGGATCAACTGTCCACCACCGACAAATGGAAGGTGATCAAGTCTGAGTGTCAGTTGACGAGGTGATTATTGCAGATACACCTGTCCCTATCCCTTCTAATGAATTCAAGATCGTTAGCGATGTCTTGGGCACATTCATCTTGTGGCCAACGAACCTTGTTTCTGGTCGAGCCGAGGATAGTCCGATCAAAGCCCCACTAAGTCTAGCTCCCTTCACTCAACAAGAAGTTTCAAAGCCTCCATTGAATATCATGCAATAAGTGATTCTGATGGCATATGATACATCCTTCAAAACAAGAGAGTGGCCTACGGATTCAGTTGTTGGACAGTCAGGAGTGACATGCTATCTTGAGAGGGATGATTTGATGCCCCTGGTAGCTCCTGGACAAAATCTTATGATTGGGATTGTCCAACTGTTCTTAATGTAAGTAGCTTCTGCAATTCAAAGTAAATATTTTAAAAGTTTCACCGTTTACCTTTTATTTATGTTCTTGCGTTATTGTAGGTACATGCATCGTAGGTTGGTCTCCTATGGCAAAAGCGAAAAATTTGGATTCTTATGCCCCTATCACATCCAAGAGAAAGGGACCACTGCTGCTAGTAGACATAGATACTTGTCAGAGAGGCTTAGTGAAACTGGAACTGAGTGTTTCTTGGCTCCATATGTGCATAGGTAAGAAACAAACTGATATTTAATAATTTATATAATGTTTTATGTTTGCTTAATATTCTTCTATTTTTTCAGTGATCATTGGCAGTTCTATGCAAGAGTAGTTACACTGTCATCCTCTTATGTTCCCTCCACTTCAAACCAGGGAATGATTTGAAAAAGACCATGAATTCGTTAGTTTTCTTGCATTATTACCTTTTGTATGCAAAGTTTATGGAATTTGTGTAAAACCAATAACCTTTGTCATTGTGATGATCATAAGGCTATGCGGACATTCCTACACAGTGCTTGTGGTAAGCATGTTCGTGATTTAAAGGACCCTACATGGATCATGCCAAAGGTTAGTACATATGGATTTGTTTAAAGAATGTAATAAGACATGCCTTTATATTTGTTTTAATGATATCATGTTTTTTCTTAGAGCCGTAGGCAACCAAAGGGGTCCAACTTATGTGGTTTTTATGTTTTGAGACACATTTACAATATTATCACTCTAGGCACGACTGATTTTACTCAAGAGGTAAATTTATATTTCAGAACTTTTGTTTTACTTTATTGTTTTTAAGTTACTAAGTCAATGTTTCGTCTGGTTTTGGTGTTACAGATATTTGATCTTGCTGATCCCTTTCCTGAAGAAGATATTGATTTCATTCGCACATGTTGTGCTGAATTCATCTATGAGCTATTACAAAAATAGTGAGTTTTTGAATCCAGCGTTGCATTGTACATTATTGAATTGTGATGGCTGTGTCCTGGTGTTTTTGTATCTATATGATGGGTTAATTGTGACAAGATATTGCTCGACAAGATATTGCTCCTAGAATAGGATTCTTGATGAATCATACTGTTGCTTAAACTTAAACCTGTTAAATGTTCATGTATATAAGATTCAGGAAAATGATACTCAATTTAATGCCTTAATTAATACAGAATGCTTGATTATTTGGGTTTTTGTACAGGACATAATTGACGCCAAGGGCTATTTGAAGCAAAGAGGAATTGAGGTCAGTGTCAGCTGAAGCAATGATCTCATGAACATGGTTCAACAAACTTAGAATCTAGATGATCACAATTATCTGATTGAGAATTATCACCTATATATTTATCTTGATAATTCTATTCAAAATTGATAATTGTGAAAGTGAAAATCTCAAAGTAAAATTAGGTGGAAGAAAGGTTAATGTCATTTTGCTTTTGTTGGTTCTTGCGTGTTTGCTCTATTTCATTCTCTAATTCTTAAAATTATTTACACGTTTTTTATGGCATGTTCATTTCTTTGCTTGGTTCTTTTCCCAGAAACTTCATGTTTGGTGTAGGCAACCAAAGGGACACTGGGGACTAGGGAAGGTACAATCAACTTCAAAAGAAGAAGCTTTGGTTTTACTGCTGTCATTTGGGCATCGATCCTTACTGTCTAATTGCAAATGAATCATCAATGTATGACTGTACTGGCTTGTATGAACATTAATTTGTTGCTGCTATAGACTGCTGCTTTTGAATTTTGAAATTGAAATCAGTGATTGTTATGTACTGCTGTTAAAATTGGAGCCTTCTGTGAGTGTACATATAATAAAAGGGACGTTTTTTAAAAAAAATGAAGCTTTAAGATTGGTTGTAGTCACAAACGGTCTTAAAAAGTACTTTAAGACCGGTTGTGGGAACAACCGGTCTTAAATGTCTACCCTTTAAGACCGGTTGTGCCCACAACCGGTCTTAAATGTCTGACCTTTAAGACCGGTTGTTCCCACAACCGATCTTAAAAGTGTGACTTTTAAGACCGGTTATAAATACCGGTCTAAAAAATAACATATTTTTTAGACCTACTGTATCAAGACCTAATACAGAATCGGTCTAAAAAGTCATTTTTCTACTAGTGTTTTTTAACGGTATGGGGTAAGATTTTATGTTTTGAAATTTTTGAGGTGACATTGAATTTAAAAAAATTTTGAGGCAACATTCCTTCTTAACAAATATTCCCGGGACAAATTTATACCTTAACTCAACATATTTTCTCACATGTTGTGTTGACATGGGGGAGACAAGTGGGGGATTGATTCCCATGGTAATGACCTAGAGTATATATGATTTTTACTTATGTATAATATATTTGAATTATTTTTGTTTTTTTTCCACAATAATGTCTGAAAATTATTCAGTATGGCAGCAAAGTTTGACTATAATAACGCAAATGCAAGCATCCGTTAAACAACGTGAATTTTTTCAATGCGGCTGGCGGAAAAGAACCTCTCCATTACTCAATGTCTCCATTTCCTCTCCATTTCTTCAAAATGACGTCGTTTTGATTATATGAGATCTCAGCCGTTATTTCCCAATTGATCACAGCCATTCAATTGCAAACCTAAGTCCTGCAGCAGCAGCTAATCATCTGTGTGCCTAAGCCTGATGAAGCATCTTGGGAGCGTCGCCCCTTTTGTCCATTTGTGAAGATAATTCACCCTCTTATCTATATTGCTTTTTCTCCTGTTCAGCTTTTTCCACAGTTTCGATTTGCTCAACGCGTTTTACATCAACTTCACACATATATCAAAAGGCTTTTCCAGGTATGCTTTTTTTTTTTTTTTTTTAACTAGATGCTTTTTTAAAAAAAGTTGTGAAATAAAGTTGCGAATGTCAAGTGCTTTTTTTTACCAATATCCATATGACCTTTCTGCCATCTACCATCTATTCCTCTGCCAGAGTCAGTTTATAGTCCATAGACACGTGAATGGAGTACCTATTGTTAGAGTCAGTTTATATTTTTAGTTTTCACTCTACATATTTTTTTCGAGAAAAGTTTTCATCAAGTTAGGATTTTCATGTTTTAGATTGCTTCTGTTTTTTCGGCTTTGAGTAATGGATACAAATATGATTCCCACAATTGGTCTTCAATTTGATATTCATGTTTTATATTGCTTTACTTTTCTTTTCAGCTTTGAGTAATGGATACAAATATGATTCCCACCATTGGCCTTCAGTTTGATAATATAGAAGAGGCATGGCAATATTGGGTTGCCTATGGTGGAAAAATAGGATTTGGTGTTAGGAAAGAAAACTCTAATAAGAGCAAGAAAGATGGTTCTGTCACATATTATAGATATGTTTGTCACAAGGAGGGAACAAGAAAGCCAGATAAAAGAGATTTTAAAACTAAGAAGCCTCGGCAAGAAACAAGAATAGGGTGTGAAGTCAGAATGACAGTTAAAAAAGTGAATGGAAGCTATAGAATTACTGAACTTTGTTTGGATCATAATCATCCTTTAGAGTCTGAAGAAACTATTCATATGTTGGCATCACAAAGGAAATTACCAAAATCACAAGGTTATGCTTTGGAGGCTGCTGAAGATGTTGGGATTAAGAAAAAAGCCTCTTTTAGTTTAATGAGTAAATATGCAGGAGGGAGGGCTAATCTAGGGTACACCAAAGATGATTTAAAAAGTTATTTAACATCAAGGAGGCAACGAGAGATAGTATATGGTGAAGCCGAATGTCTTCTTTGTTATTTCCAACGACAACTAAGAGAAAATCCTTCTTTTTTTCATGCTTATCAGATTGATTCTGAAGAACAAATAACGAATGTATTTTGGGTTGATGCACGTATGTTAATAGATTATTCTTGTTTTGGAGATGTAATTTCATTTGACACTACATACTCCACAAATAGTGAAAACAGACCACTTGCTCTTTTCTCTGGGTTCAATCATTATAGAGAAGTGGTCATATTTGGTGCTGCTTTGCTATATGATGAGACTATTGAGTCATTTAAATGGCTTTTTGAAACTTTTTTGGAAGCACATAAGGAAAAAATGCCATTTACTATGTTTACTGACCAAGATGCTGCAATGGCTCGAGCCTTGGAAGAGGTGATGCTAAAAGTAAAGCATGGCTCGTGTACATTTCATATAAATAAAAATGCAGTGAAACATCTTGGGAACCTATTGAAAGATGGCTCTCATTTTTTGGGCAAATTTAATTGGTGCATGTATCATTGTGAGGAAGAAATTGTATTTGAGGAAGCTTGGAAAGAATTGTTATCAAAATACAATGTAGCAGATGATCCATGACTGATGTCTATTTACATGTTAAAAGAAAAGTGGGCATTATGTTATATGAAGAATTCAAAGACTCTTGGTATGAGAAGCACACAACTTAGTGAGAGCATCAATTCATTTATAAAAAGTTGTACAAGTCCTAAATTGAATATCAATCGATTCTTTGAAGTCTTCGAAGAGGTTCTTGTGGATAAACGGTATAATGAATTGAAAAGTGATTTCAACTCACGAAAGAAGTTGCCAAGATTGATTTCAAAAAGTTCTCCTATGCTTCAACACCTTTCTCAAGTTTATACTCCACCAATTTTTGACTTGTTCCAGCAAGAGTACGACTTACGTGATGCTACATGTATAAAAGAGAGAAAAGAAAGAAAGAAAAATGAAGATGATGATGTTGTGGTATTCGATTATGTCATCACAAGGATTGATAAGAAATGGGAGTGGAGATTGACATTTGAGCCACCAAGAGAAGACCAAGAGGCCACCATTTCTTGTAGTTGTAAGAAGTTTGAACAATGGGGAATATTATGTTGCCATGCACTGAGGATATTGTACAACCATGACGTCAAAATACTTCCGTATGAATATATTTCAAAGAGGTGGACAAGAGAAGCAAGGTGTGGTGTGGTATATGATTACAAGGGAAAGGAGATTGAGGTTGATCCTAAATTAGAATGCTCCAATCGATATAAGCAATTGTGCCCAATGCTAATAAAATTAGCCAATGATGCATCAGAGCGTCCAGAGGCATTTTCGATGGCTCAACAAGCGGTGCTAGAGCTCAGTAAGAAAGTGTCTGAACTTCTTATTAAAGACTCGCCAAATAATGTTGATAATGAAGGCGGTGTTGATGATGATGGTTATTAGAATTATGGTGAAGGACTTGGATTCAAAAGGAGAGAACGCAAACAAATCGATAGAAGTTGGGTTTACAACTATAATAAAAAAAAAGGAAAACCTAAAACTTCAAAAGCAGCTACTAACAAGCATACAAAGGTGTACATTTTTAACATTTATTGTTTAAGTAAATGATGTATCATGTTTTTTTTAATGAGATTTTATTGTTATTGTTGTAGGGAACTCGAAATACATTGGAAGTAGGTAGCTCATCAACTATGGCGCAACATAATCCCCCTATGCCAAATACTACAGTGAGAATGCAATATGGTCCCCCTATGTCAAATGCCATAGTACCAATGCAATATGGTCCGGCTACGTCATGTACACCTGTGCCAGTGCAATATGGTATTCCTATGTCAAACACTCTAGTACCAGTGCAACATTCTTTCCTTATGTCAAATACACCAATGCCAATGCAACATGGTCTTCCTGTGTCAAATGCACCAATGTCAATGCAACATGACCAACAAATCTCAAATATACAAAAATCGAGTCAAACATCATTCACAACATTAATGATGGTGAGTGTTATATATTTGAAGTTCTTGGACTGTTGATTTTTCCACGAAACCTCATTTTAACTTTTGTGCTTGTAGGCTCAATTGGACAATGATGTAAAGTCACTAGAAGCATTAGAATTTAGTCAATCATTTACAAAAGGTATATCATATCACTAATAAAAATATGTTGGAAAGATTGAAACTATTGTATTGAAATATATAAACTTCCTTTATAGTAGAATTACATTACATTGTCTTCATGTTACAGATGTATATTGACAAATGAATGAGAAGGGGAAGGCTCAATCCTGAAACCAAACCATGAAGACTTAGTCTCGTAAAATTTTCGTTGAAGTCTCAAGCTTTGCTAGTACAACCCATTTGAGATTTTTTTTTTTTTTTGGCAAGAGCTAGAAAGATGCTTTTGAAGAGAGAGATCAATAATCCCACTAGATATTGTGGAAATGATCTGTAAAAAAAATATATATATATATAACACTCTTTACTTTGGTTAATCATATTTTATTTTGTAAAGCATGTATTAAGTAGAAAATCTTCTGCAAAAGAAAATGATGCTTCCTAAACACGTACATCTCACCAAGGGTCACAGTATAGCATAAACCCTTATGAGCAATACAATCAAAGCATGAGAACGCGAGAGAGAGAAAAATTGAATTGAATAATAGATAGTAGATGACAAAAAGGTTATATGTATATTGATAAAAAAAAACACTTGACATTCTGAAAATTTATTTCATAGCTTTTTTAATTTGATTCTAGTAAAAAAAAATAGCATGTTGGCTAGTTAAAAAAAAAAAAGAGTACCTGGAAAAGCCTTTTGATATATGTGTGAAGTTGATGTAAAACGCGTTGAGCAAATCGAAACTGAGGAAAAAGCTGAACAGGAGAAAAAATAATATAGATAAGAGGGTGAATTATCTTCACAAACGGACAAAAGGGGCGGCGCTCCCAAGATGTTTCATCAGGCTTAGGCACACAGATAATTAGCTGCTGCTGCAGGACTTAGGTTTGCAATTGAATGGCTGTGATCAATTGGGAAATAACGGCTGAGATCGCATATAATCAAAACGACGTCATTTTGAAGAAATGGAGAGGAAATGGAGACATTGAGTAATGGAGAGGTTCTTTTCCGTGCTGCTGGCTACCTGCCCTGCGTTTCCCCCGCAAAAACGTTTATTATACATTCTACTCTCCACACACATCCATATATTAGACAGGCTTTTAATAATATCTATTATTTCCTCATAAAAAAAATAATATCTACTATTTGGAGTACCAAAAAGAGTAACTTGTATTGACTTGTAAATTAGTGCCATTTATCATTTTCAATTGACATGCTTTTAAAGATATTCCAATCACTTTTAAATTAAAGATAATTGAACAGGCAAATCTAACACGTTAATCTTTTTTTTTTTTTTTTTTTGAGTTATTGGCGGTGTCCCAAAGAAATTTAAGTTTGAGACCAATCCTTTTTGGAGCTAATAAAATGTTTTTATTGGTTTTTGTCTCTCCCAATAATTATGTTTTATAGGATTCGGATTTATATTCTCGTCCATAAAAGGGTGAAGCCGCCACCACCTCAACAAACAACTTCTTAGTCGCCGAATAACCTTCCTCTATAAATTATAACAACTTGTAAACAGTGGAAATAAAGTGAACTGAACTTGTCAAAGCATGCATATATCGTCCGAAGTTCATTATTTATGGGAACAATATCTGACTTCTGAATTCCTTCCGTGGCATTTTGAAGTTGTGGATGTTTAACGTTCCAAAAGGAAAATAAGTCATTACAGGATATATATACACAGTATTCATCTAAGCTTATCCATTATGCATAAACCATAATGTCTTTCATGCAAGCACGATTACTGGCTAGAAGTTGATGAGAATAATCACGATTTGGATTCCTAGAGAGATAGTAAATGCATGTATAATCAATTATTTGTTTTTTGTTTTCTTTGTAAAATATCATAATAAAAAACCAGCTGCCCTGTTAAAATATACGAGTATGATGCATTATGCATGTAATTAATATGCCTAGCAGCCTGTTGGACGTCGTTTATTGCAATTCTGATCAATGATAAGGTTTAGTTTTTGCTAGAAATATCTTTGAAACATCACAATAACGGACCCGATTTTTCTGTTAAGCGCTTTGCTTAGCAAGGAGAGCTAAACATATTTGAATGATCTAAGATTTAATCTGGATGATACAGATTTGGCTTTTTTGAAAGTTTATATATTTTAAGAAAAAAGTTATATTAATGGGTATAGAAGTATTGTTTAATAACATATTTTTTAATCATCAATTGTCTAAATATTAAGTGTTGATTTTATAAATTGTAATTCTAAAAGTATATTTTTTTCATAATTTCGATTATCACTTGGATCATTTACATTTTTGCAGTCATTCCTAGTCTTTATGATTTATTTCGTTAGTAAATGCCAATCTTTTTGTTAGATCAGCAGTCTTATAAATAATAGATAATACTAGTAATCAGCCGGGGTTTCATAATATTGCACTGCATATGTATTAATTAGTTTTCTATCCATTACTAGTTTTGACAAAATATTTGGTGAAATGGGTCTATCAAAAATAAATAGGTCAACCAATTAATCGGAAAGACACAGGGATGCATAAGAGGTACGAAAGTAAATGAGCTTCATCTAAAAGCACGTACAACTTGTTGTGCGATTATTCATAATCGATCATTTGTATTCGATTTAATTACCAAAGTTATCATTGGGTTATGATAAGTTAACAACTTGCTGCTCACTATATCACAGTATATATTACCTCCAAAAAGCGTTACAGACACACATGACCATTTTATCGAATGATATAAGCAATTTCTTGTCTGTTTATATAGCTACATGTCTAATTCAATTAGTTATTTTTGTTGGTTACAGTGACTTATAATATTAGAAGAGAGTTAATGTAACGATCAGTGAAAGCAGCAGAAGTAAGAGACAGGTTATTAAAAATTTTATAAGATCATCGATATTCCATAAGAGAGAGTATGTAGGATAAGTTTGCACCCATACCCATAAAGAGTAAAGAACCAAACCCCGGAATGTTGAAAAAGAAAAGAAGAGTAGTTGAAGTTCTCATACTACACTAGCTAGCAGGTGGCAAACTGAGGTCACAGATTTTATTTTCATAACAATACAGAAACATGCTTCAAATCACGGGTTCCTCATCAGTTCTGGGTCGTTGAGGGAGGGTGCTTAGGATAATGACCATAAGGTGGCGTGGGGTAGGTTGGTGGTTTTTCCACTGGCGGCTTGTAAACAGGTGGCTTTTCAACCGGAGGCTTGTAAACTGGTGGCTTCTCAACCGGAGGCTGGTAAACGGGAGGCTTCTCAACTGGTGGTTTATAAACAGGTGGCTTTTCAACTGGAGGCTTGTAAACGGGAGGCTTCTCAACTGGTGGTTTGTAGGTGGGTGGCTTTTCAACTGGTGGGTTGTTGTAAGTGGCAGGCTTCTCAACTGGTGGTTTATAAACAGGTGGTTTTTCAATTGGGGGCTTATAGGTGGGAGGCTTTTCAACGGGTGGTTTGTAAACAGGTGGTTTCTCAACAGGAGGTTTATAAGTCGGAGGCTTTTCAACAGGAGGCTTATAGGTTGGTGGCTTCTCAACGGGTGGCTTGTAATCAGCCAAGCCAGAAGTGGTGAGAAACACCACTCCAAAGAGGAACACTAACAAGTGCTTGGGAGACATTGTCATCTGAGCTAGTAGTGATGTTGCAAGGTGAAGAGAGCATGGGCTTTGAATTTATAGTACAAGGAGGGAGGTGTGTCGGAATTATCTCTGAATATTTTATTAACTATAATATATTTACGAAAAACAAAAATAAAAAAAGAAGTCAAAGCTGGTAGGCATATTATCTCGGAAAATCGTGATGCATGAGTGTGAAAATTTGGAAAAGGCTCGTGGTTTTGCCTCAACTTTCTTTCCACCCTGATAAAGACTCCGCCTGCACACACTTTTCACCTTGATTCAGGTCGGCAGGTTACGTAACTATATATATATATATATATATTTCATTATTCTTTTTTCAAAAAGAAACCTGAATTATTTTGGACTAATTAGACGGTCCAAACGTGGTAGGTTCATGATAAGGGAGTGTTTAACAAATTAACACTTCGTGGTTGAAATTTTGCTCATTGATATTCTACACTGAGTTTCTGAATTTCCTTACACAACAAAGAGGTCATTAGTACTAATAGCTAGTTACATCAATTTGGTTACAGTCACATCAGAGAAGGAGTGTTGACGAAAAAATTATCATCCAATTGTCATATTTATAGATGTAGAAAGTATATTATAATAGTGAGGCAACGAATAGTAAGAGTTAAAAAAACCCAAATTGGAAGAGTGCAACACAAGCTGATACAACGTTCGAATTTGCACTACAAAAAAATAGAGAATTAGTGACGAAATTTCATTGCGTTGCTAATTGGTCACTAATCCTTTACAAATTTCATCACTAAATTTGTGATGGATTAGCGATGAAATAACATTCCGTCACTAATCCATCATAAAAAATTAGTAACAAAAATTAGTGACCAAAAAATTCCGTCACCAATTTTCGTCCCTCATCCGTCACTAATTTCTGCCAAAAATATGTTGTGACCGAATTAGGGACTGAAATTTTCTGTCACTAATTTCTGTTGCTAATCCATCACTAATTTCTGTCACTAGACATTTTGTGACGGAATTAGCAATGGTGAGGTGGCGGCCACCGATGATGGATATGTGAAGACTCGTGGTGAGGATATGTGGTGATTTAAATTATATAAAAAAATATTTTGTGATAGATTAGTGATGGAAATTTTGTCGTTAATTAGTGACGGAAAATTCCTTTGCTAATTTCAGGGACAGCATATTCTAACTTTGTGATGGATTAATGATGGAAATTTTCCATCCCTAATTTCTATTACTAATTCATCACAAATTAACGACGGAATTTAAAATTCTGTCACTAATCAATTAGTAACTGTGTTTTTACCAATGGAATCTAATTCTGTCGCTAATTCATCACTAATTTTCGTTACTAAATTGATTAGTGACAAATGTTTTGTCACAAAAATCCGTCGCTCATTTAATGTTTTTTTGTAGTATTGATATACTACCTCTAGTCCTAATAACTATTTATAGAAACTAGATAGATAGTTTATTTTTGTGTTAAATATAAGATATCAATTTACTTTATCTCTCAAACTTATAATCTCTTTCTTAAAGTATTATTGTTGATTACACGTATTAAGGATAATTTTCATCAAAGAGTGTTGGAGACATAAAAATCATTAGTTAGTTGAGATCCTTACTATTGTTAGTTAATATCTTAAAGATGGTAGTTAATCATTGCATTGTGAGATATTATAAATAGAGATCTAATTGTATGGATTAAAGTGTGAAGGATGGTATGATCCTCACTTAAAATGAGGAAGGTTAACTTAGGTCTTCATCTCTCATTAATTTTAGAGTTTAGGATTAATAGATTCACTTAAAAAGCATTGATTGCTGTAATACCACTGTGACTTGTAATTCTCAATAAAAGATTCACATATTTCTCCAGTTATGGAATTATTAACAAAGAGATAGTAGCTTCAATATGCATATTAGCAATTAAAGAGAATATTTTAAGGCAACCAACACACATTTATTATAAATAACTAATTTAATGATTTTTTTATATTCGTAAATTAGTTTTAGGGAGTGTGTTTTGGGCTGGGAGAGAGTTACATGATATCAAAGCTCAAAATGCACAAAAATATTTGAAGACGGTGCCGGGCTGCGCTCATTATGATTTCCCATAAACTTTAATAAAATATTTTAATTTTAATGCTTTCAGAACCAAATTAAAGTTGCGAGTCCTTTTCAAGTACTCAGATTCTTATTCATTCGTTGCTGTAAATGTTGACTATTTATAGTGAATTTTCCTTTTATAATAATAATTCGATTTATTTTTTTTATACTTAAATATGTAAGACTCGAGCATGTTCAGGTCTGAAAAGGTAGAAAAAGAAAAAGCATCTTCTGGTCTCGATTTCTTGGCTGGTTACCAACCAGCCTCCTCTTGATATAAATTGGACCATTAATGTAATACTAGTTAAACTTTTAATCTCTTCATAAATATTTTTTAAAGTTATCACTCCTATTCACAAAAACTACAATTACAATTTGTCTTCTTGGTACAGTAGATGTTTTGGATTTTGTTATTCGAATTGCCTTGAAACATCTTTATGACATTAAAACATTTTAAACATTAAGTTATAATTTTATATATAGTACTGAAAATGAATATAGATCCCATTGTCTTGACATAATATATTTTGTATATATTTAAACATATACATGTATAATTATATTTGAAATTTCTGTTTAGGATTATTTTTTTGTCAATAGTAAAACTTAATTGAATTATAAATACACACACAGATATAAATTAAATACCCTATACTTTTCCTTAGGGTTGATCATGGACCAAACCATATCGGGTTTGGCCTCAACCTGAGGTCTAGTCTGGATAATACCTTTGACTGAACAAGACAACTCGAGGTCTGGTTTGGTCCAGCACTAGCCCGAGCTCGGGCTGGACCAGACCAAGTCTAGCGGACTGCCTGGACCAGTCCACGCAGTCCAAAACCTTTTAGGTTACCCGAACTCTAAGTTTACAACAAGCCTTTTCTAACTCATTTACTTGGCTAGGAAATCAAAGGCAAATTTGGCCAAATATTTTTGAAAAAGATGAACTTATTGAACATATATATCAAATAGACAAATACTATAAAACAGATGGAGACTAAGACAGATGGAGATGGAGAGCAGAGTTGAAACTATGACAAAAACTGATAGACGGAGACGAAGAGCAGAGACTGACAGACGGAGATGGAGAGCAGAGAGCAAAGAGCCTGACGGAAGAGCAGAGGGCCTAACGAAGAGGTAATGATCGGAGGAGAGGCGCCTGGAAGATGCAGAACCAGACCGGAGACGCCAACGATGAGAGTGATTCACCTCACCCACCGCAAGATGGCTATACCTAGGGCTCCAGTCTTCCACACTCTTCCAGTTCCAAAGGCTTTTGCAATGATTTGATAGAGTAGATTGGAAGAGTGGAATGGAAGAATGCACTCTCAAGTTAGTCTAAATTGAATAGTGGGCTCTGGGTTGGGCTCAGTGAATAGTGAGTGTGAGTGAAGGCTTGAGGTAGGGAGGGGTGTCCATTAACTAAGTGTGGATTTAAAAAAATAAAATAAAAAATACTCGGGCCAGACTGGACTAGACCAAGGAGTCTGCCACCTTGGCCTGAAGTCCAATCTGGCCTGAGAAGACTTGTCTGGTCCGGTCTACCAGAAGATGCTCCAGGCTAAATTTTTTCCACCGGATCGGATTGGGTCAGATAGGATCAGACCGAACTATCTGGACTACCGGGTTTTTTGCTCATTCCTACTTTTCCTTAAAAGAAAACCGAAAGTATGACGATGACATGAATAATGAATTCACGCTGCATTAATTAGTTTTCTTATCAACTGTTAATTTTGACAGATCATTTGGTGGAATGGATCAATCAAAAATAAATACTATGTACGCATAATCGATTAGGCATGCAATTAAAACAACTCTTGGCCTAAAAAGAGGGACAGAAAAAAAAATCTAAAATACTTCACTAAAATGCGCGTACGTTGCATCGGTTGACCATTCTACGAAGTTTTCATTATTTATTAATACCGCCAAATGAATCTAATCTAATATTATATTAAATACTTCTACGGCTAATGAAGAGTGTAATTTTCTAAATTTTTACATTTAACACAATGTTGTAAAAGCCGGACCGGACGTCGAACCGGAGAGACTACCGGGTCATGGGTCGCATGGTCGGACCGATAACATAATAATTAAATAAAAATAATATTATATGTATATAAAATTATATAAATATGAAATTTTAACATTACTTAAAAATAAGCACATACAAAAGCTTATATGTATCGTATTTCTCAAATCCCAAGTTCTAATACATTGAAAT
Source organism: Inga laurina (assembly GCA_963855925.1). NCBI lineage: Eukaryota > Viridiplantae > Streptophyta > Magnoliopsida > Fabales > Fabaceae > Inga > Inga laurina. The sequence continues at coordinate 57,361,556 of OY979709.1, forward strand.
CATTAAGAATAACACTAATATGTCAATAGTTCAACCACCCTGGTTCTCGGTTCAACCATGGTTTCCGGCCTAACAGCCGGTTTGAAGCGGCCTGAAACAGTCTAAATGGTGAAACGGTTGAACTATGTTGTACAAGCCGAAAGCCCTCCTGGGCACCGGTTCAACCGGTCTGACCTACAGGTGCGGTCTGATTTTCACAACATTGATTTAACACAACTGTCAAGCACTAATCCAGCTGTCACTTAGACTTGTAACAAATTATTGTTGTAACTTAATTAGTTTGTACAATTTGTTATGTGTATAGTTAGCTTGCTGTCAAGTGATTCATTATTTGTATATATACTTTACTTATTGATGAAAATGTACAGAATTCATTTTCCAAAATAATTTATCATATGGTATCTAGAGCATCCTTCTTTCTCCTCTAATTTTTTTTTTCCTTTCTCGAGCTCTCCGCCTTCTTTTTTCTTCTAGAAGTTGCATATGTCTAATCTCGAGTTCTCTGTCTCTTCTTGCCCAACTATCTTCTTCTTCAATCACTACCATGGCGTCTTCCAACCCTACTCTTGATCCCTCCAGTCCGTATTACATTCATCTGAAGGAGAATCCGACTCTCATTTTTGTTGCACTGCCAATGGATAGTTCTAATTTTCATAGTTGATCTTGTGACATGCGATTGGCCCTTTTGACGAAGAACAAGTTGAGGAAATTAATGGATGGTTCTCTCTCTCTGCCTCCAGTCACTGATCCTCTATTGTTAGCCTAGGAGAGGTGCAATAATCTGGTGCACAATTGGTTCACGAAGTCTTTATCGCATGCCATCGCCAAGAGTACTCTGTGGTTTGATAAAGCTTTTGATATTTGGGTTGATATGCATCGAGGTATTCTCAGTTTGATGTTTTCTGAATTGTTGATTTGCAAGAAGAGATTTATGCTTTGAAATAGGGCAATCTTACAGTTAGTGATTTCTATACGTATTGAGTTGAAAATTTTATGGGATGAACTATCTGGTATTCACCCGTTGCAAATCTGTCAATGTGGTTCTGCTTCTGCTGCCCTTACTTATCGTGAGGAAGATCATGTGATTCATTTTTTGAAGGGGTTAAATGAGCAATTTGCTGTTGTAAAATCCCAAATTATGCTATTAGATCCTCTTCCACCGATCAACAGAGTTTTTTCTCTAGTATTGCAACAGGAAAGAGAGCTCCATATTCCTCCTTCTGAATCTACAATTTTGGCTGCCAAAGGATCTCATTCTGGCTATTTTGAATAATAATAATGACAAGATCTCCAGTTGAAAACTTTTTCTTTTTTGAATAATAATAATGACAAGATTAATGCTACCTATTACATGTGAAGAGATTTGGTCTGCAGCCTTTAGTCTTGGTAGTTCGAAAGCCCCTAGTTCGGATGGGTTTTCAGGTAAATTTTATCAATCTGCGTGGCCTGAGATTGCTGATACAATTTTCCATCTGGTATTAGAATTTTTTGCTAGTCGGTCATCCTTGTAAGCAATTAATGAGACGAACATTACTCTGATTCCTAAAATTGAGAAACCTGATCATGTATCTCACTTTAGACCCATAGGCCTTTGCAATTTTTCTTACAAGATCATAGCTAAGATAATTGCAAACCGTATGCGTCCTTTTCTAGATAATTGTATTTCTCAAAATCAGAGTGCATTTGTTCCTGGGCATCTAATACATGATAATATTATCATAGCTCATGAAGTATATCATTATCTGAGGAAGAAGAAAACAGGGAAGAAGTATGAATTTGCCCTTAAAATGGATATGAGTAAGGCTTACAACAGAATTGAATGGGACTTTTTGCGGCTTGTTCTATTGAAGTTTGGCTTTTGTGGTAGTTGGGTGAATCTAATAATGAAGTGTGTAGATTCTACTAGATTTAATTTGTGTGTATCAAGGGAAAAGATTGGTGTGGTAGAACCTGGTCGAGGTCTTCGACAAGGGGATCCCCTCTCCCCCTACCTCTTCATTCTAGTGGCTGAAGTATTATCATGTATGATTAGAAAACACCAGCTTAATTGCCAACTGCGAGGAATTAAGCTTAGTAACACCTACCCAGAGCTCTCACATATCTTCTTTGCAGATGATGCTCTTTTCTTTATGAACGCCAGTGAAAGAAATTGTATGCTATTGGCACAAATTATCAACGATTACTGTAATGCTTCTGGTCAATTGGCAAACCTAGAGAAATCTAGCATCTTTTTCTCATCAAATACCCCAACTGAAATTAGAAACAAAGCTGGTCAGATTTTAGGCATCCAAGCAATAGAGGATCCAAGGAAATATCTGGGCATTCCTAGTCTCTGGGGCAAAACAAAGCATCAAGCATTATGATATAGAAGGGAGCGGGTCAGAACTAAGATCAGTGGGTGGAGTAAGTTGACTCTTTCTCATGCAGGACGTGAAGTTTTGATTAAAGCAGTGGTGAACGCTATCCCAATTTATCCTATGAATTGTTTTAAATTCCCTAGTAAACTTTGCAAGGAATTAAATAGCCTCATCTCAAATTACTGGTGGGGCGGACAGGTTGATGGGGGAAGTGTTCATTGGAAATCTTGGGATTTTCTTACTGAAGCTAAAGCTAATGGTAGGATGGGATTCAGGGATTTTATGAACAATTCCCTACTTGCTAAAACCACATGGAGACTACTTAATAGCCCAGATGAGGTATGGGTAAGAGTCTTAAAGAGTGTCTACTTTCCCAGAGATGACCTTATTGATGCAGAGAAGGGCCACAGAGCCTCTTGGTGTTGGTCCAGTATTATTGAAGGCAGAGAACTTTTGAAGAAATATCTTTTTTGGGATCTTAGCAACGGAAGGGACATTCGTATTTGGGGAATCAATTGGGTGCCTAATGTTAATTTCCCCGCAAAGCCTAGAAAAAACCAAGATTATATTGTGCAACAAGGCTGAGTCAGTGATCTAATTGTCAATGGAGCATGGAACTTAACGCCAATCCGAGAACTTGTGCCTAGTGAAATACAAGCTGCTATTTCATCTATCCCAATACCAGTGAATGGTTTGAATGACAAGCTTGTCTGGTCACCAGTTGTAGATGGTAAATTCACAATCAAGAAGAGTTATAAAAAGGAAAAAGAGTCTAATAAACTGATTAGAGATACGGCAGGGTCTTCGAGCATCATTCCCTCCTCAAAATGGCAACAGCTGTGGAAGCTTAAGAAAGTTCCCCGAGTCCAACAGTTCATATGGCACATTCTAACAGGCTCAGTGGCCACAAAGGAAGCTCTCTTTCATCGTAAGCACTCTCTCACAAAGATATGTCCAATATGTGAAGAAGCAGAGGAAACTCTGGAACATCTGTTCTTCAGGTGTCCATGGACAAGGTGATTGTGGTTTGGGAGTAATCTTGGTGCTAGAATTGATCTTCTTGCTATTTATAATGTCAGCACCTGGTGGATGAGTTTAAGTCATGAGAATAATGGCTTTTCTGAAATTGATATTTCTCTAATGTGCTGGACATTATGGTACATCTGGAAGCAAAGGAACAATAGAATATTTCAATTTACTACCCCAGATCCAATTACTGTTATTGAATTAGCAAAAAAGGCTAATCGTGATTTTTGGGCAGCTTGTGACAAGGACAAAGATGAGCAACTACAGATTGACCCCTACCCATAATACACTGAGAGTAGGATGGCAACCTCCTGATACAGGGTATCTTAAAATTAATTGTGATGGAGCTTTTAAATCAATCGTTGAATCTGCTGCCTTGGGCATAATTTGCAGGAACGAGTTTGGTAGTTTCCAATGAGGCTTCATAGACAAAATCAAATCCATCTCAGCCTTCATGACTGAGGCCCTTGCCTTGAGGCGAGCACTGATGCTAGCGGTTGACTTAGCCCTTGACAAGGTTGTATCACTAGTAGAAAAATGACTTTTAAGACCGGTTAAAAATGACTTTTTAGACCGGTTCTGTATTAGTTTTTGATACAGCAGGTCTAAAAAGTCTGTTATTTTTTAGACCGGTTGTTATGACCGGTCTTAAAAGTGTGACTTTTAAGACCGGTCATAACAACCGGTCTAAATAAAAGGGGCATTTTTTAGAAAAAAAAAAGAAGTTTTAAGACCGGTTGTAGTGACAACCGGTCTTAAAAATACTTTAAGACCGGTCTTATGTAATTAATTACAATAATGATATATACTTACAATTCTTTCACAACTATACGAGATTGTTCACTCGTATAAGTCCCACTCCTCTTTTGGTGGGCAAATTGCCATTTTTCTTCTCGACGAATCGGAGATGGCGGAGAAAGAAGAACTGAAGGATCGGATTGAGATGCTTCTTTCAATCTCTTTCGTTTGGCCTCTAACAAGTCTCTTTCAGCCTTTGCATAACCCCCACGAGACATTGTATGAGGGCAATCATTCTTTCTACCACTCTCTTGTGCTTTTTGCCTTTTTGCCTGCGAATAAGAAATGATATAAAAGGAAAGTGTTATAATCAATTAAGATAATTGCTAAGTAAATAAAATGAAAAATAAGTCAACTAACCAAAGATTCAGGAGTAGTCCGAAGCCTAACAAATTCTTGCCAAATCGCTTGATCAAGACATGTATACGTGCTGCACGGATTAGGACGAGGCTGACCATCTTTCACCTCAATATGAATGTAATTGTTGGTCAGACTTGTCTTAAACTTGCTCCAGCGCTCATAACAATACGTCATCGTCTTGTTGTACAAGATCTCACTCTGAGGAACGTCGTAGGTGAGCTGAAATGCATGCATTGAAGGAGTAAGTGACAAATTTGTGACATTTGATAATGATTATTTACATACAGACGAGAATTGTATACCTGAATAGTATCCCAAATATGTTGCTTCACCTTTGCATCCACATTTCTCCACTCCTCTATCAAGATGCTCGGCTTGTTACGTGCAAGGAGGCCGACGAAACTCCTATATCGTTGTGCATTAGGCCCGATTGGTTTCCAATGTCTATCAAACTCAATCGGTATCTTTTCGCCTGCACTCCGACTGAGGGAAACATCTGTCAACGGTGTCGCACGTCTACCCCTCCGTACAGACTGGCTACTGCGCTCACTATGACCCTGGCTCGGAGCATTGCTAGGCTAGCCCTGGTTAACACTAGCTGGCTGACTCTGCTGAGCACTAGGTGGCTGACTCAGAGGTGGAGGAGGTGGCTGATCCTCTGCACTAGGACGTTGGGGATCCGTCATTTGCCTGTAATGACAACAAAGAAAGATAAATCCTAAGCTATGACATATGAAGACTATATCGATAAAATAACTAAACATATTCTTCAGATAATAATCATATTCATAATTACTTTAGTTAGTTAAGGTCAATGTAGTATCATAAAGAGATATCCTCCCATATTCCCTCGTGATGATCATTTCTTGTGCCGTGCGCATTATCTGCTTCATCTTCTTCGTTCAGTTCTGGTAGACCCCTGGAAAAAGAAGGAGTCTCAAGAAGATCATAATTTGAGTGACTTTTCTCGTCAATATCAACCACCCTTTTTCCTTGGAGAGCTACAAACCACATTTTATTTGCCTGATCAGTGATATAGAACACTTGTTGTGCCTGATCTGCCATAATGAAAGGTTCATCTCCAAAACTTCTACTATTCAGATCTACTAATGTAAATCCTAACCTATCGATCTTCACACCATTATTGACATCAACCCACTTGCATTTGAAAATGGGAAATCTAATTTTAACATAGTCAACACCCAAATCTCTTCAATCACCCCATAATAAGGTATGGCAGCCAATGTAGGGTTCTTATCTTTCAAACTAGAGAAGTGCATAGATTCAGCCACTAATATAACACCACTGTTCTGGACGGTGCTCTTATCATCTAGGGACTTCGTGTAAAAGGTATAACCATTGATCACAAATGAAGTCCAACTTATGACATCAACTTCAGGACCACGTGATAACCAATTTATTGTATCAGAAATACATTCTTCTCCGTCAACCTTTTGTTTGAACCAATGTGCAAAAGTTCTGTTATGCTCCCTGATTAACCTTTGTTCAGTCATTCGACTATTTTGTTTCCGTACAATTTCTTTATGGGCATTCATGTAATATTGAACTTCATCAACATTGTTCAAGATATACAAGTGGACTTGTTGCAATTCATCAGCATCTATGCTCTTTACTGTTGCCCCGCGTCTACCCCCTTCTTGATCATGACGTTTAGGAAGGCCAATATGTCGTACATTTGACAAATAATGTTGACAAAATTCCATAGCTTCTTCAGAAACATATTTTTGAACAATAGATGCTTCAGGCCGATTGGGGTTCTTCACATACCCTTTTAGTATTTTCATAGTTCTTTCGATCGGGTACATCCACCAGAAATAGATAGGGCCACATAACTTTATCTCCCTCACTAGATGAACAACCAAGTGTACCATGATATCAAAAAAGGACAGAAGAAAAAGCTTCTCAAGCTGGCATAAGATCATGTATCCTTCATTTTCCAATTCCTCCAGTCTTTCCGTGTCAATGACTTTACAACAAATGGCATTGAAGAAGAAACAAAGTCTAGTCAATATGTGTTGAAGATCATATTCGGCAATGCCTCGAAAAGCTACTGGGAGTAGTTGTTGCATTAAGACATGACAATCATGAGACTTTAGCCCTATTAACTTCAAGTCTTTCATCGATACAAGCTTTTTAAAATTTGAACAATACCCTGAGGGAACTTTAGCGCCATGTAAACACTCACAAAAGCTTCTTTTCTCAACCTTAGACAAAGTATGAGCAGCTGGAGGACAAAATGTTCTATTACCGTATGGCCTTGGATGTAAATCTTCTCGTATTCCCATTTCTTGCAAGTCTAATCTTGCCTTCACGCCATCCTTAGAACTTTCCTGTATGTTGAGCAGTGTCCCAACAATACTATCACATACGTTCTTCTCCACATGCATGAAATCAATACAGTGTCTGACGTCAAGATTGCGCCAATATGGAAGATCGAAGAAGACGGACCTTTTTTTCCATATATTTTTCTCATTTCTACTCTTTGATGACTTACCAAACATAGTATTGATATTTTTCACCTTTTCATAAATTTCCTCCCCAGTCAATGCCTCTGGCGCATCTTCAAACTCTTGGCCACCGAAAAAAGCTTTTTTTAATCTACGATAAGGGTGGCTTCGTCTTAGAAATCGCCTATGGCCAAGGTAAACCGTCTTTCTTCCATGTTGAAGTTGATGGTAGCATGTGCCTTCTTCACATATCGGACAAGCTTTGTGGCCTTTAACGCTATATCCTGGCAAGTTCCCATATGCAGGGAAGTCTTTTATAGTACAAAAGATCATTGCTCGCAACTTAAAAGTCTCCTTCTTGTTCGCATCAAAAACATCGACACCTTTATCCCATAACTCTTTCAAGTCTTCGATCAAGGGTTCTAGATAAACATCTATGTCATTTTCGGGTTGCTTTGGTCCCGAAATCAACATAGACAACATAATGTACTTTCGTTTCATACATGACAAAGGAGATAAGTTGTAAATTACCAATAGAACAAGCCATGAACTATGTATATTACTTAGGCTACCATAAGGATTCATACCATCTGTGCTAAGCCCAAGCCTGAGATTCCTAGGTTCTTCACCGAAGGTAGGAAATAATTGATCGATTTTCTGCCATTGAGAAGAATCAGCTGGATGTCGAAGCTTTCCATCAGAAATCCGCTCATCTGCATGCCATCTCAAATTTTTGGCATCAATTTTATTAGCAAACAGGCGCTTGAACCTTGGAATGATTGGAAGATACCACAACACTTTTGCAGGGCCCTTATTTGATTTATACCTCGGAGTTTCACATATCGGACATTGCTCCTTCTCTTCATGATCTTTTCTATACAATATGCAATCATTAGAGCAAGCATGGATCTTTTTATACTTCATCCCTAGTGGACACAGTATTTTCTTAGCATCATAGTATCGACAAGGCAACACATTATCATCAGGAAGCATATCTTTAAAGGCCTCAAGCGTTTCTGAAAAACTCTTATCGCTCCATCCATGCCGTGCTTTCAAGCTTACCAATTTTAATACAGCATTCAGCAATTGGTATTTTTTACACCCCAGGTATAGCAGCTTCTCAGCATCACTGCACATATTACCATATGCATGTGATTGTTCAAAAGCCTCTTCTCCTACATCACGAATAATATCCTCTATCCGATCATCCATATCCGTGTCATTATCATCACAAGTCACTTCCCGCTGTTGAGATGCACTTGGCATTTCTAATTGTTCACCATGCCATACCCATACTACATACATCTTACAAAACCCTTCACAAATTAAATGTGTATATATATCTACAGCACTTAGTCGCTTCTCATTCAAACATTTTACACAAGGGCAATAAAACATCCCACTATCATCATCGGCATTTCTTTTTGCAAAGTCTAAAAAACCCTTGACCCCAACATCATATTCAACACTCGTCCGTTTAGCTTGTATCCAACTACGATCCATATATTGCAACACCTTTTTTTTGTTTTGTACTTTTTCCCTGGAAAAGGTAGGAGAATGATGAGAGCATGCAATCATGACACCCAAGTACATAGTGTAACTAGAATTAAACAAAGAAGATCGTGATTTAGAGTAGCGTGTGAGGAAAAAATGGAATAAGGGAAAGTGGAATGGAGAAGGAGTGACGGAATGAGGAATGGATGTGAAAAGAGGGAAGGAAAGAATGCGCAGAGCATTCAGAGAAGTGTTGATTAGGTGCGACTCCTACGAGGTTATCGACCTACTTCAAAATGAGATCCCAGATATGCATGAAGAATGGCAGCTGCTTACAGAGATTAAAGCAATGTTGGAACGGAGCTGGAATGTAGAGTTCCAATATATTGACAGAGACGACAATAGTATGGCAGACTCGTTAGCCAAACGAGCACTGAGTTCTTCTCATGGGCTTCAAATTATGCCAGCAGATGCAATCTTCTCAGTTTTGCATACGGAAGACCCGGGCTAGCTTGCTAACCGGACTAGTCAATATAGTCTGTCCCCTTTTACACTGAATGTCTTTTCCAGCCATTATAGAGGATGCTAATCCTCCTAAGAATTCTCATCTTATTCATATGCAATTAAATGACTCTAAATGTTATGGTTTGGTAACAATTATTCCTGAGGATCAACTACTCATTTCGGCGCTTGGTCACATGCTCAATTTGAATTCAGAAGAATATTAGTCAAAAATCCTGAGGGAGGAAGATTATCTTTTAAAGCAGAGACTTCCTCTTTATCTAGAATGATTGGAAAGGGTTTAGTAATCATCTTGGGTTGATTAGTTCTTTGTAAACATTGATTCTTGACTAAAAAAGATTCCTCATTTTGTTTACGGTTTAGCTAGCTATCATTTTGTTCCCTATAAATAGGATAAAAATCTTTAACAAAATTCTCCTATAATTAAAAAGAAAAGGAAATAAATTAAATAATATGTATGGGCGTGTGACTAGCTTGGTCCAGCGGCATCTCAACAATTTCACATATCTTTCGAGTTTCAGCACCTAAATAAATATAGAAAATGACGAGGTTCTAGGAATAATAAAATAAGATTAACTTGAGAGCTGTAATATAAAAAAAAACCACTAGAATCTAAATGGAGCGATAAATAATTGGTTATGAATAAAAGAAGAATACACAACACAGTCTTAATTAATTATTACCTATATGTGGAATATTAAGAACTCTTGGTATTTTTTGCTTCCTTGGATCAACAATCTCATGAGCCTTTGATTCTGCTACATGCTTCTCAAAGATTAATGCTCTGCTAGTACCCACACTCTTTTGATACGTTGGACTACTTTGTATAATACTTGAAGATTCTATGTAATCACCTTCAAATGTCAAAAGACAATAAGTCATATGAGGCCTTCTTTCACTGGTATATTTGAGTTGGCATAGTAGAAGGATATGGTAGTTAATTAAGCAAAAGAAGACAACAACCGAAATATGAGCTAGCTACATGCATTTAGAACAAAAATGCGACAATATCTCAATGAAGGTAAAAATTTCCTCTATTCCCTCAAAAGCTTCAATTCAATCCAATCTTTGGTGTGTAGAGCGGAGACTTCCTAAATTGTCTCGCATGACCCATAGTTTTTGGCCCACATAACATTATACTGTTTCAAAATTCACACAAAAGTAAACATATATGGCTTCGAATATTCAGTCATGAGAAAACAGTTCAAGGCTTTGAATGCAAAAACTTTGGGAGCAAAATGACATATTTGCACCTTTGAAGATAACAAATTACTCCCTCCGGTCCTCAATATTGAATCTATGAACTCCCCCCCTCTATCTCAGAGGATTTCATGCCAGTATATAAAAAAAACACACCAAAGGAACACACCAACTGGAATTCCAAATCTGGAGGCAACTTTCCAAAATTCCTTCTATATAGTAATTATGTAGAGGGGTAAATCTGCTCCATAACCGGCATTAGAGCTACTGAAAATCTAGCCGACCTTATCATTTTAACAGACATAGGTGACATGTCAACACCTGGTCCCCTGAACATCTTTGCAAATTCATAGAAACCAGTGTCTGATATCAAAGACTTCGGTTTAGAAATCTTGACACCAAGATAAGGAATAAGACAATATTTCTATGATGTCCTTTTGATATAAAAATTTCTACAATCTACAGAGAGGGAATAGGACCTCCCCTGGATTTCGATTTCCTTCTTACTGTAGTTCTTGGAATTTTTTCTTCCATTCTTCTAAGCATTCAGTCTCTCCCATTGTTGTAAGTGAGGACGAGAAAGCATACCTTAAACAAGACGATGAAGACGAAGACCTCCTTGAGTCGCGACGAACGGAGCTCAAGAACCATAAGAACGATGACGGCGACCCAACAGCGACAACCATGAGCGGCGACCCAACAGCAACAACCATGAGCAGCGACCGGCCGGATTCGATTGTTCCAAAGATCAGGTAACGGACGGCGAGTTGAGCACTGAGAATTGAAGAGAAATGATTGGGATGAAAGAAGCCAAGACTCGATTTCAGAAATGGAGAGGGCGCGCACGGAGCTGGGTTAAAATTTGGGGAAAGATTTAAGACCAGTTAAGTAAATTAACCGGTCTAAAATCAGCTTTTTAAGACCGGTTGTCTAACAACCGGTCTTAAAATCCACTTTTAAGACCGGTTGTTAGAGAACCGGTCTTAAAAAGCTTCATTTTAGACCGGTTCTCTAGTAACCGGTCTTAAAAAGATTGATTTTAAGACTGGTTCTTATAATAACTGGTCTAAAAATTAATCTTTTAAGACCGGTTGGTGTACAACCGGTCTAAATTGTATTTTTTAGACCGGTTATTAGAATAACCGGTCTCCCAAACTCTTTATAATTACGTAAATGCCACCGCGCATTTCTTTTAGACGTCATTTACTACAACCGGTTTAAATGTGCCGGTCTAAATGACCTTTTTTGTACTAGTGTATTCGAAACAGATTGTCAACTTCTCAAGAAATTTGTGGACTTGCAACAACCTGAACTCTATGAATGGAAAAGTCGGGGAACTGTTCAAGATGTCATTAATCTTCTTGCAGCTCATGCTGGGTTTTCTCTATCATTTACTCCTAGAATGGGTAATGTTGCAGCTGACAACCTTGCAGCTGATGCTTATAAGGGAGTGAGCCCTACGGGGTGGGTGTTCGCGCCATCACTTTCTTTGTCTCTGATTCTAGCCACGGATGCACTAGAGATTAGTGCTTCAACAACTGATCCTTCATCATCAGAGCCGAGATTGGGTGTTGGCTAATTTGCTGTTTCCTTCTCTTCTTTTTTCCATTTTAATGTTGCTGTTTGTTGTTGTTTGTTGCTGTTTTGTTTTGGTTTAAGGAACTTTTTGTAACAGTTTTTCCCTATGTCAGAATGCCATAAGCATATTTCGACCAAAAAAAAAATGACATTACAACCAAAAACATAGAAGCCTAAATCAATCAATCTTAGCCTAAATCATCAAACATTTAATTCGAACAGCAAGTCTCTTTTTTTGGGACAAGTTAGGATCCGAACAATAAGCTGGTGGAGTTGAAACCAGTGTTCGCTCATTGTTCGCGGCTTCCTGGGCCATTTTAGCCAGCATGTCCGCACAAGTCGTGGTCTCACAATATAATGGGAGTGGGTCGGCTCAACATCCCTCCTAGCAAGAAGCAGTGCTCTAGTCTCAATAAGCTCATTCTCCAGTCGGAAGAGCTTTGACAAAACCTTGCTTAGTTACGTCTCTTTGTGATCGATAACTCAATTTTTAGTTGAATTTTTATGACTTCACATTCTTGTGGGCCCACGTCCCGCATCTGCTCTGGTTTTACTGTCCCTACCTTGCTCACAAATACAAGTAATTAATTATATTTTCCATGGAAGCTCCTATCTAGTTCAATTCCGTTTTTATTAGTTGAGTGAAAAGAGTCATAATCCAACTCCTTCATCATGTGAACCGGGACACAAATCCGTGACTTGAAGTAAGAAATATTGACAATAGGAGTCGTATTCGGAATATATATTATGAATGGCTTTAATTTATATGGAGCGTTAATTTTAGGGGGATTATGTTGGAGAGTGGAGACTCATGCACGCATGGCGAGCCCAGTTGTTGATGAAGACATGAATAATAATGTTGCATTGTTAAGTAGGTCCTCATACACTTCTAATTTTAGGACCACGCTGACTTCTTTTGTGTGGTCCTATCGCTACATATATATGGACACATCACACACTTTGTTTTGTTATATTGTTTATTAGGTCCTCATACACTTCTAATTTTACGTTCTATTTTATCACTTGTTTCATTTTTCAAATCGCTTCACTCTCTAATTAACATTCTAAATTGTCTTTTCATCTTTTGCTTATTTTATATTAATTTATATGTTCGTGTTAACTAAAATGTTCACTGGCTTTATATTGTACAAAGATTCTAATTATAAATCATTGACTTAAGGATTATACGGCGGGAATTTTAACTTATGTGATATCACAAATGTATGATCGATTGGCGCCACAAATCAATCAAACGTTTACAAATTATATATTCCTTCGTTATTTTTGTCTAAATAAGAGAAGGCAAGGAAAAAAAAGTGATCAAACATTTTACCATGATGATAATATCCATATAAATTGTGCATCTCATGCCTTTGAAACAATTTTAAAATTAAAGCATTTTTTCCAAAAAAAAATTGTCCACCTTTAAAGACAAAACTTTGAAAAAGAAAATAAAGTCATATAACGCTCTTTTTGTTGTTTTATAGTAACACAAATTTTATTTAAACCACACAAAACGATATGTAAGATAAGGCCCCCCATTACATGATAGATATATCATTGGAAGGGAAAACGTAGAAAAACAACTAAGTTGGATCAAACACGAGGCCTATAAGAAAGCCAGTATATCATACTCTTTTTGTTTTCCTCTCGCATAATTTTTTATTTTTCTTTTTAATTATCATCCTTAGTTTTCTGTTACCTCATTTTTCTCTTCATCTAGAACCAAAGTTAAATTGATAATCCCTATTTTAAGAAGTGAGACTTATCAATACAAGAGGTGGTAACAAAAACTGGAGAAAGATATGACGTAGCCTTAATTAATTTCAATTAAAACTTAATGTCTCTGAGCACCGTTCAATGAATGCTAATATATGATAGATATGACATGTGATGAAGATGATCTCAACGACTAGTCCAGATTAAAGTCGGTTGAAAAAAACCACTAGTCATATCTCCCATAATGTTATCTTACGGGTACTAAACAATACTACTCTCCCCTACCGTTGGAGATACTTGAAGAATTTATATTTTTAATATTATCGTCTGGTATTGAGTTCGGGATTCGTAAGTGTCCCTCTCAACACAAATGACTCATCTATGGCTTGAACTCGAAACCCAAAATGATCTAGCGGGGATTTATTTTTGTCTTACATAATGTAAAATATCAATTCATATGTTTATTATTAAATCTCAAACTAGTTTCTAAAAATTTAACAGCAATTAAGTTATTTCGGAATTCTGATTACGAGGTTTTTATATTTAAAGGATATTTTGGTGTCTTTCAAATTTAAGGATTTATCGTTTTGGTCTCAAAATTTGGCGTCATTTTAATTATTTGTATTATCATACTTGTAACATGAAAAAATTAATTTTAACTGACGCATCAAAATTATATGATCTAATTTATGAAATAAGTCAAATTTTTATGAAAAAATCTTGAAACATTAAAAAAATATAAATAATATTGAATTACTTTTTGGGACAGAATGTATAATTTATTAAGAGAAGGGAACAATAAAAGCATTAAATAATAGAGACGGGAGGAGAGATAAGGGACAATTAAAAAAAATGCTCTTTGAAGTTGTCAATGAACACTCCTCAACTTATCAATAAACACCCATCAACTTACCATTAATAACTTCATAGACTATTTTTTCATTTTTTCTCTTATGTGGGACTTGAATGTAATTATTCCGTGAGATAATGGTGGCCCTAATGGGAAGGCAACCTCTCCATTTTTCTTACCATCTATTTCCCTCTATTTTTTTTTTTTTATTTTCACTAATCAATCAACAAACTATGAACAATAGGGAATACCTTATAAAAATATTATCAAAATATCAAATAACAAAAAATTTAAATAAATTTAAATTATTAAAAATTTATTTAAATAGGTAATATCATTATATTTTTATTAAAACATTTTACATATTTTCTTAATTATTATAAGATATAAATTGATCCACTGATAAAGACAAAGAAGTGGATTTAGGCATCGAGAAGTGAAAGTGGAGAGTTTTCCTCCCTCTACATCCCTTAATATTATTTGTGTACGGAAGGGCAGTCAATATCTCAGTGGTCCAGGAATGATGCGTATGGGGACAACAAACCTTTTGGATCTTACAAGTTGCATGTGACTTCTCCTTAAATTAGTTGGCAAAAAAAAAAAAAAAAAGACTTCTCGTTAAATTCATTACCATCAATCAATGTGGGCATCAAACATCATTTACTGATAAAACTTTAAAAATATCAAAAATAATAAAAAAATATTCCAAATATTCATAATATTAATGAAATGTTTGGAATTGATTTATCCTTTTTAAAATTTAAAAAAATAACAGAATTGTCCCTCAGAGTTTAATTTCAATTTGACGGAGTTAATTGTAAAATTTTATCCAAATTTATGAAACCCTTATTAAGTCTTGTGAATTTTGATTTACAACTTTTAAAATTCTTTAAAAAAGTTGTGAAATTATTTTGAGAACTTGTGAAAACCCTGTTCGAATTTGTGAAACCCTTATAAGATCTTCTGAATATAATTTTAATTTGTAACTTATGAAATTCTTATAAGAAAATGGGAAAACCTTATATAAACTTATGAAAAGTTCTATCAGAACTCATGAAATTGTTCCTCCCTCTCTGTTCTTAATTTTAAATTTGGAGGAACAATTTTATCATTTTCTTTTAACCAATTATCTACGTAGGCCATTGATCGAGTTGAGGATAAGGGAAGTTATGCTTTAGTCGCGCCATCTTTCTTTAACAATTTCCTTCCTTAAATTCAAATAAGATTTAAAATAACCTAATGTAATTTTTTTTTATTCGGTAAAAGATTAGTTTAGGTGAGTGACCCAAGGAAACATTTAAGGCCATAGTACACATCTTCTCAAAGAGCACCCAATAAAATGCCTACAGATTAACACTAGCAAGGCCTTCATAACTTATTCTCATATATGTGCGCGCGCTAATTAGTGGCAGTTATCAATTATCCTATAATTTATATGAAAGAATGATGCAACGTAGCGGGGAAGCCGAATAATCGTGACAATGTCCACTATTTCTTGGCCGCCTAATCCGTCATAAAAAATTAGTAACAAAAATTAGTGACTGACAAATTCTGTCACCAATTTTCATCCCTCATCCATCACTAATTTTTGCCAAAAATATGCTGTGGCTGAATTAACGACTGAAATTTTTTATCACAAATTTTTGTCGCTAATCCATCACTAATTTCCGTCATTAGACATTTTGTGACGGAATTAGCAATGGTGAGGTGGTGGCCACCAATGATGGATATGTGAAGGCTCGTGGTGAGGATATGTGGTAATTTAAATTATATAAAAAAATATTTTGTGATAGATTGGTTATGGAAATTTTATCGTTAATTAGTGACGGAAAATTCCTTTGCTAATTTTTTCATTAACAACTTCATAGATTATTTTTTTCATTTTTTCTTTTATATGGGGCTTGAATGTAATTATTCCAGGAGATAATGGTGGCCCTAAAGGGAAGGCAACCTCTCCATTTTTCTTACCATCTATTTCCCTCTATTTTTTTTTTTTAAACATCAATCAACAAACTATGAACAATAGGGAATACCTTATAAAAATATTATCAAAATATCAAATAAAAAAAATTTTAAATAAATTTAAATTATTAATTTTTTATTAAAATAGGTAACATCATTATATTTTTATTAAAACATTTTACATATTTTTTTTAATTATTATAAGATATAAAATCTCAAACGTTTAAAATTGATCCACTTATAAAGACAAAGAAGTGGATCACTTCCTCACTCGGAGATAGCCTTTGAACCCCTTCTTCTTGCAAAAAAGACCATTCCCTAATTGTTGATTCAATAGCTACGGATTCTCGGCATCAAGACGAGACCGACCCTTTCAAAGGTTAGCATCCCCCTCCCTAACAAGGCATTCAAACACAAGAAAAGGCCATGCAGGGTATTCTGTTGATTAAGCCTATTTTTAGACCTTGTATTCTTCCTCCGATTCTGGACATGGAGATCCCATTTCTGATTGACCGATCGAGAAGTGAAAATGGAGAGTTTTCCTCCCTCTATATCCCTTCATATTATTTGTGTACGGAAGTGCAGTCAATATCTCCGTGGTCCAGAAATGCTGCGCATGGGGACAACAAACCTTTTGGATCTTACATGTTGCATGTGACTTCTCCTTAAATTAGTTGCCAAAAAAACAAAAACAAAAACAAAAAGACTTCTCGTTAAATTCATTAACATCAACGTGGGCATCAAACATCATTTGCTGAGAGAACTTTAAAAAGATCAAAAAAATAAAAAAAAATGGTTCAAATATTTATAATATTAAAAAAGTGTTAGGGTTTGATTTATCCTTTTTAAAATTAAAAAAAAATAACAGAATTGTCCCCTCAGACTCCCAGAGTTTAATTTCAATTTGACAGAGTTAATTGTAAAAACTTTATCCAAATTTATGAAACATTTTATTATAACTTGTGAAACCTTTATGAAGTCTTATGAATTTTGATTTGCAACTTATAAAATTCTTTAAGAAAGTTGTGAAATTATTTTGAGAACTTGTGAAAACCTTGTTCAAATTTGTGAAATCTTTATAAGATCTTGTGAATATAATTTTAATTTGCAACTTATGAAATTCTTATGAGAAATTTTAATTTACAAATTCCATCACTAAATTTGTGATGGATTAGCGATGGAATAACATTCCATCACTAATCCGTCATAAAAAATTAGTAACAAAAATTAGTGACTGACAAATTCCGTCACCAATTTTCGTCCCTCATCCGTCACTAATTTGTGCCAAAAATATGTTGTGGCCGAATTAGCGACTAAAATTTTTTGTGGCTAATTTTTGTCGCTAATCCATCACTAATTTCCGTCACTAGACATTTTTTGACGGAATTAGCAATGGTGAGGTGGTGGCCACCAATGATAGATATGTGAAGGCTCGTGGTGAGGATATGTGGTAATTTGAATTATATAAAAAAATATTTTGTGATAGATTAGTGATGGAAATTTTATCGTTAATTAGTGACGGAAAATTCCTTTGCTAATTTCAGGGATAGCCTATTCCAAATTTGTGATGGATTAATGATGGAAATTTTCCATCCCTAATTCGTCACAAATTAACGACGGAATTTAAAATTATGTCACTAATTAATTAGTAACAGTGTTTTTACCAATGGAATCCAATTCTGTCGCTAATCCATCACTAATTTCCTTTACTAAACTGATTAGTGATAAATTTTTTATCACTAAATTCCCTCACTAATTTAATGTTTTTTTTGTAGTATTGATATACTACCTCCGGTCCTAATAACTATTTATAGAAACTAGATAGAAAGTTTATTTTTGTCTTAAATATAAGCTATCAATTTACTTTATCTCTCAAACTTATAATCTCTTTCTTAAAGTATTATTGTTGATTACACGTATTAAGGATAGTTTTCATCAAAGAGTGTTGAAGATATAAAAATCATTAGTTAATTGAGATCCTTACTATTATTAGTTAATATCTTAAAGATGGTAGTTAATCATTGCATTGTAAGATATTATAAATAGAGATCTAATTGTATGAATTAAAGTGTGAAGGATGGTATGATCCTCACTTAAAATGAGGAAGGTTAACTTAGGTCTTCATCTCTCATTAATCCTAGAGTTTAGGATTAATGGATTCACTTAAAAAGCATTGATTGCTGTAATACCACTGTGACTTGTAATTCTCAATAAAAGATTCATATATTTCTCCAGTTATGGATTTATTAACAAAGAGATAGTAGCTTCAATATGCATATTAGCAATTAAAGAGAATATTTTAAGACAACCAACACACATTTATTATAAATAACTAATGTGATGATTTTTTTTATATTCGTAAATTAGTTTTAGGGAGTGTGTTTTGGGCTGGGAGAGAGTTACATGATATCAAAGCTCAAATTGCACAAAAATATTTGAAGATGGTGCCGGGCTGCGCTCATTATGATTTCCCATAAACTTTAATAAAATATTTTAATTTTAATGCTTTCAGAACCAAATTAAAGTTGCGAGTTCTTTTCAAGTACTCAGCTTCTTATTCATCGTTGCTGTAAATGTTGACTATTTATAGTGAATTTTCCCTTTATAATACTAATTTGATTTATTTTTTTTATACTTAAATATGTAATACTCGAGCATGTTCAGGTCTGAAAAGGTAGAAAAAGAAAAAGCATCTTCTGGTCTCGATTTCTCCTCTTGATATAAATTGGACCATTAATGTAATAGTTAAAACTTTTAATCTCTTCATAAATATTTTTTAAAGTTATCACTCCTATTCACAAAAACTACAATTACAATTTGTCTTCTTGGTACAGCAGATGTTTTGAATTTTGTTATTCGAATTGCCTTGAAACATCTTTATGACATTAAAACATTTTAAACATTTAGTTATAATTTTATTTATAGTACTGAAAATGAATATAGATCCCATTGTCTTGACATAATATATTTTGTATATATTTAAATATATACATATATAATTATATCTGAAATTTCTGTTTAGGATTATTTTTTATCAATAGTAAAACTTAATTGAATTATAAATACATACACTGATAGAAATTAAATACCCTATACTTTTCCTTAAAAGCACCGAAAGTACTGGACAATGACATGAATAATGAATTCACGCTGCATTAATTTGTTTTCTTATCAACTATTAATTTTGACAGATCATTTGGTGGAATGGATCAATCAAAAATAAATACTACGTACACATAATCGATTATGTATCCTTGGCCCAAAAAAAAGAAAAAGAATCGAAAGTACTTCACTAGAATGCGCGTCCATTGCATCGGTTGACCAGTAGTTTTCATTATTTATTAATACCGCTAAATGAACCTAATCTAATATTATATTAAGTACTTCTACAGCTGATGAAGAGGGTAATTTTCTAAATTTTTATAGTTAACACAACTTCTGATCTTGAACGAGTTATAGTTAACTAATCACACAAATACTAAGAAAAGTGCTTAAAAAGTATTTTTTTTTTGCCAACTCTTAAAAAATAGTTTAACTTGTTACATTTAATTTGTTCTAAATTTAATTTCTTTGTCAAATTTAATCTTGATTAAATGGTTTAAGCTCCAATATGATAAATGTAATTATCCTTGATTCTTTCTCTAGTATATCTCTTATATAATGAGGGGTATTCACCAAAAAAATTATTAAACGGTCCAAATTATTGATAAGAAAAATGATCCAAAATTTCTACAATATATTTTAACTTTGTCAATATGCAATGTCCGGAGTTAATTATGTAGGTAGAATCTAAAAGATTTGAATTCGTTAGAAATTTATTGTTCATACAATCACTAACAATAAAAAAAAAAAAAAAAAAGAGCTTATTACTACATTGTTCGTGGTTAGATAAATGGCCGTGGCACAATTAATTTGCTACGTAGTTGGTCCGCGACGATTGTGCTGCAGAGAAAGCCATGTCCTTTTATTTTTTGTTCGTTTGTGTTGAAGAGTAAAGCTTAATATTTAATTCATCTTCTTGTCATTCTTTTTATTTACCGGGGGTTGACCCTGGTGAAGAATATATGAAGAGTTTGATATTTATTTTACATTTAAATGAGTTTTCACATAATTAATATTATAAAGTCAAATTTTGATGTGTTTAATTCAATGTTCTGAAATATTTTATCATTAAAAATTTAAATAAATGTGCTTAGCTTTTTATTTAATTTTCAATAAAACTTTAATCATTTCATTATAAATTTTAATTTGATATAATGGATTTAATGGCTGACAAATACAAAAAATGAAATAAATTAGGAAAATTTAATTAGCTAACATTTGTAAACTGTGCGTAACCTGAATGATAATTGCAATGACGATCATAAAGAAATTGCTTGCTCTAATACATAGCTTCTAAAGTATATAGTGATAAATACAAGTGGAAAGGAGGCCGAAATCAGACAACTTTATTATAGGTAATCAATATTTCATTTGGGAGACTAGAATTTGTGTCTAGTCATCATAGCCATGCACGATAAACATCACAAAGCCAGAGGCAAAAACGAAAAAGATAAACTACGAAACAGCAATTGGTGACAAATCGAGAGAGAACTTGCATTTATTTTTCGAGTGCCAATATAGGGTAAAATCCATGGGATACTTAGTTTGTGGTCGTGGATGGAGGATAGTGACCATAAGGTGGTGGCTGATAGCTTGGTGGTTTTTCCACATGTGGCTTGTAAATAGGAGGCTTTTCTACTGGTGGTTTCTCAACTGGAGGCTTTTCTACTGGTGGTTTCTCAACTGGAGGCTTATAAACAGGTGGCTTCTCAATAGGCGGCTTGTACACCGGGGGCTTCTCAATAGGCGGCTTGTAGAAGGGCGGCTTCTCAATAGGAGGCTTTTCTACTGGTGGTTTCTCAACTGGAGGCTTATAAATAGGTGGCTTCTCAACAGGTGGCTTGTAGACGGGCGGCTTCTCAACAGGAGGCTTGTAGATTGGGGGTTTCTCAACAGGAGGCTTGTAGACTGGTGGCTTCTCTACAGGAGGCTTGTAAAGAGGAGGCTTCTCTACGGGAGGTTTGTAAACGGGTGGCTTCTCTACGGGAGGCTTGTAAACGGGAGGCTTCTCAACGGGAGGCTTCTCAACGGGAGGCTTGTAAACGGGAGGCTTCTCAACGGGAGGCTTCTCAACTGGAGGCTTGTAGGCGGGTGGCTTCTCAACTGGAGGCTTGTAGGCGGGTGGCTTCTCAACAGGTGGCTTGTACGCGGGTGGCTTCTCAACAGGTGGCTTGTACGCGGGTGGCTTCTCAACAGGTGGCTTGTACGCTGGTGGCTTCTCTACAGGAGGCTTGTAAAGAGGAGGCTTCTCTACAGGAGGCTTGTAAAGAGGAGGCTTCTCTACAGGTGGCTTCTCAACTGGAGGCTTGTAGACCGGTGGCTTCTCAACAGGTGGCTTATACTCTGGTGGCTTCTCAACAGGTGGCTTCTCAACTGGAGGCTTGTAGACCGGTGGCTTCTCAACTGGTGGCTTATACTCTGGTGGCTTCTCAACAGGTGGCTTGTACTCTGGTGGTTTCTCTACAGGTGGCTTGTACTCTGGTGGCTTCTCAATTGGTGGTGGGATGTATACAGGAGGCTTTTCTGGTGGCTTATAGGTGGGAGGATGATAGTAATTTGCGAAGCTTGAAGTGGTGAGAAACACCACTCCAATGAGAAACACTAGCAAGTGTTTAGATGACATTGTTGAACTCACTGAGTTTGTGTTGATGAGGCAATATGAGAGCCTGAACTCCAATTTATAGTACAACGAGGGAAGGGAGTCGGTGGAGATATGTTTTGCATGTGGATCAAATTTATTTTAATATCAACATACAATAATTAATTAATAAAATAATAATTATTAAAGTCAGAGTTGGTAGGTGTGAACTTGATGCATATCTCCATGCATGTATGGGGAAAATTGGAAATCCTAATATTTTCTTCAAGTTTTTTATTTTATATTTAATATATATAGACAATAAAGATAAAGATATAAAAATTATTTTATATCTAAATTTAGTGATGAAAATATTTTAAATGAATTTCTTAAAATCAAATGTGAATATGTGTGTGTATCATTACTACAGACTGTTTGGGGAATCCATTACTCACTACTCTTTATTAAAAATTATAGTTATATAAGATAATATTCTTATAGAGAGAGAGAGAAAGTATATTTTAGTTTTGGTTGATTGCTTGCTTGATGTAATGCAGTGCTTTCTAGCTGGAGTGTTTGTTCATCGAAAATGACTTTCAATTTAATTTCTCTTTGGGATCAAAAGCAACTTGTCCACTAATCATATTAAATAAATATACTAAAATAAAATATTCATTGGGTCATAAATGTAAGATTTAGTTTTAGGGGTATATTTTGGTCCTAAATGTAAGGCCATTTTTTATTTTATCTCTTATATTTATTATTTTTCTTCAAACTAATTTATCTAACTTAAAAAATTGATACGTACTTTAATCTTACACGTATAGAAGCATTTTAGATAGATGATGTTATATATTATAATTGAGTAATTTATTTAGCTTTTTTAGTTTTTACAAATTAGATAAATAATAGTTGAACAGCACAATGGATTCTCTGCATCGGACAGTCTGAGAAGCACCACTTG
Organism: Inga laurina; assembly: GCA_963855925.1. Taxonomy (NCBI): domain Eukaryota; kingdom Viridiplantae; phylum Streptophyta; class Magnoliopsida; order Fabales; family Fabaceae; genus Inga; species Inga laurina. Next base: position 57,384,534 of record OY979709.1, read on the forward strand.
AATCTAAAATTTCTTGTGAGGGTGATCGAGATTTTCAAAATCATTTGTTGAATTATAGAACATAGACTCTGCCGACGATGATTCCTGGAGTACGCGTAACGACATTCTGCTCCCATGTGAAGACGACGACGTGTGCATGTGTGACAAATGAACACGTCATTCACTATCATATTGGACCATTTGGAATAATTGTTCAGTTATTTAACTCACATTATTTCTTGAGGAGCTAGTGCAGAGAGCTGTGTCGGTGTTTTTTCAATTTGCCTTGTTTTTAACTACAACTCATTTTCTCGTTATTATGTATCATTCTTTTGTGTTGTCATTAGTCTATCCTTTGCCGGTTACTCTTTTATACTAGTATTAGACAATACTGCTAATATTTCCCAAAAAAGAAAAAAGGGTTGATCCACCGCCTCTTTCTCAAGATTAGTGACTGCATGTGTTAATGTTATAACAATTGGTTCAAAATATATATACCTACCCCTCTTGGTCTATTTATAAGTTTATCTTGATTAAAAATTTTGGTCTTTATTATTAGTCCAGTTTTAAGGTAATAAATGTGGTTTTTTACAATTTTTTTCTTATTAATTGCAATAAACAAAAATAATTTATTCATATTAATTCTTGAAACCAATCATAACAACAACAATAAAGCCTTAACCCCATCAGGTGGGGTTAGTTATATAAATCAAATGACGACATTGAACCCTGTTGAAAACCAATTGTCACAATTTCTTCGTTGCAACCAATCATATGAGGATAAAATTGAAAATTTAGCCCATAATCAATAAGTCAACTAACTGAGACAGCAATTAAGACTTGGAACAACTATAACAAATGCTTTCAATGAATGGCCCAACAACAAATTAAAGCATTAATGAGTTTCAATGCTCAACTAATTTGGGGTCCCATAATCTCTGTCCATATCTGAGTTTTCCCAGTCTCTTTAATTTCCTTCTCCCTATACCGCATAAGCTTCTTCTAATGGTCTTTATCTTCTGTACCTACCTATCCTTTTAATATCAATTTTTAGCCACCTGTTTTCTCCACAAATCACGCTCCAAGGGGCCATGTTCTTAGCCTACTCTCTCATAGCTTCAAAAGAAGCAAACACAACACAAATCTAATTACTTCCTCTTCAATCTCCACCTCTTGATAATACATTCCATAATATAGTGTATCTTGTTTAAATCATTAATTTTTTTCACATAGAGTAATATATATCCTGAACTAATTATAAAACTTCCTTATTCATTAGCCAAATTCCTATAAATAATTACTTTTGTTGAGGCAAATCATGCTGTTTTACAAAATTACTAATCTGGACTAACTTTATTAATTATATTATTTAAAATTGTTATTAGGTGCTCATAATAATTAAAGACTTGAAGGGAAATGTTAGGATGATATTGTGTTTACTTTAGTTTTAAGAATGAAAAATTATCTTTTGCTCAAGAATCTCTCACTCAAATGACTCTACGCTGATCTACCAATCTTCTGGTTATACAAAGAAAACCAAGGAAATCTTGAAGACCATGTAGGCATGTATCTATGCATTCCCAAATGATGGAATATAATCTTAAGTGACATAAATTATACAGATAATTAAACTGCGTATTTGATGGAATCAAACCAAAATACAACATACTATAGCACCGAAAATTTATTCCAAATTTCTCTTAGAGTTGAAAAAATAAAAATTGAATTACAAAAATGCTGAAGGTTTTAGCTGATTAAGAATAAGTTAAAATGCCATAAAAAATTGCCTGCATATGGCGAGAATTACTTAGATGCCCATCAAGCACTTCAATTTTTTTTTTTTTTTTTTTTTTTTTTTGCGAAGCTAGCTAAGGCAATCACTTTTTTAAAAAAATAAAAAAAATAAAAGCGGCAGATATTATATAAGAGCTTTCATATCACCTACAAGGTCGTTGGCACTAAAAAATTACTACGACTATCAATAATGGTCCTAATCATTCTCAAAATCCTTAGAGCTGGTATTAATATGTTCTGCAATCAGTCATTCCACTTGTAACTTCATATTGCAATCTATTAACGTCGGCTATACTAAATAAATTAAGAGAGAGAGAGAGAGAGAGAAATTACTTGAACTTCAAAATTTTAAATAAGTGATTTTTCTATTAAAATAAGTTGGCAATTGCTCTTATACAAGTAGTTAATACCTATATTCTTGTAAGTAACAAAACTGATTTAAAATTTTGAATTTGAGACGGTATTTTTTATTTTTTATTTAAAAAAAATCACACGTTGAGGCCGGCCTATATTGGTTGTGGACGCTGTTAGTTCTGTAATTCTTTGTTGACATGGCAGGCCTACGCTGTTGTAAGATTGTTTCATATATGGGCATTGCCCGACAGATTTTAATACATCCGGGAGCTTCTCTATATTGAATATTCACCATGCTTCCCTGCGTTGGGGAGTGTGTGTTATTGCGAAGTCCTGAATCCGGATGTTAAAATATTTTTATTATAAATTGCAAAATTCTCATAATTAACTTCCACGAACTTTACCCATTCCCCATTTAGCTGAGAAATACTTATATATTTTAGGGGTATTATGTCATCTAAACTCTATCTAATAAAAATATAATAAATCAGATCATTTTAATCTTAGTTGGCAATTGACTCATCTAAAAAATTCACATTTTAGTTTGTTTCAAGAAAAATATACATCTTAGTTTAAAAAATAACTAAAACAAAAGGATTAACATATTTTTCTTAAAAATAAATTAAAATATGAATTTTGTCATATGAGTCAACTGCCAACTAGGATTAAAGATTTGAGTTGTTACGTTTTTATTGGATAAAGTTTGGATGACGTGGTACTTTTGAAGCATGTAAGTATTTCTCTTGCATGTTGCTTGCATCAATTCTTGCAACTGGTGTCATACTCCTCCATTGGAAAATTCCATTTTTTATTTATATATTCATATGATTAAAAAGAGAGTGACATAAAGCGTGGTACTGTTGGCTCTCCCGCGTGAGAGTGTTTTTCTCTCTTTTAGGGGAGGTGCTTACGACATCTCATCGTCGTGGTGAGAAGTGAGTTTCCATCGCCCACTGCATTGGAAAGATACGAGAGGTCTGTTCCATCGCATCTTACAGTAGTGCAAATTTGGTGAGGTTTTGTTGTGTGGATAGAGGAGTCGGAATGGAGAAAGGAGGTCCGTCAAGTAGCGAAACTCAAAAAGGAGGCGATGATTGTGTGGAATCGGTCTGACGAGCTAATCGTCAAAGAAAGGCTTACGGTGGAGCGCTGGTGGGTAAGATACTGTCAGAGAAGAGTATCCATAAGCCTACTATTATCAAGATGATTCATAAAGGTTGGAGCCTGGAGAATCGCGAGGATTTGGAAATTATTGAAGCTTATAGTCATGCTTTCATATTCGAATTCAGACGCAGAGAGGATTTCTTGAGGATTCTGCGTGGTAGACCTTGGTCTATTCAAGGTATGATTCTAAATGTGCAGTTATGGAAAGATTTTATGATTTTTAAAGAAGTAGATTTCAACTTCTGCCCTTTCTGGATTCAATTTCATGATTTACCACTGGAAGCCCTAGATATTGATAATGCAATAATCCTTGGCTCGAAGTTTGGTAAGGTGGTTGTGGTGGAAAATCCGTGAATAAATGGTCTAGTGGTCCGTAATTTTCTAAGAGCGCGAGTAATAGTTGATCTGCGTAAACAACTTGTGACTGGATTATGGACACCTAGGCCAGATAGGAAGGAGCCATCCTGGGTTAAGGCTCAGTATGAAAGGTTGCAGAATTATTGCTACAGGTGTGGTAGGATTGGCCATGATCGGAGAGCCTGCCCAAACTGTGATTCACGAGATGTAGATGAGGATCTCAGATTCGGTAATTGGTTGTGTGCTCAACCAGTAAGAAACAATGTTGTTGAAATTGTCTGTTACTATAATGATTGGGAGGAATCGGAGGGTCAACATTGGAAAAATAGAGAAGATGTGGAGGAAGAACCAGTGGTAGCTAAGAAGGTTCATTCTACTCCATTGGTAGCTTCTAAGGATAAAGAAGTGGTAAACAAGGTAGGGGATGTATTGGCAGTTGGTAATAAAGAAGAGAGAAGGGAAAGTGGTTTAGTAGAAAAGGTGTACAAGAGGCAAGAAGCAGGTAGAGGAAGTATCAATGTGTCAGGCAAAAATGTAAAGCCAGTTCAAGTGGAAAAAAATGAAGAAGTGAGGGAGGTTAATACAATAGAAAAGGGGATCATTGAGTCTCCTAATAGGAATGTTGACTACTCAAAAGCTATTGTGGTCTTTGGTGATCTTTCACCTCTCTCAGAATTATCACATGGTGTTAAAAGGATGAGGTTGAAAAGGGAACTGGAAGGGATTGAGGATAGTATCAGTAGTAAGAGGAGGAAATTGTTTTTTGATGAAACTATTATCAAAAGTAGTTCTATACAGAAAAATGTTTAAAAAGAGGGAGGAAGGAGAAGTATCAGAATTCTTAAGAGAAGATTGAGGAAAGAAAGGGAAGTGAAGGCTAAAAAGAATGAGGTAATAGAAATGGATAATAGCAATGTGCAGAAGGAAGAAATTACTATAGTTGCATATGGAAGTGGTGGGATAGAAGGGATGTTGGCTGAAGGTAATGGTGGCTGGCCTAAAACAGCCACCAGGGGGCCATGAATTTCCTTGTGTGGAACTGTCAAGGCTTGGGAAGGGCCTTGACAGTAAAAAACTGAGGGAAGAAAATTATAAGAAGCAGCCCTCAGTTATTTTTTTAATGGAAACCAAAATGGAGGTAGGAAGAATGCAGACAATTAGAAAGAAGTGTGGAATAGAAGAGGAGTTCTATGTGGAACCAAGAGGAAGAAGTGGAGGATTAGCCTTATGGTGGAAAAGGGAACTGGCAATTAATGTTTGGTATTTTTCAAAAAATATCATACATACAAGTATGGTTTCAAGTAAGAAGAAGGGACCTGAATATGTAACCTTTGTATATGGAGCACCAAGGGATAATGATAAGTTCAAGGTTTGGGATAAAATGAGAAACATAGCAGCTGGTTTGAAGGGTACTTGGGTAAGCATGGGTGATTTTAATGATGTGGTGGCAAGTCATGAGAAATTTGGTACCAGACCTGTTGATATATGTAGAGTTATGAATTTCCAGTGTATGTTGTCTGACTGTGGATTGCTGGACTTGGACTTTAAAGGCGCTCTTTTCACATGGGATAACAAACGTGTTGGTGATGATCATGTGAAAGAACGTCTAGACAAGGCTATAGCTAACATGGAATTTAGGGATGCTTTCCCAAGTACAATGGTGCTACATATAGAACCAGTGGGATCAGATCATCATATGTTGTGTGTAGACTGTGAATACAAACATATGAGGGTTCCTAAAGCGTTTAGGTTTGAGGCCATATGGATTGAGCATGAAGATTATCTTAAGAAAGTGAGGGAAGGATGGCTTTTGGATGGTGTAAGGTATGGAAATAAGGTGGAGGAATTACTATGTAGACTGGAAAATTGTAAGAAAATTTTGTTAAAGTGGGAAGTGTTGAGTTCCTAAATGCCAAGAAAGTGGTAGATCAGTTGACAGTGAGATTAGAAGAGTGCAGAAGAGGCACTTTAACTGTGGAAAAGCGAAGGGAAATGGAAAAGCTTATTCAAACAATTAAGGAAGCATGGGATAGGGAAGGGGTTTATTGGTGGCAGAGATCAAGGGTGAAGTGGCTGGAAGCTGGTGATAGAAATACTAGATTCTTTCATTCTAGTACTATTCAGAGAAGAGCTAGAAATAAAGTTACGAAGTTAAAGGGAAGGAGGGTCAGTGGTTGGAGGAGGAGGAGGAAATTACTAAGGCTTTCTCTGAATATTACAATAGCTTATTTCTTCTGAAGGTTGCAGGGGTTTACAAGAAGTGTTGCAGGTTGTGAAGAAGAAAGTAAGTAGTGAGGATAACAAGCTTCTTGTAAGGCCAGTAACAAGGGAAGAGATAAAAGAAGCAACATTTCAGCTTGGGGGTGCTAAAGCGCAAGGTCCTGATGGCTTTTCAGGGATGTTTTATCAGTCAGCTTGGTCTGAAGTAGGGAAAGAGGTTGGAGATATGGTGCTGAATTTTTTTTAACAATAATGCAAAGTTAGATGAGCTAAATAATACCAATGTGGTCTTGATCCCAAAAGTGGAAAATGCAGAAAGTGTGGATCAATACAGACCAATTGGACTTTTCAACTTTTCTTATAAGATCATTTCTAAGATCTTATCTAACAGAATGAGAAGCTTATTGTCTAGAATCATAACTAAAAACCAGCGAGCATTTGTGGCTGGCAGATTAATACAAGATAACATTATAGTGGCACATGAGGCATACCACTATCTGAAGAATAAGAAAGGAGCGAAATATGATATGGCAATTAAAGTTGACATGAATAAGGCTTACGATAGACTTGAATGAAGGTTCATTGAAGAAGTAATGAGGAAGATGGGATTTTGTGAGAAATGGTTAGTACGGATAATGCGTTGTTTTAAATCAGTAAGGATGAGCTTGATTGTTGGGGGAAGGAAAGTTGCTGATTTAAACATGGAAAGAAGGATTCGTCAAGGAGATCCCTTGTCTCCTTTTTTGTTCATTATTGCATCAGATGTGTTGTCACTGTTGGTGCAAAGAAGTGTGGATGAAGGAAGATTAAAAGGCATAAAATTAGCAAGTGCCCAATCCTTTCTCATTGTTTTTTCTCTGATGACTCCTTATTTTTTATTAAGGCTGGAAGAAGGAATTGTAGTGTTTTGAAAAAAAAATATGGACAACTATTCCCATGCTTCATGTCAAGCTGTTAACCTTGATAAGTCATGTATTTTTTTCTAAAAAAACTGATGAAAGTGTTAAACATGAAGCATATGAGGTACTGGGTATTAAAGCCACTGAGGAACCTAAGAAATACCTTGGTTTACCAGTATTATGGGGAAAATTGAAGTCTGATGCATTGAATTTTGTGAAAAATAAGTTGAGTTTAAAGGTACAGGGATGGAAGCAAAGGTTATTAACTTTTGCTGGTAGAGAAGTGCTGATAAAAGCTGTTGCCAATACTATTCCTATCTTCCCTATGTCCTATTTTAAATTCCCAAAGAAAGTTTGCAAGGAATTTGATGGTATGATATCGAAGTTTTGGTGGGGGCAGCAATCTTCTGAGGGAAGAATCCATTGGAAGTCTTGGAAAACTTTGTGTAAGGATAAGGGAGAGGGGGGTATGGGGTTTAAGGACTTCATGGATTTTAACAAAGCATTATTAGCAAAAACAGCCTGGCGGTTGGTGCAAAATACAGAAGATACATGTGGTGTAAAATTTTGAAAGGCTTGTATTTTCCAAAGAAAGATTTTATGCAGGCAGGAAAAGGAAGTAAAGCTTCATGGGGATGGATAAGCTTGCTTGAAGGTAGAGATCTTTTGAAGAAGGATCTATTGTGGGAAAAAAATAGTGGCTTGAAGGTGAATTTGTTTAAAGAAAAGTGGATACCTTCATTAGAGGGATGTTGTTTGAAGGAAAGGGCGCTGCCTGAGGAAGTTAAAGGGTTGAAGGTAGCTGATATTATTGTAGGAAGGGAGTGGAGTTTGGATAAGATTGAGGAGTTTTTATCGAAAGAAGAGGTTGAAGCAATTAAGAAGGTGAGATTTCCAATAATAGAAGAGAATGATCTGTTGGTTTGGACAAGAATTAAGGATGGGCTTTACTCTGTGAAAATGGGTTATAAGGTGGCCAGGGAGGATAGCAGGAAAGAAGATGTGGAAGGGCCAAGTAGCTCACATAGAGTGCCCAAGAGGTTGTGGAGCGGATATGGAACATAAAATGCCACTTAAAGTAAATCAGTTTTTATGGAGGGCCTTGAATAACGCTTTGGCTACTAAGGCTGCATTATTTAGCAAAAAATGTTCCAGTAGTCCATTATGCAGTATATGCAAATCTCAGGTTGAAAATGTTGAGCATGCCCTTTTCTTATGTTTGTGGGCTCAAATGTGCTGTTTTGGATCTCCCCTTGCACTGAGATTTGATAAATCAAATATGAGCAGGTTTGATAGGTGGTTGGAGGGTTGGATGCTTGAGGAAGTTGAAGTGGATGAGTATAATTTAGCAATGTTTGCTAGATTGTGCTAGGAAATTTGGAAGGCTAAATGCTCTTTTGTATTTGAAGAAAAAGATGTTAACGCTTTTGACTGTATGAGTACAGCAATAAGACTGACGAATGAGTACTGGGAGTGTATAGGAAAAAGGAAGAGAAAGTGTGAGGGGGAGAGACAATGGGAAAGAAGTCTAACTTGGCAAAAACCCCAGCAAGGTCAGGTTAAAGTTAATATTGATGGGGCCTATTGTATGAAGTGTAATGAAGCGGCATATGGAGTATTAGGAAGAGATGATGAAGGGAGGTTTATGGGTGGTTTTGGAGAATTTGTGACAGCTACATCAGCTTTTATGGTTGAGTGCTTGACTTTGCTTGAAGCTTTAAGGATGAAAGAAGTGTTTAGTGCTGGACATGTGGTTTTTGAAACTGATTGTCAAGAATTATTCAGCAAAATTAAGAAGGGGGAAGTAGAAGGATGTGAGTGGAGGTGTAGTGATGTGCTGCAGAAATGTCTTCAGCTGGGAAGGTTTGTGAGTAATTGGTCGTTGTCCTTAGTATCAAGGAAGGGTAATAAAGCTGCAGATTGTATTGCAGTTATGGTGATGAGGAGCATGGTACTGCAAGGGTGGCTGAACAAGCCACCATCTCCTCTGCAAGCTGTGTTGTTACAAGACCTCATGGGTGAAGATGCTTCGACAGGTATGAGGATTGGAATAGGTTGAGTAAGGATAAGTAGTGTAGGTTATACTCTTTTTTTCTGGTTTTAATAGGTTATAATGTAGGTTTATGGCTTTACTTTGGTTTGGTATAGGTTGTATGATAGGTTGCTTTTTTTCTCTTTACAGGGTGATTAGTGAGTGTAATGACTTTTTTGTGGATTAATAAAATTGGATCTGTTTGCTCAATAAAAAAAAAAACAGAGAGAGAGAGAGTGACAGAAAATTATACTTTCTTTATATTTCTAAATAAATTAAATACACCATATGCATTCACATTTATAAATATAGAGGATCTTGATTTATCATCTTGCTCGCTTGTCGATTAAATTGGCTAATCCAACTTGACTTTTAAACATTGCTAAGAAATTCCTTCGTACAATTCTCCGTTGGAAAAATTGAATTAACCAAACCATCATTTATAAAAGAATTTTTTATCGTTCACATTTCTACATATTATAATTTATCAGTTTAAATTTGCCTCTCCTTACTAATATTCATTTAAAAATAACATCAAATCTGCCAAGCACGTTACCATTTTCATCTAAATGGAATAAAAAAAAACCCATGTGTACTTCCTTGTATCTCCAAAAAAAAAAAAAAAAACATGCTCACATTTTACTTTTCTTGAAACGTATTCCCCTTTTTAGCTTTTACGTGGTACATATAGTGCTTTAAATGAGTGCAACATAGAAGTGCCTTTAAACAAGAAAATTTAAAGAAAACATGTTTATTTAATTTAAAGCGGTCATTCATAGTTTACTGTTGTAGGGAGCAACATGATAATAAAACAACTACGTACGTACATAGAACATCACCAGACATGAAATTAAAACAAAACATCACATTTGAAACCTCTTATTCATAGTATATAGGAAACAAAAAGATGATGGGATCAACGGGCACGCTTTGATGGAGGGTGCTTAGGATAACGGCCATACGGTGGCTGTGGATAAGTCGGAGGCTTTTCAAAGGGAGGGTGTTGATAGAATGGCGGCTTTTCGAATGGTGGTTTGTGAATTGGTGGTGGCTCATAAATTGGCGGATTCTTATACGGAGGAGGCTCATAAAACGGTGGCTTCTCAATTGGCGGTTTGTGAGTAGGTGGTGGCTCATAAATTGGTGGCTTTTCAAATGGTGGTTTGTGAATGGGTGGTGGCTTCTCATAAGGGGGAGGCTCATAAGTTGGTGGCTTCTCATAAGGAGGAGGCTCATACGCCGGTGGTTTTTCAGTTGGTGGCTCGTGATGATGACTAGGCGGTGGCTCATAAGTTGGTGGTTTCTCATGTGGAGAAGGCTCATACACCGGTGGCTTGTGATGGACCGGCGGTGGCTTCTCATAAGGTGGTGGAGGCTCATACACCGGTGGTTTTTCAATCGGCGGCTTGTGATGGTGACTAGGCGGTGGCTTCTCATGAGGAGGCTTGTGAACAGGTGGTGGTTCGTAAGCTGGTGGGTTTTCTTGAGGAGGAGGCTCATAAGTTGGTGGTTTTTCAATTGGCGGCAAGTGGACATGAGGTGGCCTCTCCACCGGAGGAGGTTCATAGATGGGCGGCTTCTCAAACGGCGGCTTATGAATGGGCGGTGGCTCCTCAAAAGGAGGAGGCTCATAAAATGGAGGCTTCTCAAAAGGAGGAGGCTCATAGATTGGTGGTTTTTCATATGGTGGTCGGTAAGTCGGAGGAGGCTCATAGATTGGTGGTTTTTCATATGGTGGTCGGTAAGTCGGAGGAGGCTCATAGATCGGTGGCCTTTCATACGGTGGTCGGTAAGTGGGAGGTGGCTCATAGACAGGTGGCGGCTTCTCATAGGGTGGAGGGCTGTAAGTGGGAGGCTCGTGGTAGTAGTTTGCGGAGGCTGGAGTGGTGAGTGGGGCGACCCCAAGAAGAAGCAGTAACAAGTGCATGAGGCACGACATTGTCTACGACGTTGGGTTATGTTGCAAATTCCAAACAACGTTGGCATCTATTTATAGTGGCCCTCGTGCCACGTCTGGCAGCCTAAAGGCTGTCTATCTCACATATTTTATTCATTTAGTGACACTGCAAACACGAATAAGTCAATCAGATTTGGTGTGATTTTAGACATTTCCACGACATTCTGATCTAGTCAGAGCCACATTCGGCCAGTGTTAAGATTGCAACTTGGGGGAAAATTAGTGATTTACGTGTTTTATAAAACAAAACCCCATTTGATTCGATGATTCATGTGTGTTTTTCAAAGCCTACGCATGAAAGTGCAATAGCTACGTTCCTACATAAACATGTGTCAATTATTGATGTGAAACCGCTGGTTGGTTTCTTCTTGATCACACTAAAAAGAGAACAAGAAATCCATGTCCAGGAGCGTGGTGCGTAGGATTTCTCGTATTAATGTTGTTATATATAACTTGAAGTAGTAGGATGTAATGTAACACAAAACAGCAGTATGCTCCGGCGAAACTGCAAGAACTTGAAAACTGAGCTGGATCGATCTGTATGTACAGAGGAGCATAGTTTTATTTTACTGGACCCAGATTACACGAAAAGCCTTGTCCAAATGAATATATATATATTTTAAGTCATATTCTCCCATGTGGACATCATATATATCTATATATATTATACAGTGTTCTTGTCTCTCAACATATATTGATTTTGTGGTACACAATAGGTACATGTGTATATGTTTTCCCTTTTGGCAGTTAACGATTGAGACTGTATGTTTTATATTATATCGTCTTATTGTTTTCCATCTTCGTTGAATTTTATTACTGTCTTTTTGTCCACCCAAGGCTACGTACGTGATTCGTACGTATTCCCTAATAAAAGTATCTCTAGATCAAAATATTAATGTTAAGCTTTATGAACGAGGTCTTACATATAATTTTTTAATTTAGTGATGATGTCTTCGCTTTAATACGTGATTCTAATTTCGGTTTTGCTGGCATAGAACATTTAATGATATGTTAAGCTGATATTGTCAGGCCCAAAAAATTGATACTGTCAAGTGTCATCATATAATTATTGCATACATAAAAACTTTAGGAGATAGGCCAACGTCAGATTGATGTGATCACTTGCTCATTTGTTTGTATACAAATATTTACAATAAGGGGTTTAAATAATTTAACATTTTGGGGCATTTCAGGGAAAGTAATTTTAAATATATTATTTAATAGTGGGTGCTATTATATTAAATTCAAACATTATAGAGCATATAATAGAAATAGCTCTTGAAATATTCACTCACGCAAACTCTTATTACTACTACTGTTATGTTTCAGGTGACCCTTGATTTCACTTCGTGATCATGTTATTATATCACTTTTCTCTAGCTATCAGCATAAATAAGACCATAGGTTTTTTTTTTCCAGAAGAACTAAAAATAATTAAGATACTGAACTAAATTAATTTTGTGTGTGTGAATGTGATGTCTGAGGGAACGAAAAATTTCCTATTCCACAGTACTTTTTTTCCTCCTTGAAATTGTCTTGTTGAAGCACTAAACAGAAGGTGGTAGCAGTTAGACTTAGAGCAGTAATGACCCTCTCGTAGCGAAACTTCCTAAAGCAGCAAGAGCCATTTGTAATTTTGTTTAATGAGAAGTTTATTCCTTTTTTGCATTGGGATTAAATAATTATGGAAATTTGTTGCGTGACCGCATATAATGCTTCATGTTTTATATTATTTATTTTAAACGATTAGACCCTTAATCAACGCTAGTTACGATAACCTTCATCTTTTCCTCTACTGGGTGTTGCATATCAATCAATATATACAATAAAAACACAATATAAGGGGTCCCTCCATGTGTCTCTTTCCTCTGTTTTCTCACTTTCTTGCGATAAATAAACTTCCTGTGCTTGAAAACTATCCTAGCTAACAGCTGGACCTTTAATTTGATTTCTTAAAAAGAGCGGGTGATTTTGATAGAGACACTTAACACAAATAGATTTTGTTCTCATTGTAATTAGTCAACACTTTGATCAATACCATTTTTTCACAAACCCTAATCATCCACACCAATGAGCTGGCCCCATATGTTCAGTCTGTAAATTTTGTGATTAAATTAAAAAAAAAAATCGGGCTCTTTTAGTAATTTATTATTTTATTACCAATTCACCCAGCACTAACAAATGTGAATATTTTAGATAACTACTCTCTCCAGTCCTATTTATAAGCAACTTTCTCTCTCATGGGGTTGATTTTTTTTATAAGCAATTTTCACTTTTTGTCTGAAAATGTAAGCTTTTTTCCCCCTATTTTATCCTTATTAAATACTCATTTTTTCTCATATCTTGTATTCATTATCTCTCATACTTTTTTCTATTCTCTCTCCTACACTCTTTTCATAAATAAGGGCATATATGGAAAAAAAATGGCATTTTTGACACGTTTATTGTTTTAACTATCAGTTTATTTTACCCAATCAAGAGTTGTTTATAAATATGACGGAGAGAGTACCTTTTTAAGACTTCTTCCGTCAAATACATCGCTCTTGAGAGGCACTGCTACCTAACTTTCTTTCACTAATCATAGAGTTTTTACACATTAATTTACTCGGATTAATTATTTTCATCTTAAGATTAATTACTTGAATTCTACCAATAGAATTCCTGTCATAGCTCGCACTGACTGAATCATATATATTTTTATGGCCATGCATGCATATTGAACGATTAAGATAGTAAGGTATATAACAAAATGCAAATTAGTGATTAAATTAAATATGCCTATCTATAATTATAATTATATATATATATATATATATAACGATTAATATGCTTGTATGTCAACAATGACATTGTTGCTAATACTTTTCTATTTTAAAATGCCAAGATCTCTAATTTATATTTTAAAATTTTTAGAGCTTATTTGATACGATAAATTCCTTGGTTAAAGATCTTTTTGGTTATTAAAACCCTACTCATTACTCAATTAGTTAAAAAGGGGAGTAGGAGGTAAAATTTTAATGAACTTTTCTTCCTTCTAAAATTGTGGGGAATTTGGAGGTGGGTAATAGCCAAATTTTACAATAACCAAAAAAAATTAAATCCCTCACTTATTTGCGTAACTTCAAGATTAACCCATATGCATCTCCATATCGCTGCCAATGCTTGTTATTGAAATAATTAGTTTTCATATAATTTAGTGATAAATTTTTAAAAAATATTTAAGTTTAATTGTATTATAATGAGATCATGCAGTAAATTCACTAACAAAAAATGGTATTCTGTAGCGGTGCAATTGTAGCGGTTATAATAAACCGCTACAAATTATAGTATTTGTAGCGGTTTTAACCTAAACCGCTACACAATTGTAATGGCAAGCTACGCGCTAAGCGGTGTGACAGATTAGTAGCGTTTTTTGTAGCGGTTGAGTAGACAAAACCGCTAGAAATTTGGTGCGAAAATCCCGCCAAAACTTGTAGCGGTTATTTTGTAGCAGTTAGTACACAAAAACCGCTACAATATTCCCGCCACATGGCACGACCAAGTCCGGCAAACAGTGTAGCGGTTATTTGTAGCGGTTATAGCAACAAAACTGCTACAAAATACCAAACGTCAGCTATTTGTAGCGGTTATAGGGATATAACCGCTACAGAATTTCAGGAGTCTCCACTTTTGTAGCGGTTCTGGGCAATAACCGCTACAAAATTTTAAAGGTTCTTGTAATTTGTAGCGGTTATTATAGAACCGCTACAAATTTCAGGCGCCTTGGGTGATTTGTAGCGGTTATTGAAATAACCGCTACAAATGTTTGGCCTACAAATGTCTCTGTTTGCTCATTTTGTTTCCTGGGGTTTCTCTGAGTGGTTTCTTCAAGAATTGAGCGTTTAGACATCTGTGTAGGAGTTTTTGCTACAATATTTCTCAGTATTTGCACTTGAGGTACGTATATAATGCGTCTTTTATTTGTATTTGTATTTTTATTAAATTTTTGCATAATAATGTGACTAAATTTTTTTTTTAATTTTTACAGTTGATATGGCTTCAAGAAAGAATAAGGGGAAGGCCCCTGAGGTCCCCAGACCGATTTTACGGGGTGGCAGCAGCCGAGTAGGGGGCAAAGGGAGGGGGCAGCGCGGAGGCAGGGCGACCACGGCATTTCAGCCCATCCCCCCACAGGAGTCGGCCCTACTACAGCACCGCAGACGATCCCACAGGAGACGACCGCACCAGAGGTGCCTGAGTTTAGGGGGCCAGATATCAGCGTCGAGGACTATGACGAGGAGGAGTTGGAGATCCCGATTGGGATCAGGGAGATGGAGCAGTTCCTTGATGAGGAGGAGGCTCGGGAGCAAAACAACCCACGAGGGTTGTCTTCGCGGTCCACTGGGTTTGAGGTGCAAGTCCAAGGTAAATTAATTTTTTAATTTAGTAAATTATTTATTTAAATTTGAAATGTTAACTTTGAATTACAATTTATCTAACGTGCGGTAAACTGTGCAGATGAGCAGGGGAACGTTTCAACGAGGAGGCTAGACGTGGCCGGTGTGAACAACATGGACCGGACCCTGCGAGTTATAGTGCCGTGGAATGAGGGCACTGACCAGCCCATCAACAATGGGGGTCACCTGCTCAACCGCTTCCTGAACGACCTGGGCGCGAATTGGATGCGGCTCCCCCCTTCACTTCAAGACGTGGAGGCACGTTCTGAGAAGGTCGAAGGACTAGGCTTAGGAGGAGGTGGTTCAGGTAATTAAAATTATTTAATTAATATTTTTTGTAATTAATTATATTTAATTAATATTTTTTAAATTATGTTTTTTGTAATTATTGATATTTAAATAATTTTTTTCAGCTGCAGTTTGCCGTCCGGGCCAACCGGAATAGGTACGCCCTCGTGAAGATGGGTGACCCCTAGAGGAACAGGAGGAACCGTCTCTTCCACAAGGTGAATAAGGACGGGACGATGCCTCTGGAGCAGCTGATCGAGAGTGTCCCGGACGGCGTGCCGCCGAACGACTGGGCGAGTTTCGTCCAATTCAGGAGGAGCCCTGAGGGGCAGGTAATGTATTTATTAGATTTTTTATATATAATTTTGTAATTGTTAAATATTAAATTATAATTTTAATTTAATTGTATTTAATTTGAACTTTATTAATTTTAAATGTTTTTTTATTGTTTTAATACATTTAATATTATTTTTTTTCTAGGAGCTTTCTCAGAGGAACACCAGGATCCGTGCGCAGCAGACGATCCACCACTCAGCAGGATTGAAGACCTTTGCTGTGACCTATAGCGAGCTGGTAACTTTTCAAAATATCACTGACTTTTAGCTGGTTATTTCATAATACTAATTGAATTTTGTAATTATTTCAGGAGACGAAGGCACAGCAGGAGAACTGTCAGACGGGCTATGGGGAGTTGTACGCCATCACACACAGACACCGTGACGGGACTGCGACCTCTCAGCAGGCAGAGGCAGCCATTGTAAGTAATTTTATTATTATAATTTTTATAAAACCAACTTAATAATGAAAAATACTAATTAGTAATTGTTTCATAAAATGGCAGGAGCGGATGCAGCAGTTGCAGGCTGAGCTGCGACAAACCCAGGCCGAGGAGTCACAGGGGTCAGTGGACCCGACGGCTCCTTTGAAGGCGGGTCTGGCTCAGGCTGAGCACCCCTGATGCGTGCGGGGGTTGGGGATAGGCGCCAGACCTAGTATGGTATACGGCAGGAGCGCCGCCTCTGAGGCTGGCAGCTCTAGAGGGGTCAGACGTCCGAGGGATGAGTCTATTAATCAGCTGTGGTCAAATTTGGAGTACCAGATGGCACAGCAGCAGCAGCAGCAGATGCACCAGCTGCATCTGCAGCATATGCAGCTGCAGGCTGATATGATCTACGCTCAGCAGACGCAGTGGCGTGATATCGCGAACAACATACTCAAGCGGTCATGGAGTCGCCTGTTCCAGAACGAGCAGCATCCACAGGTTCCCCTTGTCCCTCGCTACGTCGTCCCGACTACTCCTCCTGCTCCTGCTCCTGTTGATGATGATGGTGCGGTTCACTCTGCGCAGCGGCCTGATCTAGCAGCACCTGAGGGAGCCCCACATGAGGGAGCACCAGATGATCAGCCCCCAGCTACTTAGTTTAGGACATCTTTTTTTTATTTGTTGTTGAAACATTTGTAAATATATATATATATATATATATGAGTTTGTATTTCAGAACTTAAATTCTTATTGTGTTTAATATAATTATATTTATATTATTAGATCGCGTTGTTGAATTTATGAATTAATTGCAACAATATTATTTATATTTCTAAATTAAAAAAAATAAAGCATATATATATTTGTAGCAGTTTTAAATAAAAACCGCTATAAATATATATAATTGTAGCGGTTCTACAAGAAACACCGCTACAAATATATATAATTGTAGCGGTTCTATAAGAAACACCGCTACAAATATATATTGTTGTAACGGTTCTACAAGAAAAACTGCTACAACAATATATATATTTGTAACGGTTCTACAAAAGAAACCGCTACAAATATGTATATGGTTGTAGCGGTTTTACAATAAAAACCGCTACAAATACTCATCATTTGAATTTTGAAATTTGCCGCCTTTATGCACATTTGTAGCGGTTAAGTTATGTATAACCGCTACAAATTAAAAATTATTTTTAAATTTGCTGTCCAACGGCTTTAATATTAGTAGCGGTTTTATACATATAACTGCTACAAATACTCAACGTGTATATTTTGAATTTCCCACCAATGTGTAACGGCTTGAAAATTAGTAGCGGTTTTATATATATAACCGCTACTAATATTTTATAACTGTAGCGGTTAGTGTAGCGGTTTTAGAACCGCTACAAAATTATAAACGTTGGAATTTCAGAATATAAGGTTCTTGGCATTCGTCATTATCTTCTCAGTCATCTTCTTCTCGATACTTTCTTCTCTCTCACTTGTAGCTATGGATAAATCATGGATCAGGTTGCCGCGCAATTCTCCTGAATATTTGTACAGATTAAACAGTTTCTTGGATTTCACATTCACTCACGCCAGCTGTAACGGCAAGATCGTCTGTCCGTGTCGGAAATGCAAGTTCAAGAAGTGGCATGCACAAAATGTTGTGAAGGAACATTTGCTTGTGAAACCTTTCCCTGAGGACTATACGTTCTGGGTAGTTCATAGTGAAAAGGCCAGCATTAGATACGACAATGCTCTTCGTCGAAGTTCTCAAGTAGGCGTTCAAGTATATGAAGATGATCCTGTGAATGATGCTATGCGTGATGTGTTTGGATTTCAAGGCGACAACTTTAACGAAGAAGTGCACGGCTCTGAACCAGTTTTTATGAGAAATGAAGCAGGTCGGGATTTTTTCAGCTTGATGGATGAAGCAGATCATCCTTTATATCAAGGTTGTCACAAATGTTCTAAATTATCTTTCTTGATCAAATTGTATCATATCAAGTGCTTGTGTGGGATCACAGATAAGGGAATGTCGATGTTGCCTTACTTATTACAAGATGCATTCCCCTACGCTGAGATTCTCACAACATTCTTTGAGGCCAAGAAGATTATCAACAGGTTGGGGTTGAATTATCAAAAGATTGATGCATGCCTAAATGATTGTATGCTGTATTGGGGAGACGATTCCAGCAGGGAGACTTGTAAGAGATGTCACACATTGAGGTACAAGACAATTCGGAAGGGGAAAAAGTAGAAGAAAAAACCTGCAAAGATTCTCAGGTACTTCCCTTTGAAACCTCATCTACAAAGATTATTTATGTCGTCTAAAACTGCGGAGCACATGAGGTGGCATGACGTTGATAACAATGAAGACGGTAAATTAAGACATCCCCCGGATGCAGCTGCTTGGAAAACGTTTGACAACGACTTTCTAGATTTTGCGACTGACCCCAGAAATGTTCGGCTTGCATTGGCAACCGACGGTTTCAATCCTTTCGGGAATCTTAGCACAAGTTACAGTATTTGGCCGGTAGTCTTAGTTCCCTACAACTTACCCCTGGATGTGTATGAAACAAAGCTCTTTCATTATGTCTATGATCATTCCAGGAAAAAAGGCACCGGGCAATGACATCGATGTGTATCTCCAACCGCTTATTGCGGAATTGCTTGACCTGTAGAATGTCGGCTTGGAGACGTACGATGTTTATGGCAAGACTTTGTTCAACTTGCATGCAGCCTTAATGTGGACGATTAGTGACTTTCCTAGCCTTGGCACATTATCTGGTTGGAATGTGCATACTGGGTCGGCGTGTCCAACTTGCAATTTTGACTCTGACGCAGTGCGCCTTCCCCACAGCCAAAAGTGGTGCTTTATAAGGCATCGGAGGTTTCTCGATGGAACGCATAAGTTCAGATTGCAACGGAATCGCTTCAATGGGAAACCAGAAAAAAGAGGACCTCCTCAGACTCTGTTCGGTACAGATATCGTACAGCAGCTTGAGCATGTTGACTTCGAGTTTTAAAAAAGCGACGATTCAGCACAAACTCGCCAAAAGACGCGCAGGACTTCGGCACCTTAGCAGTGGAAGAAGATAAGTATTTTATTCACTCTTCCATATTGGAGATCTAATTTACTTCGCCACAGTCTTGATGTAATGAACATTGAAAAAAATGTTTGCGACAATGTGCTGTGTACGCTGCTTAACGAACCCGGCAAAACAAAAGATCACCTTCAAGTGAGGAAAGATTTACGCGACATAGGAGTTCGTGAAGACGCTTAGCCAGATGAGCATGACAGATTTCAACGGGCAAAGTTTACCCTCACAAAACCAAACAAGGAAGTCTTCCTCGCGACGTTGAAGAAATTAAAAGTTCCTGACGGGTATTCAAGCAACATTTCTCGATGTGTTGACTTGCAGGCTCGAAAGGTTGCTGGCCTGAAGAGTCATGATTCACATGTTCTTATGCATCAGTTACTCCCTCTGGCTATAAAGAATACATTTCCTCCTGATGTTTCCATCGTTTTAATGAAACTTTGTTCTTTCTTTCGGAAGTTGTGTTCTAAGGTTTTGATCGTTAAGGAGCTCGATCAGCTGCAGTCCAAAATTATTCTTACGCTTTGTTATTTGGAGATGATCTTTCCTCCGTCCTTTCTTACTATGATGGTTCACCTTACAGTCCACCTCGTTCATGAAAAAAAGCTCACTGGACCAGTACAATATCGTTGGATGTATCCAATTGAGAGGTACTCATTTTAAATATGTGCTTTATTCTCCGTATTTAATGTTTGCTAGTCGTCCTTTTCAGCATTTTATATCAATTTTCTCATCTGTACTTCGTAGGTTCCTTGGGAAATTAAAATCTTACGTAAGGAATAAGGCGTGGCCAGAAGGTTCTATAACTGAAGGCTATATAGGGGATGAGATGCTATATTTTTGCTCAAGGTACTTTGATGATCTTGAGACGGCTTTCAACCTCCCACCTCGTGTTGACGATTGTCCTGATCCTGCGCCGACATCAGGAGAATTTATCTCTCGTGTTGGTAAACCAATTGGAGCAACTGAGAACTTTAAACTAACGGCAACTGAGAAGTTCCAAGCACATAGACATGTCTTGATTAATTGCACTTAAGTTGAACCTTTCATACGGTAAGAATTGTACACTCACATGTTATTCGATCTATATCTTTTGTAACATTTCTCACTTTTATTTCACTATCGTCTTTCCATTATTAATTGCAGGGAATTCAGAAGTCATGTGAAGCGTCAACTCAGGATCCGTACACAGACATCCTCGGAAGTTGATAGGAGGGTCCACAGAGAATTCCCGAGCTGGTTTGCGAGCAGAATACTAAATGACCACATCCCACACTCACCAGATTTCAAAGCTCTCACAATCGGCCCTCTTGATCATGCAAAAAGGTTTACAGCATACAATGTCAATGGTTTTAAGTTTTTCACGGTTTCACGGGATCAAGGATTGCAAACTCAGAATTCGGGTGTTTATGGCACATTTGGGACAAGGAGTTATGCGAGCAGCAGTGACGCCAACATGCAGTTTGGAGCCGTCCCTTACTATGGCAAGCTTCTTGTTGTGGTCGAACTTAATTATCAAGGCCGTTTCACCGTTACGCTGTTCAAGTGTTTGTGGGCAAATACCACCACTTCTCGGGGACTGACAACTGACGACCTAGGGATCACATCAGTCAATTTCTCACGGCCGATTCATACCGGTATTTCTCAAGATGATGAGCCGTATATTTTAGCTTCAGAGGCACATCAGGTTTATTATGTCGAGGACGAGAGGCATAGGGATTGGCACATGGTCGTTCATTTAAAGCCAAGGGACCTTTACGACATGGGTGAAGGCGATAACATCGTCTACGAGAGTGAGCCATTTCAGCTAGCCGATTTTGAAAACTACTTCCCTGAAGGCGATAACAATTTACCTCTATTGCGGTGAGTTTTTTTAAGTCCACGTCATTTAAATTAAATTTTTTAAATTTAATAAAACATCCATAACAATAATTTTTTTACATAATTTCTGTAGGGATGGTGACGATGAGTGATCAAATTCAAATTATGCTTTTCTCTTTAAAAAAAATGGAAAAAAAATTTTAGAAAAAATTTAAAAAAAAATAATATTTGTAGCGGTTATTAAACCGCTACAAAAGTAACAATAACCGCTACTAAATAAAAACCGTTACAAAATCGACACATTAACCGCTACAAATAGTACGTGGATCCCTATAAATACCCTTATCACAACCCATTTCAAACACTCTCCAATTTCTTTTCACCTTACCTTTCTTTCATTTTCTCTTATTTACAACTTCTTTTGTATGAGTAGAGGAGCTGAATAATACGATCACATATGGTAACAAGTTTTTTTATTTTTTTTACAATACTTCTTTCCTTTATATAAAATTTATTCCCACCATTTTTTTTCCCAGATATATTAGAACTGTATCTCATTTTCATCTATTTTTCATACACAATTACATTATATTAGACAACATAATAATTCCTTATTACCTATATATCCTTAATAATATTATTAATATAATTTTTATACTAATCCAATTAAATTAAATTTATCCTTTTAATTTATTAATAAGCTAATTAAATTAGATAAACTAATAAAAAAAGAAACTAATTAATTTAATATTAAAAGAACAGAAACAAATGATTGTATATTTTTATAAAAAAAATTAAATATTTGTAGCGGTTATTAAACCGCTACTAACAAACGCGCATTTTTAAACTCAAATTAAATTTTTTGGCGCTAAATTTGAATTTCATGAAATTAGTAGCGGTTTTATAACCGCTACAAATTTCATAAAAATTCAAAATTAGTAGCGGTTTCTTAACCACTACGAAATTGAAAAAATGTCAATTTTCTTTTCCCGCCTTGAAATTTTCAATTTTTTATATTTGTAACGGTTATATAACCGCTACAAATATCTCTGAAAAAAAAAATTTCGTTCATGGGGATTAACCGCTACAAAATATGTAGGGGTTATGTTCCTTGCGTAGCGGTTTTGTATAACCGCTACAAAATTGTTTGCAACATATGATTTAGTAGCGGTTTAGCTAACCGCTACTAATGTTGTTTGTAGCACTTAAAACCACTACTAATACCCATTTTTAACCGCTATTAAATCATATTTGTTTTGTAGTGATTACTTCATCAAATAATATTTTAAAAATACATTAATAAAAAAATTTAAATAATAATATGCAAGATCCATGGTTCAAACAATTTTGATGAATTTTGTATATATAGAGATAAAAGCAAATAATATATAAGATTTGTGTGACAACATTAAAATATACTCTCATTTTCTATTAATTACAAACTTTTTCCTTTCTTCCTCTCTCCTATTTTACGTGCTCCTTTAAACCAAACAATAGGTAAGAAAAAACTCCAGGCAAGAAGCAGACCATGGTAAGCGTAAAGTAAGGAGCAAGTCTAGGGATGCCTACCCGATAAGTAAATAAAAAGGCTCGTCATGCATCTATAATATAGTTAAGTGAACCAAGAATTCTAATCGTGGGCTAAAATAAGAATAACAAATAAATGCCCCATTATGTTGCAAACTAAATAGGATCGCACTAATCAATTTAAAACTTGCGTGTGGAATTCTAATTTGTTAGACCTACTGACCCGATTCTATATTCCCTTTTGTTACACTTCATTTTCATTAGCGGCCCATGTTTCTTTTTTCGGCACGTCGAAATTTCTCCCACTTAACTCGTTTTGGTTAAAGAAAAGAGCTTCTTCTTTTTTTTTTGGTTTTAAATAGAATATAGCCTTTTCGACACTGTTCAGTTATGTCGTTGCACAAAAAGTGGGGCCTTCTATGGTCAAACAAAACAAGTCTCGTTAAGGGGCCAAAATAGGCTCACAAAAGGCCCTTGATTATATGTTATAGATGAGCCAAATTATCGGGCTAGTCCTGTATCTGGGAATGTGAACTCATTCTTCTTATGCATGCAATTGATACGACTACCGTTACCACAAAAAAAAAAAAAATGATACTACTACAGTACCTACGAAAGGGAAAATGTTTGTGATTTGAACTTTTTTTTTTAGACTAAAACAGATATGTAAGATAGAAGAAGCAGGATAAATATGAAAGTAAAATAGATCAACCCTGAATAAAATACATATATAACAAGCGCCAATAACAAGTACATCTCCAGTCACATGGACTACGAAACCGCAGCGAAGCAAACTACATAGTAAACATAAATATGACTAGCAACAGCAAGCTAAGCATGATAAACACAACATGCCATTATTCGAGTCTTGAAATCTTATATGGTATTGATCTTCTAAATACTCAGTTCATCGGAGGTTTATGCATGAGGAGGCCTATGAGGCAATTCAGCTAGGCTTCTTGCCAGGAACTGCAGGCTTCATTTTTCTTGGCAACTTTTCGGCATTTTCCCAAGTAGGAGAGGGTTTGTGATGAGGATCTTGTGGCGGCTTCTTTCTCTTTGGCTTAGGTTCTAGTAGTGGCTTTTCTTCTTGTAGACGATGTCTAGGGTGACTTGGGTCATGCGGAGGCTTGTTTTTAGGAAGTGGTTTCTCACCCTTTGGCTTTGGTTCGTAGAATGGTTTCTCCTCTAATAAACGGTGCTCTAGGTGATTAGGGTCATGTGGAGGCTTGTTCTCTGGAGGTGGTTTCTCACCCTTTGGTTTGGGTTCAGGGAAAGGCTTGTGTTCTAGGAATGACTTGTTTTCTAGAGGCAGTTTCTCGCCCTTCAGTTTTGGTTCAAGGAAGGGCTTATGTTCTGGGAATGGCTTATCTTCTGATAAACGGTGCCCTATAGGGTGATTAGGGTCATGTGGAGGTTTGTTCTCTGGAGGCGGTTTCTTGCCCTTTGGTTTTGGTTGAGGGAAAGGCTTTTCCTCTGATAAATAGTGTCCTAGGTGATTAGGGTCATGTGGAAGCTTATTCTTTGGAGGTGGTTTCTCACCCTTTGGTTTTGGTTCAGGGAAGGGCTTATATTCTGGGAATGGCTTCTCCTCTGATAAACGGTGCCCTGCAAGGTGATCAGGGTCATGTGGAGGCTTGTTTTCTGGAGGTGGTTTCTTGCCCTTTGGTTTTGGTTCAGAGAAAGGCTTGTGTTCTGGGAATGACTTCTCCTCTGATAAACGGTGCCCTGGGTGGTCAAGATCATGGGGAGGCTCATTTTCTGGAGGGGGCTTCTCACCCCTAGGTTTTGGTTCAGGCATTGGCTTATTCTCTGGTGGTGGCTTCTCTACCCTTGGAGGTTCATCTATGGGTTTTGGCGGTTTGTCACCGGGAAATGGTTTAGGCTCACCAATGGGCTTGGGAGGTTTGTGGCCGGGGAAAGGCTTTCCATGGGGAGGTTCATCAACAGGCTTAGGTGGTTTGTGTCCAGGGAAAGGCTCATGGTCAAAATCTGCAGTGAGTGGAGTGATGAGGAGCACCACTCCTAAGAAGAACACAAGCAAACTAGTAGAAGAAGAAGCCATGCTTTGGTGGATAGC
The DNA here is from genome assembly GCA_963855925.1 of Inga laurina. NCBI lineage: Eukaryota > Viridiplantae > Streptophyta > Magnoliopsida > Fabales > Fabaceae > Inga > Inga laurina. The sequence continues at coordinate 57,409,294 of OY979709.1, forward strand.
TGAGAAGTGGAAAATGGGAGTGGTGTTATATAGGACAACATGAGGGGGGGTGCTACGTCACTCATCATGTCACTCGATCCTGACCGTCAACGCTTTCATACGACCGGGGTCCTCTATGATTCTTCTCCAGTTGAAAACTTTGACCCAACCCGTGCTTGCTTAGTTATGTCTCTCTGCGGTCAATAACTCGATTTTAGTTGAGTTTTTATTACTTTAGATATTTGTGGTCCCAGATCGCGGCCACATCTGCTCACTCAAATCCATTTGGTTTTATGGTCCCCTCCTTCCTCACAAATACAAGTATAGTAATTAATTCTCCATGGAAGCTCCTAACTGGTTCCCTTATGAGTTGAGTGAAAAGTATCAGAATCCAATTCCTTCATCATGTGAACCGGATACAAATCCATGCCTTGAAGTAAGAAATGTCAGATTCTGAATATATATATATATATATATATATAGGATATAACTTTGAGAATTTTCTTAACATCTATAATATATATATATATATTACTCCTCCCGTTCTTAATATAAGACATATTTGTCAAATTGATCTTAGTTCTAAATATAAGATATAGCTTTTATATTTATCATTTTTTTTCCTAATTTACCTCTATTAATACTCCCTCAACAACAATCAATAAGGAAAGGGAAAGAGGGAATTAAAGAAGATGACTAGGGTGTTTTAGAAAATATATATTATACTAACTAATTTCTTTAATATAATTAAATTAGATAAATATGTCTTATTTTAAGGACTGAAAAGAGTATTATGTAGAGTTGGGAAAACCGGCCGGCCTATTTAGGCCCTAAAATTTCAAGAGCCAAGCTTAGAGTTTTTGCCTTCATAATGAAAACGGGCCTAAAAGAGTGAGCCTTATATAGCTGAGGGATAGCTCGTTTAGGCCCGTTTATTTTTTTTATTTTTTAAAATTGTTCATAAAACACTAATATTATTGACTTTCTTGGTTTTATTAATGAAATTGCTAATATTTAGTTGTTGTTATCTTTTTTAGAATTAAAATTCATATAAATATTTTGTATTAAGAACCCTAAAATCTAAAAATTTAGGGTTAATATAACTTTTGGTCCCTGAAGTTTGATCCAATTTTAGTTTTGGTCCCTCAAGTTTGAAATCGATGGTTTTGGTCCCTGAATTTTTACCCGATTTTGGTTTTGGTCCCTCAAATTTGAAATTGGTGGTTTTGGTCCCTGAAGTTTCACCCGATTTTGGTTTTGGTTCCTCAAGTTTGAAAAAGACTTGGCGACCCGTTTTTGAAACCCGACCCGACCCCGGAAAAAACCAAGTCCTTTTCAAATTTGAGGGATCAAAACCAAAATCGGGTGAAACTTCAGGGACCAAAACCACCGATTTCAAACTTAAGGGACCAAAACCAAAATCGGGTGAAACTTCAGGGACCAAAACCATTGATTTCAAACTTGAGAGACCAAAACCAAAATTAGATTAAACTTCAGGGACCAAAAGTTATATTAACACAAAAATTTATAAAAGATATTTCTTATTTCATAAATATCCTTACTAATTTTGTAAGTTTTGCCTCATTTTCTTATAATTTTTTTCCATATCTTAGCTAAGATGGTGATGGTGTAAGGGCCCGTTCGGATAAAAAAAATCAGAGGAAGGAAAGGGAAAATTGAATTTCCCCTCTAGTGGTAGCAATTTGGATTGCAATTTTCCGATGAAATCATTTTCCTACTTCTAGTCATTTTCATCTATTTAAATGAAAATGCCACAAAAAATGGTGGGAACCCATTTTCCAGTGCCGAAGGAAATTGGTCAAAGACCCAAATGTCCCTGATGTGATGTTGGATTTGATATAAAGAGGTAAAGGAGCTTAGGGGAATTCACATAGTTGGACATAGAGAAAATGGAGGGAGCTGAAGAACAGAGAGGGTAAACAGCTTTTTTGGCGGCGACGAGTCAACCGATCAATCCCGAAGAACATGTGGGTTCCTTTTGCTTCATTGATGTGGTTGTTATGTTCTTGTTTGCATTGGATGTGATGCACCCATGGTTTTTGGTTGCTTGTGTTGAGTTAAATGAAGAGGCTTGGCCTGTCGTAGCTGATTCAGATCAAACGGAGGTGGTGTGCACTCCATGACTGGGAGAAATATTGGTCGACTACAACCTGACCATGAAGTATCCATGCGGTGAACGTAGTTAAATTTGTGATACTCCACACAAAGGAAGCAGTCTTGACTAGATGTTGTTGGTGGGTTCACAACGGTTGAGAGTGAAGTTAATAACTATCTCATAGCCATGAGTTAAATTAGATTACACAAAGGATCGACAGGCACAGCAGAAGAATTTTAACATTTTCGCCGATCCTAATCGAGGATCTATCAACGGCATTTAAACCAACTTAGAAAGATTCGTACCTTTTCAATTCAAGGTTTTTGATCTCTAGGAGCCAACACATCAGGTCCGCTCCCTCTACCGGTATACACATGAATGCTCTCCAACACAGACTACGTGCTAGTACCTCCAATGTCTTCTAGGGCTTCCCTTGCATCTCTAAATTCTCATTCGTGTATGAGTATATCTACTCTATCAAGTTTATAACCTATGAGGACTATATTTGAATTTCAAAATTAATCTTTATTGATTTCCAGATTAATTAACAATTAGTTATCTTAATGAGCTAATTAAATAAATTCAGTTTAAATTAAATATGTCCAGCAGTTTTAATTTAACCTATTTATTTAATCCAAATAAAGAGTCATTAGATTTAATTTATTTTCATAAATTAAATCTGAGATACTATATCTCTATCATTTTAGTTATTAAATCTAATTTATCTCAAAAAAATTAAATTTAAAACTAATACAATATAATAATATCATATAATATATATACATATATATATATATATAATATGCATTTCAAAAATACACACACACACACACACACACACACACATATATATAATATTATTAACAAATTTTTATATTTTATATATATATATATATATATATAATTCATCCACCCTAGATTAAACATTATCTCGTGTTGGGTTATTCTTGTATGCGACCCTGTAGGGCCATACGAAGTTGGTAGTGGGACAATAACTGTACTAACCCACAAGTCGCAAGTGGCCTAGCCAGACATTACGACTACTCAATTCATATGAGGATCGTTAACACGATGCAACCTGTCATACAACCATGTCACGTCCCTTTTGTCATACGATATATCGATCAAGGATGAGGCATGGATAATGTCATCCTCTTGTTCCTGACCATTACTTTCTCGATTCCTGAGTAGTCTGACAATAAAAATGGAAACCTCTTTCAATCGTAGTATGACTATACATTTCTCAAACTCACTTATCGAGGGGCCTAGTAATATCTCTCTACTAATGTGAGGGACAAATTCCATCTTAATCATTCATATTCCTCTGCATGAAAAACCACCAAACCCAATCGTAGCCTTTATCATCACCAGGTCAAAAGTGACTTTTGACTAATTCAAAGCTTAGCAACTCTCATGTAGGAATCCATGATGACCTCAGGCCAAAGGGCATTGTGACGTGGTTACGTTGTACATGAGAAAAGCTTATGACTTGATCCATGTAGTTTTCTCATAGTGGGTCGGTCCAGCACCTTGTACTCTTACAATTGCTTGAGATTTTGATTCGTATCTCCATATCTTATAAAAATTCATACTAATCTTGTTTCATCTCTGCTCCCGCATTGATGACTGACCAGAGACATTTTAGGACAATCTTTATTATTTATCCAAGGATACAATTATCACAGTTAACATGCAAATTATATAATAACAAAATGGAGAAATTTCATTAAATTAATAATGTTCAAAGTACAATGATTGGTCCTTATGGTACAATTTCCAACATTTTAGTCGTGCTTAACCATAAACCACCAATCACAAGCATGTAGTTAAAGTTGTTTTCATTTATTTATATATGACTATAAGCGACTGATGGATATCTCAAGGTTATTGCTCTGTTACGTTATAAAAAAATAGGGGCAAACAGAGTTTCTTTTTTCCACGTTTTTACTACATGCAACTTATGGTGGTTAAGTCATAGTTATAAGAGAATTATTTGAAGTGATTTATGACCATGGGTTGTCTATGAAATGCATATGGTTAGAGCGGCTAAAATGAAAATACGGCAATTAAATAATATTTTTAAAATAAGAGGCTTTAAATAATATTTTCTTAAACTAGGACAAAAATATCTTTTAACACATTTTTCTGTCTCATTTTCTTCTAACTAAATAAAAAATTTTCTATCTACCTAATTTTTTTTCAGTGTCAATAAACACCCTTTATGGCAAAATATTTCGTCCCTTTCCGCTCTATTCCTTTCCAACTTTTTCTTTGATCCCGTGAAAAATGGGAGAGGGGTTATATAAGACAACATGAAGGGGATGCTACGTCACAGATAGCAAAAAGCAGTGCTCTAGTCTCAATAAGCTCCTTCTCCAGTCGAAAACTTTGACAAAACCTTGCTTAGTTACGTCTCTTTGTGATCGATAACTCAATTTTCAGTTGAATTTTTATGACTTCACATTCTTGTGGGCCCACCTGCCGCATCGGCTCTGGCTCTACTGTCCCCACCTTTCTCACAAATACAAGTAATTAATTATATTTTCCATGGAAGCTCCTATCTGGTTCCGTTTTTATTAGTTGAGTGAAAGAGTCCTAATCCAACTCCTTCATCATGTGAATCGGGACACAAATCCGTGACTTGAAGTAAGAAATATTGACAATAGGAGTCGTATTCGGAATATATATTATGAATGGCTTTAATTTATATAGAGCGTTAATTTTAAGGGGGGAATATGTTCACTTGATTATGTTGGAGAGAGCAGACACATGCATGCATGGCGAGCCCAGTTGTTGATGAAGACATGAATAATAATGTTGTCCTAATAAATGTGAGAGGGAGAGGTTTAGTGAAGTGGGAGGCTGTTCACACGGAGGCTTTCTCCATTTCCCACGTACGACCACGCTGACTTCTTTTGTGTGGTCCTATTGCTACACATATATATATGGACACATCACACGTTTTTTTTTTTTTGTTATATTGTTAATTAGGTCCTCATACACTTCTAATTTTACGCTCTATTTTATTACTTGTTTCATTTTTCCAATCGCATCATTCTCTGATTAACATTCTAAATTGTCTTTTCATCTTTTGCTTATTTTATATTAATTTATATGTTCGTGTTAACTAAAATGTTCACTGGCTTTTTATTGTACACAGATTCTAATTATAAATCACTGACTTATGGGTTATACGGCGGGAATTTTAACTTATGTGATATCACAGATGTATGATCGATTGGCGCCACAAATCAATCAAACGTTTACAAATTATTCCTTCGTTATTTTTGTCTAAATAAGAGAAGGCAAGGGGGAAAAAAGTGATCAAATATTTTACCATGATGATAATATCCATATAAATTGTGCATCTCATGCCTTTGAAATATTTTTAAAATTAAATCATTTTTTCCAAAATTTGCCCACCTTTAAAGACAACTTTAAAAAAGAAAATAAAGCCATGTCATGCTCTTTTTGTTGTTTTTACGAACGCAAATTTTATTTAAACCACAAAAAACGATATGTAAGATAAGGCCCCCCATTACATGATAGATATATCATTGGAAGGGAAAACATAGAAAAACACCTAAGTTGGATCAAACACGAGGCCTATAAGAAAGCCAGTATATCATACTCTTTTTGTTGTCCTCTCGCATAATTTTTTATTTTTCTTTTTAATTATCATTCTTAGTTTTCTGTTATCTCACTTTTTCTCTTCATCTAGAAACAAAGTTAAATTGATAATCCCAATTTTAAGAAGTGAGACTTATCAATACAAGAGGTGGTAACAAAAACTAGCTAGCGAAAGATATGACGTAGCCGTAATTAATTTCAATTAAAACTTAATGTCTCTAAGCACCGTTCAATGAATACTAATATTTGGTAGATATGACATGTGATGAAGATGATCTCAACCACTAGTCCAAAGTCGGTTGAAAAAAACCACGAGTCATATCTTCCATAATGTTATCATGCGGGTACTAAACAATAATACTCTCTCCTACTGTTGAAGCTACTTGACGAATTTATATTTTTAATATTATCATTTGATATTCGATTCGGGATCATGATTGCCCTTTTCAATATATATGACTATTCTGAAACTCGAACTTGAAACTCAAAGTGATCTAACAGAATTTATCTTTATCTTACATATGTAAAATATCAATTCATGTGTTTATTATTAAATCTCAAACTAGTTTCTAAAAATTTAACAGCAATTAAGTTATTTCGGAATTCTGATTATGAGGTTTTTATATTTAAAGGATATTTTGGTGTCTTTCGAATTTAAGGATTTATCGTTTTGGTCTCAAAATTTGGCATCATTTTAATTATTTGTACTATCATACTTGTAACACGAAAAATTAATTTTAACTGACACATCAAAATTATATGATCTAATTTTTCAAATAATTCAAATTTTTATGAAAAAATTTAGAAACATTAAAAAAATATAAATAATGTTGAATTTTTTGGGACAGAATGTACAAGTTACTTAGAAAAGGGAACAATAAAAGCATTAAATACTAGAAAAGGGAGGAGAGATAATGGGGTGGCCCTAAAAGGAAGGCAATCTCTCCATTTTTCTTACCATCTATCTCCCTCTATTTTTTTTATTTTCGCTAATCAATCAACAAACTATGAACAATGGGGATTTAATACCTTATAAAAATACTATCAAAATATCAAATAACAAAAAATTTAAATTATTAAAATTTTATTTTAAATAGGTAATTTATTTATATTTTTATTAAAATATTTTTTATATATTTTTAATTATTATAAGATATAAAATCTCAAACACTTAAAATTGATCTAATGGTAAAAGAAAAAAAAGTGGATTAAGGCATACAGAAGTGAAAGTGGAGCGTTTTCCTCCCTCTATATCCCTTCATATTATTTGTGTACGGCAGCGCAGTCAATATCTGAGTGGTCCAGGAATGCTGCGTATGGGGACACAGACCTTTTGGGTATCACAAGTTGCATGTGACTTCTGCTCAAACTCATTACCATCAGCGTAAGCACAAACATCATTTACTGAAGGAACTTTAAAAATATCAAAAAAATTTAAAAAAAAAATGTTCTCAATATTCATTATGTCAAAGAGAGATATTAGGATCTGATTTATCCCTTTTAAAATTAAAAGAAAATAATAGAATTATCCCTTAGAGTTTAATTTCACTTTGATGGAGTTAATTGTAAAAACCTTATCCAAATTTATGAAACATTTTATCATAATTTGTGAAACCCTTATTATGTCTTGTGAATTTTGATTTGTAACTTGTGAAATTTTTTAAGAAAGTTATAACATTCTTTTAAAAACTTATAAAAGCCTTGTTTGAACTTATAAAAGAACTTAAACATGACACCGAACGAATATGTTATTCTTACTATATGTTATTCTTACCTGTGCTGCTTAAAACAACATGATGGGATGTGAAGCCCTTATTCAAGTCTCCAGAACAGAGGTGAGAATTATAGAAAAGGAAGGTGCAGTTTAAAATGGAGGCTTCTTCTTGTGGGGTGGGTTGGGTTTCTTGCCACCGTGATAACCATCAAGGCCCCGTTGCTGAGCTTCCGCAACAATGGTCGGCGGTTTCTTCTTCGGCGGAGATTTCTTAGGACCGCCGTGCAAGCCAGTAGGCCCAACCTCAAACCTCAGTTAGCGTGGGCGGCTTATTCTTCGGCGGAGGTTTCTTGCCGGCACCGTGTATGGCGGAGGTAGGCTCATTGTCAACATCAAGCAGAGTTAGGGATGTTGGCTTCTTCTTGTGATAAGGAGGCTTCTTGCCATCAAGAGAAGCAAGAGAGGTTGTGGTGAGAAGCACCACAGCCAGGATCAACAACATTAACCATTTTGCTGACATTTTTTCTCTCTGTTTAATTAATTCCTTATTGGGTTTGTGCACTCAGCCTCACCACTCTCATCCCCCTTTTATAACCCCACCGGACGACGATATCCTTTCGTCATTCCCCATGTCATTGCTTTTTTTTTTTTTTTTCCCTTTTGTGCCTTTCTATCTTCAAAAATTTATATTAAAATTTAAACATGACACTGAACGAAATTTAAGAGCCACATTTTTCTAGGACTACGAAATGTTATCGATGTTTTTCGAAGTTATCATATTAATATTTCTTAAAATTATCATTGAAGTATTCTTGAACTTCAGTTACTATGTAAATACGCGTATCATCATCTCGCAACTTTAATTATTTGAGAATTAATTAAAGTGATATTTGACATGCACTACTATGTTATTCTCACCTGTACTGCTTAAAATTTATCGGACCTGAAAACAAATATGCTTTCCACTTAGCCTTATACTAGAAGTCTAGAAGTGTGCGTTTGCTAATTATATGCATATAATTATCCTTTTAATTTAATCATTACTATTTTCATCTCAAGATAAGTAATACTCCATCCCGCCATTAATATAAGATAGATATATTTAAAAAGTTGATTTTAGTCCTAAATATAAAACATATTTTTTATATCGGACCTGAAAACAAATATGCTTTCCACTTAGCCTTATACTAGAAGTTTAGAAGTGTGCGTTTGCTAATTATATGCATATAATTATCCTTTTAATTTAATCATTACTATTTTCATCTCAAGATAAGTAATACTCCCTCCCGCCATTAATATAAGATAGATATGTTTAAAGAGCTGATTTTAGTCCTAAATATAAAATATATTTTTTATATTTGTCAATCTTTTCCTAATTTATTTATATTGATGCTCTCTCAATAATAATCAAGGAGAAGAGAAAATGAGAAAATTAAGGAAGATGATTAGGGTATTTTAAAAAAAGGGTTAAGGGGCAAAACTAATCTTAAACTTTTCTCAAAAGTGCACTCACCACCATAAACTTTTTTTTGGTGCAAAAGTAACCATGAACTTTTAAAAATGGTATAAAAGTAACTATGAACTTTCAAAAAAGGGGCAAAAGTGACAATACCGTTAACAGTTGTTTACTCAAAAGTTTTTAAGGGGCAAAAATACCCATAAACTTTTCTCAAAAGTGCACTCACCACCATAAAATTTTTTTGGGTGCAAAAGTAACCATAAACTTTCAAAAATCAGGCAAAAGTGACGGTTCTCTTACTGTGTTCAAATGTCATCTTTGATTGTTCTAAGTTCAGGAAAACAGTACCTTGACTTGTCCACCGCGATTTTTCCAAACCAAAAATTGAAAAACTGATCTTCAATGCAGATGACGTCATCATCCTACTCTCACCGACATATCGTAAATGGAATTGTTGATATCAATGGTGTCGTAAACGCAGTTGCCAAAATTGTTGATGGGGAAAGATATCAACAATTCCCGTTATTGCACGTCAGTGAGAGTAGGATAACGATGTCATCTTCATTGAAGATGGGTTTTTCAATTTTTGGGTTGGAAAAATCATGGTGGACAAGTCGATATGTTTTTTTCCTGGACTTAGAACAATCAAAAGATTACATTTGAACCCAGTAAGATAACCGTCACTTTTGCCCCATTTTTGAAAGTTTATGGCTATTTTTGCACAAAAAAAAAAGTTTATGGTGGTGAGTACACTCTTAAGAAAAGTTTATGAGTATTTTTTCCCCTTAAAAACTTTTGAATAAACGGTCGTTAATGGTAGTGTCATTTTTCCCCTTTTTTAAAAGTTCATAGTTACTTTTACACCAAAAAAAAGTTTATGGTGGTGGGTGCACTTTTGAAAAAAGTTTAAGGGTAGTTTTGCCCCTTTAACCTTTTAAAAAATACATGTCATATTAACTAATTTAACTAAATTCCTTAATTTAATAAAATTAGGTAAATATCTCTTATATTAAGAAGCAAAAAGAGTAAAAAATAGAAAGAAAAAAAAAAGACAAAAAAAAAATATCACTTGAACTTCAAAATTTCAAATCAGTTTTGTTGCCAACAAGAGTATAGGGATAAACTATAAGAGTATAGCAATTAACAACTCATTTTAACAGAAAATCATTTATTTGGGATTTTAAAGTTTAAGTGGTATTTTTTTTATCTTTTTTTCTTAAATAATAAATGGGAGGAGAAATATCACCAGTTAATTATTTTATGGCGAAAAAAATATCGCCGGCCGTAAATGATTGTCCAATGTTAGTCGGTCAGGTAAATTGAAAGAATTAAACGTGACCGAATTGGATGGTGGGACCTAAATAAGGATGAATCATGTGATTACCATACCCTATCTTGTCGATTATAATTATTGGCTTCCATCTTAGCCCCTGCATCGCCACTCCATTCAACATTATTGTCCTTCCTCGCTTCAGCAATAAAGTTTCCAACCCACAACGACAAGTCCACAAGTATTATGTTAATGCAGTTAACGAGTTTGTTGGCTTAACAAAAAAAAAAATAAATAAATCTGTAAACGATATTCAAATATGGTTGCCAAAAAGAAGTTTCGACTTAAATATGTCCTCAGTGATTACTAACAAAAACCAGAGAGCGATATAATGAAATAGAACTACTTCCTGCTTGCTTTATTCAATAAACTACTTTGAAATTTTAACTAATTATATAACTAAAATAAAGCAAAAGCCTATTCACTTATATGTGCCAGCTAGATCCGTTCTTTGCTGCATGAAATCATCTAGTCTTGTTTCTTTGTTAGTGTTTCCATTTCTTAGTTCTGTCTGGTTTCTTAAATATGTTATTTAATAATTACATTTGAAATTTTCTAACTCTCTTGTTATAAGTGAATGTAGTTGGAAATTTGGCTTGTCTGTAAAAAGAGGTGTTTGTGATGATTTGTTAGGTGGAATATAATTGGCTTAAGTGTCATCACATGTTGATCATTTGGTACAGTGGTATTCATTATTATGAGTATGAACCGTTGGCATTAGAATTAGATTATCTATGTCTAATGTTATGCTAGTTTTTTATATTTTTAATATATTTTATTTTAATATATACAAAATCTAAGATAAAAATTATGCTTTAGCATTGTTCCAGAATTCACTCATGTCTTTAGATTGAAATTTAAGTGGCTTAGATTTGATGTTTTTATAAAAAATATTAATAAAATATTAAAAAATAAATAAATAAATTCAAAAACTGCTAAATTTTCGTTATGAGAATTTAAAATTGCAATAAAAAATATTTTTATAAAACATTAAATCTGAACTGTTCAAATTTTAATTTAAAGACTTGAATTGGTAGTGGAGGGAAAGAGGATAGTAGGAACAGAGGGTAGTAGCCAGTCCCCTTCCTCTGCTTTATTATATTCTTCCCATTGGGACGCACTCCTTTTATAATTAGTCACCTAATTCATACATAAACACGCACAACCTGCATATTTACCCCCGGTTTTCCCAACAATTTACCTAGCAGTGGTAAAATTTTCAGTGATAAATCATGTCAATATATGCAATTATAATGGATAGTAGTTAAAGGATGAGTTTAATTAGTATAGATCTAAATGAAGCTGTGACTTGAGAACTTCAGTGAATGATAATTATAATCTTCATAATAGCGTCCTTCTCTCCCATCAACCCCCCACCCCAAGAGAAAAAAGTGAAAAACGCAACAAAGTTCTCGTTTTTGTCCAGCATTATGTAACTATGCTAGGATTTATGAAGTGAAGTTTTCCTTTGCTTTTATTCAATGCGTTAATACTGTATCCGTATTGTTCCCTAAATTAATTTGTAATGATGTTGTGGTTGCATTTACATGTTCAGTTACAACCACCCGTATCCTTCCACGTCATAACTCGGGTGATCCATATATGCATTCACTAATTATTTATTATATTTATGTTTATAAATATTTACCACCATGCATGTCCATCCATCGTACTTAATTAACTAATAAAGTCTCCTAAATAACAAAGAACTATTCTAATGTTGTAAGGTCTTGTTAGATCTTTTTAAGTCTTGAGTTTAAGTTCTAAAAAAAATATTTGTGTTAGGAGAAGCAGTCACGAACCTCGAACCGGGTATCGGATAATAATATTAAAAAAAAAAAGTTATCATCCAGCGAGAGAACAGAAACTTCACGCGTGATATTACCGAGAGGGACTCCCATCCTTCTTCTCACACACACAAATAAACACAAATTTTACTTTAAGAAGCTAAAAGCAGAAATATTAAACGTGAATTCCCATAACAGATCTATGAGAAAACAGCATGAACAAGTCTTACACAAAGTAATAAGTAGCTTGCTAAAGCATATGCATGCATGCACGCACATAGCAAGCACTACGTACTTGATATAATTACATGAAAAGGGAATTAAACATACATGAGTAACTATCACTCTTATTTCTGCATATATGCTTTATGCATAGCGAGGTTCCAGTGATAGATCATAACCTAATTGGCAGTGGGTGGGTGGTACTTCGGCGGCGGCTTGTACGGTGGCTGGTACGGCGGCTTGTACGGTGGCTTGTACGCCTGTGGAACCTCCTCCTCTTCAACCAATTCAGGCTTATTCTCTAACGTACTTGGTGGGTGGTACTTTGGCGGCGGCTTATGATACGGTGGCGGCTTGTGATACGGCGGCTTGTACGCCTGTGGAACCTCATCCTCAAAAACAAGTTCAGGCTTTTTCTCTAACGTACTTGGTGGGTGGTACTTTGGCGGCGGCTTATGATACGGTGGCGGCTTGTGATACGGCGGCTTGTACGCCTGTGGAACCTCATCCTCAAAAACAAGTTCAGGCTTTTTCTCTAACGTACTTGGTGGGTGGTACTTTGGCGGCTTGTGATACGGCGGCTTGTATCCATCGACCTCAGTTTCAGGCTCTACATCGGCAATAGAGATTGGAGCGAGAAACACAAAAGCAACGAAGAACACAAGTAACAAGTTGAGGAGCATCTTGTTTGGATAGCGATCCATTTTGGGTGGTGGTGTGGCACAAGACTGAGTTAAGAGTGGTGGCCTTTTATAATGGTCGCACAGACCCAATTTCGTCACTACACATGTCATCATTACTATTTACCATGGTTATTAAAACTCCTCAAGTGGTATCTCACTATTTGATTAACAAATAAGTAAAAAAAGATATGAATCTATTGATATATCTTAGAATTTTATGAACGATATAAGTCAAAATAGTAGGAATCGTGCTACGCCAGTGATTCATGCCGTTTTAGGTGAACTAAGTTGAGCATAGATTGAGTTGGATCTAGCGCAACTCGACTTTAAAAAATCCTTTTTTAATTTGTTTTATTTTTCTGATTTTGTCCAGATTTAATTAAAAATTTTCTTTCTATGATTATCCTTGATTTTCTTTCTCTTATCCCTATAAAAATCCTATTTTTTTAATTTCTTTTCCTGAAGTGCTATTTACCTTTAAAATGTGAATATATACAAACTTTTTATGTTTTCTTATGTAAAACTAATATTAATATTATTGATTATGAATCTTAATATTTATGATAATTTATGATTCAGAAAGAAAAAAAAAAAAAAACTTTCCGATTCACGGCCTGTGTCCGATTTGATAACCTTACTGTTTACTAATTCGTCTTCTTTCGATTATGTCAACAATGATATATGAGCACGATCTGAGGGAGGGTGCTACTTGGGGGGAGTCACTAATGATGGGGCCCATATCTGGAGGCACGTGGCCGAATTATTTGACCGTCTGGCCTCAACAGCTAAACGCAATTGGCTTCTGTGGTTAGGTTTGGCAAGTGGCAAAATGGCTTTCCCTTTCGCCTCTTTAATTAGCGCGATCTGATGCTGATTTTAAGAACATGTAAACACGTCGCCAGACCCACTAATATATTACTGTATTCCTAGTCCTTGTTTACTGCCATATATTAATTATTACTGCCATCTTTTCTACTCATCACTACTTCATACACTTTATTATTCACTAACAGTAATTATTTTACAACACCTTGATGCGCTCTATAAGTATATGAGACATATCAAATAATAAAATGGTAAGTAGAGTATTATCTCGTGAAAAATCAATTAATTAATTTTTAAATATTAAAATCTCAATTTCTTTTAAGTTAAACGAATCTAGTTATGAGTAAATTCAAAGAAAATTAATTAATGAAAACTATCAATATCAAACACAACCTAGAGTCATTAATCCCTCACTAGCACTCCAAATCTTAAATCCATTTAATTAGTTAATCTCAAATGTTAATTTTGTTAATCTTAAGTATTAATAGCTATACGTGTCTGTCGATTTACTCACAACCTTCTCTTAAGTATAATTGTTATATCTAACCTAATTACTCAAGAGGCAAGATAACTCAAACACACTCTTCAACAATTATATGGGGCTATTAGGTATATATCTATCCTAATCACAAATTAAATCGTAATCTAATCCCATATTACTTAATCTCATAGCCTAACTAAAATTTCCTTCGTCAAGGTAAATCCTAATACTCAAATTCACATCTAATGGTGGCCAATAATCAAACAGACATAATAAAGCAAGATCAAGTAACCAAAATTAACATAAATCATAACTAATAAATCATGGAAATAAAATATAGTTCTCTAGTGAGTTCATAGTTTCTCTAGGTCAAAAAAAATTAGCCACTCATGGCAAAAAAAAAAAATCCATAATGAAACAAAGAAATTCATATTCAAAGAATAAAAAAAGAGAAAGAGAGAAATCAAATCTGTTGAATTTCACTGCGGCTCCGTTTAATTCTTTATTCCTTTTTCTGCTCAATCTCCACTGCTGACTTTCTTGTTCAGCTCTGATGTATTTTTTTCCACTCTCTCTGATTTTATAGATCCTCAGTTGGGTTGGTGCTAGGTCTTATCTTTTTTTTTTCTTTTCAATAGATATATTGTATCCCTTTTTCCACCGTCATATACAAATCTTTATCTGCAGCAATTGTTTTTATCTTTTTTCAATTTGTGGATTCCATATCTTTATCTCTTCACAATAATATATCTTTGATCATTATTGCCATGGGATGTATTGCATTTGAATCTTGCTTCTCCTTCAATTGCCGTGGGACCCATGTATGGGTAATAGCTTGTGCTCCTATTTTTTATTTATTTTGATTCCCTGTTTTTTTTATCTCCTTTCTTCATATAATATCTCTTGCATCATAAAATAAGATATAAATATATTTTATATCAAAATTTCTTTTTATCATAAACTTAATTAAAAGATAGAAAATATATAAAAGATAATTAAATAGGTATAAAATATTAATAAATTTAATCAATTATGTCCTAAAATCTATATCTATTTAATTATAAAATATATATTTATCAAATTCTCCCACACTTAAACATTTGCTTATCCTCAAGCAAAAGAAAGAAAAGTGATTATTTGATTAAAAAGCACATTACTTATGAAATTCCTAAACAGAGAGCAGCACACCACTACACTAAGATCATGCTATCAAATTCTATTCAGTTTAATGTCTTATAAGAATGGTCAGTAAGCCAATAGCCTTAAACAATTGTAATCATCTCTTAATGTCCCATTATCAAAGGCTCGACAAGTAATAAGTGCAACAATAAAATTTGTAAAGGAATATTACGCCACTAAAGTTCTTTAGAAAAATCCAAATGCCCCCAATTAACTAAGCTTTTCATTTAATTTACTAAGGATCCTCAGGTAGAAAATTGCTTCATTTATTTTCTTTCCCTTTTTCTTAATATTGAGCTATTGTAGATCCCCTTTTGACGTGACCCTGCACATGGGTGATGCAGCACCGATTACTTAGTTATTCCAACAGATACCTCAATAGGCTTTTAGCCCAACTTATAGCCCTCTTTGAATTTACCGTTTGACGCGAGTGCCAACATTGGTGATGAAGTGCCCCTAGTTACTAAGTTAGGTCTAGAGAAGCTATTAGAGTTGTGTTTCTTATTCTTTGCTTTTGCTTTTCTTTTCTTTTATATTTTTGTTTCACCTAAGTCATGTCCTTAAACAAAATCTTACTTAGCCAGCAAGGGTCATAATCTAATTTCCTAAACAAATCAGGTAGCAAAATATTCATAAACTAATAATTTGTTGAATATATTACAAATTATTCCCGATTCTCATAATCCATCTCAAGATTTATACAAAAAATCAAGGCTTAGAGGCTTAATTGAAACATTCTTTTCTATTTTAATTTTTTTAGTAGCACGTACTAAGATGAGGAAGGTTCAAAGTTAAAGTCAATCCTAAGCAATGCACAAATTTCAACTTTTGCCAAGAAATATTCTTTTCAATTGCATAAGGACAAGCACAAAAAAAAATCATATCCCTCCCCCACACTTAAATCAAACATGGTCCTCAATGTTGCAAAATTCAATAAAGAGAGAAAGGAACTAGTACTCCCCTGGTTTAGGTCTTTGATTCTGATGTGGAGCTCTTCGTCTAGTACCATCATGGATGTTTTAAATTTTGAGAGAGGAAAGAGTGCACGAGCAAGAATTTGCAGCCACAAGAGGAGCGACATCTTTAAACCTGAATAAAAATAAGAAGAAAAAAGAAAAATAATAAATGAAAACCAAATCATTGGGTTGCCTCCCAATAAGCGCTTGTTTTATAGTTTTCAGCCTGACTATGTCAGAAGGTCATTGAGGTTGAAACAGGCAGTGCCAATGTAATGCAAAGAAGGATGCATGGTGTTCAAAACTTGCTCACTTTGCCTATAAGCATTCTCCACCATATTTTTTCCAACAATGATAGTTGTTTTAAGAGGTTCTTTAATGGCAAATGAATCCAATTCAGCTGGATTGAGGTCATCCATCACAACAACCTTTGCACACTGTTTAAAGTCATTTTGATACTCTATTGATTTGTCCCTCTTAAACTTGACTTGCTCATCACCAAGTCATAGAATTATCTCTCCTTGTTCGACATCCACTAATGCTCTTGCAGTAGCTAGGAATGGTTTTCCAACAATTAGTGGAATGTCTTGATCCTCTTCCATGTCAAGAATAATGAAGTCAGCAGGATATATAAAAGAGCCAACTTTTACTAGCACATCATTAATGATATCATATGGATAAGAGAAACTTTGATCAGCTAGCTTGGGTGTAACAGTTGTAGGATTGGTCACCCCTAGCTGAAGGTTCTTAAAAAGAGATAGGGGCATAAGATTCATAGTAGACCTTAAATCACACAATACACGACCTTCAAATTTGTCACCAATCACACATGGAATAGTGAAAGAACTAGGATCTTTACACTTTAAAGAAACATTAGGCTTAATGACACTAGTGATCTCCTTGGTCAGTGCTACAGTTACAAATTCAATAAAATGCTTCTTCTTACTTAACATCTCTTTTAAGTACTTAGCATACTTAGGCATTTACTCCAAAGCTTCTATCAATGGGATGTTAAATGTGTAATTGTTTGAAGATATCCAAAAACTTCTTGTGTTTCTCATCAAATGCTTTCTTTTGAGATCTTTAAGGAAATGGTAAAGGTGGTCTCCATTTAAGAGTCTCAGTAGTTGTTGCCTTTTTCTTTACCTCCTTTGTTTGGGAGTCCCTGTCCTCATCTAATCCCTTAACATTTTGTGTTGACCCTTCATCATTTTCTATAAGAACCTCTGGAGTTTCTTTGCTATTAGAACCTGAAGGCTTCGATGTTGGCTGTTGCACTTCAAGTAATTCTTTACCACTTTTAAGGGTAAAGGCTTTACATTCCGCTTTTCCATCTCTGCGAGGATTAGACACGGTATTACTTGGCAATTCTCTTTATTGTAATGCATTTACAGCAGTTGCAGGTTGTCCCATTTATATCTCAAGATTCTTGATGGACGATTCTAATCCTTCATTAGTAGCAGCTTGATCCTGAGTACTCTTTAGTTGAAAACTCATAAGCTGAGATATCATTGCCTATAGATTAGGTTTGGGATCTTGAATAGGAATGGTTTCCTTTTCCAATTGATGAAGCCAGGAGGTGAAACTTACCTTGTATTAAAAGTTGATGCTTCATTAAGAGTTACACCATTTTTCTAAGAAAGATAGGATTTTTACACCACCCAAAATTGTAGTTATTTGAGTATAGATTACCTTGATTATTACCACACTAATTTCCTACATAGTTTACTGGCTCTATCTGTTGAGATATGAGGCATTGTCCATTAGCATGACTATCTCCACAATAATCACAAGGCACATAGATAGCGTTCGCTCTCATGTGTCCATCATTGGATCGGCTTACTTGAGTTTCTAGGTGGTCAAACCTCTTATTGATAGTATGTAACATTGCCATTAACTGTGAAGAAGGGTCCTCAGTAACTTTCTTCACTACTCTTCTTTCATTGTTATTCTGGATAAAGTCAGCTAATAAGTCATCTAAACATTTTTAGACATAATTTATTGGTTGCTTTATAATTCCCCCATTAGTGACAACGTTCAATTATGATTAAGATTCAGGAGTCAAACGAGTACAGAAGATTTGAAGCAATACCTATTTTTCTAAATTATTACCTGGACTCTGCCTGACAAGCAACTTAAATCTCTCCTACGCTTCATATAAATGTTCACCAAACTGTTGACAAAAGTTAGAAAGAGCAGCTCTTGCATCTACCATCTTGTTGTATGGAAACAATCTTGATCTGAACTTTTCTTCTAATGTTTCCCAAGAGGTAATGCTACTCTCTTCTAAACCATTAAGCCATTCTTTAGCTTTTCCTTGTAGAGAGTATGGGAAGAGCCGAAGACGGATCACATCACTAGGAACTCCATTCTACTTGAAATAGTCACAAACATCAAGAAATTGTATGAGATACCGATTTGGATCTTCTGTGTTGTTTCCTGCATACTGACCCTGTAGTTCAAGCATCTTAAGCATAGCTTGCTTGATTTCAAAATTGTTGGCTTGAAATGCAGGTATTTTGATTACGGACTGATAACCTCGAGATTGCCTTCCTAGAAAATCATTGACACCCAATGTATCATTCTCATCCTCAGCCACCTCTTTGCTTATGGTTTCTTCTTCCTTGTGATTTGAATGCTAAGGTGGTGTTGTCTCTAAAAGTTCGCTAACCTTCCTTGTCTTCTTAGATGTTTTCTTTGCTCCGCCTGACATAAAATGTGAAGCCCTACAAAGACAAAGAGACAAAGATCAAATATCAAACTGAAAGAACAAGAAAAAAAATTTGCTTAAGCTTAAAATACTAAAGGTCCTCTAATACTAAAACTTTGTTGCCTTGATTCCCCGGCAACGGTGCCAAAAACTTGATGCTCTCCGCAAGTATACAGGTCGTGCCAAGTAATGAAGTGATAAGAGGAGTATCGTCCCACGTAGAATCAATCAATTAATTTTTAGGTATTAAAATCTCAATTTCTTTTAAGTTAAACAAATCTAGTTATGAGTAAATTCAAAGGAAATTAATTAACGAGAACTATCAATATCAAACACAACCTAGAGTCACTAATCCCTCACTAGCGCTCCAAATCTTAAATCCATTTAATTAGTTAATCTCAAATGTTAATTTTTGTTAATCTTGAGTATTAATAGCTATAAGTGCCTGTCGGTTCACTCACAACCCTCTCTTAAGTATAATTGTTATGTCTAACCTAATTACTCAAGAGGCAAGATAACTCAAACACACTCTTCAACAATTATATGGGGCTATTAGGTATATGTCTATCCTAATCACAAATTAAATCGTAATCTAATCCCATATTACTTAATCTCATAGCCTAACTAAAATTTCCTTCGTCAAGGTAAATCCTAATACTCAAATTCACATCTAATGGTGGCCAATAATCAAACAGACATAATAAAGCAAGATCAAGTAACCAAAATTAACATAAATCATAACTAATAAATCATGGAAATAAAATATATTTCTCTAGTAAGTTCATAGTTTCTCTAGGTCTAAAAAGAAAATTAACCACACATGGCAAAAATAAAATCCATAATGAAACATAGAAATTCATATTCAAAGAATAAAAAAAGAGAAAGAGAGAAATCAAATCTTTTGAATTTCACTACCACCTCCTTTAATTCTTCGTTCCTCTTTCTGCTCGATCTCCAATGCTGACTTTCTTGTTCAGCTTTGATGTGTTTTTCGTTCGCCACTCTCTCGCTGATTTTATAGATTTTCAGTTGGGCTGGTGCCAGGTCTTATCCTTTTTTTCCTTTTCAATAGATATATTGTATCCCTTTTTCTAGAGCCGGTAAAACGGGTCCAACCCGCAGGCCGCGGGTTTTGACAGGGTTAGGGTTGAGGTTTTTTAGGCCCGAAAAAATGAGGGCCGCATAGGCCCGCACCGCTCAGCCTGTGGGTTCATGCCGCTGGCCCGCATTTTTTTTGTTTTTTTTAGTATGAGTGCCTTGCTTGGATTTTGGGTTGTTGCTTGTTAGGTTTGTGTCCAGATATATATATATATATATATATATATTGTTAGCAATGAGTCCAAAGTCTATGTATCTTCTCTGATGCCCCTCTCGATCTCTCTTCCCCTCCCTCAAATAGTCAAATCTCACCAACTTTTTCTGATCCCCATGGTCACATCATCCTTCCCTCTCTTTCTCTATTTTTTTTATTCTCTCACTTCTTATCTTCCTTCCTCATAGTTTCACACTCTCAAGTCTCACCCCATAAATTCCACACCCATACATACCATGACCTCACTCAATCACTCATCATTAGATCCAAGTCCAACTCTCAAAACTCAAAAATCAATCTCATCAATTCATTTAGCTCTTTCAACTTTTCTATTTTTCTCGCAATCTCACCTCGCCCGACTCTCAATCTCTCATCCAAATTCCAGCCCTAAGTCCTTAATCGGCCAAGCGGAGTTGCAGTGTACCGTTGTTGCCTCTCGCAGTTGTCGGCTAGCCGCGTCTTCTTCCCTTATCTCTTCAGTTGTCATCGTGGTCCTCGCTCCTCACTCCTCACTCCTGAAGTCATCGCCTTCTCCGGTGCTTTGTGGAATCATGGTGGTTGACTGCTAATCATGACATATGTGACTATGTGAGCTCTTATAATAATTTTTTCCTCTTCCATACACCGATACACGACACTCTAATTAGATTTAGAAGTAGCTTTGCACTTGATTTGAGTTCTACTTATTTGTTCCTTGCGGCCTTCTTTTCACATGATACTTTTGTCTAGAAATTTACTAGCATTGGCTGGTTTTACATTTGCACTTGATTTTGTTGGTTTTTTTCCCCACTGAGTTATGAGTTCTGACGTTCTATTTGGTTTACTTGAGGGCTCGTCCATCTTTTTTTTTCTAGAAAACCAAAAACCTTGAAAAAACGAAAAAAAAATTATGGGCTGTGGGCTAGCCCATGAACCCACACATGCAGGTTAGGGTTGGTGATTTTCCAACCAGCGCAAGTACGGGCCGCACAGGCCCGCACTGCACAGCCCGCGAGTTGGTGCCCGCGGGATGGCCCATATTACCAGCTTTACCTTTTTCCACCATCATTTACAAATCTCTATCTGCAACAATTATTTTTATCTTTTTCCAATTCGTGGACCCCATATCTTTATCTCTTCACAATAATGTATCTTTGATCATTATTGCCATGGGATCTATTGCATTTCAATCTTGCTTCTCCTTCAATTGCCGTGAGACCTATGTATGGGTAATAGCTTGTGCTCCTATTTTTTATTTATTTTGATTCCCCTTTTTTATCTCTTTTCTTCATATAATATCTCTTGCATCATAAAATAAGATATGAATAAATTTTATATCAAAATTTCTTTTTATCATAAACTTAATTAAAAGATAGAAAATATATAAAAGATAATTAAATAGGTATAAAATATTAATAAATTTAATCAATTATGTCCTAAAATTTGTATCTATTTAATTATAAAATATAACATGTCAAAGCAAATAATGGAACTGTTGAAATGTAACAATTAAAAATGTCGTTAATATAGATTATCTTTGAATAACATTCAAGAGACATGGTGCATGAATTCTGAAGTCACGTTATTATGATAAGTGACAAATTGTTGCTACTATGTGCCTGTTTAGATTAGTACTAGACAATCGTGATTGTGATTTATATAAGTGACATTGGTTAAAAGTGTCGTTGGTCAATTGTGGTTAATCGTGATTTTTATTTGTATATTTTGACAACTATAGATTAGTTAGACAAACTTATAACAATTTCTGTTAGCTTGATTAGTGTGATTAATTGTAATTCTGTTATTCATTATTGTATTTTAGTTATTCTTTTCCTTGTAACATGGTGTATATAAACAGATGAGATATTCAATAATAGACAATTCCATTTTTTCCAGTTACTATAACATGGTATCTAGAGCTATGTGACTTTTTTTTCTCTTTCTCTCACTTTACCTTTTTTCGTCTCGTCATTTTCTCCGCCACTTTGCCCTATTCTTTTTTGTTTTCTCTACCACTGACCTTCATGGCTTCCGATCCTTTTGTCGATCAATCTAGCCGATACTATATCCATCCCAGCGAGAACCCTATATTGATCTTGGTTACAACTCCTCTTGATGGCTCGAATTACCACAGATGGGCTCGAGCGATGCGCATGGCTTTGTTATCCAAGAACAAACTCTACTTCATTGATGGTTCGCTCCTTCAGCCAATGACTTCTGATCCTTCCTTTCCGGCGTGAGAGCATTGCAAAAATTTAGTGCAAGGTTGGTTGCTTAAATTACTTTCTCCTACCATTGCTAAGAGTATATTGTGGTTTGATTCTGCCACTGCAATTTGGTCTGATTTGCAATCTCGATATTTTTAATCCGATTTGTTTCATATCACTAAGCTTCAAGAGGAAATCTACTCTTTGAAGTTGGGGAGTTTAGGTGTGAGTGAGTTATATACTCATTTGAAGATCCTCTAGGACGAGTTGGCTAAAATTCAGCCACTCAAGGCTTGTGCGTTGGTTTGATAGTGATAGCTCTTACTCACAGGGATAAAGATCAGGTCATTCACTTCCTCCATGGTCTTAATAAGCAATACACGTTGGTCAAGTCTCAGATTCTCTTGCTCAATCCTCTGCCTTCGATCACTAAGGTATTTTCACATGTCATTCAGTAAGAATGCGAGCATCGTCCCTTGCCTAATTCTCCTACAGTACTTTTGGCTAAGTCAGCACTGCCACAATCCTCTATTCCTCCTAAATCACATTTTCTACCGTCTAGGATAGAGATATGTACCTATTGTGGCAAACCAAGGCATACAGAGGACACTTGCTACCATAAACATGATTTCCCCTGGCTTCAAGTTCTGCAATCAGTCTAGTTCCTTGGTCAGCAATATAGTTTCTTCATTCAATTCTGCTCTGGATTCTTCTTCTACGAAGTCTGCACCTCTTTCTCAGATGTCTACTAGAGCTTATTTGCTTCCTTTACTTTCATCAGAACAATAGCAGCGACTCCTCATCCTACTTCTGCCTCCACCTTCTGCTTCTATCAATCATCTTTCTACCTCTTCCACTCTTCCCGTCGCAAGTATCTGCAACAACATTTTTCCTCTTGTCTTGATACCTGGATCATTGATTCAAGGGCCTCAGATCATGTTTGTTGCTCTTTAGATTTGTTCCTTTCCTATTCGTCTATAGCTCCTCTTCGTGTTCATTTACCAACTGGTACTTATACCAATGCTCAATATTATGGTTCTGTTTGCTTATCTTCTTCATTAGTTTTACTTAATGTCCTTTCTATTCCTGATTTTACTTACAACTTTATCTCTGTTTCTAAGCTCACTCAATCTCTTAATTGTGCATTGACTTTTTCTGCTAATTCTTGTCAGATATACTCACTCCTGCCTTTAGTGATGATTGGTGCAGCTAGATGTTTTGATGGGCTTTATGTTTTTCATACAAATAAGTCACCTTCCTCTCCTGTTTCTCAAGTCCAGTTGGCCATTACCACTCCAGCCTCTCAGTTTAATTTATGGCATCTCCGATTAGGCCATGTTCCCAATACTACTCTTACTGTCTTGAATAAACTTGCTACAGACATTACATGTACTCCTTTACCTTTATGATGTGATACTTGTCATTTTGCTAGGTAGAAACGCCTTACTTTTCCTTTAAGCACAAGTTCTTGTACTGCAACATTCAATTTAATACATGATGATATTTGGGGCCCTTTTTCTGTGCTTTCTGTGCAAGGTTTTCGTTATTTCTTGACTGTTATTGATGATTATTCCCGCTATACATGGGTCTTTTTAATGAAAACCAAATCTGAAGCTCGTGATCATCTTAAAGCATTTTTGGCACTTGTAGAAACTCAATTTTCAGCAAAAGTTAAAATTCTTCGCATTAATAATGGTGTTGAATTTTTTATGCCTTCTTATTTTGCTTCTAAGTGAATTTGGCATCAAACCTCTTGTGTGGCCACTCCACAACAAAATGGTTTAGTCAAACAAAAACACCAACATATTCTTAATGTTGCACGTGCCTTACTTTTTCAATCTCATATTCCTATTTGCTATTGGTCTTTTGTAATTCAACATGTTGTTTTCATCATTAACCGATTACCTACTACTGTTTTAAACAATTTCACTCCTTTTGAAAGCTTGTTTCATATTGCACCTTTATATTTTGACTTTAGAGTCTTTGGCAGCCTCTATTTTGCTATATCTTTAGCTTTATATAGGTCCAAGTTTGACTCTCGTGCCAGAAAATGTGCTTTTTTGGGTTATCCTTTGGGTTCTAACGCTTATACGTTATCGGATTTATCTATAAATCAAATTTTTCTTTCTAGGAATGTTGTCTTTCATGAACTTGTGTTTCTCTTTCATTCCTCTTCCCATTCAACCTTGTCTCCTTCTTCCCCTTATCCTGATCCTATCATCCAAGACTTCCCCACTTTCCTTGATGAGTCTATTCCTTTGTCTCCTTCTTCTTCATCTTGACCCAATCCTCAGTACTCAACCCCTCCTTCTTCTTCTACCTCCTCTTCCTCTCCCTTACCTCGCCGCTCTACTAGAACCCATAAACCACCTTCTTATCTGCATGATTATCATTGCACCCTCTCTTCCTCTGCTACCTACTCATCATCACATGGCATTCCTAGGTATTCTCTCTCTTCTGTTCTTTCCTATTTAGCCTTGACTCCCACTTACAAAAGTTTTGTTTTATCTGTTTCCTGCACTTTTGATCCAACTACTTATAATAAGGTTATTCAGTATTCTGTTTGGAGGGATGCCATGGATTCTAAAATTAAGGCTCTTAAGCAGAATAAGACTTGAACCCTAACTACTTTACCACAGGGAAAACGACCTATTGGTTGCAAGTGGGTGTTTAAAACTAAGTATAAGGCCAATGGTGAGATAGAGAGACATAAGGCATGTTTGGTTGCTAAAGGATATACTCAAGTAGAGGGTGTTGATTATCCTGACACTTTTTCTCCTGTGGCTAAAATAACTACTTTACGTTTACTACTTTCCATTGCAGCCACCAAGAATTGGCATTTGCATCAGCTTGATGTGAACAATGCCTTCCTTCATGGTGATTTAAATAAAGATGTCTACATGGAGCTCCCTAATAGTTTTACTCCTCCTCAATCTAACATGGTTTGTAAGCTTCAAAAATCATTATATGGTCTCAAACAAGCTAGTAGGCAATGGTATTCTATGCTATCTTCTGCTTTACTTTCCTAATGTTAGACCCAATCAGCATCTGATCATTCTTTATTTCTAAAGGTTTCTTCTACTTCCTTTACTGCTATATTGGTTTATATTGACGATATCGTCTTGGTTGGTAATGACCTGACTGAAATCACTGCCATTAAGAAGAATTTGGATGAGGCTTTTACCATTAAAGATCTTAGAGAGTTGTGTTATTTTCTTGGGCTTGAATTGGCTCATTCTAAGTCTGGAATTTTTTTGTCTCAGCGTAAATTTGCTCTTGAATTGCTTGAAGATGCAGGTTTTTTGGCTTGTAAGCCTACGTCCACTCCATGGATCCCCATCTCAAGCTCTCCAAATTGAAGGGCGCTCCATTAGCCAATCCCCAAGAGTTTTGGTGCCTCATTGGCAGACTTCAATACTTGACTACAACTTGCCTAGATATTAGTTTTGTCACTCAGCAATTAAGTCAGTTTCTTGCTGCCTTTTTGGATGCTCATCTTCAAGCCGCTTACAGGGTCTTACGGTACCTTAAGTCTAATCATGGTGCTGGAATTTATTTTTCTGTTGATTCTGATTTAAAACTTGGTACTTATAGTGATTCTGATTGGGTCGGGTGTGTTGACACTCGTCATTCCGTTACTGGGTATGCTATTTTTCTTGGTTCTTCCCTTATTTCTTAGAAAACCAAAAAACAAACAACTGTTTCTACCTCTTCTTCTGAGGCTGAATATAGGGCTCTTGGTTCCACCACTTATGAGGTTCAATGGTTACTTTATTTTCTCCTTGATTTTGACATCTCCCACATTAATCCTACTTTTGTTTAATACGACAACCAATCTGCCATTCAAATAGCTTCCAACCCCACCTTTCATGAAAGGACTAAACATATAGAGATTGGATTGTCATCTAGTTTGTGAGAAAGTGCAGGCCAAGGTGAAGCAACTCATGCCTATTCGTACACAAGATCAACTTGTAAATGTGTTTACTAAGCCTTTTCATCCTACTCATTTTCATGAGCTCATTTCCAAGCTTGGCATTATCAATATCCATGCTCCAGCTTGCAAGGGGATGACAACTACAGATTAGTTAGACTTAACTTATAACAATTTCCATTAGCTTGATTAGTGTGATTAGTTGTAATTCTTTTATTCATTGTTGTAACTTAGTTATTCTTTTCCTTGTAACATTCTGTATATAAACAGATGAGATATTCAATAATAGACAATTCCATTTTTTCCAATTACTGTAACATATTTCTTTCCACAAGTGACTTTAAAAGTTATGATTATATTTGTATTTAATTTATTAAAAGTACTTATGAATTTATAATTACCAAAATGGTATGAATTTTATAAAGTTATATTTAACAAAGGAAATAAATGAAATTGATTGTAAAAATGACATAAAACTTCATGACAAGGTGTATATACAACGAAAAGAAAAATTACAAATGTTGAAGTATATTTAATAAGTCTTTCTTGCCCTTTGCTTTTGGTTGAGGGAAAGGCTTTTCCTGTAATAAACGGTGTCATAGGTGATCAGGGTCATGTGGAGGCTTATTTTCTGGAGGTGGTTTCTCACCCTTTGGTTTTGGTTCAGGGAAAGGCTTATATTTTAGGAATGGCTTCTCCTCCGATAAACAGTGCCCTGTGTGATCAAGATCATGGGGAGGCTCATTTTTAGGAAGGGGCTTCTCACCCCTGGGTTTTGATTCAGGTATTGGCTTGTTCTTTGGTGGTGGCTTCTCTCCCCTTGCAGGTTTATCTATGGCTTTAGGCGGCTTGTCACCGGGAAATGGTTTAGGCTCACCAATGGGCTTGGGAGGTTTGTGGCCAGGGAAGGGCTTTCCATGGAAAGGTTCATCAACAAGCCTATATGGTTTGTGTCCAGGGAAATGCTCATGGTGAAAATCTGTAGTGAGTGGAGTGATGAGAAGCACCACTCCTAAGAAGAACACAAGTAAACTAGTAGAAGAAAAAGCCATGCTTTGGTAGATAGCCGAGAAGTGGAAAATGGGCGTTGTGTTATATAGGACAACATGAGGGCCAAAAGGTATGCTACGTCACTCATCATGTCACTCGATCCTGACTATCAACGCTTTCATACGACTATGGTCCTCTATGATTCTTCTCCAGTTGAAAACTTTGACCCAACCCGTCCTTGCTTAGTTATGTCTCTCTGTGGTCAATAATGTTGCAGAAGTGGGATATATAGAGCGTAACCAATTATACTAAAAAATCACAATACTAGAAAATAGAGTTTCTAGACGCAATTTAATAATTTAATAAATCACAACTACTATATCTAATATCAACTAATAAATAATAAATAGGACAATAATAAGAGAAATACCAGAATCTAAATTTCACTCTAAATAATTTACAAGTGAAATATTATTAAAGAGAAGGAGATACAAAATGCCTTATAGAAGGAAGTAGGCAAATTGTGAGGTGAGATTAAAGGGAAGGAGGATAGCTCCTTTTATAGTATCAGGAGCGCCTCCTCCCTTGCAAATTTAGCAATGTGGGACATTTTTCCCACAACCAACAAATCTCCACCTTAGGAAAATTCCCACATTCGTAATTCTCTTAATTATAAATTCTATTTACAATTCAACAGTCAATGTTCAATAATGTTGATTAGATCAAAACAATGTTAAAATTTGACTAAAGTTACCACCTTTGTTAGCATATCAGCAAGATTCTTACTTGTTCGTATCTTCTGTATCATGACTCTACCTTCTTATAAAATTTCTAGTACAAAGTGATTTCGAACATCAATGTGCTTCGTCCTTGTATGGTAAACTTAGTTCTTTGCTAATTGATTAGCACTTTGGCTATCACAAAATACTATGATGCATTCTTGACCAATACCAAGTTCTCTAAGCAATCCTTGAAGACAAATTGCCTCCTTCACAGCCTCTGTAATTTCCATGTACTCTGCCTCTATGGTAGACAAAGCAATTATTGACTGCAAAGTTGACTTCCAACTAATTGGTTCCTTTGCAAGAGTAAACACATAACCAGTAATTGATCTTCGTTTGTCCAAATTACCTACAAAATCTGAGTCACAATACCCAACTAAAGATCAATCATCTTCCTACTCCAAAACCAATCCATAATCCACAGTATTATATATATACCGTAGAATCCATTTCACAGCTTGCCAATGCTCATTTCTTGGATCATGCATATACCTACTCATAACTCCAACAACCTGTGAAATGTCAAGTTTTGTATAAACAATTGCATACATCAAGCTACCAACAACATTTATGTATGGTACCCTTGACATATAGTCTCATTCATCTTCATCCTTTGGCAACATATCAACACTAAGCTTAAAATGAGGGGAAAGTGGAGTGCTAACCGGCTTTATTCTCTCATCCATACCAGATCGATTTAGCACCCTCTTCAAATACTTCCTCTGAGATAAAAAAAGTTTCTTTGATTGTCTATCTCTTGTTATCTCCATACCGAGAATCTTCTTTGCCTCTCCTAAGTCCTTCATCTCAAATTTCCCTTTTAGTTGAACCTTCAACTTCTCAATTTTTGCTTGATTTTTTGAAGCTATCAACACATCATCAACATATAAGAAGAGATATATAAAGGATCTATCTTCAAGCCTTCACAAATAGACACAATGATCATATCTACTTCTTTTATACTTATGCCGCAACATAAACTTGTCAAATCGTTTATACTATTGTCTCAAAGATTGTTTCAATCCGTATAACGATTTTTCAAGTTTACACACCATATTCTCCTTTCTAGCAAATTTGAATCCTTCCAGCTGAGTCATGTAAATTTCCTCTTCCAAGTCTCCATTTAGAAATGTAGTTTTAACATCTATCTGAACTAGTTCCAAATCCAACTATGCTACCAAAGCCAACAAAATTCTAATAGAGGAATGTTTCACAATTGGAGAAAATACCTCATTATAATCAGTTCCCTCCTTCTGAGCATAGCCTTTAGCTACCAATCTTGCTTTGTAGCGTACATTACCTTGGTTAGGAAATCTTTCTTTCTTTGCATATAGCCATTTGCAACCAATTACCTTCTTACCCTTCGGGAGTTTGGGTAATTTACATGTACCATTCTAATGAAGAGACTGCATTTTTTCATTCATGGCATTCCTCCACTTATCCTTTTCTGAGCTCTGGACAACCCACTTATGAGTTAAAGGAATATCATCAGCTGCAATTGAGGTTGCACAAGCCACCATGTCCTCAAAACAAGTAGGCTTTCTTATTATTCATTTTGGCTTGCTGGTTGCTATTGATTCACGTTGTTGTTGAGGTTCATGAGTTGAAACCTCCCTTTCAACTAGCTCTTCATCTGCTATAGGACAGTCATCTTTTGTTTCCCCGTCTGCACCTTGTACTAGGAAAATCAATTTTCCTTTAAACTCTACATGCTTTGAAACACCATCATTTTGCTTGGAATCTTCAGCTACTACCTTTCTCACTATGGCAGATTCATCAAAGGTAACATCCCTGCTGAATACAATCTTCTTTGTCTCTGGACACCATAAATTATATCTTTTCACTCCAAAAGTGATTCCTAAAAAAATGGCTTTCTTTGCTCTCGGATCCATCATTTTGCTTGGAATCTTCAGCTACTACCTTTCTCACTATGGCAGATTCATCAAAGGTAACATCCCTGCTGAATACAATCTTCTTTGTCTCTGGACACCATAAATTATATCTTTTCACTCCAAAAGTGATTCCTAAAAAAATGGCTTTCTTTGCTCTCGGATCCAATTCTAATTCTTTCACATGGTAGTATGCAATTGAGCCAAATATATGTAAAGAATCATAATCTGTAGCAAGTTTTTCATACTATTATTTTAATGATGTCTTACCACCAATAGCAGAAGATGGTACACAATTAATAAGGTGGCTCGCATATGTAATAGCCTCAGCCCAAAATTCTTTGCCCAAGCCAGCATTGGACAACATACACCGAACCTTCTCCAGTAAAGTCTGATTCATGCGTTCTGCCACTCCATTCTGTTGTGGTGTATGCCTAACTATGAAGTGTTTGAAGATGCCATTATCCTCACAAAACTTTTAAAAAGGATCATTCATGTATTCTCCTCCGTTATCAGTATGAAGGCATTTATGATGGAAATTATGCCTTAAGGGCCAATCATTGTACTTTAAACATTATTAATTTAATGAAATTTTTCCATTTTATTATCATATTATTTACATGTTAACTGTGATAATTATATCCTTGGATAAATCATAAATATTGTCCTAAAATGTCCGTGGTCGATCATCTATGCGAGAGCAGAGATGAAACAAGACCAATATAACTTTGATAAGATATAGAGATACGAATCAAAGTCTTAGGCACTTGTAAGAGTACAAGGTGCTGGACCGACCTATTATGAAAAAGCTACATGGATCAAGTTATAAGCTTTTATCATGTACAACCACGTCACAATGGCCTTTGACCTGAGGTCATCATGGATTCCTACATGAGAATTGCTAAGCTTTAAACTAGTCAAAAGTTACTTTTGATCAAGTGATGATAAAGGCTACGATCAAGCTTGGTGGTTTTTCATGCAGAGGAATATGAATGATCAAGATGGAATTTGTCCCTCACATTAGTAGAGAGATATTACTGGGCCCCTCGATGAGTGGTCTGAGAAATGTATGGTCATACTACGA
Source organism: Inga laurina (assembly GCA_963855925.1). Classification (NCBI taxonomy): domain Eukaryota; kingdom Viridiplantae; phylum Streptophyta; class Magnoliopsida; order Fabales; family Fabaceae; genus Inga; species Inga laurina. The sequence goes on from OY979709.1 coordinate 57,440,539, forward strand.
TGGAAAGGAGTTTCCATTTCTATTGTCAAACTACTCAGGAATTGAGAAAGTAATGGTCAGGAACAAGAGGATGACATTATACATGCCTCATCCTTCACCGATATATCGTGTGACAAAAGGGACGTGATATGATTATATAACAGGTTGCATCGTGTTAACGATCCTCATATGAATTGGGTAGTCGTAATGTCTTGCTAGAGGCCGCTTGTGACTTGTGGGTTAGTATAGTTATTGGCCTACTACCAACTTCGTATGGGCCAATAGGGTCGCATACAAGAATAACCCAACACAAGATAATGTTTAATCTAGGGTGGATGAATTATATATATATATATAATATAAAAATTCATTAATGATATTATATGTATGTATGTATGTATGTATGTATGTATGTATGTATGTATGTATGTATGTATGTATGTATTTTCGAAATACATATTATATATACTATATGATATTATTATATTAGGTTAGTTTTAAATTTAATTTTATTAAGATAAATTAGATTTAATAACTAACATGATAGAGATATAATATCTCAGATTTAATTTATGAAGATAAATTAAATCTAATAGCTCTTTATTTGGATTAAATAAATAGGTTAAATTAAAACTGTTGGACAGATTTAATTTAATCTGAATTTATTTAATTAGCTCATCAAGATAACTAATTTTTAATTAATTTAAAAATTAATAAAGATTAATTTTGAAATTTGAATATAGTCATCATAGGTTATAAACTTGATAGAGCAGATATACTCATACACGTATGAGAATTCAGAGCCGCAAGGGAAACCCTAGGAGACATTGGAGATGCTAGCACGTAGTCTGTGTTGGAGAGCATTCGTGTAGATACCGGTAGAGAGAGTGGACTTGATGTGTTGGCTCCTAGAGATCGAAAACCTTGAATTAAAAGGTACGAATTTTTCTAACTCGGTTTAAACGCTGTTGATAAATCCTCGATTAGGATCGGCAAAAATTTTAAAATTCTTCTGCTGAGCCTGCCGATCCTAACAATTTAATCCTCCTGCTGGTTTATGTTTCTATCATTACCTTTCATTTGAGAAAGATTCCCAACATTTCATCCTTGGTCTTCATTGTATACACCCAGACTTTTGGGAAAAATCATCAACAAAGGTTACAAAATAATGTTTTCCTCCCAATGACGGTGTTTTAGAAGGACCCCAAACATCAGGGTGAACATAATCCAAAATACCTTTTGTATTATGGATGGTTGTTCCGAACTTAACCCTTGTCTGTTTCCCCTTTACACAGTACTCACAAAAATCCAAACTATAATGTTTTAATCATTTTAACAACCCTTGATCTGATAGGGTTTTCAAGGATTTTCCTCAAGCATGTCCTAAGCGCATATGCCACAACCTCGCCGCTTCTACTTCCTTCTCATCACTGGATGACACTGTTGCTGTTCTAATAACCATGCTACCTTGATAGTGGTACGTGTTATTGTTCTTTCATATACCCTTCATTACCACCAGTGCACCGAAAAACATCTTTATTACTCCACTTTCTATACTAATTTTGAATCCCTTTGAGTCTAGAGTTCCCACATAAATGAGATTTTTCTTCAGATCCGATACATATCGAACGTCTGTCAATGTTTTTATCAATCCATCATAGTTCCTCAATCTAATTGAGCTAATGCCATATGCGGTAAGAGAGGTGTTATCTGCTATGTGGACAAGTCCACATCCTCCTTCTTGGAAATCAACAAACTAGTCTCGATTGGGACACATATGATGGCTGTAAGTTGAGTCTAACAGCCATACGCCTGACAATTTTGATGACGTCGTTGTAGATAGTGAGAAATTTGAATTCTCATAATCACAGTCAGCTATATTTGAATCCATAGTAGTCTTCCCATTGCCTTGTTTGGATTTATTCTTCAATTTTGGACAATCCTTCTTCTAGTGGCCTTTTTCTCGACAAAAAGCACATTCATCTTTACTGGGTCTGGACCTCGATTTGGATCTTCCTTTCCTCGATCTTGATTGATTTTCAGCTCGTCCTCTTGTGACTAGTGCCTCTGCTTCTCCACCTCTTTGTTTCTCTTTCTTTCTTTATTCATAGCTGTATAGCGCAAAACAAACTTCTCTAAGAGATACTTCCTTTTCGCCGTGAAGTAGAGTAGTCTCCAAGTGCTCGTACTCATCAGGAAGTGATCCTAACAACATCAAGGCCAGATTTCATCTTTGAAGGTCATGTCCAGATTTTGAAAATTTGTTACCAACTTATTGAAGCTGGTAATATGAGCATTCATTGTGGTACTAGGAACATAGGTGAAGCGAAACAATCTTTTCTTCATATGAAGTTTATTCTAAGTGCTTTTCTTCAAAAAAATTTCCTCTAGTGCCTTCCACAATCTATATCTAGAAGTTTCCTTTATGTGTGGATACTTCTGTTCTCTTGAAAGGAACGATCAAATGGTACCACAAGAATATGATTGATCCTACTCCAATCTTCCTCCCCCACGCTATCTGGTTTTCTCTCTTCAATAGCAAAGTCTAGTCCTTGTTGCAAAAGGACATCAAAAACCTCGCTCTGCCACATCCCAAAATGTCCAGATCCGTCAAATATTTCAACTGCAACCTTCGTATTGGCTCGCATTGGACACAATCTTGTCATAAGTGAAGATGCCAACGACGAGTTGTTGACATTTGATGTGGATTCTTCAATCTTCTTGTCCGTCATTTCTGTTCCAATTACTATTTAACAGATGTCAATACAAAAGCCCAAAGTAATTCTTTTTTGATGTGGAAGTTCATATTACATTACAACTGTAACGCCCCAAATTTTGATTAAGGGCTAATGTTGATTATTGAGAATGTAATTGTGGAGTAAGTCAGAATTCTTATGTGTTTTATGACAATATTAATTAATATGTCATAATTGGTGGTAAAATTGATAGAATGGAATTATTGGCCATAAGTTGGTGATTAATGGAGAAATTAATTACTAACTAAGAGAAAATGGAGAAGTCTGATTAAATGGCTAATGGAGGGATTAGAGTAGCTAATTAGAGGCTTATTATATGAGAGCCAATGGGAAGAAGACATGTGGCAAGTTGGTGTAGGGTGAGGAGTTGAGGAAAAGTCAAAAGAAGATTTTAAAAATCATTTCTCTCTCCTCTCTTCCCTCTCTTCACGCTGAACAAGTATGGTGGGAGGGAGTATGATTATTTTTCATCTCTTCACTCTTCCTCACTCTTATCTCTCTCTCTCTCTCGTCCTCTCTCTCTCTCTCTCTTCTTTTCTAATCCAACACCATTATTACAGAAAATAGAGGAAGAAAAGCTTCAAAAAGGTAAGGGAAATGTCCTTAAATGCTCAAACTCATTTCTTTAAAATTTTTCCTTGTGTGATGAGCTTTATTTTGATGGGTGTAGTGTGTCCATTGGTATTGATTTGTGGCTCCAAGGAATTATGGAAGTTAGAGAATCAAAAGTCCTTTTGGAAAATTTGAAGAGGTAAGTGAAACCTATCTATCCATCTAAATTTTGTGCCATTTAGATTAGTTTCAAATTTATGGAAATTTATTATCTATTTTCGTAAATAAGAGACATTGGACATTTGGCATGTTATTGGTATGGAAATGGTATATTTGGAATGTATATGGATAGATAGGATTGATTAGGTATTGAATGGTTAAGTTTAGTGATTTTGGAAATTTAGTGTTTGATGTTGCCAAAGACCAAAGCTTGTTAATGGAGTAGGAATTTGGTTGATTTAATGGTTTTATTGGATTCCTTGAGTGATTTTGTGTGGGGATAGCTTTGGTTGAGGTTTTAGGTCCATTGAAAGCTCTTTGGAAAATTCTGGGGAATGTTGTCATTATTTCTGCTTTTTATGGGTTCTGATAAGGTCACTCGAGTGATCTGTGGTTCGCTCGAGTGAGGGATGAATATCACTTGGGTGAGGTTGGGTTCCACTCCAGTGAGTCAGTGAAATTCCTCATTTTCCCTTCAGTTTTTATATTGCACTTCTGTGAAAAGGGCAAGGGCGTTGCCTCACCTGCGAGTGTGGTGGGTTCTCACTCGAATGCTGGTGTATTAGACACCCAGAACTTGCCTCTCGGGTTGTCACTCACGGATGAATGCAAGATTGTCTCTCAACACTCTCGAGAATTCAGTCTCCACTTGAGTGAGAAGTCTCATGCTCGAGTGCTTCTTTCCTCTGAAAACTCCCATTGCTCTTGGGTTCTCACTTCCTGAACTTTACTCTCTAGTGCTCGAGTGAAGCATTTGGCTTCCACTCGAGTGAGGTCTTGTGTGCTCGAGTGTCTCTATCTCTGATAAAGTTCTTGTGCTCTCGGGTGCTCACTCGCTAGCCTTCACTCTCTAATACCCGAGTGCAGACCGTACCATCACTCCAGTGAGGCCGTCTTCACTCGAGTGAAGCAGTGAAAAATATCAGTGTTGTGCTTCCAAAAAGGGGATTCCTGGGGTAGTTCTTCCAACCCTTTAGGGCTTTTATTAGAGGCGTTTAAGGGTACTTAAGAGACAATAATGATAACCAATTTAAGTATTGTGAAGGTATTGAGTATTGGACTAAGTGATAATGCATCATCCTTAGCTATGACTTTAGGGTTTGATATTTGCCCAGAGCGTAGAAGACCCGTGCCTGCTCAAGAGCGGAAAGACCAAGGTAGTAACACTTTATCTTATATCATGTATATTGCATTGCTTGTTTGCATTAGTCATTGATTACAGATACAGTGAGGGGACGTGGCGAAAGTTTGGCCTTGAATACAGATACAGTGAGGGGACGTGGCGAAAGCCCGACCTTGTATACAGTGAAGGGGACGTGGCAATATGCCTAGCCTCGATTATTGATTGCTGCATTGTGATATATGATTGCCACATTGTGATATATGCTTGCCAACTTTGTTTAATATGCATCATATACGTAAACTGTTGCTACTGGGATTCTTTAGAATATCATTCTTTCCAAATAACATTTTTAGACAGGGCAAGTGGATCAAGAAGCAAGCATGCGCATAAGGGCAACTAGGACGGCCGGCGGTAGTTTTAGATAGAGACTTTCGGTTTTTGATTGGTTATCATTTTAGACGGATGTATGTATTGAATAGATTATAGAATTATAGTTTGTGTAATCCCTGGTATGGATATTGAGATAGGCAATGATGCCCTGTATAAACTTTTAGATTAATGTTATTATTCAGGTGAACGTCGGGAATTATGCTTATACTCTATGTTATACATGTGACAAACCGAATAGGCCTATTGATTTTATAAATTAATGAATGGAAATCTATTTGTACAAGTGTTAGTGTTGTAAAAAGTTTTTTTAAATTATTCCGGATCTCTTATTCAATTATGAAATGCATTTAAATGCTAATCCCGGCCTTGACAGTGAAAGGGGTTACAGCAACCACAGAGCATACTCAGACAGAACCTTGGCTCTAATATCAATTGTTGCGGAATTGGGATATATAGAGCATAATTAATTATATTAAAAAATCACAATACTAGAAAACAGAGTTTCTAGATGTAATTTAATAATATAATAAATCACAACTACTATATCTAATATCAACTAATAAATAATAAATAGGACAATAATAAGAGAAATACCAGAATCTAAATTTCACTCTAAAAAATTTCCAAGCGAAATATTTGAAAAGAGAATGAGATACAAAATGCCTTATAGAAGGAAGTAGGCAAATTGTGAGGTGAGATTAATGCCATATAGATAGGAAAACGGGCCGGCCCGTTTAGGCCCAAGTCCAAAAAAGTACATCAAATTTGCTGCCCGGCCCGTTTATGTAAAGTCCGTGGGCTTTAGGCCCGTTTCACTTTTTTCCTTATTTTTCCATGAATTTTTTTCCCTTATTCTCCTAAAGACTAAAATGCCTAATTTAAAACATAAATATTATCTAAGTTTAATAAAACACAAACACTAAGACTTAAGTCCAAACCATAATTAATGTCCAAAACTAATCAAACAAGTCCACAGCCATAATCAAGCAAGTCTACAAATTTCAAATGTCAGTAATAATAGAACATCTAATTTAGATTTTGGCGTACACATACAAAAAAAGAAAAAAGAAAATCAAAGAAGAGAGGCTTCAAATGAGGTATGAGTAAGTGTGAGGTCGTTTCTGATCTGAGGGTTATATTAGGTTAACTCTACCCCCTGAACATTGCTTGCTACCCTGTGCCCAGTAAAAAAAAAAAATTAAACGGCCCTATAAGGCTACGAGAGCCGGCCTTTTTAGGCCCGCCTCTTTTTTTTCGCCCTAATTTACAAACCCGACCCTTGATGGGCTCGGCCCAATTTTACTGGCTCTAATTAAAGTGAAGGAAGAGAACTCCTTTTATAACATAAGGAGCGCCTCCTCCTTACAAATTCAGCGATGTGGGACATTTTTCCCATATCCAACAAATAACTCAATTTTTATTACTTTAGATATTTGACGTCCCAGCTTGCTGCCCCATCTGCTCACTCAAATCCATCTGGTTTTATTGTCCCCACCTTCCTCACAAATACAAGTATAGTAAGTAATTCTCCATGGAAGCTCCTAACTGGTTCCGTTATGAGTTGAGTGAAAAGTGTCAGAATCCAATTCCTTCATCATGTGAACCGGGATACAAATCCATGCCTTGAAGCCAGAAATATTGATGATTGGAGTCGTATTCTGAATATATATATATATATAGGATATAACTTTGAGGATTTTCTTAACATCTACAGTGTGTATATATATACACTACTCCTCATGGCCTTAATATAAGACATATTTGTAAAGCTGATCTTAGTTCTAAATATAAGACATAATTTTTATATTTTTCAATCTTTTCCTAAATTACCCCTATTAATACTCCATCAACAACAATCAATAAGAAGAGGGAATGGGAGAATTAAGGAAGATGACTAGGGTGTTTTAGAAAATATATGTTATACTAACTAACTTCTTTAATATAATCAAATTAGGTAAATATGTCTTATTTTAAGGATTGGAAAGAGTATTATGCAGAGCTGGAAAAACTGGCCGGCCTGTTTAGGCCCTGAAATTTCAAGGGTCGAGCTTAGATTTTTTGCCTTTATAATGAAAACGGGCCTAAAAGAGCGGGCCTTATATAGCTGAGGGACAGCTCGTTTAGGCCCGTTTATTTTTCTATTTTTTAAAATTGTTCATAAAACACCAATATTATTGTTTTTTTTGTTTTGTTAATGAATTTGCAAATATTTAGTTGTTGTTATCATTTTTAGAATTAAAATTCATATAAATATTTTGTGTTAATAACCATAAAATCTAAAAATTTATAAAAAGATATTTCTTATTTCATAAATATTTTTACTAATTTTCTAATTTTTTTCTCATTTTCTTATGATTTTTTTTTCATATCTTAGCTCAGATGGTGATGGCATAAGGGCCCATTTTGATGAAAAAAAAATCATAGGAAAGAAAGGGAAAATTCAATTTTCCCTTTGGAGGCGATAGTTTGGATCGCAATTTTCCCATAAAATCATTTTCCTGTCGCCAGCCTTATTTAAATGAAATGTCACCAAAAATGGTGGGAACCCATTTTCCATCCCATAAGATAATTGGCCAAAGACCCAAATGCCCCTACGGTGATGTTGGATTTGATATAAAAAAAGTAAAAGGGCTTAGAGGAATTCACACAGCTGGACTTAGGATCTGTTTGGTGTGAGGGATTTGGAGGGGAGGGGAGGGAAAATTTTTATGAGTTGAATTTTAAAAGATTGAAGAAGTGGGGTAATAAAATTTTAATAAAGATAATATATAAGATAAAAGAGTAATAAAAATTAATTAAAAATTTTTAATCCCACTTCTCTAATTTTTTTAAATTTAACTTAAAAAAATTTTCCTTCCGCCCATTTTCCCTCCTCTCCCCTCAGACCAAACAAGCCCTTAAAGAAAATGGAGGGAGTTGAAGAATAGAGAGGGTAAATGGCTTTTTCGACGACGACGTGTCAACCAATCAATCCTGAAGAACATGTAGGTTCCTTCTTCTTCATTGATGTGGTTGTTATGTTCTTGTTTGCGTTGAATGTGATGCACCCATGGTCCCTAGTTGCTTGTGTTGAGTTAAATGAAGAGGCTTTGCCTGTTGTAGCTAATTCGGATCAGACGGAGGTGGTGTGCTCTCCATGGTTGGGAGAAATGTTGGTCAACTACAACCTGACCATGAAGTATCCATGCGGTGAACGTGGTTAAATCTATGATACTTCACACAAAAGAAGCGGTCTTAACTAGATGTTGTTGGTGGGTGCACAACGGTTGAGAGTGAAGTTAATAACTATCTCGTGGCCATGAGTTAAATTAGACCACAGAAAGTGGTTATAAGCACATGCAAGTGACGGGTATGTAATGGTTAAGGGTAAAGTTGTTTTGGTCGCATAATCATAAACCACCCATGACACGCATGTAGTTGAAATTGTTTTCATTCATTCATGTATGACTATAACTGATCGGTGGGTATCTCATGATTATTGCTTTGTTACGTTATAAAAAAATAGGGGCAAACATAGTTTCTTTCTTCTATGTTTTTACTACATGCAGCTTATGGTGGTTAAGTCGTGATTATATGGAAATTATTTGAAATGATTTATGACCATGGGTTGCCCATGAAGTGCATATGGTTAAAGAGGTTAAAGTGAAAACACGAGTCTTTAAATAATATTTTAAAAATAAGGGCCTTTAAATAATATTTTTTTAAACTGGGATAAAATTGTCTTTTAACTCATTTTTCTATCTCGTTTTTTTCTAATTAAATAAAAAAATTTCTTTCAACCTATTCTTTTTTTTCCAGTGTCAATCAAACACCATTATGCCAAAATATTTCATCCCTTTCCGCTCTATTCCTTTTCAACTTTTTCTTTGATCCCATGGAAAATGGGAGAGGGGTTATACAAGACAACATGAAGGGCGATGCCACGTCACTCATGATGTCACTCGATACTGACTCTCAACGCTTTCATACGACCGGAGTCCTCTACGATTCCTCTCCAGTTGAATGTGGTTGTTATGTTCTTGTTTGCGTTGAATGTGATGCACCCATGGTCCCTAGTTGCTTGTGTTGAGTTAAATGAAGAGGCTTTGCCTGTTGTAGCTAATTCGGATCAGACGGAGGTGGTGTGCTCTCCATGGTTGGGAGAAATGTTGGTCGACTACAGTCTGACCATGAAGTATCCATGCGGTGAACGTGGTTAAATCTGTGATACTTCACACAAAAGAAGCGGTCTTAACTAGATGTTGTTGGTGGGTGCACAACGGTTCAGAGTAATCACATGCAAGTGATGGGTATGTAATGGTTAAGGGTAAAGTTGGTTTGGTCGCATAACCATAAATCACCCATGACACGCATGTAGTTAAAGTTGTTTTCATTCATTCATGTATGACTATAAGTGACCGGTGGGTATATCATGGTTATTACTTTGTTACGTTATAAAAAAATAGGGGCAAACATAGTTTCTTTCTTCCACGTTTTTACTACATGCAGCTTATGGTGGTTAATTCGTGATTATATGGGAATTATTTGAAATGATTCATGACTATGGGTTGTCCATGAAGTGCACATAGCTTCTTTCTTCCACGTTTTCACTCATTATGTCACTCGATACTGACTCTCAACGCTTTCATACCGGAGTCCTCTACGATTCCTCTCCAGTTGAAAACCTTTTTTTTTTTTTTTGGAATAATAATGACAAGATAGATCTTGAGTTATGTCAAAATGACATTAGACCAAAAACATAAAAGCCCAAATCAATCAATCTTAGCCTAAATTATCTAATATTTAATCTGAACAACAAGTCTTTTTTTTTTTGGGACAAATTAGGATCCAAACAATAATTAAGCTGATGGAGTTGTAATCAGTGTAAGGTCATTGTTCGCCTCCTGGGTCATTTTTGTCAGCATGTCCGCACAAGTCATGGTCTCACAATGGGAGTGGATCGGCTCAACATCCCAGCTAGCAAAAAGCAGGGCTCTAGTTTCAATAAGCTCATTCTCCGGTCGAAAGCTTTGACAAAACCTTGCTTGGTTACGTCTCTTTGTGATCGATACGATAACTCAATTTTCAGTTGAATTTTTATGACTTCACATTCTTGTGGGCCCACCTGCCGCATCTGCTCTGGCTCTACCGTCCCTACCTTCCTCACAAATACAAGTAATTAATTATATTTTCCATGGAAGCTCCTATCTGGGTCCGTTTTTATTAGTTGAGTGAAAAGAGTCATAATCCAACTCCTTCATCATGTGAACCGGGACACAAATCCGTGCCTTGGAGTAAGAAATATTGACAATAGGAGTTGTATTCGGAATATATATTATGAATGGCTTTAATTTATATAGAGCGTTAATTTTAGGATGGGATTATGTTGGAGTTGGAGAGAATAGAGTAGGGGCAGAAATAGGTTAGGCCCTTATCAGGGGTCTATGACCTAGCCTATTTTAAGTCTAGACTAACCTATATACTAAATAAGTTAGGGTTAGATTTAAGTTTATTGTTAGGTCTATTTAGGCAAACAAATCATATCTATTTTCATAAGGCCAGGCCTTAGGCCTGCAAGTCTAACCTATTTAATTTTTTTTTTATAAAAAATGTATTATTATGTATAATTATATATAATTTAATCTAAATTATTTTTATAAATTATTTATAAAATTAATAACTTAGTCTTAATCCTAAAGTTCACATTTCATCATTTATCAATAAGTTTAATCTTTTCATTCATCAAATTGATCACATCTACTTCTTTTCTTTTTTATCACTCAAGATGGCAATGCTAGCTCACTACCTCTCCCTTAATTTATGTCATTTGATACAATATAATAATTGCAATAAGTTTATTTTAGTGTTGCCCAAATAAAAATGATCTCAATAGGAGGAGTTTGTCTAATTTTTCACAAGAAAAACAAGAGGTAAACTCTAGTTTTGCATACCACTTGTTGTACTTGGTTGATTTAAAAAAATATATCCTTAGTCAATAGTTAATTGATTTTTCTTATTTCTTCTTGTTCAGACAATTTTTGTCACTAGGTGTTCTTTTCTATCTCTTACCAACTCTTTTATTTCATATGAGAATGAATCTCTAAACTTTTAAGACATAACGTAGGCATTTAAATATACTTGATAAATTATATATGAATTTAGATGTATAGGCTTTAAATCTATTTAAAGGACTATATTTTAAGTTAGCTTTTAAATAGGTTTCAGGCCTTGTCAGGCCTTTTGAAGACTTTGGCCCAGGCCTAAAACAAAGCTTATTATAGACTTAGGCCGATACTTAAGCTTTAGATTTCTATCGCATGCCTAAACCTACCTAACTAAAGTCTAGCTTAGCCTAACATAGCATATTTCCACCCCTAGAAGAGACACATGCATGCATGGCGAGCCTAGTTGTTGATGAAGGCATGAATAATAATGTTGTACTAATAAATGTGAGAGGGGCCTCTCGTTCTTGGGTTCAACTGGTGAAGAGGTCAAACACTTTCACCAATAGGAGAGGGTTTGATCCCCGGGAAGTCCACTTAGTTGTCGTCTAGTCAAGGCACTAGGGGAATCATCCCAACTGGGAGCCCTAACATTGGATCGTAGGTAAGTCTAACCCCTTTCTTAAAATTTATATATCAAATAAATAAATGTGAGAGGGAGAGGTTTAGTGAAGTGGGAGGCTGTTCACAAGGAGGCTTTCTCCATATCCAATGTACCACGCTAACTTCTTTTGTGTGGTCCTATCGCTACATATATATGGACACATCACACACTTTGTTTTGTTATATTGTTAATTAGGTCCTCATACACTTCTAATTTTATGTTTTATTTTATCACTTGTTTCATTTTGAAACAATTCTAAAATTAAAGCATTTTTTCCAACAATTGTCCACCTTTAAAGACAAAACTTTGAAAAAGAAAATAAAGCAAGGTAATTAAACCCGGACCGGTCAGTGAACCGGTCGGGGTACTGGGTCAAGGGTCAGTGGGTCAGACCGGAGTCAAACCGGAGCCAAACCGGTACCAAACCGGTGAAAAATAGAATATTTTAGGCTTATAGTATGAAATTCTAAAGGATTTTTTTAAAAAAAAAATAAAAAATAAAAAAAAATGGAAAAAGTTGACCCGGACCGGGTCACCGAACCGGACCGGTTTAGTGCCCGGGTCGCCGGTTTCCGGGCCGGTTCGGCCGGGCCGGTCCGGGTTAGAGAACCTTGAAATAAAGTCATATAATGCTCTTTTTGTTGTTTTAAACTAACGCAAATTTTATTTAAACCCCACAAAACGATATGTGTGAGATAAGCCCCCTCCCCCCCCCCCCCAATTGGCCGAAAAAAAAAAAAAGATAAGCCCACCCAAAAAAACTTACATGATGGATATATCACTGGAAGTGAAACATAGAAAAACACCTAAGTTGGATCAAACACGAGGCCCATAAGAAAGCCAGTATATCATACTCTTTTTGTTGTCCTCTCGCATAATTTTTTATCTTTCTTTTCAATTATCATCCTTAGTTTTCTCTTATCTCATTTTTCTCTTCATCTAGAAACAAAGTTAAATGGATAATCTCAATTTTTTTTTTTTTTTTTTTTTGGGTTACAGATGGCAAGCTAACGCTTGTAAAGTGTCAGTCTATTAAAATTAACAAATCAGACCTACTAACTAGAATAATCTCGCCAAAAACAATGTTGGCAGTATCGAGGGACGTCCATCAGCAATTGAGAGCCTTCCTCACAATGATGTGCATCCCTTGCCAAGATATCAGCGCACAACAAAACTTCTCGCTTTGCATGGCGCAATTCCACATTCCAATTACTGTACAGCAAACGACGCGTATCCATGATCTCTGAACGGAAAGGATGAGTGGTGCCAGAATCCATGAGTAATATATGAAGAGCCTCCAAGGAGTCAGAGAAGACCTGAACATCTTTGAAACTGAAGCTTCTACAAACCTCTAGGCCTGTCTTAATAGCCATTATTTCAGCAGCGGCTACTGACATTGAACCCAGCTTCTTCTGAAACCCCAGAAGCCACCGACCTTCAGCATCTCGGCTGACACCCGCACAAGCTGCATGATTAAACATACGGACTGAGTCATCTACGTCTAGTCTGACCAACCCATGTGGAGGAGGCTTCCAATTTGTTTCAGTAGTGACTGAAATTTGTGGGAAGACAGAATTTGTGAGCTTCCCATTGATAGCCTCCTCCATGATATGAAACATGCATTGCTGAAATACTTCCTGCGTAGTTGCCTTGCCTGCCCCAATTAGAAGTGAGACTTGTCAATACTAGAGGTAGTAACAAAAGCTAGCGAAATGTATGACGCAGCCTTAATTAATTTCAATTAAAACTTAATGTCTGTGAGCACCGTTCAATGAATACTGATATTTGGTAGATGACATGTGATGAAGATGATCTCAACCACTAGTCCAAAGTCGGTGGAAAAAAACCACTAGCCTTATCTTCCATGATGTTATCGTACGGGTACTAAACAATAATTATCTCTCCTACTGTTGAAGCTGCTTGAAGAATTTATATTGTTAATATTATCGTTCGATTTTCGGTTCAGAGTTTGTGACTGCCCCTCTCAACATAAATGAATATTATGGGACTCAAACTCAAAACCCAAAATAATCTAGTGGAAATTTATTTTTGTCTTACCTAATGTAAAATATCAATTCATATGTTTATTATTAAATCTCAAACTAGTTTCTAAAAATTTAACAGCAATTAAGTTATTTCGGAATTCTGATTATGCGGTTTTTATATTTAAAGGATATTTTGGTGTCTTTCAAATTTAAGGATTTATCGTTTTGGCCTCAAAATTTGGCGTCATTTTAATTATTTGTATCATCATACTTGTAACACAAAAAAATTAATTTCAACGGACACATCAAAATAATATGATCTAATTTATGAAATAATTCAAATTTTCATGAAAAAATTTAGAAACATTGAAAAAATATAAATAATGTTGAATTACTTTTTGGGACAGAATGTATAATTTACTAAGAGAAGGGAACAATAAAAGCATTAAATAATAGAAAAGGGAGGAGAGATAATGGTGGTCCTAAAGGGAAGGCAACCTCTCCATTTTTCTTACCATATATTTCTTTCTATTTTTTTTTATTTTCACTAATCAATCAACAAACTATGAACAATAGGGATTTAATACCTTATAAAAATATTATTAAAATATCAAATAACAAAAAATATTAATAAATTTAAATTAGATTTAAATAGGTAATATCTTTAAATTTTTATTAAAATAATTTACATAGTTTTTCAATTATTATAAGATATGAAATCTCAAACATTTAAAATTGATCCAATGATAAAGATAAAGAAGAGGATTAAGGGATAGAGAAGTGAGGGAGGCCTTCGTAGACAGGAGTAAGAAAGTTATTGATTATTTGAATCCCTGGGGTGAATGGGATACAAACAGGATGGGTAACTGGTTTCAGAATCATATTACCCAAAATATTATTAGTGCTAACCCGCCCTCGGACGATAGAGGAGAAGATAAGTATTTTTGGAAGCCTTCTTCTCATGGTTGTTTTTCTGTCAGTTCTGCGTATCATTTTAGTGCTGCAGGTATTACCAGGTCGAATACAACTCTCTGGAGGACGCTATGGAGATGGCAAATCCCTGAGAAGATCAAATCTTTTTATGTGGCTTGCGGCGCATGGAAGAACACATACAGCACAACTAAGAAAGGCAAGGGGGTTAACTAACATTGCAGTGTGCCCCTTCCAATGCGACAAGGATGAGGACTTGATGCATACACTAAGAGACTGTATCAACGCTCGAGAGAGGTGGATCTCCATAGTGAAACCAGGCTTGTGGAACATTTTTTCTAATTTGCAAGGATCAGAGTGGATAGAATGGAACCTGAAGCATGAAGCAGGCTGATATTTCACAAAGAAGATCAGTTAGGCTACTCTTTTCAGGTATGTTTGCTGGGACATTTGGGTGGACAGATGTCGGATGCTGTTTGGAGAAGAAGAGGACATTTATCACTAGAATGTTTACTCAAGTCTATTTCGAGCAAGCTGGGATATGGACCTGAATGCGCATTGCAAATTTTATACTCACGCTGCATATGGCACTGGAGGTCACCACGCTGCATATGGCACTGGAGGTCAAATTGCAGGAGGGCAGAGTTTCCACACACTCGAAACTGACGGGGCGGTACTTGAATCGGGACAGAGTGGGAGTGGTGGGATTATTAGAGGACCAGATGGAGGTTGGGTGAATGGCTACATGTACAAACTTACATAGGTGCCTCCGGTTATTGTAGAAATCATCGCCATCATCCAGAGTCTCCAAATCTGTTGGAACAGAGATATTAAAAATATTACTCTTTGTAAGGTTTGTATTGGAGCAATTAATTTGATCACTAGGGGTTGCGACCATAGACATCCCTTTAGAGAAGTGATAGAAGAGGTTAGAGTATGGATGTCTAGAGATTGGCATGTTCTCATTAAACATATCTCTAGATATCTGAACGTTCAAGCTGATTATTTAGCTAAATCAGCTCACGATAGTTCTAAGATTTTTGTTATCTTTGATCAACCACCACCTCCTCTTCTGGTAGGCGGTGGTTGATGAGAGATCTTGAGTTGCGCCTGTTCCTAAGACGGTTCTTATATTAATCTTTGTTGATTAATGAATTCAGTATTTTATTTTTATTTTTATTTAAAAAAAAAAAAAGTGGAGAGCTTTCCTCCCTCTATATATGCCTTCATATTATTTGTGTACGGGAGTGCAGTCAATATCTCAGTGGTCCCGGAATGCTGCGTATGGGACAACAGACCTTTTGGGTCTTACAAGTTGCATGTGACTTCTCCTCAAATTCATTAGTCATTATCGTCAGCGTAGGCATCAAACATCATTTATTCGAACTTTAAAAATGTCAAAAAAAAAATACAAAAAATGGTCTCAATATTTATAATAATATAAAAAAAATATTATTTAAATTCCCACTATTAAAATAATTCTAAGAGAAATTAAGGGTGTGTTCTTATTAGCTTTTGGAGAATAGATTCTGGAGAGAATAGATTATGGGAAAAAAGTTATTTTGGTAAAATGAGAGTGTTTAGATGATTTGATCAAAATAGGTTTTTTCATGGTCAAATGACTAAAAAGGACATTAACTTTTATGATAATTATATATAAAGATAAGATTATATTTTATATATTATTTAAGTGTTAAGGTCCAAATTTAACAAAACTGTTAAATTTCACCTAACGAAATTAAATTATAAGAAAAGAAAACCCCTGACGGGATTAAAATGATACATCTTAACTCATTATTTAACATTAAATTTCATAATTAATACCAAAAATGAAATAAATTTGTCTATGTGTAATATTAATTAACTTCACTAATTTTTCTAATATAATCAAATTAGATAAATAGGTCTTATATTATGAATAGGAGGGGGATTAAAATTTTAAAAAAAAACAACGCTGAAAGACGAGAGAACACCGAAATTAAAAAAAAAAAGATGAGAGAGAGTGAGTGCAGTGGGGCCCACGCAAGAAAAAAGAGAAAAAGACAAGGGCAGGGGCAAGGGCGTAGAGTGGGGTCCAACGGTCAGAATTTTTCAGAAAAGCAATGGAAAATAGCTTCTTGTGATAATAGTTTTTTTCCCCAAACCATGGTTTGGGTAAAAAACGGGATTCTGTGAAATAATGTGGTGTTCAGCAGATTTCACCCAAAACCATGGTTTGGGGTGCTTTTTTATTTGTTTCCCGAACACACGCTAAAGCATTGATAAAATTAAATAGAAATAAAGATAATAAGATAATTAATATCAATTATCTATGACACTTCTTTAAATAAGTGTCATAAGAGGGACATCACTAAATCCTTATTTTATAACAGTGCATGAGTACTAATATTTGGTAGGTATGACATGTGATGAAGATGAACTCAACCACTAGTCCAAAGTCGGTTGAAAAAAACCACTAGTCGTATCTTCCATAATGTTATCGTACGGGTACTAAACAATAATTATCTCT
The DNA here is from genome assembly GCA_963855925.1 of Inga laurina. Classification (NCBI taxonomy): domain Eukaryota; kingdom Viridiplantae; phylum Streptophyta; class Magnoliopsida; order Fabales; family Fabaceae; genus Inga; species Inga laurina. The sequence continues at coordinate 57,457,567 of OY979709.1, forward strand.
CCTACTGTTGAAGCTACTTGAAGAACTTATATTTTTAATATTATATCGTTCGATATTTTGTTCAGTTTTTGTGATTGTCCCTCCTAACATAAATAATTTTTATGGGATTCAAAGTCAAAACCTAAAATAATCTAATGAGAATTTATTTTTGTCTTACCTAATGTAAAATATCAATTCATATGTTTATTCTTAAATCTCAAACTAGTTTCTAAAAATTTAACAGCAATTAAGTTATTTCGGAATTCTGATTATGAGGTTTTTATAGTTAAAGGATATTTTGGTGTCTTTCAAATTTAAGGATTTATCGTTTTGGCCTCAAAATTTGGCTTCATTTTTATTATTTGTATTATCATATTTGTAACACGAAAACATTAATTTTAACTGACACATCAAAATTATAAGATGTAATTTATTAAATAATTCAAATTTTTATGAAAAAAATTTGAAACATTAAAAAAATATAAATAATGTTGAATTGCATTTTGAGACAGAATGTATAATTTACCAAGAGAAGGGAACAATAAAAGCATTAAATAATAGAAAAGGGAGGAGAGACAAGGGACAATTACATTTAAGTCTCACACATAAGAAAAAGTGAAGAAATGGTCCCTGAAGTTGTTAATAGATGCCCCTCAATTTGTCAATGGACGCTATTCGACTTATCATTAACAACTTCAGAGACTATTTTTTTTATTTTTTCTGTTATGTGAGACTTGAATGTAATTGTCCTGAGAGATAACAGTGGCCCTAAAGGGAAGGCAACCTCTCTATTTTTCTTATCATCAATTTCCCTCTTTTTTATTTTTTTTTTATTTTCACTAATCAATCAACAAACTATGAACAATAGGGATTTAATACCTTATAAAAATATTATCAAAATATCAAATAACAAAAAATTTGAATAAATTTAAATTATTAAAATCTTATTTAAATAGGCAATATCTTTATATTTTTATTTAAATATTTTACATATTTTTTTAATTATTATAAGATATAAAATCTCAAACGCTTACAATTGATCCAATGATAAAGATAAAGAAGTGGATTAAGACATAGAGAAGTGAAAGTGGAGAGTTTTCCTCCCTCTATTTCCCTTCATATTATTTGTGTACGGAAGTGCAGTCAATATCTCAGTGGGCCAGGAATGCTGCGTATGGGGACACAGACCTTTTGGGTATCACAAGTTGCATGTGACTTCTGCTCAAACTCATTACCAGCAGCGTAAGCACAAACATCATTTACTGAAGGAACTTTAAAAATATCAAAAAAATTAAAAAAAAAATGTTCTCAATATTCATTATGTCAAAGAGAGATATTAGGATCTGATTTATCCCTTTTAAAATTAAAAGAAAATAATAGAATTGTCCCTCATAGTTTAATTTCACTTTGATGGAGTTAATTGTAAAAACCTTATCCAAATTTATGAAACATTTTATCATAATTTGTGAAACCCTTATTATGCCTTGTGAATTTTGATTTGTAACTTGTGAAATTTTTTAAGAAAGTTATAACATTCTTTTAAAAACTTATAAAAGAACTTAAACATGACACCGAACGAATATGTTATTCTTACTATATGTTATTCTTACCTGTGCTGCTTAAAATTTATCGGACCTGAAAACAAATATTCTTTCCACTTGGCCTTATACTAGAACTCTAGAAGTGAGCGCTTGCTAAGTACATGCATATAATTATCCGTTTAATAATCATTGCTATTTTCATCTCAAGATAAGTAATACTCCCTCCCGCCATTAATATAAGATGTCATGTTTGAGGAGTTGAATCGGGTATTAAATATGAGACATGATTTTTATATTTATCAATATTTTCCTAATTTATTCATATTGATGCTCTCTCAATAGTAATCAAGGAGGAGAGAGGATGAGGACTTTAAGGAAGATGATTAGAGTGTTTTAGAAAATACATGTCATATTAACTAACTTCCTTAATTTAATAAAATTAGGTAAATATATCTTATATTAAGGAAAAAAATGAGTAAAAAATAGGAAAAAAGAAAAAAAAATACCACTTGAACTTCAAAATTTCAAATCAGTTTTATTGCCAACAAAGAGTATAGAAATTAACTATAAGAATATAACAATTGACAATTCATTTTAATAAAAAATCACTTATTTAGAATTTTTAAGTTTAAATGGTATTTTTTTATCATTTTTCCTAAATAATAAATGGGAAGAGAAATATCACCAGTTAATTATTTTATGGCGAAAAAAAAAAATCTGCCGGCCATAAATGATTGTCCAATGTTAGTCGGTGAGGTAAATTGAAAGAATTAAACGTGAACGAATTCGTTGGTGGGACCTAAAAAAGGATGGATAATGTGATCACGTGATCCTATCTTGTCGATTATAATTATTGGCTTCCATTTAATTTAGCCCGGCCCCTGCATCGCTACTCCATTCAACATTATTGTCCTTCCAGGTTTCAGCAATTAAGTTTCCAACCCACAACCACAAGTCCACAAGCATTATGTTAATGCAGTTAACGAGTTTGTTGGCTTAACCAAAACAAAAAACAAGAAACAAAATCTGTTAAAGATATTCAATTATGATTGCCAAAAAGAAGTTTCGACTTAAATATGTCCTTAATCCTTACTATCAAAAACCCGAGAGTGATATAATGAAATAGAACTACTTTCAGCTTGTTTTATTCAATAAACTACTTTGAAATTTTGACTATGTAACTAAAATTAAGCAAAAGCCTAGTCACTTATATTTACTAGCTAGATCCGTTCTTTGCTGCATGAAATGATCTAGTCTTGTTACTTTGTTAGTGTTTCCATTTCTTGGTTTTGTCTGGTTTCTTAAATAGGTTATTTAATAATTACAATTGAAATTTTCTAACTTTTGTTATAAGTGAAAATATTTATATTGGGAGGAGCAACCACGAATCCCGCACCGGATACCGGATGATAATATTAAAAAAAACAGTTATTATCTAGCGAGAGAACAGAAACTTCACACGCGTGATATTACCGAGAGGGACTCCCATCCTTCTTCTCACACACAAATAAACACATATTTTACTTTTAAGAAGCTAAGAGCAGAAATATGAAACGTGAATTCCCATAACAGATCTATGAGAAAACAGCATGAACAAGTCTTACACAAAGTAATAAGTAGCTTGCTAAAGCATGCATGCACATAGCAAGCAGTACGTACTTGATAAAATTACATGAAAACGGAATTAAACGCACATGAGTAAGTATCACTCTTATTTCTGCATATATGCTTTATGCATAGCGGGGTTCCAGTGATAGATCATAACCTAATTGGCAGTGGGTGGGTGGTGGTACTTCGGCGGTGGGTAGTGCGGCTTATGATACGGCGGCTTGTGGTAACTCTGTGTAACCACGTCCCCTTCAGTAGTTTGAGGCTCATTCTCTAACGTACTTGGCGGCTTATGATAATACGGGGGCTTATGATACGGCGGCTTATAATGATACGGCGGCTTGTGGTAACTCTGTGTAACCACGTCCCCTTCAGTAGTTTGAGGCTCATTTTCTAACGTACTTGGCGGCTTATGATAATACGGCGGCTTATGATACGGCGGCTTATAATGATACGGCGGCTTCTTGTAACCATCGACCTCAGTTTCAGGCTTCACATCGGCAATAGAGATTGGAGCGAGAAACAGAAAAGCAACGAAGAACACAAGTAACAAGTTGAGGAGCATCTTGTTTGGACAGCGATCCATTTTGGGTGGTGGTGTGGCGCAAGACTGAGTTAAGAGTGGTGGCCTTTTATAATGGTCACACACACCCAATTTCGTCACTACACATGTCATCATTACTATTTACCATGGTTATTAAAATCCCAAAAATCTCAAGTCGTATCTCATGATTCGATTCAAAAACATGTGGATAAGATATAAATCTATTGATGTATTTTATTTATGCATATATATTGAGATTCCAAAAATGATACAAGTCGAAATCGCAGGAATTGTGCTACGCCGGTGATTCCGACTATTATGAGTGAACCAAGTTGGGCACAGATTGAGTTGGATCTAACACGACCTGACTTTATAAAACCCCTTTTTCGTTTTCTTATTCTGATTTTGTCTACATTTAATTAAAAATTTTCTTTTACTTCTATGATTATCCTTGATTTCCTCTCTCTTATCCCTATAAAAACCCTATTTTTTTAATTTCTTTTTTGATCAAGTGTTATTTACCTTTAAAATATAAATATGTACAAACCTTTTATATTTTATTATGTGAAAATTATATTAATATAATATCATCGATTATGAATCTTTTAATTCACGATATATTTTAATCCATGATTTTGAAAGTTTTCCGATTCACTATTTGTGTTTTGGTAACCTTACTGTTTAATCCATGATTTTGTGTTTTCCGATTATAATTATTGGCTTCCATGTTAGCCCCTGCATCGCCACTCCATTCAACATTATTTTGTCCTTCCTGGCTTCAGCAATTAAGTTTCCAACCCACAACCACAAGTCCACAAGCATTATGTAAAAATATTTAAAAAATTAAAAAATAAATAAATAAATTCAAAAAATGCTAAATTTTAGTTATGAAAATTTAAAATTACAATAAAAAATATTTAAAAAAATATTTTTATAAAACATTAATTTTAAATCACTCAGATTTTAATTTAAAATTTTAAATTGACAGTGGAGGGAAAGAAGATAGTAAGAATAGAGGACTGTTGCCAGTCCCCTTACTCTGCTTTATTCTTCCCATTGGGATGCACTCCTTTTATAATTAGTCAACAAAGTCATACATAAACACGCACAACCTGCATCTTTACCCCCGGTTTACCCAACAACCTGCATTTCGTCTTTTCTCACGGAGGCTTTCTCCATTTCCCACGTACCCCCCACGCTGACTTCTTTTGTGTGGTCCTATTGCTACACATATATAGGGACACATCACACGTTTTGTTTTGTTATATTGTTAATTAGGTCCTCATACAGTTCTAATTTTACGCTCTATTTTACTTGTTTCATTTTTCCAATCGCATCATTCTCTGATTAGCATTCTAAATTGTCTTTTCATCTTTTGCTTATTTTATATTAATTTATATGTTCGTGTTAACTAAAATGTTCACTGGCTTTATATTGTACACAGATTCTAATTATAAATCACTGACTTATGGATTATACGGCGGGAATTTTAACTTATGTGATATCACAAATGTATGATCGATTGGCGCCACAAATCAATCAAACGTTTGCAAATTGTTCCTTCGTTATTTTTGTCTAAATAAGAGACGGCAAGGAAAAATAAAGTGATCAGATATTTTACCATGATGATAATATCCATATAAATTGTGCATCTCATGCCTTTGAAACAATTTTAAAATTAAAGCATTTTTTTCAAAAATTGTCCATCTTTAAAGACAAAACTTTGAAAAAGAAAATAAAGTCATATAATGCTCTTTTTGTTGTTTTATACCAACGCAAGTTTTATTTAAACCACACAAAACGATATGTGTAAGATAACCCCCCCCCCCCAAAAAAATACATGATAGATATATCACTGGAAGGGAAAACATAGAAAAACAACTAAGTTGGATCAAACACGAGGCCTATAAGAAATTAAGCCAGTATATCATACTCTCTTTGTTGTCCTCTCGCATAATTTTGTATTTTTCTTTTTAATTATCATCCTTAGTTTTCTCTTATCTCATTTTTATCTTCATCTAGAAACAAAGTTAAATTGATAATCCCTATTTTAAGAAGTGAGACTTATCAATACAAGAGGTGGTAACAAAAACTAGCGAAAGATATGACGTAGCCTTAATTAATTTCAATTAAAATTTAATGTCTCTGAGCACATTCAATCACTACTACAAAAAATACAAGCTATGGTGCTTAATTTAGAGAACACTGTGGCGCTTAGGGAGCGTCATAGCTTCCAGCGCCATTAAAACAAGTTACGGCGCTTCTTGAATATACGGAAATGTCATAGCTTGAGTATTTAATTTTTTTTGAATAAAAAGCTATGATGCTTATTCAGAAAAGCGCCGGAGGAAATATACTACTCCAACGGCACTTCCCTAGGTAATATGCCTCCAATGGGCCTTCCCTTGGAAAGCGCCGTTGGAGGTACGTTCTTTTTTTTTTTAGCCATACGCATTCAATCTACATTCATTCCATGACAATTTACATTTTACAAATCCACAGCAGCAAAAACCCAAGCCAGAATCACACCAAATCAGAATGAAATAACTCAAATCAAAATAATTAATTAATAAAACTAGTACTAATGTAATTTGATTACAACGTAACAAATAAGAACAACTAATTGTAAGTATCTATGTATGTAGAATGTAGGCAAGAAATAATTTTAATGTATAACCAATTCATATACAACTAAGATGAATATGCAAGAAACAACCTACGTATGTACCTAAATATTAGCTAATTCCTTGACCATATATTCACACAATTCTTCAATGATTTCATCTATTTGTTGCTCAGTGAATTGGTCACAACGTTGATCTTCATAATACTACATAAAAAGCATGCACAAAAAAATTAAAATTACTAAAAATCAATTAAATTAGACACTTGTCAATTAAATTTAAAACACAGTAACTGCAAGTCAAAAGAACTTACTTATGTAGGAACAGAAATGTTATCATGAGTAACTACATCTTTCATAAATTTCATAATATAATAACTGTAATGATTGTTGTTTAGTTGGAATGGGCATTGATAATACAATGAAATAGTTAAGTAAACATTTGAAAAAACATTTTTGAATAACAAAATTGGAGTAATTAAATTCATATATATAAGTACCACAATCTTCCTCCAGGGATAGCTACCGGCTGGGTCTTTGCGTGTAAAATAGCTCAATCCAACGTTGCTTTGGTAAGCGATCAATGTACTAACAAAACAAGTAGTGACTGATTAATTTTAGTAATTCAATAATGACAAATATTTACACGTACACCCATGCACTTACTTATTGATTATAATCTTCAAATCACACCGGTTGTCTTGATAACCGATCTTTACAGGATCCAAATAGTAAATCCCGGGGACTCCAGGTGATGCTGGATGGACAAAAATCAAAATCCAATGTCCCCTAAAATATTTTAAAGATTTTACTTTAACAATCATGTTATAGTAAAAGTGGAAGAATAAAAAAAGAGCATACAATAAAATAATGTCGCAAATAACTTACCCTGGATTGTATGGCATGATAAAAAGCATATCAGGGGTTGTTCTTCGCATGAAGATGTCCCTAACATCATTAGATAGTGCTTCCACATCTAATCTATGCTGGCCAAGGAGGTGTGAGCTGACAAATACAAATCTATAAGTAACAGCATGGTACAAGTGCCTTTATAGAAAATAAACAATGTCATTAAAACCTAAAAAAATTTAATGATGAATAATAATAATAATAACAGTGATGGATGATGATGATAAAGTACCTAATCCATATGTTGATGGCCGTCATACCAAGCCAATCATGACTAAGCACATCGTTCAGCACACCACCAGCGACATAATTATCTATAACTACATGATAGATGTCGATATCGAAACATATTGACTAACCTCATCGGCTAATCAAAACTAGTACCATTGATGCCAATTGTTGGCGATATGAGCATCTGTCGATTGCTGGTTAAGGGTTGGGACTTATGTTCGATCGATGACCACTTTGAGTTCTTCCTACGCCCTTCAATTCGTTTTCCTTTAGGACAAGCAGCAACCTAAAAATATAATGAAATTAAATAATGTGGTTTTAGATAGAAGTGTATAGAAAAAATAAAAGGAATTGTAAATTAACTACATTTTCATATGGCTCAATCAGACCTATTGGCCATGCAACATAACTACCGGCGATATCTTTCACCATTGTTACTTCATCCAAATAAGGGATTGGTAAGGGGGCATCATCAATTGTGCATACATCGACCCTAACTCGGATTTTGTTTGGCGGCAATGGTGAATTATGCAAGATATCACTTTTGGTGTTGTAGGCCACACCGACAGCAACTGCGTGCTTGAAAGAATCATCGACGTGCAACTTGTAGTTCGATTCGCCCTTATGAAAAATAGAGTTAAATATATTAAGATACACTAATGTATAAAGTACCAAAAAGTAAAGTGGATAAGAAATTAATTACCAAAAGAATGGGGACTTTAGGCACGGAGGGCCAACTATCCCTCGTACTTGTGCTGTCACACACTGGACTCGGTGTTGGCTTACACTGTAATAAGGCCTCAATTTGCGTCTTCAATAACGCATGTTGCTCTTGCATCAAATGCATATGATTGGTGAATTTCTCTACTTGATGCTCGTAGCCACTAATCCTTTCGTCTATGTGATACTTGTAGTCAGAAATTTGCCCCTGTAGTTGTAGTAAGTCATTTTTTGTGGCTCGCTTTTTGGGTCCATAGTACGATATTCAGGTTACTGCAAAAACGGTGCCCCAAACACGACCATCATACTCAGGAGCTCCAAGCACTCTGTTGAGCAAATTATCATGACCAACATAATGCGCCAAGTCTGGCTGCTCCTTCGTTATTGAGTGCTATCACAACAAGAATTACAACAATATTAATTACTATAAAATAGAATCTGTTAAGTAAAGCTAAATGTTTATGGTATGTATAATCCACTAGTACTTACACAATATTCAGCTACTTGTCTGGCTTGTTCACTAGGAATTTCACCTTTTTTGTTCATGCAGCCTGCCAGCCACAAATCATGCCAAGGTATATGTGTGACATCATCAGAATGCGATTCTTGCAACTGGATATCAAAGTTAGTTATAGTTAAAAATTAGGCATACATATTATATTCATATGAAATAATGATTAGTTTTTACTAATTGTTGCTCCAACGTTGTATACGAGACCAGTCCTTTCATGTACCGGTATGACATGTTGGATGTGTTTTCACGATTTCGCTCACTTCTTTCCTATTTAGATCAATTTGATTCATATCAATAAATATTAATTACTACTACATATGAGACCGGTCCTTTCATGTACCGGTAAAGGCTAATATTATATTACCGCAAACTGCGTAGTAGTATGTGAGGCCACAAACTCATCTCACTTCTCTTGAGTTATGATCCCATCGTACATCTCTGGCGGAGTAGGAATGATAATATCATTGTCGTCCCGTAAGAAGAATTTGACAAGAGCGGAGCGAAAATTTCTCAAAAGTCTGCCGCATTTTCGCAGCACTAGTTTCTCTTTATCGTCTTTAATTATGAAGCAAGATTGGAAGAAAGACCACATATAATTTTTTAGATTGTAACTTCATGATACAAAACAACCAGAATAATAAAGTAAATAATGTTTACCTTGATAGAATCGAAGAGCATATCACCATAATCTTTCTTTGCACGGCACCAATCTAAAATAGTAATGGGGACTCTTTCTCTGACGGACATCCCAATGTAATTAATAAAGTTACTGACATTTAGTCCTATTGGATTTCCCTTTTTATTTCACTGAAGCTCTAACCTAATGCCCTTACTCTAGGGGTGTTCAAAGTGTCCCGGTCTTGGTTGTCTCAGCCTGGTCCAGGACATTTTATCCCCGGAATTTCCCGTCCCAGCTGGGACCGGGACCACACCTTGTGATCCCGAGAATTCCCGATCCCGGTTTTTTTTTAATTTTTTCCTTAAAAAATAAGTTATTCTTTTATATTTGTATTTTTTACCCCATAAATTAAGTTATCATTTGATAAAATGTATATCACATATTTAGTTAGAGTTAAATCGTATATATCATGATACTAATCCTAACTATATAATATATAAAGATAATAACAAAAATGATGAATGTGATAGTAATAAAAATAATAATAATATATTATTCTTTAATTCTAGCTCAATTTGTGTGATTTTTATGACCTTATTAGGTGTTAAATAATCACTTCAAACACTAGATTATAAAAAATGTAACTAATATAATTATATTATTGAAACCGGGAATTCCCGGTCCCGGTTATACTGGGAATTCCCCGAGACCGGGAATAAATTCCCAGTCCCGGCTACCCCCGGGACAGGAACCGGGAATGGGTGATCCCGGTCCCATCCCGGGAATTGAGCACCCCTACCTTACTCCTTAGTTTGATAAGTTTTTTCATTACGGTCCTGCCCTTAGCTACCTCGGCCTCAAATGCTGCCTGATCATTGTGTTCGATAGGAACAATATCGTTTCCAGTGTGAGGATCCATTTTCCTACAAGTTAAATAAACCAAACAAAACATCAGAGCATGCACTTGACAACCATGGCAATAAAAGTAACTTATGTTGAAATATATTAATGCACGTAATAAAACATACAAGGCAAAAAATCAAGGCACTCATTATCATCTTTTCCTCTTTTTTGTTTGATTTAAAAATCAAGTCCCCTCGTTATGATCATGTCTCATGTATAAGGGTTCATCTTCATTTTCATCTTCATCTATGTCAATATATTTTGACCACAACATGTCAAAGGAGAGATCATCCTAATGAATATTCAAATATTCATTACTTTCATTATCAACTTGTTCTTGATGATTCTTGTTTGATGGAAGTACAATGGACCAGTTCTTCTTAGAAGGATCCAGAATCAAAAACACTTGTTATGCATGTGATACTAAAATGAAAGGATAAGCTTTACACCAAACTTTAGAAAGATCTACTTGAACAAACCCTAAATCATCTGTCTGCAATCCACTGTTGTTGTTAATCCATTTATATATGAATACAGGGACCCTCAACATAGTGCAATCTAACTCCCATATTCGTTCAATTACACCAAAGTATGACATTATTGCATAGATAGGGTGTACGTCTTTGGTACTGGATATGTACCATGAATCAGTAACAAGTGTTACCCCACTATTCTGCATCGTGCTCCTTGTATCAAATTCTTGTGTGTAGAATGTGTAACCGTTGATTGCATAACCATTATAAGAAAATACATTTAAGCTTGATCCATTCGATAACCATCTTAAGTTTTCAGAAACTAAATCAGGATTCCTCTCCACCTCATCATGAATGCGCCTTTTTAACCAAGTTGGAAAATGTCAATTGTGCTCTTTTGTTATCAAATTTTCATTCCTTGCACCATGTACTAATCGAAGAGCATCCTTATGTTCTTCAACATACTGTTCAACCTCATCAATGTTATATAGCATATATAAGTGAGCTTGCTCCCATTCAGTCACTGATATCCTGGTTACATCATTCCCACCCGTTCCTTTCCCAGATCTTTATCTATCATGATGAGACTTCAGGATCCCTATAAGGTCAACATTTGATAAAAAAATCAGCACAGAAGTCACTTGCTTCTTCAACCATGTAATGCTTAGCTATTCACCCCTTTAGTCAATATCTATTTTTCACATACTTTTTTAAAATTTTCATAAATCGCTCATTCGGGTACATCCATATCAAGTACACTGGACCATACAATTGAACCCATTTCACTAAGTGTACAATTAGATGGACCATAATGTCAAAAAATGAAGGTGAAAAATACATTTCAAGTTCACACAATGTACGAACAATCAGCCTTTGTAAATCTTGTAACTTTATTGAATCAACCACTTTACTGCAAATCAACTTGGAGAACAAGCACGGTTTAGTTATGGAATTCCTTACTCATTTGGGTAAGATTGACAGTATACCAACCAGTATAAAATTTTGTATAAGCACATGACAATCATGAGATTTAAGGTTCTTTAGCTTCAACCTTTTCACTGAAACAAGATTCTTTTATATTTGAAGAATAGCCCTTTAGAACTTTATTTCCTTCGAGAAACTCATAAAATAACTTATTCTCTTTCCTCGACAAAGTGTAAGCGCTGGAGGAAGATAAGTGCGGTGCCCTTGCTCAACCGGAGCCAACTCTTCTCTGATTCCCAACTTAACCAAATCCAACCTAGCATTCACATTGTCCTTGCTTTTCCCTTGTATATTGAGCAATGTACCAATTATGGACTATCACAGACATTTTTTTCTATGTGCATCACATCAAGAGAATGTCTCACATATAAGGACTTCCAATATGGAAGCTCAAAGAAAATAGACTTCTTCCAACCGCTTGTCCCGATTTGTTTTGCAAATGGCTTGTCAAAATTGTTATCCAAGTGTACTACTCTAAACCTCGTGGGGATTGATTCTATTAGTTAAAAGTACAAGATGTAGGTTCCTTGCTTCATTCACGAAGTTAGGGTGATCATGATCAACTTTTTCCATTAAGGGGCATCTGCAGGGTGCCTAAGGTTCGTGTTTTCAACCATTTCATCTGTATGTCACGTCAACAGCTTAGCAATCTCTACTTTACTATATAGTCGCTTGAATCTCAGAATAATGGGAAAATATCATACGACCTTCGACGGACTTTTTCCTTTCTTCTTCCTATATCGAGATGTATTACATTTAGGGCATTTCTCTGATATTACATACTGATTTCAAAATAATATGCAATCGTTAAGGCATTCATGTATCTTCTCATAACCCATGCCAGTTGTAGAGTAAAGCATTCACTTTCCCTCGTATGTCTTGGTAGGAAGTACATTTTCTTTTGGGAGCATATCTTGCACAAGTTCAAGCAGTGCAATGAAATTCAAATCACTCAATCCATATCAAGCTTTAAAGTTGTATGATTTCAATACTACTAGCAATCTTGTGTATTTAGTACTACCGGCATATAATAGTTTCTCTACATCACCTTTCAACGCCTTAAATTCTTGAGGATATTCATAAAGCACCCCTTCGACCACATTTAGCATTTCTTGAACACCATAGTCCTCATCATCACACATGCTTCAATCAAACTCATTCGAAAGACCGCTCGTGGTATTCACTCGATCACTACGTGCATCATCCATCTCACCGTGCCTTGTCATCGTGTAATGATTGATCAATTCCATGACATACTAAATGATTTAGCAAATCAAGTGGACTAATCCACTTTCCATAACAACAAGATAAGTAAGGACACAAGATTTTGTTAGGATCATTTGTATGCTCACTTGCAAATCTAATAAACTCTTTTACCCCATCTATATATTCCTTTAAGCATCAATCAGATGATATCCATTTTCAATCTAGTTTTACCTTAAACATATATATTTTTAAAAGTAGTTAGTTGCTTGCTTCTTGCAATTACTAATTACTTTTATCTTTTGCCACTTATTTTTTTTAAAAAAATTCTGCAGCATAACGTAATCAAGTTTGAAGTTTTTCAATTATTAAACACTATTAAAGTCACAAATAATCAACCAATTAATTCTTGCAGCATGAATGATACTAATTTTTCACAACTTACAACAAAAATAAATCAAAAGAATATTACATAATTTAATAATATTTAACGCTTTAACTAGCTAGTTCAATACTCCTTTAATTTAATGATTGCAAGACATATAAGAAATCTCAGGCAATCAATTATTCTAAATTGATAACAAATATTTAGGTACCCAAATTTAAAAAGGCGCATGAAAATGTACGACTTAAAGTTTTGTAAAAAATATATACTTAAAGACTTACAAGCTAGCAAAAACTTCTGTAAAAGGCTGAAAGAGAGGGGAAAAACTACTGGGAGGCCAAGTTTTAAGAAGACAACTGAAACTTCAAATAAATACCTGGAAAAAAAATCATGAGAACACATATAATATTCATGATAGATTTTACCAAAAAGAAGAAGAAGAAGAAAATGTACCTAAAACAAACTTAGGAGCTGGGAAACTTCTTGTACAAGGCCGAGACAAAACAAAGAACATATGGGTAACTGAGCTTTGTATTGTAACGGAAGTGTGGTGACTAAAAATTTTTCAAGAAATGCGCAGGTGGAAACAAGAAAAAACAAACACTGGGACCAACGAAGCTTCCAATAGCAGCCGTCAAAGAGGGGAGGGCGTGGGGACAATGAATAAGGAAAGGTAGAGTGGGGACCAATTAGATCTGAAAAATGGAGTACGGGAGGACGCAAGAGAAAGACAAAAGACGACAATAATGGCGGGGCGACAAATTTTGTATACCTTGTATGGCGCTTTTACCTTAAGCGGCATAAAAGGTATATAAAAGCTACCAAGTGCCGTAGCATCCCTTCCATATATTAAAAAAAATTAAATGGTGAACGGAGCTATGATGCTTGCTGTACAAGCATCATTGCATCACAAATATTTGCTTCACTTTATCTTAGACGCCTTGTTATTATTAGCCTTTAAACATAACCTTAATTGTTATAAAGTAACCGTTATTATTATTATTAAGTTAGACAAATGAAAAGAAAAACTAGAAAGTACAGTATATATTATTGTCTCCATTATTCATATGAAAGTTATGTGAAGAAATGAATGGTGATAGTTAAACTACCAACTTCTTAGCTTGTAATTAAACAAAAAAAAATTAGATAAGTTAAAATAATATTAAAAAAATATTATCTAAATTCCACCTATTGAAATAATTCTAAGAGAAATTAAAGCATTGGCAAAATTAAATGGAAGTAAAGATAATAAGACAATTAATACCAAAACCATATAAATTAAATAAGGAAAGAAGGATACTGGCAAAATAAATAAGGAAAGAAGGTGATGAAGCTTACCGTAATTAATGGGGTGCCTTAGCTAATAATCAGCTTGCATGTCCTTAGCATATGAAGGAGGAATGAACATGATGATCGATAGCATATGAAGGAGGAATGAACGTGATGATCGATAGCATATGAAGGAGGAATGAACGTGATGATCGAAGCTCGATTGCCTTCTGTGATCTCTCCGTTATGGTGGTAGTAGCTCTTAACTCTCACTCTTAGTCTCTATGTGTGCGGTGTCATCTCTCGCTCTCTCATTAGTCTATATAATATATAGATTGAGAAGGAAGACAACTTTTACGCATACGACAAGGCTACATCCTTGGCAGCCTTTCAAGGCTCCAGCATATAGAAAAAAAGATGCTATGAGTGTCAGCAAGTGCCTTGGCCAGCGCTTGCCCCACCAAGCACCCCGATACTTGGTGGGGTAAGCGCCGGCTAAGGTGGTGCAACCAGCGTCAGCGCTTTCCCCACCGAGTACTGGCCAAGGGGGGCTAACCCAAAAGAAACCGATATCGTAGGGCTTAATAAAAAAACATGAAAAGCAATAGGCCTTGGCCAGCGCTTGCCTCACCAATTGCCGGCCAAGGGGTAAACCCAAAAAAACTGCATAGGGTCGAGCTTCTTAAAATAAAATAAAAAAATGAAAGCAATGGGCTTTGACCGGCACTTGGTGGGGCAAGTGCCGGCCAAGGAGGGCTAGCGAGCTTCGGCGCTTGCCCAAGTTTGTCCATTAAACCTTGGCCGGGCAAGCGCTGGCGCTGGCCCTCAAAAGTCTACAGTGGCCTTGGCAAAACGGCAAGGTCTACTGTAGCCACCATGTGCCTACCTAGTCCAAGCACTGTGGCCTTGACAGACACGCTAATGGGGGAATAATGTATATATACATGCATAAAGTGACATTCCATTCGTCTGTGAAGCAATCAAGTAACATAAGCAACATACCTAAAGTAGAGATTAGGCATGTGTTATAGGTGAAGAATTTAGGGGAAACCGTGAGGACACAATGAGATATTCTAGTAATAAACCATATGGAAAAAGGATGGACAAAGAACTATAAGCTCTCTATCGATCGAGAAGGAATATACAAAGCCAATAGCCTGTGGCTCCAAAAAAAAAACCAGCTATAGCGCTTTTTTAAGAAAGCATCATAGCTGGGATTTTCATTTTTCTTTTTTTCTTATGAATGTTTTGTGTGACGTTTGTTAAGGAAAGTGTCACATAAGCCGAATACAAGCTATGACATTTATTATAGGAAGCGTCGTAGCTTCTTAACTTAGATTTTTTTTTTTTTTGTTAAATAATTATCTATGACACTTTTTTAAAGAAGTGTTATACGAGGGATGCTATTAAATCTTTATTTTATAATAGTGAATGAATACTAATATTTGGTAGATATGACATGTGATGAAGATCTCATCCACTAGTCTAAAGTCGGTTGAATAAAAATACTAGTCGTATCTTCCATAATGTTCTCGTACGGGAACTAAACAATAATTATCTCTCCTACCGTTGAAGCTACTTGAAGAACTTATATTTTTAATATTATTGTTCGATATTTTATTCAGTTTTTGTAATTGTCCCTCCTAATATAAATAATTTTTATGGGATTCTAACTCAAAACCTAAAATGATCTAATGAAAATTTATTTTTGTCTTACCTAATGTAAATATCAATTCATATGTTTATTATTAAATCTCAAACTAGTTTCTAAAAATTTAACAGCAATTAAGTTAGTTCGGAATTCTGATTATGAGGTTTTTATATTTAAAGGATATTTTGGTGTCTTTCAATTTTAAGGATTTATCGTTTTGGCCTCAAAATTTGGCGTCATTTTTATTATTTGTATTATCATACTTGTAACACGAAAACATTAATTTTAACTGACACATCAAAATTATAAGATGTAATTTATTAAATAATTCAAATTTTTATGAAAAAAATTTGAAACATTAAAAAAATATAAATAATGTTGAATTACATTTTGGGACAGAATGTATAATTTACCAAGAGAATGGAACAATAAAAGCATTAAATAATAGAAAAGGGAGGAGAGATAAGGGACAATTACATTTTAAGTCCCACACATAAGAAAAAATGAAGAAATTGTCCATGAAGTTGTCAATAGACGTCTCTCAACTTGTCAATGGACGCTACTCGACTTGTCATTAACAACTTCAGAGACTATTTTTTTCATTTTTTTCTATTATGTGGGATTTGAATGTAATTGTCCTGAGAGATAACAGTGGCCCTAAAGGGAAGGCAACCTCTCCATTTTTCTTACCATCAATTTCCCTCTTTTTTATTTTTTTTATTTTCACTAATCAATCAACAAACTATGAACAATAGGGATTTAATACCTTATAAAAATATTATCAAAATATCAAATAAAAAAATTTAAATAAATTTAAATTATTAAAATTTTATTTAAAAAGGTAATATCTTTATATTTTTATTTAAATTCTTTACATATTTTTTTAATTATTATAAGATATAAAATCTCAAATACTTAAAATTGATTCAATGATAAAGATAAAGAAGTGGATTAAGACATAGTGTTCGTTTAGAATAAGTGCTTATAAATCATAATTTACAGTATACGAGATAAATATATAAGAAGAATTTTATCTCAATTTATATAAAAAATACTTATTTAAATAAAATAAATCAAACCAAAAACTCACATCAAAAAGTGAAAGTGGAGCGTTTTCCTCCCTCTATATCCCTTCATATTATTTGTGTACGGCAGTGCCGTCAATATCTCAGTGGTTCAGGAATGCTGCGTATGGGGACGCAGACCTTTTGGGTCTCACAAGTTGCATGTGACTTTTCCTCAAACTGATTACCATCGCGTCCGCGTTCACCGCTCATCAGGGTGATGAGAAAAAATAATCTCTTCACCAAAACCATGCAGTTTTGATTTAAAAGAGAGACCTGAACAGTTGATATAGAAATAATCAGGATTGTTTGTGATATATCTAATATCTTAAAATATTTTTTAAATCTCTCTTTTCATCCTAAAATAATTTTTACAACTTTTAACCCCTCAAAATATTTTTTCAGTTGTGTTCAATATGCTAGCAGACTAACTGTAATTTTACCTTTAATGCATTATTTCAGCTGTAAAAATTACTTTAAATTTTTTTTTTAACCCTTTAAAATAATTTTTCAGTTGTACCTAGTGTTTTAAGAGATTGGCTTCAATTTTACAGTTTATGTATTTCTCTTAGTAGTAACAAGCACTCAAAACTTAGGATACTGATTTATTGATTTCCACCCACTCTAAAATATTTTTCAGTAACATCTAATATTTTATAGTAATTTTTGGAGGTGAAAAAAATACATTAAGAGTAAAATTGCAATCGGTCTACTAATACGGGGTATAACTGAAAAAATATTTTGAGGGGTTAAAAGCACTACACATTATTTTAAGATACTAGATATGTCACAGACATCCCTGATTATTTCTGTATCAACGACTCAGGTCTCTCTTTTAAGTCAAAATTGTGTCGTTTTGGTGATGAGAATTTTTTCTCTCATCACCCTGATGAGCCGGGAATGGATAATTTTGACTATGTAACTAAAATAAAGCAAAAGCCTAGTCACTTATATTACTAGCTAGATCCGTTCTTTGCTGCATGAAATGATCTGGTCTTGTTACTTTGTTAGTGTTTCCATTTCTTGGTTCTGTCTGGTTTCTTAAATAGGTTATTTAATAATTACAATTGAAATTTTCTAACTTTTGTTATAAGTGAAAATATTTGTATTAAGAGGAGCAACCACGAATACTGCACGGCACCGATGATAATATAAAAAAAAAAAAAAAAGTTATTATCTAGCGAGAGAACAGAAACTTCGCACGCGTGATAGTACCGAGAGGGACTCCCATCCTTCTTCTCACACACACAGATAAACACATATTTTACTTTAAGAAGCTAAGAGCAGAAATAGTAAACGTGAATTCCCATAACAGATCTATGAGAAAACAGCATGAACAAGTCTTACACAAAGTAATAAGTAGCTAGCTAAAGCATGCATGCATGCACATAGCAAGCAGTACGTATAGTACTTGATATGATTACATGAAAAGGGAATTAAACGCACATGAGTAACTATCACTCTTATTTCTGCCTATATGCTTTATGCATAGCGAGGTTCCAGTGATAGATCATAACCTAATTGGCAGTGGGTGGGTGGTGGTACGGTGGCTTATAATGGTACGGCGGCTTGTAATGATGGTACGGCGGCTTGTAATGATGATACGGCGGCTTGTGGTAACTCTGTGTAACCACGTCCCCTTCAGTAGTTTGAGGCTCATTGTCTAACGTACTTGGCGGCTTATGATAATACGGCGGCGGCTTAGGCTTATAATACGGTGGCTTAGGCTTATAATACGGCGGCTTCTTGTAACCATCGACCTCATTGTCTAACGTACTTGGCGGCTTATGATAATACGGCGGCGGCTTAGGCTTATAATACGGCGGCTTAGGCTTATAATACGGCGGCTTCTTGTAACCATCGACCTCAGTTTCAGGCTTCACATCGGCAATAGAGATTGGAGCGAGAAACAGAAAAGCAACGAAGAACACAAGTAACAAGTTGAGGAGCATCTTGTTTGGATAGCGATCCATTTTGGGTGGTGGTGTGGCACAAGACTGAGTTAAGAGTGGTGGCCTTTTATAATGGTCACACACACCCAATTTCGTCACTACACATGTCATCATTACTATTTACCATGGTTATTAAAATCTTATGAATCTTGAGTCGTATCTCACTATTCAATTCAAAAACAGGTGGATAAGATACAAATCTATTAATGTATCTTATTTATGCATATATCTTACGATTCTAGGAGTGATATAAGTCGAAATCGCAGGAATTGTGCTACGTCGGTGATTCTGACTATTATGAGTGAACCAAGTTGGGCACAGATTGAGTTGAATCTAATGAAAGACCTGACTTTATAAAACCCTATTTTTATTTTCTTTTTCTGATTTTGTCTAGATTTAATTAAAAAATTTCTTTTACTTCTATGATTATCCTTGATTTCCTCTCTCTTATCCCTATAAAAACCCTATTTTTTAATTTCTTTTTTCCTTAAGTGTTATTTGCCTTTAAAATATTAATATGTACAAATCTTTTATATTTTTTTTTATATAGAACTTACATTAATATCATTGATTATGAATCTTATGATTCCCTATATATTTTAATCCATGATTCTGAAAGTTTTCCGACTCACTATTTGTGTTTTGGTAACCTTACTGTTTACTAATTCGTCTTCTTTCGTTTATGTCAATAATGATATATGAGCACGATCTGAGGGAGGGTGTTACTGGGGGAGTCAAGAATGATGGGGCCCATGTCTGGAGGCACTTGGCCGAATTATTTGACTGTCTGACCTCAACAGCGCAACTGAATTGGCTTATGTGGTTAGGTTAGGCAAGTGGCAAAATGACTTTTCCCTTTCACCTATTTAATTAGCGCGGTGTGATGCTGATTTTAAGAACATGTAAACACGTCGTTAGCGCTTCTCATATATTAAAGAAAGTTAGTTAATTTATTAATTATGGATTAAATTTTTAATTTCACCCTTATCATTCTAAAAGTCAACATGAATAAATTCTATTTTTTTATTATAATTAATAAAGGTAAAAAAGAACAAAATGCATTTACTATCCTGAAAATAGACTTATAAATAGGACCAAATTTTTTAATAAAAAGGACTTATAAATAGGACCAGAATGATATATATTAACTATTACTGTCATCTTTTCTACTCATCATTAATTCATACACTTTATTATTCACTAACAGTAATTATTTTATAACACATCAAAGCAAATAATGGAACTGTTGAACGTAACAATTAAAAATGTCGTTAATATAGAATATCTTTTTTTTTTTTTGATCGAGATATAAAATATCTTTGAATAACATTCAAGAGACACTGTGCATGAATTCTGAGGTCACGTTATTATGATAAGTGACAAATTGTTGCTACTATGTGCTCATTTGGATTAATAGTGGACAACCGTGATCGTGATTTGTATAAATAACATTGGTTAAAAGTATCGTTGATCAATCGTGATTTCTATTTGTATATTTGTTTTCCACAAGTGGCTTTAATAATTATGATTATATGTGTATTTCATTTATTAAAAGTACTTATATATGTATAATTACCAAAAGGGTATGAATTTGATAAAGTTATATTTAACAAAGGAAATAAATGAAATTGAAAGTAAAAACAACATAAAACTTCATGCCAAGGTGTATATGCAATGAAAAGAAAAATTATACATGTTGGAGTATATTTCGGAGAGCATATTACAGGATCTATCATTATCACAGGATTTAATATATAAATTAGAAAAACAAATTAAGAAATCTGATAGCTCATTATTTTGCTAGGATTGCACCAGATTATATAATCAAGTTTATTTTTTCAATAAAGTTTGTTTACATTTTCATGATTATATATTTAATAATGATGATAATTAAATATTACATAATTATTATTAAATATGATTTAATAAATGACATGACTATTTAAATATTATTTTTATTATATAGTAATTATTATTCTAAAAAATTAAAAATTCATGCTAAGTAATGGGCAAAACAATATTTAAAATAATATTATTTGAACTACTTTGATTGAGAAATAACAAGCAAGATCTGTGTAAAGAATATTTAGAGAAAATTTTGAAAAGGGGATCAAAAGGTAAATTGAAGAAATTTTTGTTGAGGAAATTTAATCAGGATTTTCTAATTACATAAGCAACCCCTTTGTCACTTATGCTTAGAGCTGGGAATCAAGGTTGGGCCAGCCCTTGACGCTATCCGGGGTAAGAAAAACTGCTGGGCCAACCCTTGACGCACTCCGGGCTTGAGAGCATACTGGTTAGGGCCTGCCTGAAGGGCTGGAAACCCTTTTCACAAGATTTAACTATTTTTTCTGTTTTTTTTTTCAAAGAAATATAATTAGTAAATAACAATAATTAAAGTTATAATTTAACACGTAAATATTGTCGATATTAAGGTTTAAACAACACATCTCATGCAACAAACAAACACAATCACTAATTCATAATTAAAAGTAAGATAGTGTCAACAAATAACTCACACAAAGCATAAGAAGACAAGAAGCTATCTGAAATGTCAAATCTATCTTCTTTAGTAGGTTTGTTAATAAAAGAGACCGGAGATGGTTACATTGATAACAAAATGGAAATTCACAAATTACCATAATCCCCGAATTTCTAACATGTAAATAACAAAATGTTTGGTTCATTGATATTGAAATGCTTACATGTTTTTTCTCTATAAGGGACGCTGATGGTATTAAAATGCATTTAACAAGTGCAAGTGAATCCTCTCCTGCCGCTGCAACATCCTGCATTGGAGTGGATTGTATAATGGTCACGTATGTGTCTATTTGGTAACACTCACAACTCTATAATTTCTCTTGTTTTAGTTTAGACAGTAGAGACAACTTGACAATTTAAATGCCTAATTATATTGAATGACAATGTACCATTTTTAATATAAAAAAGTATTTAGGCATATAAATAAGAGGAGTAAATTTGATGAGATTCTGTAATAGACAATAGCTAGGTTAATGAGACTTAGGGTTAGCCAATCCAGACAGGGGCAGGCGCGTTGGGCAGGGAAAAAATATTTAACAAGCTTAACGGACTAGCCCTTTTAAATTTTCGGCCCTACAGGGTCGGCCCTTTTAGGCCCGACTTCCTTTAAAGGCTCCAATTTATAAGCCCGGCCCTTGACTTAAAAGGGTTTAAACGGGCCGACCCGATTTCCCGGCTCTACATGCAGTTGGAGGGTAAAATCATGATTCATCGAGATTGATAGA
This sequence comes from Inga laurina, assembly GCA_963855925.1. NCBI lineage: Eukaryota > Viridiplantae > Streptophyta > Magnoliopsida > Fabales > Fabaceae > Inga > Inga laurina. The sequence goes on from OY979709.1 coordinate 57,480,005, forward strand.
TTTTTTAAAAATGACCTAAATAAGACAAACAAGATTTATAAGTATTTTTTTTGGGTTCAATCAAGCTTATCTGAGCTCCCACGGCTTAATCAAACAGGCACCATAAAGAACGTCTTTTTCTTTTTCCTTGTTTTTGTACACCAACCTAGCCAAAATGTATATACCCTGTTCACTAGAGCTTACACGCCAACGGCAAAAAAAACTTGCAGACAGTGGTTAGAGCAAAAACCATGTTATTTTTCTTTTAATTTTCCAGTTTAAATATATTTTTGTGTCATAGAGATACTCTCCAACCGTGCATATATAATAGTTGAGCTTGCAAACACAAAACAAATGATTTTTCAATTTAATTTTATTTAGAGAGTGCAATTTGTTCGACACTAGCTTCAAGTTTTTGGGGGGGGGGGGGAGGCGGCTAGTGTAAGAAAATCAAAAGACATTATATTGATTGATTGAGAAAGAAATGGTAGAAGATAAGAGTTATCAGAAAATAGGAAGGATAATTTAGAAAATTGATGTTCTATATATATATATATAAGGAAATTCATAAATAAATAAAATTAATTGAAATTTTATGTGTCATATTGACAATAGGAGCAAATAGGTAATTTCATAATTTGAGAGTGTTTAGACAGTGAATCATATACTGTGACTTTTTTTATTTTCTTTTTATTCTTTGGACCATATAGTGATTTTCTTAAAAAAAAAAAAAAAGCAAGAAGAGTGATTCAGTGCTATATTGCTATTCCTTTATTTTTATATATATGAAATCTCATCAGAATTTGAATTTACTTTTTTAGAGTGGCGGGAAAACATGAGAAGTGCTGAAGTATATATCTCACGATTGAGTTTATTCCGGGCCTGTTTGAAATGATTATTGAAATTTTTAAAAGTAATCTTTTAATCATAATTTTCAATATACAAGATAAATATATAAAAATAATTTTATCTCAGCTTACACAAATATAATCGTGGTAAACAGCTCTAAACAGTAATACTCTTTACGCAGATGAACACCTGTGTTTGTGTGTGTGTGTGTGTGTTTTTTTTTTTTTGGGCGGGGGTGGGGGGTGTAAAAGTATGAATCATATAGCGAAGTAACTCTTGTTTAATTTGTAGACATGAGATTTGTTCTGTGATCTATGTGGTCGGAATATTGAGGAGATTGAAGACCATGACAATTGAAGCTCGCGTGCTAGATAATAAATATAGTGCATTATATGTGTTCCTAAGAATTTCCTTGTTTTTAAAACAAACTGAAAATATCGTTATTAAGAGGATAAATTTTATAAATACTCTCATTTTTCCTCCGTCAATAAGAAAATCATTCTTATACATGGAGCATTATATATGACTGTTCCATAACAAAATATATACGGTCATTGCACTTTTTTTTTTTAAAAAAAAGGCTTATTCAAGCCAGTTGAATTATATTATAGGCACCCAATATTTAATGAAAGAGAAAATTCGGGGGAAAAAAAAGAACCCATTAACATTAGAGTTAGTTTCAGAATTATCGACGTACTTATGGTGAATCCTCGTTTAGTATTCATCACAACCCATAATTAACCCCAAATATTTAAATTAAACCCTAATCATCAACCATTATATCTCATATTCCCTCCTACATAAACTCAAAAAGAGAGGAAAAAAAGGGGAAATTGTATATAAATATCTCATTAGAAATTTATTTGTCAAATGAAACCTTTGTGTGCAAACTATTTTTTTTATGTATAAAAGATTTTTCTTTGTGTTCAAACAATCTTCCCTATATTCAATATATCTTCCCTATATTATATTTTCTTGTATTTAAACAATCGTTTCTTATATATTTTTAAGTCCCATTTAATAAATAAATTTTTAATGAGATTTTTATGATCAATTATCAAAAAAAAAAAAAAACCAAAGGCTTAATAATTCATTATCATTATTCTATGCATGTGTGGTTATAAAGCATCTATGGCCTATCCCGTAGTTTTGACTTAAAATAGACACATATATAGCGACAAGACTATGCATTGATTAAGATTGATAATATGCTCGTCGGCAGGACGAACCTGACTGGGTTTCCCCACCATGTACGAAACATTAATTTATATACAGAGATTTTTTAAAGAAAATGTCAGATGCATTCATAAGACTTCAGAGTAAGAGAGCGTGCCGGTCTCATAAGGGCAAGCAACTGCGCTGCCTTGTAAGAACGAATGGAAAAGCCTACAAAAGAGATAATCAAAACCAAAATATACATATACATATATATATATACACACGTGTGTGTGTCCGTGTGTGAAATAATTAATTTACAGGTAAAAAGACAACGAAATATCAATTAAATTTTAAAATTTTAAATTAGTTTTACTATTTATAAGAGTATAAGTATTCACTACAAAAGTATAATAATTGATAATTTATTTTAATAAATAATCTCTAATTTAAAATTTTAAAATTTAAATTGTATTTTCTTAACATTCTGCGAGGATATAAATCTGCCTATAGAAGAAGTTCACGCGCATTGATGGAATTAGGGGTGTTTAAAATCGGGACCGGGACCGGGATCCATCACTCCCGGTCCCGGTCCCGGTCCCGGTTTTTGGCCGGGATGCAAATTGCATCAAGGTCCCGATCCCGGTCCCGGTTTGGTCCCAGTAATCCCGGGCGGGACCGAGATCAAACCGGGAAATCCCGGTTTTTTTTTAAAAAAATAAATTTAAAAAATATTATTATTTTAGTTAAATTTTTTATAATCTAGTGTTTAAAGTAATTATTTAACATCTAATAAGGCCATAATAATCACACAAATTGATCTAGAATTGAAGAATAGCATTTTATTATTATTATTATGATCACCTTCATCATTTTTATTATTATTTTTATATATTATATAGTAGGATTAGTATCACAATATATATAGTTTAACTCCAACTAAATATGTGATACACATTTTATCAAATGATAACTTAAATTATGGGATAAAAAATACAAAAAATAAAACAATAACTTAATTTTTTAGAAAAAAATTTAAAAGAAAATAAAAAAACCGGGATCGGGATCACAAGGTATGTGACCGGTTCCGGGTCCCTTAGATCCCGGTCCCGGTCCTGGCCGAGACGGGAAATTTTCCGGGATCAAAATTCCGAGATCGGAACCGGACAACCGGGACCGGGACACTTTAAACACCCCTAAATAGAACCGACAGTGGGTTGTTAAACTTCTTTTTCCGGTAGTTGGCTTTCCTTTTGTTTTTCATGATAATGGTAGCGTGAGGATATAAATTTGCCAATAGAAGTTCCCGCGCATTGATGGAACCGACAGTAGGTTGTTAAACTTCTTTTTCCGGTATTTTTTGGCTTTCCTTTGATTTTTCATGAAATGGCAGTTAAGTTAAGGATTAATTAAAGAGAAAATTTCACTGCACCACTAGACATATGATATCAAAGAGCTCAAAAACTTTATGAAACTTCGCTGCTGCACCTGCAGGACTAAAGTAAAATTAAGTTTTTTATTGAAAAGACATATATGTCCTTCTCTTATACATGACCAAAATAGTCTTATAAATTCTCACATGTGTCTTATTAATACTTATATTTGACTTATAAATTTTTACATATGTCTTATAAATAACACGTATTTTTGTGAATATACTCATTGGCCAAGATTGTCTTGAAATTTCACTTATTTATCTTGTAAATAAGTATATTTGACTTGTAAAGTTTCACATTTACCTTATAAATAATCATGTTTAACTTATAAAGTAAAGATATAGTTGTCTTTTTACTTACAAATTTTAATTTCAGTTCAGTCTTAAGAGGTGCAATGAAATTTTAGAAAATTTTGGAGGCTATTTGATATTAAATGGCTAAAGAGGGGGTGCGGTGAGATTTTCCCTTAATTAAATTAGAGTACTCCTCCTCTAATCCTTAATATAAGACTTAATTAACTAATTTGAGAAAATTAAAGATACTAGTTAAGTTAATTAATACGATATTTTTTTTAACACACCCTGATCATTTTCTTTAATTTTCTCCTACTTGATTATTGTTAAGAGGATATTGATCAAGTTAGTTTGGAAAAAAATGATAAAAATGTAAAATAAGTCTTATATTTATGATCAACATCAATTATCTAATTAAGTCTTACATTAAGGACAACAAGAAGGAGTAAATATCAATTCAAATAGTATAGTGGCAAGTCAGGACCTAATGACAATTAGATAGTACAATAAATTTACAGCTAGGCTCATATATTTATAATTTTTTAAGCTGTTATTTGAACAATTTTTTTGTTAAAAAGGAAAACTTAACATGTTATTGAATAAAACATGTTATTAAATTAAGGGAAAATCCAAAAAAAAAAACTTCTAAATTATGAAATTAAAAATTCCAAAAAGGTCAGGTGAATATATAAAAAGACAAATTGATATGGCAGTAGGAACATGGGGTTTCAATAGTTGGGATAAAAGACCAAACTATCCACCCTCATCCCCCCCCCCCCCCCCCCCCCCCCCCCCCCCCCCCAAGGTCACTTGGCCGCCCAAATTGACAATAGAGTAGGAATATGACGCTTTATTTGGATTTTATAATTCCATTTAAGCAAGATAGACATCGACGTGTGACGTTGTTATCCACAGGCTTATAGCCGGGGGCGACGTTTCTTAGGTGGCGGGGCCCTCGTCATGAATTTGTGGACAGTTCAAGAATCATGCCAGAAGCATATACTGTCCTTTTCTGGTTTTTTCTCTTATTATTTTCAGCGGCTTGCCCTTATCTCCATCCACTCCTCGAATAAAATATTTACGTGCTTCAAATTTAATATTTTACAGAATTATTTTTAAATTTTTTCCATATTACATTTATAAAGTGTGTAGATTGGAATTTAGCATCTTAAAATTATGTATATTTATAATAATAATTTTATAAAATATTATATTTCAATTATTCATTTTTTAATCTAAAAGCAGAAATGAGATTGTGAGAAGGAACTAAGAAACAAGAAAGTGGGATTCCCTAAGAATTATACTTTTTTTTTTTAAATTTAATTGCCAATTTTCTGTTTTTCAGCCTTCATATTCAAATATGGTCCCGAACTTTGACTGCCTTCCATAAGAAGAAGGGCCTAAATTTATCCAAAACCCTTCTAATTAATCTCCTTATCTTTCTAGAGGCTACTCCTTTCAAAGCCCAACCTACCACTCAAATTGACGTTACGTTTGACTCATCATGCTTAAGTTTACTTTTACTGTTTTTCTGGTTTAACAGAAGTACAATATAACATTGAATAAAAATAATCTGTCGTCTTCCCATTGAAACTTTAAAGAAAATGACGTCTCAATATTTAAAAAAAAAATAAATTCTATACTTTTAGCTTAAATTTGGACAACTTAAATAAAATTAACACAGTCTCTCCATCCTTGAGAATTGAGATAAGTCAAGGATATGGAGATTACTAAAAACTCACTTAAACCATTATCGTTTGTCTACAGATACTAACATCATTTACCCTGCCCGGTATATTGTAATATCCGTTACTGGGCATAAATAAAATAAATTGTATTACTATTCTTAAGTCGCAAATAATGTAGTTTGCATTCAACTTTATTCATAAAGCATACGGACTATTATTGTCTGATAGCATCAGAAGGAAGACATCATCCAATTCGGTGACAGATTTTATGTTTATTTGCATTCCTCATTCCCCTTCCCTGGTAATTGTTATATGATATAACCTTCATTTTAATATCATCTTTCCTTTTCATTGAAATAAAATCTAGACACATTTCTTCACACATACTGTTCTCATAAAAATTCATTTTAATTATAATTAATTTAATTTAATTGTCATGTAAGGATTAATATTTATCGCTGACATCAGTATTATTATTAAACTGCTTGAGGAAAGTATATATACACTTTTATGGAAATAATATTAGCCGTAAAATTTATTATCTGTAAATTAAATAATTTAGTATATCGATTGCAAGCTGATAACATTTATGGTAAACAATAAATAATAGTAATCCTGCATCTGATCCCCAGACTACACACAATTTCAACCCAAAACATGCTCTATCTCTCACTCTTCTTTCCACTATTCTCTTTCAACTACAATTAAGTATTAACCAATATTTACAATAATAAGACGCCTCTGAATTTTCTGCTTTTCTCATAAACACTTAGTACCTGTTTGGTTCATAGAATCAGAGATAATGTAATGTAATGATGATTATATGAATTTGTTTGGTTTATTATTAAAAAAAGATGATACATATATATATAAAAACGTTTGATTGGATTACGTCGAAAATTAGAATATATGGGAATAATATAGCAAGAGATAAAATTATCTCTATTTACACATATATGTACAATGTACACCTTAAGTTCATGGAATTTTTTTCAATTTGTGTTGCGTACACGTTGGATTCATAATAATTTTTTAACATTTAATTGTGGGAATCTTATTTAATGGGATATTTTAATATTTTTAGAGGTGGAATATAATTTTTTTAATTTTTTAGGGGGGAGTATTTTTTTAATAGTTTTATATAATTAATTAATTTTTTAATATTTATTGATGGTGGTAATTATTTAATAATTAACATCATTTATGAGTGAGCACTTCGGTGAAATTAAACAATCATAATGGCAATAGTATTTTTTTTTTACTTGATTATATGATGTCTGCATCCTTATTCATCAGTCCTAGTAGTGTAATGTAAAATATAATCGTTTTTACATTACATAAGTCCAACTAAACACTGTAATCGATCTGTATCAAGATTACATGTAATCCTCTCCCATAGAATCGAACCAAACGGCTTTCATATGTTTACCAATACTATGAATTATGAATTTCAATTTAATTTAATTTCTAGTAATTAATTTAAGGTTAGAAGGACTGATAATGACAGTGACGATAAAATTTATAACATGGGGCGGAAAACGGGGTTCAAAAAGATTCTTAAGGCCCAATTAGAGTGGTTTGACTGCGCTTCATCAAGTAATGGGCCAACAATGACAAAATTAGTCGTGAAGATTATGTTTGTATTAGGCACGTCCTGTTTGGTGAGTGTGAGTTTTTCATTGTTTTCTTTCAAAGGAAAAACCAAAGAGTTTGAAAAAGTTATTGTTATGAGTAAATTTGACTTTATTTCTCAAAATGCCTAAATTAAACCCTATTTTTATTTTAAAATTTGCATTCTTCTGGCTCGAAATTAAACTATGCCTCATGATACCCTGTCTGCAATGAGAAAATAAGCCAAGATGTCATATAACGTTGTATTTTAATTATGACATGACTTTATATTATTACAAGAGAGGGCTAGAGCTCGTAAATCATATCAACAATAAATTAAGGGGTATTAAAGCCAATATACTTATTAAACCTTAATGACATGTACATGTCATCAACAAAAATTCTCAATAACAAATTCATTTTGTTTGTTACACAATCGATTTTGTAAATATATGCATGTGTGTGGATGTGTTAAAGAAACTAGTCCCATATTGTTTGGGAATAAGAGAGTATAAGCCTATATATATTGGGTGTGTTTGGATTAGTGATTGGATAAGTGACTTATTTTTACTTATAATTATGGAATCTTAAAATTGGAAAAAAGTTAGATTGGGTAAAATGATGAGTGTTTGGATTAACGATTGGATAAGTAACTTATATAAAAGTGAATGATGTTTGGTTTGACTTTTGTATAAGTGGCTTTTGTATTATTTAAGAGCAAAAATTGTAAAAATTATGAAAAATGAAAAAATGAAGGGATAATTGTGAAAAAAGTCCTCATTGGCAACTTAATTGCCCATGGGATCTGGAAAGATATCTACACACGGAGGGATTTTTTCACAATTTTCTCAAAAATTAACTTTAAAAATTTGGTAATGGTACAATTTTAATAAAATTATATCAAACTCTAATTCAAATTAGTACACTTCAAAAATCTTTTCTATTATGCACCTCAAGCTTAAATCTTATAAATTATATCAAACTCTAATTTAAATATTAAATCCTAACTCATATTTTCACATAGCTCAAAATCTAACAAAATAAATCGATTAAAACCTCAATAATATCTCCACTAATCCAAATAAATTATTTAAACTAAATTTAATGGGTAAAAACATTATATAGAAACTAATTTATGACAAGTTTATAAAAAAATTGATTATAAAATCATAAAACAACTAAATAATAAAGCTAAACTGATTAAAATTAATTATTTTCTACATTTCTATAATCATATATTAACAAAACTCAAAACTTGCCTAAACTCTTATCCCAAAGTATCCTCTAATTAGTAGAAGATTACTATCTAAAGAAAGAGAAAATTATTTAGAACATTTTTCATAAAAGAATTTTTGTGATTAGAAGTGATTTTGAGTACCTCATTGATCCAAAAAATATGAAAATACTCCTATCAATATTATTTTATACACACACAAGCACATAAGCTTCAATAAGCTTCATTTTGAGGCTTATGACTTTTTCTAACTTATGACTTTTTTCACCTTAAATCCAATCGCTGAAACAAACACCCATATTATCACATTATCTTGGGCTTATATAGAGGCTTAGAGGAGTAGTGGGCTCACAGCCTCACACGCACAACAACCGCCTACCAAAAGGCAAACGCAAAGGAAATCCAGTGATTTCTTCTCCTCCCTGCGCACATGTAAATACGTGGTACCGGAACTTTTTGTGAAAATATTTTGCTCCCCGAAAATATTATTTTTGGTTTTCTAAAATAATGATTTATTTGGGCTTACCGAAAAGTCTCTATATTAGCCCTTCGAGACCGAAAGTGGTCAAAGTTGGGTGCTTCCCCGAACGTTTCTTCCATTATCTGCTTACATGCCTGTCTATCTGGTGTTGTCTGTTCGGTCTGAAGGGTATATTTGAGTACTCCTTATAATGGAAGTGTACATTTGACACAACTCGAAGGATATCCGATAGCTCAATCTTAATATGTACAAATCATTGGGAGTTTGTTGCTTTTGATGAATTACACTCGGCCAGACATAAATATGTTGTGTGTAGATTGAGCAGGTATACTCACTACCTAGGCAGTAAATATGAGAAGGCTTTCATAAGATTACTACGATACTTGAGAGGTACCATGAATTATGATATATAACAGTGGATTTCTCGCTGTATTAGAAGGGTACAGTAATGCTAACTATATCTCAGATTCAGATGAAACAAAATCCACTAGTGGCTATGTCTTTATTCTTAGTCGTGGTGGGGTCACATGGAAATCAGCCTAGCAAAACATTATAACACCGTCCTCGAGGGACTCTGAGTTTGTTGCTATGGAGTTGGTTGGTACTGAGGTTGAGTGGTTGAAAAACTTCTTAGCGAATGTCCCTCTAGGTGACAAACCAACACCATCAGTATCATTACATTGTGATAATAAAGCGGTGATAACCACATCTAAGAACAAAACTTTCAATGGTAAAAGTAAACACATACGATTGAGACATAATATTATAAAATAGCTACTAAAAGATGGTGTTGTCTCAATCAATTATGTAAAGTCAGAAATGAACTTAGCAGATCCGTTAACAAAACTCCTTGGGAGGAAAATGATTGTTGAAATGTTAAGAGGAATGGGATTAAAGCCAACTACTAATTGATAGCGATAACAAATCAACCTTTGTGATTGGTGATCCCGTAAAGAAGGTTCAATGGGTAAGAACAAATCGTTTGTCAGTTCTGACTAGCACAAATATTTTAGTTTCCTTCCTATGGCACTTTGAATGTACTAGAATGCATTATTGTAGGTTGAGCAAAACTCTTAATGATTTCATAGTTCGACGAAACAGTGTGCATATTATACACTACAAAAAAATGTGATTTATTAGTAGTTAAAAATGGGTATTAGTAACGGTTTTAACCGCTACAAACAACATTAGTAGCGGTTAGAAAAACCGCTATTAAATCGTATGTTGCAAGCGGTTTTGTAGCGGTTATATAAAACCGCTATTCAAGGAAAATAACCGCTACATCCTTTGTAGCGGTTCCACCAAACCGCTACAATATCCCCACGAACAAAATTTTTTTCAGAGATATTTGTAGCGGTTATATAACCACTACATATATAAAAAATTGAAATCTTAAACCATTATCGTTTGTCGACAGATACTATCATCATTTACCCTGCCCTGTATGTTGTAATATCCATTACTGGGCATAAATAAAATAAATTGTATAAAAGGTTGTACTCCATTCTTAAGTCGCAAATAATGTAGTTTGCATATTCAACTTTATACATAAAGCATACGGACTATTATTGTCTGATAGCATCAGAAGGAAGACATCATCCAATTCGGTGACACATTTTATGTTTATTTGCATTCCTCATTCCCCTTCCCTGGTAATTGTTATATGATATAGCCTTCATTTTAATATCATTTTTCCTTTTCATTGAAATAAAATCTAGACACATTTCTTCACACATACTGTTCTCATAAAAATTCATTTTAATTATAATTAATTTAATTTAATTGTCATGTAAGGATTAATATTTATCGCTGACATCAGTATTATTATTAAATTGCTTGAGGAAAGTATATATACATTTTTATGGAAATAATATTAGCCGTAAAATTTATTATCTGTAAATTAAATAATTTAGTATATCGATTGCAAGCTGATAACATTTATGGTAAACAATAAATAATAGTACTCCTGCATCTGATCCCCAGACTACACACAATTTCAACCCAAAACATGCTCTCTCTCACTCTTCTTTCCCCTACTCTCTTTCAACTACAATTAAGTATTAACCAATATTTACAATAATAAGACGCCTCTGAATTTTCTGCTTATCTCATAAACACTTAGTACATGTTTGGTTCATAGAATCGAAGGTAATGTAATGTAATGATGATTATATGAATTTGTTTGGTTCATTATTAAAAAAAGATGATACATATACATAAAAACGTTTGATTGGACTACGTCGAAAATTAGAATATATGGGAATAATATAACAAGAGACAAAATTATCTCTATTTACACATATATGTACAATGTACACCTTAGGTTCATGGAAATTTTTTCAATTTGTGTTGCGTACACGTTGGATTCATAATAATTTTTTAACATTTAATTGTGGGAATCTTATTTAATGGGATATTTTAATATTTTTAGAGGTGGAATATAATTTTTTTAATTTTTTAGGGGGGAGTATTTTTTTTAATATTTTTATATAATTAATTAATTTTTTAATATTTATTGATGGTGGTAATTATTTAATAATTAACATCATTTATGAGTGAGCACTTCCGTGAAATTAAACAATCATAATGACAATAGTGTTTTTTTTACTTGATTATATGATGTCTGCATTCTTATTCATCAGTTCTAGTAGTGTAATGTAAAATATAATCGTTTTTACATTACATAAGTCTAACGAAACACTGTAATCAGTCTGTTGTATCAGGATTATATGTAATCCTCTCCCAATAAAATCGAATCAAACGGCTATCATATGTTTACCAATACTATGAATTATGAATTTCAATTTAATTTAATTTCTAGTAATTAATTTAAGGTTAGAAGGACTGATAATGACAGTGACAATAAAATTTATAACATGGGGCGGTAAACGGGGTTCAAAAAGATTATTAAGGCCCAATTAGAGTGGTTTGACTGCCCTTCATCAAGTAATGGGCCAACAACACTGGTCGAAAGAAAAGTAATGGGCCAACAATGACAAAATGAGTCCTGAAGATTTTGTTAGTATTAGGCAAGCCCTGTTTGGTGAGTGTGAGTTTTTCATTTTTTTTCTTTCAAAGGAAAAACCAAAGAGTTTGAAAAAGTTATTGTTATGAGTAAATTTGACTTTATTTTTCAAAATGCCTAAATTAAACCCTATTTTTATTTTAAAATTTGCATTCTTCTGGCTCGAAATTAAACTATGCCTCATGATACCCTGTCTGCAATGAGAAAATAAGCCAAGATGTCATATAACGTTGTATTTTAATTATGACATGACTTTTTATTATTACAAGAGAGGGCTAGAGCTCGTAAATCATATCAACAATAAATTAAGGCGTATTAAAGCCACTACACTTATTAAACCTTAATGACATGTACATGTCGTCAACAAAAATTCTCAATAACAAATTCATTTTGTTTGTTACACAATCGATTTTGTAAATATATGCATGTGTGTGGATGTATTAAAGAAACTAGTCCCACATTGTTAGGGAATAAGAGAGTATAAGCCTATATATATTATCACATTATCTTAGACTTATAAAGAGGCTTAGAGGAGTAGTGGGCTCACAGCCTCACACGCACAACAACCGCCTACCAAAAGGCAAACGCAGAGGAAATCTGGTGATTTCTTCTCCTACCTGCGTGCATGTAAATACGTGGTACCGGAATTTTTTGTGAAAATATTTTGGTTTTCTAAAATAATGATTTATTTGGGCTTACCGAAAAGTCTCTATATTAGCCCTTCGAGACCGAAAGTTGTCAAAGTTGGGTGCTTCCCTGAACGTTTCTTCCATTATCAGCGTACATGCCTGTCTATCTGGTGTTGTCTGTTTGGTCTGAAGGGTATATTTGAGTACTCCTTATAATAGTAGTGTACATTTGACAAAACTCGAAGGATATCCGATAGCTCAATCTTAATATGCACAAATCATTAGGGGTTTGTTGCTTTTGATGAATTACACTCGGCCAGACATAAATATGTTGTGTGTAGATTGAGCATGTATACTCACTACCTAGGTAGTAAATATGAGAAGGCTTTCATAAGATTACTACGATACTTGAGAGGTACCATGAATTATGATATATAACAGTGGATTTATCGTTGTATTAGAAGGGTACAGTGATGCTAACTAGATCTCAGATTCAGATGAAACAAAATCCACTAGTGGCTATGTCTTTATTCTTGGTGGTGGTGGAGTCACATGGAAATCAGCCTAGCAAAACATTATAACACCGTCCTCGAGGGACTCTGAATTTGTTGCTATGGAGTTGGTTGGTACTGAGGCTGAGTGGTTGAAAAACTTCTTAGCGAATGTCCCTCTAGGTGACAAACCAACACCGTCAGTATCATTACACTCTAATAATAAAGTGGCGATAACCACAGCTAAGAACAAAACTTTCAATGGTAAAAGTAAACACATACGATTGAGACATAATATTATATGGTAGCTGCTAAAGGATGGTGTTGTCTCAATCAATTATGTAAAGTCAGAAATGAACTTAGAGGATCCGTTAACAAAACCTCTTGGGAGGAAAATAATTGTTTAAATGTTAAGAGGAATGAGACTAAAGCCAACTACTAATTGATAGCGATAACAAATCAACCTTTGTGATTGGTGATCTCGTGAAGAAGGTTCATGGGTAAGAATAAGTCGTTCGTCAGTTCTGACTAGCACAAATATTTTAGTTTCCTTCCTATGGCACTTTGAATGTGTTAGAATGCATTATTGTAGGTTGAAAAAAACTCTTAATGATTTCATAGTTCCACGAAACAGTGTGCATGGTATAGGTATACTTACATGAAATCATCTCTATGAATATGGAGTGTGGCCGTTCCTATGAGATCGTAACAAACTCTCTAGATCATTCATTATGCACCAGGCAAGCACATGACCGACATAACAAGCAAAACCGTCATTAACATGGAGATGTTATGATATAATCTAACTCTTAATGCCTCTGATACACACCAAGATTTATTAGTTCATAGAAGCAGGCTTCACCGACAATTCTGTGTATTGAGTATTATTGGTTTAGGTATGGTTCATAGTTCTAAGGACCACCAAATACAATGGTTATATCATATGGGAACAAGTCAAGGAAGCAGAACTAGGGGAAGGTAATTGTAATCACAACGAGAAAAAATTATGCAGAGGAGGAGAGATCATAAGGTTGTTTTTGAGCACTTTGTCTATGTCCCTTTTATAGGCATGCTCCAGGAAGAGCCAACAATCACAAAACAATCTGGACAATGCGTCCCTCGAGACCAAAAAGACACCACCGGATAGACATGCATGAACGCTGATAACAGAAGAAACATTTGAGGAAGTGCCCGACCGTTGACAACTTTCGGTCTCGAAGGGTTACAATCTCCAAACCCCAAAATATGGAGACTTTTCAGTAAGCCCAAATAAATTATTATTTTAGAAAACCAAAAATAATATTTCCGAGGAGCAAAATATTTTCACAGAAAGTGCTGGTACCACGTATTTACTCGTGCGCAGGGGGAAATCGTTGAATTTCCACTGCGTTTGCCTTTCGGTGGCCCGTTGTTGTGCGCACGAGCCCAATACTCTTCTAGACCTCTTTACAAGCCCAAGCTAATGTGATAATATATATAGGCCTATACTCTTTTATTTCCAAGCAATGTGGGACTAATTTCTTTGGCACATGCACACACATGCATATATTTACAACAATCCCCCACACGTGTTAAAGAAACTCGCTAGATCTGTTTAATTTTGGGAAGTGTCGCTTCCTCTCTGTCAATGGTCACAGAATAACTCTATAGGATAGCGTCCTCGGTCGCGACTCAAATCATCTATTTCTTCGTTCTTCCATATTGCTCGTGATCGACTACAATCGAACCTTCAACTAATTGTATAAAACATGAGAGTCATTCACACTAGTTTAATTGGTGCATACTTATTATTTATCATAATATAAAGACTTTGTGTGAAATTAATTAATTTAAAATAAAATATTTTAAGACTGGAATAGTAACTTTCTCTTAAAAAGTATCAATTTGACTGTATATTTCAGTTGTTTGATGAAAACTTTTATTATGTATGCCACTGCAGAATTTTTATTTTTATTAATAAATAAACAACAATTATTGAAAGCGTAGTATATAAATTCATAAGATGGGAATTTTAAGAGAAATAGAAATCAAAGAATTTTAAGAGAAATAATTTTTGTTGTATAATTTGAAAATAATGTCTTTAATGTAATACACTTTAATCGAATAATTGCACAATTTTAGGATGTGAGATGATACTATATATACATATAGAATAAATATCTCACATATAATTAACTTTACAAAATTCATGAAATATTTATACTTCTTTCGCCATTAGTACAAGACATATTTACCTAATTTGATTAGATTAAGGAAGTTAGTTAAATTAGTTAATATGACATTTATTATCTAAAACACTCTAGAAAATTAAGAAAATGAAGTTAGTTCGTTCAATTTCCTTCTTGATTATTATTGATGGATCATCAGTAGAGGTAAATTAAGAAAAGATTAACATATATAGAAAACATATTTTATATTTAAAACTAATATCAACTTTTCAAATATATTTTATACAGAGGGGGTAAGAGGGAGCATGATTCTTATGACTCATGACAAATTGCTCTTCGAAGATTGATATCTGACTATCTGAGTGTATTAAAAATATGTGGGAAAATTGCATCCAAGCCCCAAGCAAAAGAAAATACAACCCAAAGGTTTATTAAAATCTCTAATTTGCAGTGAAATCTATAGGACATTTAGGTAATAAATTCCAATTATGAAAAGACCCTAATACCCTTAGGGTCTGTTTGGTGTGAGGGATTTGGAGGGAAAAGGAGGGGAGGGAAAATTTTTATGAGTTGAATTTTAAAAGATTGAAGAAGTGGGGTAATAAAATTTTAATAAAGAGAATATATAAGATAAAAGAGTAAGAAAACTTAATTAAAAATTTCTAACCCCACTTCTCTAATTTTTTTAAATTCAACTCAAAAAAAAATTTTCCCTCCGCCCACTTTCCCTCCCCTCCCCCTCAGACCAAACAAGCCCTTAATGAATTTGAGTCCACAAAATTCAAACCCTCAATTGTTATTTCTCTCTCCCTGATAGGCTTGTTCTGTCTCCCCGAAATGCGACTTCGTCGGCCAACCGAAGCTGTCATCGTCACCATCGTGGTTCCTCGTCATCGAGGTTCGTTGATTGTTGCTTGAGTAAAGGTGCCCAATACCTGACTTCGTCGTCCTACCTGATTGCTCGTCTGAAGCAATTTTGCAAGCAGCTGCTATGGTATGACTCCTTCTGTGTTTGTGTCTATTAAATTTGACCAATACTTATGAACATTCCATACTTCTTGTATTTTATGACATTGTGTAGTTGAAAGACCCTGTCAAAGTATATGTGAAGCCTCATATTGGCAGGACCAGATGTTTGACTTGAATTATTCAATCTACATTTAGTTTAATATCCTTAATTTGAGCTTCATCTTTTCTTGGCCCTATGGTTGAGCCCCTTTATAGTCACCTAACTTAAGTGCTTGATTGTACCATAATATGTGGGAAACTTTATTAACCTTAGTTGTATATGATAAGTTGTGTACCTTTAATTGACAACGAAACATGAGTTTAGATAATAAGGGCGTGAATTTGAATAGTTTTTCCATTGTGTTGCAGCATTAGTTATGAGAATAATGTTCCCAGTATAGTTTAGATAGAACAATTACGAATTTTATAATGTTCCTAGTATAGTTTAGTCATACTTATCATACTTAGGTAGCCTTACACACCCATGGGGAGAGCCAAAGAAATTGGTTCTTTAGTTTGAGAAGAATAGAAGTGTAAGATTATACCTATAATGACCTAAAATCCCAACTACATCCATGGTCATTCCAGCAAAGTATGTATAAGTGTCTTGTTGTGGGATTGCCTAGGATCAGGAATTATGATGCGATCTGGGTCATTGTGGATCGATTAATGAAGTTGGTGCACTTCTTACCGATCAATGCTAGTTACTCTCCGGACAAGCTAGCAGAGATTTATATTTGTGAAATTGTGAAGCTCCATGGCATACCGAAGAATATCATCTCCAATCGTGATCCCGGTTTCACATCGAGATTCTGGAGGGCATTGCATGAGGCATTGGGCACTCAGTTGAGATTCAGTACAGCCTATCATCCTCAGACAGACGGACAGTCAAAGAGGACTATTCAGACCCTAGAGGATACGTTACGGGCATGTGTCCTTGACTTCAAAGGGAGTTGGGATCGTTTTCTTCCTCTTGCGGAGTTTGCCTACAATAATAGCTATCACGCGAGCATTCAGATGGCTCCGTATGAAGCGTTGTATGGAAGAAAATGTCAATCACCATTGTGTTGGAATGAATTGTCTGAGAGGAAGCTTTATGGGCCGGATCTTGTTGATCAAACCGCAGCCCAGATTCAAATCATTCGTAAGAGGCTTTTTGTAACTCAGAGTCGGCAGAAAAGTTATGCAGACAAGAGGAGAAGGCCTCTAGAGTTTGAGGTTGGTGACCATGTGTTTCTGAGAATATCTCCTGTCACCGGTATTAGGCGAGCTATCAAGCGAAAGAAATTGAGCCCAAGTATATAGGTCCTTTTGAGATCCTTGGAAGGATTAGGCCTGTTGCGTATCGAGTAGCCTTACCCCCGAACTTGAGCAGACTTCATGATGTATTCCATGTTTACCAATTGAAGAAGTACCAACCGGATCCGTCTCACATCGTTGAGTATGAGGAGGTTGAGTTGCAAGATAACTTCACGTATGCGGTGGAGCCATAACATATTATTGATTGAGAGGAACGACAACTCAGACACCGAAGTATTCCTTATGTGAAAGTGATCTGGAAGGGGATGACCCAGAGAGAAGCAACTTGGGAAGCGGAAGAGGATATGCGAAGGCGATATCCGGAGTTCATCGCTCAAGTGGTTTGACAAATTTTGAGGGCGAAATTTATTTGACGGGGGGAGAATTGTAATGACCCAATTTGAGATTAAGGGTGAATGACTCTGATATTGATTGTAATTAGTGTAATTAAACACTTTTGTAGAAATGTGATGTAAATTTGATATAAGTGTATTTGGTGATTAAAGATCAAGGGTGGAGATTTGTTGCATATGGGTCAGAATCCTGTGCATTAAGCTTGTGTGAGCTCATTGAGGAGTGAGAAGATGTTGACATGTGGCATTTGGTGGACCATTGGATGTGGCACAAAGGACAAAAGTCCACTTTTTTTCTCTTTCTTCTCTCTCCTATTCTATGGAAGCATGGGCAAGGGAAGAGAAACACACTTCTTCATCATCATCTTCATCTCTCATATTCTCTTTCTTCCTTCTCCCATTTCAGGCGACCTTGAAGCAAGGGAAGAGGAAAAGAAAAGCTTGATCTTTGGTAAGTAATGGTTCTCCTTTGCTCAAACACTCTTCACTAAATTTGTTCATAGTGTTAAGAGCTCCATTATGGTGATTTCAAAATCTTGAAAGGTGGTGATTTGAGTGTTGGACGAAATTGAAAGTTGGAGAATAAAGATTCTGGATTTGGCAAAGTGAAGAGGTAAGCATTTGATGCTTTTTGATATATATGTTATGAGTTTTGGATAAGTTTGAGAAATTCTGGAAATTTGCCCTGGTTTATGGTCATTTTGGAATGTGTGAATTTCATAGTGATTGATGTTTAGATTAATTCATTGTGAGGTTCTTTGGGTATTTGATATGGTTTTGAAGTTTGGAATTAAGTTGAATGAAATTTGGGTGTTGTGTGTCATAGAGACTCAAGGGCATATATTGTGATTAAAATGGTATTTGGGGGGGGTTTAGAGGTTACCAATGGGTTCCCTATGTCATTTTGAGTGAGTATGAGCTTTGTGTGGAGTTTGGGAGCCATTGGGTGTGATTTTGATCAGTTTGGGAAATTCTATTAGTTGCTGCGATCTCGCAATCTGATAGCCTCGGTCGAGTGAGGGAGGAACTCACTTGAGTGCTACCTTGTGTTTTGTCTTTCTGCTTTGTGTTTCGCCTGGGTTCTCATGAAGGGGGCTCAAGTGCACTTCCTTCACTGCGAGTGATGTTGGTGATCACTCGAGTGATGGTGAGTTCTTGGTTAGGGTTGCTCTTGGGTTGTCACTCGCTGGTTGATGTTCAAGAGTGTGTTCCGACACTCACAAGTGAAACCATCTCACCCGAGCACTGGGGGGTATGCTCGAGTGAGCTTGTCCCTCTAATGTTGCATGTGCTCTCGGGTTATCACTCTTTATGTTGCACTTTCAGGGGCTCGAGTGGATTTAGAGTCAACACCTGAGTGCAAAGCCTTATGCTCGAGTGATGTGAGCACTTTCTGGCCGAAGTAGCTACTCACTATCAAACACTCGTGAGTGAGAGTCGTTCTCACTCGAGCACGAGTCTTTCATCACTCGAGTGGGCTAGCTGAAAATCAATGTTTTGCCTTCAAAAAGGGTTCTTCAGGGTAGTTTCTTCCAACCCTTTAGGCATATGTTTTAGGCCTCTATTAGCCACCTAAAGAGTCCTAAATGATAACCAACTTAGAGTATTATAAAAATATGCATTTGGAAAAGAGATTAATCAATTGTTCCTAAATTGGTATAGGATTTGATATCTGTCAGACACGTGAGCCCACTGTGCCAAAGAATGTCAGGAAAGATACAAGTAGTGACTTCTCTCTTATACTTTGTGTAAATGTATTGTATGTTTGCCTATCATGCATTGTGTCCTGCTGCTGCTTTGAGATGCATTGAGATACATTGTGGAGCTTTGTGTCTTGTGGAGCTTTGTGCATTGTGGAGCATTGTGCCTTGTAATACGTTGTGCTTTGAGATACTTTGTGCTTTGTGATGCTGCTACATGTGATTACCGCGGAAGCGGGTATTGTGATTACAGCAAAAGCTGGCATAGTGATTACCGCGAAAGCGGACATAGTGTTTGCAGTAAAAGCTGTCTTGTGATTACCGCGAAAGCGGACATAGTGCATTGTGATACAGCCGTGAGTGTTGTCATCTGTGGCACGAGCCATGGATCATTGTGTTGCTAATGATGCTGGTGAACATGATAACATTACATGCCTTGTGTTTATATATTATATGAGTGATTTGTTACTACTGGGATTCTTCAGAATCTCACTCTTTCCAAATGACTAACATTTTTAGACAGGGCAAGTGGCTCAAAAGGGAAGCGGACAACCAGGAGTGGTTAGGGCTAGTAGGGACATGTTGCATTTTGGATGTTGGTTATCTAGTTGGTTTTTTGGATTACTGTATGTATATGAGATGTATATAACAATTTTGGATATGTAATCCCCATTTTGGGAAACCTTTAAACCCATTATATATATAAGTACCCAGGGTTGCCGGGATTTTGGTTACGCACTCTGATATTTATTATGTGATGTAACTGCACAGGTAATTGTATTCGAAAGTGAATGTGAAACCAGATGAATCATGTTTTAAACGTTTTGTTTGGACACCCCATCTCTTAGAGATGAGTGATTATAAAAGTGATTTTGTCTTATTGGTCTCTATTTCACTTAAATTTCATAATCCGGATATAATTACCGTGAGGGGGTTACATTAATGATGCGATTACTCGCACTAATGATGGCCAAATTGTGTGATTGAAAAGGGATGAAATTTTGTCAGTGTTTAGTGGGATGCAATTAGCAATATGGCTTTTGCACAATTCGTACGATTTGTATAAAGCTGATAAGGAGAGCTTTTTGCTATTGAAAAAAGCTGGAAGGCAGTGCGTGAGTGGGATAAGTGATGGATGAATTTTATTTAATTAACGTGGGTCCTAACCACCTTTATATTATTTGATAGGGGTGTTCATGAGCAGAGCATGAACCATGCCTAATACTCAGCCCAAAAGAAGAATGAACGGCATTTTGTAGCCTGCTGTCTAGCCTTGCCTAATAAAAGTTCGAGTAATTTTAGGCGGGGCTGGGCGGGACGAGCTTGTATATCCAAAAATCTCCCTAAAATTGAAAAATAATGAAGTATTAAATAATTATAATATAAAAAAATGTATAGTTTGATATTTCAAAAACATATTTTATGCCATAGTCCTTTTAAGATTTTATTATTTAGATTCGATTCATGGGTCCATAAAACAAATTAATTCAATTGAGATTATTTTCTTATTATTTAATAATAATTTACTTTTCAAAAAATCAATTTATCCACTTCTTAATTAAATATGTGTATGAAAAAAATATACCTATATGCTTAGTAAAAAAAAAAAAATGTTTACTCATTAAATTCTAATTGAATGGTAAGTAAATACTTGTTCAATTATATATACAATATATATATATATATTTTTTAAATACAATTATATAGAGTAGGGCCAAATGGGCAGGGCAACACATCTTGCCCGATGTTCAGCCTTGCCTGATATTTGGCTCGGCCCGAAAATGCACAAATGATTTATGAGCATATTTTTTAGGGTTGGGCTGGGCATTTTTTTGTCGAACTCGAGCAGGCATTTGGGCCTCATGAATACCCCTACTATTTGATATCTTTTTTTTTTTTTTTTTTCATTTCAAATGATGTAGGCCTCTCTTTTTTCCTTAATCTTATAATGATTGTTTCCCCCCATAATTTTATATCTTGATCTCTAAAGCATTTAAATCAATTTTCATAATACTTAATTAGTTAAAATTTTTAATTGAGAGATCTACTTACATACACATACTTAATTTTTATTATTATAGTTTGAGGTCTATTATAGAAAGGATTTTTGGAGTGCGGAAGAATCAATTTAAATTGTTACAAAAAATGAATAAGTACAACTACTGGACATATGTCCGCATTGTTTGTATAACAATGACCTTACATAATTTTATTAGGAGAAATGATTTCACTGACGTAGTGTTTTGGCATGGTGAAACTGGGAATATAATTGATATAGATAATAATAGTGTAGATGAACAGTCTTCCACGATAAATTATAGTAGAAGATCTTCCTCCCAAATAAATCTTATTCGTGACTCAATTAGAGACCAACTTGTACGAGACATGTGATCCAATTATTTATGTAATATTATTTCTTCAAATTTTGTATTTTTTAATTGCCAAATTTTTCAACTTTAACTTTTATAAATTTTTTATAATTTCAAATTTAATTTCCCTCTTACCATTATCACAAAAGTCACTTATACTTAAGTCAATCCAAACATAAATCATATTACACGATTTAACTTTTATCCAAAAATGAAATTGCAAAAAATCAAATTAAAAAAAACCTTTTTTACAATCACTACTCCAAAAATACACGAAATATGGGTGTGTTGATTACTTTTTCTTTTTTTTTGGGTTGCCCACCCGATTCACCGGAGTTTTGCCTTGACTACATCCGGATCCGACCCGCGTCGCGCATCTGGCTATGGTGGGAGAGTCTCCCAATAAGAATTTTTTGTATATACAAGGCTCGAATCCAAGAATTTACTTAAGCGAAACCAAGCCGCATTGATTACTTTTGCTCACTTCTCATTGTTTTTTACTTTTTTTTTTTGGGAAAAAAACCAGTGGCTTTTCTTTTTTACCGTCAGGGGCACACACTGTTATACATGTATAAAGCGTAAATAATTGTCCAACAAGCGAACAACATAACAGATTATATTTTTGGGAGAATTGCCTAAAAAATTTTGAAAGTAAATTAATTGTTGATTGCTATCAAGCGTGTAAGCGATCTTTCGTGTGTGTAAGTGATCTTCCATTTTTTGCAAACAATTTTCTGTGTGTGCAAAAATCTTCAGTATAAATGTGCAAACAATCTTCCGTTGTGTGCAAAATATCTTCCGTTATGTGCAACAGATCTTCCATGGTAGCAATCAGCAATTAATTTGTCTTCAAGATATTTTTGAGCAATTCTCCCTATTTTTTTCTTAAATTATATGATTTTTTTAACGTTTAAATCATATTAAAACACATATTGAAAAATATTGAAAATATAAAAATGAAATTGGAGGCAAACCATGGTAAAATGAGAGAGTGTTAAGGAGATTAAAAAAAATTGTCTAGAATTAAGAAGAGTTGTACAGTGTATATATGAATTATGAATGATAAAGTTTCGCGTATATGTTATAGATTAAACTACACGGAATTGCCTTGTAGTTTTAGTCATTTGTAAATAATTGAAGGTCGAGAAAATCATTTGTAAACGATATTGTTTACTTTTAATTTTTGATAAGAATCTCTTCAACTAGTCTATTATTTTATTAGGCGAGCACAATGTGTTATTGGTCATATACTATTTTCCCCCGCACACAACCTTCTTAGACTTTGATTAACCTGCAGATAATTCTTTAAATTTTAAATTATCTGCACATATACCCTTTCTTGTTTTACATTCTGTTATAAAATAGAAGATAATGTCCGTGAATTATCATTGTTCGGCGCGTCTGGAATGTTAATGTGCAACTTGGTATCGAGAAGAAAAAGTAAAAAAATGTCCTCATCATATTACCTTTTTTTATTCCCATTTGAGGGATAATTTAATATTTTCATTTTAAATTATGCCCTCACTGATTCCCTTAACTAAACTTTAGATGTGAGCCATTCCTTGATGAGGATATTTACCACGTACCAATCAAAATGGCCTATCCTGCCACTTCCACTCCCTCTTCTCATGGTTGCTACCAAATGTGGCATCTGATCTCACTCCAAATATCTTCTTCTTATTTCTATAACTCATTTTAAAATTAAACGAGCCTTGCAACTTATTCATTTATTTTACAATTTTAAATACTTAGGACTCCAACTTATTTTCTTATAAGGTAAAAAAAAAAAAATTTTCTTTTTTCCTTTTCCCCTTATTTTTTCTGATTTTTGGGTTGCTATACTCCAACTTCTATTTTACTTTCCAATGTATATCAGATACATGAGAGAGTTCGCAACTCACAAGAAGAACAGATTCCTTGTTTTAACTTTTATCTTTTAGACATCTAGCTAAGTCAATCCTCCATTGTCAATGTCATCAGTGATTCTAGATTTCTAGTGCATTTACAAGGACCACAGAATATAGGATATATCCCATCCATTTTATCATGGGAAAATCACAGCATAATCTCAAGGAAGAAGGATCAGAAAAAAAAAAAAATATATATATATATATATATATATATATATATATAAGTCTCAATCACTATTTAAAAATTCCTAAGAGGCCTCAGTGATATACATTTAAATTATAAAATTACTTATTTATCTCATTATCAATATGATATATACATTTGTCAACGATAATACTATGGTTTGTCAATATGCCACATACACTTATTAACGGTAATAATATGACTTATCAAGATATAGGCTTTTCAATAGCAACACTACAGCGGCAAAATAATAATTTTACAATTCAAAACTATAGTATTGGGGTCCTCTTGGAAATTTTAGATAGTGAATCATATATACTGAAACTTTTTTAATATTTTTCCTATTCTTAGGACTATACTGTGATTTACCCTTTATTAATTTAGGTCCTCTAAACATTGTCAATTCAATTGTCACTATTGTCCCTTAGCTATTGCCGACGAGTTCTTAAGCCGAACGTCTATTCTGCAAAATGCAAAGCTTTCTTTGTTTCAAAGCGCGTTATTTTCCTGTCCACTTTATTAATCACACTGTCCCAACTTTGATTCTCTTTATTCTTTCTCCGCATAACCTCACCGTTCCTTCCTTCGAACGGAATACCCTCTCCTCCAAATCGAATATATTCTTCGCTTTCCTATTCAGTGGTCACCATTCGTTGCTTATTCTTTCTTCTCTCTCCCCCTCCAAAAGCTTATACCCCAAATAAACGAAAGTCTTCCCCCTATTTGCTTTAAAGTTCTCTCTTTTATTGTCAAAGGGATGATAATATTTAAGACCCAAAGAGATCAAAGCGATGTTCTTTATTCTTCTTAGCCTTTCATCGCTTCCCTTTTGTTCTTCTTTGCTTGCTTTACTTGCCGTTTGAAAATCAAGGGGAAAACAAGTCCAGGCCCCGAGTATGGACCGCGGGGTTCTTGATTCTGTGATCAATAGGCTTCTTGAAGTCAGAGGGAGACCTGGGAAGCTGGTGAATCTCGCGGAAACTGAAATCAGGCAGCTCTGTTTGGTCTCCAGGGATATCTTCTTGAGGCAGCCCAATCTGTTGGAACTTGAAGCTCCAATTAAGATCTGTGGTATCTATTCTTGAACCTTATGTTTGTTTTCTCTTTTGCTTCCTACTTGATGGTTCAATTTAAGTGTATGTGCGTGCGATTCTGTGCGGTTTCTGGTGAGTTACTGAGTTGACTTTTTCATTTATGTTCTCTAAAAGGATTTTCAGGCAAAAATAATGGGGCCTAAGTTGCTTTGTATTCGAGAAGAGTAACTCATTATATACAGCGATAATTAAATTCGTAAGCGTTGGTGAAACTTTGTTCTGGGTTTGGCTTGAATGAGTTTACTTAACTTATGTTCCAATTTGAGGTTCTTTGGTAATTTCATTATATTATTGACTAAAATTGATTCTTGAAATGGGGTGCTGTCCTAGTTTTAGATTAGAGTAACATGTTTATTCTGATTGGTGTATTTATTCTCTGAGCTGGACTCATGTACTATAATGTTTGTTCTATGTCATTCTTTATATCTTGGCCATGTGGTTCTCCAATTCTGTATATCTTGTCCTTAAAGATAGTGTTTTCGGTTACTTAAGTACAGAGCCAATATCCTGAATAATTTCACTGTTACCAGGAGACATTCATGGTCAATATCCTGACCTGCTGAGACTTCTTGAGCATGGTGGATTTCCCCCTCGGTCCAATTACTTGTTCTTAGGGGATTACGTGGATCGCGGCAAGCAAAGTCTGGAGACAATTTGTCTTCTTCTTGCCTATAAAATAAAGTACCCTGATAACTTTTTCCTTCTGAGGGGCAATCATGAATGTGCTTCTATCAACCGTATCTATGGATTCTATGATGAATGTAAGCAAAGATACAATGTCAGGCTCTGGAAAATATTCACAGATTGTTTCAACTGCTTGCCCGTGGCGGCTCTTATAGATGAAAAAATACTATGCATGCATGGTGGACTCTCCCCTGAGTTGTACAACTTAAACCAGATTAGGAGCTTGCCTCGTCCTTGTGAAGTACCCGAAAGTGGTCTTCTATGTGATCTCCTTTGGTCTGATCCTTGTAAAGATATTTACGGCTGGGGGGCAAATGAACGTGGTGTTTCATATACTTTCGGTGCTGATAAGGTGTCAGAATTTCTGCGAAAGAGTGATCTGGACTTAATCTGTAGAGCTCACCAGGTTTTGTGTTCTTTCTATCTTGAATATGAAATTCTGATTGGGTTTTGATTGTATGGCTTTGTGTGATTATGTTATAGTGTTGCAGGTTGTGGAAGATGGATATGAATTCTTTGCTAATAGACAGCTTGTGACCGTATTCTCAGCTCCAAATTACTGTGGAGAGTTTGACAATGCTGGCGCCATGATGACTGTGGATGAGACACTTATGTGCTCTTTTCAAATTTTAAGGCCTTTGGAGAAAAAACCTAAGTTCACCTTCGGAAGCACTGCCACAGTCAAGCCTAGGACTCCAACTAAAATAAAGGTTCTTTCACTTCTTGAATATAGAACTTTGATGAATGTATTGTTTGAAAAGTGCAAGACAAAATTGATAAATTGGTTACTATTCATGAGTCATTTAACTTCTTATGAATGGATTATATGCATAGATGCTGCACTAATCAATTTGACCAAACTGAGGTTTGGTTTAAGGTTGAAATTGTGTAGAAATGCTGATAACCTTGTACTTGTACATGCATATAACACACCCAGGCAAAAAGTGGCAAGTCAAGCTCAGAGTTTGTCAAACTAAAATCTTTATGAACAATATATGATTTGGAAGTCTATGAATAAGTAGAGGAAATTGATGAATGAGAACTAATTAATACGATTACTGAGGGTCAATATTTTGTGGTATTTTCTTTTTGTCTGAAATGCTATACTCACTCATATTAAGTCTCACTGGAGGGTGAAATAAGGATTTAATGGAATGGATGTATTTATCATACTTTCTTTGATATCTTGATATTGATCTTTGCCACCATTTAATAAATGAAGCAGTAACAAGTATTGTTCACTTGTCCTTATACTCGTATCTAGTTAGTTAGTTTAATTGTTCTGTTTTTTCCCCCTAAAGGAGAAAAGCCTCCAGTCATATCTCAATGACTAGAACCCATTTGCTCTTATGTGATGAGATGTTCATTTATGCTTTTTGTGTTGCAGGCATTTCTTGGTGTTTAGTGTGAAGTAATGGAGCTGTGTTAAGTGAGTAATAAAAGGAGCCTGGGAAATGCAGTACATGATGAAGGAACAACTTATAATATGAAGGATTGAGAGAATTGTGGGGTAAATGATGAATGGCTCTTACTGACACTGTTATGCTGCATAAAGCTCTTGATAGGAAGATTCAGGTTTCAAATTTTTTGCCCTTTTTAATTTTCCGTTTTTTTTTCCCGGCCTCTTTGGTGTGAGAGGCTGTTATGTTAATTTTAATGTTCAAGACTCATTTGGGAAGTCAGAGATATTGATTGCCCTGTAAATTCTGATGGTGAAGCTTCCCAAGTTTCTTGCTCATCTGCTTTGCTAAGGTCCATCTGGTGTAGGCCCTTCCAATTTGCAAGTCTTATTTTTTTTTTTTAAAAATAATAATTGGTTTTGCAGCTCTCCGTTTTGAACTGTGAACAACAAATTCATGAGCTGCAGCACCATGTTTAATAAAAGTTCAAAGAAAAATATGCTTATTTGTCTGTTTGTTTAATATATATTTATATATATATATGTGTGTATATGTGGTTTTCCGGATTAATGATGTTTGGCTGGGGAAAAGGTAATTTAAAATAACTGCATTTGACTATAGCTTAAGTTGGTACTAAGTAATGCAATTATCGGAGTAAATTCGTCATACGATATGAAAGTCAAAGTCTTTTGTACGGCCACTTGGGGATTACGAGGATTACGTTTCCTTATATAATACGTGAGTGTTTGGACATGCGATTGGGTCCATCAATCGCACGATCCAAAGGTATAAGCTGGATAGGCTGAAGCATTTTTCCTGAGGGTTTGGTTGGTGCTTTACTGTTAAGAACTTTTACACTGTTAATCAGTTTTTACCAAAAGCCAAAAAGTGGAGCTCATAATTGGTGTGTTTGGATTGACGATTGGATAAGTAATTTATTTTTACTTAGACTTATGAAATTTTAAAATTGGAAAAAAGTTAGATTGGGTAAAATGATGAGTGTTTGGATTGACGATTGGATAAATAATTTATGTAAAAGTGAATGATGCTTGGTTTGGTTTTTGCATAAGTGGCTTTTGTATTATTTAAGAGAAAAAATTATAAAAATTATGAAAAATGAAAAAATGAAGGAATAATTGTGAAAAAAGTCCTCATTGGCAACCTAATTGTCAAATGAGACCTGAGAAGATATCTACACACAGAGGGATTTTTTCACTATTTTCTCAAAAATTAACTTTGAAAATTCGGTAATGGTACAATTTTAATAAAATTATATCAAACTTTAATTTAAATTGGTACATTCCAAAAGTCTTTTCTATTGTGCACCTCAAGCTTAAATTTTATAAATTATATCAAATTCTAATTTAAATATTAAATCCTAACTCATATTTTTACATAGCTCAAAATCTAACAAAATAAACTGATTAAAACCTCAATAATACCTCCAATAATCCAAATAAATTATTTAAACTAAATTTAATGGGTAAAAACACTATATAGAAACTAATTTATGAAATGTTTATAAAAAAATTGATTATAAAATCATAAAACAACTAAATAATAAATCTAAAATGATTAAAATTAATTATTAATTATTCTCTACATTTCTACAGTCATATATTAACAAAACTCAAAACTTGACTAAACTCTTATCCCAAAGTATTCTCTAATTAGCAAAAGATTACTATCACAAGAAATAGAAAATTATTTAGAACATTTTTCATAAAAGAAGTTTTGTGATTAGAAGTGATTTTGAGTACCTGATTGATCCCCAAAAATATAAAAATACTTTTATCAATATTATTTTACACACACACGCACATAAGCTCTGATAAGCTCCATTTTGAGGCTTATGACTGTTTTTCAACTTATGACTTTTTTTACCTTAAATCCAATCGCTGAACCAAACATCCATTTTTAGCTTTTTTATTGTTCAAGTCTGTTTGCGCCACTGTTTAAATCCAATTTTACGCTCAAACGTCAAAACAAACGAGCACAATAGCGATTGAGAGCTTATTGGACTGTTGGTGGCTAACACGTACCACTTTCCCACACATCCTCCGATGATGGGTGTGTTTGGATTGGCGATTGGATAAGTGACTTATATAAAAGTGAAAGATATTTAGTTTGGCTTTAGCATAAGTGGCTTTTGTGTTATTTAAGAGAAAAGATTGTGAAAATTATGAAAAATGAAACAATGAAGGGATAATTGTGAAAAAAGACCTCATTAGCAACTTAATTGCCAAATGGGACCTGGGAAGATATCTGCACACGAAGGGAATTTTTCACCATTTTCCCAAAAATTAACTTTGAAAATTGGGAAAATGATTTAAAAAGAACTTTGAATATGCTAAAAGACTAAAAGGTGTTAGAAGATTTAGAAATCCCTCAGAGGTGCTAACACTTATCAGGGATTTACAATTTCATGGGCAAATTACCATTACCTATATTTTTATTAAAATAATAAAATAACCTCCGCTGGCCAGGCGCTGGCAGTAACGGCCCGCGGCCAGGGAATATTCCGTCCTGACAGAATATTCCCCCAAGCTTTGGGGGAAAATTCCCAAAGTTTGGTGGCGGTTGGGGTTCGACCCCCCCACTTGTGGTCATGCATCAAGGTGCATGACCACTGGGCTAAAGAAGCCCATCAATAATTAAAGTGCAGAAAAAAAATATATAGTAAACTTTTATTTTTAACTAAACCAACTACCAAGTTCAGATAAGAAATTGACAGATTGATAAAAGAAATTAATAACTTTATATAAGAATTTCACAATTTTCGTTTTTTAACAACTTTATAAAAGAATTTCACTAGTTTAGATAAGGAATTCCCAAATTCATATGACGAATTAACAAATTAGGAATCATATGAATTTGCGAATTCCTTATCTAAACTAGTGAAATTCTTTTATAAAGTTGTTAAAAAACGAAAATTGTGAAATTCTTATATGAAGTTATTAATTTCTTTTATCAATCTGTCAATTCCTTATCTGAACTTGGTAGTTGGTTTAGTTAAAAATAAAAGTTTACTATATATATTTTTTCTGCACTATAATTATTGATGGACTTCTTTAGCCCAGTGGTCATGCACCACAGGTGGGGGGTTCGAACCCCCACCAAACTTTGGGAATTTTTTCCCAAATCTTGGGGGAATATTCCGTCAGGACGGAATATTCCCTAGCCGGGGCCCCTGCTGCCACCGCCGGCGGAGATTTTTTTATTATTTTAATAAAAATATAGGTAAGGGTAAAATGATAATTTGCCCCTGAAATTGTAAGTCCCTGACAAGTGCTAGTATCTCTGAGGGATTTCTAAATCTTCTAACACCTTTTAGTCTTTTAACATATTCAAAGTTCTTTTTGAGTCATTTTCCCTTGAAAATTTGGCAATGGTACAATTTTAAATAAAATGCTTAAGAGTTATGACCATCATGACAAGCAATGCAAAAGACATATATGAAGACGGCCGTTTTCACTTCCTTCTCATTTGTTAAAGTGGCATTCTTGATGATAAATTGATCTAAACCATCTAATGGCGACAGTTTTATGACAAGGCACATACTCAAAAGTTTCATGTACATTAGCAAAATACAAAATACACAATTTTACGTTTGACTCATACCAATCAAACAGTAGCATGTTTGATAGTTGTAATATCAAAATTCTTAAAATTTAGTTTCACACTTAACACCCCAATGGCTTAGAAGATGCTCCCTCCACTTAAAATTCACGCATACTCTTGTCTCAATACGTGTCAAACTCATTTTCAAGGGGCATGGAACCACTTTCTTAAAAACTTACTAATATTTCCTTCCTATTTATCTTTCTCAACTCTCAACCCCGTCCCTTGCTCTTCTCCAGAACCACTCTCTTTGTCTCTGCCTCTGCCTCTGCCTCTGCCTCTCCCCCTCTCTCAAGCTTCATTTTCTGTTGTGTCATGGCGCCTGCACATGCCATGCTTGTACTAGCTATGTCCTTGGCTCTTGTAGCATTCTCCACAAGCCAAGCCCCTTCCTCTGCACCCATGGCCTCGCCGCCGTCTAGCACAATGTCCCCGAAGGCGGCTCCTCCTGCCCCTGCAACCTCCTTTGTTTCACCACCACCACCATCATCACCAAGCGCCCTCAGCCCAAGCCCAAGCCTAGGACCTTCAACCGACACGACTCAGCAGATCGCCGACGAAGATGAGCCTTCACTGCCAAAACCAGATGAGATCCATGCTGCCCCGACTCACTGCTTTTGTGCTTGCGTGTGTGCTTTTGCTGAGAAGAGAACACGGGACAGGAAATATCATGAGAGAGAGAACTGACAGGTGGGGGTGGGCTCATTCATAAGCAATTTTAAGCTCCAATTCTTTGCTTATGTTCATCGGAGCTTTTGGTGACTTTTTTCTGAAAGCCTATCGGTAAAACAAACACTGGCTTTATGAAGAAGTTACTATGCAAACCCGATTGATGCGCTCAATTGTACGATTGGGCTTTCAGTCGATGAAACAAACACACACGATGTTGCATGATATATTGAAATTTGATCCCTTCCTTCTCTGAGCTCTACTCACAAGACTAATGGGAGCATAATCCCTCATAGTCATTTTTTGAAGAATTTCATCTCGATTAAAAAAATGGATCATTTAAATTTAATATTTTTTGGTGTTTTTTTCAACTTCAAAAATTACTTTAAAATATTTTTTGGTGTTTTTAACCCTTTAAAATATTTTTTCCGTTGTACCCAGTCTTAGAAGATTGACTACAATTTTACCTTTAATGTATGTTTTTTTAGTAGTAAAGAGCACCTAAAACTTAGAATACTGATTTATTGATTTCCACCCACTCTAAAATATTTTTCCAGTAGTAACTAATATTTTAAAGTAATTTTTAAATATTTAATTTATTTTTTAAATATTTTTCCACACTCTCTCCTACCATTATCACAAAAGTCATTTATGTTTAAGCCAATCCAAACAAATTTTATTTTTATAAAAGTCATTTATACAACTCACATTACACAATCTAACTTTTACCAAAAGTAAGATTATAAAAAGTCACATTGGAAAAAGCCATTTTTACCATTATTTTTCCAAAAACACACTACATATACTCTTTTTTGATACATAAATTTTATGAAAGGGGTTTGGCTTACCCACGATACAAGGACAGTGCGAGCCGTTAATTATCCCCAGGCGAACACCTAGGCATCCAGGAGTTAAGATGCCTCCCCCAGCACCTCGACCAACTCCAGGATCAAACCCCTCCTTTTGATAAGAGCGTCCGACTCTTTTATCAGTTGAACCCAAGGATGAGGGGTCACACTACATATACTCTATTAAAAGCTTATCTGAATGTCACCGCATGTCACATGCGCAACATGTTTTTACTTTGCATTATTGCCATATTGGCTTTTTCCGTTTCTTAATTCTTTCTTTATTTTTTTTATTCGCTTAATTACGTACGCTTCATATTGGATTGGTATAAAAAATATTTACAATTATAAATAAATAATAGCATCTTAAAATGTTTGATCAAGCTTCGTTATTGGAAAGGTCGCAAATTTATTCGATAAAAATAAGTCGAGATATTTTTGTGATAAAAATCTTGATTATAAATTAATTGTAGTCTTGTTTTCACAAGAAATATAGAGAATAACTATTCATTAAATGTGTTTGGATTAATTTTTCAAGAACATCTTCTGGAAAAAACTGAAAAAAAAAAAATTGTTTTGGAGAATAGCTTATTAAAAAAAAATTGTCTTCTCAAAAATCATGGTTTCAACTCCCCAAACCATAATTTTCGAATAAAAAAGTGCTTTCCCAAAAATTTAAGATGTTTGGTTGTCCTTTGGCAAATCATGATTTGGGCCTTAAAAACCTTACTTCATTCGGTCTTATTTATAAACAACTTTTCTCTTGATTGTGTAAAATGAACTGGTAGTTAAAAGTAATAAGTATGTAAAAAATGCTACTCTCTCCTGTCCTAATTATAAGACAAAGTTGACTTTTTTGGAGAAATTAAGGAAACTAATTAAATTACTTTAGAGTATTTTTATTTTTATTTTTTTCTCCAAACTAATTAGTTTAACTAATAAACTAATATATAATCTAAGGATACATAACAAATGATATGATTAAGTAACTTATTTAGTTTTCTTAATCTCTCCAAAAAAAGTCAACTCCGTCTTATAATTAGGACTGGAGGTAGTATATTTTTTTTTCTATATATGCCCTTATTTATAAAAAAGAGTATAGAAGAGATAATAGATAAAAGGTATGAGAGATAATGAGTATAAAATATGAGAGAGAATGAGTATTTAATAAGGATAAAATAGAAAAAAAAAATTTACATTTTCAGACAAAAAGTGAAAGCTGTTTATAAAAAGGATAAGTCCTATAAGAAAGAAAGTTATTTATAAATAGAATCATAAGGGGTATTACTTATATGCGTTCTAAATTTGTACACCAATCGAGACAAGTTCCATTGCAAGTTTTAAAATTAAAATCGTAGACTACCTTAATGCCAAGTGCCCCATAATAACTAGGGTTATCTAATCCGGACCGGACCGGAAACCGGCGACTCGGCCTCTAAACCATTCTGGTCCAGTGATCCAGTCCGGGTTAAATTTTTTTATTTTTTATTTTAAATTTTTTCTTTAGAATTTCATACTATAAACCTAAAATATTTCATTTCTCACCGGTTTGGTCTCGGTTTAGCTCCGGTTTGACTCCAGTATGATCCACTGACCCTTGACCCAATACCTCGACCGATTCACTGATAGTCCGGATTTAATTACCTTGATAATAACAGAAGCATCGGTCCCAGTCAATACTGACCCCCTAAGTTAATGTTGGGAAGAATCCCTGTGAGATTTGGGGGGGGGAGGGGAATAGAGAAAAAGAATGTTATTATTAGAAATTGGAAAGTTTTAAACTTTTAATAGCAAATGTGTAAATAGACATGTTATTTTATACGAAAGCAAAAAAAAAAAAAAAACACTTGTGTATATTGCTCACCTGTGAAAAATTTCGGTGACTATGGGGTTGTATGATTTTGTTTTTAAAAATAATAAAATAATAAAACCTGCTTGATAAACTGTTTTTAAAAACAATAAAAATAAAAAGTTGTTTTTAAAAACTAAAAAACAAAAATGGTTTTTAGTTGTTTTCTTTTCTTTTCTTTTTTTTTTCTTAGTTTTTATTTTTTAAGGTTACAACTTATTCACTATTGACACTTCACTGTCAGTGATGACCACCGCCACATCATCACCGACAACCGCATCACTACGTCCCTTCAAAAACAGATTTTTCAAAATAACTATTCAAACATATTTTTTTTTTTTTTTAAAACTTATTTCAAAAAACTATTTTATAAAACTGTTTCTGAAAATAAAAAATAGAGAATAGAATCAAACAAACCCTTCATTATTTGTTTTGACCTTAAAACGTTTCTCCCTCAAATAATATCCGTCCAGCGCACCTTTAGTTACACACTACCAAAATGGGATGAGGACAAGTGGGGCAATATGAATTTAACAGGGAATTAAAAAACAAAGAAAATCATAGCAATATAAAAGAGGTGTTGGCTAATTAAATTATACTCCGGTCCTTTTTATAAAAATAACTATCAAAATCACGTAATTTAAAATGTTACTAGTAACAAATATGTAAGATATGCTCTTTTCAATTATATTGTTGTTCATAAAAAAAGTATATACATAAGAGATAATGAGTGAAAATTTATTATAAAGGGATAATGAGGGACACAGATATAATAGGGGTAAAACTAAAAAAAACCAGCTCAAAAATTCAGATGAAAGAGATTTGTTCTTTTTATGCCTTTCATGATATTTAAAGTGATGAGGGAGACAATGACACGCAGATAGAAAAGGAGCCAAACCGCGTTTGTGGATCATGTTATTTTTCTTCCCTTTCATATTCGGTGAAAATGAGTGAGGGTCAAGGTAGCAAGGCTCATATCATTACGAAGTTGTTACTACAAAATCTATAGCTATGAAGTGTTCTGAAGAGTGAAAAGATAAAAAGGGTTAAGATGAAAAAAATACCCATAAATTTATATTCAATGTATAAAAATATTGATAAACTTTTCTCTAATGTAAAAATGCCACCCACAAACATTAAAACTCAAAGCAAAAACAACATAATAGTTAAAAGCACCAAATCGTCCATTATTTTTTATAGTGTGACCCATCCTCTTATTTTTTTTTATAAAAAGTAATGGATGTTAGGTGGTTTTATAACTTTTTACTCCAATTTAAGATCACGGGTATTATTATTTTTGAGAAAAGTTGGTGTATTTTTACACCTTGAGTATAAGTTCATAGGTAATTTTACCCATTAACCTAACATAAAATACATATTTAGATGTTAGTTGTAGAAAATGATGTCAGAAAATATTAGTTCAACAAAAGCAAACTTATACGGTTATACTAGTACTTGCGTTAAAAGGAAAAAAAAATGGTTAATATAACTTTTGGTATTTGAAGTTTGATCCAATTTTGGTTTTGGTCCCTTAAGTTTGAAATCTGTAGTTTTGGTCCCTGAAGTTTCACCCGATTTTGGTTTTAGTCCCTGAAGTTTGAAATCGATGGTTTTGGTCCCTGAAGTTTCACCCGATTTTGGTTTTGGTCCCTCAAATTTGAAAAAGACTTGGTGACCCAATTAAAAAACCCACCGACCCAGAAAAAAACCAAGTCCTTTTCAAACTTGAGGGACCAAAACAAAAATCAGGTGAAACTTCAGGGACCAAAATCATCGATTTCAAACTTCAGGGACTAAAACCAAAATCGGGTGAAACTTCAGGGACCAAAACTACAGATCTTCTGAGCCTTTTATGGAAC
Source organism: Inga laurina (assembly GCA_963855925.1). NCBI lineage: Eukaryota > Viridiplantae > Streptophyta > Magnoliopsida > Fabales > Fabaceae > Inga > Inga laurina. The sequence goes on from OY979709.1 coordinate 57,515,891, forward strand.
AACAAATCTTCTGAGCCTTTTTATCCTCAGTGTAGATACACTGAGCCTTTTTATCTTCTGAGCCTACATTAATACCTCATCAATGCAAGTTTTATGGAACAACAAATCTTCTGAGCCTTTTTATCCTAAGCGTGAAATCCGACAGGATGACCCTCTATCTCCTTATATCTTTGTTTTATGCATGGAGCGACTCTCACGGCTAATAAGGGATGAAGTTGCCAAGAGAAACTGGAAGCCCATCAAATTGGGTAGACGAGGTATCCCACTCTCACATTTGTTCTTTGTGGATACCTTATCATTTTCGGGCAAGCTTCAATGGTGCAAGTAGAAGTCATACAGAAGATTCTCTCTGATTTTTGCCAGTCATCCAGGCATAAGATTAGTCAAGTAAAAGCTAAGATTTATTTCTCTAAGAATGTTGATCATTCTCTTAGAAAGTCAATCTGTGACACCATGGGTCATGTACAAACTTCAACAATTGAGAAATATTTAGGAGTGCCGCTTATTATTGGCCGTGTCTCCCTTAACACATACAAGCATATCCTCAGTAACGTTCAAAGCAATCTTACATTATGGAAGAACTGATCCCTTTCACTTGCAAGGCAAATAGCTTTTGCAAAATTCGTTCTCTCTATTATCCCATTTTACATGATGCAAAGTACTCTTTTACACACCAATTGATGCAATGAGATTGAAAAGGTTATTAAGAAGTTTATATGGGGTTACTTTGACAATCATAGAGGAGTTAGCCTCATTAAATGGAGTGATCTTTGTCAACCTTTGAAAAATGGTGGATGTGGCTTGCTACGCCTTGAATCACAAAATAAAGTTTTCCTCTCCAAGCTAATTTACAAGACATACACATAACTATAAGTATTGACAAATATAAAAAAATATGTCTTATATTTAGAAATAAAATCAACTCTTCAGAAATGTCTTATTATAACAACCAAAGGGAGTGTTTAATAACACCATAGCAGCCATTTTACAAAGTCTAAATTTAGGGCTAGTTTGTTAAAATAACAAGTTATTTTAGTTGAACATGTATGAGGGATGGGTTAGTAGTCATTTAATTTATTTAATATGTGAATGTTTGGAATGACGTTTCATGCCTTATAAGCCTGATTTTATAGCATATAAGCCCAAATCAGAATGGATATATTTTTTTTAGATATTTGGATGAACGTTTTTAATATTGCATCATGAATTAAAAAAGTCACTTATTCAAAAAGCTTTGAGATGCTGCTTCTCACTTATATGATAAGGCATTTTTATTCCCTCTCTCTCTTCTCTTGTGTTTCCGGGCCCATGTCGCTCTCAGTCATGGCCCTCTCCCCTTATTTCCTGCAAATTCAACTCATTCACATTTCCAAATTCTATATGTTATGTATCTTTAGATTATATATTAATATATTAGTCAAATTAATTAATTCAAAGGAAAAAAAATAAAAATACTCTAAATTATTTAAATTAGCTTCCTTAATTTCTCCAAAAAAATTAACTTTATCTTATAATTAAGACCGGAGAGAGCATTTTGTTGTCTTATAATTACTACAGAAGCACTTATGTAATCGCCAATCCAAACAAACTTTAACTTTTAAAAAATCATTTATGTATTTACCAATCCAAATAAGTTTTGACTTGTGAAAAAACACTTATTCAATCGCTCATCCAAACATAAATCATATTATAAAAACTGACTTTTCTATAAAGTCATTTTTTATAAGTCAGAATCAAAATAAATCATTTTTCCCACCGATATCCCAAACACAAACTATAATTTGCGTATCAATGTCAATCGGATGACTCAATTGTTTAGTCTGCCAGGGGCATCGCAGCTGCCCTTGCACCAACATTTCTAATTTAATATTCAAAAATTAATTAATCAATCAACATGCCCTGCATGATCATGGAAGTTTCCAATAATATGAAAACCAGACACACTCTTACAAGCTAGACAACAGAAAAAGTAATTAACTTAAGCTGAATAGTTTAGATTATGTTGATGAATTTTTTAACTGAGTTTAGAAAGTTGATTTTATATTGGTGCTGAGTATGAAATGATGTGGAGGGTGAGCTGGATGCTGATGTGTCTTATTTGAGAGAGGATATCTCCTGCTATGAGAGCATGGAGTGGATGTCACTACTACAAAAAATATAATAAATGGTACTTATTTTTATGAATACTATGACGCTTCCCAAGCATCATAGCTTCTAACACAGTAAAAGTAAGCTACGGTGCTTCTTGAATTTTTGAAAACGCCGCAACTTGTGTTTTTTTAAGGGCCTCCTACGGCGTTTCTCCCCAGAAGCGCCGTAATATATAATATTTTTATTATTATTTTATATAATTTTTTCTTTGAACTCAACCAATTAAAATCCACAACAATTTACAATACAAATAGAAAAAAAAAGTAAGCCAAATCAGAATGAAATAACACATAACTAATTCATAAAATCAGTACTAAATATATGCAATTGCAATTAATGTAATTGTACAACTAATTTTAAGAGAATAAACAACGTCAGAATAGGCAAAAAAAAAAAAAAACAACAACAACATAACGTATGTACCTAAATATTAACTAATTGTCTGACCATATATTCACACTATTCTTAAATGATTTCATCCACTTGTTCATCAGTCAATTGGGCACAATGTTGATCTTCATAATATTACATAAAAAACACACATAGAACAAATTAAACTAAGTATTATTATATTTGTAAGCTCAAAAATTAAAAAAATTACAATATCTAGGAAGTTTAAGAAGACAGAGTTGACATTTCAAATAAATACCTAAAAAAAATTATGAGCACACATATATGATAGATCATGACAGATTTTAACAAAAAAAAAAAAATTGAACCAAATATTGAGGAAAAAAAACACTTGCATGCTAGGGAGATTCTGAAAGAGGTTAAGACAAGAAAAAAAATATGGGAGAAGAAGCTTTGTATTGCAACAAATTTGTGGAAAATGGAGGAGTTATAAAGAGAACACAGGAAGATGAAAATAAAAATGAAAATAGCAGGGTAAAATTTAAATAGCAAATTGTAAAGAAGCTACAGTATTTTTTTATCACAACGCCATAGCTTCCTAATTTTCAAAAAAAAAAAAAAAAAACAAACAAACACCTAAAAAAACATTAAATATATTTAAGGTAACACATGGTGCCTTAAAATATCCAAAGCACCTGGTGCCTTGTATATATTCAAGGTGACCTTTGAATAATTGGCCTTAGCTGGCACTCTATTACTCGCCTTAAAAGGCACTTGATTATCAAGCGTCGGTTAAGGCCAGCTCTGTCTGGTGCTTCACAATCCAGCGCCGGCTAAGGGCCAATTTTTTTTTTTTTTTTTTTTTTTTGAATTCAAGAACGAAGTAGGTGATTTCTTTTTTGACTTACTACGACATGAGATTCTGAATAATAATATCTTTTTGACTTACTCTCACCCTTATTCGGTACTTTATTTTTAAGTGCCAGATAAGTTGTTTTCAAATAAAAAAATTTGTTAAAAACTTAACCTAGCTATGACACTTTTTTAAGAAGCGTTGTAACTTGGGCTTTCATTTTTTTTTTAAATAAATGTTTTGTACAACACTTGTCTAGAAAAGTGCCGCACAAGCCTAACACTAAGCTTTGGTGCTTATATTAGAAAGAGCCGTAGCTTCTAAACTTTTTTCTTAAAAAAAAAAAACTATTATCTACAACACTTCTTAAAAAAATGTATAAAAAGGGGCGTCGTTAAATCCTTATTTTATAATGGCTTATGGATGTTATGACGCAATGAGTTATGACGTACGTACTATTTATTTCCCCAATTTTCTGCCTCTAACGATGAATTTCCTTTCATTGGCAAAAAAAAAAAAAAAAAAAAAGAACGATGAATTTCCTTTCTGCTTTTAATGTCTTGTTTCGTGACTCGCAAAAACCATGCAAAGCATGAATCCAGTCCCCGTGCACATTTAATAGGTTTAAATTTCTTTCTTTCTTTTTCTAGGGTCGCAACTTGCAATTCATATATGTGTGTGTGTTAAAAATTAGAAGATAAAAAATGGGAAAATGACATAAAAATGTTCCATACATTTGAAAATGACAGATGTATTTTTTTGTCAAAAGATGATTAGGAAATGTCAAAATGTGATAAGTAATTCTCAATTTCTAGATTTGCAAAATCATTCATATGTCATTTTTAAATGTTTGAAGTTTTTTTCTGTCATTTCCCATAAAAAAATCAGACTTTTTCTTTTGTGGTGCAGCGTAACCGAACAGGGTTCAAGTGCGTATATGATTGTGGTTTGTGGTGTGCGAATTAGGTGATGGGAAATACTTGCTTGAATTTTTTATTTTTTAAAAATTAGAGAGTTCATTTGATTCTATTTATATAAGGCACCCCAACTACCTGTAGTTAAAGAATATATTTATTATCTGTTTTTATTTTATTCCTATTAAGAAATTAAATAAGAATACTTTTCAGGATCAGCTCAATTTATCATACAATTTAGTATATTAGTTAGTCAGCCCTATAAATAGCTGTATTTTATTAAAAAAATAGCATAAGAATAGATTATTTATTTTATCTGATCAATTTTAATTTAAATACGACGAAAGAAGAGAAAGATAAGGGAGGCGGTTATATATAATAAATTGAAAGAGAGAGAGAGAGAGAATATAATTGGGCTATTGGGGAGAAGGACATGGACCAACCCGATTGTATGCGGGCATAAACACCTAAATTCGGAGAGGAGTCAATACCCGAGACCCATGAGCCCATCCCTCATCGTCTTCCACAACCTCCTCCACCACCAGGTCATCTCTCGCTCTCCTCACCTGCATTTTTTGTTTTGCTTGTTATATATATATATATATGATCATGATGACAGGATTAAAAGTTAAAAGAGATCGAGTTCTTTTCTCAGTTTAATTTAACCCCCTTGATGGATGGCCCCACTTCTTAACCTTTTTGACACTCTGTACCCACAGCACCCAACTTTTCCGGGTTCTGATACATCACCCTTCATGAGTTTGGGGGTTCTTTTTTCCATTCTTAATTTTGATGAATCTGTTGCCTATCAGTTTTGGTTATTTATGAATCCATTATTTACGGCGATATTGCTTTTCCTTTCATTTTTCAGTACCCTCATATTGTTACTTCTCTGGCCGGCTATCATATTTTGCCACTCAAGTTTTCTCCCCTACGGCCTACAGTAGTTTGTGTCTTCTCTCTCTGTGTGTCGTTCGTCTTTGTATAGATGTGGGACCAACGAAGAAAAGGAAAAATATCTCCAAATTCGCTTATCATGAAAGTATTCTAGCCACTTGATTCATCAATTTGTTAGGATCTTCTGGGTTTTTGTAACGAAATGTTGAAGCCCCTCTCTTTGTAAGAGAGACATCTCATCTAAATAATTCTTAACTCAGCTCCCAATTAAGAGTTATTCAACTTGTTCAGCCATTGACTATGCAATTTTTTAATAAAGAATAAATTTCATAGATAAAGGTCGATTTTGTCTCATAGTGAAACGATCTTTGAGAAGGAAGATCGAGAGAGAGAGGGTCGAGAGAACAGCAGAGAGTGAAATTGGAATCTGTATTCTGTTTCACTATGGTCACAGCTGTCCACACACACACACGTGTTTGTGACAAGTACTAGGTTATCCATCATATACTACGTAACGCGTTTGTGAAAAATACTAGGTTATATCTCTATGTCATTTATAGTCTGTAACTATTATTACTGGTTTTTAATTATATATGCAGGAGAGACATTTTGAATTTCACAGAGATTATGGCTAGGGAGCAGTTGGGATTACTTACCGCACTTGATTTGGCAAGGACCCAATGGTATCACTTCACGGCGATTTTGATCGCCGGAATGGGTTTCTTCACAGATGCATATGATCTTTTCTGCATCTCCCTCATCACCAAGTTGCTGGGACGATTATACTACACTGACCTCAACAAACCCAAACCAGGCACTCTGCCTCCAAAAGTCGCAGCTTCCGTGACCGGTGTTGCGCTCTGTGGTACTTTGGCCGGCCAACTATTCTTCGGGTGGCTCGGAGACAAAATGGGCAGAAAAAAGGTCTATGGTATCACCCTCATTCTCATGATCGTCTGCTCCATTGCCTCTGGCCTCTCCATCGGCTCTAGCCCTAAGGCTGTCATGGCCACACTCTGTTTCTTCCGATTCTGGCTCGGTTTCGGAATCGGAGGGGACTATCCTCTTTCAGCCACAATCATGTCTGAATATGCCAACAAGAAGACTCGTGGCGCTTTTATAGCTGCAGTTTTTGCTATGCAAGGCTTTGGTATCTTGGCTGGTGGGATTGTTTCTCTTATAGTTTCAATTGCGTTTGACCACAAGTACAATCTTCCTAGCTACAAGGAAAACAGACAAGGATCCATAGTCCCTGAATTTGACTACGTTTGGCGTATTATTTTAATGTTTGGTGCTGTCCCTGCTGTTCTTACCTACTATTGGCGAATGAAAATGCCTGAGACAGCTCGTTACACTGCTCTTGTCGCCAAGAATGTGAAACAAGCAACTACTGATATGTCAAATGTTTTACAAATCGAACTTGAGGAAGTAGATGAAAAACAGGTCATTAAGTATGAAGAGAATGAATCCAACAAATTTGGCTTGTTCAGCAAGGAATTCGCCAAGCGCCATGGGCTGCGTTTGTTGGGAACCACTAGTACCTGGTTCTTACTAGATATTGCCTTCTATAGTCAGAATCTTTTTCAGAAGGACATTTTCTCTGCAATTGGATGGATTCCTCCTGCAGAAGAAATGAGCGCAATTCATGAGGTCTATAAGATTTCAAGAGCTCAAACACTTATAGCTTTGTGCAGCACTGTTCCAGGGTATTGGTTTACAGTGGCATTTATTGATTATATGGGCCGGTTCACAATTCAATGGATGGGTTTCTTTTGCATGACAATCTTCATGTTGGCGCTGGGCATACCTTACCATCACTGGACTTTAAAGCCCAACCGGATTGGGTTCGTGGTGATGTACTCGCTGACCTTCTTCTTCGCCAACTTTGGTCCCAATGCGACCACGTTCGTTGTGCCGGCAGAGATATTTCCGGCCAGGCTCAGGTCCACGTGCCATGGAATCTCGGCCGCAGCAGGAAAAGCGGGAGCAATTGTGGGTGCTTTTGGGTTCTTATATGCTGCACAGAGCACAGACCCTTCAAAGACAGATGAAGGGTACCCTACAGGAATTGGGATTCGATACTCTCTCATAATGCTTGCCGTGATAAACTTCATTGGGATGTTGTTCACCATCTTGGTGCCGGAATCGAAAGGCAAATCATTGGAGGAGTTGAGTGGGGAGAACGATGATGATGAAGAAAGTGTGGAGGCAACTGGTAGGACTAGTCCAGTTTAATGTATACTGTCTATGTTCATTAAAACAGGTTCAATTTATATTTCCAGATCTTATAAAAGAAATTTTAGAAAGGCACTCTCATAATGGAGAAATTAAGCCATTGGCATTCCAAAGTAACTGAGGGAATATTAAAGAATTGGCAGCCAAGCGATGGACACAATCACTTGGTGTGTGTGTGTGTTCCCGCTACCAAAAACAAAATTATAAAAATATATATTAATTGATAAAACCAGATTGACAAGTAAACTCGCGCTATTGAGTGTCCCTAATTCAGCGAATTCCACCGCCCTGTGAATTCAAGGTGTTTTCCTCAACATCGCAATTTGAAGTTTTTCTCATCATCATCGCAAATTTTAAATCACATTTATTTGTTATTCTGATTTTTAAGAAATTTATTATTTTTCTTGCTCTGTTTCGAAATTATATTGTCACTTGAGAGAGTTTTTGTGGGATTAGACGATTCTAATACTATCAAACTCTCATATATGAGATAATTCTTTCAATATAGTCATTTCCATAAAGAAGATTGAAATCTCAACCTCCCAGAGAATTGAGCTATTTGCTTGTCTGGATACTGTGAGAGAGAGAAAGAGAGCTCAGACATTTTTACTTGATTTTTCTTTTCTCGGAAGAAAAGAAGTATATTAATTAATATTAGATTAAAGTAAATTTTTAATTCTTTATGTTTACATGAAATTTTTTTTATCCTTTAAGTTTATACAGTGTATTTTTAGTCCTTAAAACTTAAGGTCGATAATGTTATTATTAGAAAATGTTGATTGGGCAAAGTTAAGTAGTGATTATACAATGCTAACTAAGCAAACTTAACAAGTCATATTATTTTAATCTTAAACTCAAATTTATACAAAGTTAAGGTTTTAATTGAAATATTAATAATAAAATAATCTGTTTTCAAACCTTTTTTCCTACTTCTTGCCCTCCCTTCTCCATCGAAAACCCTTTTCTGCCGCCAATCCTCTTCTTCCTCCATGAATTTCCACCGGTCAATAAGCCTGACGGTTCCCTATTCTTCCTCTTCTCAATTCGTCCTCTAACCATGAGTTTTCTCTTATTCAACTAAATCTTATGCCATTTCCTTCCTACTAAGCAATCCCAGGATATCGTACATCCCTGTATATTAAGACTAGGAGATTTTTTAACTGTCAGTATTCTCATATTTTGGGGATTGAATGCAACGGGGTTGGGATTGTTGAAAAATGGCATTGCTTCACAAATCTCTAAAGCCATGGATATACCATTTATCTATCTCCAAGGGATTTTCTGGAAACTACTTTTTCCTTCAAGTAATATTAACGGTGTTAATGACTAAAAATGCCTTTATAAAGATAAAGGATTAAAATGAAATCTTATGTAAACATAAAAGATCAAAAACATATTTTAGCCTTGATACTATACAAGTAGCAAAGAAGATTATGATAAATCTAAGATTTTGAACCGTTTTCACTGGAGGAGAGGCTTAGGGATTTTATTCCATATTTCTTATTGAACAAAAGAACACTTTTAGTTCTTTAACTTCACACAATAATTTTTTTTTCATTAATTTTATAAAATGTTTTTTAAGTCCCTAGCCTTCTTAATTATTAATTGTTAGAAAAATGTCAATTTTGTATTTCATATTTCTCATTGATTTTTTGTTGGTGAACACCTAGGGATGTCGTTAAGAATATAGGAGTGTTTATACTATATATATATATATAGTTCCAATAAACCCAGCATAATAATATACGCTTTGATTCTGTTGACTTATTATCACATAGTGAAGCATATAGGAGAGAATCACAAGGCAGCTTTTCTGTTGCGTGTACTTGTATCTAAGTGTGGAGAAAACAGAGAAAGGAGATACTATAAAGGAAAACTTTTAAAATGGCAAAAAAAATTGCTATTTTTGAGAGTTTTCTCTCATAGTTTTCGTCCTCTCCTGATTTTCTCTTCTTTGAAACATAAGGTAAAATTCCAAAATTTAAAAATTAAGCTCATGCTCATCTTTCACATAAAAATACAGTAATATTTTAGCGATACTAATAAATTTGTGTAACAGATCGATCATTTTAAATGCGGGAAGTTAGGACTTGTCGCAAAAAGAGGTGGAGGGGGCACTTAGTTATATATTGGGTATGCCCTAATGGTAGGTTTGTGACTTTAGTCAAGTATGACTAATTATCTTGAGAAGGGCACCACCAATATTGGATTAGAAACAGACACAAGAAACACATATATTGAAGTTGAAGTAAGTGGGTTTGGAGTCGTCGTCATCATCACCTCTCCACTTCTGATCTTCTTCTTCTTCTTCAGTTGCCAAACCTGAAACTTTAGGGCTTGTGTCTCAATTGAATCACATGGTCCTTTAATTTATCCACTATGTATCATGTTGTTGCTACATGACTCGTCACCCAAATGAATCCTGATATTTTCGTGTCTGTGCATGCACTTTCTCCTTTAATTATGATTCATTATTGAACCTTGCTTTCAAACTTTCCCGCATGTTCTAGGATATTATATTCCCTCCCATCCTATTTATAAGCAATTTTCTCTCTTATAGGGCTAGTCCCTTTTATAAGTCACTTTCACTTTTTGTCTGAAAATATAAATTTCTTTTTCCTATCTTATCCTTATTAAATACTCATTCTCTCTCATATCTTATACTCATCATCCCTCATATTTTTTATCTATTCTCTCTCTTATACTCTTTTCATAAATAGGGGCATATATGAAAAAAACATGACATTTTTGACACACTTATTACTTTTAACTACTAGTTCGTTTTACGTAGTCAAATGAAAAGTTGCTTATAAATAAGATCGGAGGAGTATTGCTTTCCTTCTTTGTGATGATATCGGATAAAGTGACCATATATATGACTTTATCCAACTTCAATTATCAAGTTAAACCTTATTTATAGGTACCCTTAACTACACAAGTGGGGAGAAAGGTAAGTATAGTTTTGTAGGACAATTGACTTTACCAAGTCGGTAAACCAAGTGAGATTCGTATGAAAATGGAGTCCCCACACAGGCTAGACAAGGTGGGACACTCAAATGCAGCCCACTTCACTGTTTTCTTGCCAGCCGTGCTGACTCTTATTTTCTCTTTTCTCTATCCAAAATTTAAATAACTTCTCGTTATTACTTCTATATCTACCGAAGTAGAGGAACACTCGAGAGAAATGATTCAGATTCAAGCGGCTACAACTCGTTTTATAAGTCTATTCTGACATACTGAAAGCTCGAATCACGAATATACCCTTAGAATGGGCAAGTTATTAAGCCTGAATATTGCATTTTTAAGCCCAAATGCATGTCATAATAGATCGTGTGAATTCATGAACATGAATAGGAGGTATTCAATTCTGCATATCAACCCAATCAGAATCCCACGCGTGGCATCCCCATCTTAGGTGATCGATAACAAACAAGTACCCAGAGCACAGTCATCCAAGGCCAACACACATCATACAAGCTATTGCTAAGTAAAATGCTCAAGTTAAAGATTCAATGCAAAGAACTGAAGATCCAGGTTGAAGACATAAGATGAGTTTGGAATCAAAGAAGTCTGCTTCGATGTAGTGTAGGCTTGAAGATTCTCTCGCATGAGACATTAATAAAGAGTTATTATAAATAACTTTATTCACTCTATTGAATAAAGTATTAGTGCACAAAAATATAAAATTGCATGATGAATGATGAGTTTCTTTCTGAGCTGACCGTCCGCATCAGGCATAGTACGAGGGTAAGGTGGTACTATGACTTTTTCTTAATACTTTTTATATCCTCTAGTTTAATCTCCCTCCACCCCCACCTGTCACTACAATTTTTTTCACTCACTTGGTTTTATAAAAAATAAATAGCAATATAATTTTGTCTCTAATTATAAAAAAAAATTAGTTTTATTAAAATATTTATTGTAATTTTTATTCATGTTCTTACGAAAGAAAAGAGAAATACTCTCTCATTAATAAATGAATCGTTGAGTTAATTTTCTTAAAGGTATTCAGAAAAAATTTCATTCCCACCTACCTATTTTCTAAATATCAAAAAAATTAAGTTAATTTTATTTAGAAACTTTATATCATAATATATCCTATTTAAATAATATTCTATAGAGTAAAGCCCAAGATGAGAAGCTATGGAGAAGTCAAATCCAGCAATGGAGAATCATAGAAGCAAAAAAGTTCTATTATATAAATGATAGAGTAAATTAATCTTTTATTGTATTATGTAATATACTAAAAATGAAAAATTATTCATATCAAAATCTCTATCAAATTGAATATCAGAATATAAATAATGAAATAAAAATATTTTATTCTACTTTGTTCGCTATCAAATATAAATATGATAATAGTTGCTATAGTTATGTTTCAATTTCAATTGATTTAAATTTTTAATTTCTAAAACAAAAGTGGGTGGGAATGAATTTTTTTAATACCTTTAAGAAAGTTAACTAAAACGATTCATTGGTTAATGAGAGAATATTTCTGTTTTCTTTCATAAGAACATGAATAAAAAATTATAATAAATATTTTAATAAAAATAAATTTCTTTTATAATTAAAGACAAAATTATATTACTATTTATTTTTTATAAAAACGAGTGAAAAAATTGTGGTGACAGGTGGGGGTGGAGAGAGATAAAATCAGAGGGTATGAAAGGTATTAAGAAGAGGGTTGTTGTGGAACTGGAAGGGGGGAGAGGAGGGCCCACACGTGACACGTCTTCCAGGCACACCGTCTTTTTTTGGTCATTTCATTCCTGCAGCGCCCCTCTCTGTGTGCATACGGTGTCGCTTCATCTTAATGGAGGGAAATGAAGAGAAGATGAAATAGAGACACCTCACACCCTTTGTTTTTTTTTTTTGGTCAAAACCCCACGCCCATTTGATTAGTGGTAGTAATAGGATGGGAGTATTCGAAAAGCCCAGGAAAAGAATATCTTTATTAACTTCTTCTCCTATTTTTTTCATTATTAAATTAAGTTTTAATAGTTGAGACTTAATATTATATTAATATAAGATTAAGTCTCTTTTTTTTTTTAGGGTGAAGGTGCAAATCTAACAACAAAGTTTTGGGAAAAGAGCATCTGACACCATAATGTTTTTTTGGGTGCAAAAATATACATACAATCTTGAAAAAGGTGCAAAAATACCACTTCAGTTAACTTCACATAAACGTCCGTCACTTTTTTTTTTCGTGGGTCCCACTTGCTGCCACCTCATCCTCATCTTTCTAACCCAAACCTTCTCTCTCTTCAACATCAACCTTCAACTCCCTCTCCTCTCCCTCATCCATCCCTCACCGTCAACAAGGTCACTCATCCCTCATTCGGCAAAAGCAATAGTTCAGAACTTCACCAGAGAACACAAAGGGTTGGTCCAACGAAGATGGCAGGCCGTCGACGCTGTTGTTGCTGAAATCGCATATTTCTGAGAAATTCGAGTTCAGAAGGTTCGACAAACAGATCTCTCCCACGTTGAAATCCGCAGTCGAGGACGGCTCCTAATAATGCTGATCCTTTCCCGCGCCGAACAATTGCGACGAGCTATTATCATCAGTGTTGAGTAGTTTCGTCATCTGGTCACATTCGGCAGCCACCGCAGCAACATCCACAGGTTGGTGAAACGGCTCTACTTTAGAGTTGGTCATCTGCAAGAGTTGCTTGGATGAAGAAGGAGGACGTGGGGTGATGATACGATAAGGCTTTTCAAGGAGATGCTAAGCTTTTAGATTGAACCTGATGGCTTCACATTTGTTTCAATAATCACTGGGTGTGTACGCCTAAGTGTTCCCAGTTATGCTAAATGGGTTCATAATTTGATGGTTGAGAAGAGAATAGAACTAAATTGATATGCCTATGGATGCTCCCACGGTGAGGGATGGATGAGGGAGAGGAGAGAGGGAGTTGAAGGGTGATGTTGAAGAATGAAGAGAGATAATTTGGCCGAGAAAGATGAGGATGAAGTGGCAGCAAGTGGGACCCACGAAAAAAAAAAGTGACGGACGTTTACGAGAAGTTCACTGAAGTGGTACTTTTGCACCTTTTTCAAGAATTTATGTATATTTTTGCACCAAAAAAACATTATGGTGTCAGATGCTCTTTTCCCAAAACTTTATTGTTAGATTTGCACCTTCACCCTTTTTTTTTACCAGTAAGATTAAGTCTCAACTATTAAAACTTAATTTAATATTAGATACTATCAATAGATAAAAAATGAAAACATGATACACTTCCCCGAAAATGATAAAGTAGTTGGCGTCAGGATCAAATGGGTAAGTAATTGGTTTCAAACATACGTGTCCTCAAATTCATTGGTTGAGAAACATAGGGCCCACAAGTAAATGGACTAAAGTGGAAAAGCAACATTGATAATATACGTATAGATATGGTGATAAGAACTGTTGCGTTAAATGTTAGCCCAGCTTGCTTTCTAACTTGTGCGAAAGCTAAGTCGGACAAAGAAAGAAAAAAAAACTATTAAATTTTAAATTAAGAAAAATAATTAAAAAAAAAGGTCCTATAACTTATTCATAGTGACTCTTTCATTTATTAATGATTGTTTTTTTACTTATCGTTGATAAATTAAAAGATTTTTCTAATATTATTATTTTTTATTTAGGATCTTAACATCATTTTCAAAAAAAAGAAAAAAGAAAATGCAACTTCCTTACTTGTCCTCCCTTGCGCGCGCACACGTTCAAGTACTACTCGCCCACTTCTAAATTGGCCACATGCTCCTAATTAGCTTTTTCCCTCTTTTATGGATTATTTCCATTTCCTTTGTCTCCAAAAAGGAGGAAAAAAGCTTTATTTTTAGATTTAGATTTGGAATTAGAATTTCGCTCTCTCTTTCTATATAGAAAAAGAAAAAGGCGCATGTAATTTTTGAGGATGCAGGACGGTTTAAAATCTAGTTTTTCTCATGAAACATGGGCTTATCGATCCTGCTCAAAAGTGGGGCGAAACAAATCAAATGGTTATAAGTTTGGCGTTAAGTTTCGTTCCTAATGACTTCACGCCAATGGCAAAGATGGTACCGTTGTTGACATGTTTTAAGACCCACCCAACCTCATGGCTAGCCTCCTATTCTTGTTTTAATTGTCACTTTTTAATATTTCCTCCGGTTTTTAATATAATATTCTTAACCCTAAATATAAGACATACTTTTTAAGTTTATGAATCTTGTAATAATTTATTTATATTGATACTCCCTAATAATATTTAAGGAGGAGGAGGAATGAGAAAACTAAAGAAGATAACTAGTATGATTTAGAAAACACATATCATATTAATAAATTTAACTAACTTCTTTAATCTAATCAAATTAGATAAATATTTTATATTAAGGACCGGAACGAGTAATAATTATTTTTATGGTCACGCCCCTTTATATTTACTAACTTTAATTATGGAGCATCTGAGAGAGATAATTATGGCAAAAAAACATAACAGAAAATTCAAAGAAATTCTGACATATTAGTTATATCAATTAATCTTTGTGCTAAAAAAAACAGTTTTTTTTTTTTTCAAAATAAAAAACAGCTATTTGCCGTTATTCTTTTCATTTTTGCGAGTGCCATGCACTAAGAACCACGATAAGAATATGATTATCTGTTCCCAGAAAGGTTCGTCCACTAAGGTGGTTTGCTGAAGTGAGCAAAATGATCATGCGGGTATAAAAGGTGAGGATAAATATGCAATTTGTCATCGCTGAAAGCTGGTTTATTAATGTGTTTGTTTGGAATAATAATTGAAATGTTTAAAAGCATCTTTTTAATTATAATTTACGGTATACGAGGTAAGTATGTAAGAGGAGTTTTATCTTGATTTATATGAAAATCAGTTTATAAGTAATCTCAACGCTATAATAAACATACTCTTTTTTTTTTTTTTTGTCTTCACATTTTTTTTTGACACTGGGAATTAAGTGGAGGAGGGTATATATATTTCCATATATCCTCCATACCTAAGTAAAGCGTGGTACTTAATTAAGGTACTTTGCATTATTTGATGTAACTATATCTCATGGATAGTTCTTTTTTAATTTTTTGAGATAAAAAATCTCACGGATAGTTCAGAAACATTAGGCAGTTACATAATATTGAGGGTGTCGCATTCTATATTGGCTATGTTGGTGGGGGTCCTCCCATATCATTCCATTCCACATATATATTCATTATTGATGTGCAGCATTTATTAGGAAACTAGCAGTCCATCATTTGTTTCTCACTTGATATCAGAGCCAGAAGGAAAAGTACTATGAATGTGTTTATCAATTTGATAGCGAGCTTTTGATTTATTGAGTAACCATAAGGGTTGTGACTTGTGAGATTATGAAAGTAAATCTCCTTATAAAGTTATGACAGTAAATCTTGACACACCCACACACACACACAAAGTTATTAGCCCAAACTTTAAAAAGAAAATTACTATAGCTAACCTCCTTGTTACTGAATTATTTTTGTCATTTTAAAAGATGATAGGATAAGCATGTCTTCAGAAAAAGAATCAATCAAATCCTTTTAATGAATCGTTGCCTTTTTTTTCACTGGATGTTGTTGCTATCATAAGGTTGTTTCTGCCTTTACAGCTCTTAACAACCTCATTCGTAGCATTTTTATGCCAAATATATTAAATGAGGATGATAAGATTTCTTTGCCGATATGCATTAACTGTTTTTTTTTTTTTTTTTTGGAAAGATAAAAAGTTTACAGGATAGGCTGCCCGCATTTCAACGTCTGACGCAGTTGAATTCAAAGTCAAAGTAATCTGCCAAAACAGGTCAACGAAAGTCCACTATAGAGACCAAAAGTAAAATATTACTGTCATTATATTTAAGATGAAGTTAATTTTTTGAAAGATATTAAAAAAATTATTTTAAAATATTTATATTTATAATTTTTTTCTCTAAATTATTTTGTTTAATTTATAAAATGATAGTATAATTTAATGATACATAATATATGATATAATTAAATAATTTATTTAATTTTCTTAATCTCTCTGAAAAAAAGTCAAATCTATCTTATATTTAAGATGAGATGGAGTAAATTAAAAAACAAAATCTCCTTGGGGTCTTATAAAAGGATGGGAGGGAGTATAGGCTTGCATTATAATCGATCATGAATATTTATCATATTGATGAGTAACCGAGTCAGGACCATAATAACAAATTAATTCACTTTTGATTTATTATTCATGAGCAAAAGAACAGCGTGCATATATAAGTAGAGTATAATGACAGTGGAGAGCATATAATTGAGAATTGAAATTGAAAATAGTGAATATGGAATGAGATATATGGAAACTTAGAAAGGGGCAAGATGATAATGAAGAGGGTACAAAATAAAGATAGTGACATCATAAAAGATGAATATAATAAGAGAAGAAGTTAAAGGGAGGGGTGGGAGGCCACTAGCAGCATGTTACACACAAATTGTAGTTATGGTGTTACCTTCCCTTCACACTACTATCTCTTCTCCCATTAATTAAAGTTCTTTTAACCTTATCGTTGACTTTTCCTCTTTCTTATTTAATGCTCCGTCAAATTCATGTTTGTTTCTTTTTCCCAACCATCTGACTATTATCTTTCCAAGTAAAACAATTTTGGTGCTAGTTTTCAAGTATAATAACTCAGCTGATTTATTTTTTAAGAAACAAAGACCAACTAAACATATAAAAACTAAAATACAAGGCGGTGCGGTTAGCCAGAGGTTTAAAGTGGGCAGGCTAGGCTAAAACCTGAGGATGTTTCTTCTTGTCATGTGAACTTGCGCACTTATTGTAAAATAAAAGAAATTGTTATTATTTGAAACAAAAAATATTGCTGCTATTTTTCACTGTAGAATTTAAAAATGACGCATTTTTTCTTTTACAAGTTTAAGGATATCAACTATTGTTGCTTTAAAATTGGAAGGCGTATAAATGAAACCACAAATGAAATGAACCTGAGAGGAAGGCAGAAGGTTGTGAAGTCATATTCATTGTATTTGGAAGTCATGAGGAAGCTCGTTACCATCTTTATGCCTGTTTAGATGAGTGATAAAAGCTATTTTTCTAACATAAAAATGTGAGATAAGGTTTTATTTTGGTCTGTATCAACATGTTTCTTTAACACTAATTCAAACAAAAATTAAACGAGCCATCAATGTAATGTTCACAAATAAAAATTTTTAACCCAGTATCTGCTATGTTAATGCTACGAACCACAGCTAAAGCAGACTTAATATTAAGGGCATTTACGGTTCAACCTTCAGTGTTGACAATTAAATTAAGTGTTGCAGCAATTATCTTGAATCTCAAAATAGGCAAACCCAACACATGGTCTTTCCAAGATAGAAAACCCTCTCAACAACAGCAAAACTCTCTGAAATGAAAACTGGACACACCTGGGAAGGAATATACTTGAATATTCAAAGGGCTTGACTACAACAGCCTGATTAGTGATTACCCTCTTAAAAAGGAAGGAGAGAAGGAAAATCACGATACGAAGGGAAGACATTAAAAAGAAAGGTCGGCATGTGAAATAAACAAGAATATTCTGCCAGTTTAAAAAAGAGATTCTCTTTCCTCATATTTCTTTAAGGTAATTAACCCTGAACTCTGAATTGGTCACTAAATTGATTGGAATATTATGTTAAAGGTTAGTAGGTCATATCGAAGTTAAACCCAAACTAATATGAGATAAAATCGATAAAAAATTGAAGATTTTAAAATTATTGATATAAAATTCTAAAAAAATCAATTAAAAAAATTAATTTTTTTTAATATCGAACCGGACCGTGGTCCAGGTGTAAGAACAATGGATTTCTACTTAAATACAGGGCCCTGCCCCCTCACCTTCCCTCTATTCTCATTCCTCAACATTATCTTCTCTATTTCTCTCTCCATCTCACACCTCTCCTCTTCTTCCTTATTTCTCTGCCAAAAACACCAAATACAAAAATCCCACTTGTTTCACCTCACTGCATCACCATATATCTTAAGCTTTAGGTCGAACTGGTGTTGTTCTTGTGCTCTGCAACTCTGTTTATTCATCACTGTTCATGTACTCCATAAGCTTCTGAACCTCAAAAGCCAGGCACGAAATCGCTTTGGTCTCTGTCTCTCAGGTATAGATTGCTCTCTCTGTTTTTTCCCATTTCGGTTTTTGGTTCATTTACTGTTTCTTCACGCTGGGTTGGATTGATTTATCATGTTGTTCCTGCTTTCTGAAATAGAAGGTTAAAAGATTTGTCAAATGGACAATCTTTTTTCCGTTTAATTGAGTCTTCGTCTCTCTGAATCTGAACTTCAATTAGGACGATGATATATCCAGTTCTGTTTTACTATGTGAAGATATCTTCTGTAATATCTGTGAGGTTCACATGTTTTTTTTCTTTCTGTCTCGTATCCTGTGTCTTTTCTCTCGGGTACAAGTGTGGTGATACTATTGTTTACCACTCTCATTTGTTTGTTTCCCACTCAATCTTCCATTATTATATGGCGATGGGATCCTTTTTGTCTTGTTGTATCTGCTATTATATTATTAACTAAACCTTCAAAGTCCTCTAATTTAATTAGCCTTGAGTTTATACTTCCGAATTCCACTAATCATGACTATTTTACTTTACTCTGGAAAATAGAAAGCGAACAGTGAGTCCTCGTGTTCCCTGACTTCAACGTACTATCATTTATTTAATATTTAATAACAACAACAATAATAATCTCCCTTCCCGTGGTGGTTGTTGTTCATCACTTCATTGACTCAGCCGAAAACTTGCTCTGCCTCGTTTGGTCATCTCAGACCCTGTGGTGTGTGGTCCCCACGTTTGAAACGTGTCCTGCTGCCACCGACTCATTCCTTAACCTCCAATCCGAATTCCGTTCACATCTTTTTATGGTCCAAACAGGGCTTTAACTTTTCTCACGCGTCCTGTTTTTTCTATATATATTTATTCATCTTCCTCTGTTTTTGGTTTTTCAGGTGAAGAAGGCACACAACACAAGTGAAGAGCCAAAAAGGCTAGAGAGTTAGTTATGGCAGGAGATCATCTTAAGGTGCTTAATGCACTTGATGTTGCAAAAACACAATGGTACCATTTCACAGCGATTGTGATCGCTGGCATGGGTTTCTTCACCGATGCCTATGATCTGTTTTGCATCTCTCTCGTCACCAAACTCATTGGTCGTATCTATTACTCTGATCCAAACTCTGCAAGCCCTGGTTCACTTCCCTCCAACGTTTCCTCTGCCATCAATGGAGTTGCATTCTGTGGGACCCTTTCAGGGCAACTCTTTTTTGGTTGGCTAGGAGACAAAATGGGAAGGAAACGTGTTTATGGGATGACTCTTATGCTCATGGTGATATGTTCAATTGCCTCTGGCCTCTCTTTTGGTCAGAATCGAAAAGCTGTCATGGCCACACTCTGTTTCTTCCGTTTCTGGCTTGGCTTTGGTATTGGTGGAGACTACCCTCTCTCTGCAACAATCATGTCTGAGTATGCCAATAAGAAAACTCGTGGGGCTTTTATTGCTGCAGTTTTTGCCATGCAAGGTTTTGGTATTTTAGCTGGTGGCATGGTTGCTATTATAATCTCTGCTGCTTTCAATGCTAAATACCCTGCACCATCATACGAAGAAAATCGAGTTTTATCTACAGTACCAGAAGCTGATTATGCTTGGAGGATAATTTTGATGTTTGGTGCTTTACCTGCTCTGCTTACTTACTATTGGCGTATGAAGATGCCTGAGACAGCTAGATACACTGCCTTGGTCGCCAAGAATGCGAAGCAGGCCGCTTCAGACATGTCGAAAGTTTTGCAGGTTGAGATTGAAGCAGAGCAGGAGAAGAATGAGGAGGTGGGGAGGCGGAGAGGGAATGATTTCGGGTTGTTTTCGAAGCAGTTTCTTCATCGGCACGGCCTTCACTTGCTCGGAACAACCAGCACTTGGTTTCTTCTGGATATAGCGTTCTACAGCCAGAATTTGTTTCAGAAGGACATTTTCTCTGCCATTGGATGGATTCCTGCAGCTAAAACCATGAGTGCTTTGGATGAAGTTTACAGAATTGGCAGAGCTCAGACTCTGATAGCTCTTTGCAGCACTGTCCCTGGTTACTGGGTCACGGTGGCGTTAATCGACAAGATTGGAAGGTTTGCAATCCAATTACAGGGCTTTTTCTTCATGACTGTGTTCATGTTTGCACTGGCCATTCCTTATCATCACTGGACCTTGAAGAAGAACAATATTGGTTTTGTTGTCATGTACTCATTGACCTTCTTCTTCGCCAATTTTGGCCCCAACGCCACCACGTTCGTGGTCCCGGCCGAGATTTACCCGGCGAGGCTTAGGTCAACCTGCCACGGCATCTCAGCGGCGGCCGGCAAGGCCGGGGCTATAGTGGGTACTTTTGGCTTTGTTTATGCAGCCAAGCGCTTTGGGGTGAGAAATACTCTTATAGCCTTGGGTGTGGTTAATCTCTTGGGGCTGTTGTTTACGTTCTTGGTGCCAGAATCTAAAGGAAGATCACTTGAAGACATGTCTGGTGAAGCTGAGGAAGAGGATTCTACTACCACCACTGGTCCTGATGCTAGAACTGTTCCAGTCTAAAATAAAATGACTTGGGTCTCTCAGTTTACTAAGCTTAAACAAAGGTTAATAGTATTTGGCTGTTTGCATTAAAGATAGATTGAGAGGAATAATGTCTTTTAATGTCGCTCTGTTTCTGATGCAAGCCTTGTGTAGATAGATAACTAGTTACAGTTTGAGTCGATGAAGTTCCTTGTATGACTACTTCAATGTCCAAGCCTATTAATATATGATTATGAAAGAAATGTTAGAAGATTTGCTCCCACTTAGTTTCTGATAATCTTGCACTTGGTCAGTGCAGCATAATCAAATTGTTGAGCTTGCGAGGAATATGAGGAAGAGGGGGAAGAATGTGAGTCAGTTCAACATTGTTCATATGGCGGTACAAAAATTTTAGGGAGCAAGTTGGGCCCACCCATAAACCAAGGGCAGGATGCTTGCCCAGTCACACACAACCTAATCGCGTGGCAATCACCCACTAGAATTTGGGTAATGTTGTCCATGTTGGCCTACCTATATTTGTAAAATTAGGTACATGTGTGAATGAGAGATACTTCAGCAGGGTTTAGTTACTTGGGGCATATCTATAAGGAGTGGTTTGCTCTGGAATGAAGATAGAGATGGGCCCTCTCTTTGAATTGTATTAATTTCAGTCTTAAATATAAGACATCTAATCGACTTTTTAATTAAATTACTTTAAAGTAATTATATTTATTGTTTTTTCTCCAAACTCTTTTGTCTAACTTATAAACTGATGTATAATCGAATAATGCACAATATATGATATGATTAAATAACTTATTTAGCTTTTCTAATCTCTTTAAAAAAAATCAACTAAGTCTTATATTTAAAACTGGAGGTAGAATTACATATCACAAAGGTCGCTATCATAGATAGTAACTACACATGCCAATTATTAGGCCGAATCCACCAAATAATAGGCAATCTGACGCAGTTAGGCATTAAGCATTTGAAAACTTCCCTTGACCACCGTGAAGAATGACATAGCTATGGGCAACTGTAGTTGTCTATTTCAGAATGAAGCCCGAGATAAAAACAAGAAAAGAAAGAAAGAATCTGTGGTGGACACAGAGCAATATGATAATGGAATCAAATATTTGGAAAGAATGATGTTGGATGTCAAAACAGAGCTAGCTGGGTTGTTGGCAAAATTCAAGATTCATTCACATTTGGCTGCTCAGAAGGAGCTCACTTTGCCTCCACGAATAAAATCGCTTCACTTTGTTTTGTCATTTCTCTACAGCCAGCCAACCAGCCTTAAGCACAGAAAGTGAAATGCAAATGAAATTAAAAGAAAAACAATTTGGAAAGAATCTCAAGTTGAGAAATGGTTTCAATTTGAAAAAAGAGTCACCTCACTTCAATAGTCACCTTGCAGGGTGACTTTATATTCTGATATCTGATGCCTTCAAGCTAAAAACCAAATGGACCCTCATAGATTAAGACTAAGGGTTAAGCTTGGAAATTGATAGGCCTTTATGTCACAAAATATCTTCACCCTCACACTATCTCTTGCTATTTCCCAGATCCATAAGGCCACCCCCCTCACGTCACGCTTCCACCACCCGTGACATCAAACCTCCACGTTTCTGCCGCCTTCTTCGTTGCTCCCCAGTCATAAAGTTTATTCTGTTTTTTTAATCATTACAATAATTGATTTTGGAATATTGTGTTTGCTGGTCTTGGGCATTGGGCCCAAAACACTCTGGGCTGGGCGCATAACTTTTTTATTGTTCAGTTAGCCCTGTTTTTTTTAAAACAAAAAATTCTAAATGATAGTACACATGAATGCCCTCAAGTAGAGCCGGGAATTTGGGCAGAGCCCGTCAGGCTGCCCCGTTTATGCCCGAGTCCTTCAAGGGCCGGGCTTATGATTTAGAGGCTAAAAAGAGAAGCGGGCCTAAAAGGGCCGGCCCTGTAGAGCCGCAAGCCCTATAGGGCTGGCCCTGAAGCCCTGAGAGCCGGCCCTTTTAGGCCCGTTTAATATTTTTTAAAAATAAATTAATAAATATAATATCATTATATGAGAGACACCTAAGTACCTAATAGAGTATTAATAACAGGCAAACACTTATTAAGTGGTTTGATTTATTTAATTTTCTACAATGATTTATTAATTTAAACTTTAAAAAATAGGCTAATTTGGACATTAGATGATTATTTTAACTAAAAATTTATGAGTTTTAAAAATAATGTATATCAATTTAAAGCAAAATAATAAATAAATTGTAAAATTTGAAAAAGAAATTTTTTTGAATTAAAATAAGTTTAAGTCCGTTTAGGCCTGAGCCCATGAAGGGCCAGCTCTGTAGGACTAAGGGCCTAAAAAATATTGTACTTTTTAGTAAATGGGCCTAAACGGGCCGGCCCGTTTATGCCCGAGCCTATGAAGGGCCGGCCCGTATTCCCGGCTCTACTCTCAAGTAGAGCAAAAATGTCATGTGCTTTATAACTATAGCTAACGTGCGTTATTTTATGGTGCTTGGATATTAAGTGAGCCTAACTAAAAGTAATAGACATTAGGCATTGGTAACAGACAACATTTTTTTTCTCCATTTGAATATTGTTGCACCCCAAACAACTTCATGTTAGACGCGCAGAGAAAAATACTTCATGAACAGATTTGTGTTAACCCATTTTTATTTTGTATGATACATCAAGATTCAACAGCGTTTAGAACTAAGTTTAATGTGAGTGTGTGCAACATTGTGGCAAAATGAGACTCACTTTATTTTACATCTACGTATAGTATACGTACAAATTCAAACCAAGTGCTTTATTTCCCAGATAAGCCAATACATTTGCTGATCCCTATTTATAGGGATACTTTCTCTAACTAACTAATAACACATTAACTAACGCTACAGCCACTTAACAATATTCACAAAAGCCTTGGGGGTGAGTCACTCACGTTGTCTTCTCTGCATCAAATATGCGGAACCAAGGATGACCTGTTTAAAACCATCCCAAAAAACGCCTCATTAATTACAAAATCATCTGAAAGAGTAATAATTATAAATGAATATAAATTACATTATTGCAATCTTAATTAAGAAATGAAACAAGCAAATTAAATTAATTAAAAACTTACGCAGAACTTCCTCAGCAGATAACCTCCTGCAAACATCTTTACAGACCATTCTTCTGAGCAGATCCTTAGCCTCCCGCGACACAGACTGAAAATACTGTCTCGGAAATCTCAGGTTACCTCTAAGCACTGCCTCAAATATCTCCACCTCGGTTTCTCCGTCGAACGGCGGACTCCCTGATAACATCATGTACAATATCACACCGCTGCTCCACACGTCCACCTTCTCATTGTACTCCCTGCCGGCCACCACCTCCGGCGCCACGTAGTACGGCGTCCCAACCACCCCTCTCATCAGCTCCCCCTCCTTGAAAAACTCAGCCGACCCGAAGTCCGACAGCTTCAGCCGGCTGCCATGCTGCACGGCGAAAAGTATATTCTCCGGCTTGATATCGCGGTGAGCCACGCCGAGGCGGTGGCAGTGGGACACGGCTTGCATGAGCTGACGCATTATCCGGGAGGCGTCTGATTCGGGTATGGCGCTAGTTCCTTGGTCTAGGAGGCGGAGCCGGCGGTGGAGGTCGGCGTCGTCGCAGAGTTCGAAGAGCAGGTGGAGGTGGTTTTCGTCCTCGTAGACCTTGTGGAGGGTGACGATGTTGGGGTGAGGGTTGAGGAGCTGGACGATCTTGGCCTCGTTGGAGAGGCATAGGGCGTCAAGAAAGTCGCCGGCCCCGACCACGAGTTTGTCGATGGATTTAACGGCGAAGATATGGTCGGCGTTGCTCCGGGAGGCGCACTTATAGACTATGCCGAATCGGCCGCGTTCAAGCTCCGTCAATACGTCAAAGTCTCGTTGCAGGTCTTTGCTCATCTTG
This sequence comes from Inga laurina, assembly GCA_963855925.1. Taxonomy (NCBI): domain Eukaryota; kingdom Viridiplantae; phylum Streptophyta; class Magnoliopsida; order Fabales; family Fabaceae; genus Inga; species Inga laurina. The sequence continues at coordinate 57,540,796 of OY979709.1, forward strand.
CTTTCTTTCTCCCTTCTTCACTGGTGCGTCATCCCTAGGAATTGAAGATTATTAACGAGGAAGTTTCGTTAGTCTTATTTATATTACTATTTTAATTAAATATTCAGATACAATAATTTATAGTTCAAACAATATTCAGGCATAATTTAGTCTTGTTTTGGAAAATCATATATTATTTGATTTGATTGAATACAAGATTTCTAGATATGGAGAATCGTAACGTATTTCTTCCAATAAGAGTTTTGTCTTTTTAAATTTATCATTGAAAGGAGATAAAAAAACTATGAATAAATAAACTCTAGAAAAAAGAAAAGGCAAAGGGCGAATAGATATGGCCCCACGGGAGTTCATTTTCAGTTGAGTGACTCCCCATGCCTTTTTTCCTGAAGAATCGTTTGATGACTTTTGGGGAAAGCATATAGCTGAAATCATAAGACAATGTTACAGTTCGCATTATACTCATTATATGGAATTAATTTTTTATTATAGATTTTGATTCAATTAAATTTTTTTCGTTTTTTATATAAATAATCTATATCTTTGGCCTTTAGGATTGAGATGACTATAAAATACAAGAAAATAAATGTCATATTAACCAACTTAACTAACTTTCTTAATCTAATAAAAATAGGTAAATAAGTCTTATACTCCTCCAGTTATTAATATAAGACAGCTTTGAGGAGTTGATATTAGTTTTAAATATAAGACATAGTTTTCATATTTATTATTCTTTTTCTAATTTGCCCCTATTGATGTTCCCTCAACAATAGTCAAGGATGAGAGGGAAGGAGAGAAATAAGAAAGATGACTAAGATGTGTTAGAAAATATATATTATATTAACTAACCAACCTAACTTCCTTAATCTAATCAAATTAAGTACATATGTCTTATATTAAGAAACATACAAGTATTAAGGATCCAATGGAGTATTCCATTTTGAATTGGATTCAGTTGATTTTATTTTGGATTTTGACATAAATGATGTATCTTTAGGATTGAGACGCCATTAGGTGAGAAGACTACAAGGTTGCAAGAAAATTACATAAACATTTTTAATAATGTTAAAGTAATACTCCATCCATCCGGTTGTTAATATAAGAGTTGGTTGATTTTTTTGGATTTTTATATTCATTGAATTATATTTTCATTAAAAAAATTAAAATAATATAAGATTTTCACTCACTATTAAAATGTATACAAATTTTAACTGAAAAATCAAATCAAATCAAAATTTATTGAGATGGCACAAATATTTTTGTATTTTTGAAAGTAAACAAAATATCTTCAAGAATAAAAAAGTCATTTTTAGCAACGCTTAATTGAGATACGTGTAATTTATTCTTTTATCAAAAAAGAAAAGTATATGCATTTAAAATGAATAAAATTTGGGTAAAATTTAGGTAGGTAGTTTATGTTGTAGAACATGAGCAACCTGCAAGAACAAAGAACTAGATGATCCGTTTCACAAACATGTTTGTACTAAATTTTTTGTGAATTTCAGGGAAAGAATTATATAATATATTATTCATAAAATATTGGTAAAATAGTCGATTTCAAATAATGTAGGCAATGGGAAAAGAATGATGTGTTGAAAGGGGACCGATTTGTCTGGCAACAATATTCTATATTAGCATCCATAAAGCCAGCCGATTGCTGAGTGTAAAAATGTCCGTTTCTCAGAGAAAACAAATCCATATGCAATATTTTCTTCTCATTGCTGACGCTTAAGCTATCGAATAGAGGCTACTTTTTTTAATTTAATTGTATGGTATAAACAACTTTTCAGGATTTATTTGGTATAAAACATTCTTAACAATTGCTTTTGTTAAGGAAACCAGCTCTTCCATGATGTGAGCAAAATAGTTTTCTATTTATGTTATTGGGAGAATTACATTCAGGTCCCAAAGAAAAAGAGAAATGAAGAAATGATCCTTATAGATTGCAAAATGAAAAAATGGTCCCAAGGAGTTGTCAATACAGGCTCCTAGAGTTGTTAACAAGTTGTCAATATAGGCTCCAGGAGTTGTTAATGGGACTATTTTTTCATTTTGCAATCTATAGAGACTATTTCTTCTTCTTTTTCTTTCCTTGGGATCTAAATATAATTCTCCCTATGTTATTCTCTTAGCTTTTATATTACCTTGGTTAATCTACTAGTATCTGATTTGTAACAATTACTTGGTTAAACCATTAGGATCTGACTCGTGATTTTCTGTTTTGGCTCATTTTCAAATGACGTGTTGTCGTTTTAACTCTTACAGCCTCTTTGTTACGCGGAAATAGAGGTGGCCAACCCGCCAGCCCTCCCCAAGTAAACGGGTTTGGGCTGCCAAAATGGCGGCCTGTTTAAATTCAGGCTAAATGGGCTCAGCCTGTTTAGCCCGCGGGCTGATGCAGGCCAGCCTGCAGGCTGGTGGGCTGGCCCATTGGCCTGCATTAATTTTTTTTTTTTGTTTTTTCTCAAGTGCCCTTAGTCTCCCTTATCTGAATCTCCTATCCTTTAATGATGTGTTTAATTAACTCCCCATACTTTCTATTTGACATTTATTTTCATATTATATTTATTTATTATTATATTATTAAATTTAAAAGAGATGTATTTATATAGTTTTGTGATGTGAATAGATAAAAAAAATAAGAATAAAATTGAGTTCATAACACAAATGTATAAAAAAAAGAAGTATGATATGAGCGGGTGAAAGAGAAAGAGAGTAAAAAGTTTTAAAAAAGAGTGAAATTATAAAATAAAATTTAAAAAAATTGGCGGGCTGGCAAAAGCCAGCCCACAAAGGGGGCAGGTTGCGCCAGCCCGCCCCGCCAGCCCGCATTACCACCTCTACGCGGAAAGTTAAGGAGGAAAAGGGAAGATTGCAATGTTCCACACCCAAAAATGTGTTTGGCTGTCCAAAGTGACGGCAACTAAGATTCCCACCAAGCTGAATGTTCCTTTAAATATGGGAAAGTGGGTTCCCATCAAAAGTGGGATGAACTTCAAAATGTTCCCGGAAATAATAAAATATGGGACAAAAATGCCCTTGAAGATATGAAATAGATAAAAGACGAAGGCACAACGCGCGGAAAGCTTTGTTGAACCGGCTTGATATAGTGTCAAAAGTTTGTCTGGAAAATGGAAGAGGCAAACGCCGTGCGAAATAGAACTCCGAATCAAGGTAATGTTGGTCTAATTATGTTGTGGTTTATGGCGTGAAGTGAGCAATATTTTTCCTGTCTACGCTGTGTGTTGAACAACTAAAGAGATGCGGAAAATGTGTGGGTTAATTTAGTATGAGCTTATAAATTGGTATGTTTGTGATGTGGGTCGTATTAGATGAACAGATGTAAAAGAAAAGCAAAGTCGAAAGCTGAAACGACGAACAGTACAACGAGGAAGACGACGAACAGTGAAGATGAGGTTGAATTCGAACTGGGGTTATTAAGTTTGATCTAAGTTGTTAAGTTCAAACTGGGATTATTAAGTTTGATCTGGGTTGTAAAGTTCAAACTAGAATGTTAAGTTTGAACTTGAACTTCTGATAAAGTTAGGGATATTTTAAGTTTTTCACATAATCTTCCCACTTAAGCCACTCTCTTTTCTTCCAACCAAACATCTCATCTTCTCTCAACCTATATTCCGTCCCCATATCTATCAAACAGCTCACTCTTTTAAATTCCCTCTCAATCTTTCCTTCCTTTCCATTCACTTCCCTTCCTTTCTGCTCCCTCCTAAATTATTCCTTACACCAAACAGGCCCTTAGTTACATTGAGGTGGTTCTCGTACTCTTTATTATAACTATTTTGTAAAGCATCAAAACAAAAAAAGGCAGTAAACTTGTATTTAAATATATTGCAAAATACAAGCCTATTTATTAACTGATTCATTGATATTTAAAATCTAGTATATGTTTGATTTTGCATGGTAAACTATTAAAACTAAAATTTTAATTGTTTTAAATGTAAAACCAAAAAACCTACGTTCTTGATATAAGATCTCACTTGTACGCCGGAGGTAGTGTTAGCATGGACCAATGACGATTGTCCAAATAATGATCTGCTTGGAAACATAATACAAGGATTTCTATTGCTTCGCCCCACGAGCTCGAAACTTCTAATACAAGTTACGGCATGAGCATATATGTACTTAACACAACATAGGTCTCGAGTAGTCTTTTTTTTTTTAATATCATAAGCTAACCTCAAACCTATGAATATATATATATATATATATATATGTCTACGTTAACTTCAGAATCTACACAAGGAGAATTAAAGCTAACTCGATCTTATCCAACAGAACATACTATAATAATGCAGCACTTGAATACATCGAAAGATGCTACTCTCCTAGTCGGCCATGCAGCTTCTGTAGTGAAATTTATGTGAAAAGCATTAACTTCCGATGGTTCCTGCATTGCAGTTATGAATTATTAGGATCTTACACCGAAGCCAGCTTGTTAACAGCAAGAGATTAAGAATTTAAATCCTGATGGTTTGAAAAAAGAATGGCAGCGTGGAGATAATCAAAAGAATACTAAACTAACAATAACATTTTGATCCTAAATTGTTGGGAATCGTAGTTTCAGTCTCCAAAACTAAAGCGTGAAAGTTGAGATGATGAAACTTTGGAACCCTCAAGATTGTCTCAGTGATCAATTTGGTCAATGAAGTTTAATCTTTATCAATCAAGTCCCTAAAATTTCATAATAATACACAATTAGTGTGTGTATAGATTAGCTTTTGAAGAATAGCTTTTACGATTTACGAGATAAGTATATGAGAAAAGTTTTGTCTCGATTTGCAGAAAAGGACTTCTGAAACCGTGGTTTTGGTGTTATCTAAACACACACTTAGTCACTATGATATTATGAAACTTTAGTGATTTGATTGATAAAGATTAAATTTCAGGACCGAATTGATAACTGAGGCAAACTTAAGAAACCAAAAGTTTTGTTATCCCAAATTAAATATTCGTTGTCCTTCAGTCTTTCCAACATCCCAAGACCACTGGACCATAAATTAACACGCAACAAGTTTTGTATTTTCAGGTATTAACTCTTGTACTTAACATATTTTAAGAGACAAACCAAACAGGTTTAACAAGCAAATCATACAAACTTTCTCAGGGATTAACTTCCCAAGAAGTCCGTACTTCCTAGATATTTTTTATGTTGTTAACTTCCTAGAGAGTATGATTAGTTGAACCACGCAACCACTAAGCGTCCTAGAGATGCTTTCTAAGATTCCTAACAAGGCCAAAAGACTATCTTTCATCTACTTCCCTATTTTTTTCAAAATATGTGGTGTGTGAGGCAGATTACCATCTTTACTTGAACTCTGCTCAATGTCAATCTGTTCTTGCCATGGACGCTTCAGTTCAGAAGATGAGGAACACTGTTGGGGAACAGAACATGTGTACGTACTAGCACAAGTTGCACTCTTCTGCTTCTTACTAGAAGAAGATTCGCCTGTAGAGCACATACCTTGATCAATGCTGGATACCTCTGGGCCATTTTTATGATTCGGTGAACCAGTCTGATTCTGTTCCCCTTCTTCCATACCTTTCGATCTTTTCTTATCAAGAGATACAACACTCTTGGGATTCTGAAGTGTTGGCACCTTCTGATCATTTGATGAAATAGTAGCACATGGAGTCTTCTCCTTCAAGACAACTTTTGGAATGGCCGAGTTTTGAACACCATCGGTGTTTTCACCAACTACTTCATTCGTCTCACCTGAGCACCCAGCCTCAGTTTCCCACATCTTGAATATTGCTTCTGTCAGCCGTTGCCTGGCCAAATCGACCTCGATTATTGGTTTTGGATAATTTAGACCCAACTCTACACCAGCTGCTCTGAGCACAATAAGTGGTGCATCCCAAGGATGATGGATCCATTCAGTTGGCATTCGAGCTAACTCAGGCAGCCAGTGCCTTACATATTCACCTTCGGGATCAAATTTAACCCCCTGAAGCTGTCCCCCAAAAAAGAGCAAAAAAGGAAATAAAAAAGTCAGAGTGTTTACTTTAATCTTCTGGAAGCTTTTTGGGTCTGAAAGACAAGCTTTCACTCCTTAGATATGTAGCCAGCACGGGTACAAACAAAATTTACATTTCTTTAAGCATAAAAAGCTAATAGTAGTCTTAAGAATCAAGAGGGACAGAATTTTAGCAACGTTTTATTCCCCATATATTACAACCTTACTAAGATCCAACCACCGCTATCTCTCAAAATGCATAATGATATCCCCAGTACTACATGAATCAGAACTTATGCAAGAATATAGATTAAGTTACATTCATTAATGCCTTAAAACAGATATGTAAACCCTTCAGATTGTGTGAACTTGTCAATAATCAAACACGTAAGTGAAAGCAAGAAAATATGGAGGAAAAAAAACAATGCACACTCTGCGAACTACCTAAGCTTAAAAATGAGAAGCAATTATGAACATCAGATAATCTTCTCTTAAATATCATAAAGCCATCTGTATAACATTTTAATACAAGAAAACGTGACAAACCTCTGGATTGTCCATGCGCTCAAGCTCATGACCATCTGGTAAGCACCCAGAGATATACTGCCAACCCAGGATATCACATTCAAGGTCTGCATCCAAAAGTGTGTCCCAGAAATATTTCATTCCCCATCTCCAGGGAAGAAGCAAGAATTTCACGGCAAAACTAGAAACTATCACTCGTATTCTATTGTGTATCCATCCTGTTGCCCAGAGTTCCCTCATTCCTGCATCAACTAAAGGGTAGCCAGTCCTGCCCTGTCTCCAAGCCTTAAAATTGACCAGATCAGAATTCCAAGGAAAAAATCTCAAGCTCCCAAGCAATGGTCTTTCATGAGTGAATGGGAAATTGAAGCAAAGATAATGTGAGTACTCTCTAAGCCCAAGGGCCCTGAGGAAAAGTGTGACACTCTGTTCACCTGCGATGTTTCCTTCATTTGCCCATAATATCTGCTTCATGCGTGCCAATTGAAATACTTTCCTTGCACTCAATTCTCCAAAATGAAGATATGGAGACAGGAGTGAAGTGGAGTCTACACCAACCTTTAGTCTATTCTTTGAGTAGTGAAGTAGGAGGTGTTCAACAAATTCAGTTAAAGCCTTATCAGCATTGCTCCAACCTGGGGACCATGCTCTCCCTAACAAAGCATTGCTGGACTTTTCTGATTCGTCTTCAAGTTCTAGTTCCTCAATTGAACATTTCTTAACAGTTCCTGCCATCAACAAAGGAAGAGAAAACAAAATTTCAACAGAAATATTTTTGGTTACACTAGATGTTTCTCTCAAATTTATATCTCAATTTGAACGCAAAATAATTTATGAAGAGAAGAGTATGATTACATCAGTGCCAAAACTCACAATGGTACTGCCTAAAAGAACAAGACCTCACAACTAATTTTTAAGTAAAAGAAGATATGCTTATTGCTTATTGTGAGGCTCCCTTACCCACATTGGTTGAAACATATCTTGAATGTCCAACAGTAACCTTGTCAGCCATCATATTATATTAAGGAGGATCAATTCATATTAACTTGGATTTATAGGTATACCTTCAGCTGGAATTAGTTGCCAAGGAGGAATAAGTGAAGCAGCTGCCACTTGCTTTTGCAAGCATCTGTCCCAAAAATGATCAAAGGTAGTAAAAGCATGACCCATCTCGTCATATATCTCCCATGGTTCATACAACAAATCCCCATTGTAGCTTTGCACAGATAGACCAAGTTCGACTAGTTTTTCTTTGATGTTGTGATCTCGGACAAGTGAAACAGGATCTGATAGAATAATTAATGCAAAGAATAGATATCAGATATCTTGCACATTTTGGTGGAGAAAGAGGTTATAACACTATTTAGGTCGTAATAAAGCACTCCTCTAAATTGCTTGAGATAATCTTTTGCAAGATAAAGTGGTTCTTTAAAATAAAAATTGTTTATCTACTATATGATGTGCTGTAAGGATATGCCCAGGCATTCAAATGATGAATGAATATTTCCTCCTTGTCTAGTTTGAACTTACTAATTTACTAAGCACGACAGTAACACTTGCAAAATGTACGCCTTACAAGCATGGTATTTCAATGAACAAACCAGAAGATTAACACAAATAGTTCATCATCTATTTTACATGATGCACAGTAAGGAACCATCTAGAGAACCAAAGTATTATCCTCCAAGCTCACATTGAACAAATAAGCATTGTTCATTTTGCAATTAAGCAATTTTGACCTCAATATATAGCCAGATGTGACGGTAGAGAAATGATCCAAGCTATGGTGTAGCTGTGATCACTAACCATGTTGACGTGCAGCAAAATCAAGTTCTGCTTCATTAAACTCCAGTCTATCTCAGATAATTTTCCACTTCAAGCAAGCACTTACCAAGTAGTTTTGAAATTCAATGTTTAAAGATCTATTGTTTCTAGTTTTGGAAACTCAAACTCAGTGCTTCTCTAACATCTCATCACAATACATCTCCATGTCTTTTGTCGTTCCTGATCAAATGTCACTTATAACTTAGTTGTATACAAAGCCAAGTTTTCAAGTCTTGATTAGTATGCCTTAGCAACCGGATATATATTTCCACTGAATTTCAATAACACAGATTAAAGTTGTCCTCCATTGGAAAATGAAGAGAAAAACAGAGGGAGGTGGTCTTAGTTTATACCACAATGTTTCACACAACTTTTCCTTTCCCAGTTATGAATGTGTTGTTCATAAACTTTTATTAATCACATATTCAAGAAATTGTTATAAACCAAAAGATAACAACGACATAAAATATCGTGAGGACATTCAGAATTCCCAGTGTAGGATTGTCTTCAGGTACTATCCTCCCTATAAACTCTATCCTCAATCTCTAAACTGTTAAAATGAAATGCTCTTTTCTTCTTTAACCTTTAACACTGAGAAATCCAAAATTTTAGTGGCTTTAGTGGTATGGATTAGGAAGCAATTCAAACCAGGCTAAATTAGTTGAAAGTTGAAACGCAAGGTTCATCTACCTTTTAAATACCAGTACTTACCATAGAGATGATTAAACACTACTTTTGTTGCTTGAATAGCATTTATACACTCCAAAAGAGCATCAAGAGTACTGTGGGTTTTGATCAGCACAAGTTCGGCTCCAAGTGATTTCAGCGACTGACTTAAGTGGGCAAGCGAATGTTTCAGCCACCATCTTGACACTCGACCTGGATAAAACTGTCCTTCCTCGGTAGGGCACCATATATAGACAGGAAGAACAGAACCCTCCCGCGCAGCGGCTGCTAATGCAGGATTATCCTCAATCCTAAGGTCCCTCCTAAACCAAACTATGGTCCTGTTACATCCCATATTGGCTAATCAAGGTTTTCCATGGCAAACCAACGCTTTAAATAACATAATTCTCTGTGCAGCTTGTCACAAGTTCTCTGTCACCCAGCAACAATCACAACTTTCACTCAGAGATCCATTTGATGTCGCCACAAGCTCTAAGTATATTAAAATTGATAGCTCTGCCACTGGCTACCAAACCTTGAATCTGATATTTCGCGAGAAAAGCTAGATATATTGCAGTCACTGAAGATCAAATCACTGACAAATAGACTCAACACGCAGATATGAGACCAACGGGGATCTTATCTGGACATTAAACTTCAGTCTCAATTTGTCTTCCATAAGGCGTCCAATCTAAATCCGAGTGAGGGACACCTTCCCCACATGTCTCAGTCTCAGCAATTCAAACCCCACTAGTTGGGGAGGCAAAGTAGATAATTGAATGGAAAATCTCCAATTATTAAATTCCAGAAAAGATTTCTCTGAGATCCAACAAACACAGTGACCTAAAGAATAAGATTCTGCTTCGGACTACGATTATTAAAAGATTTTACACTATAAAGAACACCATCAATCATCAACTTGTGCTGGAAATTATGTCAAACAGTACGCAAACAAAACCTTCGAAAAGAGAAGATGACAACAGAGGAGATCTAAATCTAAACTCTACCCACAAACCCGCTTTCAGCTCCCGTTACAGAAGGACGACAATACATCAAATACCCAAAAAGCCAATTATAGAGAAGGCGATGAAAGTATGGCTGAAGATGATTACTAGGAAGCACCGAATCCGAAGGAATAATCGTATATTATAGGCAAGTTAAACCCACGCAGCATGTTGGCATCAAAGTCAACATGAGAGTGATCCATGAAATGTCGTGTTGCGAGAGGTGTAAGGATACAATTAGAGAGAAATCACGTGGGAGAAGATAGGGGGTGACAGGGGCATATAATTTTTCTATCGTGGACAAAAGTGAAATGGAGAGGGTGAAGATAAGAACGGATCTTAGGGCAAGCAAGCAGCTTCGTCACTACCCTTTCACATAAAAAAAGACAAGATTTTTACTGCAGAAGGGTACCCGATTATGGGGCGAAAGAAGTGCGTCTTGAATTGCGGGATATTCGATCGACCGTGATGTGACTCGGAGGAAGAGCACTGTTGACTAGAGGCGTCCAGAAGGCGCCTGGCTAGCTGGCTTCTCTCCCTCAATATTTTTAAATGTAAAAAACGGCCAAATTAACTTGAAAAGTACAGGTTACAAAAGAGCAAAGACATAAAAAAGATTGATTAAAGTCATCCCTCATAATGGGAATTCACCCTGGGTGAGGAATCGGTAGAACCACCATAGCTTGAACTAAATTCTGCGCGTTCTTAGCTAAATAATCAGCACACCGGATCGTCTCCCTTGGCCCGTACCTCAACTCAACGTCCCCTTCTGAATAAAGCAAATCTCGGACCGCACTGATGGCCGATCTGGCTGGATGATGAAATCCACCGTCTCGTATGACCAACTGATACGCCTCCAGTGAATCTGTAAAAGCAATGACCTTCCGGAAACCGTATTGTTTGCACAGTTGAAGACCAGTCTGTAAAGCAAAAAGTTCTGCAGTTGTTGGGGGTGCAAATCCCAACCTACGCTGAAATCCGAGGACCCAGTTGCCCCTAGTGTCTCTGATCACTCCCCCGCATGCTGCTTCCTTCTGATTGTTGACCGAACCATCTGTATTCAGGCGCACAAAATCGTCAGGTGGTGGTTGCCATTTGCCGTCGGCGTCATCTCTAAAAGGAAAGACCGGATGCTTCAGGGTGTCTGGCAGAGTGTATTCCACAAGTTGGTACATGACCCCGTGCACAATCTCATTAGCCTGAAGTCGAGAGCCTTCCATCACACCCTGACATCTATTCTTCCATAACAGCCAGCAGATAAGGCTAAAGGTCCGAACCCATGGCCAGCGGTGAAAACAGGGCTTCCCCAGTGAAGCAGCCATATTATCTTTGATCCATACCTGCAAATCAGAACGAAAGAAACTAAATCGAGCGTTAGGAGTAAGGAAATGAAGCCACACCTCTCTCACAATCTCACAATCACGAAGTATATGAAGAATGGTTTCTGGTAAGTGACACTCAAACGGGCACTCCTCACTAGCTGATAACACTCTCATAGCTCTGAGTGAATTGGTAGGCAGTCTCTCATGAATAACCTGCCATATAAACATTTTTACTTTTTCTGGTATAGGTAACTTCCACACTTTCTTCCACAGACTCGTGCCATTCCTATCCCGTTGGGAAGATATAAAACTGCAAGCAGCACGCACACTAAAATTGCCGTCTGAAGCATTCCTCCAACAGAAAGGGTCGTTCCCAAGTTCACACGGTGGCCCTAACCGGGTTATAATATTTATCACCCATTCAGGAAGGAACTCCCTCCACTTAGACAAATTCCACATACCATTGTCCAAAAGAAAGTCTCTGATCTTGGCACATGGGTTTAAGGTATGAAGATTTTTCTCAACAAAGTGAATTAATGGTTCATCCAGCGGAGTCCACAAATCCCACCAGACATTGGTTGTATCGCCACTTTTCAAAGTTCTTCCAACTCCTCTATAAAATGTGTCCCAAACCACAGAGATACTTCGCCACACCCTCGAGGAGTTTTGTTTCTTACAAACCAAAGGGTAGTCACCTTGTCCACAACCATACTTCCCTCGCAGACATTGAACCCACAGATGATCAGGCTTGGTAAGAAGACCCCAGCAGATTTTCTTGATAAAAGCAATATTCTGTCGGTGGAGATCTTTAATACCCAGGCCCCCATCTTCTTTAGCCTGTTTAATCTGGTCCCAGGAAATAAGGTGCATTTTCCTACCTTCCTGACCTTGGTTCCAAAGAAAATTATGGCTCACCTTCTCTAGTTCCTTTAAAATGCCCTTGGGCAGAAGCATGAGTTGTATATGATAAGCAGGTAAGGCCGAAAGAACAAATTTAATCAGGACCGTCCGACCTGCCATAATAAGGAATCTACCTTTCCAGCTTGATAATCACTTTGCTGCCTTTTGGACTATGGGGAAAAAGGTAGCTTTGGTAGGCCGCTGGTGGAGAAGGGGGATTCCAAGGTATTTACCCAGGTCACCTGTAATCCCAATCCCTAGGTATTGACTCAGCTCAATGGCTCGATTAAAATGCACCTTTCTGGAAAAGAATACTTTCGACTTGAGCAAATTGATTTGATGCCCAGAGACCTCACAAAAGGCCTTCATCATTTCTCTCATGACCTCTATCTGATCTTTAGTAGCTTCCCCAAACAAGAGGAGATCATCCGCAAAGAAAAGATGAGAGATGACTGGGGTATGCTTGTTAAAACGGAGACCTTTCCAACTACCTTCTTGAACTTTCGCAGTAATCAAGTGTCCCAGCCGTTCCATACACAGTACAAATAAATAAGGACTAAGTGGATTTCCCTGCCGAACTCCTCGAGTCGGCTGAAAAGCAGGTAACTCAACTCCATTCCAGAGGATTTTCATTGACACTGAATTTGTACAAGCCATAATGAGCTTCAATATTACGGTTGAATCAATATTATGGTCCATTGCGCTTCCTTTACTTGCAACGACAGCGTTTTTTGTGCAAAACGAAGTCAGTGGGTGTTAGTGTTAGGGTGATTTTCTGGTTCATGAAATAGAAAAATAAAATGAAATGAAAAACTTTCCGGTTCTCACTAAAAGGTTGTCTTTTATGCTTTTAAATAAAAAGTAGTATAAAGCTATAATTAATCGATAATAACATATTTATTAAATACTCCCTGGTCTTTAATTAATGTAAGAGTCACTTAATAAATTCGGAGAGATTAAGTCAGATTAATTTGATTATATAAAATATGACTTGGTCTTTAAAATACCCATGTGTAATATTAAATTATATAACAAAACTAGTAAATGTAGACTTAACAGTTTTACCTCAAAAATATGATTTAGTCTCCCTAAAATAGTAACATTAGACTGTCTAATAAAAATAATAAACATGTATAGACATAACAATTTAACTTGAAAAGTATGAGTTGTTCTCTCTAAAACATCAATATTAACCATTAGATTTTGTTGCATATGGCTATTTTAGGGAGACATCATACACAGAGGCATTCATCTTTTAGGTTGAATTGTTATGCCTATATATGTTTATTATTTTTATTAGACAATCTAATAGTACACTTTGATATTTTAGAGAGATCAAGTTATATTTTTCAGGTTGAATAAGAATTTACTCTATTTATGTGCGGAATATATGTTTAATTTTTTTATTAGACAATCTAATCTTACACATGGATATTTTAAAGAGATTAAGTCATATTTTTAATGTAAAAATGTTAAGTCTACATTTACTATTTTTATTATATAATTTAATATTACACATGGGTATTTTAAGGGATAAAGCTAAGTCATAGTTTTAATAATCATATTAATCCAACTTAATCTCTCCAAATTTATTAAGTGGCTCTTTCATTAATCAAATACTAAGGAATATTTTATAAATATGTTATTATCGATTAATAATAGCTTCATATTATTTATTATTATTTTTATTTAAAAGCATAAAAGACATCCTTTTACTAAGAACTAAAAAGTTTTCCATTTCATTTTATTTTTCTATTCCATGAACCAGATAATCGTGCCAACACCCACGATTTCATTTTACACAAAAAACATTGTCGTTGCAAGCAAAGGAGGCGCTATGGACCGTTAATATTCAGAGAGAGAAGCCAGGCGCGTTCAGAAGCACAAGAATCCGAAATATAAGAGCTGCTAAGTGCTAATTGATTGACTAATTTGGATATAATAAAAGAAATTAGCCATTGTTTGTTATTTATAAAAAATATAGGTGGATTTTTCTAAATTATAGTTTTTTTATTATAACTATCCTTGGATAGAAACTTTGCTTTTTGTGTATCATCTATACTTTGGTGAAAAAGTTATATGATTGAGAGACAAAATTTATTAAGGTATTATATTTAGGACCAACTCAAACCTTCAACAAACTATTATATTAAGGATCGAAGGTAATAAGTAATAAGTTAGGCAAGTTTTTTAAATAAGGCTTCAATCAGCTTTATCCTTTAAATTTATAATTTTAGCCCAAAGTATTTCTCATTAACAGGCTTGTCAGACCCAGACCGAACCGGCCGATCGGGGCTGGAAACCAGCCAACAGGCCGGTAGGCTTGTCTGGTCCGTTGAACTGGTCTAGGTCAACTTTTTTATTTTTTTTTTGTTTTTAAAAAAATCATTTTTTTTTATTTTTTTTTCTTTAAAATTTCATACTAATAAACTTAAAATCTTCAATTTCTTACCGGTTTAGTCTTGGGTTAACTCCGGTTTAACTCTGATCTAACTCTTGATCCAGTACTCCGATCGATTCACTAACTGGTCCGAGTTTAATTACCTCACTCATTAATCAAAAGGGATATTAAACCAATAAGATGGTACATAATTAAATATGGTATTTTAGTAAAATCAACGGTTATTTGTTATAAATAACCACCTTAACGAATTTTCATAAATTAGTTATATATCTCTTGTATTAACATCTGAATATGGTAATCATTTAATTATAAAATATGTGCATTTATAAGGAAACTAAGTGAAAATAAGACTTCTATCTAGTATAAGCAAATTATATTTCAATATACGAATGACACATGACTGGGCACTGCTCATCTTGTTGGTGCATCTTAGATTCCATTGCATTGTTTCTTTTTAAGTTTAGAACGAAAATTGTATCTTTGCCCAGAAAGATGATCCCACGATTAACTGGCTCCTTTAAATTTTCTGAGATCATTCCATAATGTGTAGGTTTGATTTCGCGCTCATCAAGATTGGCATAACCTCATTTTACGGCTTTCAAAAAGAGCAAAATTGAAACAAGATCTAATTTTTGAGTATTCAAAAAAAATTAGGGCCATTTCTTGCAGGTGGGGTTTCACATTTTATGAGGAATAGTTAGGCTTTGTTCAAAAAGTTGCCTTTATTTTTTGGGTGAAAGAAAAGGGCACCTTTCTGGGCTGCTATTTTATATTTTTGCCTCAAAGATATCCTGTTTGCCCATATCAAAAAAAGAGAAAACCCTTTATGCGGAGTAACAGTGAAGGGTAAGAATCAAACACAGTTTCTTTCGATGTAATTAAGAAAGGGATAGGCTGCGGCATTTGCTCCTCATGTTCTCTAGTGTTTTGTTTTTGTGCTTTTGGAATTTGGATAGTGTGCTTTATATGTATTCTTACTCATTGTTTTATACTTTTATGTTTGAATGAATGAGTTGTTAAATAATCGTTTTCATCTTTTTTTGTTTTTTGGCTATTGAACATATTATATAAATATCTTCCTTACTTCCTGAAACCAGATATGGGACACCATTCATTATTGATACATAGTGAAAGATACATTAACAAATTTTTGGAATCAATGCCTATTTTGATATAATCATATTTGATATACATAAAGTTGGTTACATTCTTATTATACTAAAGTGAATAAATATTATTCTAATAAGTAATAACATATTTATAGCTAAACTAAAGTATAACATAATTGTATGTTGGTAAAGAAACACAAGTTTATCTAGAAATAAAGAAGGGGTGAAAGGGCAATTTTGTCATATAAGTTTTTGGGGGCGGGGGGTTTGCCCTGAAAGTATAAAAAATGGAGCAATTCTGCTTTTGTCGTTATCCCAATTAATTCTGACCATTAATTGACTAAATATGCTGAGCTGACAGTCTATATATCATCTAAGTTATTTTTGTTAAGTTGAAAATTTGGAAGTCCATACGTCATCCTTTTTCAAAGTTAGATTTACAATTTTTAGAGTAAATTTGCACCTTAACGAAAATTACGTAGATGACATATGGACTACCAACTCAGTATATTTGATCAATTAACGATCAAAATTAACTAGGATAACGATAAGGGCAAAATTGCTCCATTTTTTATACTTTCGAGGCAAAATTGCCTCTCGGTAAAAACTTTTGGAGCAAAAATACCCCTTAACCCATAAAGAAAAGATGCATAATATTTATGAAATTAAGAAAAAAAGAAAATAATTTAGTTTTTCATGTTCCATTTTTTATCTTTATTAGATGTCCAGATGTTACTCGGAGTGTTCATGTTCCTTATATATATGAAGAGCATTTTTAAGCACTTAAGAAGTGCTAAAATAATTGGCAAAAGAAGAAGAAGAAGAAGAAGTGCTAAATAAGAAATCAACGTTAAAAAAATGTATACGAACAAGCGCAATAATTAAAAGGCCATTTAAGATGTGACCCGGGGAGGGAGGGATGGTGGGGGTCGGCTGTCGAGCGACTATGTAGAAGGAAATGGACACCTAATGAAGGCAATTATCTATCCCAATTGACATGATGGCACTCCTAAGAATGATTTTTATCCATGTTTTGAAATTCAGGCCAGACCAACGAACCAAGCATGGAACCGAACTGGACCGGTTCAGTTTTTTTTTTTTAAAAAAAATTGATTTTTTAAATTTTTTTTAGAATTTTATATTAACAAACCTAAAATATTCAATTTCTCATCGATTTGGTCCCGAATTAGCTCCGATATAACTTAGGTCTGACCCTTGACCCAATATCTCAATTGATCCAATTCTCAGAATCTTGATTTTTATAGAGTCAAAAGGCCCAAGGATAGCTCATATTTTTTAACGAAAGCGGTTGTACCCATAACCATATGCAATTTTTGATCAGATTGCATATGGATGTGGGTACAACTGCTTTCATTAAAAAATAAGAGCAATTAAGCTTTTGAAATATATAATTTTTAGCCCAAGTTAGTCCTCGTAGAAGGAGGTTTGGATGCTTGAGGTCTCGAGTTCAAGTTTTTTTTTTTTTTTTTGAGAGAATCACCCTCAATTGGGCGCAATGCGAGAATTTGCCCCAATCAATATATATACACATATAATATATAGTAATTTTTAGCCGAAGTAACTGTACCCATAAACAATTCAACTAGAGCGTAAAAGCGACACTATCTGATGCTAATTTAGGCGGAATAGAATGATATCCGAGGGTCCAAGCATCGGATAACTTGGCCCAACTTAGCATGCAGGCATATAAATCAACGAGAGAAACGAGAATTGAGAACGAGTGCCCCAAAAATATAACAATATTTCTAGCTCACAATATCAATAATATTACTATTATTATCCACTAGAGACCAATTTTTTCCTTTAATATTCATTTGATCCCAACACAAACTTCATAGTTGGCCATAAAGAACAATTTATAACGATTTACATACTCGTAACTTTTTACCCGCTTTAGTAATCTAGCATTCAATTATATATCAACTTTAGCATCAAGCTATATGCCCAAAAAAAAAAAATGCAGCAGCAAGCTTCCACCTATGCTGATAGCTAGCAGTCTCCATCAACATAAACATTGATTCCATAGAGCACAAGTCAAATTTTCAATATTCATAGTAGTAATATATACCTGAGAAGCATCACAGTAAGGAAGAGCTCCAATTTCCCCCAGCTGTGGGGTTGTAGGCCCAGGAGCCCCTAATCAGCCTTCACAGGTGTAAGTTATTTACTTGCTAATTAAGTTATTCATATGCGATGCATCAAAACAGACAGAGAACATAGTAAACTAGAAGTTCAAGGAACAGGTCAAATAAAGACCAATCCTTTAGGTTGTTTCAGAGATATCCTAAGGGCATCATCCAGATGCAAGCCTTTGAGCCCAATTTATTCTCAGTTTGCACGGTCCCTGAGGACTTCAAGATCCATCTCTGTAGGGTCTGTTGCCTGAATCTCATAATGTATGCCCTCCAACTCTCGTCTGAACCTGTCCTTGGATGTTGCGTACAGCATTTTTGCACGAATCCGGGAAACAGAAGGAGACCTGTAACAATTGAATTAAAAAACCCATATCCAAGGCAATACACAGGTGATACATGAGTCAAATTATATACTACTTTAACCTGCTCTGGTTTAGAGATAAAATTATGCCATCACCAAACATACATGGATGCTTGCATGTATGTTTGGCAATTGCATAATTTTATCTGCAAGTAATGGCATAATGTTAAAATCACTGATTCCATGTAAGCTTGGCAATGACCAAACATACAGGGAAGCTTACATGGAAAAGCACAAGAAAGGAAGATGGGAAAAACATCTAAGCCCACATGTAAGCTGAGAAAAGACTATACCAACCAGACAAAGGGTCTCAAGCACAGGAAAGGAACATAACGGTGGATCAATAGAGCAAAATCACTGATTCCAATACACTTTTCAGTCAAATATTGGGCACCCAGATACGAAAATTTTCCTTGGAATACATCAGAACAATCTTTTTCTTTCATCTAATGAAATTGACACATAAAATAAGCAGCTTCAGAATTAATGCAGATTAAACAAACGAGATTGTCTTTCCAATTTCAAATACAGGTCACACGGTAGACAAGAAATTACAAGTCTAGCTTCAGTATTTATCTTCAAAATAAGTGAATAGCATATTGAATCCACCAATCACCCTACTAAATATATACACCACAAACATAGCTTCTAAATCTTAAACAACTAGAACCACAATAGCTATACCATAGCAACACTCCAGATTATGTGACTTGAGCAAAACTTCGTAACTCCAGCATCTCAAAAACAAAATGGTTCAGCCAATCAAACGTATGCTCTGTTCTCTACGTGGAAGAATTTGGAAATGATGAAGGTCTAAACAACACAAAATGCAATCTAGAAAGAGAGCATTCATGGCGTAGCAACATTCTAGCAACACAAATGTGCAGAAATCTTTTATAACTATGTACCAAAGGAATAGAAAAGGAATTCAAAATAACAAGAATACAATTGTGCACATAGACAGCAACCATATGCATGAACTCAACCACCTGATTAACACAGACTATGAAAATCTTGACCTAATTCAACTTTAGGTCCTAAACTGACACTCAATCAGTAAAACAAAAATATAAGGACAAAGAAGTCTGGATTTGAAATACATGGAATAATAAGTAATTCAGGCTTGTCAGAACTTTTCATCAGTTCATCCTTCACCATTGGCACATACAAGGTAGGCATGAAAAGTAGACTAAGAATTTATATTTATCATATTAGAAAAGTACTCATGAGATAGCGAGCAAATACTGTCATCTTCCGCTCATTACCCATCAACCCATCCTTCAGGTGACCTTTGGTGCTTGCTCACTCTAAAATATTCGTAATCTCTTACTTTCTTTTCAAAACATGTCTATATTATAAGTCTTCAATGCAAATCAAGAACTAGATAAATGCACTGATTTAAAGCAATTTATATCCAGTCAGGTTAAATTTTTCTCAAGATCAATTTAATATGCATTTCAATGATTTTATGAGAAATCAAGTGACTAACCATGCAATAAAGAAGATTTTGCTCTTCTGACAGTTCTCGGCAGTTACAAAATCAAAGTCATAGACTGCATAACGGCAATCATTCTCAGGTAAGGAGGCAGCGAAATCATCATAGCTCTCAGCAGGGCCTCCTGTCTTCTCAACCACGACTTCTTTCTTTTTCTCATCAATCTTAAAAATGATATAGCGGTGTACTTTCTTCCTCTGCAGTTCCAAGTATGTGCTTACACTATGCTCAGCAACACCCATGCCAGAAGAGGCATTTCCCTAAAATGAAGTCACATTTTAAATACTTTGTCCAATCAAGGGCTAAAAACCAAATTATTAAAACCAAATATGAAAAAATGGGATTTAGAAAACAAAACCGAAGGTTTTTTTTGTTAATTCCTAGTGATAGCATGAAGATCGGCATCACCAAACTTAATTGCAAATCAAAGGCGGGAAATCTTTGTAGTGTGTATTAAGTATGAATGAAGCATGCACCAATCTTTCATGTGATAGGATACATCTAAATCTGATCTAACATTCAAATGATTTCGTAAAACTTGTGTCGTGAACCAACCAAAATATTTCAATTCTAATAAGGAGAACATCAAACCAAAAGCAGGTCCCAGCTCCCGTGCGTGAATAAAAACCATCGAATCCCAGCAGATTACATTAGCATTGCATCAGGAAAACTGAAATGAAGTTGCAGACAAAAAGGCAGCCAGTAGCGAAAACCACAAAATCCACTGCCCCGAGAGCCCAACATCAATAATCAAGTCTACAGGAAGCTGGTAAGTCGTAGCTACCAAATGCTACGAGAAACATCAATAAGTCCAGTTTCTGTGATATATTTAAAGTTTTCTACTAAGATCAACATCGATTTGAAGCCAAGTCAGCCAGCGTAGCAAGTGACATATATAATTAAAATTTCACTCCAGCACAGGAATCATATCAGAACGACTGCCTAAGAAGAAACAAAAGTTGATACCAAAAATCTCCAGTAGCAAGTACATGGAAATGAGTCAGCGAAGCCTTCAAAATGAGAGTAAGAAAGAAAAACAAATCCACACACGAGCAAAACAAGCCGAAAGCACTAAAACTCAAGGAAAATTAAAAACATTGAAGCACATTTCAAGATCGTCAACAAAATTAGAAGAACACGAATCAGAAGAGCTAGAGAGCAAAGGAAGCATACCCCTCCAACTCGGAACGCCATAGTTACAGAAACCAGCGAGAGAGTCAAGCCAGTAGCAACCACCGAGGAGAGAATGATAGTCGATTAAAATTTAGAATAAGAGTTGTAAATTATTGAAACAAGAGAAAAAAATAAGAGAAATATTTGTTTTGGTAAAGAGAATAATGAGAGGAGTGGAAAAGAGGAAAGGAAAGAGAGGCGAGGAGTGAGAGGGAAGGAAGAGAGGAGCGTCGTTTTGTTATTTTCTGAAAAAGAGGTTGAACCGTTGGACCGCCCCTATCCCTATTATTGCGTATTGGCGTATCGTCTGGTACAAAAGTTCTGGTCAGTGGTCACCCCTCGGAGAACCCACGCCACGCGCTTCATCCCCCAGGGAATCCCTCGCTATCAGGCGTCCACGTGTGCTCTTATTTTTATTAGAGCAGGAAGCTAGGTAAATTCGTTTTTACACAAGTAAAATACTCTAATTTCTTTCATAACTTCATCTATCTAATTTTAATAAAACTGAAAATTAGATAAAACAACAATAATCATTTTTGAGATAAAAGTATAAAACAATACAGACCCAACCCTTGGGGAGAATTTTTGCAAAGTTAGGAATTCATAATTTTTTACTTAAAAGATTCAAAGAATCCAAAGCTGGGCCTATAAATCATAATATATTTCAGTACTTTGGTAGTTGTTCTTTTCTTGTACAAAAGTTCTTCGGTGGGTTTTGTGTAAACTAAGTCAAGTAGTGCTTCTCATCACGATAAGCCCATTAAAGGCCCAATTAATCATGAGTTGGGCTTGCATAAAAACGTTGGTGAAGGGTTATACCCCATGACGCCGTTATGGGACTGTAAAACATGCCCAATATGCGTACGTGTGTCTGTGAGGAATTTATTTATTTATTTATTTTGTTAACTATCACACGGAACTTGGGTCTAATATCTACTCGGCCTGGGGGCATTGAGGTTAAAGTTTAACCAACAAGTGTATTTTTCACTATCAAACTATTAATTAAGGTGATAAAGGGTCTTACTCCATAAAAAAGAAAACACAAGTTCGAATCTTAGAAAATATATTTATTAAAAGAGATGAAAACACTTTCCCTTCTAACCCTCGTAGGAAGAACCTTTGATCAATAAAAAAAAAAATGTATTTTTTAAGACTCGAATTTGTACTCTCATCCTTATACATGGTGAGTGAAAGCGCTTACCATATCAAGTAATGGCTTGTTACGTTATTTCCATGAGAAACAGACTGAGATTCAAGCATCATAGCTTCTTTTTGATTTTCCCATTGATAAACAGAAAATTAAGTAATTAATGCATCCTAAAGCGAAACATATGTGGTCTTACATGTATGAAGCTCCATATGTGGGATCATACGTTATACAGTATGAATGGATTCGTAGATTCAAAGTTTCGCCGGATATGATATTTCAGTCAATGTAGCCTCAGTGGAAATTTTAGCCCTCCTGGATGACCAAACTGACCACTGACCAACCAGCGATACTTTGGGCACACTAGTCTTCATCCGTGGGCTTGTATATATTATACACCAGTTAATGCATGATCTCCATTTCCAATACACACGTACAATTTTTTTTTATTGTTTTTTTTTACTGACTTTTCAACATCTATCTAAGCCGCGATGGGAACTTCCCAATTTCACATATATTTCCAAATTCACAAATCATCCAGTTAATCAATCCTCCTCTTCTTTAATTTCTTCCCTCTGAAAACAAAGAAACCGACAATTCTGTTAGAACCACAAAATTAATTGTGACGTTAGCCACGGTTCTTGCTTATCACTATCATTTCTTATTAAATATTACAAAATTATAAAGATCAAAGTAAATTAATAAATAATTTTTTTTTTTACTTTTTTTAAGAAAAATCCATTGACGTAAAGAAGAAATGTAGACCAATTCTTTTTACCTTAACTGCGAGATGAGTTGATTAGCTTGAATATATATTACTCCATCTTATCCTTCATATAAGATTTAGTCTGTGGTTTAATTTTTATTATCAAAATAGATTTTATATTAAGGATAGAATGTAATATATGGTAATAGCCAATACCTTACTCGGAAAAACGACTTTTGGTGTTTGAACTTTTGAAGGGGACTTTGTTCACCACAAAAAAATCTTCTTTTTCTAAGTTGTTATGGTGAGCGAAATTCTATATTCAATAATTTGACAATACTTATATGTCGTAATTCATTGTATTCAGCTAAACAGACAACGAACAGAGACAAGTTACGTCTTTAACTTGCATGGTCTATCATTCTTAGTCGTCGTTATATACTTATATATATTCTTATTGTCATGATGCACTAGCCGCTGTCAAGGAATCCTCCACTTTTCTCACACACGAATCATTGACTATGTGGTGCTATGTCTGATTTTATAGGATTACCTCCAATACTAAATATAAGGTCTAATTGATTTTTTTGAAAAATTAAGAAAGCTAATTAAATTACTTTAAAATAATCATATTTATCATTTTTTTCTCCAAACTAATTTGTTCGGCTTATAAACTGATATGTGATTTAATCATACACAACATATGATACAATTAAGTAACTTATTTAATTTCCTTAATCACTTCAAAAAAAAAGTCAATCAAGTATTATATTTAAGACTAGATGTAGTATATAACCTTCTAGATGATGCTAATTAATTATTACCACAAACTGTTCATGCGCTCGGCTATGTTTATTAAGTGAGTGTTTGACAATTACCCAAACTTAGGTTTGCGCAACCCGAGATAAAAATTCTCTCACACACTTACCTCGTAAATCGTAAAATTTATTCTCAAAAGCTAATCCAAACACACACTAAATGATCATCTTGCCAATTTTAATTATTTCTACAAACCAATCCTGCTTCTTTGTCCATGCATCATTAATAATTTTGTGTGTACAAAACGATCCAACTTTTTTTATATATTATCACCTTGTCAGGTTATACCTAATGCATTAATAATTTCATATATCTATTCTTTTAATTTTGACTCTAGAATGGATACATTGATTTTTTTTCCCAAGAATTAGAGGGACGTTAATAAAAGGCCAAACGAATGGATGCAATTTTAAATAAGTTTTTTCATTAAAATATGGTTTAGAGCTTCTTGTACGTTAAGGTTATTCAATATTGAGCGCACACATCTTATTCACATGCTTGAATATATAGTTGAATGATTTTTTTTAAACATCATCAATTGTACGTTGGCTTAGAAGTACATCAGTAGTTGAAATTTGATTAAAAGATGAATAAAATATATGGTTCAGAACACACACACATAAGGTACGTGGGGCTGAATTTTGAAGGCGGTCTGTCTTTCGACCAGGAAAAAAAAAAGGTGGTCTGTCAAAATGAAACTAACAATAAAACCATTCGACGAAAATGCGTTGCTGTTCAATTATTGTCTTACTCGTACTAATTGCTGTTAAGAATCCTCTGATTCTAAATATAGAACTTAGATTGTAGTCAGGAGGTAGTATTAAATAAAATCTTGATCTGACCTAGGTTTAAAGTGTGAACCATAGCGAAAATGTTCACATTAGAATAAAATGAATGAGAAAAGATTAAATAAAAATTCAAAAGAAAGCTTTGATATGTGACATGAAGTGGATAAATTTGGATACAAAAATAGGATATAGAGACAAATATACAAATATAGTCCTTCCCAAAATTTAACAACAAAATATCATAATTTCTCTTCACAAGAGTTTACCATATTATTTTTTTAATAACACGAGTTTACCATATTCTCCCGACGAAGCGCAAGCAATAATAAAAAACAATTTAAAAGATCGATATATATGTTTATGCCAGTAATTAATACGATAAGATTATCCAATCATTAAAACTTAAAGCACTAAATATTTACAAAAAGTTGAGGTAAACAAGAAAAAAAGATTTACAACGAGTTCATCTACAGGTCAGTCAATGTTCAGAGTTTCTACACGTCTTACTCAGAATTAATCACACAATATTTTTTCATAACTTATCCAGAAATATTAGAAATATAGATCAATGTTCGATTGAGTTGACCAAGGATGGCTTGGGTTGCTTTCGACAAGTTTCAGTGTTTAATTTGAGACGCCGACACAAAATTATAACCAAATTGACATATGAGGATAACGATGACCACCGTGTCTGATGTCTCAAACTCGGCCGCCTTTGTACAAAACGTTTTTTTTTTTTTTTTTTCCAAAGCCTTTGTACAAAACTTTAACCATTTTAATTGATCTCAAATAATTAATAACCAAAACTTAATTTTGTACAGGCGTATATCATATAACTTTTTAATGACTTTAATTTAGTAAAGACATTGTGAGTTGTCGGATGTTGCTCCTTATGCCAAACAAAATTTGATTTGGCGTATTCGTACGCAGACAAGCTACATATATATATGAATAGTGCCTCTCTTTTTTGACCCTCAGGGCTTAAATATGTGTTTATGTGTATATTATATTTATATATAGAATTCTTAAAAATGATGCTCCGATCCTCTCTGGTGGACCGTGTGTGTTCATTAATAGACGAATGATTGACACTAAATTAAAAAGTATATCACCCAAAAATGAATTTTTTTTTTAATGAAACCGATCTGATAAAGAATTATTCTTTTTTTTTTTTTAATGAAAACTGGAGCATAATAACCTAAACTAGGCTAAAATAGAAATCGTTCCCTCAGGAATATACAACAGCGATGCACCATGATCAACAACCGTTTCCAGAAAGAGAGGTGATGGGTTATCAAAGATAACAAAAGTTTCCCTTATACTATGAACTGATCTAGCCAAATAATCCGCTAGAATATTCTGCTCTCTAGCGACATACGTGAGAATAACTTGCCAGCTTATGAAGATCCTTATGATCTAGAAGTATCAGCCCTCCTCCGATATATTTAATCCACCATGCATGAATGATCTGTAATTATGGATATACTGCGGTCATATGTGTGATCATGCCACTATTGGAAAAAACACTTTTTAGACCAGTTAAAAATGATATTTTAGATCGATTTTGGATGCGGACTTGATACAACTGGTCTTAAAAGTTTGTTACTTTTTAGACTGGTTAAGCAACCAGTCTTAAAAATCACTTTTTTAGACCAGTTGCTCGAAGACCAAGTCTAAAAAGTCCAGATTTCTTAGACCGGTTGTTTAAAAATCAGTCTAAATTTTTTTTTCAAGACTTTTAAGACCGATTATTCTAAAAATCGGTCTTAAAAGTGGACTTTTTAGAAAAAAAAATAAATAGATTTTTTTTTATTGGAAGAATTTTAAAATAAAATCATCCTAATCCAAAAAAAAAAGTGCCCTATTTTTACTATCATATAATTTTAATCAAGCTCATAGAAACATGTCGAGATGCAAAACAAATGCTAATCATATCAGTTCGTCAAAGTTTCAGCACTCCAGCAAACATAAATGCACGGATACAAGGAATCCACTTTCAGTGCAACAAAGCGTGTTCTTCAAATTTGATCTGATGCTGCTACTAATATAGTTTTGTGCAACAGTATAAACATAATTAAAAAGGTTATCTGTGCCAGGAGAGGACTGTAAAGTGTAAACTATTCAAGACAAATCCAATATCACAGCCATATTTTGTAGCAAAAATCATAAAGCAGTTCCTCTACATCTTAAAAATGATGCTAGACGACTTCCATGATAATTGTTTGAAAGAAAATATAGAGGAAACAATCCGCCATATTAGCCTATTGTCAAGGTTATTTCAACTCAAAAGCTTAACTTATGAAATATTATAATTGCTTTTTCTTAGATGTAGACAAAGGATCGCGCCATAATACATTTTATTTAAGTTTTAATTTGAACAGAAATTATGGGAACAACAGGGATTGAACTCTTGTCCACTCAGACATAAAGGCTATAAAACCATTTCAGCATCATTTCAAGCCAAGGCCTAAGCGCGATCGAGCAAAGTTTCATGATTGGCTTTCATTAACATCTCTAATAAGCTAAGCTCAAAGCATGAATAACATGTTTCTTTGAAGCACACCTTTAACTTACAGAACCAAAGTACTACCACAGAACACATATGTTGAAAGAGGAAAGGCAGACTGTCACAACAATTGAATGTGTGTTAAAGAGGACAAGGAACAATTCATGGACATACCGTCTGCATCATATATATGGAGGAGGAAAGAATTGCAAGTAACAGAAAGAAGCAATTATTGTACCTGCATAAAAGAAGTTCACATAAGCAGTTTTGAAAATAGGTGTGCGTTAATATTTAGTCAAATACAAACAGGAATTTGGTCACAAACAACACACCAATAAGACCTCCAGCAAACACGTCTTGCCAATGATGCCAATAATCATCAACACGTGAGACAGCAACCATAGCTGCCATGAGGATAGGTAAGATATATACCAAGCAAGAAAAGTTAGACCAGCAAAAGACCCTGCACAAAGAACAATCAAACAGTGATTATCTTATTTTGAGGTAGCTCAAACACCTGAACATGTCATGCTCCAATACCATGTTAACTGTGCAGATAACTTAACTAAAGCAATGTGTATCAAATGGAACTAACATTATTGTTTATCTAACAAAATGGTTAGTTGATAAAATAAAGAGCCCACCCCTTTGCCATCAGGAAAACATCGCCAAAAGAAATCAAGGCGTGGCCGTCCAACACCATCTTTGATAGCATCAGTTATCACCGCAGTAATTAGAACAGAAAATAGAAGCCCTGAAAATATATTGGGCAATAGATAATGTAAAAAGTTAGAATTATGGTAGAGTGATGTGCAAATGAGATGGACAGAAAAAGCTTTTAAAGCACATAAAAGATGTACCCAATATAGCATGATGAAAGCCATAGATATCCTTTCGCTCGATATAGTAGACAAGAATGACCGCCAGTGGCAACAATATTGCTATGATCTATCCAGGAAATTAAAATTCAAGAGTTTATATTTAAACTGATCACGCCACAAAGGCCAAGATAAGATGCAATTTCATTTTTGAATGAAACAATTGTTAGAACCGGCTGACACCCAAGAGGGGGGTGAATTGGGTGTAAGATAAAAATCTTAAGAACTTTGAAATTCTTTTTGCATCTTAGAGGAAGCAATAAATATGAAAGTAATGAATCATAAATCAACAGTGTATATATGCTGGAAATATAAGAGTTTAATGAAGAGAGTGTGCAAACTGTGATTTATCCTGGTTCGGTCCAATCTGCGATGGCCTACGTCCAGTCCCCAGGCTCCTCCTGAGATTTTCAAATCCACTAACTTCTTGTTTAATCCAGGCACAATAAAAGCCTTTACAACCCACAAGTTTAGCTGGGCACTTGCGAAGCCGTTTACAAATCTCTCACCGAGTTACTCCCTCTTACACACCGTAAGGTTACAACTGAGTTACTCTCCTTACACACCCCGTAAGGATACAACTTTGATAATGAAATATTATAGTCAATCTTCTCTCTCAGAAGTGAATAGATGAATACTGAAGCACAATGAAAATAATCTCTCTCTCAAATATACATGATATAGAAAATGGATAAGAACATAGAGTACTTGGGTTGGAGTAGATGATTCATGATCTTTGCATGTTTCTCATTGTAGTGTTCTCGTTGAATGTTCCCATATTTATAGATGAGTTGAGATAGCTGTTGGAAGCATTTCAACCTGTCCGTTAGAGTGGCTTAGCTTCGTTTGACTGTTCTTCGATTTTGAAAACTAGCCGTCGTGAACGTTGACGCTCCGATTCCGTAAAGTCAGTTTTTCTCTCTTTACATCATCTCTTCATTGCATTCCTGGAGAAAAACATTAAACACTAATACAATGAGGTGTAAGAATTATTGGAAGCAAGAAGAGTGAGTTTCATGATTAATCCCATGATTTTCGAAAGCTTCATAATGTTGCTGGTATTTCTGGGAAGCATTACTCGAGTGGTCACTCGAGTAAGCCTTGGTCATTACTCGAGTAGTGCATGGAGTAAAAAAATTTACAAACCTTGGAAATACATGTTTACTCGAGTACTCACTAGAGTAATGTTGGCAGGCTGAGAGCAACTAGAAGTGATTTCCCTGATTACTCGAGTGCTTACTCGAGTAACGTTGGCAGGCCGAGAGCAACTGGAAGTGATTTCCCTTATTACTCGAGTGCTTACTCGAGTAACGTTGGCAGGCCGAGAGCAACTGGATAATTTCTTCTTTGGTTACTCGAGTGATCCCTCGAGTAAGCTCTTAAATAACTTTACAAATTACTCGAGTAGTCTCTCGAATAACGTTGGCAGGCCGAGAGCAACTGGATGATTTCTTCTTTGGTTACTCGAGTGATCCCTCGAGTAAGCTCTTAAATAACTTTACAGATTACTCGAGTAGTCCCTCGAGTAACGTCATTCAAATCTTGGCCGAGAGCATTTCAACTTGATTACTCAAGTAGTCCCTCGAGTAAATTCCAAATAACTCGGCAGATTACTCGAGTAAGCCCTTCAAGTGAATTCTTGATTTTGATTTGAAACATGGAAAATTATATATCATCAGAAATCTCTCATCGTTTACATTCCAACGCAACAAGAATCAGCTCCAAACTCATTGTGTACAGAAAGTTATGATCTAAAGAGTATCTACTATTCTTAGACAATCTCTGAACTCACGAGCAACAACTTCCAGATGGCATAACTATTAGAATATAACCTCAAATATGTCAAATTACCTATCCATGGAAAGCTCTTTGAGTCTTCTTTCATATGGCAGCTTTTTTGTCTCAATCCGATATGTATTTTGAGAGTTATGTCCAAAATACCAAAGCTGTCGTGGAATATGACGGTGATTCATGTGTCAACTTCAACATATCATATCTCCCTCATCTGAACTTCTTTTAATGTGAGCTTGGTGTTTATAGTTCATGTTGGGAGTCTAGTTTCATATGCCACCGGTTTCAGATCAATCTGACTTGTGGTTAGAGAGATATGCTTAAAATACAGAACCTCTATCCTGACGCACGAAAAACAGAGCATAATAAAAATGCAGATTACTCGAGTAGTTACTCGAGTGATCATGTCCATTACTCGAGTAACCACTCGAGTAATGCCTTCCAAAATATGGCAAAGAGCCAAAACTCAAAGGAACACTTTGGGGAAGCTCCATAACTTCCATATAAGTTATCTTGGCTTTGAATTGACCCATTCCAACCTCCATATAATCAAAGAAAACTCCGGTATCACTTTTAATAGCTTGAATCTTGATATTCTCATGTCATCTTGTAAGTTCTTCTTTCTTTAATATCTTTCTTCTTCTTTCTTTAATCTCTTTCTTCTTGTTTTGCCACTTGATGATCATTCCAACTAGATATCTTTTTGAATTGATATTAGTTCTTGCAATGCCTTCTTTCTTCAATCCCTTGCCTCTTGATTTTCTTCTTGATAATCATTCTCCATATATGAGGCATTATAACATCAACCCACAATTTATGACTAATCTACAAGATATAGAACATTAAGTATGGTAGTTAGTCAATGTAGAAGATAAGTATATTATACAAACTTTTTGCTCATATTTGACATCTATATTTGATATCATCAAAACTATTCATATCTAACAACAATTCCTTAAAGAAAAAGGAACCAGGATAGCCCAAAAGGGGATAGTATTATCTTTCATAGGGTATCTCAGGTCAGTCATCATCCCCTCTCCAACAAAGCGGTGAAACGGCTCTATCAAATTCAAGACGACATCAATGACCACAAGAAGCAAAAGAATTAACCAGTCATGCAAATGTATTTTTGCCACTTTAGCTCATGTGATTTAATAGTGTGTGTAGCCGGCTGACTTTCTGGCATTTTCCCTGTGAATGATAAAATAGGAAGATCAGCAAAAGTTCTTGACAATTTAAATAACCAGAAATTAAAGGAATAAAGTGACATCACAAATTGAAAATTGAAAGCATTTAGAAAATGTCGCTCAGAAGTTAAACAATCATGAAAGAACAGAGCAGAACATAGAGACTAACAAAGAGGGGACTGCAAGTGTGGTGAGAATAATTTGGATCATAATCTTATACTGGTGGTAGACTTTAACAGAACAAATTTCAACAAAAGATAGGAGAAACCAAACCCTCGATCGCCAAAGAAGCCACAGATCTGGACAAATGGAGTTTAAGATTTATTCAGAAAATTACAAGAACAAATCTTCACACAATAAAGGTTCTCAAGTTTTAGCCGCCTCCATGACATAAAACAAACGCCACTTTATAGACATGATGGAGGTGCAATGTGTGAAACAGGGAGGGGGGCAATGGAGCTCACTCAGAAATTGCGACAAGAAGAGAAGTAAGGTTCAGATCGCTAGGGGGGATTCAACAATTTTAGCACGGGTGAAAGCGGATTTGGGAAAACCTTTTAGACCTGTTGTGAATCATAACCGGTCTTAAAATTGGGAAAAAATATTTTAGACCGGTTTAAAATACAACCGGTATAAAATATTTCATTTTTAAATCTGGTTATTAGTGAAAACCGGTCTAAAAACTTTTAGATTTTTTTTTGAAATTTTTTAAAATCTTTTTAGACCAGTTGTCTTAATAACCGGTCTAAAAACTTACAAAAGTTTTTTATTTTTTAAATTTTTTATCTTTTTAGACCGCATATATTAAAAACCGGTTTTTCAAATTTTTTATAATTATAAAACTGTCACCGCTCATCTTTTTTAGATCTTATTTATTATAACTGGTTTAAAAAAATAATTTTATACTAGGATACGTTATACAGTATGAATGGATTCGTAGATTCAAAGTTTGGCAGGATTTGATATTTCAGTCAATGTAGCCTCAGTGGAAATTTTGGCCCTCCTGGATGACCAAACTGACCATTGACCAACCAGCGATATTTTGGGCACGCTAGTCTTCATACGTGGGCTTATATATATTACACACCAGTTAATGCATGATCTCCATTTCCAATACACACGTACAATTTTTTTTATTGTTTTTTTAACTGACTTTTCAACATCTATCTAAGCCGCGATGGGAACTTCCCAATTTCACATATATTTCCAAATTCACAAATCATCCAGTTAATCAATCCTCCTCTTCTTTAATTTAATTTCTTCCCTCTGAAAACAAAGAAACCGACAATTCTGTTAGAACCACAACATTAATTGTGACGTTAGCCACGGTTCTTGCTTATCATTATCATTTCTTATTAAATATTACAAAATTATAAAGATCAAATTAAATTAATAAATAAGTATTTTTTTTTTTTTACTTTTTTTAAGAAAAATCCATTGCCGTAAAGAAGAAATGTAGACCAATTCTTTTTACCTTAACTGCGAGATGAGTTGATTAGCTTGAATATATATATTACTCCATCTTACCCTTCATATAAGCTTTATTTTGTAATTTAATTTTTATCATCAAGATAGATCTTATATTAAGGATAGAATAATGTAATATATGGTAATAGCCAATACCTTACTCGGAAAAATGACTTTTGGTGTTTGTTCTTTTGAAAGGGGATTTTGTTCACCACAAAAAAAAAAAAAAAAAATCTTCTTTTTCTAACTTGTTATGGTGAGGAAAATTCTATATTCAATAATTTGACAATACTTATATGTCATAATTCATTGTATTCAGCTAAACACACAACGAACAGAGACAAGTTACGTCCCAACTTTAACTTGCATGGTTTATCATTCTTAGTCGTCGTTATATACTTATATGTATTCTTATTGTCATGATGCACTAGCCGGTGTCAAGGAATCCTCCACTTTTCTCACACACGAATCATTGACTATATGGTGGTATGTCTGATTTTATAGGACTATCTTCGATACTAAATATAAGATCCAATTGATTTGTTTGAAAAATTAAGGAAGCTAATTAAATTACTTTAAAATAATCATATTTATCATTTTTTATCCAAACTAATTTGTTTGGCTTATAAACTGATATGTGATTTAATCATACACAACATATGATACAATTAAGTAACTTATTTAATTTCCTTAATCACTTCAAAAAAAGTCAATCATGTATTATATTTAAGACTAGATGTAGTATATAACCTTCTAGATGATGCTAATTAATTATTACCACAAACTGTTCATGCGCTCGGCGATGTTTATTAAATGATCATCTTGCCAATTTTAATTATTTTCTACAAACCAATCTTGCTTCTTTGTCCATGCATCATTAATAATTTTATAATACCCCGAATTTTAGGATTAGAGGCTTGAAAATAAACCTAAATTAAGCGAACTGCTAAGCCCCCGTTTAGCAGATGTCCCAAATTTATTCTCTAATGTTTCTTATATCTTTGGGGCATTAAAGAAAATAAAATGGTTAATTTTGAAGAAAGTGATTATGCTTACAGTAAAATCGCCTATGAGGTAGTGAGCTTGTCATGTGATTTTGAATGATCAAATGATGATAAAAAATTATGAAATTTTACAGGATGAAAGTTGACATCCTAAGTTTTAATTTGATAGGTCATATGACTCAATTTGAGCTATATACAAAAAGATATGAATTTTTAAAGTCAGCACAGAAAAATTGTAAAATTTCTGGAACAACATGTAAAGATTAAAATTATGGGAATTTTGTGATTCTAGATAGTAAAAGTCTATATTTTTTCTTGAAACTAGACTCAATAAGGGTCATTCTATAGGCTTTGGAATCACTTCAATTTGATTTTTCTAGAATTAGTTATGATTTTTCAAAGTTTAGGCAGAAAATCTGCCAGAATTTTGTAAAAATCCGAAAATTTGGAAAATTGATAATATATAATATGATATAAGCTCTTTCCTTCTTCTTCAGCCCTGAAATTTGACGCCATAACAGGCCCTAAGAGAGAGAGAGAACTCAGATTTGTAGAGAGAGAAGGGGGAAAAACTTGCAAAGGTAAGTGATTTCTTTGGTAAATCGGTTCCTAATGCGTATAACTTTGTTCCTAAGCTTCCTTTACATATGATTTAAGGTTTGGAAGCTCATCTTTTGGTGTTAGAACAGCTAGGGTTCAACCATATCAAGGGAGAGCTAGTGGGAGCTTGAGGTAACTTCCAAACCTTCGTATATTGACTATTTTAGCTGCTATGAGCAATTTAATCGGTGAAATTTCGTCGGATTGCCGTTGGTTTTAACTTTTGGAAATGGGTTTCCTTAGGGGTTATGCTGTCCAAATTGAGTCTAAATGGTGGTTGTAACCTAATGGAATAGTTAATAAAGTGGTTAGGAGTAGAAAGGAACATGTTCATGGAGCTGAAACCGAAAAACCCAACTTTCATTAGAGTTCCTATAAATTTCAACCAGCTCTAGAAATTGGCCTTAGAGTTGGATTTTCAATGATTTGATGATTCCATTGAGTTCATGAGGGAAAAATAAATGGGGTTATAGTTGGGCACTTTTTCGGAAAAGGCCGAAAAAGCATAGTTACGAAAATGCCCCTAAAACCCTAAAAGCAGGGCTTTCAAGGGAAATTTCATAATTTGACATTGAACTTGGTAATTTTGAGCCCGAAAATGGATTCCTTGGGTGGAAATATGTCAGAATAGCCTTAGTCAAAATTTCAGGAAAAGTACAGTCGGACCGGTACGGTGGGGCCGAGCCGGGTCGCCTGGGGCATTTTAGTAACTTTTCAATAGAGACTCATATAACCCCCATAAACACTATGGAAGTGTCTAAATAGTACATTTGACATTGTATGATCGAATATGGAGCTACGAGCTGTTTGCACGTAGATCGAAGCACGCGTTTTAAGGCGAAAAAAGGGTTAAGATAGGGGACTTACCTTATTTGCACGTATTTGATATCTCTGCTTGGGTAGTGATGTATGTGATTGCTTTACTTGATTGTGTAGAGCATATTTGAATAAATGAAGCTCTGTTTCTGTTTTCGCTGTGGCCATAGTTTTGTTACACGAAACATTGAACACGCAGAAATATCATTATGGGACATACATTTAGTTAAAACTAACATGTCATACACATAGCATTTATCATGCAAGCATTATGGTGTCTGTTTCCTATTGAGATTCTCTCGAATCTCACCCTCTCCTATCAACAATTTAGACAAGTGAAGATAGAATGTATGCTGAGAACAAAGAAAAGAACCGTACGAGGGGATTGCAATGGTGGAACGAAGACGGGAAGATGTCTCCGTTTCACTTGGACAGGTTCAGACATCCTGGTAGCCCTATGCGGCTACCTTAATTGTAAATATCATATACGAACTACTATGGGGAATTTATGTAATCATGCACTTATTATCAGTATATGTATGTGTTGTTCGCCGAACTACATATCATTTTCCACGAATACTTTGATAAAAGTGAAAGTAAAAGTAAAATAAGGGGGTGACAAATTTTGTGTGTACAAAACGATCCAACTTTATTTATATATTATCACCTTATCAGTTTATACCTAATGCATTCATAATTTCATATATCTATTCTTTTAATTTTGACCCTAGAATGGATACATTGATTTTTTTTCCCCAAGAATTAGAGGGACGTTAATAAACGGCCAAACGAATGGATGCAATTTTAAATAATTTTTTTCATTAAAATATGGTTTAGAGCGTCTTGTACGTTAAGGTTATTCAATAGTGAGCGCCGCACAACGTATTCACGTGCTTGAATATATAGTTGAATGATTATTTTTTTTTAAACATCATCAATTGTACGTTGGCTTTTGTAATTTTGTGCATTTTGTTACGGCTAAATATAATATTTAATTTGGCTTCACCATACTGTACATGGGGCTGAATTTTGAAGGCGGTTTGTCTTTCGACCAGGAGAAAAAAAAGGCGGTCTGTCAAAATGAAACTAACAATAAAACCATTCGACGAAAATGGCGTTGCTGTTCAATTATTGTCTTACTCGTACTAATTAGTGCTGTTAAGAATCCTCTGATTTTAAATATAGAACTTAGATTGTAGTCAGGAGGTAGTATTAAATAAAATCGTGGTCTGACTTAGGTTTAAAGTGTGAACCATAGCGAAAATTTTCATATTAGAATAAAATGAATGAGAAAAGATTAAATAAAAATTCAAAAGAAAGCTTTGATATGTGACAGGAAGTGGATAAATTTGGATACAAAAATAGGATATAGAGACAAATATACAAATATAGTCCTTCCCAAAATTTAGCAACAAAATATCATAATTTCTCCTCACAAGAGTTTACCATATTATTTTTTTAATAACACGAGTTTACCATATTCTCCCAACGAAGCGCAGGCAATAATAAAAAAACAATTTAAAAGATCGATATATATGTTTATGACAGCAATTAATACGATAAGATTATCCAATCATTAAAACTTAAAGCACTAAATAGTTACAAAAAGTTGAGGTAAACAAGAAAAAAAGATTTACAACGAGTTCATCTACAGGTCAGTCAATGTTCAGAGTTTCTCCACGTCTTACTCAGAATTAATCACACAATATTTTCTCATAACTTATCTAGAAATATTACAAGTATATGATCAATGTTCGATTGAGTTGATCAAGGATGGCTTGGGTTGCTTTCGACAAGTTTCAGTGTTTAATTTGAGACGGCGACACAAAATTATAACCAAATTGACATATGAGGATAACGATTTGACGACCAACGTGTCTTATGTCTCAAACTTGGCCGCCTTTGTACAAAACTTTAACCATTTTAATTGATCTCAAATAATTAATAACCAATTTTGTACAGGCGTATATCATGTAACTTTTTAATAACTTTAATTTTGTAAAGACATTGTGAGTTGTAGGATGTTGCTACTTATGCCAAACAAAATTTGATTTGGCGTATTCGTACGCAGACAAGCTACATATATATGATTAGTGCCTCTCTTTTTTTGACCCTCAAGGCTTAAATATGTGTTTATGTGTATATTATATTATATTTATATATAGAATCCTTAAAAATGATGCTCCGATCCTCTCTGGTGGACCGTGTGTGTTCATTAATAAAAACGAATATATGATTGACACTAAATTAAAAAGTATTTCACCCAAAAATGAAAAGTTAGTCCTATATACATTATTGCATTGTACGAGGAAAAAATAGAAACTATATATTAATGGTGCAATTATATAAGGTTACGAGTAATGATGAAATCCCTCATAATATAATCAAATAAACAAAAGATGCTTAGGCTGATAGCCCAAAAATTTTAACGCTAGCTACATTTGAACGACAATTTTTTTTATAATATATATCCATATTCATCAGCGTTGTTAAATCAATCAAATCATCATTACTTGATCTGTTTCCTGGTATTTAAATTCCATACTCTTATTTTTTAAATATTTTTTATTCCTAGAAATTTGTCTATTCTACCCTCTCTTACAACAGAATTTACCAGAAATGAACTTTAAATATTGCCTGATTAGTGTGTTCAGATTGGTAGACAACTCAGAATTTTATTTTAAGATGGATTAAGGTGTAAATTTATTTCAAAAATTTTCGCTGAAGAATAATATTGTTTTGAAAGTTTTTTCAGATTCAACATCACCCCAAAAATTTTAAAATATAATAATATTGTCTTTATCATTAAAAAACTAACATTTAAAGAAATTTTCAGGCAAATTTATACCTTAAATCATTAAAGATATTTATAGGTAAATTGACATGAATTAATGTGGAGTCTAGCATAATTGACTAGGACTATACATAGGAGACAGCTATAAACCATGGACAAGGTCCAGCTAATTATTTGTAAGCAAATAGCAGCCAGGCCAATTCTAGAGGGGAAGCGGCTTCTCTCCTCTATCCATATCATCTGTTGCCCTCCCTTTTTTTTTTCTTTTCAAAAACTGCATCATTTTGATTAAAAAAAACTGAAGCTGATTATTTTCTTTTTTAAAAAAATAATATTTAACATCTTAAAATATTTTTTCAAGATCATAAAATAATTTTGTAGTATTATCCAATATCCTAAAATATTTTTTTAATGCTAGTCAGTACTCTGAAATGTTTTTAGTACAATATTTTAGGATGTTGGATGCATTAAAAATTAGTTTATGATACTGGTTAATATTTTAGGATGTTGGATGCATGAAAATTTTGGCTAAAATATATGTTTGGTCCTTTGTGTTTGCTTCAGGTATCATTTTTGTCCCTTAAGTTTATAAAGTGCACTTTTAGTCCCTTAATGTTAACATTGTCAGTTTGGCATAACGGAAAATATTAACTCAACAATTTTAAGCGATAATTGTACAATTAAGCGCTGACCAAGCATGCCTATACGTTAGTATGCCAGTATTGTTCGACTAGGATTTCATTATAGGTTATGGGATGACTTGTAATATTACTTTCTATATAATTTTATGTTTTAGGTTTAGTGCCATAAAGAAGAAATTCGACGATCTCTGCAAGGATGAATGCAACCAACAGTACATATAAAAATGAAAAACAAGAGACTTACAAGATCGATGTTCACGGACTAGTTATTTCTACGGATGAGATGTTGAAGCAGCAGGGATGAGTTAGGGTGGAGGGACAGAAGGGATAGAGGGATCGTTAATGAGAAATTGTAAACAAGTCTGTAAAGATTAAATATTTTTCAATTTATAGGTTTAAAAAAAATTAATTTATTAAAATACTAACATATAGGCATGCTTAGTCAGCGCTTAATTGCATAGTCATCACTTAAAATTGCTGAGTCAATATTTTCTGTTAAGCCAAGCTAACGGTGTTAAGATTAAGGGATCAAAAGGGCACTTTATAAACTTAAGGAACTAAAATGATATCTAAAACAAACATAGAGGACCAATTGTATACTTTAGCCGAAATTTTTTTTTGATCCACTTACCACCCTGAAATATTATTTAGAGTAAAATACATTGACTACCCCTCTGTTTTATCTAAATTACACAAACCTCCCATCTATTTTTAAAACTTACATAGATCTCCCTTAAAATTAAAATGCAAGTACAGAAACCTCCCTTACATATTAGATATTCCATTTCCATCCACCAAACTGTTAGTTGACCATTAAGTTTAACTATTAAACATTTACTTTAATTAAAATACCTCTTTTTCAACAAATGAATAAACATTTATATTTTTCTAAAAATAAATTTTTATATAAAAAAATAATCCGAATACATGTATGTTCAAAATTTTCAATATATTATAAAATTTTTAAATTTTTATTATATTATAAAATTTTTAAATTTTTATCATATCTATTGAAATTTATTTAGTATTCTTTTAAATGACTAAAGAACATGCCTTTCAAATGAAAGGCAAAAGAAAAAAAGAAAAAAGAAATATATTTTATTCAAAAATTTGATATAATATATGACGTATATTAATTTTAAATTTTAATTTTTTAAATAAATTTTTTGCACAAACATTTATAAATATGTTTATTTTAGTATGCATTAATGGGATTAATCATATTTTTAATTAATTTTTCTATGTCTATTTTAATTAAATTAATTAAGTATTTATCTTAATATGAAGAAAATTTAACATATAAATATTTACAAAAGTAAAAAATAAGTTAAGAAAAAGGGAAAAAAAAGCTCTTAAACTACTTAAATAATTTTAGTCAAAATTAGGAAATTAGTAACGATGAAGGATAAATTAGTAAATAAAATTTATTTTAATATAAATTCTAATTAAAAAAATAGAAATCCTTAACGGAGTTAACAATTTGAACTTAAGTAAGCGTTTTCAAAATAGAATAGAGATTCATGTAATTAAGGCAAAAGTAACGCATGGGAGGTTAGATTATTTTACTCTATTTTTTAATACCATCCAATATCTAGTTTCAAAGTTATCCAAACACTCACTTAGTATACTAAACTAATTTTTAGTACATCTGGCACTCTAAAATATTGGATCAAAAATTAGTTTGAAACACAAAGTGTTATTGAAAAAATATTTTGAGTGGTTGATGAAATAAAAATTAGTTTTGGATACTAAGTCAATGTCAGTGAAAACATATTTTAGGGTGTTGAATTTTAGATATTGTGTGGTATTAAAAAATATTTTATGATGATAAGTGGATTAAAAATTTTTATAGGATACTAAATATTATTTAAAAAATATTTCAGAATATTAGGTTGTACTATAAAAAAAATATTTTAGGATATTAAATTTTTTTTTTTTTAAAAAGATCTTCAGCTTCAGATTTTTGCAGGTCGAGGAGAGAAACCGCTTCCTCTTTATGGGCCATTCATCATCCATATCCTTTATTATTAAGAGCAAGTCTGGTCAAACAAATTATTAGGAGGATCGGAAGTCAAAATCCGTGTACTTTTATTTTAATTTATTTTTTTCTCTTTTACGGATTAATCTCTTTCACAAACGGTAATTCCACAACCTAAAGGTGTGAATTGTTGTTTCACAGATGAAAATGTCAATTTTGACTTGTTCAGATAGATGCAAGTCAAAACAATGAAATATTGTTAATCATAGTGAAATTTAAATATTCAGTTGTGAAATTTTACTTATGTAAGTTTGATGATTTCAATAATTAACATGTATGTTTGGTTGAGACTTGAGAGTGAGCCTCAAAACAATAATAAGATTGTTATCATGTGACCTGAAGATTATATATTTAAATCGTGAAAACAACTTCTCCATTTATGGGACTAAGGCTATATACATCAATAATTACTTATACACTCTGCCGCTTCTTAATATTTATGTCTGGTTGCTTATATATCGCAATCAAAATCAAGTAAACTTGATTATAGGAAAGGAAAGAAACTACTCAACTCATGGGCAAAACAACTATACAACTTATGATGGACATATCCACTAGTGAAGTCGTAACTGTATCACTCTCAAGAAGTTTGAAGAAAGATCGGATATATATATTGCCAACAGATATATATATATATATATATATATATATAGATGATGATGATGATGAGTTAGAATACTTCAAGGCTACGTTTGAAGCAGAAACATTAATTAAATATAGTTATACAAATATCAAAGCACGTGATTTTACAAAGTAGCTGGCAATATGGCAAGTGGTGAGGCCTGGTTTTTGCCCAAAGCAGATTCTCTTATCATCTCATTTTTTCATCATTTCTCATGAACCCATCTAAACCGTTGATTTGGAAGAGGAGCTATTTGGACCGTTGATTAAGAAGGGGAGAGAAAAGTGAAAGGAGTGATAACTTGATGACGTGACTCATCTTTTATCTTTTAGATTGATTGGACAAACATGATTTAGAGATTATGAGGGATGATGAGATAAATAGACAATGAGAGAAACCAAACCCGGTTTTGCCGTATTATTAGACCTTCAGCCTCCATGCAACAATGAACTCATGGTAAAAAGTTAGACCAATCAGTAATTCCTAATAAATTATACAGCTCATCCCTTGATCCACTTGACTTGGTTCGATCCCTTAAATTGTCATCCAAAAAAAAGAATAATTGTATGTACCCAGCTTATCTGACCCAGATCGGATCGGCCGAACCTGTTTGGAAACCGGCGACCCGGGCACTAAACTGGTCTTGGTCAAATTTTTTAATTTTTTTTTAAATCTTTTTTTTATTTTTCTTTTAGAATTTTATACTATAAGTCTAAAATATTCTATTTCTCACCGGTTTAGTTCCGGTCTGACCCACTGACCTTTGACCCAATACCCTGACCGGTCCGGGTTTAATTACCTTGGAATGTACTCCATTTTTTTGTTTTACAAAAATTTTAGGAAAAGTGATAGGTTCACCTATAATATAAGGGCAAGACGAAATCTCCCTTCCTCCTAAGTCATGCCAATATTGTTGGGCAAGACGAACCGTCAATTATCTTCAGATATTTATATAGACATTGAGGAAATAAGATACCTCCCCAAACACCACGACTAAGATCAAACCTTCTCCTATCGATGAGAAGGGGTTTTTTTCCTTTTGAGTGTGTGTATATCAATCCGCCTTTTTGGGTCCTTTTTTTTTTTTTTTTTTTTTGGTCGAATTTTGGGTCCTGCTCCTTTGCATGTCAAATTATTATTGGATTTAAATTTGTTCCTTCCGTAACTTTTACTTGATCCAGATAACTGTAGTTTCCCATGTAAAAATAATATTATCAACCCATTTGTCTTTAGCTGGCTCTAGTCTTGCTATTATAGTCTAAATGTTGGAAGTAATTTTGATGTATATATATTAATTTGTAATGCCTGTTTGTTTGATTGAAGGGGTAACACATCATCGTAAACTCAACGATGTCTGCACAAATGAGTCAATTGAAAATAAATATAATCTATTTTTATTAATAGATTTGATCGACATGAAATGACTTAATATATATTAATTAATTTTATTTTTTTAAAAATTGCATTAATTCAACTAAAATTGACCGGCTATGTAAATGGGATGAACCAAAGATGTTTAATTTAATTAAGCCTGATTTTTATTTTGATATGAAAAATTATACTCAATTATTTAGCAAAGAAGACATTCATATGATCGTTCACAGATAAATCATAATTACATATCGATAATCACATATATAGCTGCGGTAGTATATAGCTTCATATCTCTTTTTAATAATTGATGGACGTGCCATGCATACATCAGAGGTAAAAATATCAACTGTTCAAATAAATTAATTTAAAAATATTAATAGATCTGATTATAGATGATGGCTGATCAGGGGGTTTGATTTCGAACTTATGAAAATAATTAGAACCCCAATCTATAATGAGGGTGTTTGTTTGAGCGATTTGACAGTCAATCAAATATTTGAGTGGTTAAATCGGCTTTACACAAAAATTTATCTTAAAGAGAGTGTTTGGTTGGACAATAGACTTATAGAAAAAAACTAAAAAATGCTCCGATAGATATAAGTTAGGAATTTAAGCTTATGAATGAGCCCTGAGCATGGGCTTCTATTTTGGGGAGTATTTTCATATCTTTAGGGATTAATGAGGTACTCAAAATCACTTCTAATCATAAAACTTCTTTTATGAAAAATGTTCTAAATAATTTTCTCTTTCTTTAGATAGTAATCTTCTGCTAATTAGAGAATATTTTGGGATAAGAATTTAGGCAAGTTTTGATGTTTGTCAATATATAACTGTAGAAATGTAGAGAATAATTAATAATTAATTTTAATAAGTTTAAATTTATTATTTAGTTATTTTATGATTTTATAATCAATTTTTTTTATAAACATGTCATAAATTAGTTTCTATATGGTGTTTTTACATAAGTCACTTATCCAATCGTCAATCCAAACATTCATTATTTTACCCAATGTTACTTTTTTCTAATCTTAAGATTTCATAAATTAAAATAAAATTAAGTCACTTATTTAATCTTCAATCCAAACATACACAATGACCAGCCTGATCTACGATAGAATTCGAATTGTTTATGTACAATATTCCATAAATAAAAACGTAAAATTTGAGATAATAAAATAAATGAATGAAACTCCCAAAACCTGAATATATAATAAGACCCAATGAGAAACAAATCAGTCAGTTGATAAATCCCAATTTTAATATATTTTATCTCATTTTATTTATTTATTTTGGGGATTATTTTGGGTTAATTTAGATTTATTAGATAATATTTGGATAATTAGTCAATTATAGGAAAAAATATAAATTTAAATTGATTATGATATTATTAGGCTTAAATTGATAATATTTTGATTGTTATCTTATAATTGGATAATATTTTTAAACATATGATAGATCACGATTTAATTCTTACAGTGTAGGAAAAAACAAATGAAAAATCCTACAATGTAAAAATTTTCTTGAAAGCTAAAAGAATATCAAATAGTTAAATTTTATTTAGGCTTCTTAAATTTTAATGGACTCAAATTAATATAAAAAACATTCTCTTCTCCTCCCTTTTAATTACCTTAGCCGTCACAGATACAGGAGGAGGGCCGAGTCGCACACACTCACAGACGCTGAGAACGCCGAAAACTCCCAGATATCATACCCTGACCCACAGCACCAATTGTAGAGATTGATTCATTCAATATATTAGGATTCTTCAATTACGGGTCCCACGGCCATTAATCCAAAACGCTTCACCAATTAATTTGATGGCCATGAATCATTGTTTGGGGCATGAAGAAGGCAAGGTCGTGAT
Source organism: Inga laurina (assembly GCA_963855925.1). Classification (NCBI taxonomy): domain Eukaryota; kingdom Viridiplantae; phylum Streptophyta; class Magnoliopsida; order Fabales; family Fabaceae; genus Inga; species Inga laurina. Next base: position 57,584,749 of record OY979709.1, read on the forward strand.
GGTAGCTTGACCTCTCTTGGGAGGTAATTTAGAAGGAGCATGGAGGAAGCTAAAACCTAAAAGCTTATATTTGAAGATTATAAGGAAGTGTCTTTCTTTTTATCTTTTTGATTCAAGATTTGGGATTATTTAGTTTTAAATGATTTTGAGTTGTATTAATTGAGAACAATTTAATTTTAAATTGTAAACTTATTATTAATTTGGATTGATTAGATATTTTGTATTTAATTTGTTCTTAAATAATTGTTGGGATTTTAGAACAAATTAAATACAAAATATCTAATCAATCCAAATTAATAATAAGTTTACAATCTAAAATTAGATTGTTTTTAATTAATACAACTCAAAATCATTTAAAACTAAATAATCCCAAATCTTAAATAAAAAAGATAAAAAAAAAGACACTCCTTTATAATCTTTAAATATAAATTTATAGGTTTTAGCTTCCTCCATGCTTCTTCTAAATTATATCCCAAAAGAGGTCAAGCTACCATCACGACCTTGCCTTCTTCATGCCCGAAGCAATGATTCATGGCCATCAAATTAATTGTTGAAGCGTTTTGGATTAATGGCCGTGGGACCCGTAATTGAAGAATCCTAATATATTGAATGAATCAATCTCTACAATTGGTGTTGTGGGTCAGGGTATGATTGGAGATAAAGGCAGAACGAGGGTATGAAAATGTGATGATGGATATTGCACCCAATACGATCTGGGAGTTTTCGGCGTTCTCGGCGTCTGTGTGTGCGACTCGCGTTCGGCTTCTCTCCTTCACTCTCCCATCCCTTACCTCTCCTTTGCTCAGAAACGACCACGTTTTGGCTCTTAATCCAGCCATTCCTCTCTTTTACCCAGTTTTGGGTATAAAAAAAAAATGGAGGTTGGGTTTAAAAAAAAAAATCCAGTATCCTGAAATATGGTTTTAATAACACCTAATATTCTAAAATGATTTTTTTGTATATCCAACACTTTAAAATATTTTTCTGATTACAACGAATAGTCTAAATTTGAGATTCATAGCGTTAATGAAAAAAATATTTCAAGGGATTAGATATAAAAAAAATTATTTTAGGATACCGGATGTTATTGAAAAAATTACTTAAGGGGTTGAGTGAGTTAAAAATTAATTTATGATACTGGGATTACTGAAAAAATACTTTAAAGTATAGCTTGCTAGATATTAGTTACAACTGAAAAAAATTTTAGAGTGGTCAGTGCATCAAAAATTATTTTAAGATTCTAGATACACTCAAAAATTAGAATATTGGATATGCAAAAAATTATTTTAGGATAATAAGTATTACTAAAAACATATTTTAGGATACTGGATATTTTTTTTTAAAAAACCCAACCTCCATTTTTTTTTACACCCAAAACTGGGTAAAGGAGAGGAATGGCTGGATTAAGAGCCAAAACGTGGTCGTTTCTTAGCAAAGGAGAGGCAAGGGATGGGAGAGCCAAGGAGAGAAGCCGAACGCGTGCGACTTGGACCTCCTCCAGCATATGTGACGGCTAAGGTAATTAAAAGGGAGGAGAAGAGAATATTTTTTGATACTAATTTAAGCCCATTAAAATTTAAAAAATTAAAAAAAATTTAACTATTGGATATTCTTTTAGCTTTCAAGAAAATTTCTGCACCGTAGGATCTTTCATCTGCTTTTCCCTACTCTGCACGAATTAAAATCTATCATATGTTTAAAAATATAATACAATTAAAAGATAACAATCAAAATATTATCAATTTAAGCCCAATAATATCATAATCAATTTAAATTTATATTATTTCCTATAATTAACTAATTATCTAAATATTATCTAATAAATCCAAATTAACCTAAAATAATCCTCAAAATAAATAAATAAGGTAGGACAAAATATATTACAATTAGGATTTATCAGTCAGATATTCAGATAATATAACACGAGGTGGGGGTTTTGGAATATTCAAAAATATATATATATATATATATATATATATATATATATATATATATATATATATATATATATATATATATATATATATATATATATATATATGTCTGCTGAATTGTGCTTTTTTCGATCCCTCTTTCAACAGTTTGAATAGACATGGTGGAATCTCTCTCACTGCCAAGCCTCACTTAATTAATCAATCCATTATTTAAATCCTCAAGTTAAAGGTACGAGAGAGAGAGAGAGAGAGAGGCGTATAATTTCGAGGAAGGTGCTGAAAGGTTGAACAAGGAAATAAATAGTAGTATACTCTTAGGATTGACTATTCAAGCTCCTCTTGGCGTGCGGAGACTATATCCGAGAGCATAAATAGCCAGCTCTGTTAGGAATCGAACTTGAACTTGAACTTGAACTACTGGTTTTTCCATATTCTACCAGATATACACAAATATTTACAAAGCTTGTTTCTGCTAGCTAGCTAGCTAGCTAGCTTCAGTGACAATAAGTGTGTTCTGAAGATCAACAATGGTGAGAGCTCCATGCTGTGAGAAGATGGGACTGAAGAAGGGTCCTTGGACTCCTGAGGAAGACCAACTCTTGGTCTCCTACATTAACAAACATGGCCATGGCAATTGGCGAGCCCTCCCTAAGCAAGCAGGTATATATATATATATATGCGCGCTCTGTTTTGCTTTTGTTATTATTTTTGTGTGGTGTGATTGATTATATCGTGTTTTGTAGGTCTTTTAAGATGTGGGAAGAGTTGCAGACTGAGGTGGATCAATTATTTGAGGCCAGATATAAAGAGAGGAAACTTCACAGCCGAAGAAGAAGAAACCATCATTAAGCTTCATGACATGCTTGGCAACAGGTATTATTCCTTACTCTGATATGATCTTACAACTCCAATTCTGAGGGAGGTAAAAGAATATGCTTCTTGCTTAATTAGTGATTCTTCAAAGTTCAATCTTTAGTGGACACAAACTGTCACTGGAGATTCAGTTTCAGAGAAATTGATGATTTTTGGGATTTTCTTAAAAAAATAATCCTTTTTCTGTAATATAGCAGAAGAAAGAATATAGTGGCGGGGACTCCTGCTGGCATCCATTATATTAGTTCAGTTGTCAACATCCGGAAAAGAATATCAATTAAAAAAGAAAGGGACTGTTCCCATGGAAACGTTTTTCTTGAATGGCGACTAGTCCCATCTTAAATGCGAGAAAAACTAGGCGGGCTCCTTGCTTCAACTAGAAATTGCCCGACTTGGTTTCTTATCAAGTACTTTTATGACAATTAATTAAATTTGGACTCTTTAGATGATTCAGATTTAATTTTTTAAAACTTTATATTTGTTAAAAAAAAGTATTTTAATAAGTATAAAATCTAAAATATAGACAAAATTTTTGCTATTATTTTTTATTTAAAAAATTATCATTTTATTGAAATTTGGGTGGTCCAGACTTAATTAACTCTTCCTATTAAATAAAATGCTTAGTAGAAAAACAAGTCCAATATTACAATACAAACAAGTAACAAATTAAAGCTGCAAGATTCTCTGATGCCTAGATCTGATTTGCACAACACTGAACGAGGCATTTTGTGTATATATATACTCATGTCACATGCAGCTAGCTATATGTGCACGATATAGATATATAATTTCCCAGCAAAATTCCTTAAAAAACGACAACCTCCACTTTGTTGTTTACTGATACGTCTTTTTTTTTTTTTTGGGTATCTAGATGGTCAGCAATTGCAGCAAAGTTACCAGGAAGAACAGACAACGAGATAAAAAACGTGTGGCATACGCACTTGAAGAAGAAGCTTCAAAAAACAAATGATCAAGCTCATCAAACCGTTCTTAATTCGGGTTCCAAAACCAGAGGCTCCATTAATAATAATAATAAAGCTTCATTATTCAAACGATCCGTTTCAAATTCCAGCACCGTGACAAGTCAATCAGAAGCTGCAAGTGTCATCACCTCATCCTCTACTTCTAGTGATTGTGGGCAGAGTTTGAAAGTGGCCATTAAGCGTGAAGACATGGATTCATCTTCTCTTGATGAGCCTTATGTGTTGCCTCAGATTGATGAAAGCTTTTGGACAGAAGCATCCGTGGATGAGGATAATCATAGCAGCAGCACCATTAATATTCAGAATAATTATGAAATATTTCCAGTTCATCATCAATACCCGTTTGACGATGGAATGGATTTCTGGTATGACGTGTTCATCAGATCAGGGGATTTTACAGAGTTGACGTTCTGAAGTTATCATATCTCAATTTTTCATGTAAAATCCTTGAGATGGGGCTTTTTTTGTTTATTTGTCCAAGATCTATTCTCATTCATAGACTTGTTAAACCTGACCACTTATTGGTTAAAAGCTTGAAAGATATTGGATAATAAGATCAACGGCAACATATATATTCTAACACTCTAAATTTTATTCACAAAAAAAATATAATTATTTAAGAAATTCAATAAAATAGTGAATATTCATGAATTTGGATTTTTTGAATTTTGAAATATTTATATTCATAAGAAATGGGTAAATTAATTCAAAAATTGAATTAAATTACAAAAGGGATAGCAAAATCATAATTTTGCCAATTTAACCCAAGATTAATTATTTTTCAATTAATTAGAGTTAATTTCAATTAATCAAGGAAAATAAAGGAAAATGCATAATGAGATTATTCTGGGTGGAATAAATTAAGAATTTTGAAATTAAGGGGGATTATACATAATTCAATTATGTGAATTATGGGACTAATGAGATGCAAAATTTCCTCCTCTTTTTCTCTTCTAATTTCGTCCATGCAAGAAAGAAAAAGAGAAAAATATTAAATACATGATCACATGTCACAAGAAGAAGAAAATGATGACTATGGTGAGTGAGTTGGTAAATTAAATGTTGAGTGTAAGAATGAGAGGAGAAGCTTGAGTGAAGGAGTGAAACACTTGAGTACTTGAAAGAGGAAAGACATGATCGCATGGAAGAGTATGGACATAAAGAAAGAAGCATGGGCTAGTGGGAGAAAAGAAAAGGAGAGGGACGGAAACTTGGAGAGCAAGAAAGGGAAATACCAATGATTCAATTAGTGCAAGTCAATGAAGAAATTATGAGGAAGAAGGAAATTATGACAAGTGTCACATTAGGAGCCATTGATTAAATCAAGGGCTAAGAGGCAACAAGAGACAAAATAATAAAACACTTACTCCCTCATCTTCCAAGCATCATTTCAACCAACTACAAGCAAAAAGAGAGAGAGTGAGTTTGTGAGTTCTTGGGAGAGTTAGAGAGCAAGAGGAAGCAAGAAACTAATGTAAGTATGGTTTCTTTGATTATTCTTATGGCATTTCTTTAGAATCCTTCTCTAAACTCTTGTTTCTCATGAATTTATGGTGGTGAAGACACACTTTGAGATCAAGAAGAGAGGGAGGAGGAGCCTAGAGTAAGAAGGAACTAAGAAGTCAAAGAGGGTAACTTCATGAACTTGCCTTCTTGAGTTGTTGTTAGTAATTGTTGTTTGGTTTTTATGATTTTTGGGTTGAGTTGTAAAATTAGAAAAGCTATAACCCTAAGGGGTTATGCTGCCCAAAATCCTTTAAATCATGATTAAGAAGTGTTTAAGTGAGTTAATCAAGGATTAGAAGTGGAAAAGTACAAGTTTTGGGAGCTAAAATACAAAACCTCATTCTTCCATTTTCCCCTAATATTTTCGGCCAGCAACAGAACTGGTAGTAGGAGTTGGATTTTCATGAAATAAATGGTTCCATTAGATTCAGTAAGCAAAAATAGGTGGGGTTACAGTCAGGCACTTTTTCGGTAGAGGCAAAAAAGCATAATTACGAAAACGCCACTAAAATCCTTAAATAGGGGTTATCAAGGGTATTTTAATAATTTGACAGTGAATTTGGTAATTTCGAACCCAGAAATAGATTCCTTGGGCGAAGATAAGTCAAAATAACCTTAGTCAAATTTTGGAAAAACGTGTCATCGGTCCGGGTAAGGCGGGGCATTTTAGTAAATTTTCACCATATACTAATATAACCACAAGAAATACCATGGAAGAGTCTAAAATGATATTTGGATAGGTTATGACCTATTTCTTGTACATTTAATATTTTAGGACTAAGTAGAGAGCCGGAACGACACGTTTTATGAGACAACGTTAAACAGAGGATTATAAAGCGTTGAGGTAGAGACATCATCCTTCATATATCATGCCATAATTATATTATTGTGTGGATGTCATTGTTGTAAATGTACTTTATTAATCAACATCATTTACCCAAAAAGGGGCCAATAGTGCTAGAGGCATTTACACTGAAGTTTGTGAGAACCCAACTAGTGCAGATTAGTGGGGCTAGGCCCTATTTATATATACATACAAATGATGTGTTTATATTGTTTATTAATTGGTGCATACATGACATATATCATATTTACTTTTCGTATTTTCTATGAACAATAGCATGTATCTATTAGGATTCTTCGGAATCTCACCCTATTTTTAAATAAACATTTCAACGAGTGACCGTGGATTGAAAGTCAAAAGAGTAGACGCCGAGAAGTAATTGACTCGTATCTCGAGGCGAGGACAAGATCGTAATTATAATTCGTTTATGCTTAGATATTTTGGAGAATTTTATAAATATTAAGTTTCCGCTGTGTTTTCTGTTTTTTGTTGATGAACGACGTCGGGATTGTAAATGAATATTTTTGTCAGTATAATTATATTTTTTGTATGCCCATTAAATTCCATCTCTATTACTATTTGAATATCAAAATGTAAATGCATGTTGACATATATATATATATATATATATATATATATATATATATATATATATATATATATATATATTCGCAAGGTGAAAGAAGTGACGCACTGAATAGTATGCCTAGTTGCCTACAATTAACATTTTTCTTTGCTGAGGATTATTCATTGATTGTAATTTGTAACAAGTAAAGATGTACGATATGAAAGGATGAAATAAATTCAACTATTTATATCTGTTATGTATTGTTCATTTTTCTCGTAGATTTTTTCATAGTGGACGTGATATTAACATTGCACTTCAAACGGAATGGATCGATGAATCATTTATAGATCGACTCATTGAGTGTTTGGGTTGGGTGACTCTGAAACTATGATTTTAGAAGCTCTTTTTTGAGAGTTAAGATAAAACTCTTCTCATATATTTTCCTCATAAATCATAAAAATTATTTTTTAAAAGCTAATAGACATTCATTAACAAAGCTCTAAAGCACTTAGGCCTAAAAAGACAATAAACGGGAAAAAGAAATATCCATTTCCATACAACAACAGCAGCAACGATCGACAATAGTTTGCACGAACATACTTTTAGACATGAACGACAAATTACTTTGTTTATGTATATATTTGTATATTGTTGGAATATACCTAATTCACCCTTGATGAATTAGTATTCAAACCCAATTCTAATAGGGATATTAAGTAAATATAGAGAGACAAGGGTCTAGAAAAAAATTTCATCTTTATGATTTAAAATTTAAATCATTGCAACTACCCGTACATAAGATGTGAGACATGAGATTATATGGGTGAATGAGAGCTAGTTGGAAGATATACCAATAGAAAACCCCCTTGTAACTTCTCTTTACAGTTCTCTTCTTCTCCATGGTAAATCACCATATAACGTTGTCAAAGTTTGTATTGGTGTTTTGATCACAAGTGGATACTTTAATGAATGAGTCAGATTCCAAATACACTAGAAATCTTACATATATTTATAGAGAGTGACAGAAAATATCTTATTTAGTGTATTGGAACTCAATTTTATCTATAGATATAATCCCCCTTTTTTCAAAAAAGAACAATCTTAAGGTATCTCTAGTTTCCTTCAATAATTTAATTTAGTGCCTATGTGTTTTTCTTTCATTATTAAGTCTTTCAATTTTACTCTATTAGTACGATTAACTTTTGTATAGGTGCTAACAATACTATTAAAACAAAGTCACATGGATTAATGGTGCTAAAAGAGTAAAGACTTGATAAGAAGAAAAACACATAAGTTCTAAATTAAAAATTGAAAAAATCTAAAGCTACATCAAAAATAGCTCTCTTTTTTGTCTGAAATACATACATAAATGCACATATGTTTAGTTTAATTGGCATGTGAACAGTTCAATAATATGGCCTGCTTTGCTAGTAAACAGTATATATTAATTTTCTGCATAGACTATTCTTAGTCTTAAAACACGTGCTTCAGAATTGAGCAAAGACCAGAAAAGCAGTAACAACCAAGCAGTTTCCCCCTGGAGCGGTGAGTATTATTATTAGTGTGATGTGTGCATGAACATATAAAAACATGTGTAACTTGGTAAGCGTGAGGAAAATGCACTTGTATTATTTGTCAAGCAAACTGATATTATTGGATAATAGAAAAGATCAGACAGCTTTTGGAATGAAGAAAAGGCTGTACGATTAATCAAAAGGCATTTCTTGCTTTCGGCCACAATCCAAAGTCGTTATTGGGATAATGCATGATCCGCATTTTCCCTGCTTTTAAGTGGCGTGAATTCTACACAACTTTAATTTTAATTATGCTCCATTTGATGGGAATTGGAAACAAGAAAAGGAAATTGGACAACTATTTGTGCGTGTATTACGATCCTGTTTGAAAGCGATGGAAAAGTACGTGTAAGTCAAGACAAAATTCTTTTCATAAAGTTATTTCGTATATCATAAATTATGTTAGAAAAGTAGCTTATATAATTAATCCAAACAGACATCTATTGTTTGATAATTATTTGCTTATACGGGATTGTTTGGTACGAGGGGACGGCACGGAAAGTGTGGAGAGTGATTTTTTTATTTATTTATAGAAATTAATCATCTAACCTCTATATTTAAAATCAAATATTAGATTAGGAAGAAACTAGATTCCACCGACACTATGGGAACGAGAGGGCAATATAGTCAAATATGCAAGGTATTAAAACTCAGACCGGGTATTGAACCGATCGGGATACTGTGTTAAGGGTCAGTGGGTCAAACCGGAGTTAAACTGAAACCAAACCGGTGAGAAATTAAAAATTTTAGACTTATAGAATGAAATTCTAAAAGAAAATTTTAAATTTTTTTTTTTAAAATGTGAACCCGGACGGGACCGGTTTACAAGCCGGTCCGGTCCGGGTTCGGTAACATTGCAAATATGCATGGTCTTTGCCAACACCGTTATTTATAGTGTATGTTTGTTTTGATATTGAGATTACTTATAAGTTATTTTTTAGATAAATCGAGATAAAACTCCTCTCATATACTTATCTCGATAAATTATAATTAAAAAATTATTTTTAAACATTTCAATCACTATTCTCAACTAGGGATATGTACGATGCCTTATAGCGTCACTGCTCGCAAGGTCAAACCGTGCTTGCAAGCATTTAGCCTGCCAAACTTAAAAAAAAAAATGCAGGGTCTTCTAATTTAGCATTCTTTGGACCATTTTGCCTTTGCCAGAATAATTTTTTACCCTTTTGCCATTCATCCCTCCATCCTCCACCTCCTTTCGCTTCTCAGTTCTCTCTCCTCAATATCCCTTGTTATTTAATTTATTTTTCAATTTTTTAAGGATATTTTGTTAACTCCTCTTACTTCTTAAGCGTTGCTTCCCATCATTTTAACAGGCAAATATTAAATAAATTATGTAATGAGATTTCTTTAGATACCAAATATATACTAATTAAACTATAAAGTTAATCTTTTATTAATAACCGAAGGTTATATATGCTTTTAAGTCAAACTTTTATCCCATTGGGACCAATTTCTTTTTTTTTTTTCCCCATCACTTTCTCATTCCAATTCCTTTAATAAAAAATCTTTGCAATAACGTGTGTCAAACGGGCGCAAAGTGGAAACAAATTAAAGTGAGACAGTTACGAGTGCCATATAAAAATTCCTTGTTACTATGATTGTTAATAGAGTTAGTGGAAGGCAAGCTATATGTGGGTCAATATGATAAGATTGCATCAGTGAATCTAGGGTTTCATACCCAATGAACACGTTGCGAAGAAGTCGTCTTTTTTTTTTTTTTAAGACGTGTCATTATAGTTGGATTAATGTGATAATGTAAACTATTACGAGGAAGGCCTTTTCTTCATTCTTTACATACTATAATATACTTGTTTGGAATAGTGATTGGAATATTTAAAAGCAGTTTTTCAATAATGATTTACAGTGTACAGGTGAGTATATGTGAGAGGAGTTTTATCTCGATTTATATGAAAAGCAACTTATAAACAATCTCAACGTCATAACAAACATGCCCAATATATATCATTCAATTTCCCAAAGCTTTCTAGTTTCTACGTCCTAGTCACCCATATAATGCTAAAGTAATCTTGATTTCGTCGTTTATTATTACACCTAATTTTGGAGTATTAAATAAATTTTATATATGTATAAGACAGATAATGATTTTTTACTCTGCACGCGGTTGTGTGTGAATTTGAATGGCTTTATGTACATGTCGCTGAATGGTCAATTCAGATTAGTTGGAATCATTTTAATTCAGCATTTTCATGAGCTCAGCCTAAAATGGACACAGTACATGCCTAAAATGCACACAGTACATTAATATATATATATATATATATATATATATATATATATATATATATATATATATATATATATATATATATATATATATATATATATATATATATACTGTATCAAATTGTGAGATAAATTCATCTAAGTAATTCACGGGATTTAGTTAGTAACACACTCAATATTTGCCGGCAAATTTTACAAAAGAACCGCCGGTCAGTTCGCTACCGACGCTTCTTAAATCACGTGATGAAGAAATTACTTTTTATTTTTCTCCTTTTAAAGTTTCTCCCCTTTTATTGTTTTTCCTGTTAGACGTTAAGTATAAGTGTCATTCTATTAGAGGTAATCTTATTTGAGATACTGTGAGACACTAAATATGAACACTGAAATTCAAACCCTTGATGAGGTAGAATTAGAGCAATTAAAACGGTTAGATCCGCCCTTGCTTAAAGGCTCAAGAAGCCCTTTTACTTTCAATTTGGATATTTTCTCAAGCTCAGCCCTAATTGACAGCCAAGTAGGGTGCTTGACAATTTGCAACAAACAATGAACTTTTTTTTTGGTTGAATCCACATGCTATTCTTTAGTCGATAGTGAAAAGTTAATCCGCCCGAGACATAAAAATCACTAAAGTAGGTTTTACCTCTCATAACAAAACCTTTTTCCATGGTTCAAACTCAAAACATCATACTTCAAAGATCAAAGACTTTTGTTGATGACAAAAAAGTGAAATTAAATAGATAGCTTGAGCATGTTTTCAGGGAAAATGACACATAGGTCTTAAAGACCAAACAAAACAACAAAAAAATCCATTTGAAAAGTCAAAGATAACAAAAGTCCCTAGGGACTTTTCTGTGATTATTTCTCAAAGTCAAATTACAAAAATGTCTCAAAGAATTTAAAACACTATTTTTCTCTCTCCTTTGTTCTGCACTTCTTCTACGTCTTCCTTCCTCCGAGTCCCAACATTGGTGGGTTCATCCGTCGCTCCTCCACTGCCCAAGCCTCCGTTGTGATGTGGCAGAGGTAGAACAATGAACTAATTTTTGTGTGTGTACATTGACTGAATTGAGATTGAAGGTTAATCAAAGGTTGAAGCTTGGGCTCAATAGTGGACCAAGTGGTAGGAAGTAGATAAGTAATGCTAAGATTTTGTTAAAAATATGATCTTGATCATTAAAGTTGGGTTTTTACTGTTGTTGAGTTGTGTGAATATTATAGTGCTCTATTTTTAGGGATCGTTACGGAGGGAGTGCTGTGTTTTAATTTTAAGTGGGAATGATTGAATGTGATGGTGGTTGTTTGTTGTGAAAACGTTGATATGAAGAATAAAAAGTATTGTTAATTCGTGTAGTTGTAGTTGTTAATATGGCTGTTGTAGTTGTTAATACAGAACTTGTACTCCGTTTTTGGGTAATATAATGGAGGGAATACTCTGTTTTGAGCAAGGTAACAGAGGGATAACTTTGTTTTAAGGGAGGATGATTGAATGTAATTGTGGTTTCTTTAATTACAAAATTCTGATATGATAGTAAAAAAAGTGTTGTTAAATTGTTGTTAATATATGCATTTATAGTTGTTAATATTGCTGTGACAGTTGTTAATATGAAGTTCATGTTGCAGATTGTCATGAAAGATTGGAACTAGTTCAGGGAAGAATCTATTTTTGTTTCTTTCATGTGGGGGGAAGTTTTTAAATGGTGAAAAAGATAAAATGCAATATGACTCGTACTGTTATAAATACGACTCATACATTTGTAAAACAAGACAGAAGAAGTTGTTAAAAACCAATTCAGCTTTTGTGACAGACTCTACAAGAATAACTCACGCAGTTGTGAAAGTTGGAGTTGTGCAACTTGTCATTTCAGTCAAGCATGAAACAGTTGTAAAAATGACTCATGATGTTGTAAAAGCAAATATCACCAGTTGCCAAAAAAGCAATTTGTAGTTGTTAAAGTTGGAGTTTTGAAACTTGTCATTTTCAATCATGCATGAAAAAACAGTGGTAAAAATGATTCAAGATGTTGTAAAAACATGAGTTAGAAGTTGTAAACTGAGCAATTTGCAGTATTGAACTTGGAGATGTTATCAAAGGTAATTTCATTCACATATGAGAAATAGTTGTAAAAATAACTAAATATATTGTAAAAACACGCTTAACTAGCTGTAAAATGAGGAATTTTCAGTATTAAACTTAAAGATATGTAAAAAGGTAGTTTCATTCAGACATGAGAAAAAAGTTGTTAAAATGACTCAATATATTGTGAAAATACACTTAGCGAGTTATAAACCAAGCAATTTACAATGGTGAACAGTTTTTAAAAAGGTAGTTTTATTGTGATCTAAAAAATATATTGTAAAAAATATTAAACATATTGTAAACACAAACATAACCAGTTGTTAAATAAAACATATGCAATCGTCATATTTGGAGTTTTGAAAAAAGTCATTTCATTTAGGCACAAAAAGAATGTGTAAAAAATCACTCAAACAATTGTTATAACACGTAATGACAGTTGCGAATGTAAAGACTTGACAAACTTGAAATTAACTCATTGCATAAAAACATGTTGTAAAAATAACTGATGAAGTTGTAAATAACTAATGAAATTGTCAACTGCAAAATGACTTATAAACTAAAGGCAACTTTATCATTTAATTTTGAGAAAATCACCAGGTTTCTTATCCTTGACTTTTCAAAGGAACTGTTTTGTTATTTTGTTTAGTTCTTGAGACTTATGTGCAATTTTCCTATATTTTTAAGGCTTACAAGGGCCGGACACAAAAAAAAAATACTGTCTAAAGTTTCCCAATTTTCAAGGCCCAACCTTGACTTAGAGTGTGTTTGGATTAGCTTTTTTTAATAGCTTCTGGAGAAAAAATGGAGAATAGCTTTTGGAGAATAGATTATAAGAAGAATAGATTATGAGAAAAAAGTGATTTTGATAAAATGAGAGTGTTTGGATGTTTTGATCAGAATAGCTTTTTTCATGGTCAAATTACATAAAAGGACATTAACTTTTGTGATAATTACATATAAAGAATAAGATTATATTTTATGTATTATTTAAGGATTAATATCAAATTTAACAGCCAAGTTTTTCCTGAAGAACGTCTGGTACAAATAAATTTTGGAAGATGGAAAATAACAATGAACAATTAACAAGGATGTAAATTTAACAAAACCGTTAAATTTGACCTAACGGAGTTAAATTATAAGAGAAGAAAACATCTAACAGTATTAAAAATGATACATCTTAACCCATTATTTAACATTAAATTTCATAATTAATACCAAAAATGAAATAATTTTGTCTATATGTAATGTTAATTAATTTAACTAATTTTTTTTAATATAATTAAATTAGATAAATAAGTCTTAAATAGGATAAGAGGGAGTATTAAAATTTTAAAATTCTAAAAAAAAAAAGAGAGAAAAAACGTTGAAATTCAAAAAAATAAAAAAGATGAGAGAGAGAATGTGCTGTGGGGTCCACAAACATAAAAAGAACCAATGAAAATGAGAGGGTGGGATCCACAAAGTTGAAAAAGTAAGAAAAAATGGATTGTTCCCAAACCAAGGTTTGGGCCTCCCAAACCATGGTTTGACATGGAAAATGGATTATTCAAAAATTGTGAGTGTTTGGATGAATATTTTCCAAACCATGGTTTGGCTTCAAAAGCAATTTTTTTAATTGCATCCAAACACACACTTATGCGGGCAACCCAACAAGCCTGATCCTATCTCTAGGTAGAATTCCCATATGCCCATAGTTTTTTAGACGTCATCAAACCTCCCTACGTCAGTCCTCTAATATGCAAAAACGACTATTTACCTACGTTATTTTTTTGTTCATTTACCGTTTTTCCACAGGAGACTATTCCTGTGATAACTCAATTTGGCACTAAAAGACCACTTATTCATTTCAGCTCGTTTACATCAATTTCATCATTTCCAGAACAACCTATCCGCCAACCTCCCATTCAAAATCAAAACAATTCATATGCCTTTCAGAATTTGTTTGCATGCATCAGCATGCTTGTGCATTCCCAAGAACAAGGTCTTGTACAATCATCGGTGCAGGCAGGGCACACCATCACAAGATGAAAAATTCCCAAAAGATGGGGTATAACTAAGCTAAAGAATAGACCAAAGTCCACTCAAACGAAGCTTCTTGTGTCCATTATCAAGCGCCAAAACACAAGCTCCAAGTACAACATGCTGCAATTAGAGTGGAGCAGCATCTCCACAAACAGTTCCTCTGTGATTAAGTTTCCTTATTCAAAATTGAAACTACCTTCATAGAATTCTATAACGATACCAATCAAAATGCAAGCAGTTTAAGAAAGGCATGAGTATGCTAAAGCCTTTTCCTCCGAGAGTTCTTCTGCCGTTGCATCCAGTTTCTTCCTTGAAAACTCGTCAATGGAAAGCCCTGCAGGAAAAAAAAAAAGTCAAGGTAAGATACAAGTAGTGAAAGCTGAATAACTGCAACTCCTACGGCATGGTATGTATTCTGTAAACTATGTACCACTTTTGTAAATACTTTTGAGGAATGAATTCATGTTTTACATTTTTGGAGAAAAAAAATGCTGCATAGCAGTAAAAGTTGCGATGGCTAACATGCATGTCAACTGTTGAAGCGTCAACAAGAAACTAAGTCATTCATGAACCCGTCATCTCAGATGCCAGAATACTAAATCGTCCCAATTAAAATTGGACAAAGGATCGGCAATTCTTGTTTGACTATATCCCAAACTAATTCTACTGGGAGAAACTCACCACTCATTTTGCCATATGGGTTGTACTAGTAAAATTCTTATTTGAATTGCCATTAAGAACTTTAAATTAGTCAAGCATAAGTCTAGCAGTGACAAGGAATAAAAGCTAGCAATTATGAAATTAGGGTCAATTCAATTTAAGATTCAAACTATTAAAGACAAATTTGTTAATCTGAATAGTCAACTGCATTCTTAGTGCAATTAAACTCTTACCTTGAACTATCTTCCACTCCCCATTTTGACAAGTGACAGGGAATGAATAAATAAGCCCAGCAGGTACATTGTAAGAACCATCAGAATAGACTCCCATCGACACCCAGGTGCCCTGTATTTGAATTGGAAGAATAAAGTTAAACATGAGACTTTTACAGATTTTCGAATAAAAACCATGCAAATGCTATCCAACCTCTGGGGTTCCAAGAACCCAATCACGAATGTGGTCACAAGCAGAACTAGCAGCAGATAATGCGCTTGAAAGCTTCCTAGCTTTGATAATTGCAGCTCCACGTTGTTGAACAGTGGTTATGAATTCCCCATTCAACCTTTAAAAAAGAAACTAGCTTCAATCCTCCTAGTCTTCAATAAATTCAAAACTAGTAAAATAAAAAAAGAAAAAAGAGAGGGAGAGAAGCTAATATAAAGAATAGGTAAAAGTATTAGTTCATCCTCATACCATGCATCATCAGCAACAAGTTCACGGACAGGCTTTTCCCCAGCTGGGGTTTTAACGGTTGCATGGCAGACATCAGGATATTGAGTTGATGAATGATTACCCCAGATTATAACATTTTTCACATCACAAACTTGAACGTTCAGCCTTTCAGAAATTTGGCCCAAAGCCCTGTTATGATCAAGTCTAGTCAAACAAGTGATGTTCTTCTCAGGAATAGACGGTGCGAATTCCTTCAAGATTAATGCATTTGTGTTGGCAGGGTTAGCAACAACTAGAACCTGCAAGATTAAAACACAAAAATGCTCTTAAATGTCCTGTTTATTACATAAAACTGAAATTATTTTTATGAAAAGGAACGTGCTAATTTCGTAGAGATGGATTCATCAACATGGAATACCGCTGGGCTGGGCTGGGCTATATTATAGGATTGGGGCCTGTTCCTCAAAATGCCAGCTATTTTTATTTTCTGGCTCTCTTGCGCCTTTTCACCCTAAAGTTCCTCTCTTCCTTCTCTAGTGTTACAGTATCATGCATATATATCATACTGCTATAACAACTCTTATTATTACCCTTTCAAAGCCAATACATGTATAGTGTTTTAACACACCAAAAAAAAGATTTTTAAAGTCACTTATTTACTGTATAGAAAAATATAATGAAGAAGTATCGCAGAAATGTTCGATTCTTTTAAAATAAAGCACCAAAGATGTGAATGACTATTGGTTACAAGGAGAGGCTTGAAAAATGGTGAATTAAGATTAAATGGATAACCTTGCAGTTTGCCGCAGCATGCTTTTCAAGAGCAGAAGCCTGTGACTTGTAGATAGACACATTTTTTGACATCACATCTTTCCTCTCCATGCCTTCCTTCCTTGGAAATCCTCCAACCATGACTGCAACGCTGACTCCAGTGCATGCCTCAACTACATCAGTTGTAGCAACAACACCTGGAACAGATAAATTGAATAATTCAGAATCTAGCAGATCATTTAAACAAGTATATATTCAGAAAAAGAAAAATCGACATTAATAATTAGATAGTTATTTATATCACAAACATTTCACATGGAGGAAAAATCAAACCTTTAAGAAGAGGAAATGCAGCATCCACCAACTCCATTTTAACCCCGTTTAAAGCTTCTGCTGCTGGAGGAATGTCAAGCATGTGGAGAATTACAGGCTGGTCAGGACCCAGCATAACTCCCCTAGCAATCATAGGGACAAGTGCATATCCAATTTGTCCTAAATTTGCCAAAATATCATATCAGTACACCATATCTAATATCAACAGGCATTTCTTATTTAATCAAAGACAAGATAGGAGGTGCTGGCACAGTCCATTATTAGAAAGGATCTCAACCCTAGAATACCAAGAAGTGATGCGATCATGCAATTTGCAGCACAAACCAAGAAATTTTGAAGCAGAAATCGAATGAAAAGATCCAGAATCCAATGTAAAGCATGGTTTACTTGTACGCTAGTATCTTTTCCACTCGTCAACAATACCAATTAACTACTCCAAAAAATCAAAAGCATATATATTCACAAGCTTTACAACAATCCACAAGCATATATCATCGTAGATATAGATCTGAGCCAATATCAGATCGAGAACGACCACAAGAACATCACACCACAAATCTACCACATAGACTCAGCAAACAAACCTAAAACAAGGTTCAATCGAGCAGTAAAGTAGAGTAAGTGACGGATCTGGAGAAAAGGATTAAGTATAGGATAATCGAGACGAATATCGTACCTGCAGCACCGGTGACCAGAACGCGAACTGGTTCTTTCGCCATTGAGTTTTGATGGGAGAGAGAAAAACGGACGCAGAAGGAGGAAGGATGGCCGATTTGCGGCTTCTCGTGGAGTGAAGTATCAAGAGAACTACGGATATCGGCTGAAGAGTAGACTATAGCGGGCTATTTATTCGAGTGGAGTCCGAGGACAAGATGGGGCCACGTCATAATTACCATTAAACGACAGCGTTTCAGTTCAATGTTCCGAAAGTTTATCCTCCTGAGGCCGGATCCTGTGGGCGGATTTTCTTTTTGGGCCGGATTTCCTGTTGACTATTTCAAGACGCAGCGCATGCAATATACAGATTCATATTTCGTTTTGAAATGTTCTCACAAAAATTTGGAAATAATAAATAATTTGAATTATTTTAAAATGAAATAATGATTTATGAGAATAATTTTTCAGTCCAAAAAAAATTTATCAGAATAATTTTAAATGTTTATCACTAATTTAATTTAGTATGTCTTGATTATTCCCTTTTTTTCATTAACCTAAAATTAGAGTTGAGCAATGGACTATATGGGCCGCTCGATGGTTCGCCCACCACCCAGTCATTTATTATGCCCGTCAAAAACCCACTTGTGCTTGTGACAAATGGGTTGGACTAAACCTGTGTGAGCTGGAATGGGCATGGGCTGCCCATTAGTAAATCTTTTCCAAAAACTCACTTCTACATTATTGTTTTGTTATTACTAATTACTAATATCTCAATATAAATTACTAAAAACACTAATAATTATTAAATCACCATAATCCTCATCATTTCTCATGAGATAATTTATTTAATAATTTAATTAAACTTTAATTAATAGTTGATAAAGTCTTCAGAGTAAGAGCAATTTATAATATTATTTATAGAATTGTAGCTTATATATAAAAGCTCTATATCATGATCGTGATTTTAATTTATGAAACATGATCATAATATATAATCATTGATTCATAAGATATATATAATTATATTATTTAACTTGCTTGAAAATTTATCATTTAGAATTACATTATCTCTTATACTTAAATAAATATTATATATAATATTATATTGTATATATTATAATATATATTATATATTTTGGCAAAAAAATTATATATTTATGTTAAAGTAAATATTATATATATACACATAAATGGGCGGGCATGGGCAGGTCGAGGATGTGTCTGTGGCTTATCTCGTTTGGTGCACACATCCACCCATTTAAGCCCGCCCAATATGGACCTTTATTGGGTCAGCCAAAATAGGCAATTTTTCATCAGGCATGGCCGGGCTTACTATGCAGTGGGTGACATGCTCAGCCTTACCTAAAACAAAGCCTAGATAGATAACAAAAGTAAACAACTGCAATTATAATGCTTTTACTGAAGTTTTAAAGTGATAATTACTTTGGAGTGACAAATATTGTGGTGAGGATGAAGTGTAATATAATATAAATAGTATAATAAGTTACTCCATTTTATTCTTAATATAAGAGTTTGTTGGAGGGTTAGATTTAGTCATATCGTCTCTTATATTTATCGTTTTTCATCTAATTAGTTTACCTAACTTATAAATTGATATATAAAGTAATGTTACACGGGGTATTTTAAGAATATCATGCCGCATTTATTTAAATTAATCAATTTATTTTATTTCTTTAATCGACCCGAATTAGCTAAGCATCTCTTACATCAAAGATATAAAGTGGCATAGTATTTACTTATTTTTAGTTCGATCCAAATAAGAAAGCAAAGTTTCATATTATAAATTTTATGAATGCCACTCTAAAGATTGCATGTGTCTTGAATCTCTTATCACATGTCAAGGTATGATGTAGAGCTCCAGACTGAGAATTCCAAATAGTAGCATTTAATTATATGCATGCATCGCCATGCTTTTGAACACCGAAAAGCGCACAATCTTGTACAACCATCTCCATTAGCAATTATTTTGTACTCCTTCCGGTCCTTATTAAGACATGTTCGTTTACCTCTCTCCTACTTGATTACTTTGAATGAATATTAATAGGGGTAAATTAGAAAAATATTGATAAATATAATAAACATTTTTTTTAATTAGGACTAATATCAACTTCCCAATTAAGTCCTATATTAAGCAGTAGAGGGAATATTTTAAAAAAGTTACATTATTCAATATATAAACTACATTCATAACAAACACCAAGAGAAAGGACCAGCAATAACTCCAAACAAGAAGCAAGCAAAGTCTAAGAGAGGCATGAGTAAGCCAATTCCTTTTACTCCAATAGCTCTTGTGCCGTCAAATCCATGTTCTTCCTTGAGAACTCGTCAATAGGAATACCTGTTAGAATATAAGAGAAATCCATTTTAGACACATCCTTTGAAATCAGAATTAGGGCAAAAAATGTGATAACAAAGTGGCTAAACTTATACTACTGTGTAGTTCATTTTCTTCATTAAAATGGACCTTATTTTAAAGATCGGAGGGAGTAATACTTATGAGTTATGTCATCCAATTCTAAGTTGTATTGCTAGTAAAAATCGTAAACAACGTTACAGAAAAACTAACAATGACAAAGAATTAAAGCTTGCAATTATAAAATTATGGTCAAATCAATTCAAGATTTCATAATATTAAATACAACAATTTGATCAATCAAAGATAGAAAGTTTTAGCTGCATTCTCCTCCAAAAGTAATTAAACTCTTACCTTGAACTATCTTCCACTCTTCATCATGGCAAGTGAAGAGGAACAAATAAATTAGCCCAGCTAGTGCATTGTATGAACCATTAGAGTATACCCCCATTGACACACAAGTGCCCTGAATTTAGATAAGAAGAATGCAGTTAGCATATATTGTTGTTCAAATATTTTTTGGGCGTACAAACAAAATTGAAGCAACCTATGGGGTTCTAAGAACCGTGGCGATAGTAAAGGTATTGATGGGCCTGGCTTTGATTCCAATACCCGCATCGACCCGAACATGACTTTGATACTAATATCTACATCGACACAAACTTGGCTCTGATACCAATACCCATAACCATTGAGCCTAGCTCAGGTACCAATACCTGAATCTAACTCTGATGCCACCCATATGACAAAAAACATAACTCTCATATCAACACCTATATCAACCCACACTTGACTCTAATGCTACCCATATCAACTCGAATCTGACTCTGATACTAATACCCACATTGACTCAAACCTGGCTTTGATACCAATATCCACATTAACCTAAACCTAGCTCGAGACCTATACCCACATCAACCCGAATCTGATTTTGATACCAACTATAGTATTATCCATATTGCCATCAACCTAAATCATGGGTCTGATACCAATACCCACCTTAACCCGAACCTGGCTTAGGTAAATCTAATAAAACTCATTTGATACCAATTATAGAATCAACCCGAACCTAGCTTACATATACTAAAAACCAAGTCATTTTTGAGAGATTGAGTTCCTAAGATTCCAAATGAGCGATGCTTTTAGCTGATTAATGAGGTGTAAAAGGTATTTTGAGCTACACGATACCCCATAAAAAGGCTTTGTATTTGTATGGTTACTTGGTTATTGAGAAACTGAACCCAAATTGAAGAAAATAGAATTTAAGATGAATACAATCTTCTAACTCCGGACCCTGTATGATATATGGGCAAATGATTTTTCTTTCTGACAAGATGGCAAAGTTACGTATTATAAATTTTATGAATGCAACTTTAAAGTTTGCTTGCATGTTAAATCTCTCATCATATATCAAGGTACAATATGAAGCTCCTAAACTGAGAGGGGATTTTGGGCTTTGATCCAATGGACCATTTAAACCCTTTATTTAAGGGGTGAACAAAAACCCCACACATGCAAACACACAGTGAGTGACAAAACTATTACCCAAAACACAACAAATATGGTGTTACGTACGGTAACCATCACGGTGACTCCTAATCCAGTATTTGACTGAGGAGGAGATACATTCATCCTCCATCTGTATCCCGGACAAACTGTGATATTTGAGCTCCTCAGCTGCCCCCGCCACTTTCTTGATGGTGGGGAGGAGGGGGAGCCACCTACCGGCAGGAATAGGAAAAGGAAGAGGTTCGGGGAAGCATCGAACCAAGTTTAAGGGTGAGTTGCATTAGGGTCTGGGTAGGTTAGGGTTTTTATGGTTTCTTGTTTTGGGCTTGGGTTTTATATTAAGGACTAGATGAAGTATTTTGAAAAGTTACATTATTTAGTATATAAACTACTTTCATAGAAAACATTAGAAGAAGGGGCTAACAATACAAGAAGCAAGCAATTTAAGAGACGCATGAGTAAGTCAATTCCTTTTCCTCCGACAACTCTTGTGCTGTCAAATCCATTTTCTTCCTTGAGAAATCATCAATGGGAAGGCATGCCAGAATATAAGAGAAGTCCATTTTAGATACATTAATTAAAATCAGAATAAGTGTAAAGAATGTGATAACAAAGTGGCTAAAATTGTACCACCTCTGGGATTTAATATTAAATTCACCTTGTAGTTCATTTTCTTTATTAAAGTGGATCTTATATTAATACCAGGAGGGAATAATTCTTATGTCATCCAATTCTAAGTTGTCTTGCTAGCAAAACTCGTAAATAAGGTTAGTGAAAAACTAACAACGACAAAGAAATAAAGCTTGCAAATTATAAAAATCATGGTCAATCAATTAAAGATTTCATAATATTAAGAGATAAAAATTTGATCAATCAAAGATAGAAAGTTTCAGTTGTGTTCTTCCTACCTTGAACTATCTTTAACTTTCTATAGCAACTGTGTTCAATCAAAGGCAAAAAATTAATCAGACTTTTACCTTGACGGGGCATGCCTTTGATTCCAATACCTACATCAACTCAAACTTAGCTCTGATACCAATAACCACAACAACCGAGCCTTACTCAGATACTAATACCTGAATCTGACTCTGATACCACCCACATGACTGAAAACATGACTCTCATATCAATACCCACGTCGACCCACACGTGGCTCTAATGCTACCGATATTGACCCAAACCTGGCCCTGATACCAATACCCACATTGACCCGAATGTGGCTCTGATACCAATACCTATATTAACCTGAACCAGGCTTGGAACTAATACCCACATTGACCCGAAACTAACTTTGATACCAACTATAGTATTATCCATATTGCCATGAACCTAAATCATGGGTTTGATATCAATACCCACCTCAACTTGAACTTGGCTAAGATAAATCTAATACAACTTATTTGATACCAATTATAGAATCAACCTGAATCTAGCTTGTATATACTAGAAACTACCTCATTTTTTAGAGATTGAGTTCCTAAGATTCCAAATGAGCAATGTTCTTAGCTAATTAATGAGGTGTGAAGGCTATTTTGAGCCGCACGATACCCAAAAAAAATGAAAGTAGCCATGGCTAGCTTCCGTTTTGTCCCAGCAACATGAGGTGGTGATAGGAACAACGGGGATCATTACCGAGCCAATTTGATAATATTGCCTAGAAATTGTGACTTTTATTCGTATGAGGATCTAGTGTATCATGCCTCAGAATCTAGTGTATCATTTCAACAAAATCTCAAGATGATTATCTACTAAGTTCATAACATTTTATAAGGAAGGGAAATCAAACTTTTAAGAAGTAGAAATGCAGCATCTACTAACTCCATTTTAACCCCATTTAATGACTCAGTAGCTAGTGGAATGTCAAGCAAGTGGAGAATCACAGGCTGGTCAGGACCTAGCATGACTCCCCTAGCAATCATAGGAACAAAAACATATCCAATTTGTCCTGTAATAGCCAAAAGATCATGTCACCACAAGCACAAAAGTACAAAACATAGGAATTTCTATTGGACTAAGTTGCTTTACATATATTTTTTTTATAAATAATGATTTACCTAAGTTAGATATAAGAATTTTATTACAAATGATATGAGAGTAACTATTAAGTTATGGGTATCAAGACCTAAATCTAAGTCTGATGCCACCCACATGACCGAAAACATGACTCTCATCAATACCCCGTCGACCCACACTTGGCTCTAATACTACCCATATCAACCCGAACCCGACTCTGATACTAATACCCACATTGATCCAAACCTGGCTCTGATACCAATACCCATATTGACCTGAACCTAACTCTGATACCAACTGTACTATTATCCATATTGCCACGAACCTAAATCATGGGTCTGATACCAATACCTACTTCAACCCAAACCTGGTTCAGGTAAATCTAATGCAACCCATTTTATACCAATTGTAGAATCGACCCGAACCTAGTTTATATATACCAAAAACCAACTCATTTTTGAAAGATTGAGTTTTTAAGTTTCCAAATGAGCGATGTTCTTAGCTAATTGATAAGGTGTGAAAGGTATTTTGAGCTGACGATACCCTAGAAAAAATGAACTAGCCATGACTAGCTTCTATTTCGTCCCAATAGCATGAGATGTTGATGAAGCTTCGACAACGGGGATCATTGTCGAGCCAATTTGATAATATTGCCTGGAAATTGCGACTTCCATTGGTACGAAGAGCTACTATATCATGCCTCAGAATCTAGTGTATCATTTCAACAAAATCTCAAGATGATGGTTTACTAAGTTCATAAACGTTTCACAAAGAAGGAAAATCAAACCTTTAAGAAGTGAAAATGCAGCATCCACTAACTTCATGTTAACCCTATTCAACTACTCGGCAGCTGGTGGAATGTCAAGCAAGTGAAGAATTTCAGGCTGGTCAGGACCTAGCATGACTCCCCTAACAATCATAGGAACAAAAGCATATCCAATTTGTCTTGTAATAGCCAAAAGATTATATCACCACAGTCACAAAAGTACAGAACATATGAATTTTTGTTGGACTAAGTTACTTTACATATATTTTTTTATACAATGATTTACCTAAGCTAGATATAAGAATTTTATCACAAATGATATGAGAGTAACTATTAAGTTATGGGTACCAATACCTGAATCTAAGTCTGATGCCACCCACATGACTGAAAACATGACTCTCATGTCAATACCCCATCGACCTACACTTGGCTCTAATACTACCCATATCAACCCGAACCCGGCTCTGATACCAATACCCACATTGATCCAAACCTGGCTCTGATACCAATACCCATATTGACCTGAACCTGGTTCAGGGCAAATACTCATATTGACTTGAACCTGACTCTGATATCAACTGTAGCGTTATACATATTGCCATGAACCTAAATCATGGGTCTGATACCAATACCGACTTCAACCCAAACCTGGCTCAGGTAAATCTAATACAATCCATTTTATACCAATTGTAGAATCAACCCAAACCTAGCTTATATCTACCATAAACCAACTCGTTTTTGAGAGATTCAGTTTCTAAGATTCCAAAAGAGCGATGTTCTTAGCTAATTGATAAGGTGTAAAAGGTATTTTGAGCCAACGATACCCAAAAAAAAAAAAGCCATGACTAGCTTCTATTTCGTCCCAATAGTATGAGGTGTTGATGAGGCTTCGACTACGGGGATCATTGCTAGGCCAATTTGATGATATTTCCTGGAAATTGTGACTTCCATTGGTACGAGGAGCTAGTATATAATGCCTAAGAATCTAGTGCATCATTTCAACAAAATCTTAAGATCATTGTATATTAAGTTCATAAACGTTTCACAAGGAAGGAAAATCAAACCTTTAAGAAGTGGAAATGCATCATCCACTAACTTCATTTTAACCCCATTCAACGACTCGACAGCTGGTGGAATGTCAAGCAAGTGGAGAATCACATGTTGGTTAGGACCTAGCATGACTTCCCTAGCAATCATAGGAACAAAAACACATCCAATTTATCCTGTAATAGCCAAAAGATCATGTAACCATAGGCACAAAAGAACATAGGAATTTCTGTTAAACTAAGTTGCATTACATATCTATTTTTTACACAATGAGTTACATAAGCTAGATATATGAATTTTATTACAAATGATATGAGAGCAACTATTAAGTCATGATTTTAGAAACTGCTAAACTTCATTTAGAGTGAGCAATAGGAAGTCAACCTCCAAAGTCCAAACTGAGTACGATAATTCTACAGTAGGAAGTAAACTAAGACAAACTAATATGAAATAGAAACACATCTAAATGATTTACTATTCCAAGCAAAAAGAAGAAGAAAAAACTAAGAACATGTGCATTCATATCATTCTCCTTGATCAGCAACACCAATCACCTAGTCTAAAACAATCCACAGGTATGCATCAACAGAGGATCAGATCTGAACTAGGTCAGACGGAGATCGAATATGCAATAAAAGTAGCAATTTAACACAATCCCATTCTATGGAGTTAGTGGATAAACCTAAAACTAGGTACGATCGAGAAGTAAACCAATAGTTAAGTGATGATCAGAAGTATAGGAACACTGATGAGATAATCTGGATGGATATCATAGTTGCAGCACCAGTCAGGAGAACACAAACTGGTTCATTGGCCATTGATTTCGGTTGGGGAAATGGAGCAGATAAACGAGAAAGATGTTTGTCTTGCTCTACTTCTTGTGAAGACTAAAGAGACAGCAGGGTAAAGAGATAGTAGTGAGTGAGAATAAAGATGTGGAGGGGTTGGAGGACCTGAGTATTTATTCCTGTGAATTTCATGGGGAGAGAAACAATTGTCCAAATTTATAGGGGCCTTTGAGTTAATTTTAGCCTTCTGCGTTGCTTGGAAAACTGAGAGACTGTATTTAAAGAACAAATAAATAACAACATCAACATTTTTTTAATAGCCTAGAACTACATCAAATTTGTTTTTCCTTTTTGGTCAACGGCATCAAATGGTTTGAGGGGTTTTCGGGCAAAAAATGGTTCGAAGGGTTAGTTTGCACTTTTGACAGTTTAATGCAGTTGCTATTTGTATGCATGCATTTTTCTTTTGAACAATTATCGTTTTTTTCCTAATTAATTATGATTTTTATATATTTAATTAGAAAACAATTGGAATCAACTTCCCTCCTAATGGCATAAGGGATATAGGCAGAATCAAATCCATGACCTCCCAATAAGATAGAGCGTCCTTTATCATTAGATTAAAGGCCCTTGATAGGGGCATTTAAAACCTAAACAATGTTGTAGCATCTAAAACTAAATGGTTTTTTAACGGTATCACTCAGCATAAATGAACTGATCATGATTGGTCAGAACTGTATTATTGCAGCATCCAACCTATAATGAAAAAGTTTGGCCCAAAAATCTATAATGAATAAGAAAAAGAATTACAAAGATATAAACAAAAAAATTAGTAGGTTAAAAATAACACGCTCAATCAGCAATAACCATTATTAAAAAAGAAAAAGAAAAATTCAACAATAAAACCATGTACGAGCACAATGTCATTAAACAGCTATAAACTCATACTCACTTGATCTAATATTAAGGACGGAGGATAGTATTGTCTATGAAATGAATTGTGCGAGAATTTCTTAAACTTATTGTTAGCCACCTTTGAAACTGTCAGTCTTTTCTTTGGTGAATACAGTTATTGCACAATCATTTGCATTGCTTCGCTCTTTCTAAACAAAACAATGCGGTTTGTGGGTCGGGTCGGTTTAATAAGAGGTTATGATGTCTAACTTCTGAGACGAGGTGGACGCCAACTGGTAAAAGAGCGTGGAGACACACGATTCATAGTGACACTTGGCCTGTAAAGCTTTGCCATAACATGTTATCTGTGATTGTCCCTTGCCTTTTCTCGTTGGACATTAATTTCATCTAAGGCTGTTAAAAAGTGGCTTTTATAGAATGCCTCTCAAGCAATGGCTCATCAAAACTTGAATCCTCTTATTCCAAAAAAAAAAAAAAAAAAAAACCTGAATCCTCCTTGCAAAAATCAAATTGATTATGAAGCTATGGGATGCTAAAAACAAGAGGCTTTTTGGCTAATGCTTTATTAACAGAGCGTGGTCTTATAAACCAACTATTGGCGACAGCCCAACACAGTATTGGAAAAAGGAACCGCCAATCTTGGACGGGTTCGAATTAAAACAATCCGACCCAAACCCAGCAGCCTTCACAAAACAGAATGTTGCATCCTGTGTCGCCTTCTTATTCGTCTTTGTTGAGATATTTTGTCTTATAACAGTCTTCACGTATTAGTCGGTCGGTGGTCCTCAGGTCAGCCCGTGCTCACTGTTTCCACGGCGGCCGGTCGTGGCTTCATCCCCGCCTATTTGTCGGTGGTTCTCTGTCTCTTAGCTCTTTAATCTCTAAAAAGTGATATGAATTATACGTGAAAGTTGGGAATGCTGCTACTATATACGGACCACTAATGATGAAGATGTCGGGATCTTAAAATGAAGCTAACTCTGTGTTCTATTGCGTTCTACATGGGATGAGAATCTTTGAGGGAGCAAACTTTGCCTTAAAGAATCTGAACTAAAGCCATTTCCAATGGAACAAACTTTCCTTGAAACTAATCTATTTGAGTTCTATTGTGTTGAAGTAAAGCATCCATCTTTAGTTCAGTGTAATTTTGGGTTAGCATCTGTGTATATGCTTTTTGCCCGCGCAATATTTTACGTTTATAATTCCTTTTGGCATAATCCAATTCACCGTTTGTTGGATCAATTTTGGTTGATGCTTCATCTACGACTCAAAAGTGCACCAAACAGTATTGCCAGGAAAACACAAATACACTTGCTACTTTCATTGTATACATAATTTATTCATTAGATTAAAACAAATGAAAACCACTGCACAATTCTCTCTGCTGTGTCTCAAGAAAGAATAGCAACCAATGGAAGAAGCCCAAAAATGAAAAAGAAAGAATAAAAGAAACAAACAAACAAACAAAAGTTTCATACAAGCCTAGTAATTTTTCTACACATCTTCGCACATCTTTCCAAAAGCCTTTGTATTTATATGGTTCCTTGTTCTTTGAGACAGAGCCCAAATTGAAGAAAAACAAAACCAAACCCAAACCTCCTGCATATCAACATGTCATTTCAGTGTCCGACTCTGATATCAAATTCTCCAGTAAACACTAAAAAAATTATACCTAAATTTTGTCCAATTAATTAATCAGTTCAGGTGCCGCGAGCTTGCCTCTCTTGGAATTCAAGCAAAGACCTCTCTTTCTGAAGCTTCATGTCTTCATGGAACTTCTTGATGAACTCCTCTGCCTTCTCATCCACCTGCAAATTTGGTGACTTAGCCACCACAACCTTCCATGCATCCTCTAAAGTATCTAACCCATTGCTGCTCTCTCCCTTTCCAACCAAATCCTTATTTCCCATCTCTGTTTTGCCTCTGCTTCTCATTTCCCCTCTAGCTGCATACCCAGAAGAAGCAGATAAAGAAAAAGAAGATGAAGATGAAGAAGCTGAAGGCTCTGCAAAAAGGTCATCTATACGAATGGCACTGAAGTTCTTGTGTTGCTGAACATGGTGGTGAGTAGTGGAGGAGTTATAGTAAGAGTAAGGTCTAGTGGGAAGAGGACGATGACGGCGAGCTTTGGTGGAGATTAAGTGACGGAAAGAATGGAAGGTTGAAACCAGGCGTTGAATTGTACTTCTGATTGCTCTGGGAATATTGAGCTCATTGACTTTGGATTGGATTCTATTAGAGAAGCTCCTCCATGCCTTCTTTGCTGGTTGAAGCTTCTTTGCTAGTCTTGGACGAGACATCAACGTTTTGGGAAGATATGAAAGAGATGATTTTGATATGATTATGTGAATGAAGCTTTTCTGAGGATGAGAGAAAAGGAGAGCTGAAAAGGGAAGAAGAAGATGGTGAAGAGAATGTTGAAGATGGTCCTTATGAAGCAAGTTTTGACTATGCCCCACTAGTTTTATAATTCCTTTCTTCCTACCTCCTCCCTCCCACTATCTTGGTTTTTTCCCAATAAAAAACAACAAATACCATCCAAAATTTTCCAAGATGAATTGTAAAAGTAATGATTTCCTCTTAAATTACAGCATATTTTATGTGATATTGGCGCTTAACATCACGTCATATATGGTGTGTGATGTCGTGTATGGAGAAATAACTAGTAGAATATCTTGGGAAGTTAGTATGCTAGCCCCCTGTTGTGCTGCAAAACTACACCAACTTTCCATATCAGCACATTTTCCATACAATTATATAAATCCCATTTTTTTATATAAAAAAAAAAAAACTTCATAGCAGCAAAATTTGAAACATAAAGCTAGTTATAGAGGAAGGGAGCACATTCTGTGCTCATTATTTTAAGAAGCGTAGTGTGCTCATCATTAATCTGGACTGCTTGGATTTAATTTAATTTTTATATTTTAAATATTTTTTATTTAATAAATCTAAAATATAAAATAAAGACAATCTTTTAATTATCACTTATCAGAAAAATAAATTAATCATTTTAAAAATAGCATATTAAAAATTTTAAATTTAAAGTATTTAAATTATATTTGAACGGTTTAGATTTCACTATAAGTGCGTGGTGATGAGAACTAAATCAGAAACAAGAGTGATGGCAAAATTCGCAATTAATCTAATGTTACAGGTTAAAGTTTCCAAGTCAAAGTGAATCACTTTCGGCAGAATAGACGTTATACAGCATAAAAAAGCAGCCTCGGCTTGGGTGCTAAGTCTTAGTGAGAATATGTGAGGGAAAGCTCAAAGCTCAATCCCACAATGCCCACCAATATTGGCTCTTCCACGTGCATTGCCAGTTGGCTTTGTTGTGTGTGGGCTCTAGCTCCATTTTTTTTGTGCTGTAAAGGCATTTTTAAATACACGTACATAATTGAGTGAACAATTGTAAATCAAATATTTCTTATTTGTTGCCAGCGCCAGGTCTCAATCTAATTATAGTATAATAGCCACACCATCTTTTCTAATGTCAAAGTTTAGTGATGAGATTTTGAATGATAGTTATTAGACTTTGAAGATTGGGAATTGACCAGCACTGGCCGGCCCCTAAATACTCACACCAATTTTCCAGTCACACGAACAATAATAAAGATTAGGTTTTGTTTGGCAGTCACTATATTCAACAGGGGAATTAACAACCCACATGTCATCACTTTGAAAGTGACAACCAGACGTGTTAGTTTGGAATCTGGATAGTTCCTTTAACCCCCCTGAGGGTGATTATATGGATAGAGTATTGGTTTTCTTTTTTGTTGGAACATTTTATAACTTAGTGGCATAAAAGAGCCTTTCAACTACCTTTGATTCTCTCCAGAACTTGATCCATGTACAGTTTTCTAGGAACACCCTGCTTTTCTTAAAAATTTGGCAAAGGAAATACATTAAATCCCTTTATTTGTTGAATATTTATCATCGTCTTGTTATCTTGTTCTGGCTTTAGATCCTTCAAAAAAATTTGAACCATAAACATTTTTATTTTTTCCTGATAGCCTATCACTTGTAAGACTATATTACCAGAAAACTCGTAAGTAGTAAATTTAAAAAATAAAATTATCCTAAATAACCATGCATTAATTTTAAGGATAAGTATCAGCAAGTCCCACAATGGACAGATCATCCTATCATTTTCTATGATTATCACTTGTGGCATGGGCTACATTAACAAAGTTTAATCTTTAAATTAAATAATTAATTTATCACCCCAAAGGCATTTCTATGATTATCTGAATATTTTGATTAGTTAGGGACGTGTTATACAGCGTCAGCAAGAATGGCAGCTATCATGGTGACGTGCTTTGAAACTGGTTCGGCTTAATTTCTTTCTTATTGCTACACAAATTATTGGATAAGGCCATGGCCCTATCTAACTTTATCCCCTCCTGCCACGAATAGTTCTTCCAAATTCAATTAATTATGAGAATTCAGTGCTGCAGTTATATGCTCTAGCATGCATGTGGGGGAATCAAGAACCAATTCCTCCCCACATTTTGTTCGTTTCAATGAAAACATAAAAGGTGGGGTAATGCTTCATTAAATATCTGTGTCGGCATGTCTTTATGATTTATGGTTAAGCCATTCAGATTTCTTCTGTACTGAAAATTTGCGGAGAAAAGCTGCATCTCAGCTGTCTTTGAACTTAAAAGAAGCTTTGGCAAATATGTATGATTGGAGAATCAATAACAAAATACTCACTCTCGCACTTGTAAGTATATTAATCTTAAATATATGATATAATTTTTATATTTATCTATTTTTCATAATTTACCATATTGATGCTCCCTCAACAACAATAAAAAAGAAGAGGATATGGACGAATTGAGGAAAATGATTAGGATATTTAAAAAATACATATCATATTAACTAACTCAACTAATATTCTTAATCTAATCCAATAAGATAAATATGTCTTATATTAAGGACTGAAGAGAGTATTAATATAAGACCCAGTTGATTAACTTGAGAAGATTAAGGAAGTTAAATAAATAAATTATAACATATATTACATAATAACTTTCAAATACTTATGTATATCATTATGTTATGTATCAGTTTATAAATGTTTAAAGTAACTTACTTAATTTCATTAATCTTTCTAAATTAGTCAATTGGGTCCTATATTAACAGCTGAAAGTAAATATTATACAACATCTTTAAATCCTTCTTCATAGCCAACGAAGGTTGGTGAGATGGAGTACAAATTGAGGGCAAACGAGGGACGTACCATTGCTTTGCATTTGATGACGTGTATCTAGCATAGTGCCACATCAGATTTATCAATAGCCATGTCAGAAGACAACTACCACATCATCAAGACTAGTTTTCATTTCTAATGTCACTGGCAGGGGCATAATTGCGGAATTTGAAAAGTATGAAGGCAACGTTGGCCCAAAAAGGAAGAAGGAATCAAAATAAATATTCGACAAACTAAAAGAACCAAAAAGCACATATAAGCTTAACATGTAAGTAGCGAACGAATGGTATACCGCCCATGTTGAGATACAACAAAGCAAGACGTACTCAGTGACACCTTTTCCATGTAATGAGATATTCTGACACATAAAGTAACCACAGCTTTTAGCAAAATTTTGGAGGGTGTGATGAACTCCTCGTCTGACGATACCTTTAGAGCTCTAAACTGGTGTTTGCTCGTCCTCAACTTCTTCTGCCTCATACCACCATGAAACAGGGCCAAGACCATCATGATCCAATGAACCCTATAAAATAGACAACTTGATAAGACAAGCTTCCCATAATGAATGACCTGATGAATCACACTTCCAAGACTCAATAACATGCATTGCCGGAGAGGGTCCTACCCTACGGCTATTAGTGCTAGTAGAATTGAAAGTCTTTTGCTAATAGTAAGACAGCTTTAAGATGCTAGCATAGATAATATAGTAATTATGAATTCTCCTTTCACAAAGGTTGGCTCAAACTCGTTTGGTTTGCGAAATGAAAAGGAATGAAGAACGGAGATGGAATTAAAAAGAAAAGTAACTTTTTATATATAAAATTTCATGTGTTCCCAAATAGAAAGTATTAGAAAAAGAATTAGTTGCTATCAAGTAATAAGAGATATAATAAATATTTCACATCTAAATTGTCATGCAATGGAAAGGAATTCCTTTTACTTGGTGCTAACCAAGGGGGTAATTATATGCCAACAACTCAACATATACAGAGACAACAAAATTGTCTAAGACAGTAAATCTTTCTCCTCCCCCTTTTCTCCATGAATCAATCATTACTTACTATAAAGGTTAAAACACTTACAGTAACCACCATCGGGGCAAATGGCTTTGATTCTTGTGGCTGCTCTACTGGAATTGAAGGGTAACTCACACTTTGAACCTGGAATTTAATCTGTGGCGTTGGCAACTTGCAATTAGCATATTCTTACATTCCAATCAGTTAGTTGACAGAATGTCAAAATAAAAGGAAGTGAACCTCATCATTATCATCAATAGGATATGGTTCTTCATTAAAATCCCAATACCATGTGCCTTTATTGCTGTAAATCGAATAGAAGCATATAAGTACAGCATTCAAAATTCAGATAAAAACATGTAATAATCTCAACAAAACAGAAGACAAGTTGAAGGCACTGTATCACAGTAGGTTTAAAGGTCATCTCAAAATTTAGATAAACTATATAAGCAACATCACCTATTTTGTGCTTCACCCTCAAAATGAGATGGATTGGGCATGTGATGTATTGGTACATAAATGTCATCAAAGAATCCAAGTGATACTGTCAAACGGAGGTTAACATTACAGCCACAAAGGAGCCTTTAATAAATAAGTGAACAATGAACAATCAGAAATAATAACATGATGTAAACATTGTATGGGGTTGTTAATGCGGAAAAAAAGGAGCTACATGATATATTGATATGAGAAACATTGAAGGTGTCAGATATGCATAAAAGGACATGGGAAAAATAGACAGTAGATTTGATCACAGATTCACAGTTTGAGATGAAGGGTTATTTTAATTATTGCCTTTGACACTTTTCTGGATTTTCAATCACGCTAGACTCTTAAATTCAGAATCTTTCCTACTCTTACAAATAAATTAATAAACAAATAAAGAACTAGTACATATATAAGGGAAGAAATTGAAGACAAAGACATGGGGGATTATATAATAGTCATCACCCGCCAGAAATATATTATAAACTACTGTTTATTAAGGGATTGCTGATTCAGTAAGAATATGATTATAGATACCATGCTTTGCACCTAGTAGATAGGTTAGCAATGACAACGTCTGTATGTTGTACTTTGTTAATTAACAGGAGTAAGCAACTAAGAGAAAAATGCTCTGCAAAAAAATAATACAAAGAAGCATGCATATAGGGGAAAAAACAGAAGAAATTGGAGAAAAGCTAAACAAAGTAATTAAGGAGAAAAGTGCAGTCAAGAAGTAGAGGAAAATATTGGGCATACAGCGTAAGCCATCGGCATCCGATGATAGCAATTTTGCAGTAATAATCTCTCCTACAAATGGACGGAACATGATTAAAGTAAACACGACCTACGAAAAATCAGAACAAAGTCAACACATCATTAAAAAAACTAATATTTTATTAAATAATGGCTTATAAAAGCATTATTTATATGTCTCCCGATCACAAATTTGAGTGTCTTCTGAACATCAGTTTTCTTTCGTTCTGCATAGAGCTAATGCAAGGCCAAAAAAATCAGTAAAGGCCACAGTTCATCAAATATTCAATCCCACAACAAACTTAGTGCACCGCCATGATTTAAACCTACAACAGATGATGAAAGTTCAAGGACAAATGAAGAGTTCATAAGTTAAGAACATGTACTGTATAGGTTGCAGCACCATCACCAGGGAAGATAAATCCGCCCTCAATGGATCTAATGTCATAGACAGAAATGCATAGCCCCGAATTTGCAATAACCTTCAACATCAGACAACCATATCAGCAGTGCGAATTTCATAAATTAAGCCACTCAAAAGTAGTTCATAAATAAAAATCAAAATGACAGCCCATCAAACCTTATCCAGGAAAAGTTTCTCAAGCTCCTTATGTATAGACTCCTGAATTGGAAGGCTAAGAAGATGTGGAGGTAAGCGCAAAGTGTGCTCAATTCTACTGAGGTAGAACATGAATGTGACTCCAGGCTGAACCAAATGGAGAGGCAGTCAATATTAATAATCAGGTACATTATAGCAGCGACAATCAAATACAACTACTCTACATGTAACAGAAAAAGCCCTCGACAAGGGCATAGTCAATTGGTGTCTAGCTAAGAAAAGCAATGGGCTAACTAAACTGATCGTCATTTATAGAAATTCAATTCAAGCCAAGCCAATCAAAGCAAAGGGCAAAGATAATCTGTGAAGAACAAAGAATGACGACAGAACTCGAAGGCAGGCAACCAGAAAAATTAAACTTGGGCAAACTAAATAGAAACTCAACTTAACTCAAAACAAAGTATCAAAATCAAACAGAAACTCGACTTAACTCAAATAGAAGGACTGTAGGTGAGTGAGGAGTTATCCCCACCTTTATATGTATATATATATGTCGACGTCGAGTGGATCAGTGGAGTGAGTGAGACAGTGGGAATGTAGGACTGGAGGAGTCTAGAGCGACGGGGGGTCAGACGAAGGTCGAAGGGTAATGGAAGCCAGAGGAGATGACAACTGGACTGAGTAGAGCTGCGAGTGCGAGAGAGGAAACGTTCACTGGCCGGTTCAGACTTCAGGATTAGGATCAGAAATTATAAAATTTAAAAAAAAAAAAAAAGGCTAGGCCATGGATTAGCGGGCGATTCGCAAGTTCGAATGTAAAATTTAAGAAACGAACAAATGTCCAGTTTCCAACAAAATCAAATGAAAGACCAAGAAGAAAATACATTCTCAACTCACTGGTAAGAAAGACTGTCAATGCTTCAGGAGAGTCTGAGTTTGAAGGTAGAAGACGGCCGTCGCCGTCGTTTTGCTGTGGGATTTCGACCTTGGGCAAGCGAGGGTAATCAACCGCAAAAAAATCTATCGCGAGGGTTTTGGTGTTGGTGGTATCTCCCTTAATCTCTCGGGGCCGAGGATCCCTGAAGACGAAGCGAAGATGCCTTCCCCCAAGACCTTTAGAATCAAGAAGAAGCTGGCCAAGAAGATGAGGCAGAACAGGCCTATTCCCTACTGGATCCGCATGAGGACCGGCAATACCATCCGGCACAACGCCAAGAGTCGACACTGGCGCCGCACCAAGCTTGGATTCTGAGCTGCTTGCCTGTGCTCTCCACTCCAAGTTATTATTATTTTGTTTCCTTTTTTTTTGAGTAAAAGGGGGTATATTATTCATATAGCAACAATAGAAACATCAAGTGTCTGACAACTACATATTAAAGCTTGGAACAGACCACATCTAAAAGACCACGAAATAGTACACTAAAGCACACAGTGAACGGATTTCATAAAGAATTCAAGCTGTTTAAAAGGTTCCGGGCTGATGATGTGTGGGTCACCAATCCTTCCACTTGCATGAGGATGTCCTGTACAGTAAATGATTCTCCAGCGAACAGCCTTCTGTTGCGAGCTTCCCAGAATTTCCATGTTAGTAAGCCAAACTGGAGGATCCAATTCTGACTTGCTTGGCGTGGGTTAATGTTGGTGATCCACCATTTCTGGAGCGGTTTTGACAAGAAACTGCAGAGCCTATTTGGTGGTATAAGGTGCTGCCAGCATGCAACAGCAAGAGTGCATTTCCTGAATATGTGATCAATATCCTCTAAGCCATTTTGACAAAGTTCACAAGTTGCATCAGCTGTGAGGTGTCTTCTTGCTCTTTCCTTGTTGGTAAGGAGCTTGCCTTTGTATGCTAGCCACAGGAATGATCGAACTCGCTGAGCTCCAGGCCAGGACCAGATTAGAGTCCAACTCCGAGACTCGGCATTCCATGACTCCTCTTCCTTCAGCTGGTATGCAGATGACACCGAGAAGGACCCAGATTTGCTGCGATCCCAGAAAACCTTGGCGGCATCATCTGAGGGTGTTGGGGGTGGCGTACATGCAATTAAGTGAGTAATTGCCATGGGGAGTTCATGTTTAAAAAGGCCCCAACACCATTGGCCATTACGATCAACAAAATCAGCAATCGGGAGTTCAGAGTGGGGGGCTTGTATTTCCGTGAAGGCTAGATTTATTAATGGACCAAGATCACCAATCCAGCTGTCTTTCCAGAATTTAACTTGAGTACCATCCCCTGGCTTCCACTTGAGACCTATGTGTGTATCAGGCCAAGCTTTGGCGATACTACGCCATGTATGAGAACAGGCCTTTGTGTTGAATTTAAAGCTAGAAGCTGCTGACCAACTATATTTGGCTCGAAGCACACGTACCCATAAGAGATCCGGCTGGCTTATCAACTGAAATCCCAGTTTCGCTAGAAAAGCGCCATTTTGGCTTTGGAGTTTCCGGAGACCGCAACCCCCTCTTGCAATCGGTTGACACATTTCTTCCCAAGAGACAAGAGGAATACCTCGGTGTGCCTCGTCTGAACCCCAAACAAAGCTCCTGATTAATTTTTCTATGTCTTGACAGCAGGAGGTTGGTAGCAACGAAGTTTGCATGGCATAGTATGGGATGGTGGATAGTACTGATTTAGCAAGGGTGATGCGGCCTGCCAAGGATAATGATTTGGCTTTCCAATTTGATAGTTTCCTCTTGACTCTCTCTACCACATAGCGATAAACATCCTTTGTGACCCTAGAGTGGAGGAGAGGGACCCCAAGGTACGTCCCGAGATGTTCAGTTCTGGAGTAGCCAAGTCGTGCACATATATCATCTGCCTCATGCCGCTTAACATTCCTAGAGAAGAATATTCGAGTTTTTTGTTGACTGATGGCATGCCCTGAAGCATTGCAGAAATCACCAAGAATCTGTTTAATGACCCCGACTTGTCTTGATGCCGTTGAGCTGAAAATGACCAAGTCATCGGCAAAGAAAAGGTGAGAAAGCTTAGGACCCTGTGAACCCATTTTAATAGTTTCCCAATGACCACAAGAAACAGCAGAGTCGATTGCTTGGGACAGACGTTCCATGCATAGGACAAAGATGTATGGGGATAACGGATCGCCTTGTCTTATGCCCCTAGAGGGATGGAAAGTGCTGGTAGGGGAGCCATTCCAAAGGACCTGCATCGTGGGGGTGGTGATGCAATGCATAATAATTCTAACAAGGCTATCCGGAAAATTAGCGTCTCGTAGTGTGTCTTCAATGAAACTCCATTTGAGACGATCAAAGGCTTTTTCCAAATCAACCTTGATTGCCATCCATCCTTTCCTTCCCCCCTTCCTTTTCATAGAGTGAATGACTTCCTGGGCAATAATGATATTATCGGTGATATTTCGGCCCGCTATGAAGCTTGACTGGAAGGGGAGGATAAGCTTTGGTAGGAGACCTTTCAGACGATTAGATATAACTTTGGTGAGGACTTTGTAAGCTACCGAACATAAGCTTATGGGTCTAAATTCTCTTAATGATTGAGGTCTCTCGACTTTAGGAATGAGTGTGATGAGGGTTCTGTTAAGGAATGGGTCAAGAGATTCCCCCTGAAAGGTGCTGGCAACCATGGAGTGCAGGGATAGTCCCACTTGGTCCCACTGATTTTGATAGAAAAAAGCATGGAGTCCGTCTACCCCTGGTGCCTTTAATGGCTTCATGGCAAAAAGAGCTTGTTTAACTTCTTCAACGCTGACTGGAATTGTTAAAGGGTCCCACTGGGAAGATGAGAGCTGGGGAAATAAACCTCTAATATTGTAGGGGTTCACTGGATTGTGGTCATCAGAGTATAGCTGTTTAAAAAATTGCTGCGCCATAATATGCAGAGCATCATCATCGTTGACCCAAACTCCATCATCATTTTTTAGGGAAGAGATACGATTGTTCCTTCGCCGAATTCTAGCCTTGGTATGATAATACGAGGTATTCCGGTCTCCCAAACATATCCAGTTACTACGTGATTTCTGGATCCAAAGTAGTTCCTCATTTAAACAGAGATTTTCGTATTCCAGACGGAGGGTTTGCTCGAGAAGGAGGAGGTGCTGGGACAAGGGCCTTTCCTCGAGGGCCTTTTGCACTCCTAGAATCCGAGCTTTGAATCTTCGTTTGCTCTTCCCAATGGATCCAAATATATCCCTGTTCCAGATTGTGGCCGCACTCATAAAGCTTTGAATATTTTCTGTCAAACTCAAATTTCTGGACCAATTGTCGGAGACCAATTGTGGAAAAAGAGGGTGATTAGTCCAAGCAGCCAAGAATCTAAAAGTAGGAGAGCTCATACCTGAATTAGTATTTAAAAGGCCAAGATTCAGTAATAGCGGTCTGTGGTCCGAGTTTATCTGTGGCAAGTGCAGAACCTTCGAATTAGGAAAGTGATGAATCCAAGACGTTGTTGCTAGAGCTCTATCCAATCGGGCTAAGGTGAGGCCACGTCTCCATGTGTAGAGTGGTCCCGCATATCCCAGATCCACAAGATTATTAATCTGACAAAAGAAGTGGAATAAAGGGCAGCTTTTCCGGCCATGTATGGCACTTCCTTTCCTCTCGTGTGAGAATAACGTGGCATTGAAGTCACCTGCGAGAGCCCATGGATCGGTATTATTTGCCATGAGAGTTGAGAGATCGGACCAAAAGTTTGAACGCAGTTGGGGGTTGGGACTCGCGTACACAGCAGTAAACAGGAAGCTTTGCTGATCATTCCTCAAGGTGATGCGGGAATGAATGAATTGGCGATGGTTGGATAGGATCTCAATATCGACTGTATCATTCCACAACATCCAAATTCCACCTGAAAAACCAGAGGCTTCAATTCTATGAGAATGTGTCATTCCAATTTTTTTGATAACTCTGTCCGCTTTTAGACCAGAGATTCTTGGTTCAACAAGGACAACCACTGTGGGCCGGTGGTCACTGATAAAAGATTTGAGAACTGCATGAAATTTGGGGGCGACGGCGCCTTGACAATTCCATATGAAAATAGACATAATCATAAATAAATAGATAATTATAGAGTGGGCAGATTCATCAGCTCTCCATAGAGGGCAGCATGTCTTCGTCTTCGTCCTTGTCATGTGCATCAGTATCATCACTTTGATCGCCAGAGTTGACGTCGCAAGGCCGTTCATAGCTTTCCAGAGAATTAATGATTGCCTTGAGAGTTTCATCTGCTAGTGTCGGGATTGGGTCTTTGGATTTGCCTTTGGGTTTCTTTAGCAGAATACCCTGATGGGGTTTCGGATTAATTGAATTTGTGGGCGGGTCTGGTGGGTGTGGTTGGATGTTCTCCTTTCCTAAGTTGGGGGTTGGGCTTGGGGAAGTTTGGGTCTTTGGTTTGTATATGGGCTGGAGGGTGGTTTTTGGGCTGGGAAAGGATACGGTACTGTGGAGATTTGGGTCAAGGGAGGTTTGTGGGGTCTGTTGGGGGGTTCGAGATCTCGCTTTGTAAATTTTGCTGGAGGGTGTGGTGGTCTCGTGGTCAGATCTAGGGGGGTCGGGGTGGGTGTCTTGGATGGTGTAGGATTTGGTCTAGGAGTGTGCGCCGAAGGTTTCATAAGAGAGGTATTTTTCCCCTTAGCTTTTGCTGGCATAGGATTAGCAGAAGGTTTGACATTCCCAAGTGCATGAAAGCTGGGTGCAGCGCCATCTGATGTGTCAGTCTCATCCCCCAATAAATCAAATTTGTTACCTTTTGTGATCTCTTTTGGGGGACTGTGATCCTGTCCTTTCCTATCAGTCGTACTCTTTCGTCGTCCCCTCCTTGGAGCCATCATCCAAGCGCCGTATAGAGCATCAGTGTTTGACGTCATCTGCATCGGGTTGTCCTCCTTCATCGGCGGAACTCCAGTGCTCACCGGAGATGTTTCTATTGTGTTCACAACGTTCTTGAGAGGGCATACATTTTCAAGGTGACCATATTTTCCACAACCATAGCAAATGGTCGGCAGCCCTTCATACTCCACAAAGAAAACTTGTTTATCAACTTGGATTTTCGCTGTTAATGGGCGGGAGAGATCAATGAGGACCGCCATTCTTGCGAATTTGCCTCGTTCCCCTGAAGCCGTATTATAATCTATACGCAGGACCTTTCCTAAAACTTCGCCAATGGCTCTAATCACACTTTTCTTGTAGTAGTGCACTGGTAATCCTGGGATCCGTACCCAACCCATGACTTGTGACGCTGTGTGGGTGAGTGGGGAGAACTCCGGCGACCAAGGTTGCACAGTGAGGTAATGCCCGAAGATCACCCATGGGCCGCCTAGTAGGACTTCCTGGTAGTCTTTCTCAGTATCAAGCTTTGCGATGAAGCAGTTGTTCTCCAGATCAGTTAGGTGGACTGGGCCCGACAATTTCCAAAGGCTCACCACTTTATCTCTGAGATCCTTGTACCGGATATTGCGTCCGAGCATCTTGACTACTACAGCGTATTTCATGCTTGCGTTCAACAGTTGGTGGATTCTTTCTGAGAAGGAGATACGGGGGAAGGGACCTTCCTGGTCAACAGTTATGTCTCCTTCCTGAAAGGTGAGATCTTCGTCCTCCTCTGTTTTTCGGTGGTTAAGATTCATCAACATGTCTTTGAATGAAGGGGCAGACTTTGGAGCTTCATCCGCCTACATTTCATCCTCCGATGGCGACAGTGGGTCGTAGGACAGCATATCGGTGTCGTCGGTGACGAGTGAGTTCCGTATCTTCACTTTTTTGGTTGAGCGGTTGTCTTGTGGAAGTGGAGGAGATTCCTCCTTTTCTTGAGTCTGGATGGCGATTGCGTGGACTTCTCTAGGGTCCTCCACGATCGGCGGGTCCGGTGGTTCCATAGCTTCGTCTGGTTCAGTTTCAGTGTGGCTGTGAACAGTCGCTCTCTCTCTGCTTCGCTCTCGCTCTCTCATCGTTTTGTTTCCTTTTTTTGGGGATTTTGTTAGGCTTTAGTTTTTAAACGACGATTTGGGACATGTTTTTGCCTCTATTCCAAAGAATTGGTACGTTACAGTTCAAAAATATATATATATATATCTACCGCGAAGAACTTGGGGCGAATCTTTTTTTTGTTCCTGCCAGTAAATTGGGGCGAATATATTATTATTATTAACAGTTATTGAAAAAATTATCCATCTGGATTTTTTTGCTCGCGTATTATAGGAGATTTAACGATAGCATGACTAAGGGTTTCTTTACGAAGTTTAAAATGAAAAGACAATTTTATTAAAAGTAGAAATGATAACCCAATTATTGCGCTTATATTGCTAAGTAAAGACACAACAAACCTTCCTCCACCTCGTTGTTACGAGGTGAAAAATGATGAAAGAATGTGGGTTATCATAGAATCTTTTATGTTTTTGAATTGTAAGGAAAGATATTCAGTTCATATTAAAAAAAAAAACAACAAACCTATAAACTCGAGACCCACGAAAACGCAACATAATAGTCAAAGCTGTTAAACCAATCACAATGTTGCGAGCTTGAAAAGATGATTCCAAGGGAAAAGCAGATAACCACGGGTACTAAATTGAAACACAACAATTGTCCAAGCTGAAACAGAAAAATGGAAGAAAAAGCATAACATGGCATTGTCATAACAATAATGAAAAGCAACAGCATAAGTCATTCAAGTACTAAGTGCTTGTTTAGATTGATGGTAAAAACTACTTTTTCGACGTGATTTACAGTGTATAGGATAGGTATGTGAGATAATTTTTATGTCAAATTACGTGAACTTATTTTTCTAACGTTGTCTCAATTAGGCGCTAAGGTTACAGAATGCTGGCGGCTGAAAAAAAGAAAGAAATAGAATGCTGAAAAAACTGCTCTTGCAGTATAAATTATGCTCGTTTGGATTAGCAACTGGAATGCTTAAAAGCAGTTTTTCAATCGTGATTTACGATATATGACGTAAGTATGTGAGAGAAGTTGTGTGTCGATTTACGTAACAAATAGCTTATAATAAATCCGATCGCTAAAACAAACATGTCAATATATTAAGCAGAGAGCAAAATGAAATTGGCGTTTGAAGAACTTATAAGTGTTTTTTCACATAAATTGAAACAAAATTCCTCTTACATATTTACCTCGTATGTAACGTCCTGATTTTTATTTTTAGAATATAATTATAATTTAAAAATAATTATGAAATTAATAGTATTTTTTGGGTAAAAAGAAAAGAGGGATTTAGTTAAAATATGTTTTAAAAAATTATAATAATAATAAAATATATATGTAATAAAAATTAATAACTATAAAATATATATATATATATAATATAATAAATAATTATTATATAATATATATATATATATATATATAATAAATAACATGTGGGCGTCTTTGGCGCCCACAAGTGGAAAAAAAACTGGGGGAAGGCACAAAAGTGCCTCCCACCATTTAATATTGAGATTGTGGGCAGGCGCCCACAATCTTAAAGGAAAATAGGGGGCGGCACTCAATGCCCCCCACTGTTTTCAAGAGGACAGGGATATTATAAATACCCTCTATTCCCTCTTTCTCACTTCACACAATACAAGTGTGAAAAAAGGTGTAGAGCGAAGCACTAGTAGAAGTATTTTTATATCTTTGGAGATTGATAAAGTACTCAATATTATTAATCATCACAAAATTATTATCATAAGAAAGAGAAAATTATTTAGAACATTTCCATGAAAAAAATTTTGAGATGAGAAGTAATATTGAATACTTTATCGATCTCCAAAGATATGAAAATACTCCTACTAATACTTCACTCTACACCTTTCTTCACACTTGTGTTGTGTGAAGTGAGGAGGAGGGGATATGGGGTATTTATAATACCCCGTCCTCTTCAAAACGGTAGGGGGCACTGAGTGTCTCCCTCTGTTTTCCTTTAAGACTGTGGGCGCCTGCCTACAATCTAAATATTAAATGG
Source organism: Inga laurina (assembly GCA_963855925.1). Lineage (NCBI taxonomy): Eukaryota > Viridiplantae > Streptophyta > Magnoliopsida > Fabales > Fabaceae > Inga > Inga laurina. The sequence goes on from OY979709.1 coordinate 57,628,855, forward strand.
TGGGACAATTGTAACATCCTGATTTTTATTTTTAGAATATAATTATAATTTAGAGACAATTATAAAATTAATAGTAATTTTTGGATAGAAAGAAAGAAAGATTTAGTTAAAATATGTTTTAAAAAAATTATAATATATATATAATAAATAACATATGGGCGTCGTTGGCGCCCACAAGTTGAAAAAAAAATTGGGGGAAGGCACAAAAGTGCCTCTCACCATTTAATATTGAGATTGTGGGTAGGCGCCCACAATCTTAAAGGAAAACAAGGGAAGACACTCAGTGCCCCCCACCATTTTCAAGAGGACGGGGGTATTATAAATACCCCCTATCCCCTCCTCCTCACTTCACATAACACAAGTGTGAAGAAAGGTGTAGAGTGAAGCACTAGTAGGAGTATTTTCATATCTTTGGAGATTAATAAGGTGTTCAATATTACTTCTCATCTCAAAATTTTTTCATGAAAATGTTCTAAATAATTTTCTCTTTCTTATGATAATAATTTTGTGATGATTGGAGAAAATTTTAAGATTATGATTTTGGATAAATTTGAGTTTCGTTAATATAAAGCTATAGGAATGTAGAGGATAACTAATAGTTATTTTTAATCAAGTTACTTTTGTTACTTAGTTAGCATATAATTTTATAATGAAATCTTTATATAATTAAATTATGAATAATTCTATATTAGGCTTCTTAACCGATTAAATTTAGGTTAAATAATTTATTTGGATTATTAGAGGTATTCTTGAGGTTTTAATTGGTTTAGATTTTTTAGGATGGTGATTTTTAATTTAGCCATTTTATAAATTGATTATTGTAGATTGATTTTTGGCGTGTATTTGAGCTCTTGGATTAGGAGCTTGTGATTATAATTTTGTTTTGGCGAAAGGTAATCACTTTCCACTTATTAAGTGTGTTGGTATGCTGTTTGTGAGTATTTTGTAAAATGATTTAAGTTTGGAAATGATATGTTGATATTTACTCCAATGAGTAAAGGTTTATTGTGATTGAGAAAGTTATCATTATATGGTGAAATATTTTGATATAAACTAGCTTTGTGGAATTTTATGATTTGAAATGAAAAATATGTATATATTCGGGAAAATCCCATTGAAATAATTATTGATAAATTATTGTGATAATGGGTTTGGGATAAGATGGAGTATATTATTTTACCACGTGGTATAGCCTCCATTGGTGCACGATGGTTGGCTGTCTATTGTCCCACCAGTTTCAATGAGGGACTGCCCCACCAGTTCAACGAGGGGTTGCGACACCCCACCAATTCAATGAGGGGAAAGACCCATAGTCTGGGCACGTGCTCTGAGGGTTTTGGCCGATCCTCATCACGTGACCAGCGAGCTTTTTGAGTGGCCAGTCACATGGTTAGTAACTTAGCCTATGGGTTTAGTCGGCGGAAATAAGGCGATTCGGTTGAATTGATGGGAGGCAATGGGAATTGTAATAAAAAATTTATGTATAAAACCGTGATATTGAATTTTTATCAATTATAATTTGCTATATAAATTGTTCCACTTAGCACCTCATGAACACGTGTTAGCATGTGTAATGAGTCGGATAGCTGGTTACTGAGGCTTTTGTCTCACCCCGTTAATTTAACATTTTTCAGGTGATATTTCACTTGCTGGGATGTCGGGAGGAGCTCCTGAAGCATAGATATATTTCCATATATATCTGTATAGCATCTTATAGTTTATTATGTGTTGAATGAATGTATATTGTCACTTATTAGGGACCATATTTTGTAAACTCTAAATTCGTCCACATACTTTGTTTATCATATAAAGTTGGGTGACTTTGGTTTTGAAAGGAAAATTTTTGATATGATAACGGTAGGATTAATTTTTGCCAGGATTAATATTTAAAAGATGGGTTTTAATATTTTCTTTGTAGGGACTTAAATCCTTTATTACTATGGTAGAGTTTTCAAATAGTTAGTTGAACTCTTTTCTACCATGGTAATCTTTAAAAAAAATGAGTAATTTTTAAAGATAAGTTAATATTATAAAATTAAGGAGAGGATTTTATAATTTGGTATCAGAGCCAGGTTTCAATCCTAGGACATGTGGATTATGGGCCCACCACGCTTCCACTGCGCAACTCTGATGGTGACATCCGATAAGGGGCCTTAGAAATGGGGGTTGTACTTGGCACCAAATCAATGGAGAACTCGACCTCCCGCTCCGGAGGCAGTCCTGATATCTCTTCTAGAAATACCTCACGATATTCTTTTACTACATCGATATGACCGATCCCAACTTCTCTAAAAATTAATAATAATTTAGAGATAATTATGAAATTAATAGTAATTTTTGGGTAAAAAGAAAAGAGGGATTCAGTTAAAATATATTTAAAAAATTATAATAAAAATAAAATATATATGTAATAAAAATTAATAACTATAAAAAATATATAAAAAATAATTATTATATAATATATATATATATATGTATGTATGTAAAAAAATAATATATTAAAATATATATATATATATATATATATATATAAAATATATAACATGTGGGCATTATTAGCTTCCACAAGTGGGAAAAAAAACTGGGGGAAGGCACAAAAGTGCCTCCCACCATTTAATATTGAGATTGTGGGCAAGCGCCCACAATCTTAAAGGAAAACAGGGGGAGGCACTCAGTGCCCCCACCGTTTTCAAGAGGACAAGGGTATTATAAATACCCCTATCCCCATGAGGATGCATCCCCTTGACGTGTTTTAAATCCATGGGAGGTGATGAGGATCCCAAAGCAAACAATATCTAGGGTGAGGGCTGGGATGTTGCAAATGATATCAAAGGCGTAAGGATGTTGCAACTGGTATCAGAGCCATGCTCAGGTCGATGTGGGTTAACAGATACTAGGGGATTCAGATCAATGTTGCTGTCCCTTTCAACGATAACTGTTGAAATCAGAAAGACCACTGACCGTTAGATAGAATCACCTTTATATTATCTTTACATATAACTCTCCGTTCAATTCCTGGAACTTTACATATCATTCGTCTCCCTTCATCTTTGTTATTCTAAGAACTTTGCCTTCATCTTTATTCAATTCCTGGCACATATCTATTACATATCTCTCATCTCCCTTCATCTCTGTTGTTCCAAGAACTCTGCCTTCATTTTTATTCAATTCTTAGTACATATCTATCATTCTGCCTTCATCTTTGTTTTCAATTCCTGGAATTTGACAATTCACTTTACCTTCATCTTTATCTACCTCGCTCATATAGGGAAGAAACTATGGCTAATGAAGGAGCATTAGTGCAATCGATCAATAATAAAGTGAATGATGATGATGTTGTCCTTCTATTGGTGCAACTCTCACATATGTTGGACATACTAAATTCTGAAGATATAAAGAGCGTATTATTGATTTTTAAATGTTCATGGACACCTTCGCTTACTAAGACTCCAACCTTAACTTTAAAAGATTCACAAAATCTTTTTTGAAACAGCCGCTGACGGTGAATAGGAGAAATGGGGGCTTTTTAGAAATGAAGCTCGCCAAAGAAAAGAAAAAATTTGAGCTGTCGATAATGAATGGCAATGACTTAGCGGAGTTTTTGTGTGCTAAAGATTTTATGGAAGGGGATCCCATCCGTATTTGGATGCTCCCAATAAAGAAGCCTTTATTGGCTTTCGTCTTTTTTATATTTTTTAAAAAACCCACGAAAATACGTTCATCAAATGGCTTGGCTTTCAACATCATACTCGTCATAATAGGGTAAGTTCTTGTTACCTTCATCAATATGTTGTAAGGGTTTGGATGCCTCCCCTCGACGTGTTTTAAATCCATGAGAGGTGATGAGGATTCCAAAGCAGACAATATCTAGGGTGAGGGTTGGGATGTTGCAAATGGTATCAGAGGCGTAAGGATGTTGCAATTGGTATCAGAGCCATGCTCAGGTCGATGTGGGTTAACAGATACTAGGGGATTCAGATCAATGTTGCTAGTCCATTTCAGCGATAACTGTTGAAATCAAAAAGACCACTGACCGTTAGATAGAATCGCCTTTATATTATCTTTAATATCACTCTCCGTTCAATTCCTGGAACTTTACATATCATTCGTCTCCCTTCATCTTTGTTATTCTAAGAACTTTGCCTTCATCTTTATTCAATTCCTGGCACATATCTATTACATATCTCTCATCTCCCTTCATCTTTGTTGTTCCAAGAACTCTGCCTTCATCTTTGTTTTCAATTCCTGGAATCTTACAATTCACTTTACCTTCATCTTTATCTACCTCACTCATATAGGGAAGAAACTATGGCTAATGAAGGAGCATTAGTGTAATCGATCAATAATAAAGTGAATGATGATGATGTTGTCCTTCTATTGGTGCAACTCTCACATATGTTGGACATACTAAATTCTGAAGATATAAAGAGCGTAGTATTGATTTTTAAATGTTCATGGACACCTTCGCTTACTAAGACTCCAACCTTAACTTTAAAAGATTCACAAAATCTTTTTTGAAACAGCCGCTAATAGTGAATGGGAGGAATGGGGGCTTTTTAGAAATGAAGCTCGCCAAAGAAAAGAAAAAATTTGAGCTATCGATAATAAATGGCAATGATTTAGTGAAGTTTTTGCGTGCTAAAGATTTTATGGAAGGGGATCCCATCTGTATTTGGATGCTCCAAATGAAGAAGCGCTTTATTAGCTTTCATCTTTTTTATATTTTTTCAGGGGATAGGGGTATTTATAATACCCCGTCCTCTTGAAAACGGTAGGGGCACTGAGTGCCTCCCCCTGTTTTCCTTTAAGATTGTGGGCGTATGCCCACAATCTCAATATTAAATAGTGGGAGGTACTTTTGTTCCTTCCCCCAATTTTTTTTTTCCACTTGTGGGGGCCAACGACGGCCACATGTTATTATATATATATATATATATATATTAATATATTATTTTTTTACATACATATATATATTATATAATAATTATTTTTTATATATTTCTTTATAGTTATTAATTTTTATTACACATATATTTTATTATTATTATTATAATTTTTTAAAACATATTTTAACTAAATCCCTCTTTTCTTTTTACCCAAAAATTACTATTAATTTCATAATTATCTCTAAATTATAATTATATTCTAAAAATAAAAATCAGGATATTATATCGTATACCGTAAATTACGATTGAAAAGTTGTTTTTGAATGCTCCAATCGCAATTCCAAACAAATACATTATATGCTTCAAAACCAAAAGCATAAGTCACTCAAGTAGTGGAATGCATATTATACGCTCTTGTTGATTCATTTTGGTATTTGTGATTCACTAACGATATAGTCATCGACCACCAGCATTTTTATCAAGAGGCAGAGGTTAATGAGAGGAAATAGTTCTTGAATAAGACGCTGCACTGATATTTCGTGTAATGGAATACATATTATCATTCAAAAAAAAAAAATCATTCAAAATTATGCAACTAAATAATCATAATTTTTTACCCACAAAACTTAATTTCATATTTATTTTGTAGTTAATTTTGAAGTTAAATCTGAGAATTTTTTGAAGGTGGAATGAAATAAATTTGCTGTTGAGGCTTAACTTAAATTTTCCCAAAATTTATTTCCACCCATCCAATGACGGTTGAGACTTGAGAAGGAAAGTTCCGAAAAGTCAAATAAGGCAACTCAGTGGGTCAAATACTCCGACGTTGTCCATTAAATTATTCACATAGTTATATAAACTCAGAATTGGAGGGAGAACAAATGGATGAAGAGAAAGTTGTAATGGCAAGGGAAGATGTGAAGGTAGTGAGCTTCTGGGCAAGTCTGTTTGGGAGGAGGGTAGAGTGGGCTCTGAAGCTAAAAGGCATTGAGTACGAATACATAGAAGAAGATATCTCCAACAAAAGTAGCCTCCTTCTAAATCTGAACCCGGTTCACAAGAAGGTCCCGGTTCTGCTTCATCACCAGAAACCCAGCATCGAGTCATGCCTCATCCTCGAATACATCGACGAAACTTGGATTCACAATCCCTTGCTCCCTACTCAGCCTCACCAGAAAGCCCTCGCTCGCTTCTGGTCTAAGTTCGTCGATGAAACGGTACCACTAATCAATTAATCAAACCCCATCTCTTTTTATTAGATTTTATGTACTTTCTGTTGAGCTTGTTAGGGTTTAGATTTAGATAAACTGCCTTCACAATTATGAGTTTTTGGATGGTAAACAGATGGTGGATGCTGCGTGGATGGCCATGTGCTTCAGTGGGGACGAAAAGGAGAGTGCGTTGCAGGTAGGAAGAGAATCGATGCAGAGAATTGAGGATGAGATTAGAGGGAAGAAATTCTTCGGAGGAGACGACATAGGCTACTTGGATATTGCACTGGGTTGGATCGCTTACTGGCTTCCTGTTTGGGAACAAGTTGGGTCGTTTCAGATTTTAGACCCTGCGAAATTTCCAGCGATTATGGCTTGGATCACAAATTTTCTCAATCACCCTGTTATTAAGGATTCCTTGCCTCCAAGAAATGAGCTCCTCCGTTATTACCAACGTATCAGATCTCAACTCTCTTCAACTTATGGCACTGGCTAGCTACCAATGAAGTAAGGAAAATAAGAGAAATAAGAGAAAGGAGTTCAGTTTTGGATTAGTTTTTAGAAAATAGTTTATACGGTATATGTGAAGTAAATATGGGAGAAAAATTTTATCTCAATTTATAAAAATGATTTTCTCAAACTATGATTTTGTGTTTTCCCACACATGCATATATATTGATGATATGGAACTTCAAGCAGTGTGGTGTATTTTTTTTTTTTTGGGCCAATCGTGTGGTGTATTAATGCATCAGAATTTTGAGTCTTTTTTGCATGTTGAATGCGGATGGATCTTTTTCTCAAGTGTTCAATATCGCTTTATACATAGAATTCATCTGCGGACATCTCTAAACTGATTGACCAAATTACTTGAACTAATTTCCGTATTCCATCCATTATTAATATAGGACATATTTAGAAAGTTGATTTTGGTTATAAATATCATATAAAATTTTCATATTTGTCATTCTTTTTTCAATGGTCAAAGTATACGTTTGGTCCTTTATGTTTATATCAAGGTTCATTTTAATCCTTTATGTCTAATAAGTATATTTTTAGTCCTTCAAATTTAACATTATTAATCTCACTTAACAGAAATTGCTAACTTATTAAACTTAAATAATGACTGTGCATGTCAAAAAATAAAACATGCTGATGAAGTGTGCTTACATATTAATATTTTCGTAATATAATATTTTTATATTTTAAATCATGTAAATTAAAGGACTAAAAATTTGATGAGTCAGCAATTTCTGTTAAATAAGACTTATGGCGTTAAATTTAAAGGACTAAAAATGCACTTTTTAAACATAAAGAACTAAAATGAACCCTGATACGAAGATAAAGGACCAAACATATACTTTAGCCTTTTTTAATTTATTCTTATTGATACTCCCACAACAACAATAACCAATAAAAAGAGTAGATGATAAAATTAAAAAAAATGATTAAATTATTTAAAAAAATATATGTTATATTAACTAATTTTTTTAATTTAATCATATTTTCATATTAAAGATCGGAGGAATAGCTGGATCTTCTGGCGCATGTCTCCTTCATATACTAATTATTCCCGAAGCGTTTCACGACAACATGGGGTCATCGCTGTTTCCGAGATACCCGTCTCACTTACCTGTCCATACAGCATTGCCATTTAAAATGCATGGGACATAATATTAGTTAAAAATAATGAACGTCTAAGAAATTTATTTTTTTTAAATATAAGATAGAGTTGATTTTTTTTGGATATATTAAGAAAATTAATTAAATTATTTTAAAATATTTATATTTATTATTTTTTTCTCCAAACCATTTTAACTAACTTATATAGATTGATATATAATATAAGAATACATAATATATGATATGATTAAGTAACTTATTTAATTTTATTTTTTATTAAATATATCGTTATGAAAATGATGAGTAAATAAAAAAAACGAGTTAAAAAATAAAAATACGAGAGATAATAAGTGAGAGAAAGAGAAAAGAGGTACATGCGAGTAGGGATGAGCATGGATCGGACCGGATTTGACATTAACCCGAGGTCTGGTCTTAAGAAGATCTCGGGTTGAATAAAGCAGTCCGTGGTCTAGTCTGGTCCAGCACTAACCCGAGGTCGGGCTGGACCAGACCGTAGTCTAGTCTGATCTAGCACTAAATTTAATATTTTTTTATTTTTATTTTTTCGTCTTTAGAAGGTAAAATTTGAACCTATTAAACATAATTAGGACCACAAAAATACCTATAATAATATAAAATATGTCAACAAAAATTTAAACATCATAAATCTATAAGAATATCCAACAACATTCAACAACAATAAAAAAAATATGTTGAGAAAAAAGATTTAAACATGATAAATATAATTAAGATAATAAAAATACCTGTAATCATATAAACATCATCATAAGAAATAAAAATTGATTATAAATCCTTAAAAAAACTCTAACAACATTAAATAAAAAATAAAAAATAGTATCTAAATTATAAAAATATTTTTTAAGAAATTGACCTGGACCAGACCGAACCAGTCTAGGTGGTTTGGTTCCCTGGTCTGGAACCCAGTCCAACCCGACCAGTCAGTCTGATCTAGTCTGGTCCGATTTCATTATATTACTTATTTAAACCAGACCAGATCGAATCAGACCAACTTAGATTAGATCAGACTGGACCGGACTACCGGACTTTTACTCATCCCTACATGCGAGTGTATTTAGGATTTACCGGGTTTTGAGGGGAAGAAAACGGCCACGTGTGTTTGTAGTTTATACTCTGCCTTCGACACTTTTGGTGATAACACTCGGCCCTCGCCTATTCCAGAGATGAGGGAGTAAACAAAGGGAAGTGTTACGCTCACCGCTCAGAGTTCATCGTCTGGGAAAACGGACGACAAGGCCGAGCTTGGAGCGCTTCTGCCATGGCCACGTCATCGCCCTTCCCTGTAATTCCTGCTTCTTCCTGCCAGAAAACTCCTGCCTCTTATCGCAGTGTAAAATTACCATGGCCCCTAAATACTAGAATTTCTTGGTTTCGAAAGTCCACACCGAGCACCATCGTCCGTGCCACGCTCGCCCAGAAGAATGCATTGGAGTACAGGAAGCTTGGCGACTCTGACCTTAACATCAGCGAAATCACTGTTGGTACTGTAAGTATTTTTGGGGTTATGACTTCTTTTCATTAGATAGAATTAGTATAATAGCGAATGGAAAGCTTTGTCCGTGTCTAGACCATGAAATTCCACTGTTCCTTCTGTGTATTTGCGATTTAATGAGCTGCATTCCGGGGTGTCTTCAATTCATATCTCAATTTCTACTTTGCTTGACTCGACTTTTGTTAAATAAAGCCTAAACTCAAATGCTTATGGATTTCCAGAGGAATAAAAACAGAGAGGATAAGAAGACGAAGCACAAAATGCAAATCTAAGACATGAATGTTACGTAACTTCTTTTTAAGATTCGAGTACTTTATATCCTTTTGGGCAGTCAAGAAAAATGAAAAAAAAGAATTGGCTTAAGAATGATCAAGGGGATAATTTTTGTTTGAGTTCATGCTTAGTAGAACGTAATTTGTTCTTCTTCGGATCGCTGCTTCCCAAAAATCTTTCAGCCTCATTACTCAGTGCTAGATTGATAGAAATAAGTTTCTTCCTCAAAATCCCTTTCTCTGAATAGTCAGAATATGCTTCTTTTTCACCCAGATTCATATCACCTTGGAAGCCCTGTTGCATTATAAATATGTCACTATATTTTGTGGCATCTTGTTTGGTTGTTGACGGTTGATTCATGTAACATTTCAGATGACATTTGGGGAACAGAATACAGAGAAAGAAGCTCACGATATGCTTAGCTATGCATTTGAGCACGGAATTAATGCTCTAGATACTGCTGAAACTGTAGGTTCTTCAAATCTTGGTGTGCATCTACTTCCTATGTGCTCTCACCCTCAGGCAAAAATATATCTGTTGTTCAGCTGGAGTTCATGGTTGTGCTTGAGTAATTGTTCTTTTTTAATATGTTCATAATCTTATAGTTACTTTCTGCATATTATATTTAGCTATTTCAGCTGAACTGAACATGGAAGATTCGCCAACTGGACCCTTTAGAACATATGGTGATCAAAATGTACGATTTAATAATATTATAATAGAAAAATTATCATTAGATCAACAACACTACCAAGGCCTACAAACCCATCAACTTCACTCTCTGCCTGTTGTTGCTTTTCATTTTTCTCTGATTTGCATTTGTAAAACCTATATGGCAAGGATTTATCTAAGCTACATAGACCTTCTTTTGGATCGTGTCCCTGCCCTCAGATCTATTCAAATTCATTGTTTCAATTCAGTATAGCATAATCATGTTTTGTTTTCTCATGTACCCTTTCTGATTCCTGGCAGTCGGCAGACTTTTATGCTGTCTCAGTCTAAAAGTTGGAACTTTGATTGTAGATAAAAAAATAATCGAAAAACCCATGTATCGTCTATTTTCACCATTCCACCTGAATTCTCCTCTTTACATATCCATGTTGGATTATCCAGTGACAGTTACAGTTCTGATAAAAATTGCCTCTGTTTCAGTTTTCCACTTATAAATGTCTTGCAATCCACTATTTTTAGCCATACTAACAATTAGCCACTTGTTTTATAGTATCCAGTTCCCCCGAAGCAAGAGACACAAGGAAGAACGGATCTCTATGTTGGTAGATGGCTGAAGTCACAATCTCGTGACAAGGTATTGGGCACACAGCTACAACCATCTTACTAATTGTTATATGCGCTTTTCTGACATAGGCTGCTGGCCTGTTGCCAACATTATGACTTGATAACTTCCTGTGTTGGACAACTCACTTGAGGCTAGACAGTAACTCTTAATAGTAATTATTATTTTTCAGCATATATTTCACTTTAACAATTTTTGCATATCCCTTGGCAAAAAAAAAAAAAAAAAAAAAAAAGCATATTATTAGATAATAGAATGATTTATTGAAGGTATGAATTGGAGCATTAATACTCTATACAAGCCGTCTTGAATTCAATCTTGAGACCTAGATTTAGGTTTTCTTTTGGAAGATTTTTTGCTCATGTCTTTATTGATAATCTAGAGTTTAAGACTATTGTGATCCATGTTTGTGGATAGATTATTTTAGCAACAAAAGTATGTGGTTATTCTGAGCGGTCAACGTATCTTCGTGACAATGCAAAAGTTCTGCGGGTTGATGCTTCAAATATTAGAGAAAGTGTTGAGAAAAGCCTCAAGCGCCTTGGCACTGATTATATTGATTTGTTGCAAATTCACTGGTAAGTATACCAATTGTAGGTGCTTAAATCAAGCTTATTTTTTATAATATGTATTCTTGACAATGACTACCTGTGGTGGCTGCTATTTTCTTTCAATGTCTATGAATTGGTCTTTTTTATCATATTGGAAAAATTTCATCCCAAACTATCCCTTGTTTCTCTTTCTTCTCATTAATCATCCTTTTAAAATGAATGGTAATATGCGTATTAGAGATTTATGTTGGAACCAAAATTGCTTATACTAGTTTCTAACAATAAATTTACATACTCTTGGCACATGGTCAAGATGGTGATGATGGATTGATGAACAACATCGTGCATTATTAGCTAATGTGGGATTGTTTGGATTTTACTATAGGCTTATACTAGTCTCTTTTCCGTTTTACTATACTATAGGCCAGATCGCTATGTGGGATTGTTTGGATCTTACTATGACCCTTCACAATGGAGGCCCAGTGTTCCATTTGTGGAACAATTGCAAGCTTTTCAAGAACTTATTAATGAAGGAAAGGTGATTGATTTCTATTTCTATTTTTTTTTTCTAGTTGTTTAACAGCATCTTGATGAATAAAGTCAACTTTCATTTGTAAGACTGGGGTAGATAAGAGGGAGTAACTTTTGGTTTACTTACTCATGCTTGAATGCTGGACTTGAGCACAAGAGGAGTATAGGTTTTATTTCTCAGCCCCCCCAAAAAAATAAAAAACACACTCTCTCTCTCTCACATACGCGTGTGTACATGTGTTTATGTGTGCACATGCACTTGTACTGTGGTGAAATACTTATGTTAGGCTGGAGAGAGATGTAGAAGGAAACTGAGTTTTGGCTGCTAGGTTTGTTAAATGATGGAAGTTGTCATTGGCGTTAGTTCTAACGGCCCAAATAAGCTGTGTAGACCATTGGGAGGTGTTAATTTTCTGCATCAGCTTGTGCTTGGGTTTATTCATTTTACTTAGATAACTTAAGCCACTTGGTTAGTATTGTCACAAGCTTATACACTGAGACTTCTAACAAGGCTTATCTCCCACACTCCCCCTCAAATGTAACTGAACTTGCTTATTTATTTATTCTAGTTCTAGTTATTATCTGGGCCCAATTCTATTTGCCTGGGCGCGTGTTTTATGAGTCTCAGAAGCCTCGAGTCATCAGACTCCTTATCTTCTATTCCCTTTTCTCTCTATCAGGTTCTGATCACATTGTCATGTGCGTTCTATCATGCATGCTTTTGGACGTTATTTGTAATACCAGCTATTTTTATATGAACCAGGTTCGCTACATTGGCGTATCCAATGAGACCTCATATGGGGTGATGGAGTTTGTCCATGCAGCTAAAGTTGAAGGTCTTCCAAAGATTGTTAGTATCCAAAACAGCTATAGTTTGCTTGTTAGATGCCATTTTGAAGGTTAGTCCCTATTTGACATGAATCCTATGTCATTCATATGACATATTACATCTGGTCCTAAATGTAACACCTGGTTTGTAGTGTAATTTGTACTACAAATTAGGTACTACATTTAAGACTGGAGGAGTATCATTTTTGTTGCCTTCATCTTGCTCTTGTAGCTACTATATCTTTCAACAAAAAAACACAGTATATGCCATCAAGGGGGAAAAAACATGGCATAACCTTACAAGCAATGTTAAGTTGTTCCTAAACAGGCCCCAAAAAATGGTTCGTTTTGTATCTGCGTCATTGATTATGCTGATTGCTCTTGTTGATTATGAAATAACTGATGAGATGCGGTTATTTCGCCTCCTCATGTGCACAGTGCATACAAAGTCACGTACTCAATTGACATCTTTTCTGCTCTCTGAATGACAACATTTTGTGAAGCCAGATAGTCCAAATATTTAGTTGAAAGATTGTTATATCGGCAACCTATAGCTGGTGTAAATCCAAGTAGCTAATAATACAGTGTTAAATTATAAAAGATATTGTATCATCTGGCATAGCAGGCCTACCACTACAATACCCAAAGATGGAACCAAATTTAACTCGGAGCTTCTTCAATTTAGAACGCATGCCCTGGAATTTTCCTATAAAGAAATAAAAGTCAGAGGAATTCCGGTTGAGTAGCCTTTGCATGAAACAGATAAACGAACCTTGTAAACACTTGTTCCAAATTGACATTCTGACAGCATGGCAAAATATTCCTATTTCTGGCCAAAAAAAGTACAAATTTTCCTAGTCTAAATGCTTAAATGTTCATTCTTGACCATACCCGTCTCTTGCCTTCATGATTTTGTTGTAATTTTTCCTTTCTCTTGGTCTGATTTAATTGCAGTTGATCTTGTGGAAGTTTGCCATCCAAAGAATTACAATATAGGCTTGCTGGCCTATTCCCCTCTAGGAGGTGGATCACTGACAGGAAAATATATTGATATAAATTCCAAAGCTGCAAGAGAGGGAAGGTTTAATCTCTTCCCCGGCTACATGGAAAGATATAACAAATCTCCGGCACAGGTCCGTTTTAATTTTAGGCCATGATGAACATCCTGAAGATTATAGTATTCTGGTAATAATGATCATTTTATGCTGCTAATGGCATGTGTATGAATTATAGGAAGCAACAAAGCAATATTTGGAGGTGGCCAAGAAGCATGGCCTAACTCCAGTTCAGCTGGCACTTGGGTTTGTAAGAGATCGTGTGTTTGTGACTAGTTCCATTATTGGTGCAACCTCCGCTGATCAGCTCAAAGAAGATATTGATGCTTTCATTGAAACTGAGCGCCCTCTACCACCGGAGGTCATGGCTGATATTGAACATGTTTTCAGGAGATACAGAGATCCTACTATTAACATTCTTTAATTTTAACTGCTTCCCAGATTGTATTTTTTTTTTTCAAACTGACAGAAGTATACAAATCGAGTCTTCCAAACAAAAACTATTCTATCCTCATTGGAACTCAGTTAGTCAATCTTAAATAAAGTCACTCGTAAATTATTATGAGTGTCTCCAAATGTATCATCAGATTCAGATAAGATACTGGGGAAGAAAAGGAAACTAATAATCTAGAAACTCTAATTTAATTCAAGCGCTTTTTTTTTTTTTTTTTTAAAAAGTTATTTCATCTAATGTAAATCAAGAAGACATAGTGGAGGGATTATTATGATCCAAGTACTGGTAATGAAATAGGGCCACCTCGGGCTGCCCTGGCCGAGTTGACCCGGCGACTCAAGCTCCAAAGCCTGATCTTGTGCGAGGACGATTTCCGTGGGTGGGCCAGGTTCAGGGGCAAACCGATGACAAACGGCGACGTTATGTTGTACTACCGGTTAATGCAGAACGCGATGAGCTTCAACGCGACTCGATTGTGCTGGTGCCGTTCTCGAGCGGTTGGCCCTGATGAAGACATGGGAGATGGAGGCGTGCAGGGATTTGGTGGAGATCGTTGCGGATCACGACTTCTTCTGACCCGATGGGGTCATGTTCGGGCATGATTATTTCACGGCGGCGGATAGCCGGTGCACCTAAGAAAGTAAAGATCGTCTGATTCTTTTTCTTTTTGTTTTCGGGTTGAGGTGCAAAAATACACATGAGCTTTGGTCATAGGTGCGCCCAACACCAAATGCTTTTTTTTGGAGCAAAAGTGACTACGTGGTTACATTAAAGGGGCAAAAGTCACATATTCTGTTAACCGTAGATGACAACTGTGAAATCGTTGCTAACTGAGCTAGATATACTTCCAGGTGTCATTTATTATGCCATGGACAATTGAAGACGTGTATGAACCAAAAAAAATTAAAACGTGGAAAATGGGGGTGGAATTAACATTTAAGCTTCAACAACTTCACCCCCAACCTCTATCAGCGTCAATCAAGAAGCAAAGGAGGAGGAGAAATTGGTCCAGCAAAGATGCGGCCAATGAGAAACGAGCAAACGAGAGGAAGGTCCAGTGCCTTGTCTTTAACGTCAACGACAGGTAGATGTAAAAGAAGGGTGGTGTTCTTGAGACAGCCTAGTCGCGAGGAATAGTACGGTGGTCGGAATCGGTATTGTTATCACAATTTGGTGGCTCCCCGGTGGACATCGTGGTCAGAAGCAAACCCAGGTAGGACGTTTTATGGGTGTCGCAATTACTACCAGGTAAGATTCATTAGATGTCGATTGATATGCAATTACTGGGTTCTTGATTTGTAATGGATAGAGATGAAATTTCACAGGATGGGGGCTGTGGTTTCTTCGAATGGCACGATGCTGAGTTTAGGGATAGGGAAACTGCAGTGATCAAAGATTTACTCAATGACATAGACAAGCTATATGAAGAAAACAACCAGGTTAGAAGAGGGAATGATTGTGCGAGGTTGTACGAAGAGCTGCTTGCCATTGAAGGTGAGGTGAGAAATCTGAAAGCTGGACATGAAGTTAGAGAAAGTGAAGTCAGGAAGTGGCAGTTGAAGTTCAGACTTGCATTGGCAACATTGTTACCAACTTGGTTGTGGTTGGCTATAATGTATGTTTAAAGGGGTTGTAATATTGTAATATTGGCTATAAGGAGGTTGGTTGTTCTTGTCAGGGATTGTAAAATTGTTTATGTAATGTAATGTATTAGTACAGCTAAGTTATCTGTGTGTGGTTCTATGCGATGAGCCTGTACATTTCAAAGGAAAGTAAATAGCTGATAACTAATTAAGGGTTGCATAAGCGTAGGCAAATTAAATAGTCAAGGAGAGAGACTGACGTAATAGGGATGTGGTCCTGTATGTGTGTGTGTGTGTCAAAAACATGAGACTTGAGGGTTGTTGCTGCTTGCAAGAAGAACGGTCAAAAAGAAAATAAAAGATGCGTGTCTGACAAAAGTAAGAAGACGCTAAACAAGTCATGATTCTTCTCCATGGCAAAGGTTCTTATACCATAAGCATAGGAAGTGTGCTATTGTCAGTAAGACATGGAATTTTCCTCATAACTTGCAAAGGCTGAACTAAAATTTCGGAAAAATATAAAACCTGCATATACAAAGCAGCATATAAATTGGTCTACACCTTTTGACATGTCTACACCTTTTGATATATATAAAGCAAACAGACCTTAAATTACATGACAGAAAATAGAAATTACATGATCGAGATAGAAACAGAAATGACAGTTAAATGCACGTCATTCTTCATCTGACTTGTCTTGAATTGAGGAGCCTTTTGCACTTTCTCCTTGAAATGCTCCGTCAACCACATACTTGAGGCTCTTGGGTTCTTGTACACACGGGCACATGAATGCTCATAATGCAAGTCTTCACCTGGAACCCCACATTTAACCCATATGTGGATGCATATAGTGTAAACGGGCATCCATCTTCACATATTACTTTAAGTGTCTTCTTATCACTTCGGACTATTTTGAGGTTAACTCCACGGATTATAGCATACTTATCTATAGCCCTCTTAAGCTCCTTTTTGTCCACATATGTCATTCCAACAGAAAAAAAAAGGCCTCCTAGCCGCAGATTCAGCTTCATCAAGGGCTGTTGCCTCTGTTGGAGGCCCATCACCACTTGTAGGGCCCAACTCAGAATCCTCAAGCTCACTCTCATTATCCACACACAGCTCCCCAACTTTAAATTCCTCATAGACACTTTCTTCTGTATCAGCACTTAAACTTAGCCCCATATATGTGTCATCATCACTGTCATTATCCTCAGACCCACCATCCTCTTCACCACTAGAACCACTATCTGCATCATCCTCTAAATCATCTCCTTCTACACCAGTACTTTTTTGTTTCCCTTCATCAATTGCATTACCATGACCCTCTACGTCCTCCTCACTCACAACAATATCCTCAATACCCTCAAAATCCCCAATATACTCAATATCATCAAAATCAATGTCCTCATACCCTTCTAACACTTCTATCTCCTCAATCACATCCTGCTCATTTTCTCTTCTGTTATTTTCTTCTTTCCCTCTGTCTTTTTCCTCAACTGGTCCTCCACGATTTTCACATTCTCTATCCCCGACAGCAGATAATACACTATCTACCACAGATTTATGCCCCCCACGTAACCTTGCCTTGGTCTCTTCCCACCCCTTCTTTGCTAATTATAACGTTCAACATAATTTTGTACTGACCTTTTACGGTTCTCTTCCGTTTCGCTTCCCACTTTATCCTTGCCTTTTAACCGCATGGGATGTCACTGTCACTGCAATAGACAAAATCAACTAGGGTCTTCCATGGGAATTCACTTCGACGTAAAGAAAATTAAATTTATGGGTCCCAATTGAAGTTACCTGGAACACCTTTTTGTCCCTTCTTCACCGACAGGTTCGACCTTGAATATTCTCATGTCACATGCAACTCCACTTTTCCTCTCCTGTGTCGTCCTTGTCATCAACGATTTGCCCGTTCCCGTCGCCCTTATTGTCGAATTAGATTTTCGTCAACTTCGATAAGCTCGCTATCGTCTTCGCTTCCACTCTCCTGATATCGCTTTCTCAATGTTTCGGAACCCTAAATCGATAATCCTTATAAGTTACAAACACAATAACATTTATTATAATCAGCTTTTTTAATAAATATTTCTTTTCCATTTTCCATGCCTTGTCACCATATTAATTACCCAGTTGTCTTATTCAAATGCCATATCATCATACACCTCATCCTATTTAGTCAAATTCACGGTCGTCATCTACAGTTAACAAAATATGTGACTTTTGCCCCTTTAATGTAACCACGTAGTCACTTTTGCTCCAAAAAAAAGCATTTGGTGTTGGGCGCACCTATGACCAAAGCTCATGTGTATTTTTGCACCTTAACCCTTTTGTTTTCACTTCAACTTTTAAATTTGGAAAGCAAGTAGCAGGGACATCATGCCCGCAAACGCGTAATAATAATTGTCTGTTTGAATTAGTGATGGAGAATGAGTCTTTTTTGCTAATGGTTTTTTGAAAAAGTTAGATTGTAGATGTGATTTGTGTTTGAATTGACAGTGACAGAAGTGACTTTTTCCCTAATTTTAAACTTGTTTGAATTAATGTTTGAAAAGCCTGTTTAAATAGAAAATAACTGAAAAAGGTACGAATCTTATTGAATATTACAAATATATATTATTTGAAATATCTTGTGATAATTGAACTGAAAAAATAAAAATTGATTAAATAAAAAAAGTTCAATTATATTTTAAAAAACGAAAATACACTAGAAATAAGCCCACCAAATTTAGCAGTATCAATGTGAATTGAAGCTTCTTGATTCTGATTGGTTATAAGGAAAAATGAATCATTGTGTGTGTGTGTGAGAGAGATTATGGGTCCCATACTCCTTTTTTTTTCCCTTCTTTATAATGCACTTCCACTAGGCACTAGATGTGTTCAACTTTTAATAGAAGCTCTTGTTTTTTTTGAAGCTTAGTGACACCAGACGTGTTCCCAAACGGACGATTTCACTACCATCAGGCTCCCCCCCCAATTAGGCTTCCCCCCTCTCCAAACGCATTCCCAAACAAGCTCTTAAGTAGAATGCATGATTTCTTAACTTTTCAATTTTGATTTCTTATTTATCTTGTGGTCCATTAGAATTGGAAAAAGAAAGCACTATGTAACTTCCAAGTTCCAACCGAAACGACTAAAGCTCATAAAAAGCTTGGTCAATGTGGAAGTTTGTCTGATATGAAAATTGAAAATCTCTCCCTCTATTTTTTTGTCTCTTCTTATAGTCTTTCATTTTCTAGTCATTGTCTTCTATTAGGTATACTTACACACGGGTCTATTAGAGAGAGAGAGAGAGCACTATCATTTTGGACTGAGTTTTCGACTCTAGCTCATGAGAAGTTTGGTGATTGCATTGGAATTCTATTCATATCGGTCTTGAAAATTTGCAAACCAAGAATCATCAACTGAATTGTGGAAGATTATTTGGTAAGAAAATTAAACCCTCGTTTTCCCCCTATAGTCTGTCATTTTCTAATCAATGTTTTCTATTTGTTATACTTACAAATGGATCCAGCTGCCACAATTCTCAAAGCATAAGTAGCTTGTTAGTTGTGCTAGCAATTGCAGCTGTCACTTATAGACTACAATTGTTGCTTGTTTTTTCCTTTCAACTTGGCACTGACATGATAGAAAATGCAATCTAACACAGTAAATTTAGTTACTCTAGGGTCTAAAAATAGATGTAACAAGTTTAGATCTCATGGCAAGAAAGTTGCAACAATTGATCTTTCTTATTTTTCATCGTGATGATATTGTTAAGAATGATTAAGTATGTACGGTGGTACTACATCATGAAATTTAACTTTCAGGTTGCTATTACATGTTTGAATGGATGAGGTGGGAATTTCAGTAGCAGAAAAACTAGCTGAATATTTAGTGGATCCTACTTTAAGCCAATTGCAATATTTGTTTTATGTCAGCAAAATCACTAGAAATGTTGAGACCAAAAAGGACAAATTGATATTCAAGCAAGAGAGGGTGCAAGAACATGTTAAAGAAGCCATTAAGAGGACTGAGAGAATTGATGGTGAAGTTAACAAGTGGAAGAATGAGGCGGTGATGCTCATAGCAGGAGTGGAGAAGTTGGTAAAATAATTGAGGGCCAACAATGGCTGCTTTCAAAGGTGGTGCCCTACTTGGAGGAGGTATCGTCTCTGCAAAGTGTTGGCAAAGAAAGCCCAACATATGACAGAGCTGAATACGAAGAGTGATAAGCTTGAACAGTTTTCCCATCATGTTATTGTTCTAGATATAGAGTTTCACTCTTCCAAAGATTTTGTGTTCTTTGTGTCAACAAAAATCTCACATGATGAACTATGGGAGGCATTGCAAGACGATGATAACTCTATGATTGGCTTGTGGGGTATGGGTGGTTCAGGCAAAACCACATTGGTAAAGGAAGTTGGAAAGAAAGCCAAAGAATCAGGGGTATTTGATCGAGTCATATCACAACAGTTTCACAAACTCCAAATATTAGGAAGATTCAAGGTGAAATTGCAGACTTTTTGGGACTCGAGTTGAAGGAAGAAACTGAAGTGGGGCAAGCAAGAAGAATTGTAATGAAATTACCAAGTCTAGAGAAACGAATTCTGACTATTTTGGATGATGTATGGGCTACGCTGAACTTTGAGGATATAGGTAATCCCTTTGGGGCTGAAGGACCAAGAAACCACAAAATTCTTCTTACCATAAGTTGTAAAGAGCTATGCACTTTGATGGAATGCCAAAAGACTATTCTATTGGCTCTGTTAACAGAAGATGAAGCTTGAGATCTATTTCAAACACATGCTAAAGTAGATGATTGTGCTAGAGAACTGGCTCAAGAAGTTGCTATGGAATATAAGGGACTGCCCATTACAATTGTGGCTATGGGGAAGTGCTTAAAGGAAAAGGGGCTTGATGAGGCAAATGTAGTATTGCATAGATTAAGACATTCAATGTGGATAACGGAGGGAGTGATGCTTTTACTTGTCTCAAGTTAAGCTATGATTATCTAAGACTTGTAGAAGCCAAATTGTTGTTTTTAATATGTGCTATATTTCATAAAGACCATGAAATTATCATTGAAGATCTTTTCAGATATAGAGTTAGGTTGGGTCTATGTGAAGATGTTGACTCATTTGAAATAGTGAGAAGCCAAATTATATTTGCTATAAATGTTCACATTGACTCTTCATTGTTGATGTATTCTCTCAACATCAGGAATGAAAACTGTGTGAAAATGCATGGCATGGTTCGTGATATAGCTTTATTGATAGCATCAAAAGAGCATGGTACCATTATGGTAGACTGTGCAAAAGAATTGAATGAGTTTCTTGGAGATAAAACAACAAAAGATTGCTATGCAATATCTTCATGGAATAAAAAGAATGAATTACTTCAATTTCCTTCTTAGCTGGACACTTCAAAGCTTGAGCCTCTATTGTTAAATTCAAGCAAACCCTTGGATTTATCACATGCTTCATTTGAAGGTGTAAAAGGACTAAAAGTTGTAGCTCTTATTGATGATCAATTTTTCTATTCGAAAAAAGCTGCACTTCAATTATTACAATCAATACAATGACTGTCTAATCTTCGAACTCTGCTCTTGTAGGGTTGGGATTTAGGTGACATTTCTTTTGTGGTAAGCCTAAAGAGACTTGAAATTCCTAATTTAAAAGATAGCAAATTCAAAAAAGTGCCAAATGGAATTGAAAAACTAAATCGTCTGAAATTGCTTGATTTGTCAAGGTGTATAGCAGAAGAGTGTTTTTGTAGAGAAATAGGAAGGTGTTCACAACTGGAAGAATTGTATACTTCTAGAAATCTACAACCTTCATGATATGCTATTTGTTATGAATGCTTTGTGGGTGTCCCTGCTCTTCTAAAATTGAAAAGGTATACATTTGAAATAGGGCAATGCATCATGCTTGTGTTCTCAAAAAAAGGCTCAAGAGAGTTATCATTTGGAGAGGTAAACATCTCCATCTTGAGTGCAATGATCAAGGATCTTGCACAAAGAGCAATTGCAATTGAATTTTATAAGCTTCAAGGAGGTTGCAAAAGGTTTACTCCAGATGTGATTCAAGTTGTAGGAGGTATAAATGAGTTAACTAAACTTTGTCTTCAATGCTGTTTTGAGATTGAATGCTTTATTGATCAAAGTATTTGTCATGAAGACATAGTTGTCTTTAGATTGGTTGAGTTGGTGTTGAAGTATATGGATAATCTAAAACAACTATGTCATGGTCCTCCTAATCTTAGCTTATTCCTGAATCTAGAGCGTCTAAATATTGAAAGTTGCCTTCAATTGGTCGACATGTTTCTAGCTAATTGCAACTTAGGCAACCTTAAGTTCAACATTGTCAACTGTCTAATGTTGACATCTCTTTTCCCTGTTTCTGTTTCTTGCACTCTGTTATTACTAGAAAAACTTACAATAAAAAGATGTTATGGATTGAAGCACATAATTGAGGGAGAGGATGGTGTTGACATATGGGAGGATATGATATTCCCAAAATGAAAAAAAATCTATCTGTATGTGATTGTGACCAATTAGAATTTATTTTCCCAAGCTTGTGTTCAAGGGTTTGTACAATTGAAATCTCTTTTCATTAGAGATGCTCCTCAGATGAAATTTGTATTTGGTGAACATGTGTTAGGTCCCAATAATTAGATGGGCACAAGAACAAAAATAAGATAGCAGAGAGGAGAGAATAAGAAAGCCAGGAGCCAGAATCTATAACTCAAGACTTAGAGATAGAAAAACTTCATTCATAATTCCATACTATAGAAATTTCATATCATGACTCTTAAATACTATCCCTACTGAAAATAACTGCTCTTACTGCCTTGGAACTGCTACCTCACATTTTCCACTACTTATCCCACTACATGCTACCATGAACACATGACTTCACAATCTAAACCTGACACTAATAAATAAAATAGACATAACTGACATAAAAGACAATAAAGACATACTGAAATATTTCTGCACATATTTCTTCCTAGTATATACTAGAAGTAGAGGAGTGCTCCTATCATTACCCCCCTAAGAGAGCCGCCTTGTCCTTAAGGCGGAAATTTGGGAACTGAGCTACGATGGTATCATAGGATTCCCAATTGGCTTCTTCCTCTGGTCGGCCTTGCCACTGGATGAGGAGTTCTATGTTTGGGTGCCCGTTGTGTGTGATATGGCGGATCTGCTTGACTTGCTCTGGGGTCACCTAAAACTCCTAATCTTCAGTAATAGGTAAAAGAGGTGGTGGTGTAACAGCTTGTGGATATCCATGGGCAGTTTTCAAGAAAGAGACATGAAAAATAGGGTGCACGCGGGAACTAGGGGGTAGCTCCAGCTCATAGTTGACTTTACCTACCTTGCAAAGCACTGCATAAGGGCAAAAATAACGAGGGGAAAGCTTTTCGTAGCGTCGTTTTCAGAGAATAATAAAGACCACTTACTCCGAGGAACTAGCTGCATCCATATCTTTTTAACTAATTCACAGTCGCTTAATATATGGGTTTGGGTTTCAATTTCTTGTTGACAAATATCACAATAACCCGACGCTCCATCCCATTTACAAGTTATTAAGTTTGTGGCAAGACGATTGTGCACTACTATCCACATAAATACTCGCACTCGTTCAGGAACTTGTAGCTGCCATACATTCTGCCATATATTCCTTCCCTTAACCTTGGCGGCATTGATAAGCCAGTGATATGTACTTTACACCTTTGCTTAAGTTGAATGAACACAATTTAAATCAAGATATGAACAAAACTAACCAATAAAAAAGGGGAAATCAAATCTAACTACGTTTTAGACTAAGGGTGATTCTAAATCTTATGTGGTGACTTGGATTATTATAGTCTTGATTACTTCTTAGTGTCTAATTTATCCCTTTAATTGCATTTAAACTTATATTTGCTAGTCTAGGTCTCTTATTTACCTAAAAGTGTCTTTCGATCCATTAAAAGGCATTCCAACTATGTTAATCCCTAATGTCTTAGGCGATTAGTACTTAATTAGATTAATTTAAGTGCAAGCCTAATGAGACTATGTAGGGCCGATAGGTATATGTTTATCCTACAAGTAAATTAAATCTGAAAATCTAATCCTACACGATTTAATTGAAAGTCTAGTCTCAATTCCCTATATCTAGGCTCCTTTAAAACACCAAAATAGTCCCAATCAGATTTCTCTTGTTTCAGGATAATCAAGCACACAATTAAATCAACAAATATAATATAAAAGTAATTAACGACAAAAATTATCATCCACTAATCCATAATCAAACTAAATAATCCAAAACCATGGGTTTAGCTACCTAAATTGAACATTGTCATGACCTAAATAATAGCTCACCAAAGACAAAATAAAAAAGACAAAGGAAAGGAGAAACAAAAACTTAATGCCGAATTTTCATCTGTACTGTCACTCTTCTGTATCTCCAAACTTTAATCTCCTTCCACTAAAACTCGTGCCTCGCCGTCACCAACCAAGAAAATAGAACACACCTCCCTCTTGCCATGCCTAGCATATATATAGGTATATATTGCCTCCATGCGTGCATCTCTATCATGATATTTTGGTTTATCTCTTTTTTTATTCATTATCATATAATATAAATATATTATATTGATATTTTATTCTTGCTCGAATCTTATAATATCTCCTGCAAAATAAATTAGGATATAAGTAGATTTTATATCAGAATATATTTTTATCCTATAATTAATTAAATGATAGAAAAATATATAAAAGATAATTAAATGAGTATAAAATATTAATAAATTTGATCCAATATATCTAAGAATCTACATTTATTTAATTATAAAATATATACTTATCAGCCTGTTATGCTTGCATGTCTATTTGCAATGTGTTTATTGTTATTGCTGCTGTCTTTTTGAAAGTGAGATTTAAAAAAAAAAAATCTTAACTGTAACATAGATGAATTGTTGTGCTTTCAATTGAAAACTTGAGTGTCCACAGGATTCTAGAGAAGTTGAAGATTTCCAAAGTGAGGCAATAGTAGAAGAACAGTTTCATGTTAGTGAAGAAAAAGGGACTATCATGGTCTCAAAAGTATGTTCTTTGGCTTTGAGGCATTCAACTAACCTCATGACTACTTTATGGGAGGGTCCGACTTTAATCAGCTTCCAAAATCTTTCGTCGTTAAATGTGTTTAGATGCAAAAAATTAAAGTCTATCTTCCCTTGCACTGTGATCAAAAGCCTTCCATGTTTATGGAATATGTCCATTAAAGAATGTGAAGAGTTGGAGGAAATCATATCAGAAAGATGGGAACAAGAAGAGCATGACGACTTTCCAAATCCTTCCTTGTGCTTCCCACAACTTTCCAGGCTTGAAGTCTATAGATGCAGCAAGTTGAAATATCTCTTCTCTTTGCCCTATAATGGAGATCTTGCAAAGTTGGAAGATGAGAAAATAAAAGGGTGCTCTCAGCTAGAACAAGTTTTTAGTTGTGCACTTGAAATCCGTGAGGAAGAATCCAACAAGAACCTGCTTCCTAATCTAAAATATCTTATACTTAAAGACCTTCCCAAACTCGCTCACATTTGTGCAAGTGTTCCCTTTCTGGTAAAGTTTTTATCCATAAGGATTCTTGAAGTTAAGCATTGCCCTGTGTTCCAAAAACCAGGTACGCGCATACATATACTATAGACATGCATGCTTGCATATAGACTATTTTTAGTCATGCCCATACTTGATTTAACATCATTAATTCTTTCTAGTATTCTATTTTCTTTCTAGTCTATTGTTCTTTTTAATTAGTGTACAACGTGATTCAACCTAACATTTCAAGTTGCAAACCCTGCATATTTTGCTTTGTCCTAATATTTCAGATGTTTGAGTTCCCATTGGATAATGCATATTTGGACTAATTTTAAGAATGAGAGATGATTCTTTCTAGGTGGGGAGAGAGAGTGGAGCCCACCAAAACCCATCTTTCTTTCTCTCTTCACATGTACTCCAGGCTCATCTGGAGAGAAAACCCAACAGTGTTTTTTTACATTAAATTCTCTTTAGATTTCTATCTGAAATGCTTTTAATTCAAACACCAACTTTGTAAATTGGAAGAGCCACAATTTGCATTCTCCCCTGATGATTCATTCTTTTTTTTTTTTTTTTTTTGCCCTCTGTATTTGTTGTAAATGGGATTTTAAATTCTGCAGATAATGTTGAAGAAAGTGAAGACTACGACTGTGATGATTTTTACGACAACCATGACGCCATAGAATATGAGGCTACACATCAATTTCTTCAATCGAATGCTCCCCAACCTCCTGCTGCCATGATTCGTGGTGATGATGTACATCCTCTCAATTGAAAAGGTAATTATTTGGAATATAATACACATAGTTAATATAATATCCTAAAATTAATATAATATCCCTTAATATTCGTAGAGCTCCTATGCATTGTTGTCAAACTCGCAAATTGACTATGTGAGTTTACTGTTTTTATGATTCTAGCTTACAAAATTGAGTCGAGTCGCAGGTAAACTCGTGCCAATTGTAAATTCCGTCAAACTTACGAGTTTATACATCAAGTTTACCATTTTTATGTTTTTAACATACAAAATCGTGTTACCTTAATCTTATATTTATGTTAACTTTTTCGATTTGATCATGTTCAATGACTTTATATATAAATTTTATAGAAACTTCTTTATTAAGTATTTCCTACAGTCATAAATATAAAACAAAGTTGACCTTTTTTTTTAAGAGATTAAGGAAGTTAAATAAGTTATTTAATTATATCGCATGTGTTTGATATCACTTATTTTTGGACAATAAGTCCTTATTACGCAAGCCGAGATAAAACTCCTCTCACATACTTATCTCGTATACTGTGAATTATGATTTATAAGCACTTATTACTAAAAAATAAGCTATTCCAAACGAGCACATCGTATGTTATGTATCCTTATATTATATATTAGTTTATTAATCAAACTAATTAGTTTCGAGAAAAAATAAAAATAAAAATATTCTAAAGTAATTTAATTAGCTTCCTTAATTTCTCCAAAAAAAGTCAACTTTGTCTTATATTTAGGACCGGAGAGAGTATGATATAGTATGAATGTTGATATATTTAATTTCAATTATTTGAGCTTAAAATATATTTAAATCAATTTTTTTGTCATTTTTTATATTTTAGTTGTTTAATTATAGGGTTAAGGTGCAAGAATACATATGAGTTTTTTCCAAAAGTGCGTCCAATACTAAATACTTTTTTGAAAGGCAAAAGTAACTATGAATTTTTAAAATAGGTGTAAAAATACATATTAACTGTTTGCTTGAAATTGACTGAAAATAGTGACATGGAAGGTGACGTGAATGATTAAGAAACAACTTAGAATAATAATTTGCTAACTAGGTCAGGGAAATTAATTTTCACCTCATCACTTTATCTCTACCTAACACTTCTTCTCCTCTCCCTCTCTCTTCCGAAAGATGTGATGAGGTGGAGATAAAGGGTTAAGTGGAAATTAATTTCTTTTACCCAGTTAGCAAATTATTATTCCAAGTTAAAGAAATATTTACATACTCTAAGAGTACTCCGGAACTTTATCGAAAGAAAATATAACAACTCATATCATTTTAATCCTAATTGGCCAATGTATTATCTAAAAAATTCAAACTTTGTATTGTTTTTAAGAAAAAAACACCTTAATTTTTTTAAAAAAAAAAAAAAAGACCCAAAAAATGATCAGCTAATACTTTTCTTAAAAACAAGATAAAATTTGAATTTTTTTAGATGAGTTATCAACCAACTAGGATTAAAATGATATGAGTTGTTATGTTTTTTTGGACAATGTTTAGATGACATGGTATTCTTAGGGCCTATTTGGTGTGAGGGATTTGGAGGAGAAGGGAGGGGAGGGAAAATTTTTATGAATTGAATTTTAAAAGATTGAAGAAGTGGGGTAATAAAATTTTAATAAATAGAATATATAAGATAAAAGTGTAAGAAAAATTAATTAAAAATTTTAAACCCCACTTCTCTAATTTTTTTAAATTCAACTCAAAAAAATTTTCCCTCCGCCCACTTCCCCTCCCCTCCCCTCAGACCAAACAAGCCCTTAGACTATGTAAGTATTTCTCTCCAAGTTTTTCTTAATCATTCACGTCATCCTCAATGTCACCATTTTTAGTTAAAAAATTCAAATAGTTAACTAATGTTCAGTGTGTATCTTTATACCTAAGTTGGAAGTTCACATTTACTTTTGCCCCTAAAAAAACAATTGTGTTGGGTACATTTTTAGGAAAATGTCATGTGTATTTTTGCACCTTAATCTTTAAAAAACTTAAACAAATGGTCAATTAGTGGTTAATGTGTATTTACACTTACTTTAAAAGTTCATAATTACTTTTATTCTTTAAAAAAGTACTTGGTGTTGAGCACACTTTTAAAAAAATCCCATATATATTTTTTCACCTTAACCCTTTAATTGTACACTATTAATGTCTATTTAATTATAAAAATAAACTCTTATAAGTTTATGATACTAATTTACATCATTGTCACGAGATTGCTTAAACTTGCAAGTTTAACAACCTTGCTGCTATATACACCGTAAATAAATTGTGAAATAATCTAACCCAGAATTCCTCAAAATTAGTGTATTTGTACTCTCTTTTAGTAGTCATCCTTAAGTTAAATGTATTTTCATCCTATTTATAAAATTATATCGGTAAATATAGCCATGGATAAAGAATCATTGAGGGAATGACCTGTAAATATAATAAAAAATTAAAAGCAAAATAATTAAAACAATGAATTTTTCGAATGACCCTTTTCTATTGTGTTTTGTTTGGTCATTTCACAAATAAATATCTTTTCCATCAGATATAATCGATTGTGTCGACGGATGTAACGAGAAGAAGAAACATTCTAGAAGCCACCATGACTATACCGGAGCTTGTTCTCTAGCGGTGGTGTACCTACTGGAGCCTTTCACTTCGTCATCGGCTTCCCCGTATGTAAAATCCTTGGCTAGACCGTTATGTATGGCACAAGTTTGAAATTGCATCACCGTCTGTGTATGGGTTGTTACATTCATGAGTCATGTTGTTGCCAATTAATTCTTAGGCCTTGGTACTTCAACTTTGTTTTTACTTTTATTTATCAATGTTCGCATGTTTGAAATTGTATGACTATATGTGTTGTTACTCTCTTGAGTCATGTTTTTGCCAATTGATATATATATTATGATACTTCAACTTCTTTTTAATTTATTTAGGGAAACTTACTTCAAGGCAAGGTTTTGAGGGTCGGGCCGGGCGATTTGGCCGTTGTCCGCTCAAAATATCGGATTGGTTTATGGATTTGGATCGTTTCAATAGTTGATCCGGATTCAACCATCCAGAATTGGATGTTGAGTGCGTCGGAATCCGGTACAAAGTTATGTTAGTCGGACAGGCTGAACTTTCTGCATTTTTTCTTCATCGAAGCGGGTAGAGAAGAATATTTAGTAAAAAAAGATGGGGTAGAGAAGAAGAAAGGAGGAGAAGATTGGTGCTACCAATTTGGCGATTTCTGCCCTTCATGTCGAATATCACCGTCCGTCATGCATAAGAATCTTCTTCCCATCTGATTTCAGACTGGAATAGGGCACATCTTCCAATATCTTGACCAAGTAGACGTTATTACTCTTCCCCACACAATTTACTTTTTCGTTTTTCCAGCATCCAAATATCGGCACCACTTAAAATCCATTAGACAATAGTAGTTTTCTCTTTTTTGACCAAGGGATATTAGAATAGTTTGAATAGATGTGGTGGGTTCAATTTTATATTTTTTTTATGGGAAATTTTTTTTTATCTTTCTTGAGATATAAAAGGATATTCAATGGGCAATTTTTTCCCGATTCAAGTTATATGTTATTATACTTTTTTTAAATATAAAAATATATTTAAGTGATCAAAAATTCAAAATATATATATACACACACTTAAATTTTTATTAGTATTATATTAAATTTTTTATGCTCAATTTTTATTATTTTTCATATATTTATTTTATTTATATTTCGCGCACACACATATATACAATATTATTTTTAATGTAATTATCATGTCACCCGTCCAACCAGATGATCCGACTGATCTGACTATTTAAACTTTGACCCACTAACTTCTTTAGCTTGACGTCCGGTCTAACTTTTAAAACATTATTTTAAGATTCAAAGAAAGTAATATAATCTTGAAAAACTCAACAATTGAGCAGTGTATGAAACTCAACAAAGAATAATAAGTTTCAATGTATGAAATGACAATAAATTTATGCTTCTTACTTATTATTGAAACTTATTGATAATTATATTCTTTTCTTGAGATTTGATAATGATTCTCCCCTTTATTTTTCACCTTCATTTATCAATATTTGCATGTTTTAAGAACGTTTTAGTCAATCCCCACTTTTACTATTTATCTCCCAAGAAGTCTATAAAAAATTAATGTTTTTAGTCCATGTCACTGCTATAAGCTACATAATTTTCTGATAAAATGGATGCTTATATTTTCTGTAATGATTTAATTTTTTTATTCAAATACATTTGACTTAAAAAGGGGAGAAAAAAGATATCATGCCTATTAAGATCTGTTATGTTTTCTTCTATTTTTTATCCTCCACTGCAAATTAGGAAATTGTCATGACCACATCAACTTCCATATAAGCATTTTTAGTCAACTGACGGTCAACATAACAGATCTTAACAGTCATGGTATTTTTTTTGCTCCTTTTTTAAAATTTTATGAGTATTTTTATATTTCTAAAAAATATATGGTGTTTGATGCATTTTAGACAACAATTTATGAGTATTTTTACATTTTAACTAAAAAAAAAAAAGGTGAGTGCACGTTTTATTAGATCAAATGATCAATACAGCAGAGCAGTGTTAGAAATTAATCAATTGCGTGGGGATGAGAATGAATGCTTATCATTATTTCTAATCAATCAAGCACATGCGTACTGGGAAAATAACATCAGCAAACATTTGGGTTCACCGTCAAATATAACTATTTACCTTTTGAAATGTTTATTACAATAAATTAACCGTCTCTCAATCCTTGCTTCTCTTTCCCCTCTTCTTCCCCCTTACATCTTCTGAGTCTTTAGGCAAATTAAAGTACTAGTCTTCTGATATTTAATATAATCTAATTTGATTAGATTAAGAAAGTTAGTTAAATTAGTTAATATAATATATATTTTCTAAAACACCCAATTATTTCCCTTAATTCCTCCATTCCCTTTTCTTCTTGATTATTATTGAGGGAGCACCAATATAGATAAATATGTCTTATATTTAGAATCAAACAACTCTCCACATATGTCCTATAGAAAAGACCGGAGGGAGTATTTGATTTTTCTCCCCCTCTTCATAAATGGATGAGAAGAATTAACTGGAAAGGTCAAAATTAAGGTTTGAATTTCCGATTTCTGCATTATTTAGAAGTGGTTAGATGTAAAAAGTTGAACTTTTTATTCTCTGCAAACACCATTGTCCATAAAAAGCCTCCCCAAATTGAGGAGCCTCAGAACACATCCAATTCTTCCACAGCTATACTCATTATTGATAACTAAGGCTAGTCAATTGGAGGTGATATTTGGACATAAAAGGGAAGATGAAAATTGTGCTTCCAATAAAATGTTTTCTTCTAATTTCCATTAAAAGATGAAAATGTGGATATATATATATATATATATATATGCAACTTCATTTCATGTCTTTTTAATACTTATTATTGGCATTCCTAAAAAAAAATTTCATACACAACCATATCGAAGTTCTAACAAGGAAATTATAATTGTGTACATTGTTACTCTAAATATTTTAATACGTTGAAGCACGTTTTGATGTTTACCTGGCATGCTTGCATGTCTATTTGCAATCTGTTTATTATTATTGCCGCCGGCGCTATCGTCTTCTTGAAAGTTTAACCAAAAATTCTTAATTGTAACATGGATAAATTGTTGTGTTTTTAGTTGAAACTTGTGTGTCCACTCTAAGGATTCTAGAGGAGTTGAAGAGAAAGGGATGATCATGATCTCAAAAGTATGTTCTTCGGCTTTGAGGCATTTAGCTAACCTCATAACTGCTTAATGGGAGGATCCCACTTTAATCAACTTCCAAAATCTTTTGGAGTTCAATGTGTTTAAACATGCATGCTTGCGAATAGACTATCTCGCACATGCCCATATTTGATTTAACATCATTCACTACAAAAAAAGTATTAAATTTCTGACAAAATTTATCATGAAATTTCTTTTCTTTGAAAATGTTTTTAATAAAATTTTTGACAGAATTCTCTTCGTAGTAAAATTTATCAAGGAATTAATCACAGAAAAATAGTCCGTTGCAAATAAGCCATGGAATTATTCCGTGACTAATTTAGCAAGGGAATTAGCCATAGAATTTTCTATGGCTAATTTTTCCATTGGATAATTGTGTGGGTAATTCCGTTGGAAAAATAAAAAAAATATATTATTTTTTTAGATAAAATTAATTTTTAAAAAATATCTTTACAAAAATTAAAATTATGATATTAATAGTCATATAAATATTTTTTTAAAAAAAATTCCATGATTATTGTTAAAATTATGATATATTATATGTAATTCTTAATAATATACTCCTTCAGTCCTTAATATAAGGCAAGTTGATTTTTTTTTGGAGAGATTAAGGAAGCTAAATAAGTTCGTTCATCATAGCATAATGTCATGTATCGTTTGATTATATATCAGTTCATAAGTCAAACAAAGTAATTTTGGTATAAAACAATTAAATATAAATACTTAAAAGTAATTTATTTAGCTTCCTTAATTTTTTCAACAAAATCAACTATGTCTTATATTAAAAACCAGAGGAGTATTACATATAAAAGAAAATAAATATATAATATAATACACATATATATTTTCAAAATATTATATATATATATATATATATATATATATATATTATTAGTTATTAATTAATGTTAATTAAAAATAAAATTTAATTTCAGAAATTGGACAAAAATATAGTCATATAAAAATTTATTTGAGATGTAACATTTTTTTTAGTTTGAAACTAATTTATATTAAAAATTATAAGAATATATAAAATTATTTTATATTGTTAATTACTTTAAGAATAAAAGTACACAATAAATTACTGAAAAACACT
Source organism: Inga laurina (assembly GCA_963855925.1). NCBI lineage: Eukaryota > Viridiplantae > Streptophyta > Magnoliopsida > Fabales > Fabaceae > Inga > Inga laurina. The sequence continues at coordinate 57,661,858 of OY979709.1, forward strand.
TCGGGAGCGTGATACAACTTAACCCTATTAAAATTAATGTTCTTTTTCAATTCAAAGAAAGAAAAAGAACCAAACAATGTAGCTAATTGAGTTTAGTTTAATGTCCCCAAATATTTTTTTTGGTAAACAACAGGCAGACAGGGCCTTTGGCCCCCTAACCCGGAATCCCCCCGGTATCCGGCGCCTTTTCCTGAGTCTCTGACCTTCTAACACTGGACTAGGTAACTCGGGGCAACCGACTAATCCAGAGCAGGAGATATTTTTAAACACACCCCTGTAAGGTGCTTTGCATCAAGGGTAGGTTCCCCCTCCCAACAAGTGCTTCTCCCAGGTTCGAACTCTCGTTCGCCTGAGGGAGTGTCAAATGCCTTACCACTACACCCGGCAGTTATTGGTTGTCCCCAAATATTTTTAAAGCTGATCAAACTTGCGCAGCACATTGCCACGTGGCAGGACGTTTAGTTTTCGAGGACGTGAATGCTGGGTAAGAAGCGCGCCAATATCCGAGACCCTTTTGTTTTTAGCTGCAAGCTTCCCCCTCGTTTCGTCTTCTCCCTTGTAACTTTCCGCATAGCTTAGTTTTGCTTAATTCAATTTGGCTCAGAAAACCCATACATTCATGCCAATTATTATATGCATGACTCTTATAACTCTTATAACTTGCTTTCCATCATTGCATGTCATAAGAATCTTCTAACATGCTTCTTTCCGTCAACTTTTTTTTTTGGGATAATTTTTCCCTTTGTATCTCAAAATTTAAACTATTTTTTTTCCTTTTTTACCCATATTAACAATTAAGTCTTAATAAATTGTATTAAAAATGGTAAAGATGCAAAAATATCTATCTACATATTTCGTATGCGTGTCTGGCATCATATACAATACTGAGATATAAAAATACCTATGATCATTAAAAAAAGGGATAAAAATGCTAGCTCTATTAATGAAGGCAAACGTTAGCTAATTTATGGTTTTGTGTGCCCCATTTTAATAATTTTTGAATAATTATTTTAAGGGCGAAGGTGCAAAAATACTCATCTATATATCTCACATGTGCGTTTGACACCATATACAATATTGAGTACAAAAATACATATAATAATTAAAAAAGGAGAAAAATGCTAACCCCATTAATGAAGACAAACATTCATTAATTTCTAACTCCGTTAATGAAGGAAAAAGTTCATATGATGGACTATAGTAGGGCATTTGAAGGAAGCGGATAGCACAGAAGCGGTGACTATATGGGTGGCCGGAGAGACTCATTGTCAGTGTGAAGGTGGGGCTTTGGTTTTTTTTGGGGGAGGAGGTGCAGGAAGAAAGAGAGGGTGAGAGTTTTGAAATAATTATTTAAAAATTATTAAATTGGAGCTCACAACTAGAAATCAACATACGCTTACCTTTATTAAAGGAGGTGACATTTTTGCCCCAATTTTTAATGAACATAGGTACTTTTACACCTTAAGAATTGTATATGGTGCCAAACGCACATACAAAGTATATCTATGAGTAATTTTGCACATTCATCCTGAAATAATTATTTAAAAATTATTGAAATAGAGCCCACAAAACCAAAATTAATAGATGTTTGCCTTTATTAATTGAGCTAACATTTTTTACTCATTTTTAAAAGATCATGGGTATTTTTCCTCTCAAAGATGGTATATGGTGTCAGACGCACATACAATATATATTGATGGGTATTCTTACATTTTTACCCCTGTAGAAAAAGTCCTAATTAAATGTTATGCCAAAAAAGAAAAGTCCGATAAAAGGGTTGGCGCCCGATAAAAATAAGGTCGTTAGCGCTAAACTCCTACGTAAAAGGATTCTTGTGTGTGAAAGAATAAGAGCTATTTACAGTTAAAGGTTTTTAAAAAGGGGAAAAAACGGCCTGTTTGTCCCTTCTACTCAGCCTTTGGCACTTTTTGTAGATAACACTCAGCACTCGCCTATTCCAGAGATGAGGGGGTAAGGCAGTGAGGTATTGAGCTCACTGCTCAGAGTTCATCGTTTGGGAAAACGGACGATAAGGCCGAGCTTGGAGCGCCTCTGCCATGGCCACGTTGTCGCCCTTTTCTGTAATTTCAGCTTCTTCCTGCCAGAAAACTCCTGCCCCTTGTCGCCGTCTAAAATTACCATGGCCCCTAAATACTAGAATTTCGAGGTTTCGAAGGTCAACTCCAAGCACCGTTGTCCGTGCCACGCTTGCCCAGAAGAACGCATTGGAGTACAGGAAGCTTGGCGACTCTGACCTTAACATCAGCGAAATCACTCTTGGTACTGTAAGTATTTTTGGGGTTATGACTTCTTTTCATTAGATAGAATCAATAGACTAGGGATTGGAAAGATTCATTTGAGCCTATACCATGAAATTCCACAGTTCCTTCTGTGTAATTGCGATTTAATGAGCTGCATTGCGGAGGTTTCGTCAATTCATATCTCAGTTTCTACTTGACCTGACTTGACTTTTGGAGCAAAATCTCTTTGTAATACACTTCTTTCCTTCGCTACTGTCATATGAAAATGAAAAGGTTGAATATTCTTTTAGTTCAAGAAATGTTAAATGCTATGGCTTGGAAACTTTCATGATTTATCTTTCTGCAATTGAGTATGCTTCTCTAATTTGGTTGAATGCACCGGTCTGCTTCTCTCCTTGATGGTTGATGTTGACTAAAGCTACTCTAATGTGTCTTAGCATTTGAATATACTGGACAAAACTCATGAATGTACAAATTAAATCACAAATTAGACTATATGAATTTTCCTACATCAATAGCAGAAGACTTATAAGAATTAACTCTCATCATTGCTAAGCTTTGATCAGATAGAGAACTCACACTTCTTGATGAAAGAGAGTTGCAAAAGGAAGTGAAGACAATTGTCAGGTCTCTTTTTAACTAGGTGTGAGGTACAGCGATGACAACTAGGTGAAGAGTTGTTATCAGTTAGGGAACCTCAAGGAGCAGCTAGGTTTTCTAATACTCGTCTCAATTGGCCGTAAACTCAAGCTTGTATTTTCCACCATCAGAAAAATCACATTAATAGCCAATCATGCTAATATTGAATTAGGCCTAAATCTGACTTACGGGCCACACTCAGGATATTTTAATTAATTGCCTAATTAATAATAACTAATAATAATTATAATATATTAAAATATCTTATAGAATACCCAAAAAAAGGGATGTGTAGCTGTCAGCCCTGAAAAAGAAAATCAACAATTGGCTTAAGAAATGATCAAGCGGATAGTTTTTGTCTGGGTTACTGCTTAGTAGAACATAATTTGTTCTGCTTCGTATCTCTACTTCCCAAAAATCTTTCAGCCTCATTACTCAGTGTTAGAATGATGGAAAAAAGTTTCTTCCTCAAAATCCTGTTCACTGAATAATCAAAATATGCTTCTTTTTCAGCAAGATTCATTGCACCTTCGAAGCCCTGTTGCACTAAATATGGAACGTATGTTGTTTATGACACTAGTCTATTTTGCTGCTGACTTTATGTCATATGTGCATTTATCTATTTATTCATTGGCAAGTCTGAATCATTTGATCAATCAAGCTTTGCAGAATTGTGGTGTACTGCTATTCCAAATAACCTTTTACTCTCATTATTTTAATTATTCTCACGTAATATGGGTACCTTTGGTATTGCAACTTGCATATCCCATGTTTTCCTGCTATCAGTTCGATGTCACTATATTTAGTGGCATCTTTTGTAGTTTTTTATGGTTGATTCATGTAACATTTCAGATGACGTTTGGGGAACAGAATACAGAGAAAGAAGCTCACGATATGCTTAGCTATGCATTTGGACATGGAATTAATGCTCTAGATACTGCTGAAATGGTATGTCCATCAAATCTTTATGTGCATCTACTTCCTATGTGTTCAGCGCTCTCACCCCATGCAAAAACATGTCTATTGTTCAACTGGAGTTCATGATTGTGCTGAAGTTATTGTACTTTTTTTAATATATTTCTCATCTATTAGTTGCTTTGTACATATTATATTTAGCTATTTCAATTGAATCAAACATGGAAGATTCACTAACCAGACCCTTTAGACCATATGATTAAAATTTATAGTATTGTAATAAAAAAATTATCGTAAGATCAACAACACTATCAAGGTCTACAACACATTCCTTAGGGGATTAGGAATTCAGATGCACAAACCCATCAACTTCATTCTCAGCCTCCTGCTGTTTTCAATTTTTCTCTGATTTGCGTGCATATAACCTATCTGGCAAGGATTTATCTAATAGACCTTCTTTTGGATTTTTTCCCTGTCCTCAGGTCTATTCAAATTCATTGTTTCAATAAAGTAAAATCATATTTTGTTTTCTCATGTACCCCTCTGATTCCTGGCAGACTTTTATGCTGTCTCATTCTAAAAGTTGGAACTTTGATTGTAGATAAAAAGATAATTGAAAAATCCATGTATCCTCTATTTTCACTTTTGCAGTTCTCTTTACATAATCATGTCGGATTATCCAGTGACAGTTACAGTTCTGATAAAAATTGCTCCTCTTTCAGTTTTCCACTTATAAATATCCTGCAATCCACCATTTTTAGCCGGACTAACAATTAGACACTCTTTTGTAGTATCCAGCTCCAATGAAGCAAGAGACCCAAGGAAGAACGGATCTCTATATTGGTAGCTGGCTGAAGTCTCAATCTCGTGACAAGGTATTGGGCACACATCTAACAACAATCTTGTTAATTGTTATATGTGCTTTTCTGACATAGGCTGCTCACTTGTTGCAAACCTCATGACTTGATTACTTTATGTGTGGGACAACTCGTTTGAGGCTAAACAGTAACTCAATAGTATTTATTATTTTTCTTGCTTATATTTCATTTTAACAAGTTCTGCAAATCATTAGATGATAGAATGATTTGCTGAAAGTATGGATGGATGTGTTATTACCCTTTACAAGCCGTCTTGAATTCAATCTTGAGATCTAACTATAGGTTCTTTTTTTGATTATTTTTAACTCGTGTCTTAATTGATAATCTAGAGTTTAAGACTATTGTGATCCATGCTTGTGGATAGATTATTTTAGCCACAAAAGTAAGTGGTTATACAGAGCAGTTAACCTATCTTCGTGACAATGCAAAAGTTGTGCGGGTTGATGCTTCGAATATTAAAGAAAGTGTCGAGAAAAGCCTCAAGCGCCTTGGCACTGACTATATTGATTTGTTGCAAATTCATTGGTAAGTATTCAGAAAGTAAGTGCTTAAATAAGGCTTATTTTTTCTTTATTTTTATCATATGTATTCTTGACAATGACTATCTGTGGTGGCTGCTATTTTCTTTCAATGTCTATGCGTTAGTTTTTTATTTTCTTTCCACTCAGGTCAGTGTATTAGATTATATACAGCATTAGGATAGTGCATATGTGCCTTACTGAAATTTACATAATAAAGAATGGCAGAAATTGTTTTTGTGTTTCTTTGATCACATGAAAGAAAATGAAAGATGTGCACAGCAAAATGCCTTTTTGTTTTTATTGAAAATGTGAGTGGGGAACTGGGGATGGCTGAGAAAATTCCTTGGCCAAAATTTCCCCCTTTTTTATCATATTGAAAAAATTTCATCCCACGCCATCCCTTGTTTCTATTTCTCTCATTAATCATCCTTTTAAAAAGGAATGATAATATGCGAATAAGAGATTTATGTTGAAACCAAAATGGCTTATACCAGTTTCTAGCAACAAATTTGCATACCCATAGTACGTGGTCAAGATCGTAGTATTAGTAGCTAATGTCCACAATACAGTAATACTACTCCCTCCGGTCCTAATTATAAGACAAAGTTGACTTTTTTGGAGAAATTAAGGAATCGAATTAAATTACTTTAGAGTGTTTATATTTTTAGTATCCTTAGATTATATATTAGTTTATTAGTCAAATTAATTAGTTTGGAGAAAAAAATATAAATATAAATACTCTAAAGTAATTTAATTGGCTTCCTTAATTTCTCCAAAAAAGTCAACTTTGTCTTATAATTAGGACCGAAGGGAGTATTATTTTTGCGGGCAAATTGAAACATTCTTCAACAAACATGTTTTTTAATGGCACCAGAGAAATGGCCTTATAATCTGAAAAGCTAAATTAGAAATTTTTAAATTAATGACCTTATAAAAAATGTTCTGATCTCTTTCTTGTTTCACTATAGGCCAGATCGCCACGTGGGATCGTTTGGATTTTACTATGACCCTTCAAAATGGAGGCCCAGTGTTCCATTTGTGGAACAGTTGCAAGCTTTTCAAGAACTTATTAATGAAGGAAAGGTGATTGATTTCTATTTATATAATTTTTTCTAGTTGTTTAACAACATCTTGATGAATAAAGTTAACTGTCGTTGTCGATTGGAAGACTGGGGTGGTTCTACTGTTAAAATATGTCATTTTTGAAATAATGAGCTATAGTGGATCTTAGTTTCAATTGGTCTGTTTTAGTGCCACTTTGATAGAGAAATAGAAGTGAGGAGTGATGGAGATTGGAAAGAAAACTTTGTTTCTCAAGTTTTTGTGCTGGTAGGACAAGGAGTAAATTGTGATCTCCTTACACAAGTTTGAACTGTTAGCACCCCCCCCCCAACACACACACACACACACGTGTATATGTGTTTGCGCATGCACACTTACAGTGATGAAATACTTGTGTTAGGCTGAAGAGATATGTAGAAGGAAGTTGGATTTTTGCAGTTAGGTTTAAAAGATGGAAGTTCTCAATGACAATACATCTAACTGTCCCAGTTACAAATAAACTGTGTAAACCATTGGGAGGTGTTAATATTCTGCATGGGCTTATGCTTGGGTTTATTTATTTTACTAAGATAACTTAATGTATTTGGGTAGCATTGTCACAAGCTTAAACGCGGAGACTTCTCGCAAGGCTTATCTCCCACACTCGCACTCAAATGTAACTGATATTGGCTTATTTATTTATTTTAATTCTAGTTATCATTTGGGTTCAAATTTAAGACCCCACTTAGTGGGATAAAGGCTTTATTGTTGTTGTATCATTTGGGTCCGATTCTATTTGCCTGTTATGTGTTTTATGAGTCTCAGAGGTCTCAAGCCACAACCTTTCTTTTTGGCCTAGGCTTGTACTCCTCAAAGACCTCAAGTCCAACTTTCATTTTAGGGTTTCAAATCTTGTGGCAGTGAGGATTTTCGTATGCTCTAAGTTAATTCTCTCAAATTCTCTCTTTCCCCATACTCTCTATCTTCCATTCCCTTTCTCCCTATCAGGTTCTGATCACATTGTCATGCATGTTCTATCTTGCATATTTTTGGCTGTTATTTGTGATAGCAGCTCTTTTCATCTGTGAATCAGGTGCGTTACATTGGCGTATCCAACGAGACCTCGTATGGAGTGATGGAGTTTGTCCATGCAGCTAAAGTTGAAGGGCTTCCTAAGATTGTCAGTATCCAAAACAGCTATAGTTTACTACTTAGATGCATTTTTGAAGGTAAGTACCTATCTGGCTTGAATCCGATGTCATTCATATGTCATATCATTTTTGTTACCTTCATCTTGCTCGAGTAACTACTACAGTATATCTTTCAACAACAAACAAATAGCACATGCCATCAAGAAAAAATAAAACAAAATAACATGGCATAACCTCAGCAAGCAATATTTTGTTTTTCCTAAACAGGCCCCAAAAAAATGATTCGTTTTTTATTTTCATCACTGATCATGCTGATTGCCCTTGTTGAAACTTATATGCTTTTATTGGAGGCTTGATGCTAAACTTAACAGTTAAAAATGAGCAAGAGGCTTGGTTCTAGTTAACTACCAACAACTATTTCCAGGAAATTCCTGCGATGCAAAATTGAAGATGGAAGGAAGAAGAAAAAGAAAAATGCTACACAAAAGAGGATGAATTGGGTTTCCATACAATGATAACTTCTTTTTGAGGGAAAAAGAACATGAAAACAAATAACCAACTGAACTGAATATATGTGTATACATTTCATGCCTTTCAAGACCATGAAATGAGAGTCTAGTTCTATGTCTATACTATTCTAAATTGTATTGTCCTTCAATCTTTATGAACCTGAATGTCTAGAACAAAGGCAGAAAGTGGCAAGACTTAACAATGTGCTCTTCGAAGGGTTTCTTTCACCTCCTCATGTGCATACAAAGTCACATTTACTCAATTGACCTCTTTTCTGATCTCTGTATGACCGCATTTTTGGACACCTCTGACTTCAACAAAACCGAAGTCCAAATATTTCGTTGGAAGATTGTTATATCTGCAACCTGAAGCTGGTTTAAATCCAAGTATCCAGTAACACGATGTTGAATTATAAAAGATATTGTATCATCAGGCATCCCACTACAATTCCCAAAGATGGAACCAATTAAATAGAACTTGGAGCTTCTTCAATTTGGAATGCTTGCCTGGGAATTTTCCTATAAAGAAATAAAAATCTGAGGAATTCTGGTTGAGTAGCCTTACCATGAAACAGATGCGAACCTCGTTAACACTTGTTCCAAATTGACCTTCTGACAACATTACAAGATATTCCAATTTCAGGCCCCAAAAAAAAAAAAAATCTAGTCTAAATACTTAAATATTCATTCTTGACCATACTCGTCTCTTGCCTTTATGATTTATATAGTTTTCCTTTCCCTTTGTCTGATTATTGCAGTTGATCTTGTCGAGGTTTGCCACCCAAAGAATTGCAATATAGGCTTGCTTGCCTATTCCCCTCTAGGGGGTGGATCACTGACAGGAAAATATATTGATATAAATTCCAAAGCTGCAAGAGAGGGAAGGTTTAATCTCTTCCCCGGCTACATGGAAAGATATAACAAATCTCCGGCACGGGTATGTAGTAATTTTAGGTCATAATAAATATCCTGAAGATTATAGTATTCTGGTGATAATGATTTTTTTATCCGAAAATGGTAATAAAAGAGTGCAACAGCTTGATTTCTCACCAAAAAAAAAGCCCTCCTATATCAGTCATTTCTTTGATTATACTTTTGGTATTGTGCAAGAAATATACTCTTGTTTGGATGGTGATTCACCAAAAATGCATTATATATGTTGAACATGATCAGTGGTCAGTAATCATCAGCATATTAGTTCTGGGGACTTATTGGCCGTGAGAACCTGTGTACTACCTCCAGTCGCAACAAACGAGATACTCTCTCTTGTCCTTAATAGGGGTTAGTTAACATTTTTTGAAGAGATCAAGAAAGTTAAATTAGTTTCTTAATCATAGCATCTAGCATATGTTGTGTACCATTAGATTATATATCAGTTTATATACCAGGTAAATTAATTTAGAGAAAAAACAATAAATATAAATACTTTAATATAACTTATTTAGCTTCCTTAATCTTTCCCCCTTCTGATTTATGATGCTAATGGCATGCCTATGGATTATAGGAAGCAACAATGCAATATTTGGAGGTGGCCAAGAAGCATGGCTTAACTCCAGTTGAGCTTGCACTTGGGTTTGTAAGAGATCGTGTGTTTGTGACTAGTTCCATCATTGGTGCAACCTCCATTGATCAGCTCAAGGAGGACATTGATGCTTTCACACAGACTGAGCGACCTCTGCCACCAGAGGTTATGGCTGATATTGAACATGTTTTCAGGAGATACAGAGATCCTACAACTAACATTTTTTAAATTTACCTGCTTCCCAGATTTTTTTTTTGGCCCCTTGTATAGTTGTATGATTTCCCCATTGGATTGCTTTGTAAAGTTGTTTGTGCCTCAACCTGATACTAATATATAAATTGAGTTTTTCCTACACAACTGTTCTGTCTTTGTTGAAACTTAGTTATTCAATTTTAAATGACATGACTCGTAAATTATCATCAGATTCAGAATAGATATTGGAGAAGAAACTATTAATCTAGAAACTCTCTAATTTAATTCAAGCATTTTTTTAGAAAAGAAGTTATTTAATCTAATGTAAATCAAGAGGAATATTAAAATGGGTTAACTTGGATTTAACATCTTGAAATAGTTTTCTTGTAACATTCAGTATTTTAAAATAATTTTAAGTATATCCAGCACCTAAAATATTTTTTAGAAATATTTAATATCCTAAAATAATTTTTTATGCAGTTAATACTCTAAAGTTTTTTTCAATATCATTCAATATCCAAAATTTAGAGTAGTTATTGCGAATGTGAAAATAAATTAAAGATATAAGTAAGTAAAAAAATTACTTTAACATACTGAGTGCTACTAAAATAAATACTTTAAAATATTTGATGCACTAAAAACATACCTTAAGATAGTTAGTGTATCCTATTAAAATCAATGTTCTTTTTCTTTTCTTTTTTTCCAATAAAGTTAATGTATTTTTCAATTCAAAGAGAGAAAAGAACCAAATAATTAATGTAGCTAATTCTTTATAGAGTTAAGTTTAATTTACCCCTTCAAAAAAAAAAAAAAAAGAGTTAAGTTTAATTTCCACAATTTTTTTTTTTTTGCCAACAAGTTTAATTTCCACAAATTGATCAAGTTTACGCAGCTCCATTGCCACGTGGCAGTGACGTTTAGTTAGTTGGAGGACGTGAATGCGGTGTAAGAACCGCGCCAATACCTGAGTCCCCTTTCTTTTGAGCTGCAAGCTTCCCTCTCATTTCGCCTTCTCTCTCTAATGGATCTGCAACTTTCCGCATAGCTCCCTTTTGCTTAATCCAAATTTGCTCAAAAAACGCAGACATTCATGCTAATTACTTTCGAAATCTCATCCTTCTTCCAAATTTGATTTCAAAATCCAATTCTCCAGTAAGTGAACCCAGACTTTGTTCTTCTCGGAGGGTTGGAATTTCAGATCTCAGATACTTCATTTTTTTGATGGAGGCCGAAGGAGAAAAGCATGAATATCTATGAAGACTAGGGCGCGAAAGTCGCCACCGCACCACCTGATGCAGCTGTTTACACTCAAGCTCTGTCTTTGGCGGTTTCATTGCGAATTTTTCAGATGGAATGGCAGATCTTGAAGGCAATTTAAATGTTGAGCAAGTAAGTTTCGCTGAATTTCCTTCTTCATATTGTCTCTGACTTGTTTCTCCATAATTTGTCTGTTCGGTAACGATATTTAATTTTCTTGATATACACATAAACAAACTTTTATACACAAGCCATACATGATCATGGGACTTTCAAGTTTTCTGAGAAAATACTGAGCTAATTTGATGCTATTAGCTTTTATAAAGTTTTCTGGATATATATTTTTGCGCCATTGTTTCGCTCTGTACAGATAAATGCCACCTGTATACGGACACTCATAGGCTTATGTCTGTTGATCGCCCCCTGTAGAATTTTAGAAGCATCAATGTCAGCATAAAATATAAAAATTACAGCAAACTATGCTGTTTATAAATCATAAGTAAACAATAAGATGATAAGCAACATGGTTCATTTTTCAAATTATATACTATGCATAAAGCCCATGTCGAGCTCAATACTATTGATTACACGGGAAAGTTTCTCTAGCCGAATAAGTGAATACTTAAATCAAAATTTAAAGGAGGGCAGCAAAGGGAAACTGTTGTCCCTAGTCTTTTACATAGATAATATGATATGGAAAATTGGAATATTTTCCTCGACTTGGCATAGCTGATGTTCTATCTGGGGTAGGATTAATACCTGCTTCAACTGATCGAAGGGGCATGACATTGAGCCTCCCTTAGTGATTTCGGTTGACTGATAATTAAACTACTTTATATGATCCGGACATAGAAAGAAAAAGAATATTTGAACCCACGTTTAGAAGCTTAACAAATAATGTTCATATAACTTCTCCTGTCTTCTTGAACTTGTTTTCATTTTTCCAATAATTATTCGTTGTGATTAATTGTTTTTATTCTAAGAAGGATTATGGTGGTAATATTCTTTATCTACTAATATTTGATTTCTGTTTCAATCCTTTTTTTTAAGGCACTTATTGCTTTGAAAAAAGGCACTCAGTTAATTAAGTATAGTCGGAAAGGAAAGCCAAAACTTTGTCCATTCAAACTCTCACCGGTGAGCTTTAACTGAAAAATTCATATATATATTGTGTGTGTGTAACAAGATATCTTCATAAGTATGATTTTAAAATTTAGTGACACTAACAGGATGAAACAACATTGATCTGGATAAGTCACAGAGGGGAAAGAAATCTGAATTTGTCTTGTGTTTCACAGATAATCTCTGGACAGAGAACGGTAAGTCAAATATTAGGTCCGAGTTTGTGTCAACTTAGAGTTCTCTTACCACTCAAAAGTACTTTTTGTTCAAAGAAAATTGTTTCTTTGCAGGCTGTCTTTAGAAGATATTTGTGTGCTGAAAAGGATTCTCGATCATTTTCTCTTCTTTACAGAAACTCTGAACGGACACTTAATCTGGTCAGAAAAGTTGTCAACTCTCACTATAGATTTAAATTGTCAATTCAATGGTAATTAAGTCTAATTCTTCTCCTTTTTATGTTTATAGATTTGTAAGGATAAAGCTGAAGCCGATGTATGGTTTACAGGCCTCAAGGCGTTAGTATCTCCTGGACGACGTCACAGGCATAGGCATACCAGAAGTGACTTTTCTAATGTGAGATTTAACGTAAATCCTTTGAATGATAATTTTTATCCAAAGGGTCAATCTGTCATTGTCTTTGCAATGGAAGACAAACTTCCCAATGTTAGCATATATGTGGAATATGAATACTCTGCACTTTTACGGGGTTACTACTACTTCCTGCCACAATTGCTGCACCAACTTCAATTTTGGCTTTAATTTTTATTTTATTTTATTTTCCTCGTTTTGTTCACCATCTATATTGTTTTCAAATATCTACTTTTGAAAATTTTGCAAATGACATGGAATGTATTGTAAAGTAGTACACTTTAACCCTTTGATCCCGAGTATTAACCCTCTTTTGTCATTTATGAAAATATGGTCCAGAACTTTCGGTTTTTATGAAATTTATATGACTAATCTATCAATTATTCACCTACATAAAATGTGAAACTTTATTGTCTACTAATTTTATCTGGTGTTTTGAGATCCTGTACAAGAGGTTGCTGTTTCCATGAATTCAAGAAACTGCAAGTCACAAAAGTTTTTTCCATGCAGTGACCATCCTTTACAGGATTATATTTTGCAACATTTCACTGAGGTACTTCTTTCCTTTTCTGTTTTTTTTTTTTTTAAATTTCAGCTGCAAGGGAGCATTGACTTTACTCATGATAGTCATCCTTTTAGTGTAACGGTAGACTATCCTTCAAACAGTCCTCATGGTCGAGTTTCCATTGATTCAGTTTCTCGTGACACTTTATTGAATTGGCCAAACTTAGATGTGGGGTTAGAACGTGTAAATATGCAATTGAGGGGAGGAGCTGGAGACAATTTCCGTCTTAGTGTGTCAAGTGCAGGACTTGGAATAGATGACATAGAATCACTTGGAGATGTTTATGTATGGGGAGAGGTTTGGGCAGATGAGGTTTCATCTGATGGATCGGGGAATCAAGTCCCTGTGAAGACAGATGTTTTGATTCCCAAATCATTAGAGTCAAATGTTGTTCTTGATGCTCAACAGATTGCATCTGGCATCCGCCATACCGCCCTAGTTACAAGGCAAGGAGAGCTTTTTACTTGGGGAGAAGAATGTGGGGGAAGACTTGGTCATGGGATTGATAAAGACTTTAGCCGCCCTTGTCTGGTTGAATTCCTGGCAGCCACTAACGTGGAATTTGTAGAGTGTGGAGAGTATCATACATGTGCTGTATCTACATCCGGTGATTTATTCTCTTGGGGTGATGGTACCCACGGTGCTGGACTTCTTGGTCATGGAAATGACGTTAGCCACTGGATACCAAAGAGAATCATAGGCCCTTTAGAAGGACTTCAAGTTATATCTGTTGCATGTGGCACATGGCATTCAGCATTGGCAACCTCCAATGGGAAATTGTTTACCTTTGGTGATGGAGCTTTTGGTGTCTTGGGTCATGGAGATGTACAGAGTGTGCCATATCCAAAGGAGGTGCAATCATTGAGCGGACTAAAGACCGTTAAGGTTGCATGTGGAGTATGGCACACCGCAGCTATTGTAGAGGTTATGGGCCAAACTGGTTCAAATGTCTCATCTAGGAAGCTCTTTACTTGGGGTGATGGTGACAAATATCGTTTGGGTCATGGTAACAAGCAAACTTACCTCCAACCCACCTGTGTCTCTGCACTCATTGAATACAATTTCCAACAGGTAGCCTGTGGGCACATTTTGACAGTCGCCCTCACTACAGCGGGTCAAGTCTTCACTATGGGAGGCACAGCATATGGTCAACTAGGGAATCCTCTCTTTGATGGAAAATCACCTATAATGGTACAAGATAAGCTGGTTGGTGAATTTGTTGAGGAAATATCGTGTGGAGAACATCATGTTGCTACCTTGACGTCAAGAAGTGAACTATATACTTGGGGGAAAGGTGCCAATGGAAGATTGGGTCATGGAGATACACACGATCGAAAATCTCCTGCATTGGTTGAATGCTTGAAAGATAGGCATGTAAAAAGTATCTCATGTGGCTCAAACTTCATGACTTGTATTTGCATCCATAAATGGGTCTCTGGAGTCGACCAATCTGTTTGCTCTGGTTGCCGGCAAGCGTTTGGTTTTACTAGAAAAAGGCACAATTGTTATCATTGTGGATTGGTGCATTGTCATTCTTGTAGCTCTAAGAAGGCATTGAAGGCAGCATTAGCTCCAACGCCCGGAAAACCACATCGTGTCTGTGATGCATGTTATGCAAAACTTAAAACTGCTGAGATCGGCCATGCTTCCACTTTTAGCAGAGGAACCACGCCTCCACGTAGATCAATAGATAACAGAGAACGAATAGAATGCGTAGAGGCAAAGTCTTCAAGAGTTCTCTTATCTCCCATCACAGAACCTGTAAAATACCTTGAGATAAGGACTAATAAACCAGAAACTAGATCTGATTTCTCTTCCATAGTTCGAGCGTCTCAAGTTCCATCTCGTTTACAGTTAAAAGATGTGGCATTTCCAAGTTCACTGAGCACCATTCAGAATGCTTTCAAGCCTGTTGTTATACCTCCTAGTCCACCACAAACTCCACCTGCCAATTCTAGATCCTCATCACCATATGCAAGAAGACCCAGCCCACCTCGTTCGCCCGTTCCCGGATTTTCTAAAAGTATTATAGATAGTTTGAGGAGGACCAATGACATTTTGAATCAAGAAGTCTCGAAAATGCATAAACAAGTAAGTTTCTAACTGTTATAACTCCAGCAATCATTCGGTTTATTCTGTGAGGATTAACATTATATGTCTGCGTTCTTAAGTTTTGGAATATTCCTTGACCTAAATACAGATTCGAAGTATGAAGCAGAAGAACGAAACACAAGATACGGAGATACAGAAACTTCAAAAAAATGTTGAGGAAGCCACCTCATTGGCTGGGGAGATATATTCCAAGCATCAAGTAGCAAATGAATTTATCAAGTCCATAAAAGATCAGGTATATTCATTCTATATTCCAATATCAGAGATGGAATATTTCACTGGGTTAATAAAAACTTGTTGCTTCTTTGAAGGGAAAATTGGAAATGTGATGTATCTTAAAGAAATGGATAAAAATTCTTCTTGACTAATCTATAAACATGCCCGTTTGCAATCTTCCTGTGAAATATTTTATGTACCAAGTCTTCAAATGAGTAATAATTTAGAAGGAAAAATGATAGGCAAAAAGAGAATAAAAGTAGAATGAATAGGAGAACATAAAACTTTGCTTACGATCATAATCGTCACCCTTCATCTATTACATAATTATCAATAATAGTTAGTAAGAACTCCAACTCCTTTAACAACTATTCTCTTGCTAACAAAATTAAGTACTTAACTGCTTCTCTCTACTCAGAAGTTACACCTAAGAAAAGCAAACAAATAGCCGTTCTTTCAATTTGCTGACTTTAACTGTTTAACTAGGTAGACTGAACAATTTATATGCAACAAATTATGTGCAACCTAAGAAAAGCTTTTAATCGGCATTTCTAGCTGGTCATCCTAAGTAGTTATAGTGCTCGTGTGGATGAGCGATTGGAATGCTTAAAAGCAGCTTTTCAATCGTAATTTACGATATACGAGGTAAGTATGTGAGAGGAGTTGTGTCTCGATCTATGTGAAAAACAACTTATAAGCAATCTAATCGTTGAAACAAACATGCTCATAGTTGATGTTGTTTTTGTTTGGATTTAGCTGAAGGAAATGACCAACAGGCTGCCACCAGAGGTTTCTGACTGTAATAGCTTGAAAATCATGCACGACCAAGCAGAAGATTTTCTAAGAAAAATTGCAGTATCTGAAACTCCTTCCTCTTTACCATCAAACTTACAGTCTGATCAACTAAATGCAACTACTGACATAACTGCTTCAGATGGCGACATTGCTAAACCACGAGAACTAAAAGCGGAGGACAATGAAGATGCTGCAGGAATCGATTCATGTCAAGATGGTGGAAAAGTTCAAGAAAGTAATGGACCGTCTACTTCTTCTGGAGGAGCAGCAGTGCCTCCACAAAGTTCAGAACATGGTTCAGGCTCACTGAACTCTTCAAGACCTAGGATTGAAGGAGAAACAGAAACCGATGAACAATTTGCACCTGGTGTGTTCGTGACAGTCATAGTGCGGCCCGGTGGTAATAAAATTTTCAAACGAGTTAGATTCAGGTACAAATGTTACTACTTGTCTGAAAAGTTTCATCATATTTATAGTTTGTGTTCCATTTGTGTCTGTACCCAGAACCTTTTTTAGAATGGTATATTAATTGACTTCACATATTAGTAATGTATGTATCTTAATGTTGTTATGTGTGTAATTCAATGGTTGTATTCTTTAGAATGAATGATTATCAATTACATCTTTTGGTTCTTCTACGGTCTTAATGTGCAGGCAATCAAATTCAACTTAGACTTCCATTAATAGTTATAGAGGATATGCAAATGTTTAAACACAGATTCTCTTACATTTGTGGGAGATTAACTTTTGTTCATACATATTGTGTGTGTAAGCGTTGTTAAGGACTTGAAATAAGTTGTACTATTCATAACTTACAGTAAATAATGCGGCTTTTTGTGTATATCTATATTTTCTATATATTAATATATTAGGATAAGATAAAGTTTGATCCTATTCTTTCCCACTTTGATAAGTATTGGCTAACTCAACAACAGAACCCACCGAGTCATTATTACCTATTCTGAGGGAGTCATTTTCTTACTTTCGGCCTTCCAACATGTCTTATTCTGATGTTTTTTTCTCTATTTTCTGGTCGCAGCAAGCGAAGGTTCGATGAAAAACAGGCAGAAGAATGGTGGAGCAAAAACAAAGATAAGGTGCTTAGGAAATATGGTCCATCCGCAACAAATTTTGCAGCTACAGGGCCACCTAGCACTCGCACTCCATCACCACCACCACCTGTTGAAGAGAACGTTGAGTCTTCACATTCCTAACTTAGCTTCCTCTTCTTTTCACATAGGCATCAGGTTAGTTTGATGGAGTGATAAACTTAGTTTCTTAGTCTTCTACCTAGGCATGGTTTTAGTATGATTATACAGAATAACAGCATAAATAACCTACCAGATGTAAAGATTAGGATCACTTATTTTTAGATAATAAGTTCTTATTACATAAGTCGAGATAAAACTCCTTTCACATACTTACCTCGTATACCGTAAATCACAATTTGTAAATACTTATAAGTCAAAAATAAGTTATCCCAAACAAACACCTATATTAATAGGCACATTAGTGCAAGTTCTTTGCGGCAGAAAATTTTGTTCTAGAGCATTCCAACTATGAAATATAAATACAGATCCACTTTCTAATTTTGACAAAAGACCATAGTGATAGGATGATCACTTTTGATTTTAATTAACACGCTTCTTGTCTTTGGTCAAAAAAAAAAAACAAGCAATTCTTCTTGTCTTCCTAATTTACTGACACTCTTCTATCATGTCTTTTCTTCTTTTGCGGGATCGTTTATTGTACAGAAGGGAAAACTGCGTAGTAAAACTACATGTGCAATATACCGTTCATTTCCAGCACGTGTAGCTTTTTTATCATGGCTTCAACTTGAAGTTAGCAAACTTTCACAAAAATTAAATTGCAGCTGCAAAATGGTTAGCATTAATTCATCCAAAAAACAGGGCTGTTAATATACATTGTTAGGAAGAATTCTCTGGAACCATATACTCCTTCGGCCATAAATATATAAAATAGAGTTAATTTTTTTTTTTTGTAGAGATAAAAAAAGCTAAATAAATTATTTAATCATATCATATGTTGTGTATCCTTAGATTATATATTAGTTTATACAAAATAGTTTTTTAAAAAAAAGATAAATATAAATATTTTAAAATAATCTAATTAACTTTCTTAATATCTCCAAAAAAGTAAACTTTGTTTTATATTTAGAACCCGAGGAAGTATTAGTTAACAAACACATAGTTAAAATTTTTATCTTTTATTGTTATATCAATATCAATATAAAAAAAATATAGCAAGTGATACTATTTACAATTCAATAATATAGATCATTTATCATTTTATGAAGCATGCATCAGGAGTTCACTTATCTAAATAATAAAAGTGTGTTCCTTTATATCACTACTTTAGTTAAAAACTAGGTCTTATGTTTGTTGGCAAAACAAAAGAGGTCTTATGTTTAGAATAACAAAATGAAAATTCATATGGCTATACAAGATACAAAATAAATTATACTGTACTATTTATGGTTAAAAAAATTATAAATTGTTATATATTTTATAGCTCATATGAATATAACAACAATAATATTGATCGTTAGGCTCTACCCTTATAAAGAGTACGCAAGCATATAAAATGCGATAAAACGATTACACACACACACACACACAAAAAGGGTGAATACAAAGTAATCAATATTAGTCCTTACTATGTATTATGTATGTTTTTTGATACATTACATTAACTATATTATTAAATAAAGGGTTTTGGGGGAATTTTGCTTTAAACCATTATCTCAGGTAATTTTGATCATTAGTTGACTAAATATACTAAGCTGGTAATTCATATGTCATCCATATCATTTTTGTTAAGGTGTAAATTTTCCCCAGAAGTTTTAAATCTAATTTAAAAAAAAATAAAGTAGATAATACATGGATTTCTAAAGTAAATTTGTACCTTAATAAAAATTACGTGGATGATATACGAACTGCCAGCTCAGAGTTTTTGGTCAACTAAGGATTACAATTAACTAAGGTAATGATCAGGGCAAAGTTGCCCTTTAGAGAAAACCTACAGGACAAAATTACCCTTTAATCCTTAAATAAATTACAATATTTTATTAATTATGCAATGAGTTAAATTTTTGCTATTATATATGAATACATTTTATTTATAAAATGGTTCCATTAATTGAAGGCATCGTTAGAGTGGAAATGAGTTGATGATTGAAATCATTACAGATCTCTGGGGATTTGCACTTGCTGAAAGGGACCCATTTGATGATGGTAGGCTAAGCCCCTCATGACTGAGAATCCATCTCATCCTTTGAAGCAAAGTAGGTCCTAATCCCACCTACGAGACATCAAAGGGCAACGAGGTCATTTCAATAAAGGTGTTGTCAATCAATCCAAAAGGCAAATGAAACAATATCATGTTATTCCCCCTTTTTTTATTATTATTATTATTTATTTATTTATTTTAACCCATCATCTTTATATCCTGTCTGCATCAATCATCCTTCAGTGTCAGTCTATTTCCGATTTCTGCAACAAAAACCCTAAAAAGGCCCAAACCCACCTTCCTTCCCACTCCATTCATCAATTATGCCTCTCCCTCGCTTTCCCCCTTGGATCTCCCATCTTTCATGTATTTGTGAATGTCTTAGGAACTTTGTTGCTTCCATTTTTACTGAACAAACCAGCCAAACAAAAAAAAAAAAATGCAATGTAATATAATACTCTTTCCATTTTTAATATAAGACATATTTAAAGAGTTATTTTTTATCCTAATTATAAAACAAAACTTTTATATTTATCAATTTTTTCCTAACTTACCCCTATTAATGCTCCCTTAACAATAATCAATAAATGAAGGGAAAAGGAGAATTAAAGGAGATGATTAAAATGTTCTAAATAATATATATCATATCAACTATTTTAACTAACTTCTTTCATATAATGAAATTAGGTAAATATTGCATATATTAAGGACCAGAAGAGTATATTAGTATTCATTATCATCATGATATCGATCTATAATAAATCATTACACTATACTTATTTCTAAAGTTTATAAACTATAATGTAATGGTAGTGCTGGCTTTTTAATCATTATACTCCCTCTGGTCCTAATTATAGGATAACATTTGGGAGTTGATATTGATCCTAATTATATGACAAAGTTCTCATTTTTGTCAATTTATTCCCAAATTACCACCTATTGATACTTTCTCAATAATAATTTAATAATACACCTATGTGTTCTATAAAGTGAGTGATGCTTGTAACTTATTAATGCCACATACATCTCAATTCTACTGTTTTTTTTATTTTTTTTAAAATTATAGATAAGGGCATTTTAGGAAATTAAATATGATTAACTAATTTAACTACTATCCTTAATTTCTCTAAAATTAGGTAACTATGTCCTATGATTAGGACCGGAGGGAGTACTTATTATATACTGTATATAGTTGAGCTCTTTCCCTTTTTTTTTTTGGCCCACGTATATAGTAGAGCTCTTAAAAGCTTATTATTATCCCTGATCCTAAATATAGGACAAAATTTTTAGTGTAAATCCTAAATATAGGACAAAATTTTTAGTGTAAATTGCACTAAAAATTTTGTCCTATATTTAGAACAGGAGTGAATGACAAGCATATATGTGAATGTTGTCAACCTCACTAATGTTAAAAAAAAAAACAGTCAATGATATATATGAAAAAATATGTTCTTTTTAAGTGAGAATGGAAGAAACATGACTCAATCATTGGATTCTTAACTTTTAATTTAAAAAATAAATTTGACTGTGGATTAGTGTGTTATATAAAATGAATCATACTACTTATAATTTTTTACACACTCACTCGTAACAGTGAAAGTAAAACATGCTTTATATTATACATACTGATTCTAATTTATTTATTTTCAAGTTCTAATTTAGATTTTGCTCACTATTCATAAACAAATCCCCAGAAGTCTTGTACAAACTGAATTATGCGTGCGTGGTGTTTAATATTTACTTATTTAGAGGTTGAATAGTGAATAATATTGAAAACATATAGGACCTATCAAAGACCGAAAGAGATATTTGTTGTACCATGAATAATAATCTTAATTAATGCAAGGAAATCACTTACGTTACGGACCCATAATAATGAGTCCAATTATAGATAACAAGGGTAGGTTTTGAATTATTCAATTTGAAGCGCATAAGTAATATAGAAACAACCTGACTACCAGATCTGCCCTAAAAGAATTGATGGGGTTACCAATACCACAAACGTTTGAGGTAATCTAGGATTTATCAAAAGCAAAAGCCTCTTGAATCATTATTTCAAGACTCATCCTCTAAGAACCTTGAGAGAAAAATTAAAAGAAATATACAGCGTTGCCCTCTCAATACTGTTCTTTTACCCTCCCTCTCTTGACTAGCTACTATAACTTCGTCCCCAGTCCCCACCATTACACCACCTTCTTCTTCAGATCTCTCTCTGTCTCATGAATTAAGCAGAGAGAGTTGAATCACTGTGCTGAAATCAGATCAAAGTCATTTTCTTGGGTTTTCATCTTCAAAAGACCAACCTACCTTCCTCGGATTTCTCTTCTTCCACATCCTCATTCATTTCACTCATAAAAAAAAGTAAGTTTTGGTATACCAAAAATCATAAATAATCATGAATCCTCTTCAAGAATTTGACTTCCCACCATCTTCAAACACGGCCTCAAATAATAATCTTACATCTTCATCCTCATCCTCACCCCCACCCCCCTCATCATCCCCCACCACTCTCAGCCGCTACGAGAACCAGAAGCGCCGTGACTGGAACACCTTTGGCCAGTACCTCCGGAACCACCGGCCCCCGCTGTCGCTGTCCCGATGCAGCGGCGCTCATGTCCTAGAATTCCTCCGATACCTAGACCAGTTCGGGAAAACTAAGGTTCACAACCAGCTCTGTCCCTTTTTTGGCCACCCAAACCCTCCTGCACCTTGCCCTTGTCCTCTTCGTCAAGCATGGGGAAGCCTTGACGCCCTCGTTGGCCGCCTCCGCGCCGCCTTCGAGGAGAACGGAGGTCAGCCGGAGACAAACCCTTTTGGTGCTCGTGCCGTGAGGCTGTATCTCCGAGAAGTTCGAGATTCTCAAGCCAAAGCAAGAGGAATTAGCTACCAGAAGAAGAAGCGTAAACGTCCTCCTCAAGAGCCTCCTCCTCCTCCACCACCAGCATTAATGCCACCATCTTCATCATCAGCAAGTCAGTAAGCCAATATATATATATATATCACAAATTATAAATCCTTCACATCACTTCACAACCCTTTTCTACATTGTTGATTGTTGTGCTTGATTGGATTAGCAGTAAAAAAACTTTTTTTTTTTTAATATGAATCTCAACTTATGTGAACATGTTTTTCAAAAAATCTTAATTCAAACAGGCACACTCTCGACAAATTTAAGCGCCGTTGGATTGATCGATGCTTAAAAACCAGGATATACGATCCCGATCATATTCCTATGGGAGAGATAGGGCTTCAATACATTAATTTGTATTATGCTGTACTGTAATATATAATTGTGTATCATATATTGTATCCTTATACATGTATCTGTGTGTATGTTTATGTGGCTCTCTCTTTCTCTCTGCTCAGTAGTTTGCTTCTTAGGTTATTGTGGTTGTGGCTAATGGCTACATATATAAGATATAGTACTTTTTAGTTTGCATTATTGGTTATCCTTTATTTTATTGGTTTACTTCAAGTGTTTCTTTGCTTTCCATTTTGTAACTTTTCATTCATATTATGAGTAATTAGTGGGGTGGGTGTTTGTTGTGTGGGTGTTTGCTTGCGCAATAGGTCTGGATGCGCGTTTTGTAGCTTCCTAAGAACCCACATCACCTATACTATAATCACATCCGGTTGCTTAGTTCATTGTGCACTGAAATATAATGAACGCTAGCTATGGCAATCTATAACGAATTATGCAATGGAAAGGAAATAATTCAATTATGCAACGGAAATGAAATAATTCCAAGATACCCAAGAAGAGCATAGTGGTATGGATGAATATAATAATCTATATTATGTTAAGAGGACCGTGTGACCCAGCTCACATCCAATTTCCCTATTTTTTCATAATGATGACTTGGGGAGCATCAAGTACAAAAAATCTCTGTATTGAACTATAGTACTGCCTCATGCCTTTAGTATATAAGACTTAATTCATAGCGTGATTTGCATTACAAATTATTTTATATTAATGATAAGGGTAGTATACTAATAATGAGTAGTTCCTTATTCCTTGTGTTGTGTATTTGGTTACAATTATGTATGTATTTGACGAGAGAGGACAATAGTTCTGTAATGTGTGGATAATTTGGGTTGATTCCTACTTGAGGCAATTGATTTCGTCAGATTTCTTGCATGGATTGCATTAGAAGGTGTGAGTGCAATTGTGCTTGCTTGTATAGTATTGATTCTTCCGATTAGACAAAACAACTCAAATGAACATAAACAGTAACTAGCTTCAAGAACATGTATAGTTTTTTTCGAAAGAAAAAAGAGAGAGAGTGGAAGTGACGAGAGATACTGGCGAATATGTAAATTTACAGAGGAGAAAAGAATGACTAAACAATGCAGTGTTCCTAGAGTGATGTGATATGATTGTGGTCAGGTTCTTGAAGTTTGTGTTGCCAATATAATATATATAATATATATGTGTATGTATGTATATATGGATATACACTTTGTGTCTGTGGACTTCTGATTATCTAGTTCAGTGGGAGTTTAGGAGGCTGCACGCAAGCACCTTAATAATCCCAAACATGGGGCTTCCTTTGATCCCATGCTTAGTGCTTGTTTATTTTATGTTTTTAGAGGTAATTCTACTGTATTTAAAGTAATTACGTGAGAAAAGTTTTGTTTCGATTTAATAAAAATTATTTAGAAAAATATTTATTTATAAGCAATTTATCTTTTGATGGCATAAAATGAACCGGTAGTTAAAAATAATAAGTGTATAAAAAATGTCATACTTTTTTCATATATGCCCCTGTTTATAAAAAAAATATAGAAAAGAGAATAGATAAAAAGTATAAAAAATAATGAATATAAATATAAAAGAGAATGAATATTTAATAAAGGTAAAATAGAAAAAAAAATTTGAATTTTTAGACAAAAATTAAAAATTATTTTTAAAAGAGATCAGTCTTATGGAAGAAAAAATTATTTATAAATAAAACTAAAAGGAATAATTTTTTATAGTTTTCAAAGGAGCACTTATGAGGGGTGATAGTACACCTCCTTTTTCGCCACAATTAAGATGAACTCGCATTGGTTCAATGTATCTTATCCCATTTGTAATATCAAACGTTTTCCATTGTCTATTTTTTCACATTAAATTCTGCACAATATGAAAAAAACATTTATGGTATCTTATAAAATCTTGAAAATTCCATTTTCTATTTTTTTAGATTGACTTCTGTGCAACATGAAAAGCATTTTTGGTATATATCTTATACGATCTTGAAAATTTAAAATGACATCTGAGATATATCACATGTCTCTATTTTATTTAAAAGCTAATGATTGTGTCATTAGAGAGGTCGTCTGAAGCCCTAATTCTGTTTATGGCTGTTTTATAAAGTATAAGTCAGCTTTGAAATAAATATTTATACCTCCATCTGTTTCCAACTGTTTTACATATTTTACAACAAAAATTTGTTACTCAAATAAAATAGTATACCGGCATAAAAGTATGCCGTACGTTTGTTTTTGTCTTTATTTATTAGACTACCTTCTTAATAAATCCTATTAGAATTAGTGTGTGTTTGGATTAGCTTTTACAATTTATAAGGTAAGTGTGTGAAAGGAGTTTTGTCTTGGGTTACGTAAATCTAGATTTCAAACCTATGTTTGACAAATTATCAAACACTCACATAGTTTGAGTAAAAACCCAAAAAAGTTTGGAGGGAGCGCACCATATTCTTGCAAGTCACATATATAGTTTAGTTTCACTAGTTTGGTTAATTTGTTAGACTAGCTCGCGTCTTTGTTTAATCGAAACAATCTTTGGTATCTCTCGGTTTTTCTTATCCTTAGTACTCTCTCTTATTCTTATCATAAGGCATCAATTATAAATTCTCACAAATCAATAAAATCAGTTAAAAACATTAAAGTTGTTTTAAAATTCAAGTGATTTTCAATATTATTCTTAAATATCATAAATTCAAATATCATATAAATTATTGCTTTTTCCCATTGTCCTTATTAAATATGGGTAAATATGGAAAAATAAATTAAATGCATCTTGGAAACTTTTTAAAAGTATCTTATATAAAAAATATTAAGAACATTTGTTAGTTGGTGTCTTATAATAAAGATCAAATGGAGTATATTTGAATCTTCAGTTTTGCTTTTTTTTTTTAAAAAAAAAAAAAAAGGTATTGAATTGATCAATAGTAGTAATTATTTGCCAGTATTGAATTTATTAATACTCCCTCCGTTGAAATAAAACCTTTAACTGAATCTCATGGTTTGAAGTGACAATTTAAAATAATAAGTGTGTCAAAATTGTAATCCTTTTTTATTAAAATATTTTTATTTATGAGGAGATAGGGAATAAGAGGTAGAATAAGAAAATTATTATAATAAGAAGGATTGTCAAAGAGAGAGAAAAAAATATAGTAAAAATAATAGATCTTTTGGGTTTATGAAAATTTATTACATTAATATTAAATAATGGTAAAATGAGAAAGTAAAAGGTAAAAAAATAAAACACTGTCTAAATATTTCTTATAATTTAAAATGGAGCTTGTGTATAGTGGTTGTTTTTTATTATATATATCGAAGGGACTAGTAATTATTGGCCAAGTGAGCAAATGGATTTTCAGAGCATATTGAGCATTGATTAGGCGATCGAGTTATTGTGCCGGACGGAACTATTGAGTATGTGTTCGGTAAGTTATGAAATTATGGTTTCAAAAGTATTTTTTCGTAAATTAAGATAAAATTCTTCTTACATATTTACCTCGTAAATTGTAAAAACTATTCTCTAAAAACTAATTCGAATACACACTCGCGACTTACGGAAAATAGCTTCTGAAACCACGGTTTAGTTGTTTCCCAAACATACTTGTAGCTAAAAAGGTGTTTGGTAGTTCCCTTTGTGTAAGTATGTCTCTCATCCAAATCAAATGCTTCCTCTGATCCCAAAGTCAACAAAAACTCAGGACTGTGTTCTCTCTGAAACCAGGACAAGCTCTATAGCAGTATGTGTTTGGATTAGCTTTTGAGAATAACTTTTATGATTTTATGAGATAAGTGTATGAGAAAAATTTTGTCTCGGGTTACGCAAACCTAGGTTTAGGAAATTCTCACACACTCTAATAACGTTCAAAAGCCAATTCATGAGGAGTCGATCGCTTGTTTTACGGATTGACCACATTCTTCATTGTTTTGGGTTCAAGGTTGGTGGAGGACTTTGAGGTTTGAGCATTAATCAGACGTTTTTTTTTCTTTTTTTGTCTTTAACAATACAGGAGAGGCTTAAGCCTACAAAAAAGTTTAAAAACCCAAAGGCATATATTATGTCCTTTTACACAGAAATCGTGATTCAAAAGATGTTCACAACTAACTCAAAGTAAAGTTGGTAATGCAGGCTAGTGAGCTGTGATTTGGCACACCATAGATTTGTGATCTTAGCAAGCTGTGTTGTTCGTGCTTATTTGATATAGTTTATTTTTTATTTATAAGTATTTGTAAATCGTGATTTACGGTATACGAGGTAAATATGTGAGAAGAATTTTATCTCGACTTACGTAATAAGCACTTATATCTTAAAGATAAGTGATCCCAAACATGCCTTCACGGTATGAAAATCCAACCTGATTTAATGGAGATTAGACCAATAAACTATAGTGAATTAGTTTCTTGGCTGGTTGATTCGAAGTTTTGAGCGAATTGACTGATTGGATTTATTTTTTCCCTTTAGAAACCTGAAACAATATCATTTTGAGTTTAAAAAAAATAGCAGCTAACCCATTATATTTGAGCTTTAGTAACTCTTTTCTGTTAGATTGTATGTAGTTTATACATAAGCATTATATTTAATGTATATTTGGGATAATTTATTTTTTGCTTATAAGTGTTTTTTAATCGTGATTTACGATATACAGGATAAATATGTGAAAAGAGTTTTATCTCGACTTACATAATAAATATTTATTTTTAAAAAATAAGTTAAACCAAACATGCTATTATTACTTGAGAATTTTAAACCACGTTACTCTTTTAAGAGTCCTATATGAATTTTTGCACACTTCAATTAAATATGTTATTTTGATCTTGATCAATCTGACCCTAGATTGACCTCACCTTAATTTATTAATTCTTGAGTCACTGTCTTGACTAGTCTAGCTTTTAACACAAATAGGCTGATATTTTACCAACCCAAACCTGCATGTTGCATGGCGTGAGTTTGAGAGAAGGTTTAAATGCATTCCTAAACTTTGTATTCATATAATGAGTAAACTGGTCAAATCATATATGGTCGTGTGTAGCCTCCGAATCACTTGTAAGAATTATTCTGATGTCTTTGACATTAATCAAAGCTATAAATGGGAAAGATCTCTCCCACATGCATCGTTTAATTTTAATATGTGCGACTCTCAAAAACGTGAGATCATATATAATTGAAAATCAATTCAAATAAAATGCTTAGAATCTACGAATTCAGTGCTCCATACAATTTTTTATTTGATCCTGTCGAAGATCTACTTTTTATTCCCAACATGTTGAATCCACCGATATAATAAACCTCAAGCATGAAGCTAGGAGGGATTTCACTAGGAAGATCAGATGGGTAACTCTGTTCGGATACGTATATTGGAATATTTGGGTGGACAGATGCAGGAAGCTTTTTGGAGAAGAAGTCAGGGATTACTACCGAAACGCCCAAGCCGGCCTCTTTCGGGCAAGTTGGGATAGGGACTTAAGCGCTCACTGCAAATTCTACACTCAATCTGTCAGTGGGAATGAAGACTAGATAATTAGGAGACAGGGTTTTGTGACACTCAAAGCAGATGGATCAGTTCTTGCATCGGGTCAGAGTGGAAGTGTCGGGGTTATTCGAGGAGAAGATGGTGCCTGGTTATGTGGATATATGTGTAAACTCACGCTTGTTCCAGCGGTCGTAGCAGAAATTATCACAATCATCCAGGGTCTTTAAATTTACTGGCACAGGAATTTAAAGAATATTAGTCTCTTTACGGATTGTATTGAAGCGATTAATTTACTTACTAAGGGGTGTGATGAAAGGCACCCTTTTAAGGAAGTTATTGATGAGGTTAGATTATGGTTAGCTAAGGACTGATGTGTCCTTATTAACCATTTCTCTAGAGAGCAGAACGCCCAAGCGGATTTGTTAGCTAAGTTAGCTCATAGTAGTACTGAGCATTTTGTCATCTATGATCAACCACCACCTGTTCTTTTAGCAGGCCGTGGTTGATGATGGATCCTTATATATCTCTCTTTTGAGATGTCCTTTGTATTAATCTTCTGATAGATTAATGAATTCCAGTGTTTTATTTAAAAAAAAAAAAACACAACCCTTCCACACACACACACACAAACCAAGGAAAATTACATGACAGTATTTTCTTTTGCCAGTGATTACATGATAGTTTCATCTTTAAATTTACTGCATTTTAACAAATCAATGACAATAAAACAAGTAACGAATTGAAGCCTTTAAAAAATATATTTAAAACTTCCATCCATAATCAATAATCATATAACCTTTATTTAGTTCTTTAGGTCATGTTAGAGATATCGTTAAGTGTGTGTTTGGATTAGTTTTTGAGAATAGCTTTTACGATTTACGAGGTAAGTATGTGAAATGAGTTTTGTCCCGATTTACGGAAAATAGTTTCTGAAACCACGGTTTAGATGTTTCTCAAACACTCACTAAGTATCCTGCGTTAAGCAAAAGACTTATGTATATGTCATGAAAGATAAACCATTAAGAACGCTGTCGAAATTTGATTGAAATATTTAAAACTGATGTGCGATTTAATTAGCCATTTTATCAGAATAATATTCTCCTGCAACCGATTGCCGTTTTCGTGAAATTTAGTGTCATTCATATTTATATTATTTCGTATAAATGTGACCCATAAAAATATATTTACCCTTTCACGGCTGATCCAAAAAAATGTATTAGAAAAGTGAGCAAGAGAATTAGAAGAAGAAGAAGAAACAAGCACGATCCAAATTCGAAGCATACCATTTAAAGTAAAATCTAATACACGAGACCATTGTTCATATAATGAAATTTTTTCTAATATCTTTATTAAAAACCCTATGTATTAATACTTTTACTTAAATCAAGCAATTCAGCTCAATTTAGTTAGTGGTTTCAAAGAGATAAGATTATCCTAAATAAAATTCATTGATTAAAAAAAATATTTTCAGGAAATGTATTTAGGAAAAAAAATTATTGTTTTGAACAGACTATTTTTTTTTTTTTTAATGAAAGCTGAATTACAATACCCTATGAATGGGTACCAATAGAACACGTTTCCCAATGGAAACGCAAGACAAAACAATCACCCATGATCAACAACCGCCTCCGGGAATGAAGGTGGTGGGTGATCAAGGATAGCAAAATTCACGGACATACTATGAGCTAATCCAACCAAATAATCAGCTAGAATGTTTTCCTCCCTAGGAACAAAACTTAGAAAAACTTGTCAATCGTTAGACATCCAATGCCTTCCTTTCTCAATCACATCCCAAATAGGATGGTCCTTGACTGAGCCACGAGTGAGAAGATTGATAGCCTCCAAGCAGTCTGTGGAAATCATAATATTTTTTAGATTCCTGTTCCAGCAAATTTGAAGTCCCTGAATAATTGCAATGATCTCAGCTACCACCGGTGGCACATGAATAATCCGACTAACATAACCACAAATCCATCTTCCCTCTTCGTCTTTGATCGCTCCAGCGCAGCCCGCCATGCCTGAATCCAAAACAGATGTGTTTGTCTCCAGAGTAGCAAAACCCCGTCTTCCCCTCTACCAGCTTCCATCTCTGCAGTACCATGTTTGTAGAAGAGACAGCAACTGGTTAAGTCACGATCCCAACTGGTTCGGTATAGACTTGAATGGCCATCTTGGTATCCCCCTTCTGGTTCATTTCCAAACAGCTTCAAACAACGAGCGACCCAAATATCCCAGCAGATATACCCGAATAGAGTTGGCCAGTTAACTTTAGTAGTGAAGTTCCTCCCCGCTTCGTTCTTAAGGTTCCTATGTATCCACTCCAGCCCGTGAAGATTAGAGAACTTTGTCCACTATATTGGTTCTATTAGCGAAATCCACCGCTCCTTAGCATTAGCACAGTCTCTCAACAGGTGTATCAAATCTTCATCCTCATTGCATCTAAACGGACAACTTGCATTTTCCATCAAACCTCTTTACTGTCTGAGCTTAGTTGTGTGAGCCTTTCCATGAGCCACTAACCACATAAAAGATTTGATCTTCTCTGGTACCTTCCACCTCCATAACTGCTTCCAAAAGACTTGATTCGGGTTCTGGATACCTGCAAAACAGAAACGATATGCATAACTAACAGAAAACTTACTATCAGCAGCTGGCATCCATAAGTACTTATCCTCTCCCCTATCTTCACAGGGGGGTGCATGCTCGTAATCTGCTCGATAATCGGCCATTGGAACCATTGACTAAGTTTTGTTGAATCCCACCCGTTCCACTGGTTTACATAATCCTGGACTTTTTCATTAATATCCATGAAATTCTCTGAGCCCGGAAAAAGGTCAACCAATGGTTTGTTTAAGTTAGACCAATTATCATACCAAAAGGAGGCCCTCTCACCATTTCCTATTTTAACCTTCACACCTTCCTGAAATTTCTCCTAAACCAAGCAAATGCCCTTCCATGTATAAAAAGCAACCTGCCGAGTAAGCGGTCCGTTCATTTGGTTTCATTTATATTTACTCTTAAGCACTTTTGCCCATAAGGCATCCTTGTTAGTAAGAAGCTGCCAACACAATTTCATGATAAAGGCTTCATTTTGTTTACGCAAATCCCGAATGCCTAATCCACCATCTTTTTTATCTTTCTTGATCTGATCCCACGAGATAAGGTGAAGTTTCCTTTGATCCTCCCTCTCATCCCAAAGGAAACTCCTACTTTTCTTTTCCAGCTCTTTAAGAACGCCTTTAGGAAGCAACATAGTCTGCATATAGTAGGCCGGGAGGGCAGATAGAACAGATTTAATGAGGGTAACTCTTCCTGCCATATTCAAACATCCTCTTTTTCAACCTGTCAATCTCTTTTGCGTCTTCTCCAGAATAGGGTTAAAAAGCATCTTGGAAACCCTTTTATGTATCAGAGGAATCCCAAGGTATTTACCCAAATCTCCAGTCAAAAGAACTCCCATTCGTCTGCTAATATCATACGCTCTGTTGAAGTGGACATTCTTAGAGAAACAAACTCTAGTCTTACTTCTGTTTACCATTTGTCTAGGGACATCGCAGAATTTCTGTAGACAACCCATCATTTGGTCAACTTGATCCTGAGACGCCTCTCCAAAAAGAATAAGATCGTCTGCAAAAAAGAGGTGTGAAATGGGATGTCCTCCTCTATTAAGCCGAATCAGTCTCCACAGGCCCTCATTAACAGCATCTTGAATAATATGACTTAATCTCTCCATGCACAGAGTAAAGATATAAGGAGAGAGGGGGTCACCCTGTCTGACTCCACGGGAAGAAAGGAAAGTATTTGAAGCCTCCCCATTCCACAACACCTGAAAGAATGGGCTCGAGAAACAAGCCATAATAAGATCACAGATTTTCCCTTCTATTCCAATAGCCTTAAGAGTATCGTGAATGAAAGGCCACTCAAGTAGGTCATAGGCCTTTTCGAGATCCACTTTCACAGCCATCCAACTTTTCTTCCCTGTCTTCATTCCATTGAATGGATAATTTCTTGAGTAATAATTATATTGTCGTTGCTTTGACGACCCGCAATGAAGCTACATTGATGCTGCCCAACAAGCTTATCCATAACCTCCCTTAACCAACAGCTAAGAATTTTTGTAATTATTTTATAACTCACATTACATAAGGAGATGGGCCTGAAGTCCCTAATAGTCTCAAGACTATCAATCTTCGGAATGAGCACAATATTCGTATTATTAATATCTTCGATTTTGTCTGGCTCTTGAAAAACATCGTTCACTATCTCAACAATATGCTTCCCAACTGCCGGCCAATATTCTTGATAAAAGATCGCTTGAATACCATCAGGCTCCGGAGCCTTGAAAGCCCCTATATCAAAAGTTGCACTTTTAATTTCTTCCTGAGAGACAAGCGTTTATCTTAGTTTTCTCAGTGTCACTCAAGTCAGGGAAGATGGTTTGAGTATCAATGCGATTAAAATTCTGGAGACCACATTGAAACAGGCCTTTATAATAATCCACCGCAAGGTTCTTAAGCTCATTTTGGTCAAAGATCCACTCCTCATTAATATTCCTCAGACCTTCAATCCTATTTCGCCGTCTCCTGACAATTGCCGTTGTATGAAAGAACTTACTGTTTTGGTTCCCCCACTTCAACCAGCTACATCTCGATTTTTGGTACCATACCAGTTCTTCTTGGGCTAATAACTTGTTGTAATCTTTCCATAGCTTGTTTTCAGTTTGGATCAAATATTGAGTATCCCGCCTGGCCCTAGCTCTTTCAACACCTTCAATTCTTTGGAGAGTCCTTCGTTTTTTTTCATTGATATTTCCCACACGTCTTTTATTCCACTCCCCAGCCTTGTTTGTAAAATTATTAACTTTCACATTCCAGTGTTCTCCATTCCAAGCCTCCTTTACCATATCCCGAAAGCCCTCTTCCAGAAACCAAGCTGCCTGACATCTAAAAGGGGTTTTTGCCCGCCGACCATATGAAGGGTAAGCTTTTAATAAGATAGGCCTATGATCAGAACCAAATTTCGGCAAATGATGAACTTTAGATAGCGGGTATGAGTTGTTCCATTTTGAATTCATAAAAGCCCAATCAATTTTCTCTTTAATCATTCCATGTTCCCAAGTAAACCTGTCACCGACGGTTTCAATATCAAGAAGCTAGCACTCAGAGATACAATCCTGGAATTGCCTCATATATCTCACATTTAATCCCGAGCCACCACATTTATTATCACTATATAAATACGCATTAAAGTCCCCTATCACTATCCACGGCATACTGACAAGACTGCTCAGATCATTCAATTCATTCCAAAAATTTTGACGGAGAATACGATTCGGTTTAGCATATATACAAGAAAGCACAAATTCCTTAGAATTACCAGCCCTCACAATTTTCGTATGTATGGCTTGAGTAGAAAAGGATAGGTAATGAACAGATAGATCTTCATTGTTCCATAGCATCCAAATACCACCAACAAAACCCGTAGCTTCCAACCGGAACCAAGTATTAAAACCCAATCTCTTCATTATTTTGTTAGCCTTAATACCACTAACACGAGTTTCCATAAGAATCAAGATCTTCACCTCATTATTCTTTATTATATCTCTAATTTTGCCTGGAAAATTTTTAGAAGCTGCACCCCTACAGTTTCAAGACAATATATTCATAGAATCCATAAAAGAAAAAATAAAGAGAGAAAACTGACCTGAGAAGACACTACTGTTGCCCCAAATCAGCCACTTGCATTACCTCTACTTCCACAAGATTATCCTTATCAAAACCATTTGGAGTCTCTGCCTCACTTCTTAATTCCGCATCCATACTCAGGATCTGAGTTGATATTTGATGAAACAGACTATTTTATATCAAATACTATATATGGAAATCCTTATAATAAATATTTGAAGGAGCGCGTTGTGAAGTTTTTTACATTAAAAAAGGTTTATATACATTAAAAAAGGTTTATAATAAAAATTGGAACTTAGGGGCGGAGATCCCAACTATTTTGTCTTCTCACACAAAGATATTATTATTATCCTCTTGATGTAACATCTCACTATCCGTTCTATTTTTTTTTTTTAATCGAAACAATATCCTTTCTAATATGATTATCTTTACCGAAAAAATAGTCTTTGGCATTGAAATAAAATAACAGTAGCGTGGAAAAGTTATATTCGGAACATTAAATCTTCAAAAAGAAATTCTGAAAAGATTTTTTTTAATTTTTTTTTACCAGTCATGTATTGATATTTTGATTCTTCTGTCACAGTTTAATTGTTAAATTATTTAACAAGTGTATTTTTTAAATTTATTTTTTGGTAAATGTAAACCTGAAACTAGCATTTCTTCTTTCAATCTCAATCTCATGTTATTTAATACTTAAATATTTTGTTTAGTAGATAAAAACGTATAAATACACAAAAAAACTTTTTACATTACGCGCCAATGATGGATTAATACTAATGAATTTTCACATAACAATTCTTAATTTTTTAAAAACCTGATATAGTTAAATAAATTATTTACACCTAGAAAATAATTTGGTACTCCTACTTTATTATAGGAGGGCAATCATCCCACTACCAATGATTTTGTCCCACTCCTCCTTCAAATTGTTGCATTAAATGAGGTTATTTGAGTTCACATTGTAGCATTAAATGATGAATAATACTCGTAATTAAGAAAAGAATTGAACAAAAAAGAAAGCACCATTTTTTTAACTACGGTAAAATAAATACGGCCTCATTTTGGCGCTTAACGGCTTAAGTATAATATTCCCCTTTCCTTTTTGTTTTTTGTTTTTAATTTTTTATTCGTTTCGGAACACCGACAGCCGTACCATGAAACTGCGAAGATAATCACTGTAAGAAATGGAGATTGCCCCGATTGTTTAGCGACATCCCACTAATCTGAAATGGAATCACAGTGGTAATGTCGGCTTAATTAATGGTCAACTAGCTTCGCCCTTCACAGACAATTTGAACGCGTTGAGACCCATCACCTTAAATCAACGACCTCGATGATCCTCAGTGTGCCACACAAGCGGGAGTGCCTAGTTTTAGTTCCTACTTCCAAGTCCCCTCTTTCTCTGTGTTCCTGCCCGAAATAGTATATTTTTGTAGCACGCTCTGTCTCTCAGATCTGATCTTCATCTCTGCCTTTATTCCTCTTCTCATTCTTTGTCACTCGCAGCTTTCATCAAATTTTGGATTCTTTTCGGTTTTCACACCACCCACTTAGATTTCGATCTGAATCCAGTATGCCCTCCTCTTAATCTATGTTTTAATTGCTCTCGCCTTGCTCTTTCTATGTTAGTTTTATGCATTTTTTTGCCGGATCTGGATGGCTTCGCAATGCGTGTTTGTTTGATTCTATTGTTTTAGTGTTCTTGGAAATGGTTGCAATTGATATTAATCGCACCCCATGTTATAGTTTCACCCATCTCATTTCATCTCTCAATTGGTGA
The DNA here is from genome assembly GCA_963855925.1 of Inga laurina. Classification (NCBI taxonomy): domain Eukaryota; kingdom Viridiplantae; phylum Streptophyta; class Magnoliopsida; order Fabales; family Fabaceae; genus Inga; species Inga laurina. The sequence goes on from OY979709.1 coordinate 57,697,569, forward strand.
ATTATCATTGAGTTTAATCCGTTTTGAGGCAAATTTTGTTTTCCGTTGCACCAGATCTGACTCGTAATTAACATCAGGTTTATTATTTCTAGATATAAATCAATTGAACTGTTCAGAATTTGATACGAGTTGTTATGGGTTTTTATCTCGCAATAACTTCTTTCTTCTTTACTTTTTCATGGATTCTTTATCTATCATTTTCATTGGTTTGGTCTTAATTGCAGTTGCGGATGGCTTTATGATTTGTTAGCATTATTGTTATGGTTCTGTTCTTTACTTACTTTTTATTATTTCCATCCTGTAAAATGGAATGTTTAATTTCATGGAGTCTGACTGAAAACTTTGAGGGCAACCTTTTGAATGGAGTTGTAACTTTTTGTTTGGAATTTTGCAATAGCTTTAATTACACTCCCGTTTGGTCACTGATTACACTATCAACATGTTACTAAATAGAGTGGCATTTAGGATTGGCGTGTTCTTCTCTATCTCGTAGGTTCGGATCCTGGGTCAAGCTAAATATCACAACTTAGTGTTGAATTTTCCTTGCTAGAAAAACTTAGCAATGTCTGCATCCACAATGGCAATCGTTTTCCTTTTAAGATCTGTTATTTATGCTGACCTACTACAGAGTAATGAATTTCTGAAACTTTCTTGCTTACATCTTCTCCCATCCTTTTTTTGCAGGTTGTTTAATTCTGCTTGTCATATCTGAAAGATCTCGTCTGAAGCTGAAACTTGATGTTCATAACAAAAATTTTAGGTTGACAGTTTTAGTGGGAAATTCTTATGGTAAAGTCGACATTGAATCTGTTGTGACACACAATCTAAACAACAAAAAGTGTAAGTTGGATTGGTATTACGCTCAATAAATAAATGTCGAGGGGCAGATCTGATGGATCTCAAAAGAAGCATTTAGTTGCTTCCATTTGTGCTGCTGCAATCTTTCTTGGCTTCCTATATGTGTTTTATGGATCCAAAAGTACCGGAACATCTGCTCTTGAATATGGAAGTAAATCATTAAAACGACTCGGGTCATCATATTTAGGTGCAGATGATGATGGCATCAGCAAGCAAGATGATTCTTCATCAAGTTTTGGGCAGGGAGATTCGGAGGTTGATATTGTGCCTAAGAGTTTCCCTGTAAGTTCCAGTGTCATGTCTAGAATTAGGCACCTAGACCATGTTTTCCCCAAAAGAACCTTATTTTCATTATAATCTTTCACATTTAATTTAGTGCTTGTTTGGGATCACGTTTGGGACCCCCAAAAGTGTTTATTCATGTAAATTGAGACAAAACTCATCTCACATACTTATTTTGTATACCGTAAATCATGATTGAAAAGCTACTTTTTGAAGGCTCCAATTGCTATTTCAAACAAGCACTTGAACAATCTTTAATGGAAAAAAAAATGAATAAAGGCACCTAGTAAAGAAAAGAATTCTCATGATTTATTTTTCATTCCAATGCTTCTGGTTTTGAAGGTTTGTGATGATCGTCATTCAGAGTTGATTCCTTGCCTAGACAGGCACCTTATCTATCAAATGAGATTGAAGCTGGACCTCTCTGTAATGGAACACTATGAGAGACATTGCCCTCCTGCAGAAAGGCGGTTTAACTGCCTGATTCCTCCTCCTGCAGGATATAAGGTTAAGCTTATTGCAGAGTTGAAGCATTGTTCTTTATATCCTCATCAATAGCTGTCTTATTTTTATCAGTCTCATATCTGTTGCTGTTTTTGTGATGTTGCAGGTCCCTATTAAGTGGCCACAAAGCAGAGATGAGGTGTGGAAAGCAAATATACCTCATACTCACCTGGCACATGAGAAGTCTGACCAAAATTGGATGGTTGTAAAGGGTGAAAAGATAATATTTCCAGGAGGAGGGACTCATTTTCACTATGGAGCTGATAAGTACATTGCGGCAATTGCTAATGTAAGATTGCATATTGCTTATGACCAAGCCTGTGGGAAAAAGTGAAAGCACAAATGTTCTTTTCTCTGTGTTTATGTATCATATGAGTATCTATCTGCATTATATACACATTTATTTGTATATGTCAATATGTTGACAGGCGTGTGTCTCACACAAGACTGCATGATCTTTTGTGGTTTTGCCCTTATTTGAGTGTGTTGAATCAGTTCATGTATGCATTCCATAGATCAGTATCTTACATTGAGTTTGTATTTGGCAGATGCTCAACTTTTCAAACAACATACTTAATAATGATGGAAATCTGCGGACAGTGCTTGATGTTGGCTGTGGTGTTGCAAGCTTTGGAGGATATCTTCTTTCATCTGATATCATTGCAATGTCCTTGGCACCCAATGACGTGCATCAAAATCAAATTCAATTTGCCTTAGAAAGAGGAATTCCTGCATATCTTGGTGTCTTGGGAACTAAGAGACTCCCTTACCCCAGCAGATCTTTCGAACTGGCTCATTGTTCTCGGTGTAGGATTGATTGGCTTCAAAGAGATGGCATACTACTTCTTGAACTTGACCGGTTACTTAGGCCGGGAGGTTATTTTGCCTACTCATCTCCAGAAGCCTATGCACAGGATGAAGAGGATCTAAGGATATGGAGAGAAATGAGCAACCTTGTGGGACGCATGTGTTGGAGAATAGCTGCAAAAAGGAACCAAACTGTCATTTGGCAGAAGCCTTTGTCAAATGATTGCTATATGGAAAGAGAACCTGGTACTCGCCCTCCACTCTGCCAGTCTGATGATGACCCAGATGCAGTGTGGAATGTGAATATGGAAGCTTGCATTACACCTTACTCTGATCGTGAGTACCTTTTTTGTTGTGCTCTCTGATGCCTTTTTCAGTTTTTGGTGACTTTATCTTGGTAACTAAAAAGTAACAATCAATAGTTGTTTCTTTAATATTTTGCCAGTATTTTTTACTGTAGTAGGAATGTAGAAAAGGAATTAAGAACAAAAATCCCACAATGAATTATGTTGCCATTGTATATCCATTTTATGGTCTCTATGGGCCATTCTGGCTATAGCCACCCCCCCCCCCCCCCCAAAAAAAACATGGAAAAAAAAGAAGTTAGACTCTTCATCTACTGCCACTTGTCTGAGGAACCTTGAGACTGTGGGTTCTTTTTACAGTTGCACATGGCAAAGTAGTAGTAGTTCTTTTACCTTAGCCTAAAGGAAAAGTGGGAGTATACTTCAGTAAAATAAAACATGCTGTGCATCTTCGCTGCTTAAGCCTGCTATTACAATGTTCATTGGTCGATCTGCTAGTACTGTATTCTCTATTCATGACCTGATTTGGGTTGTCAGTGATGACTTTACCTGAAAGTCATTATTAAGTGCATCAGACCTGGATATAATGCTTCTAAAATCATCATTGATACTTTTAATTCAATATAAAACAATTATTTCTTAGAGGATCTAGCCTTGGGTTGTTGACTTGAAATTGGGCATGAAATTTTTATCTACTTGAACTTTTGTTGGTTTTATCAGATGACAACAAAGTCCAGGGCAGTGGATTGGCTCCATGGCCTGAAAGACTGACTAGTCCTCCTCCTAGACTGGCTGATTTTGGCTATACAAGTGAAATGTTTCTAAAGGACACGGTAATTTAGAGTTGGATGCATTTTACTTGTGAGAGATTGGAAGTTATTCTCTTAAACGATTCAGATAGATAATAAGTTCAAATTTATCCACGTAATACAGGAACTATGGCGAAGGAGAGTCGAGAAGTACTGGAATATCCTGAGCCCAAAAATCAAATCAAACACAATAAGGAATGTGATGGATATGAAGGCAAACATGGGGTCATTTGCAGCTGCTCTTAAAGGCAAGAACGTTTGGGTGATGAATGTTGTGCCTCCAAATGGACCAAACACACTAAAAATCATATATGACAGAGGCCTTATAGGCTCTCTGCATGACTGGTACGGAAATCAGTTTGCCTGAATTTTGTATTTTTTTTCCCATAACACCATAGCATGCCTTTTAGTCCTATATTTTGTTTAAACCCTTGAAGCTTCTGATTTTGACGTCGACACCTGATTATTGCAATGCAAGTTGCACTCATTAATCATTATACGGAAAATGCTGAAGATAGCCAATAAAGATTTTTTTAAACTTACTGGAGTCTGTTGGCTATACTTAATTCTATTCCTTTCATTAGCAGTTTCTCCTTCAGTTTTTAGTTTGTGTCGATTCAGATTGAAAGTATATATATTTGATTGACTTGATCCATATTTCCTGAATATATCTTGGCAGGTGCGAAGCTTACTCAACTTACCCCCGGACTTATGATTTGCTCCATGCATGGACTGTCTTTTCTGACCTCCAAAAGAGGGATTGCAGTCCAGAGGATCTATTACTTGAGATGGACCGCATGCTCAGGCCAACAGGTTTCGTAATCATCCACGATAAACAGCCTGTGATTGACTTTATAAAGAAATACCTACCAGCATTGCATTGGGAAGCAGTAGAAACTGTTGATTCCAGTTCTGATGATCAGGACGGAGATGAAGTTATTTTTGTCCTTCAGAAGAAATTGTGGCTGACAAGCGAAAGCTTTAGAGATACGGAATAGGAATAGGACCATGGGATTCCTCATTTTATCTTAATATATTCTCTGCTGCTAAGAGGCACCAAATAATTATACCTCTAGTGGTGAAGCAGTGAACAGTTTTATTTTGTAGTATTTTTACTTAACGTTTACATTGTTCCCTCTTCATTCCATTTGCTTTATATTTTTCATTTTTGTTCATTTTTGTGATAGAATTGGTGATAGAATGTAAGAATTTGTGGCTTATAAGTTATGTTATATTTATTTGTGCTCTTTTTGGCATGGCATATCATATATTGTTCCTTGCTTTCTTGTTTTTGTTTTGTGGTTTTATATTTTTCCACGGCAGCGCAGCTCTAGGTCTAAAAACCCAAGTTACGAGGCATACAAGTGCTAGCCCAAGCTATGAATAAAAGTCTGGATTCAGCTTGGGCCAGGTTTACCCGCCCCAATGTCAAGTCCAAGTTAACTCCAAGTTAACCAAAAACACCAAAGAAAGTTCAGACACCAAAAGATATGAGAGAGGGAGACATTGTGAATTTAAAAAACAACACTTTTCATATAATACTTTAACTTGGACTTGAAGCAAAAGGTAACCTGTTTGATCTTCTTTGCAAACAATTATTTTTCGGAATTTAAAGGGTTTGTGACCAACAAGTAATTGGTCAAAATGGTAAGCAGTCTCGTCCCCTACAAGGATGAAAACACAAATTTCGAATATCAGAAAACGCACTTATCGTTTGAGGAAATAACACGTTAAACGACGCACTCTCGTTGTTAAAACTTAAACTAGTTGGTTGTTTGGATACCTGGCCCAGTTGAAAAGGTCAGAGTCCATAAAAGGCATCGGATGCCAAGTGGTGGGGTTCCCCCTGTGCCAAAAAAGGAAGAACATGAGTCACAAGTGCTTGGGAAAGTTGGTTTTGATGTCTTGCTAATGAAAGATTTTTTTATTTCGGATACTTCCATAGGAGGTTTTAACTTTAAGGAGTATGTCTTGTAGATCTTTCTTCTTCATAAACAAAGTGGGTTTTAATTCCTTTTTCAGCCATTGAACATAGGGGTCCCGAATTCTCACTGGAGGGATAAACTTTGGGCCAGGTTCTATCTTTTGTGTGCTTCCTTTTGAAGCTTGACCAGATGCTTTACCATAATGATATGGATCGGTTACATTTGAATTATTTTGCCTCTCATTCTTAATATTTTTTAACTGAATCTGGTGAGCTAAAAAAATTTACCCCTCAACTATGAGAAACAGAGAATGGCCATGGAACCTAATGAAATAACAACTTCATTCTGCTTATGATGTTGGAAGAGGAGACCTAGAATAGAACAAGTTAATGGAATTTAGGTGGGAACTGGAAAATAACAAATACTAATATTTTCATGCTCAATTAAAACAGGAGAACGCTCTTAAATCCTAACGAATTTAATTATAAAAAAGTCTCATAACAAGTCATCGATAAGTAATCATAGATCCCGATGCAGAAAATGACAATAGGCTGATAATACCCACATGTTATCGGAATTTTGGTACTTTATATTCTTTTCTTGGGACTTGTACTATTTTTCCCATTAATAAACAAAATAAATCTCAGATCATTTGGGTCCCTTGTGAGTGTAGCAAGCTTATCCTCACTGGAACAATTTGTTTGTCATCTTCCTTTGTTCTTCATTCCTTTGGAAGTTTTGGATTCTGAGTGTGACGAATTTTTTTATTCTGATTACAGACCTTTTAGATCACCAACTCAATTAAAAACCTAAGGAGATTTGTCGAAAGAACTTGTTTCTTTTTTCTACGTGATTATGTGAGAATAGAGGAGAGCTCAGGAGCATGATAAGAACCGACCATAATTAATTTTTTTTTTTTTTTTTCAATTTTAAGAGTGAGCTGATGTCATGTCAACTATTAACTAATTGACTTCACGTGGAGTTTCTTCTTCTTCTTTTTTTGGGCCAAAGGCACACGGAGTTTCTTTTTACTTTTTAAAAAAGAAACTACGATAGGCTTTATGCATTTATATATATATATATATATATATAAAGTAAAAGTTTATGTTAGTTGGATATAAGGACTTACCATGGCTATATAACACGTTTTTAGACTGAGATAATATTTACAGAGGTAATTATTAATTATTCACCAATAAAATCTTCATATCAGTGATGGGATTTAAACTTATAAACATATTATGAGTTAACTCGTTAACAACTGGATTAATTTTATCGGTATTGATAGGCTTTTCAAATCTAGACAAAGAGACGGTGGTTATCCACTAAAATTCACCCTCATTAGTCACTGGCAAAGAAAATTATTTTGCGAGCGCCTTGAGTTTTATGTTGGATGATAAAGAGATCAAAGGGAGTAAATATGGCGGCAATACCATTTTTCTAAGGACAAATCATATTGATTTTCTAAAAGGTTTGATTAAATTATATGCAACCTTGATCTTTTATTTTAAAGCCGTACTTTGAAAAATTACCGTTGATTTTTTTAAGAAAAAGTATAAAGCATAGTCTAATTAAATTACCAACTATATTACTTAAGGGACTATGATGCCTACTACACATGACAATACTTGAGTCTATGAAAATAAATTATTTGAATTGAATATTGTTGGGCGTAGATTCCTTATACATTAGCAGCTAAAAAAGTAGGTGGATGGATGGAGACAGCAACACTTGGCTGAGCGATGCTTTTAAAAGGGGATTGCGTTCACTTCCCTTTAACTTGAAGAAAGATGAGACCCCTTTTTTTTTTTAGAGTTGGGAATATGGGTCGGTCCGGCCCTACAAAATTGGTTCTTTACTGGCTCGAACTTAAACGGGTCAGTCCGTTTAGGCCCGTTTCTTAAAAAGTATCATATTTTGTAAGCCTGCGGTCCTACAGTGCTGGCCCTTCACAGGTTCGAGCCTAAACGGCTTAAACTCATTTTAATAAAAATTTCAAGTTTTATAATTTATTTTTTATTTTTCTTTAAATAAAAAATAAAAAAATTCTTTACAGTGCTGGCTCTTCATAGGCTCGGCCCTAAACGGCTTAAACTCATTTTAATAAAAAAAAATTCTTTTTCAAGTTTTATAATTTATTTTTTATTTTGCTTTAAATTGAGATGCATTATTTTTAAAACTCACAAATTTTTAGTTAAAATAATCATCTAATGTCCAAATTAGCCTTTTTTTAAAGTTTAAATAAATAAATCATTGTAGAAAATAAAATAAATCAAACCAATTAATAAGTGTTTGCCTGTTATTAATATTCTATTAGGTGCTTAGGTGTCTCTCATATTGATAATTTGATATAATGATATTATATTTATTAATTTATTTTAAAAGAATATTAAACGAGCCTAAAAGGGACAGCCCTACAGGGACGGGCATTTTAGACCCACTTCCCTTTTTAGCTTCTAAATCATAAGCCCGACCCTTAAAGGGCTCGGGCCTAAACGGGGCGGCCCGATGGGCTCGGCCCGAATTCTTGGCTCTACTTTCTTCCTTATGGCATGCGCCTCAATATACTATGTGTACTCCTTTCGGGCATTAATATAACATACAGTTGATTTTTTTTGGAAAGATCAAGAATGTTGAATAAATTATTTTAAAATATTTAAATTTATTATTTTTGTATCAAACTAGTTTTTTTGATTACTAATATATCATCTAATAGTATGGAACATGTTGTAATTAAGTTGCTTATTTAGTTTTCTTAATCTTTTCAAGAAAAAAGTCAACTGGGTCTTATATTAAAGACCTGAAAGAGTATGGGTTTGAGTTCTCTTAGAATCATTTGTCTTGTTTTTCTTCTCAGAATCATATCTCCACTCTCAAAATAAAAAAAAAAATTGTTTAAATTTCATATTTTATAAAACTATTATTTTAAACATAAATAAATAAATTTAAAATGTTAAAATACGAGCTACGCAATTCATAACTGCAATACAGACAAAATTTTAAAAAATTTAATTATAAAGTACTATAATAATAGTTTTAGAATATATTAAATTTGAATAATTCATTTTTTAATTTTAAGTTGGAAATGGAATTCTGAAAAAAATAAGATTTTGAGAGTATCATCTTTCAACATAAAAAATATACATATATAGTCTTTCAACACTGGATTGCCCCTTTCCATTCCTAATTTCACTTTCCCTTTCTCAATATTTAATGAAATTAATTGTGATCGCTGTAATAATGGAAATATATATAATATTTTTTACCCTTCTTGCCATTATATGCATAGCCATCATTCCATCCAAGTCCTGCCCTCCTTCATTGTTTGTTTATAAGCCTCACTTCCCTTTTTTTTCCCGCCTTTAATTGATGCATATCAAAGATTTGATTGTTGATAAGGTATAATAATATCATATAATCTATACGGCTGATCGGTTAATCTTGCCTAATAGAGTAAGACTTGTCATTGTTGTGGTAAATGATGTGGATGCATAACATGATTTCTTTATTTAATCTAACCTATGTTTAATATTTCTTCCTTTGAAATGATTACTCATAAAATAAAATGGGATTGACCATTGTCCTCTGATCTTACTGTTCCCTTCTCCTCCACTACTCATTTTAGCCTTTCGATTGAAATTTGAGTGATTTGAATTTAATTTTTTATAAAAATAATATTTTCAAATATTTGTATTGCAATTTTACACCATCATACCTAAAATTTAGTAGTTTTTGAATTTATTTATTTAATAATTTAATATTTTATTCATATTAAATTTAAACTGCTCAAATTTTAATATAAAGATTGATATGAGTTATTGAGAGAAAGAGAACGGTGCCAAACCCAAAAAAAAGAGGTCTGAACGAAATAAGTTATAATATTGATATTATTAATTCATAAATAACATGGCTTGTTAATTAGAATTTTGAGGCTAAACGGATAGGATGGCCCTTATTTTCAACCACAAAGGCACGTGTAAGTTGACCTCTTGATGGTTGGCCCACGTCAGTACAGTATATATTAGTAATTATGAGTGTTTGGAATAGCTTATTTTTAGAAAATAAGCATTTATTACGTAAGTCGAGATAAAACTCCTCTCACATACTTATCTCGTATATCATGAATCACGATTTATAAGCACTTATTACCAAAAAATAAACTATCCCAAATAAACACATTATAAAACAAAAGAGTCCCTCAAAATTGCCTATATTACTCAATAAATTCAACGATAACGACAGCTCATACGCGCCTAAATCCTTCCTTTTCCTCTTTCTCTTCTACACTTTTGACCTCTTTCATATACTTTGTAATTTTCTTGCTAAGCATGTTTCCATTTTAACTCTTTTCCCTTACATTCCGCATATTTTTTTTTTTAAAAAGAAAATTGTGTGCTCTTCGTAATTTTTTCAATAATAATATTTTTATTAAAAAATAGTCAAATAGGCAAATGATTAGTTAAATCTTTGATACTCACAAGAGAAAATATTAAGTGAAAAATGGATGAACCTGTGTCGTTTCTGAAAAAAATCTGTAGTATTGAATAAGTCACCTTACAATAGTTTATGTAGTATTAATTGTTTTATTCCAAATACGTTCTCCTTCTCGATTTTGAACGAGAAATAGGAAGTATGTATTTTTGAAATTTATGACATTTATTAAGAATAATGACGAAAATAGAAACAATTTTTATACGACTTTAATAGCATAGTGATCTCCTCATGGTAAGCTGGCTTTAAAATCAATGACTGCTCCGTACTCCAAAGTCATTTACATATGTAGTACTTTATAACCAACCAATTCAATTACAATAAACAACAGGAGATGTTCTTATACGCTATCAAATCAAATCTTACTACATCAATATCATTAAACTCTTCGTGTGTGGGAGAGGAGAGATTGGAGAAACATTTTTAAATGATATAAATGAGAAAACAGAAGAGAAATTAAACACGTTGGATTTAATAAGATTGATGTAGTATGATTTTATTGAGTAGTGCACGGATAATGTGGTACAACAATTTCTCACATAACAAAGGGTTAGGGTGCATGAGGGCATTTGATATCATAAATACGGTAAAGTGTTTTTGACTTTTTTTAAAGTGAGTAAAATATCTTAAAATTTTTTGTTGTTCATCTAAGACCCTAAAATATTTTTTTAAGTGCATTCAACATCCTAAGGTGTTTTGTGGTTTATCCAATATCTTAAAGTTTTTTCCATGCATATCAAGCACATAAACTTGTTACTGAAAGATATTTCAGGGTGTTAGATGTGCTTTCATTTAAAGCATTTTTTGGGAGTTAATAATGAGGTCAAAATTGTTCTTAAAAAAAAAAATTCTTCATAGGCAAAATTTATCCTGAAAAAAAATCAATATTTTAAAGGTAAAAGTGTGCCATAAAATATTTTAGGATATCATACACATATGAAAAAATATTTTAGAATACTTGATATACTGTAAAATACTTTAAAATATTCAATGCACTTGGGAAAATACACTTATGATGATATACATAATTACATAGATTTTGGCAAAAATTATATATTAGACTATCATACTTTCAATAAGACCTTGTAGATTAAAAAAAGCGGAAACTTTTACTTAAGATTATTTTAGTCCAGCTTTTTTAATTGTTACTTTGACGACCGTGACAACATTTTGGCATAAAAAAACTATCCTCTTATAACATTCGAGGCAAAGATTGTTACACTCATAATTTTAAGTAAATTCATGATAGTGATATAAACTTGTATCGTAAACTCGAATGGTAAATTTATAAGAGTTTATTTTTATCATTAAATAGGTATTAATAGTATATAATTAAAATTAAATCCATCAACATTCATAATTTATCATATTTAACAAAGAAATTTTTATAAATTTCATATATAAAACTGCTAAGCATGATTAAATCGAAAAAGTTAATACCAGTTTAAGAGTGAGTTAACACAGTTTTATAAGTTGGAAACATAAAAACAATAATTTTGATATATAAACTTGTGAGTTTATTCGAGTTTACGACTGACATGAGTTTACCAACTACTTGACTCAATTTTGTAAGTTATAAATGTAAAAATGGTAAATTAGGAGAGTTAACTAGCGAGTTTAACAACAATATCGAAGACATTTTTAAATACAGAACTTCTCAAAGATATACGAAATTTTAGACAAAAATTAACAGGTACTCATATTATTTAATAATAATTTATAACATTCATTTTGTAGTTCAAATAAGATGGATCTTTTATTAAGGATCTATAGAGTACTTTGTAGCAAGTCTTTCCTTATTGGTCAAAGGAGTATTAAGTGAAGGATAAATTTTTAATAAACAAAAAAAGGTTTGGATAAGTGAGGCTAAATGTGGTTATTGTCTTTTTGTTGTTATTAAATATAGGTATCCTCTAATTAAAATTAATCTTATTTGAAGTACTATCAGATATTAAATATAAATATTTTTTTTTAATAAAGATTTAAATTTTAATTCATCACATTATTATGTTGTGAGGAAGTTGCCTCGTCCACAAGATCCAAAGCCTTTGATAGTTATGGGCATTGTTGATAACTCCCTTCAGATGTGTAAATGACATAATTTTCAACGGCCCAAAATAAATAATTGAGGTAGAAAAAGAAATGTCTTAAATCAGAGTTTATGGAATATATTTATGTATCACAATTCACAGAGCGAGCCAAAGAAGGGAAGAGAGGGCGAAGATTCTCGAAGACTGGCACTGCGGGAGAAAAGTCTTGGCGATATAAAGTGATTTCCAACACTAAACAGAACAAGGAAAGGAAGGCAAAAAAATAAAAAAGTTAAAAAAAAAAAAAAAAAAAAGCAAAACGAGCGAATGGGGCATCAGAATCATGAACGCAAAGCGGTCCTTTAGTCCTCTTCATCGTGTCTTCGACACCGAAAATCTCGGCGTGTCCACTTTCTGTTTCTCTCTCTAGGTTTCGCCATCTCTGTGCTTTACCTACAATTTTCTCACAGTGCAATACACACCCACACACACTCTCTCTCTTCGCTCGCTGACATGTTCTAGTTCTAGAACCTCCAGATTCATCCGAATTCAAGGTATTCATTGCTCCCTTTAGTTATTTTCAATCCCCAATTTTAGTTTAATTGTCTGTGGAAGTGTTAGTTGATCAGTTATAATTTCGATTCAAATTGAGGATGCAATGATTTTTTTCGTTTTCTTTTAACTTTGGGCTTCCATTTCGCTGGTGATACCATGTGGAAGAACAGAAGAATGTCAAAATTTGGGGGCGGGGCACTGTAGTTGGCTGAAATGCATTTTGATCATATTTTTCGGTGCCCAGATGCGGGATTTAACATATGCCATGAAGTATGGCGCGATGGATGAATAATCACCTTCTGGCTTTGTTTTCACCCCCTTTTTTCTTCTGTACACATATATGTTTGGTTTTTGTGAAATCTGTAAGTTTATTTCAGATTGACTTATGCTTTCAAACTGTTTTAAACTGCATGGCGGGTGGTTCACTTGTTTTCTCTAAGTTTAAGCAGTGGCACTCCGATCACGTTAGAGTCTAAAGTCAAATTTTTCCCGAGCTAAGGATCTCGGACATCGTCTGGGATTTTCAAAAATTTGTTTTGGATTCCCTCTTTTTACCACCTTGTTGTGATTTGTGTTTGATTGCGTGTTCTTAGTATCGCAGCTGCTTTGACTACTCAGGTAAAATGAATTATTTGTGATAAAGCGTTCCCTCTGAGTGCTATATTTTCCATTCACCTTCCAAATGGATCATTACCTTTACTTTTGTTTGTTTTCATTGGTAAATACTAAATACTACTTGGTGCAACCATTTAATGTATTTTGGGATATTTTTATATTCTATACGTTGCACTTCTGGTTGTCGGAATCAATATGCATGATATTGATTTTGGTTTATTCCCCTATTTGGCAGAAGTGACATAAATGTTCCTTGGGATTTTTCTGGCGAACAATGGTTCCTTGATTTCCATGTTTACTGAGATGAATTCCTTATCGAGCAAAATTTCTAGTCTTTAGCGTTTGGTGAAATAAAATATCTGATATAGTGGGCTTGAGAGACCTAAAAAATGGAAGCTACAAGGCGCTGGTTAAATAATAAGTTCAAGTCAAAGGACAAAATGAAGCCTCCCAAGAACAAGGAATCTACAGCTGCTGTAAAAGAAGGGTCAAGACCACCAACAAATGAAGAAGCACCATCAAATGTGACCAAGCAGAAGGCTGCAGCTGCAAAGCAGTACATAGAAAATCATTATAAGAAGCAGATGAAGAACCTGCAGGATAGGAAGGAGAGGTATGTTTGTATAGTCTTGGTTCCAAGTCTTGATGATGGTGCAGTCCAATTACATATTTGTATTGATGTTTTAGTACATGTAATGTAGTTTTAACTATTCATACAGTGATATCTTGGGATACATTATGTATGAGAACCGAGATTTTTCTATTGTTCCTGCTCTTTGTTGCCAAGCAAGTAGTCTGCCTCATTGGAACTTAATGCAGCATTTACTGACTTGAGTCTGTGTTGTTTCTGATCTGCTGTTATATGTTACGTGCAAATAGCTTCCAATAAATAGAAATTGCTTTAAGCCCTTAATATGTCCTAAACACATAGCTATCTGCAGACGTAATCTGCTGGAGAAAAAGCTGGCTGATGCTGAAGTTTCTGAAGAAGAGCAGAACAACTTGCTTAAGTATTTGGAGAAAAAGGAGACAGAATATATGCGCCTTCAAAGGCATAAGATGGGAGCTGATGATTTTGAGCCATTGACTATGATAGGGAAGGGTGCATTTGGAGAGGTATAATCTAACTTAATAAATAATTAATTTAGTATTTCTGGTTGTCTTGTGTTTCTGTGCTTAATTTTTAACTAGAATCACAGTTCTTGGAGATAATGATAATGTCACTTTTCTCGCCATTGACTAAGAAGGCTTGAATGATACTGTGCGTTGTGTAGATTGGGTTCATCATTTGTTGTTTTATTCTTCAACATTCTTATGTTGTTTGTCTCTTATTATTGCCATGATTGTTTTTGTTATTTATGGGTGGAAGGAAAATCTCTATTATTCTAACCTTATTTATAATTGCGGCATTGATATTGGTAATTTAACATTTGTTCGTATTTTCTCAACTTGTCTGTGTGATAGAATTTTTTACTTAGTGGGATAAATTTTTTTGTCGTCACCATCATCTGTATGATAGAACTTTTGAAAAGGGTGAAGTAGTTCAAGCAATTGAAATGGGAAAGATTGGTGTATCTCAATTTCCGTTTCCTCCGCAAGCTGTGCTAGAGGGATTGAAAAACTTCACCTTAAACACAACAAAGTAGGGGCAACTCTTAATGGATTGAATTGATGTAAGCTCTTATGATTGGCATCAATGCTGATTTTTAATTGTGACCCAGTGGATAGATATTTTTGGATGCAATTGGACAAAGTAATAATACTCTGAACACTAACGAACCAATCTCCATAATAGAGGAGTTTTGGCTTCAATTAAAGGGAGCATGCTTCTTGTGGTCATTGTTTTGAACTAAGTGCATGGATGAGCTGCATGATTTTTTTATTATGGCATTGAATGGTAGAAGGTAGGTTCTCCATGTGGTGATGAGCGAGTGAGTGGCTACAAAGCATATTTGGGTTGCTAATTGACCAGTTTTTTGGTCATTTTTACACGCTGCCAATCTTGAGGGCCTGAGTTAAAGACAATCCTTTCTTCAAGTTGTGCTTTAGAACATCACGCAGCTGGCAAAGTGTGACAAGTTTATCTTTGAGGTGGTCTTTTCTTAAGAGAACCATTAATACTGAAGTGTGGGGGGCCTCTAGTGAGCTGACCTCAAATGCAAACTGACACCTGAGATACTGATTCAATAGCCTAGGGTGGCATGGGGTTTTCATTACTATGGTCTTGAAACTGAATATATGACACAAGAACCTGGAGCTAAGTCGATGTTTTCTGCAAGGTGGATTGTAGTTCTAGTTTGAAGAGACTGTCAGGATTGTTGTGTTCTCAAGGACAATCCTTATTCATCCTATTAGGAACCAAACAGACCCTTTGATGGCAAAATATTTTGTGATGCTGTATCACTGACTAAAAATGGGTTGGAACTGCCACATTTTGTAGCTTTATGAGGATTGAGGAGGTCTTCTTAGAGTTCCAGTGTATTGTGGCATAGTCTTTTTGGCTAGTAAAATGTTAAATTTTTGTTATGCATTAAAAACTCTTACCTTTAGCAGCATCTGTTGCTTTCATATTTTTGGGTCGAGTTTACTCATACTGAAATTTAATCAGGTGATTTGTTGCCATTTTGCAACTTCATTTGTGTAGGTTAGAGTCTGCCGAGAGAAGGCAACTGGTCATGTATATGCTATGAAGAAGCTCAAGAAATCTGAGATGCTTCGTAGAGGCCAGGTATAGATATCAAGTTTCACTCACTTTGTTAAATGTTTATTGTCTTTTAACCATATGATTTATGTTTATGTTCTTTAGGTTGAACATGTAAAAGCTGAGAGGAACCTTCTTGCAGAAGTTGACAGCAATTGCATAGTAAAACTTTACTGCTCCTTCCAAGATGAAGAGTATTTATATCTCATTATGGAGTATCTCCCTGGTGGGGATATGATGACTTTGCTGATGCGGAAGGATACTCTGACAGAAGATGAGGCTAGATTCTATGTCGGAGAGACTGTGCTAGCGATTGAATCAATTCATAAACATAATTACATTCATAGGTCAATTCAACGTGTTGATAGCTATATCACATGATGGATCTTTTAGCATTCTTATTTTATAGCGGACCTATGCCCCAAATAGTTAATTTCCTGTTTTTGAAACGTTTTACAGAGATATCAAGCCAGACAACTTGTTGCTAGATAGATATGGTCACATGAAATTGTCAGATTTTGGATTATGTAAACCACTAGACTGCAGTAATCTTCAAGAAAAGGATTTTTCTGTTGGAAGCAATTTAAGTGGAGCTCTCAGGAGTGATGGACGTCCTGTGGCACCTAAACGTACTCAACAGGAACAGCTTCAGCATTGGCAGAAAAATAGACGGATGCTTGTAAGTCATCTGGCATTCATGATAATTGGAATAACTGCTGTTTTATATTTATATTCCTTCTCATATTTCAGGTTGACAGTTTTCTCCAACTGGCAAACTTTTGTGTTCACTGTGAACAAGCCTATTTGTAACTTTTTAAGTGTTGAATGGTTGGTTTTTATGAGATGAGCTTCATTGTGTGTGCCTTGTTTCATATCTCTGGTTCACTTCCTTTTCTATTGTTACTGTGTTTTCACAAATTTTTTTGTTGCAAGATGGTATGTTGATAATACATAGGTTTTTGGAGTTTTAGTCAAATTGCCTTTTGCAATACTGCAGGCCTATTCTACAGTTGGAACACCTGATTATATTGCCCCAGAGGTTCTTCTGAAGAAAGGATATGGGATGGAGTGTGATTGGTATGATGGAATGTGTTTTATTTCTTATCTTCATCAAATTCCACTGCACTCTCTCTTCCCCTTTGTTTATTGCCTTTTTATACTGCGGTAGTTTGATGAGTTTGTTAATGGTTTAAGGTGGTCTCTGGGTGCTATAATGTATGAAATGCTTGTGGGGTATCCACCCTTTTATTCAGATGAGCCGATGTCAACTTGTAGAAAGGTAACGTCTGAAACTGGTGATGATGCATCATGCATAGGTGTTTGTTGAAGTTTAGTACATGGGTTGGACTTAGAATCTATGGTACTCTGCATGTGATTGTTGTACCTAGAAAATGCCTTTATTGCTACACTACAAGCACGCTAAGTGAAAAAATGCCCGTATTTTAAAATAACCTAGTTGTCTCCTGCATCCATTACGAGATCAATTTGTTTCATGTTATACATTTATCTTTCTTAGTTGCATGTTCCTTGATGAACATTCATAGAAAATGGTTTTGCATTTAGTTTTGTTAGTGTTCCATTTTTTCACTGTTTTATATACTTTTTATCTAATCATTGATTAGGATAATTTTTTATTTTTGTCAACCATACAGATAGTAAATTGGAGAACTCATTTAAAATTTCCAGAGGAAGCTAAGCTATCTGCAGAGGCAAAGGACCTTATTTGTAGACTCTTATGTAATGTGGAGCAGCGACTTGGCACTAAAGGGGCAGATGAAATAAAGGTGTTGTGGTGTGTTCTTTTTAAATTTTTATTTGGGTTGTTATGTAGTTTCATACTAGCGAAATAACTTGTTCACCTTTTTATTTTCAGGCTCACCCATGGTTCAAGGGTATCGAATGGGACAAACTGTACCAAATGAAAGCTGCATTCATTCCTGAGGTCAATGATGAATTAGATACTCAAAATTTTGAGAAGTTTGAAGAGGTATATTTCACTTTATGATCAATGATATGGAAGAGTTTCTTGTATGCCGTTGCTAGCCAATGTCAAGCTTTCATGATTTGATGATGCTATGTAGGTTGACAACCAAATTCAGCCTTCCTCAAAATCAGGCCCATGGAGAAAGGTTGGTTTTTGTGACTGAAAAGTGGTTTATAGTAAGTCTATGATTCATAGTCTGACAGTGGGGATTATGTAATGAATAAAATATATTTTCTTGTGTTCCATTGTATTTCTTTCATTTTTTACCCTATCCCTTGTTAATCTGTCAATCTATCTAGCTAGATATCTTAAGCTTTATTCACATTGGTTTCCCTGTGACAAAACAGTAAATATCTTGGTCATATAAAATGGCTTATTTTTTGAGGTGAGGCTGTTTGAATAGTTCCATCTATATTACATGAAAATGTTGTCTTCCAAGTACTTTGTTAATCTGCTTGTATTTTACTGTTAACAAAAGCTTAATTGCCTATGGATGATACTGAATTTAAGTAAGTCTTCTTGGTGGCATCTCCAAATCTAATTGTTTAATATGAAAATTATGGTTTATTAGTGTTTGCTGGCAATATTTGTTCTGATGTAGCGTGCAAGTCTGGGATTTTAACTCTGGTTTGCCCATTGCTGCAGATGCTGTCATCTAAAGACATTAACTTTGTTGGATACACTTATAAGAACTTTGAAATCGTGAATGATCATCAACTACCTGGAATTGGTACATACCTTCTCAGTTATGCATGAACTTATTGTCATTTAATCTAAACTCCTATCTAAAACTTACGCTGTCTTTCTATTGCATTTGTTGCCTATGAAAGACAGGTATTATAGCTGCTTATGTCAGATTACTAATATTAATAACCAAATTGGATATCGAGTAATTTAATTTCAGAGAACTGTTTATGTTGCTATTGGACGAGCATGTTATAGTTGTATTTGTACTGAGCATTGAGTTTATTGTTATTTTTTCTGTTCTTTTACTGCAATGATTGATTGTTTTATTTGCGCTAATCTTTGTAACTAATTATGTTGTGTGCTACTTTATCAGCTGAATTGAAGAAGAAGAGCACAAAACCTAAAAGACCGTCTATTAAGACTCTGTTTGGTAAGAATCACCTTACTGCTTTTCTTACACTTTTTATTTGAGGGTTGTCCTTTTTTTCTTTGGAAAGTGTTCATTATCTCCTTGAAATTTAATCATTTGAGAGTAGTTTTCAGTTACTATTATTTTGGGATTCAGCTGCTTAGAGTAGTTTCTTACTTCATTTTGAATTAAACAATTTTTTTTAATCATATTGGGTGGAAATGGATATTGATTGGAAAAGAGAACCAAGAAAATAAAATATGTAATGCCTGATTATTTGAAATCTAGAGAAAACGCCCCCCTCCCCTTTTCCTTTCTCTCAACATCCTTTCTTAACATAGATGTAAAATTTTCGTTTATAATCTTTCACGAATCATTCTTGAAGAGTAAGATGATCTGAAGTTTGGGGAAAATGAACGAGTTAAAATATTGGGTTTTAAGTGTGTTTAGAAGGATATGATTTTCCAAAAGCTTTACTCATGGGATCTTGAATAAAAGATTGAGAACCATACTGAACTAGAGATATTTGAAATCTATGTTTCTACTTTAAATGTTTACTTTATGCTACAGATGATGAGTCAACTATGGAGGCCAAACAACCAGTCCAAGGGAGCTTCTTAAAGCTCCTACCTACTCAACCGGAAGTTCCAGAGAAAAGTGAATCACAATGATCTTAACTAACACTTTGCATGACCTTCATTAGATGGCAATGGAGATACTACCAGGTGCTGGGTGGTTACTGATTGTTTTATCCTTTTCCTGCATTCTTTTGTTAATTTGGCGTGGATAGTTTTGGGGCTGAAGGCCCCAAAACTAGTCGATTTGGAGAACAAGGTTTTGGGAGGACTGGGTTTGCAAAAGGTCTTCAAAAGTATATATATATATATTCTTCAAGTTTTAGTTTATGTTTTCGTTTTCACCTTTTTATTAAGCTTCAATATTGATGACCGATTCGATGTCCAAGTTTTTTTTTTTTTTGTAATTATGTAACATTTGAGGTTATGATAAGGATGGGCAATTCACACGAGTGCTTGTCTTTGTTTATCATGTAGAAATAGGTCAGCATTCTCGTTGATTTCTGACTCGACCTACATCAATGAATATTCAAAACCTGCCTTCAAAGTCTCCCATTCCCAATTTCCCACCTTCCTGTTTTGTGCTTTTAAATCTTGATTAAATGTAATAGATTCCTATAGTATAGTTGTATAAAAGATGATGTAATGTCTTTCAAAGTTATCTTGACTTTCTAGAGGTATGAATTTTTTTGGTCAAGCCTCCATTTTGTTCTCATGACTCGGTAGTAACTAGTATGAGATGTTCTTCATTGAGTGTTAGATACAAATTGAAGCAAATTTATATTGTAGAAAGCATTGTTCTCGTGGAAAATTTGCGTAAGAATCACCTGAAAATTTTTTACATACAAAAAGCAAAGTTGTTCTGTGAAACTTGTGCACATGAGCAACCTTGCTCTAGCTTAGGTCCTTTTCGGGGGTGCTTTTCCCCAATTTCCCCTGCAGTCTCAAGGTGCATTTGTGAAAATGCTGCTTTTAAGAGTATTTGTAGGGACGATTTATGAGTATATCTCTAATCCTTCCAAACATCACAGATATTGCTTTGTTGACCATAGTGTGTTGTAGCCCCTTAATTTTTAAGATGATTACAGAAAGGACACGGCTTTTTGACTTGGGCATGGCCATAAATCAATCAGAATACAAGTGATGGGGAAGATAGAAGATGCATGACACCCAGGTGACACCAGATTTCAGAGATGACAGTAAAGTCAAGCATTCTGAAACACCGGAAGAAAATTTGGTTCTTAACTTATTCATGTTTCTTTCTGCTTTCAACACTTGAAGCGATTGTGGGGCCCTAAGTTTTTTGAAGAAACAAGCAAAATAATTAAAAATATATATAAAAAAAAGGCAGCAGATGTAGCAATGCATAATGATTAATAAGCAGATCACCAATGCTTTTATTTGTTTTTTTGTTTTGGGACCTGAACAGATCACCAATGCCAGACAACTGTCTAACAAATCCCCACTAAAATGTTTTAGGTGAAGTGATGTACCAATCAATTATCTGTTTCTACGTGAGCTTACGATAGCTCTATTTCATTATCAATCCGTGCTACCTGCACCACCAAAACAGGTCCATCTTGTCATTTTCTATGCGTCAATTAATTATTATTTACATTCTGCAATAAACTAAACGAAAAATTACAATTTTTAAATTGATTATTGACGTTGATGTTTAGGCCAAAGGATAGTCTGAAGTATCACACAAAATTGAATTTAATGTTTGATTTATTCTGAATAAATTCATAAAACGTGAAGGGGGGCATGAGGATGAATAGTTCCTTTCGATAGTAATGAAATCAAAGTGGAAGTCAATATTCTTTTTTCTTTTTTGATAGCGATATTCTGTTGAAACTTTTCATTGGAAAGATTGCTCTCTGTCTTTAGTATTTATCTCCATGCTCACTTATAAAAGCTATAATTTCTATTGATTAAGAGATTTAAAAACCCAACTCAAAATCAATAAACTTCATGAAAAAATCAATTAGCAGCTCATGAATAAGTATTAGCTAAGCTAAACAAATCAATAACGAAAGATGCGCGTAGTGCAAGTGAGGCTAGGCTTAATACGCAAAACGTAGCTTTAACTTACATCACGGTTCCAACAATGAGTCTTCGATGATACTTTTAAAATATTTGAAATTGAGTAAAGAAATTTTAAATGTTATGTTATTTTAAATATACCTATATTCATAAAGTCCAATAAGCCATCAAGATTGTTGGCAAAAAAAAAAAAAAAAAAAAAAAACCATCAAGATATTTTGTTCTCTATATTGAAAAATAAAGCTACTTGCAGACAAGGTGGCCTAACAATTAGTTATCTGTGCTCGTCTTGGAATTTACTTTTTCTTGGTGAACAGTAATGTCCCTTTTAGTAACATTATTTATGCGTTTATTAAATGAAAATAGTAAAAAGTATTAAATTTATTTGAAAATTTAAATAATTTCCAATATTATCTCTGTTAATTATACTCAATCTTAATATCATATTAAATTCTATTTTATCTTACTATCTTTATTAAATATGGAGATTATAGAAAAAGTATTCAATATTCATTAACACCATCAAATGCCCTGTGAAAAGATCAAGAACATCTCTAGAAAAGGGACAAAAATGTAGTACAGAGTCAATAAGCCGTAATAGATAATTAATTTGTAGATATTTTAAAAAAGTTAAATGTCTATTAATTTCCTTATAATACTCACTTTAATTATTTGTATTGAATATTATCCTTTTGATGGAAAATCCTTTCAATATGGGCAATCAATATGTATAGTCTCAGAGAAAAACTATTAAATTTGAAAAATAAAGTAATTTGAGTCAACAAATTGTCTTTTGTTAGTAGGTGATTGGAAAGCATAATTTGAGTCTTGAAATATACACAAACTCTAATAAGTTTCAAAAGTAAAACCCAACTCATTTAAATTTTTTTGTTATAAAAAAATAAAATGAACTGAAATCTTATATTTAAAATTACAAATATCAAGAAAGTATCATTTTGTAACACTTTTTAAATTGTATATAATTTATCAATATTAGGACAGTATTGAATATTGAATAAAACATCGCAAAGGTGTCCAGATATTTACAGGAAGAACAAATACCAGCACTACAAAAATTATGATCGAAGTAAAGTCGAGTGCATAGTATTTAGCACAAAAGGTTAACGATTCGATTAATTTAACCTTTGAAGGGAAAAAAGAATGATTTAACGAATGCAATCAACGAAATACGGGGCCCCGACAACGTTTCAGGGACGGCCGACCCCATATCGGGATGATTGATCGATTAAGGTTCCGATTTTAGTTTAATCCATAATTTGATTCGATTCGATGGCATGTGTCAAGCCGCTGAAAATTTTCAATTTTCTTTTAAGATAAACACATTTTTAACGAATCTAAATTGACGGAAAAAACACGTCTGATGATTAATTAACGGATATTCATGTCAGATTAAGAAGAGTTTAAATTAATTGTAACGCAAATAATCACATTATAATATCGTCGTCGCTCTTTCCTCTGCAGTCATCCACTGTGTGAGCCACATTTTCTTCCTTTCTTCCTTCCTTCTCTTCTCTCCCCCCTCACAATTCTTTGATTTTTATCTCCTTACTTTCCTTCTAATGTTCGTTGCGAAAATTCTCCTGAAAAAACTATGTTGGTGTCATCGACACAGATCCGAAGGTCAGGTCGAATCTAGACCTTATCTCTGGCCGTGAAGATCTGAAGCTCTGGATTCCTCTCAGGCTCTCTCGTCATAGATTTTCCATCCGAGATACACCCAATTTTCTCGCACTCTTCTCAATTTTTAATTAAATTTTTGGGGCCTTTTCTCTCCCCCCCTCCTGAAGAAGAGGAGAAGGGGCTTCTCTGTATGACCTTTCGGTTTCCCGAGCTACGGGTGTTTTGTGGATTATCGTTCCTGATCTTGTATTAGATGATCAGAAGTTTCTCTTTTTGTTCTTTTTGAGATATTGGGAATCAAAGGCATGATTCTTGTGTGACTTGTTACCACATCGGATCGTTCTGTCAACTTTGGAACTTGATGGATCTGAAACTGAGCTAAAAATGAAGATAGATTGCTGATGAGATATTCGGATTAATCGACTTTTTTTAACGATTAATGCGTCTCGAAGACTTTTTTGTAATCTACTAAATCAGAGGGGATTGAGCTTTTGGTGTATGTTTGGTTGGATTTATGGTCATGGATCACGTTATTGGGGGAAAATTCAAGCTCGGGCGGAAGATTGGGAGTGGGTCGTTTGGCGAGCTTTATTTGGGTATGCGCTGTAACAAGTTTTAGTAGCTTTTCTGTAACACTTATTTGCTTAAAATTTTCTGGGACTTTATCTCACGTGGCTTGTTGGTCCATTTCTAGGCGTTAATGTGCAGAATGGAGAGGAAGTAGGTGTCAAGCTGGTGAGTGCAGTCTGGAGGCATTCTCTTTACATTTTCGAACTTTTTTGTTTTTTTGATTGTGTTTTTTCCATAGAGTTTAGACATCTTTGGAAATTGCAGTTGGTGGTATTATTTTCAAGGCATAACGTCAGACACTTTGGCTAAGTTAGCAGCCATGATTATTATGCCTTTTGATCGGTAGAACTCCAGTTAAAGAAATATTTGCCGATATAGTGCACATTTTTGTGCATTGTTTTTGGTACCAGTTACTTTTAAAAGAAACAGGGATATTTTGGACCTGTAGAGCTATTAGTATAAGCTTATATACCAATTGTTACGATAGAGTCACAAGTCAGCCTTCCTCATAAATCCTCAACGCAAATCCTGGATTTGTACATTAATATTTGTTTGTCTGTTAGACTTGGTACAGCTTTTAAATTCTGTGTTCAGTCTTCGGACTCCTAAAGATTTTTTGATTGTTTGTTCCCCACCAAGTCCCAAGTTTTAACTTATGCTATTACTGACCCATTTTTTCTTTCTTTTCCTTGTTCTGTCAGGAACCTGTGAAGACCAAGCATCCTCAACTTCATTATGAGTCAAAACTATATATGCTTCTCCAAGGAGGAAGTAAGTCCGTTGCCCTTTACTTTATGTTCTTTATTCTGCCTTCTCAATTCCTTCTCCTGTGGTTAGTCCTTTTTGTTTACTCTGTTGAAACATCATTAGTAGCCTATGTGCTTCTCTGACTGAAGTGTTCAATTTTAATTGAAGCTGGTATACCACATTTAAAATGGTTTGGAGTTGAGGGTGATTACAATATCATGGTTATTGACCTTCTCGGACCAAGTTTAGAAGACTTGTTTAACTATTGCAATCGAAAATTCTCTCTAAAAACAGTTCTGATGCTAGCAGATCAGCTAGTAAGTATGTTTTGCTTTCAAGAAAACTGTATTCGTTATAGAGAGCTGTATTTATGCTCTGTTCCTCTTCATTCTTGTTTCCTAGATAAACAGAGTTGAATACATGCATTCCCGAGGTTTTCTTCACCGAGATATAAAGCCTGATAACTTTTTAATGGGTTTAGGCCGCAAAGCAAACCAGGTATTTTGTGCCATCCTGCATTTTTTTTTTTAATTCTTTTTTGTGTCCTTTACATTAAAGTAACAAGGTTATCCATTTAATCTTATTTATGTTATTGAGTTCAATGCGTTTCTATTCTTTAATAAATCATTTTCAGAATTAGGTCATGAATAAATTTTATTTTTCTACTAGTAGCTTAATATTTAGTTGTTTATGTATGGGTTCTCTTATGAAAACAAAGCAGTCGATAGTTAAGTTTGAAATGATTAGGTGCCATTCGCTGAAATGATTGTTTGTTATATAAAATTGATAATGCACTAAAAATTATGCCTTTTCATTTAGTAAGAACTTCTCAGGATTTAGATTTTTCTATGGAATTGATATCTTGGTGTAAAGTTTAGAACCAATACTGTGAATTTGTTATAGTGTTTGTTAGATGTTGATGGTTTGGAAGTTTTGCCCTGTGTTCATCAGTGTAGGAGAGATAGATAGACAAGGGTCTGTCATTAGTATCTCATCTCCAAATTTTCTTGGACATGCATGACAAGGTTTGTTTTATTTGGTTGGCACTGTTAACCAATAAGGCAATCACTCAAATGAGCCCATGGTTATTATGTTGCCTGTGTCATAACTTTTGACTGTTTTTGATACATCGTAGGTGTACATAATTGATTATGGCCTTGCGAAAAAGTATCGGGATCTCCAAACACATAAGCACATACCGTACAGGTACCATATTTGAGATTGATTTGTTTTGTTTAAGTTGGAAATAAGTAGAACTTGATATTTCATTTTTTTTCATTGTCTGAAGTCCTTAATTAGCCTTGTAATAATGGAGGGGATTATATTTTTTGTTGTTTGACTTTTAACTGGTATGAGTTAGTTTTAGATTTATTTTCGTGCATTTTTTATGTAATTAATTACTGCCATACACATCCCTATATTCATTCCATGAATGATCACATTATTCTTACAGGGAAAACAAGAATCTAACTGGAACTGCTCGGTATGCAAGTGTTAACACTCACCTTGGAGTTGGTGAGCAACTGAAGCAATCTGTTACAGCATCTAATCACTATGCTGTTCAAACTTGACATTTCCATTTCCTAATTCAAAATGGGTTTTCTTAATAAAAACATGTTATCTTATTCTGATTATTCTTGCAGAACAAAGCAGAAGAGATGATCTAGAATCACTTGGATATGTGCTCATGTACTTCTTGAGAGGAAGGTTGGTGGAATGATTCCTGCTTCTTTTATAATCATTTTCCATTTATTTTCAACTCGCATTGCTTTTCTTTGTCAGTCTCCCATGGCAAGGCTTGAAAGCTGGCACTAAAAAGCAGAAATATGACAAGATCAGTGAAAAGAAGATGCTTACTCCAATAGAGGTCCTATTACTTTAACTCGCAAGCAGCTTTTTTGCCTAGTATCAAAGATAATTGGTATACATCTATGTTTGGACATTTTGTGGTTTTCTGCTTGAGCCTGTAAATGTGTCCTTGAACAAACCACCCCCCCCCCCCCCAAAAAAAAAAAACCAATGCGACCTGCGTATATGTTTACTGAAGTATTATTGTGCATTAGCTGTTTGCGTTTCAGTAATTAAGTTAATTGTCTTCATGCTCTACTTATATATCTGTTGCAAAGAATTTATTCTATGAGTTTTGATATAGGTCCTTTGCAAGTCATATCCTTCAGAGTTTACATCATACTTTCACTACTGCCGATCATTGCGGTTTGATGACAAACCTGATTATGCATACCTAAAGAGACTCTTCCGTGACCTATTTATTAGAGAAGGTTAACTCACATTTAAGCTTTATTGTTCGTTTGTTGAAAGTTCTTCCAAAGCTAGGGCATGACATTAAAAATGTTGTGATTACAGGTTATCAGTTTGATTATGTATTTGATTGGACTATATTAAAATATCCACAAATTGGATCAAGTTCCAGATCACGGGTTAGTACTTAGTTCAAGAAATATAGTTTCACTGTATCTCTCCTAAATTATTCTTGTTAAGTAGAATTTTTGTTCCATTTTCAGCAGCCAAGTGGGAAGCAAGTTATAAACCAGGGACCTCCTGCAGAAAGAATAGAAAGGCCTTTAGGTTTGCTCCTACGGAAAGATCTGAAATATATGTTGCTCTAAAGCTGTTTCCTGCATAGCGCTACTAACAAATGGCTTCAATGTCTTGTTCATCCATATTTATGTCTTATTATGCTGACTATTACTGTTCTATTCTCATCATCTGGTGTAGGATTTGTTTGAAAATTAGTGGTATTGGCATTTGTTTAAATCATCTAAACAAAATTCTGTTTCAGTTTAGCATTAGTCACATCTTTATATTAAGGTATTTAGATAAATACAAGAAGAAAGGCTATCAGCTGATAACTCTTATCGTTATGCTTCAAATATAGTGGCACAAGAGCCTCGGGAACGACTTCCAGGTTCAGTTGAAGCATTTGCTAGAAGAAGTGGCTCTGGTCTGCTTAGTGATCCTTCTAGGCACAGATCCTCAGATTGTGCGCCCTCGTCCAAAGTAGTGGTTAGTGCACTCCTTCTATTTTGTACATGGTCTTGTTTGAGTGTGGTCCTTAGAACATTTTTTTCCTTCAAATAGCAAATTGACTGCTTAATTTTTACCTGTTTTATTTTCTTAGCACCCTGATTCTGAGAGGGCTCGCAGTTCTTCACGCACTGGTAGTGCCTCGAAAAGGCCTGTCGTATCAAGCAGCCGACCAAGCTCCTCCGGTGAGCCTAGTGAAAGCCGTGTGAGCAGATTAATGTCGAGCAGTGGTCGTTTATCGACCACTCAAAGGATTCAGCCTGGTTTTGAGTCCAAATCATCATCATTTACCCGTGCTACAACATCAAGAGGTGGCCGTGATGATGCAATAAGGAGCTTTGAGCTTCTGTCAATTGGCACAGGGAAAAGGAAATGAAGATCGATGTGGTCAGTACTCCGAAGTCTCCACACTGTCTCCAATATTTTCTCTTGAGATGTTGACACTTGATTACTCTGTGTATTTCCACCCCCAAGTTGGGTTCATCAACGGCTAAAAGCGCCATGAATTTGCTTGGACGGGCACCTCCTTCCATGATTATTGCCTCATGGACTCATCTGTGAAGAGACATAATAATGTCTCCCTTGGGAAATTATTAATATATGAGACTCAGCTACTTGTACTAAATACATTCCCTATTTTTCTTCTTTTGTCCTGTTAAGAAAAGGAAAAGAAATTGCAAAGCCTAATTAAACATGCTTTGCAAGGTTTTGTTCCGCCCTTCTGTGCTCTACTGGAACCTCTGTTCTTTTGTTTCAATGTCAATGAGGGAATGTGATTTCTTTTTCGGTCAATGTAGTCAAACATGCCTTCTAAGTCTCTTTTCCCTCCCATCTTCATTGTTTTCCTTTCTGGTTATTGGCATTTCAAGCTGTAGCTTTCCTTTCTCTTCTGAAATTGTTACTAACTCTGGTTACAAATACAAGTGCCGTTGTTGTTTTTGGAGAAATTAAGAAAGTTAATTAAATTATTTGAAAGTATTTATATTTGTTATTTTTTCGCTAAATTAATTTGTTTGACTTATAATTTGATATATAATTTAATTATATATGATATATGATATGATTAATTAACTTATTTATCTTTTTTAATCTTACAAAAAAAAAATCAATTATGTCTTATATTTATGACTAAAAGTAGTAAATGCTGAGGAAGATATTCAAATTAAGATTTTTTCTAATGGAAAGGATTACTAATTAGTGAAATTTCCATTTATCTCTTACCCCTCTTCAGTGTATTCTTTCCTTTCCATGTGATCTAAATTAAAATGTGTTATTGACTGGCGTGTGATAATTTTGTGACATGCTTGTAATAAATGGAATTGTTAATAATTTATATAAAGATTTGGTTGTTAATAGAACACAATTGAGATAAGGTATAATTTTTCATTTGTAATAAAATCTCCAGTTCAAATGACACAGCCAATTTTTATACACCAATTGTTTTTCATACTTCTTGTATGGTTCAAAACTTCGTATCTTGTTACACGATCAAAAAAATCACATATTTTTTTATTTTTTAGTTTTCTAAAACCATTTTTTGTTTTTTTAAAACCATTTATTAAAAACAGTTTTCTAGTTGCCGTTAGTCTTTTAGTAAGATAATATAGCTCCATTCTATTTGAGTTTAGACTTAGTAATGTAATGCTAAGTAACAAATGTAATTCTAGTTGATTATCCCAAAAATACATTGAAAAGGTTTTTGCTACTAGATTTTTATTGTCAACAATCAAATTCAACAACAGATTCGTATAATAATTATTGACATGCAATAAAAGATCAAGGCAAATAGGCAATAGAGGCCAGGGGACAATGTTGGATCCGAAATTGAGTTAACTTATCTTACATTGTAGGCCTTACGGTGAACCTTTGACAACAACTGATGCAAAGGTTTTAATAAATTACTTCATGCATAGATAACTATGATATAAATATGGAAATCATTTTTTTTTTTCCTTTTCTAACAATATTATTCTTTTTTCAGGCCAAAAAACAGGTTTCTATGGTCAGTCCGCGAACCCTTAATGCCAAAGCATCCTTGGGCTGATCTTATAGTTCCTATGGGGTGGAGACGATGGGGTCGATCCATAAATTTTCTTTCCCTTTGCCGCATTTTGCTCACAACAATATAAGATACTAGTAATTCTACATAAGCCCAAAAGAAGAAAATTTGGTATAGAGATAAAATATCGTAATTAGTAGATATGTAATACAAACGTATACGATGATATGTGTATATAAATCAAAGATTTAAATTCTTTTAATAAAGAACAAAGATATATAAATCTAATAAAGAGCAATTGACGAAAAAAAATTTGGCAAAGAGGAAAACTCCACCATTTCACTTAACAACACCACGTTTGTATTGTTCTCCACAACCCCATTATCACACACAGACTGCTGCTTCTATTTTGTTTGTAAAGGAATTTAGGAATCATAAAAGGGTCATTTGTGATTATAAGAAGGATTCCACGTTTAACCCTAAAAATCATGAAGTAATTACTCAATCATTTGCAATAGAGATAAAATATCATAAAATCATTTCATCAAAACAATATATAGAAAGTAGCCACTAGGAGCATGCAAGGATAGATGGTGGGTGCAAGTAGAGACTATAGATTTAAACCTTCGTTATACAACAAAGGAAAAATTAATTGAAAGCAACAAATGTGTGTGTGTGTGTGTGTGTGACAAAGAACAACACTCCACTGCTTTGCCTAGTAACACCATGCTTATGTTGCTCTCTCCATAACCCCGTTTTCACAGTACAAGCTGCTCCCATTTCGCTCATGAAAGAATTAGGAGGACAATATAAATATTTGTAATTAAAAGTTGTTCTATATCAATGCAGTCCAAGTACTTGAGCAGAATGAATTTCTCGAAGTCTAAAATCAAGCAATTGCATGATTAGAGCATGTGATTAACGGAAAAAAATAGAAGCTAAATTATTAACTTGTAAGGAATGTAAGAATTATTTAAGTTAGTTATTTAAAAAAGATGTGGGCTAGCTTTCCTAAAATATCCATTTTTAATCGTTTGCACTTTGCACTGAAAATTATGAATTATCCCTTGATAAAAAGAAAATCTCTGTTCGTAATAAATAAGAATGATTTGGCGTGAAAATTACAAACTTAGGAGACAAAGCAGATTAAGATATTATATACTTCCTAGATCTATATTATATCCAAAAGAAATGACAGGAGAGTTCGTAGGAATGGTGGTACATCATATTAAAGTGATTAAATACAATTAATATTTAAGTGAGTTGAAGATTTTAGTTCCATACACTGATTGATTTGTCAAAGATACGGTTATGGGTTTTAGGGGTGTTCAAATCCGGGATCAGGATCAAAATCGGGATGCAAATTGCATCCCGGTACCGGTCCCGATCCCGGTTTGGTCCCAATAATCCCGAGTGGGACTGGGACTAAATCGGGAAATCCCGGTTTTTTTAAAAAAAATTAAATTTAAAATATATTATTATATTAGTTAAATTTTTTTTATAATCTAGTGTTTAAAGTGATTATTTAACACCTAATAAAACCATAATAATAACACAAATTGATCTAAAATTAAAGAATAACATTTTATTATTATTATTATTATGATCGCTTTCATCATTTTCGTTATTATCTTTATACATTATATAGTTAAAATTAATATCATGATATATACAATTTAATTCCAACTAAACATGTGATACACATTTTATTAAATGATAACTTAATTTATGAGATAAAAAAATACAAAATAAAAGAATAATTTATTTTTTAAGAAAAATAAAAAAAAATAAAAAAACCAGGACCAGGATCACAAGGTGTGAGCCCAGTCTCGGTCCCGGTTCCAGTCCTGGGTCCAATAGATCCCGATCCCAGTCCCGGGTTCAATAGATCCCGATCCCGATCCCAGCCGAGACGGGAAATTCCCTGGATTAAAATGTCCGTAATCATGACACTTTGAACACGGGCTTATCTATGGCTGTAATGAAGCATATATATATATATATATATATATATATATATCAAAATGATTCTTTCTCTATGAAGAGAAGTACACTTAACCCTGCTACATTATGATTTTTTTTTTTGGTCAAAATGTTACATTATGATTTAACAAAACAGTATTGTAATTCTAAAAAAAAATCCGTATCACACAACAGCTGATTGGTTTTTTATCCAAACCTGTAGAACTGGGAAAATTACCATGAAGGGAGGATGATTTTGAAGAATTAATGAATTTTCCTTCCCTTCTTATAAGTGGGAGAGGGGCAAAGGACTGACAAGGCCATGCAAAGGTAAACAGAGGAAGTTGAGTCATGTGTATCGTCAAGTATAAATAGAAGTACACTTGTTCTTATGCAAATAAAGGAGTTTTAAGGATGAGATAAAATGAAGAAAAACAATACAAAGGTTAAGGATGGTAAAAGAAGAAAAAGTTCATTAAGGCAAATATACCATGCCAATACGAAGGTTAAGGATGATCACTGAATAGTTCATTCACAATCCATTCAAAGACAGCTCACAGTAAAAAGTCCACAACAGTTTTACTGGATCCATAAAATAACGCACTAGTATTAATTCTGTTAGAAGTCAGAAGAGCTTTCGGTGCAAGCCTGACATTTTTGACTTGCACCGAAAACCTTTCTTCCATTTCCTTCAATCTCTCCGCTGTCTCTGTTTTCTTTCCCGCATTTTTCCCATTCTGTATTTCTATAAATACCTGTAGGAAAATATAGATAGAAGAGAAGGATAAAATTGTAATTGTATAAGTTTCATTTATCATATTTTTGTTGGACTATAGTAGTTGGATATAAATAGGCCTATTGAAGCTCTGTAAGGATAGAACTTAATGTTTTCATTATGATCAATAATAATCAGTTTTCGTTCCTCTTGCGTTCTGTTCATTAGGCTTGGGTTGGAAACCAAGAACCAACATGGTACCAGAGCCCCGGGCGACGACCCAATTCAAGAAGGGCCCAAGATTCTGACCCAATTGATTCCCCACGCGTTCAGGGGGGCCTCTTGAGGAAGATTATCACCGTCTGTGTCTTCTTTCCCCACGCAACCCTAACCATGAGCAGCGACGGCGAAAAGCTTACGGCCGCGAACCTTCCTTTCACGCATCCGCTCTATCTCCATCCATCGGACATGCAAGCGTTGACTCTCGTCCCTCATGTCCTCACCGAATCTGAGAATTACACGGTGTGGAGCCGTGCTATGAAGATCGCCTTGAAAGGACGCCAGAAAATTGGGTTCATCGACGGCAGCTGCACTAAAGCTTCGCAAGAGCCATCGTTGCGTGATCAATAGGAACGATGCAACGCTGTAGTGTTGTCCTGGTTAATCAGGTCGATCTCCAAAGAACTGTCAAATGGGATAATTTTCTTTGACAGTGCGTTTCATGTCTGGACCGATCTTCAAGAACGCTTTGACCGCAAGAACAGCACACGGATCTTCGCTTTGCATCGTGAGATCACCTCTTTAAGGCAAGGCAATTTATCCATTTCTGCTTATTTCTCCAAGC
Source organism: Inga laurina (assembly GCA_963855925.1). Taxonomy (NCBI): domain Eukaryota; kingdom Viridiplantae; phylum Streptophyta; class Magnoliopsida; order Fabales; family Fabaceae; genus Inga; species Inga laurina. The sequence goes on from OY979709.1 coordinate 57,730,672, forward strand.
TTCGAGAATTGTGGGAGGAACAATCAGCGTTATTGTCACTTCCTACCTGCACATGCGATGCTTCGAAGGCTCATGGAGATGTAATTCAAGAACAGAAATTATTACAATTTCTGCAAGCCCGCAGCCAGATCCTCCTAATGTTGCCCCTTCCATCTGTTAACGACGCTTATGGCATGCTACTGCAGGATGAGGGACAGCGTTCTATTGTGAACTCTGAGAAAAACCCCTCTACCGAAGGCGTTGTTATGATCGCAAGGGGGAGAGGGAGAGGGCGAGGACGTGGCCGTGGAGAAAATGCCCCAGAGTGTTCTCATTGTGGCAAGAAGGGCCACTCGAAGGACACCTGCTATCAGATTGTGGGATATCCTGCCAATTTTAGAGGCAGGCAGATCAGGGATACTCATCAAAATATAAAAGACTCAGTTCCTGCTTCAGATTCTGCTGCCATAGTTGCTAACGTGATGCCTCCCACGTTCACTCAAGCTCAATATCAACAAATTCTTGAGCTGCTCAAGAAGGATGAAGAGTCCACAATTCACGCTCTCACGGGTACAGGTTTGGTTATTCCTCATTCTTTCTCTAATACCCATGACAATTGGATCATAGACTCAGGAGCTACGACGCATATGGTAGGAGACCTGAATCTGTTACTTGATTGTAAAATATATGATGGGCCTATTAAAACAATTAAAATTCCTAATGGAACTTCCTTACCTGTAATCCATATTGGTAGAGCTAAACTCACGGATGACATTATACTTCACAATGTTCTTTATGCACCACAACTACGCTTTAATCTTGTGGCTGTCTCTAGGATAACCAAGGAACATAACTGTCTAGCTTCTTTCTTTCCTAACCTATGTGTTGTGCAGGGCCTTCAGGATGGGAGGATGAAGCTGATTGGTAAAGAATTTGGTGGTCTTTATTTGTTAAGAATAGAAAGGAACTTTAACACTGTTAAGTCTGTTTCGACCAATTTTGTTGCCAATATTAATTCTGTTTCACACACTTCTGCCAATACACTCACTAGCATGGATTTATGGCATCAAAGGTTAGGTCATGCTCCCTTTTCTGTAATGAAACACATGGATATCATGCACAGTGAGAAACTACATATGAATAAAGATTGTTCAGTTTGTGTGCAGTCAAAGCAATCTAAATTTCCTTTCAACCATAGTCACATTAAGAGTCAAAGATGCTTTGAATTGATACATGTTGATGTGTGGGGACCATATAAAACTCCCACACATCAAGGCTTTCGTTTTTTCTTAACTATTGTGGATGACTTTTCTAGATCTACCTGGATTTTTTTAATGCGATGTAAGTCCAATACATTTAATTGCATTAGAAATTTCTGTGCTTATATTTCAACTCAGTTTTCTATGACAATTAATCGTATACGAAGTGACAATGGGACAGAATTTACATGTCATGACTTGAAATCTTATCTTGAAGAAAAGGGAATAATACATGAATTCACTTGTCCTTACACCCCTGAACAAAATGGAGTGATAGAGAGGAAGCATCGAACTATTATTCAAATAACAAGAAGTTTGATTTTACAATCAGGTCTACCTATAGCATTTTGGGGAGAATGTGTCAGAATGGCCTGTTATCTTGTTAATAGGATTCCAAGTAAGGTATTAGACTATAAATCCCCATTTGAGATTGTATATAACCGTAAACCAGATCTGTCCAACCTCAAAATGTTTGGCTATGCAGCTTTTGCCACAGATTTAGTGGTAAGAGATAAGTTTGAACCTAGAGCCATGCCTTGTGTATTTCTTGGATACCCTAAAAATCAAAAGGGTTATTTGTTGTTTGACTTAAAGAATGATAGAATAATCGTTAGTAGGCATGTGAGCTTTATAGAGAGTCAATACCCCTTTAAAGATGGAATACAATCTGAGCAAAGGCAAATTAATAAGGAGCTAAAACAAATGTTCTGGTTTGATCTTAATGAATCTAATCCTATGTTAGGTCAGCAGATTGCAATGGGAAATGATCCGATTAAACCTACCACAGGTGCTGAACAACAACTGAATACCTCCCTCCAGATATAAATTCTGGTCATGAGTCTGAATGTTATGAGAATAGACCAGTAAGAGATAAGAGGCCTCCTATATGGTCTAACGACTATGTTTGTTTAGTTTTGTCCACAGGAAACAGTATGGGGACAAGGACTAAATGCAAATATCCCATTGAGGACTATATTTCTTATGATTCTGTGTCATCTAATCATTTGTCCTTCTTATGCAGCATTGACTCTATAGCAGAACCTGCAAGTTATAACGAGGCTATTAGAAATCCTGAATGGATAAAAGCCATGCAATCTGAAATGCATGCCTTAGAAAGTAATGGCACATGGGACATTGTTCCACTTCCTAGAGGGAAGAAGCCCATCGGATGCAAATGGGTTTATAAGATCAAGTACACTGCTGATGGTAAGATTGATAAATATAAGGCCCGGTTAGTGGCAAAGGGGTATAGCCAACGAGAGGGAATTGATTACTATGAAACCTTCTCCCCAGTAGTAAAGATGCTTACCATTCGTTTTGTAATTAAATTAGCTGTACTTAATAAATGGAAACTCCATCAAATGGATGTGCATAATGCATTTCTACAGGGAGATTTGAATGAGGAGGTATACATGCATGTACCTCCGGGATTTAATAAACAGGGGGAGCATATGGTATGTAAGTTGAAAAAGTCCCTTTATGGCTTGAAACAAGCCTCAAGGCAATGGAACCGCAAGCTCTCTGAAACATTGAGACTTGGAGGTTTCACTCAAAGCAAGAATGATTATTCTTTGTTCATTATGAGGCTTGATGATGGTATTGTGTTCTTTCTTGTTTATGTCGATGATTTGTTAATTACAGGAAGTTCGGAATTGGGTATAACAAAAGCTAAAGAGCTGTTGCATACACATTTCCGAATCAAAGACCTAGGACAAATGAAATATTTCCTAGGGATTGAAATTGCTAACTCAAAAAAAGGTGTCATTTTATGTCAAAGAAAATATGTACTTGATTTGTTGGCTGAAACAGGGATGAGTGGCAGCAAGCCCCTTGCCATACCAATGGCGCAGACTTTGAAATTGATGCCATATCAAGAAGGGAAAGACAAGGCAGGGGACCTGTGCAAACATCCAGAGAGATACAGAAGACTTGTTGGTAAGCTCATTTATTTGACCATGACGCGTCCTGACATATGCTTCTCGGTGCAGGTTCTCAGCCAATTCATGCAGCAGCCATAAATGTCATCCGCTATTTGAAAGGCACACCTGGACTGGGAGTGCTGATTAGTGCAGAAGGTGATCCTGTTCTGCAGTGTTTCTGTGATGCCGATTGGGCCTCCTGCAAAGCAACCCGGAGATCAGTCACTGGATATGTGCTGAAATTCGGAGGTTCGTTGGTAATGTGGAAAACAAAGAAGCAAGCCACGGTGTCAAAGTCTTCTGCCGAGGCTGAATATAGAGCCCTTAGCATGGCTACCTCTGAAATTGTGTGGGCAATTGGATTACTTAAAGATCTTCAAATTCAACATGGAAGTCCTGTGCGGATTTTCTGTGACAACAAGGCAGCGATTTACATTGCTGCCAATCCAGTTTTCCACGAAAGAACAAAACATATAGAGGTGGATTGCCATTTCATAAGGGAAAAATGGGAGAGCCGGTTGATAGACTTGGAACATGTTCGTTCAAGGGACCAAGAAGCAGATCTACTGACCAAGGCAGTAAGTGGAGACATTCAGAGGAGGTTGTTGTGCAAGTTGGGTATGGTGAACCTATTCCAGCCCCAACTTGAGGGGGAGTGTAGGAAAATATAGATAGAAGAGAAGGATAAAATTGTAATTGTATAAGTTTCATTTATCATATTTTTGTTGGACTATAGTAGTTGGATATAAATAGGCCTATTGAAGCTCTGTAAGGATAGAACTTAATGTTTTCATTATGATCAATAATAATCAGTTTTCGTTCCTCTTGCGTTCTGTTCATTAGGCTTGGGTTGGAAACCAAGAACCAACAATACCCATTGTACATCTAGCTATTGAATTAAGTAAAAATGAGACCTTAAAGCTCATATGGTATCAGAGCCTCGTCATAAGATGACTGGCGACCAGAAACTGTGAGAGCGAGAGAGAGAAAACGCTGGAAACAGAAAAACAGAGGAGTCTCGTTCATCTGAGATCTCCACACCGCCGGCGAGTGAGCTTACACCACCCACCCAAAATGACTCAGAAGGCGCCGATCGGCCATTCCCAAGAGTTTGGTGGCAATCTGACAGGCGCGTGAACCACACGCGCCGTCACAGTCCCCTGCGCGTGAGATCAAATGCAAACTTCTTTGAAAACATCCAACGGCTCTCTATAGGAAGGTGCTGGCCAAAGTCTAGGATATCTAGTACCCCTAGATAAATATAAAACATGTAAACATTTTGTTGGATGCGTATGTTGCCAATAAAAATATTAAATTTCACAAGCAATTTAAAAGTAAAACTAAGATTTGTGGCTTGAACTAAAAAATCAAAAGGAGTGCATGAATCAAGGTAAATTTAAGGCCAAAAAATAAGGAAAGGGAACGAATAAATGTCAAGATGCAGTATATTTATTGCGGGTATCACAAGAGACACTTGTGGAATTGTAGGTTCAAAGTCATAGAGATTGATCCATCTTATGGTAAAATTGCTAATTGACCAATCTCGCTTGAAAGAAATATTCACAGTAAATTGCAGAAAAGCACTTTCTTAGCCTCCATGTGTTGGCTTTATCAAGAAAGTTGTTATCAAAAGATAGGTATTCAAAATTTAGAAGTGCAATATATTATACCATGATTCAACACGACCAGGTACATCCACCTCTACCATCACATTAATGCCTGAAATGTTATGCAAGAAACCACTGATGAATGAGCACTGATATTTTAAGTTTTAACCATAAAAAAACTTGACCTCATAATTTACATTTGCATAGTATCAAGAAAGTCTAAGTGACAAAAGCAAAGAATCTGAGATTAGAAATTACTGCAAACTATTCAAAAGAATTTGGAAGAAGCCTCACCTCTCACTTTCACAAAGGTTTACGTCAATGCCTAGTGTAATTAACATGAAAAGACAAAACAACATTAGCCATGGGACTGGCAAAGAAAGCTAATCCAAGATAATAAATAGAAAATGGCAATGACATTTTAATTACAGGTGAAGAAAACCAAATAACTAATGGGCCAGAAAATGAATATTTTTTTAATATCATACAAAAAAAATTTCTTGGCACGACCCTTTTTCCCACTTTGTTTTACAACATTTTAGCAATAGCAATAGGCTAATAATTGAATATTTCGGTTGAAGAACAGGATAGTTTGAAGCAAAGATGAGGATGCCATAGTAGGAACCTTTAAATCTAGTAACTAGTAGTAAATGAAATGAGTTGAGGCTTAACTGACAATTTCCAAAGCATCCTCCACAGTACAACGTTCCCACTTTGTATATGAAGGTGCATAACACGAAACAAAATAACATAGTATGGTAGTTAGGTGATACTGTATTGGTTTTCAATCATGAAAATCAGCATGAAATCAAACAAGAAATACACATGATGTCTATCTTACACGTTTAGCATAGGACATGATTCAAATACATGCTTAATTACATCAATTGGTAAATAGTGTCATGACGTATCTGCAAAATAAAAAACAAAAGCGTTTCTATGAATAATAGCATAAAATCACTTAAAGAATCTATATTTTTTGTTCAAAAATTTTTTGACTTACACACAATAAGCCCACGGTATGCAAACCCTGGTTTGTCAAGGATAGACCAAGGTGCCTTGTATATGTACTGGAAAAGGATCAGACAGAAATAAAAAGGAATCACATACTTACCAAAAAATTTTTAAAGTAATTGATAACCGAATCAATAAAACTAATGAAACAAATATCCTATCACAAGAATTTGTGATCACATACTTACCATAGGACTGTAACATATGCAAGATAACCGGCCAACAGAAAAACAACAAAATGAACATTGCTAACTACTTCAGTTCATTGAGCCTGGCGCTCAATTTATATTAAGCACAGTCCAAAACACTAAACCGAATGCCCTAAACAATATATGATCTAATAACAGCAAGGGAGATCACTTTCGCGCCAGGTATTATCATCATACTCATTCAGGGACTGAACTTACACATAGCAACCTTTAAGTGACATGCAGAGCATTTACCTTCCGTAGGAATTTGTGATCACATCTAGTGGCGGAGGAGTCGTCATATAGTGTGTTTGGTTGGGCTTAAATTGCCCCAATAAGCCCGTTTTGAGTTAAAAAGCCCGTTAAATATTTGTGATAAAATTTTGAGTGTTTGGTTTGTATTATTTGAATTGGGTTTTGGGTTAAAATAAACCCAAATTCAAAAAGCTTCAACACCCTCCTTATTGTAAACACGTTTTGACCGTTAGCTATTAATTGCCCAATATCTGCTTCGATCTCTTTTTTCCCCTGCACCAAACCTGCTAGCGTCTGGCTCAAAAAGAAAAAGAATCTTCGCACATGGTCTCTGCATTCGTCCCTGCCGCAGCTCCGATCACTGTTCCTGTGTCGACGGCCACGGAGGTTGGCCGTTCAATCTGCGTCGCGTGTCTTCCCTCTCTAGGTGTCTCCGCCGTGTAGATCTCTTGTCTCCGTCTTCCGTCTCAGAGATCCCATTCGCAGCTCCGTCCGTGGCGTCGAGTTCGTGGCAGTCTCGGCGAACACTCGTTGAAGGCGAAGGGCGTGTCCAACTTCATTCCTGCTGACCCGTCTCCGATCTGTTCTGCAACCGAGGCGTGCTCGGCCAACTCCGATCTGTGCTTCAACCGATGTCAGGTCTGCCGTCTCCGAGAAGGCCTACAAGCTGAACAGTCGTTTATTCCTCGTCCGAGAGCTTCAACCACCAGCTGAGCTTCAACCGTCGCCGTCGCCGTCGCCTTCTTCTTCATCTGGGATCTAGCTGCATTGGCGAGCTGTGGTTCAACCGAAACAGGGCCTCATCTTCATCTGCGATTTACAGGGCATTACGGAACTGAGCTTCAACCTGAACAGGCCTTCATCTTCATCGGTGGTAAGCTTTATTTTGGCTTCTGGAAGATTTGTGGTTCACCTCCCTGATTGTCTGATGTTGTATACTTGTATGTTTGATTAGAGGCTTTGGGTTATGTTGTGTGCTCGCTGTCTTCGTTGTGCATTTTCTCATCCCTGGTTTATAAGTTCATGTTTGACAAGAACCATTTCAAATTGACTAGAGTAAAATGAAGGCAATACAGTTTGATTAGGAGGGATCCGAACATGTTGCGAGATGAGTGATTTTTGAACTTTTCATGTAGATGCGAAGGAGCTATTATGAGGCTGGTCTATAGGATTGAGTTGGAAAGTTTTCTTTGTTATTTTGTTATGTCATCTGTGCCGTTTTCCAATCTGAAAACATCAACTTTTATGACCCTGTAGGCATTTGGTTTTCAAAATTTGGTAATATGTCAAATGACAGTTTGTTGTAAATTGGAGGTTGTTCAAAGATTTAGAAAGACGCTGCCTCTCACGTTTGTTCCATCCCGTTACAACTCGATAAGAACGACTTCCAGATGAATAATTGTTTTGGTTTAAAAACAAAACCATTTATAATGGATTTTTGTTTTATCATATAATAAATAAATTAAAAACACACTTATTCAATCGCTAATCCAAACACATTTTCACTTATGAAAAATCACTTATTCAACCGCTCATCCAAACATAAATCACATTTTAAATATTGACTTATTTATTAAGTCATTTTTAATAAGCCTGAATTATATAAGTCATTTTTCCTACCGCTATCCCAAACACACCCATAATCATTTGCTAGGCCGTTGAAGCAGTTCCAATCAAATAATCTAGAGACAGTCACAGTCACTGAGAGAAAGGAGAACCAGGGAGAACGCGGAATAAAAATGCTCCGGTGCGCAATGACGGAGATGGATATTTCAAGACTGGGAATGGGCCAAATTAAGCGTTAAATGGGCATGCATGGGCGATCCAGGACTGGTGGGGATGTGGGTTCTTGTGTTAGCAGCAAAGGTGGGTCTTTGAGTCGGTGGAGGAAGCAGAAGCGCGAAGTTGGGGGTGGAGACGGCGGGGTGTTTGGGGAGGAGACAGACGCAGAGGAGATGGGCAACGGCTAAGTGGAAAACAGAACTTGGATGCCTTTCCATGTGTTTGAGTTTGAGCTTTTGTTTTTTGGTGAATATTTGAGCTTCAGCTTTCATGCAACGGATCTTTGATTTGGTTTTGGGCTTGAGCTATCCATATCTTTCCAAAAGTTAAAAACAGGAGCGCTTGCTTGCGTGGTCAGCTGTTTAAATCAAAACTAAGCTTTAATGTTGATTTTTTTTTTTTTTTTTTTTTTTTTTTTGCATTGATGATTGATTGGTAAATTTTGAAAGATGTTAACGTTGTTTTTTATATGAAATTCTAACGTTTATATTTCTCACATTAAGGCTTCACTTTATATTTCTATCCATTTGAATTTAGGTTTTGAGTGAAGATTTTAATTTGATCTCATGTGTTTGAAGGAAAAAGAATGTCTCCATTAATTTATCTTTCAATTTTCTCTTCATTTATTGAATGTCTCTACTATTAGATTGAACTTTAATAGTTGAGATTTAATGCTATTTAATATTACCTTTAATGTTATAGTAATATTTTTTTAAGGAAAATTGCCTAAAAATACCTTTTGGGTAAATTAATTGCTGAATGCTATTATAGAAGATCGGTTGTACTTTAACGGAAGATATGTTGCACATAATGGAATATATTTTGCACACAACGGAAGATGGTTTGCACATTTATATAGAATATTTGTGCACACATGGAAGAATATTTACACACAACGGAAATTCTTTTGTATACACGGAAAATAGTTTGCACGCTTGGTAGTATTCATCAATTACTTTACCAAAAAAGTATTTATTCTCAATTCTCCCCATTTTTATATAATTTTAAATCCCAATCATTTAAACTTTGATTCAATTATCGAGACATTCAATAAAAAGAAAATAGAAAGAAGGATCAATGAAGACATTTCTCTCCATTGTCTAGAGCCCTTTTTTAATATTTTATTTTATCTCAAAATATTTTTTAGATTGAGGCAACATAGTATTGCTAATTAGATAAAGTACTGCTATTTAAAAAGAATAATATCTTTACCTTTATATATTGCTTGGATCAAATATAGTTTTTTTTCATGCAAAAATTTGTGTCAATTCTTTGGTGTGTCCAAATTTGACCCCTGTATTTTTTAAGATTTTTAAAGATGTTAGCTTTTGCATTAAAATTACCGCTAAAATTTCATACATGATTTATTAAAAAAAAAATGATATACATACTTTATGTATTGAATATCGATAAACAATAAATATTATATTAGATATCTTAACTAAGAAAAGGGAGAGGGATAAAGAATCTTGCATGATCTTCATATGGTGCAAAATTACTTCCTACCATTTTCGGAACTGCTCATCACCATCATCACCACTACCACCACAAGCTTTATATTTGTCTTTTGACAGATATACCATGTGAGAAAGTCCCTTTTTCCTTACAATGTAATTTTCTTAAAACAACTGTAATAATACTTAACGGTTATTTCGGGCAACCATAAAATATTGTCACATTATTTGACGGTTGTAGGAAAAACCATCAACTTATACCTGACATTTATTAAAGAAACACTATCAATTATTAATAATAATACATGCCGGTTTAAATTTAGATTCTCTCTAACGGAAAGGGTTACTAATTCTATAGTGAAATTTCCATTTATCTCTTAGCCCTGTTCAGCGTATTCTTTTCTCTTCGTTTGATCTAAATTAACATGTGTTATATTTATAAAATAATACACACGTTATTGATTTGAGAATGATAATTTTTTGTGACATGCTTGTAATAAATGGGATTCTTGTCAATAATTTATTTAAAAATTTGGTTCTTAACAGAGCACACAAGTGGGATAAGCAAGGTATTAAAACCCGGACCGGGTATTGAACCGGTCGGGGAACTGAGTTAGGGGTCAGTGGGTCAAACCGGAGCTAAACCGGTGAATAATTAAAAATTTTAGGTTTATAGTATGAAATTTAAAAGGAAAAAGTTAATTTTTTTTTTTGAAAATTGGGACCCGGACCGGACCGGGAACTGGACCGATCTACTGACCGGTTCGGCGGGTTCCGGGCCGATCCGGTCCGGGTCTAAGAACCTTGGGATAAGGTATGATATTTCATATGTCATAGAATTTATAGTTCAAAGGACACCGGCCAATTTTTATACACCAATTCTTTTTTACATCTCTTATATGATTCAAAATTTCAAATGTACACTGTCCAGAAAAAATATTTTGAACAAGTGACAGTCTAAGTGTGTGTTTTGATTAATTTTTGGAGAATAGCTTTTACAGTTTACGAAGTAAATATGTGAGAAAAGTTTTATCTTGATTTACGAAAAAATACTTCTGAAATTATGGTTTTAAAGGTATAAGAACACACACTAATTAACTAATAATCATCCGAATGAATATAACTAAAAAGTACTCCATTCAGTACTAAGTTTAAGGTTATATTAACTTATTTGTAGAACGCACAAAAGTAAGTTGGTTATCTATAACTAACATGCCAAGAATTTGTAACAGTTTTAAAAAACTAAACATTATATCATAGGAAAGATAAGAAAAAATGGAACGTTATATTTAGAATTAAATTATAATCTTTAAATGACGCTTATATTTAAGAAAAGAGAGAATAAGGAAAGATAACTTTTTGCAAAAGTGCAAAAATACAAAAAAAAAAAATTTCAAAAGTATGTGCACCATTATAATTTTGTTTAGATAGAGGTATTTTGATATTTTTATATTGAAGTAAATGATCATTAGTTAGCTTGAACGGACGTATCATTTTTATCCTATTTTTAAAAATTCATAATTATTTTTACATTAAAAAAGAATTTATGGTGGTGGATTCATTTTAACATTTGTTTTTTCAATATTTGTATCCCTTGTCCTTACTTTTAAATATATGTTGTATATCTGGCCAAAAAAGGAATATATGTTGTGTGTTTTTTCCAGCGCGATAAAAATTTAAAATTTAAAATTTTTTTGCAGTGAAGTTCATCCGCTGTGTTTACTTTTGCTGACTCTCTCTCTCTCTCTCTCTCTCGAACCAGACTCTCCAATTTCAGTTGCTACAGTGCGTACCCATTTACTACTCCTTCCTCTGTCTCTACGGTCTCTCGCTTTCTTTCCCCCCCTTCACCGTGGCTGCATCACTCGACTTGTTCTCCTCTCCGTGTTAATCCTCAAAAACCAAAAGAGGGTTTCTCTCATTTTCATCACTTTTCTTCCCTCAAGTCGTATCTAGAATCTCAAATTTTATCGATTCCATTTTCATTTTTTTTGCTTTCTCCTTGAAAATTTCTATTCTCCGATTCTTCCTAATATCGTAATCTCTGTCCTCCTCTCTATTTTTGGTTGGTTTCGAATTCTTAATTTCTTGTTCCAAGCTGAATTATTTTGTCGAAGCGGTGGAATGAAGCGAATTGAAGAGTATACTGGTTCTCATCTCATTATACATGGTTCCCTATAGTTTTTTTCCGGCTTGTAGTTGCTAAATTGTAACTGGGTTGTATTAACACTGAAACAAGAGTTGAAGGAAAAGAATACTGCTGGTTGAACAGTGGGGTTTAGGGTTTCTTTTGTTATTTTGTGGTGGTGATTGGGTTTGGGAAGTGTATGAGTGACAGGATTGATCTGCGATGGATATAGAGGAAACTGAGGATGCGTTGTTGTTGGAGCCAGACATGTTGCAGCTTCAAGAGGTGTCACCTTTTGCACTGAAGTCGAGTCCTAGTATTGCTGAGGAGTTATTCTCACAATGGCTTTCGCTTCCAGATACTAGTCGCCTGGTACGTAGTTGATCTGACTGAACCGAATATTTTTAATGATTTTGATCTCCGCATCTTTGACCGCTTGTAGGAGATGGTACAATGAGGATCCTTGTAGAATGTTACCATGTTGGTTGCTTGTTATCTTCTTAAGAATATAGGAGTTTCATTCAGAAAATCAAAGTTTTTGTGGTCAGAGCTGCCCAAAATCTAACGAATGTAACATAAGACACCTTTCAGTGTGAAGTAACTTGAACGATATGCCCTTTAGCATAACGATCAGTTGTTATCCCCAATCTGTATTGTTTCATTTCTACGTGATCGCAATAGTTCTTTATGTTAGCCTAATCTAATTTAGACATTAATTTTTGGCTGTGCTCATATCTGAAAAATCAAAATACTTTTTGTTGGAGCTTTACGTGTGAAGTAGCTTCCATGCACACTAAACCAGCCTCAAATGCATTGCCTGCTACTTGCCAACTCATCTTCTCCTGTCCAGAAATAGTCCATTCCATCTCTGTCAGCTGGATTTTTTCTCTTCTCTGATAGCAGACTTGTAAGAATTTGCTCCCACATTCAGAAGACAATCTGCAACCATTAAATAGAATTCCTGATCCTATTTTTGAATGTATTTTATAGACTATTCTTGGAGTCTCAACTGGCCTTTCCTTTTCTAGTAGTTTGTGTTTTTCAATATTCAAGCTGAGGTGTCATCACAAGCTTGACAACTTCAGCCCCCTTTGTCTCATGAGTCATGTTGTCCTCTGCCTTTCAGAATTCTGAGATCTCAACATAATAGTAGTACACAAGTTTACCTTGTTATTTATGTAAGACTATATGTTTAGAGCAGTTATCTTGACTCTGGTAGAAGTCTGATCTTGCAAGGGCCCTGATTTCACAAGTCCCCGGCTATTTGTACTACCCTGGTCTGCTCATTTAATGCTTATTAGTCGCATATTGATGACCCTTTCTCCATATTTGCTAGGTAATGCCTTGATGTATTTTTAGGTTGCCTATGATCTGGCAATTGAAAAGGTGCTTTCTCGATTTCTAACTTTGACCACAATAGAAAATCTTACTATTTTTTGAGTTTCGATAATTTCCTTCACCTTCAGGATGGCTTTTTAACCCCAAAATAATCCCCTAAAACGTCATTCTCTATATATGTTACATTAGATGCATCTGTGACTGAACTTATTTTATATTCCAGAGGAGATAAATATCTCTTTTTGTGTGTTCATCTCATTCATCATAAATTTAAACAATTGTATTCGGGTAATGGAACTTGTTATTGTTCTTGTTATGGTATCATGCTTAATTAGAAGATTTATTACAACAAATTTCTAACTATAGGTTGGATTCTGTAGATGGTTATTTTTCATCATAAATGATTTATGTGCTAGCCTAGCAGTTATTATGGGCATATCATTCTTGAGCTGTTCCCTGCACTTGTGAAGCAGAAAATGTTCAATTGAGTGCTAGGGTTGGTGAGGCTGAGATCAACGTAAATTGGTTAACCAAAAAGTTATAATTGTTTGTTTATTAATTGTTGTAAGAAGTGATGTGGAATTTTATTTTATAATTATAGCTTTTTCTTGGAATTAATGCTTAGTATAATAGTAGCAGGAGTATTGACAAAAGTTCCCTAACTTTTGAAATTTTGGTGCTTCTGAGATCCTTGGTGATGCCTGTATATGATCATATGGAATCATGGATAGAGACTTTTCTTGCACATGCAATCAGCTGCATATTTATGAACTTTATTGTGAAATGACATTTCTCATGCATAACTATATATCACTCCGGTACCTATTATAAGTCACTTGTAGGAGAAAAGTTTGGTCCCAAGCATAAGTCACTTTGAGGTTTATTAATGACTGTTTTCCGATTTTACCCCTTTTTAGTTTTGAAGGGTATAAAGTTTCTAACTTATGCGTTGTTAGAGTTTAATTTTTTTACTCTAATTTCAAATGCTCCTCCTTGGCATCCTTCTCTCTTATGGCTTTTTTTTTAAAAAAAAAAAAAACCATTTTATTCTTCTGAACTCTACTGTATATTTCCTTACATACAGAGGCATGTAATAGTGTCACTTATTTATAGATGTATTGTGTACACAGGTTAAGTCTTTGCTCGCTGATTCAAAAGCAGGTGTTCCTTTGAGCGCACTTGGGAACACAAGTACAAATGCTGTGGCAAGCAACTCATTACCCTCCATGTTTCCTTCTGGGAGTACACCTCCGCTTTCACCTCGCAGTTCATCTGGCTCCCCACGTACCATGAAACAGAGGGCTAGTCCTTCTTCATTAGGTTCTCCACTAAAATTAGTCAGTGATCCTGTACGAGAGTTCATCCCACCGGTAATTACTGTTCTCTTCTTTTTCTTCTCTCTCGCTCTCTTCTAAACTCTGATAAGTTTAATTTCTTGTAATTCATCAACTATGTTCTGAATCTTCTTGCAGTTCTATTTTAAAAATGGCCCACCACCTCCAAATGAGTTGAAAGAGCATTTCCTGTTTCAAATTGATCATCATTTTTATGGTCACATGGATGGTCTGCAATTGCATGGTGAGAATGAGAGCATGATATTCTATGAGTTGATCAGTTTTGAGGATCATGGCAGATTTTTAGTTCTCTGGAGAAGTTTTAATCTTCAATTTTTCCCGTTGATTTGGCTTCTATTGTTGCAGAATTTAAGTCTGTCACCAAAGAAGTCTGCAAACTACCCTCATTTTTCTCCGCTGCTCTGTTCAGAAAAATTGATGTCAATTTTACGGGAACGATAACAAGGTATCTATTTCCACTCCACCTGTCTGGATCACTGTATTTAGTTGAACTTTCTGAATTTTAAATTTTAATATTTTCCTAGAGTTCTATGGCTGTGCATGTAACAAAATTGATGATTGAATGATATGGGAAATAGAGCTGCAAGACGTTGGCAACTAAAGTGAGCTTCTGCTAAGTGTTCACTTTTTGGGTTAATGCTTCTAGGCAGTGATTCCCTTCTTTCCTCCCATGGGAGAAGTAGATATTAACTGTTGAGAAAAGTGGAAGAACAGAAGGATGGTAGATTAGGTAGAGACTAAACAAAATATATTATTTACATTTATTTGTGATGTGTGCCTTAAATTAAGCCCACAACCTTTGTTCCTTCTAATATACCACACTTTTGATTGTTTAGATGTTTTGTAAACCCGTTGAGAAAGCTACCCTGGTTGATGGTTTGGCTATTTTTTAGGAGGTGATTTTAAATTGTCTTGGGATGGCTTATTTTAAATTGTTTAGCCTAAAGTTTGAATTTAATGTTAGAAGCACAGCACTTTACACTTTAGCTGGATCAAATATGACCTTTAGGGTTCCCCTGTAGTTGTTCTTTCTGCAAATGTCTTACCTTGAATCATTTGCGAACTTTATATACAATTTAAAGGTTTAATTTCAACAAAAAGTATTACTTATTGGATATCTCAAATTTTCTGACAAGTTGTTTGATTACACCATTTGGGCATGGATTACTTCCTGTTGAATTAATCCTTTCACTTCATGAAATATTGTAGGGATCAATTTATTGAGTATTGGATTCAGGGTAATATGATAACTATGGATTTGGCCACACAAATTTATACCATACTGAAGCATCCAGATAGAAGATATCTTTTACAGGTTGGCATTGTATTAAAAAATTGATACTCCACAACTCCTAATGTTCTTGCTATGTGTATTCTCAATATTATTTACCAAGAACATGCTTGAATGTATGGGATTAACCCTTGTGTCTTTTGTTTTTATGCAGGATGATTTTAAACCTGTCTTGAGGGAACTTTTAGCAACTCATCCAGGGTTGGAATTTTTGCAAAGCACACCTGAATTTCAGGAAAGATATGGTACTGCCATTGAATTTATTAACAACTCTTTTATTTTCTTTATATCTGTTGTCCAAAGATCTCTTAATCTCCTGTGGTCACATAATGTTTTTGAAAAGGACTGGAAGGTTTTCTACATGTTTGCTGTGGTCTATAAAACTATCCAACTGATATTACCTCCTTTATCTCTTTTCTTGGTTTTGATTTTCTTCTTGGTCACTGGGGGAGGGGGAAGGGTGTGGGCTGACAATTTTGTGGCTACATCTGTGAGTGGATAATGTGAAAGACAAAGTTAAATCTACTATCAAAATTATTTCATAATTGCTTTAGTATAAAATTTTGGAATTTGGTCTTTGAAAGTAACGGGTGTGTCCTCAGAACACGGCCATGAAGCGTGGGGAATGACATACATATAGTGACATACATACACTATCAGTGCTGTTTTCTTCTCCACCATTATCATCATTTTTGTCCTCCAACTTACTGTAAGACTACACTTTTTTCAGCTGTGCCTACTTTCTAAACCTGTTAACTTTCTTGAACTTTCTCTAGGTTTACTAAACTGAATTAGTGTTTGGATCTGCTTCCAATAGCAATTTTCTCTTGCTGTGTATTTTGCTCTATTTATGTTTCAAAATAAGGATTTAAAAAGCGAAAAGGATTGGAATTTAGAATTAATGTTGTACCGATTCATAAATTTGTGTAGGTTTGCCCTTTTCAGTTTTGTCCATCTTTCCCTCCTTTTTGTCTGTCAAGCTGTATACGAAATAGTAAGATGGTTGATTGGAATATGGTAACATTCTAGAGAATTTTTCTTCTTGATTAGATATTTATTTTTGCCATAACAGAGGCTACTCATTCTGAAAACATAAACTTCTCTTGTTTTGGTACAAATATATATTGTTTAGAATTCAAGAATCTATTCTAGATAAGGGGGCAACATTTTGACCTAGCTCAATAACAAATTAGAAAAAGATGACTTGAGTTGTTTTCTTATGTGACCTATAACATCCATATTTAATTTGCTATCATTGGTTTTCACTTGCAACAAATGATTGCAGATATAAACAATACAGTTCAATGCTAGTTTGGGTAGAAATAAATTAGGCTCACATCTTGTAGCACCTCCTCAAGTCTAAATTTTATTTCTAGTGTCCATATATGCTGATTTCTTAGGTTATTTCTCACTGCTTGATGTTTTGAGATTGAACAGCGGAGACAGTCATATATAGAATTTTCTACTACATGAATCGGTCGGGAAATGGCAGGCTTACCGTCAGGGAGTTAAAACGGGGGAACCTAATTGCTGCCATGCAGCATGCAGATGAGGAAGAGGACATAAACAAAATTCTGAGGTAACATCATTGGCTAACAATTTGTGAAAATAAACTGAATTTTATATTCTGAAAATTTTCTTCAGTTGATTTGAAGCCTGGACTCCTGTGAAATCCCCTTGACCCTGGGAATTTTAATTGTCCCTCTCTATTTAACTCCTACCAAGCAACTACTGAATCCCACTGTTCATTATTTTTCCATTTTGCGACTCTTTAGAAATGTAAATCACAAAAAAACACCCTCCTCCCCGGCAGCAGGGGGCGCTGGGGGATCTTTTTAAAGTTTTACTTGATTCTCTTACTGAATTTCAGGTACTTTTCATATGAGCATTTTTATGTCATTTACTGCAAATTTTGGGAGCTCGACACAGACCATGACTTTTTTATCGATAGAGAGAACCTTATTAGATATGGAAACCATGCTCTTACCTTCAGGATTGTTGATAGAATTTTTTCCCAGGTTTGTTGGATCATGGTCAATATGCGAAGTTGAGATTTACCAGGCCCAGAGAAGTCTCTTGATCATAATTTTTCTTTCTTTCTTTTTCTTTTTTGGTCTTGTCTCTTAGGTTCCAAGAAAATTTACCAGCAAACTTGAAGGGAAGATGAGTTATGAAGATTTTGTTTACTTTATACTTGCAGAGGAGGACAAGTCATCTGAACCTAGTTTAGAGTACTGGTATACTTCACCTTCTCAGATATTGGGGACCCTTGTGTATACTATCTTATATGATTCTGCTGATATTTCCCTCTTGGATGATTGAAAACACAAATCATATTCTTCTGACATCTTTTATGGTGATACGCACTACTGTAATCCAAAGAGGAATTATGTGACAATCTTATGGTGTACCTCCTTAGATAAATTTTACTACCTATTCGTGATCCATACTACTGTAATCCAAAGAGGAATTAGGTGGAAAAAAATAATGCCAGTATCTGAAAACAACAATATATTCAACCGACCAGGGGAGAATCCCCAACACAGAGATAATCAAATGCATAAAACACCTACTGCATTTTCACTGCTGCTATTTATAAGTAAATACATAACTGAATCCTGAACTGCTACATAACTGTTTCTAATGCATAACTGAACATGACAGCAACAGAACATTGTATAAACTACTGCATAACTACTCCTATCTACAGAATAAGGACTTGAACGAGGAACACAAGATAACTTCCCTACGCTACCATCCTTTTAATTACTTTTTCACCTACATGCCCACTACTCTCCTCTATCCTTGCCTTCTTGTTCCTTCTACTGTAAGTGACAGAGATGTGGATCCCTATCAATTTGTCTGATGAATTTATTTATTTATTAGACAAGTATTGCTGTTGGGATGTGGGGAGAGTCGGGTTTTGAGATATTGGGTACATGAAGCATAGGCCTACCATGGCATAAATTATGAGATTCTCGGCATCAGAACTTCAATATTTGTTTATTTATTGGAGGTGGCTTAAGAAAAATGTCTTGATTTGTATATGAACCGAAGTTTCTATGTTTTTGAACCGAGTTCATGAGGATATATTATCTGAACTTCCCTTGCTGAATTTTTCATTACTTCCCCTTCTCATAAGAATTGCAGCCTCTTCAAATAAAAATTAACTTTTACTTCTTTTGTCATAAGGTTCAAATGCATTGATTTGGATGGAAATGGAATACTCACCCCAAATGAACTGCTGTTCTTTTATGAGGAGCAGTTGCATCGAATGGAATGCATGGCCCAAGAGCCAGTGCTTTTTGAAGACATATTATGTCAGATAGTCGATATGATTGGGCCGGAGGTCTTTTTTCCTTTGTCTTGTTCCTACATCTTTGGTTTTCCCCCCAATTGTCTCTGTTTTCATCCTTCTGCAGCAGAGCTAGTGCTAACCAAAGTATTTATGCAGAACGAGGGATACATCACATTAAAAGACGTGAAAGACAGCAAGCTTTCTGGAAATGTTTTCAATATTCTTTTCAACCTCAACAAGTTCATTGCTTTTGAAACTCGTGATCCATTCCTCATACGTCAGGTAGAAGCAAGATTTTAGATCCTATCCATTCTCCATGCAAGGCTTTCTTTTGGTACAGTTAGCTTTTGAATTCTGATTATAAGGTGGGTATTTTGTAAGGAACGCGAGGATCCAACTTTGACGGAGTGGGATCGTTTTGCACATAGAGAGTATATTAGGCTTTCTATGGAAGAAGATGGCGAAGATGCCTCCAATGCCAGCGGAGACGTCTGGGATGAATCACTTGAGGCTCCGTTCTGATTTCTTTGTTTTTTGGGGTAAGTATATTCATTTCACTAATAGCTGTAGCAACTAGATGTTGGTGTATGCTGGTGTCATGCATCAATTTTAGGCGATTTACCTGAATAGTTGGACTAAGATCTAGATTATTGTGCAGACGTACCTTAGGCACTCAACTGGGTTGGTATATCTACATATTGAAGCGGTAGAGCCAACTCAATTACTTAATTAAGATATACATACTATTTAATGAGATATAGATTTAATAACAGGAGGTAAGGGTTCATCTTAGCCTTTCATTTGCAATTGAACGGATGCTTCAGATTGCATGAATCAAAAGATACTGTTTCATTAATCCTTGTGAGTTGTTGCGGTATTCTCTTACTCCTTACTGAATCCAAATCTAATTTAATGAGATTAGCTACCACTTTGTTTAAACTTAACAAAAAAAGTGATTTTGATTAAGTTACATGAGGAAGTAGTTGGGAGAATTTCAAGCTAAGCATGAGGGTTGTTGGAAGAAAATTTGTTTTCAGCTTATTTTGATAAGCTAATCAAAACACATCAAAATATGCTGAAAACATATTTTCTTCCAACAATCTTTCATGTTTAGCTTAAGGTTACCTCAAAAATGCCATCATGTAACTTAATCAAACTCATTTTTTTGTTAATCTTAAGCAAACAGGCCCTAAGAAGCTCTTTCTACCTTGGTTTCCATCATTCAACCCTTGGAGAATTGACATTCCGGGGGCAGCATTTTGCTAACACTTGATTTCTTCATTGGTCAAAACCTTGCTCCTATACTGATTGATGGGCAGTCAACCAAAAATTAGTTATTGGAGAACCAATCTATTGAAAATATTTTATGGTATCAATATTGCTTAATGTGGGCTAAGCATTCCATACTAACAATACTAATGATATTCCTAGTTTAAGGAGGTTTTTTTCCCTCCAGTATCATGAAGTGTTATTCTCTTGTATCAAACTCTATGCACCCTTGTCTGGAAAGGATCTCTTCATCTTTATATATACTTCCTCCACTCTTTAATATAAGGCATATTTGGAGAGTTGATTTTGGTCCTAAATATAAGACATGGTTTTCATATTTGTTTATCTTTTCTTAATTTTCCCTTGTTGATACTCTCTCAATAGTAATTAAGGAGGAGAGCAAATGACAGAATTAAGGAAGATGACTAGGGTGTTTTAGAAATTAGATATCATATTAACCAACTCAACTAACTTTCTTAATAATCAAATTCAATAAATATGTCTTATATTAAGAACCGTAGAGAATATATTGAAACAAAGACGTATCAAGCCTAGAAAGTAAAAAAGGCTTCCACATACTTTTCATGTTCAAATTTTAGATCAGGAGAAATCTTTGTACCAGAATGTCTCTTATGTCTAGACAAAAATTGTCATGATATTTCTTGAGTTGGGTTTTATATTTCGTTTGATATAACTGCAGGCACATCTGTGACTATGAATGCTTCAAGAGCCAGTATCATAAACGGTATTTGGCGAGGCCCGCTGCAGGCATGCCAAGATCCTATAATTGTGCTCTATGGAGGGGTCTCTGACTTTTCTAGGCAGAAAGTCAGAAAGAAAAAGCGGCAGGTTAGTTATTGCACCTCAGAAAGAAGACGGGAACGCTTCTACTTGGATTTATTTTTGTTCATATACATTTTTCTTAGACTAATCCCAATCCAATTAATTTTCTGTAAAAAAAAATATAGCTGGAGTTGTTGTCATTGTATTTTTTTCCTTTTTCACAAGTTTGCATTTCTTTTTCTTTTTTCTTTTTGTATTTTAACACTCGTTATGTTTCTGTTTAAGTACATAGTGAGGAGAGAACATCAGAAGTTTATTTTTTGTGGGGAGACAGAAAAATACTGTCAAAATTGGTAAAAAACAAATAAGTATATTGATTTTCAATGATTCCAAAATGACTGATTTAAAATTTTGAATTTTGGGAAAATGTAGGAAATTATCCAACTAATTTGACTTTTTTTTAATAAAAAATCTTCACACATCCTTTGCTGGCCATCGGAGCTCCAATGCTGGTGACCAAAGGCAGAGGCCATCATTGGAGTCTGGAGACCTTTTCGGCCGCCAGAGCTTTGGTGATCTCATGTAAATTAGGTTCTTTAGAGTTTTGACGGCCTCCTATATTTTTTTGAACTGCTTGAACAAAAATTATTAATATAGATATTTGAGTTGTTAATATAGATACTAAAGTTGTAAATGAAGTCGGTTGGAGTTTTAGAAGTCTCATATTTTTTTAAATTTTTTAAGTAAAAGTTGTCAATATAGATAATTAAGTTGTTAATATAGGTACTAAAGTCATAAAAAAAATATGATATGCCTGAACTCTAATCAACTTTATATTTTTAGATTTTAGTTTTTATATTAATAGCTTATGTATCTAAATCGACAATTTTTTATTGGGAAATTTAAAAAAATGAGACCAATTTGAAGTTTAAGTACATAGTGAAGAGAGAACATTAGAAGTTTATTTTCCGTGGATGAAGGGGTGTTTCTTCATAATATTTTGTTATTTATTATTCTTATCTACCCATTTTTGCATTATACGGAGTAGTTTTCTTTGGCGGCTTTGATTTACAGATAAACAATGAATGTGATAATATCAATACTGGAATTGCATTTGTAACAAGGTGGCTGGTAAAAACCAGGGTTATGGAAACCAGACTGGATCAGCCGGTCCAGTCCGGAAACCGGTGAACCGGCCGGTAGACTGGTCCAGTCCGGTTTCCAATTTAAAAAAAAATTTATATTTTTTTTTAAAATTTCATATCAATAAGCCTAAAATCTTCAATTTTTCGTCAGTTTGATCTCAGTTTGACTCCGGTTTGGTCCCAATCTGATCCACTGACCTTTAACTCAGTACCCCGATCAGTTCAATACCCGGTCTGGATTTTAATACCTTGATAAAAACAAATAATTGTATCCATTTTTTGGGGGGCGAGAAGTTCTACTTCTATATACGTCGTGTAGTTATGAATTCATATCGTTATCATTGTGTTGGCTTGCCCATCAATAATTTGAAGTTGTGCAATTAATATGAGATAGACTTTTTCCTAACAAAAAAATACATACTCCCTTATCTCCTTAATATAAAGTATGTTTGAGGAGTTTATCTTAATCCTAAATATAAAATATAATTTTTATATTTGTCATAATTTTTCTAATTTCTTCTTATTTATGCTCTCTCAATAATAATCAAGGAAGAGTCGAGAGGAGACAATTAAGGAAAATGATTAGAATGTTTTAAAAAATATATGTTATATTAACTAACTTAACTAGCTTTCTTTAAGTAATCAAATCAGATAAATATATCTTATATTAAGGACCGGAGGAGCATACACACACAAACTTTTGGCACAGGCTGTGAAACGTGTAAATTTCCATGAAGGTTTTTCAATTAAAACGTTGAAGAATATAAACATATTTTTTTTATGGTAAATTATAGTTCAATTAGAAAATATCTATTTTCTAAAAAACTTAGTATCTGTAATCTAAACATAAAAAAATATATTTTATCATATTCTAATTGAAAATGTTAAAAATATAAAAAGTTAAGTATGTGTTATAATTAAAGATATCCTCTAATATATGCGGTCAAGGGTTTTGTTTGTAAGTTAAGTATTTTTTTTTTCTTGCTTTAATGCCAACCTTATTATATTTAGGCATGACATGAGCCACGTCCTTGCCATTCTAGCCATGCAATGCTGCTCTGAACTAAAAGTTTAAACAATGCAGCTACTGAAAAAGTGGGTGTTCAATCAAGGCTATGGCATAATAAAAAGAAGAGAAAATTGAATAACAACCAAATTCTTAAATTAATTATTAAGCAAATCCTTAACCTTACAATCAACAAAACATAAATTTATTAATCAAATTATCGATATTTATCTTTCAAACAATGCAAATTTATAAATGAAATGGTGAGTGTTTATTATTAATTATGCTTAAGAATAACATATTTTTAAATTTAGTTCCTAGACATAATTCTCTCACAAACTTATTTATTTAGAGAAATAATTATTTTCATCAATTATTTAATATTTACCATAAACTTAAAACTCATAAACTTACGAAAATCCAAATCCTCATAATTGGTTCTGTGCTTGTTTGAGATCACGTTTGGGATCCTAAAAGTACTTATTCATATAAATTGAAACAAAACTCCTTTCACATACTTATTCTGTATATCGTAAATCATGATTGAAAAGTTACTTTTGAAGGTTCCAATCGCTATTCCAAACAAACATTTTGCCACTCCAGAAATGAGTTAAAAAAGAGGGGAAAAACAATAATACGCCTATACTCAACAAAATACTGCAGTTTGACTAAATAAGGAATGACTTTGGGTATTTATTAAATACTATTTAGGGAAAATTTCAAAATTTTATAATAATTAATAATATTTATTATTATTATCAATATTAGTTATATTAAAATAATTTGAAGATTTTCATCTCATACGGCTCCTCTTCTCCTTTATGTGCATAATGATAAAAATACACAGAATAAAAATACCGTGAAATATAAAAAAGGACAAATCAGTGCTGTGAAATTCGAAAATCCCAGGTCAGTGTTGTATCAGTATGGATAAGGAATTTAGGATTTTGAAATCTCGGTGAAAAGACGAATGTGCCCTTCAATTTTCCCTCTCTCTCAGCTCGGAATAACAACATCGGTTTCTTTATTTACAACACCGTATTCTACATTAATAACTCCTCTTTCTACTTTCACAATAATAACACCGGTCTCTTGATTAACAACACCGTATTGTACATTAACAACTTAAGTTTCTTGTTTCATAGCTTCATAATTTAAGTTTCAGGGACAATAATAACACATTTCTTTTTACTAACAATACTGTATTTTACATTAACAACACCGTATTTTGAGATACAAAGATGTGAAAGAATAAAGTGGAGTTGTTAATGTAGAATGCAGTGTTGTTAATAAAGAGAGATGTGTTGTTATTCCAAGTTAAGAGGGGGGACAACTGAAGGGTACATTCGTTTTTTTACCAAGATTTCAAAATCCTAAATTTCTCTTTCTTACTAATACAACACTGACCTGAAATTTCTGAATGGCACAGCAATAATTTGTCCTTTTGCATATTCTAAAGCATTTTTTTGAAATTTCCCCTGCTATTTAACCTCGTCAGATATGGAGCATTTGATAAATAAATAAATGTGTGTGTATTATAAGAAAAATTTAAAATTAATAATTTTCTAGGGAAATGAGTTGTAAATTTTTTTTTTTTTAACTTTTCCGAAATGCCACTCCGGTACACGCGCCATTGACCCTAACTCAGCTGACAAAAGCCACTACCAATTTTAGCGTTCAGCAGCAGCACCACCAGATCCTACTGTGGCGACATCCGACCAAAGCGTTGCACACTGGTACGTTTCTCATCATTTCCTCATCTGCCGTTATTACGTCTATCTTTCGTCACAATTGAGTGATAGAGTTCAATTTTGTGCCCTAAACGGTAATCAATGTGAGATTTGAGCTCCAAGGTTGAAAGAGAGTGCTTGATGTGGCCACGCGTGTGGTTGATTTTCTCATAGAATGCGATCGAACCTATTTGCATTCGCAGAGGAGTAGAAGCAGAGATAGAGGAGAGAGGATTCAATAGAGAGATGGCAAGAAACGGAGCTCCCTGTGGTTTTTATGTTATTGATCGCATTTGATAAATTCTTTGATCTATATCATTATGGTTTGCGATTCCCCAAATTTGGCGAAGTCACAAATGTTCAAGATAACGCATGACCATTGAAGAAGTTCGAATCTTTTTTTTAGCTAAAGGGTTTTACCTCAAATGTACTCATCAGGACGAGTTGCGTTGGGCTAGGATAATAAGTAGATAATTTTCAGTCTGTGCCTTTGTAATGGTGACTTTTGAGTGTTCGGTATTTTCATTTTGAGAAGGCTAAAATTGAATGGTGTTTATTGTTTGATGATGTTATAAGTGTTTTTGATGTTTTATTTTTATTTTTTTCTTGAAAAAGTCGTATTTAGAATAAGTAGATAATTAAGTCTGTATGGATATAGATGTGTCCGTTTATTCAGTTACATAGCATTGTCTAATTACATATTGTGTTTTCAGAAGTATGAATTTTAATGCACAATTTGGTCTGATTACCGATTCATTGTTCATATAGCAGTTGAATCCTATAGCCAATTTGAGTATCGTGCTTTTGGTTAATAGGAATTATAACCTGGTCACTGTCAGTTCCCTAACATTGACCCTTAATATTTTGTTGAAAATAGAAATTTCTGTGAGGAAACCATGAAAAGCATTCTCTCTCTCCAGAGGACATCCCTAGTCCGACATCAACAAGAGAAGTGGGGTCTTGGTTTGAGATTATTTAGCACTCAGGGTGCTTCTACTACTGGTACTCCTCAGGCTGCTCCACCACCACCTCCTCCACCGCCTGAGAAAACCCATTTTGGTGGCCTTAAAGATGAGGACAGGATTTTTACTAACTTATATGGGTTACATGATCCTTTTCTCAAAGGTGCCATGAAACGGGGTGATTGGCATCGAACTAAAGATCTGGTACTTAAGGGGACTGATTGGATTGTAAATGAAATAAAGAAGTCCGGCCTTCGTGGACGTGGTGGTGCCGGTTTTCCTTCTGGCCTCAAATGGTCATTCATGCCAAAAGCATCTGACGGGCGTCCTTCCTATCTTGTTGTCAATGCTGATGAAAGTGAACCAGGGACTTGCAAAGACAGGGAAATTATGCGACATGACCCGCATAAATTGTTAGAAGGATGCTTGATTGCTGGAGTGGGAATGCGGGCTAGTGCTGCTTACATTTATATAAGGGGTGAATATGTAAATGAGCGGAGAAACCTGGAAAAGGCTAGGAAAGAGGCTTATGCAGCTGGTTTATTGGGTAAAAATGCCTGTGGCTCAGGCTATGATTTTGATGTGCATATCCACTATGGTGCTGGTGCTTACATTTGTGGTGAGGAAACAGCTCTTTTGGAAAGTCTTGAAGGGAAACAAGGTAAGCCAAGATTAAAGCCACCTTTCCCTGCCAATGCAGGGTTGTATGGTTGTCCTACCACAGTTACAAATGTGGAGACGGTGGCTGTTTCTCCTACTATTTTAAGGCGTGGGCCAGAATGGTTTGCCAGTTTTGGCAGGAAGAACAATTCTGGGACAAAATTATTTTGCGTGTCTGGGCATGTGAACAAGCCTTGCACTGTTGAGGAGGAAATGAGTATTCCTCTGAAGGAGTTGATAGAGAGGCATTGCGGAGGTGTTAGAGGAGGATGGGGTAATTTGCTTGCAGTAATTCCAGGAGGATCATCTGTTCCTCTAATTCCCAAGCCTATATGTGATGATGTTTTGATGGATTATGATGCTCTCAAAGCTGTACAGTCAGGGTTGGGGACTGCAGCCGTGATTGTGATGGATAAGTCAACTGATGTTGTGGATGCTATTGCAAGGCTTTCTTACTTCTACAAGCATGAAAGTTGTGGGCAGTGCACACCATGCAGAGAGGGTACAGGATGGCTCTGGATGATCATGGAAAGATTGAAAGTTGGGAATGCAAAGCTAGAAGAAATTGATATGCTTCAGGAAGTGACAAAGCAAATCGAAGGGCACACAATCTGTGCCTTGGGTGATGCTGCTGCATGGCCAGTGCAGGGTCTTATCAGGCATTTTAGACCAGAGCTTGAGAGAAGAATTAAAGAGCGGGCAGAGAGGGAGTTGTTGGAGGCTGCTGCTTAGACTTTGTGCTAAGGTTGTTTCTTGGAACTCTTTCTCGTTATCTAATAAAAGTTGAGTTCCATCTTTCCTAATTTTGTTATGTTTGAACCTGAAAGCAATATAAATGTGAAGGAGGGAGGGAGGGAGGGAGAATTCATGATTATAAAAATAATTTCTTTCATTTTCAGAAAATAATTAAATTTCAATTGTTTGATCTGGCACAAATTGTTAATGGATACTTTTACTGCCTATACTGTTGTGCAGTGATTTGTTTTTGGTTTTAATGCTCAAGTCTAAACAGAATTTAGTTTGAGATGTACTATTTATCAATCCAAGAAGAGGGAGATATGCATGAGAACTTGAGTTTTGGAGCTAACATGAACTTATCTAAATAAGCATCTTCGCAATAATTGAAATATATCAGCGTGTTACTGCAGTGTAATGGTAGCTGATTAACTGGTGCCACAGTATTGCTGATATCCGTGGCAATCTGTCCCTTTTTAGATAAAGCAAATATTTCATACAAAGGGGTAGATGGTATTTCTTAGAAACTGTCTTGGTATTTTGCTTATACGGTACCCTTTATTTAGAGGCTATGATTTCTCAAGTTTGGTTTAGAGCTACTTTTCATATGTCTATCTTCTTTTCTTTTTAAATTTAACTCGACTGTCTTTTATTGAATATGTTGGTTAATTGTGATTGTGATTTGTGACCAACTAGAAATATGAATTCAAAACGTCAAGAAGCAATGGGGTAACGCAGAAGACATCAAAACTACTTTATGATTTCATAGAATGTGGTAGAGTATCTCGTGTGTGTATGGCTAAAGTTGGTTGCTACTATACTATTTTTGTGTTTTCATTTGAACTAATAATTTAACGTCAGATGCAAATCTTATTGAGTTTCTCTTAATAGTGTGCATGTAGGGGTAAGCATACTGGTGGATAGCGAGAGATATAATAAAGTCTGTGCCCCTGATTTTGGAAGGATAGATGGCTCCGGTTTCGGTGGCTTTAACGTCTTTTTCATTCTAATTTTAAAATTTAGAACTTGATGACTGGAACCAGAGATATCTTCTGGGCTTGGATATAATGTGTTTTCTGAACATATCATATCCTTCGACACATTTTCCTGTACGATAATAATATAATTTGTTGTTAATTGTACTAAACAACAGATGATTATGTGGTGTTTGTTGTCTATCAATCGATGATGATGATGATTTATAATGTGAGCTACATTGACGTGGCTGCATCTAAGGAACATCTTGCTCCTATTGGTTCGACCGTGGGAAGATTGGTCTGTCATTTTGCAAGTTGTTTTATCAATATTACTACCTCCAGTCTTTAATGTAAAAATTAGTTGACTAATTTGAATAGATTGAAGAGGTCAGTTAGGTTAATTATTTGTGAGATACAGGTTGGTTTTTTTTTTTAAAATATTATCTTTCATCATGACCACCTTTGGATAAAACTTCTTAATGTTTGCATTTAATAGAGACACTTTGGGAAAAAAATTATAAATTTAAGAAACAAAATGGATTGAGGTCTTATATTTAAGATCAAATCTAACTCTTATAAAAAATACTAGTATTTGATACAGAGTCAGCCATGCGCTCGCGCAGTGTTAGCTGCCCAAGGAAAAAAGATCTTTGGTTATTATGTTTTAACTTTTAACCAATTTTTTTAAAAAAATGTTTGAATATGGGCTAGAATTGTATTTTAAGTTGACTTTGTTTTGATCTTCTCCTCTTGAGTTTCTATTGTAATCTCTTTTATAGGTTATTGTATTCCAGTTTTAATTCAAAAAAAAAAAAAAAAAACTAACCAATCTATTCAATGAAAAAGAGTAGAATCTAAGCAACATACCGTGATACTTTTTTTTTTTGGGTGTATTTTGGGGACTTATTTTAAAATATTTTATTACAAGATTAACAGTCCGCTTTAGCAGGATCTGAAGGAGAAGACTAGTTTAGTTGAAAAAGTGCATATGTGATTTGATTAATATAATATTCCTTCGAAGTTCAAACATCCCACAGAGATATAGTAACAATGGGGGGATTAGATTAGGTGAGATAAATGAAAGGACGAAAATGAAAATGATAGGGATTATGACCTTTCAACCTTTTGATCTAATCCTCTTGAACTTATTCTTTTAGTCTGGAAAACGCATGAATGAAATGAATGTGCTATTTATGTGAAAGTTTTAACATGGTTGTTATTTTTACACCTAATTTTCCCTTTCAAATGCAAGTTTATATGCTGTGACAGATTGCTTCAAAATACAAATTGAAGTGATAGATTACAAGAACAATTGTTCACGCAATGGTTGAAACAATAGTGATAGAAAGCCATGAAAATGAAAAATAAGTTTTTGATAAAATCGTATGGCTTAACATAATGTGCATATAGGATAGTGTGTGCGTTCTTTTAGGATCTGTTTGGTGTGAGGGATTTGGGAGGGGAGGGGAGGGGAAACTTTTATGAGTTGAATTTTAAAATATTGAAAAAGTGGGGTAATAAAATTTTAATAAAGAAAATATATAAGATAAAAGAGTAAGAAAAATTAATTAAAAATTTTTAACCCCACTTCTCTAATTTTTTTAAATTCAACTCAAAACAATTTTCCCTCTGCCTACTTTCCCTCCCCTCCCCTCAGACCAAACAAGCCCTTAAGGTTGTTACCATGGTTGGACTATTATTTTAATCTCATGTCAAAGGAAGTTAATGGTATAGAGTCATTTTCTTAAAATATTTTAATCTTATATTTCCTTTAACTAGCTATTTTTTATATATATGTTCACTCCGTCCTTTATTCAAGAAAAAATTAATTAATGGTTTAATAAAAATCAGGTTATTAATATACTAAGCAAAGTATTTTTCTTATACAACAATTAATTGGGAATTTAGTATTATGACGAGCAAACTCTTAACCGAAAGTTATTGACTTACTTGAAGACACTACATAATTTTCCTTGTATATACTGATTAAACTTTTCCTTAAGAAAAATCAAATTCTTTTCTATTAACATATAATAGCCGCAATTACTACTAACGTGTAAATTGGAACACTTAAAATAAAACTTAATTGCACTTCCTTAACCACCTGAAGCTATGGGAGGTATCTTCTAAGGTTGATAAAAATGAATGGTTGGCCTTCTAATGTTGATCGTCAACTTGAGGTCTATTTAAGAAAAATGTTAAATATTGTTAAAAAAAATTAAATTTAAAAATAAAAAGATAGGATAATTATTTAGACAATCTTGGAGCTACCGAATTTTCAAAATTTGATGCCTCTTTTTTAGAATATTTGATTAAAAGTGTCAAACATGAAAAATTTAAAGTAGCATATTGATAAAATGTTAAAATTGTGACGTAACATAATGAATTATTATCTTTTAGTAATAAGAATACCTATCAATGGGATTCTAGAAATGTTATAACATACTTACCTTTTCAAATGCTTTAGTCCTTGTGATTTGCAAGAAATCAGATTTTGAAAGAAATAGTTATTATTTTTTTTTTTTTTTGATACAAGTGAATGCAAAAGACAGAAACAAAACAAACGAAAGCGAAAGACTAAATCCGAGCAATGGCACTAACTATGTTATGCCATCCGTCCACGCCCTGATAGTAGCTTGAGAGGTTATCAGATGAAATCCTGGCGCGGCGTTAAGAGCCCTCTTCGCTAGATGGTCAGCCTCCAGATTCAAATCGCGAGCGATATGTCTCACCTCTACTTGCCACGTTCGACCCAACATGTTCCGTATCTCCAAGACCAGAGAGCGATACTGATGCTCCTCACTACAACCATTCTTCATACACAAACACACCTCGAGGCAGTCACTCAATAAGAGAAGGTACTTTACCCCCATGTCCCAAGCACGTTTCAGTCCCATTAGTCCAGCCCACAATTCCGCAAACAGAGCATCCCCGTCCACGAGCCTCATAATAAAAGCATCCTGGAAATTCCCATTCCCATCATACAGGATCCCTCCACAGCCTGTTGCTCGGTTCCCTTTACTAAATGCCCCATCCACAAAAATCCTCGCCCAGCCTGGTGGTGGCAGAGTCTGGGACCTACTAGAAATAGTTATTTTTTTTTGAGGTTGATCGTTAAGGTTTTGACAGTTTTTAACATTTTTTTATAAAAACACTCACGTCTATTCAAAGTAAACTTTGAAGTGTAGGATTAAAAAAGGTATAATAAATTAAAGTAATGTGAGTTGAATTAAGTAATTTAAATTGGGATTAGGATGGGATGCGACTGTGCGTAACTTTTTGGATATTAAACTCTCGTCCCAATGTTTCCTTGGCGCTTTCCCACATCTCTCTCTGCTACGGACACGTTTTCTCGTATTCCTTTTTACCTTCTTTGAGCTTTCCCTTCCTTTGCTTCTCAGCTTTCAAGTTTTCAACGCACATTGTTCGCATTTGACCCCACCGTTGAATTGAAAGACGAAGATGCCCATTTCCTACCAGCAGTAATCACGGGAAGGATCACCCTCTTTATTATCTTCACTTTCACTGTTATCACTGTACCTTCGTTTCATCACAGGGCATCTTCGCTTTACTGGCTTGCATCCCAGCTATTCAATCCTGTGCACACTATTGAGAGGTTCAAATTTTTCGGCTATTGTTATGGTCTTATCTTTGTTGATCTGATCGCAAGTTAGCGGTGGATGCTTTGTTTGTTTCCTGCATTTCTTTTTTCGCAGCCGGATGTTTTGCTGGTTTGGCTAATTGTTGATTGTCCATTTTCAAAGTTGTTGATCACTTTGGTCACTGCTAAAATTGGACGGCTTTATTTAAGTTTAAAGATTTGTCCATTTAGCGAACGTTTTCATGCATTTAATTGGTTTGTTTGTCCAAGTCTACCTGGGGATGTTTGGCTCTCTTACCTCATTCCAGGCGGTAGTGTTTGTCTTTCTGTACAATGTTTTTTTGCAAGTTGGTATTGTTTATTTCATTTTGGCTTGATAGTTAGTTTTTTTAATAATTTATTTTGGGTAGCCTGGTAGGTGGCTATTCTCGTCATCTTATTTTTCTTTTGAACATGGAGAGCTTACCACGTTCTCTTTTTCTGTTAAAATCATAATTGGCTGTTGTTATGCCCCCTTTGATCATCCGAGTCTTTATTTTCTGCTGCAAAGTTTGTCAATCAAGTTTCTCCTTTGTATGAAGTAATGCATGTTAGAATTTTCTTATCAACATTTTCCTCTGAACCAATTTTTGTGTTCTATTCAGGTTTCATCTTTTGTAGTGGACCAGCACACTAAGAAACGAACCTGCACTTCTCGTTAATATGGTTCTGGGAATAAGGTCAAAGAGTAGAAAAACTGTCTCAATCCAAGTGCACTACATCATCCATGTTCAGGAGATCAGGCCCTGGCCTCCGTCTAAATCACAGAGATCTGATCAATCAGTTGTACTGCAATGGGAAAATGGTGATCAAAATTCAGGGTCTTTTGCTTGTGGCTCAGGGGATGGGAAAATTGAGATCAATGAGTCTTTCAGGCTTCCATTACTTTTATTGAGAGAGTCATCCAAAAGAGGCAAACACCATGACACTTTTCAGAAGAATTGCTTAGACTTTTACCTGTATGAACGCCAAAATGACAAAGCCAAAAGTCAACTCTTGGGATCAGCCACAATAAACATGGCAGATTATGGAGTTATCAAGGAAATTACAGCCATAAACACTCAGGTGAACTTCAAGAAGAGTTTCAGAAACTCGGCACAGCCATTCCTTTATATTAATATTCAGCCGTTTGATATAGAGGGCTCTGACTCATCACCAAAGAGCAGTTTGTCAAAAGAATTGTCGCTAGACAAGGAAGAAAGTGGATCTGCAACACAGTCCCTAAATGATGAGGATGTTGAAGTTGCCTCATTTACTGATGATGAGATTGATGATATTTCTTCAAATACCTCACAAAATGTCAAATCCGCTTCTGAGACTACAGGAGGTTTGCCACCTATAAGTGATAAAGTTCTCCAATTTAATAGCTTCTAATACTGCATTATGTAAATTGATTCAAATCAGTCTCTTCATTTTGGTATGATATATAAACTAATCATCAACATGTTTTCAGTTTAGCTGCTCACTGCAAATTATGTTCTATTGATGTTACTTTACTCTTGAGCTGATATACGCTTCTATGTCAGTTATTGTTGCAGTAAGTAATTTTCCACTTACCTCCTTCATATTATAACCAATGTTTTCAACTCCAGATATGTTGACGTTTGATTTTTTTCCTCTTTTTTTGGATAAAGCATATTATCTCCTTTAATGGAAAGTAGATATATTGTGACAGACTCAGATATAAATCTGAGGACTTGGTTACCTGTTCTTCAGGACATTCATATTTTTCTGCTGAAATGCATTTAATTGGCTTTTCTTTGATGATAATAATTGGCCCAAAAAAAAGCTTCACTTTGATGATATGGTGCTGCCATTTGATTGCAGATAAGGTTGAAATTAGCAAAGTAGGAACAATGGGATCAACTAGGGATTACGTTGAACCCATGGAGACATCCTCGACTGGCTTGCATATAGAAGCTGAGACTGGGGCATCATTGCACTCGTCGTCTCTGGTCCTGTCCTCAGATACGAGCAATACTACATGTGATGGGACTTCTTTACCAACATTTCCTGAGGATCATGCCAAGGTTGCTTATGCAAGTTCTAAAATTCTGGAATCTGCTAATTCAGACATAAAGGCAGAGGCTGGAGCATCCAAAAAATTCAATGGAATTAAATTGCCCTCACCATCTGCGACCTTGTCATCCGATATTGGCAATGCCACGTATGATAGACCTTCACCTAAATTTTCTGAGGAGCATGTCAAGGTTCGTGATGTAAGTTCTGAGATTCCAAACTTTTCTAGCTCGCATATTAAAGAAGAGGCTGGAGAGTCCAAACAATTAAACGGAATCAAATTACATTCGATGTCTATGGTCTTGTCCTCAAACACTAGCAATGCTACATATGATAGATATTCTTCACCTAAATTTCCTGAGGAATGTTTGAAGGTTGCTGATGCAAGTCCTAATATTCCAGAAAGTGCTCAAAAATCCAGTAGGCAAACTATTTCCAAGAGTGCAATTGTCAAAAGCTTATCTTCTGCATCATACGTTATGCAACCAAACATCAAAAGCTCTTTTCGATCTCAAGATAAGGAACTTCTTCATAATCCTTCTGAAGATGATCATCCTAGAAATGGAAAAAAAGAAAGAACTACACGTCCATTGAGTAGGAAAGCACGTGAACAGCCCAGCAATGTTTTGATCAATGATAAACCAGAGGATTTGACATCTCTTAAATTGCCTTTAGACACTTCTGAGAACTATGGTTTATTTGGTAAAAATCAAGCCCCAAGAAAGGCAAAGGAAAATAATACTCTGAATGTTGATCATGTTGATGCAGCTTGTCATGAAGGCTCTAATACAAATACAAATGACAGCTTAAACAATAATGAAACTAAACTGAAGTCTGAAGTTCAAATGCTACGAGAAGAGCTGAGGGAAGCTGCTGCTCTCGAAATTTCACTTTACTCTGTTGTTGCTGATCATGGCAGCTCAGCAAACAAGGTTCATGCTCCTGCTCGGCGCATTTCTAGATTTTATTTACATGCTTTCAGAGTTGGATCACCTGCTGCTAGAGCTCGCGCTGCCCAAAGTGCTGTTTCAGGATTTGTTTTGGTTTCTAAAGCATGTGGAAATGATGTCCCAAGGTACTAGAGCTCAATTACGTACTTCTTTAATGTTGCATGGTATACAGACTCAGGTGCTGAAGTGGAAATCTTACTCTTATATATTTAATACTTGTCCTGTGCCTATTGTGGAGACTGGATGCTTTGATATCTACTAAGCCTAATATATCTGAAGAGATTTATTTAATTTTACTTTCATCCATTAATGGTTGAGAAGTTTCAAATCTGCCTCTGAAGGCTATCTAAAATGATGATGATGTTCTTTACCTTGAATAGGTTGACCTTCTGGCTCTCAAATTTAATTTTTCTGAGAGCAATTGTGAGCAAAGGAGTTGAAAATATACAACTTGATCACAGTACGTGCATCGATAGTGATATAAATGTACTAGTTAATGGAAGCTTGGTGAAAACGTCACCTTTTCGTGACAAAGAAAAAGAAAGTGCAGTCAATTATTTTCATAGTTGGGAGGATCCACAAACATTTTTATTCGCGTTGGAAAAGATTGAAGCTTGGATATTCTCGCGAATTGTTGAGTCTGTGTGGTGGCAGGTTGAACTCTTCCTGATTTCCCATTTATTTTGCCTATGTGGAATAAATATTTTTGCTGTATTGATAAGTCTTATGTTGCTTTGTTGTCCCAAGACTCTGACTCCGCATATGCAGTCTGCTGCTGCTAAGAGCTCCAGCTCAAGGAAAGCCTATGGAAGAAGACATAGTTTAGGTGATCAAGAGCAGGGAAGCTTCTCCATTGACTTATGGAAAAGATCTTTCAAGGATGCCTGTGAAAGACTTTGCCCTCTTCGAGCTGGAGGCCATGGTTGTGGCTGTTTGCCTGTGATAGCTAGATTGGTAAGTTTTAGCATGGATATTTCTTTATCAGCTATGTCACCGGGCTGGATTCCATTTTAGTATTCTGCTTTATACATGCATATGGATATTAGTAATTGTATTGTGCAATTATATAACTAGAAAGCAGAGACAATATTCCTACATGATCATCCTTGTGTGAGGGCATAGAAAGGATATTGATTGGAACAAATATTAAAAGTAATTTTTGTAGTTTCTTGGCGATGATGGTGGTTTGTTAGGCTTAGACCTGTCTATTCTCTGTACGTTATTATTGTCTTTTGGCCAGTGCTACTCCAAATCTGCTAGTATCTCAATGGTTTCCATTGATTTCTGTTGCCACTTTTCCTTCCCACCATGAACATATTCATTCTTGTTTTTCTATCTCTGGCTTTGTAATATATGTTGTCCTGGCGAATTTATATATAGTTCAGCATGTGTGGTTGGTTAGAGTTGCTGATGCCATTAGAAACCTTTATAAGCTGCAATTTCATCCTTCTCTCCGTGATCCTTCTGGTTACGAGGGAAAAGTTGTCATTTCCATCTTTGATTGTTTTATTGTCTCCCTCTGGTTAATATTTTGGTCATGCATGTCTTTGTGTTTGTGTATTGAAGTGGTTAATTACATATTAATGGGGAAAGAAAATTCTTTGATCAATGTTGTTTTCTTTTAATGATATCAACATTCTTATTCCTAACGTCTTATCTTATAAACCAAGTGTGATGTGATTGAAATATGGCTTTTTTTCATGCTCTTAGGTGATGGAACAGCTGGTAAATCGACTTGATGTGGCAATGTTTAATGCTATTCTCCGTGAATCAGCTGAAGAGATGCCAACTGATCCTATATCTGATCCCATTACTGATTCAAGGGTTCTCCCAATTCCTGCAGGAAAATCAGGCTTCGGAGCTGGTGCACAACTTAAAAATGCTGTGAGTGATGAAATTCTGTGTCATTCCTTATTTCATTGTTATTTTTCTGACTTCTAATTCATGATATTCTTCCAACCTATCTGCAATATCTGATTCTTATCTCCTACATATATATTTTGTCTACCACTAAATCATAAGGTCACGTTGTACAATCAGCAATCTGCATTTGTAGGATTTTTGGGAAGGCTCTGCTAGCTGATTAAAATAAATGATGTAAAGTATCAACTGATAATTCAAGGATATTATGGAAATAGCAGCAACAATTTAATTCTCTTGAGATCTAGAAGACAAATGTTAGTAGAATGTTAGATCAGATTTACAATTTTATTTTATTTTTGTCTATGGTGTGAAATACTTAGCAGTGCACATAATTTTCCAGTGAAATAAATTAGTGAGATTTTAGATTCTATAATCTCCTCCTGTTCATCTACTATGATCTTTGATGAGTGATGATGTTACATTAAATACGATTGATAAAGTGTAATGCCTAGGAATACATGTACATAGTCTTTAATTAAATATTTCATTTGAAGCTTGAGCTTGACTTAAAATTGCAGGTGAATTTTGTCTTAAGGTTATAAGAATCCTGTTCATTTTGAGCCCCCTCATCTTAGTACATGAGCATATTTCAATATTTATTTATTTTTTCTGAAGGCTTCTCATCCTTTTTTGTATTAAACCATGAAGTAGAATAATGTTACTATTTCCTCTTACTTTGATCGAGGATTTGCTGTGTATTCCTTCGATTAACCGTCATTCCTCTGTTTCTAACTTTCTATTGTACTCAGATTGGGAACTGGTCAAGATGGCTCTCAGATTTATTTGACATTGATGATAGTGACTCTCCTGAAGATCGGAATGAAGATGATGGAAACGGAAGCTCAGAGTGTGAGACATCCTTCAAGGCTTTCCATCTCCTTCATTCACTGAGTGATCTAATGATGCTTCCATTTGAAATGCTTGCTGATGAGTCTCAAAGAAAAGAGGTTGAATCAAGCTTCTTAGTCTTGTTTTGATCAATCGAGTACTTTATAATTTGGTATTTATCATCTAAACACTTCTGTAGGTATGCCCTACATTTGGCGTACCATTGATAAGGAGGGTTCTCAACAATTTTGTCCCAGACGAGTTCTGCCCGGGGCCTATCCCTGATGCTGTTCTCGAGTCCCTGAATACTGAGGTAGGATGGTTAAATTTGTTTGCTTTCTCTGTAATATAAGCATTACCTTAAGTATAATTAATGAATTATTGATTGTTCACCAATGAAAAATGAAATGTTAACTAAATATCCTTATGTCTATTTAGCTTTAGTCTCTGAAAATCAGTTAGTCCCTAAAAAAACGACTTAATGCATGTCAGTCTATCAGTCAAATGGCCGGTAATACTAGAATATGCAACGAGAGTTTTCCTTTTCTGAGACTCATCTGACAAACCACTAACATTTGTTTTTCTTTTTTACCAACGTCATAGAAGAAAACCACCCAACAACTTATGGCCTTACAGCTTAGTAGCACAAAAGCTCCCTCTAAGTGAGAAGTCGCGGGTTCAATCCCACTTGTAATATCAGGATTTGGGGTCCGCCCCTTTAATTCAAAAGAAAAAAACCACCTAACATTGGGGGTATTCAAGTGGAATGCCATGCTTCATTACACTCACTTCCACTCTTACACTTCTCACCGATGTGGGATTCAGTATTCAGTTAATATAATCTGAACTATTCCTGTGTCTGTGTATTGATGCTGTATTCTGTCACTAATTAACGTTGTGCAAAGAACTCCAAATTTGAGCCTCTTGTATCTCAAAAAGGAAGTAAAAAGGAAGAGGAAATTATTTTAACCATCTTTTTGGTGTTTGTGTTGGTTTTAGGATATTCAGGATGACGAAGGTTCTATCTCCAGTATTCCACACATCGCTGCGCCTACATCCTACTCACCACCTCCGGCAACCACAGTTACCGGCATAATCCAAGAAATGGGCACCCAGTCTCTGCGAAGAAGTGGATCGTCGGTGGTTAAAAAGTCATACACTAGTGATGATGAGCTTGATGATTTGGACTCACCCCTATCTGCTATTGGGATTGATGAACCTTCACTTGTATCTTACAAGTTCCCAGCAGTAAATGAAGGTCGTAGTTTTGTTAGATATGAGCTTCTGCGAGAAGTGTGGAGGAGGGACTGTGAATACTGACGACCCATTCCTATGAGACTCTTGTTTTGTTTGCTTCTTGTGTTTGTATACTATCTGCTTATCTTCCAATAATATGTTCAGTCATTCTTACCAAAAAAAAAAAAAAAAAATCACTCATTCCCGACATTCTACTGCGTTTCTTGAAACTTGACACATAAACAATCGGGAAGAATTACAATAAAGTCCAAAACATTAAATTTATGATCGACAAACTCTTCTGAAAAATGAATTGTAAATATTAATTCCGATCATGACAAATTCACGAGTCTTGAATGCAGATCTAATATTTAAGTTTCAAATGTAATTCTTAATTTAAAATTGAGATTCCTGTTTGTATTGTCTAAATCATGTTTGCTATTTATCTTTCGAAAAACAATTAAGGGGTATAACTATTATTAATCCAATATTTTGTGACTTAAAACGTCATTCCCCCTGAACAATTTGTAGCGCGACAAGGTTCGAGTTTCTAAGTTTCAAGTGAAGAATAAGGCCAAAAGTAGCAATCCTTGACAGCTCACTCAGTGGTCTGCAGTTATCGTTTTTTATGATCACGGGAGATCTTGATCCCATACAATCCCAGAATCCCTTACCGGGCTCAAATATGCAAAGAGATCAAAGGATATAGAGAATATGGAGCGCCATAATTTTCACAGGTTTTCATTTTGTTTTTTTCTCTTTTATATTCCCTCGGTCCTCACGGCTCATAGGATGTCACTACAACAAAAATAATATACTTCTCCGGTCTCTTAAACGTAGGATCTAGTCCCGGAGGTAGTACTTGCAATAATCAATAACACCTCACACCTGGGTTGAGTTTCATTATGTGTCCTGTAATGCTATCAGGTGCGCCGATTTCTTAATTAGGGAAGCCCATCAGTTACAAGAAGATTCAGTGTTGTTATTAGTACCACACTCGAGTTGCACTGTTTATATGGATATTCATTTGCCAGGTTAAGTCTTTTGTAAAATCCAATTTGTAATTGGTCATTATGATATTAAAAAATAATAATAATAACACCTCACACTAAGTATAATTTAGAGGTAGTACTTGCAATAATTAATAACACCTCACACTAAATATAATTTAGATTTTATTATATGCATTGACATATTCATTTGAAAAAACCCAAGTTCTTTGATTATAGGATGGATCTTAGTGTTCGTGATGAGAGATTTACTTAAGAATGCACAAGTTAACTTGAAAAAGCTTGAAACAGGATGGCCAAAACAGACCACCATTATGGCATGCTGCATTGAGTTACCAACTTCTTTTTTTTTTTTTTGGTCTGCGGAGTTACCAACTTCAAGTCACATGGTAGAGAGGTATTTGCTTTTAATCCAAGATGCTACATGTCTCCATGAGCAAGAATCCTAAGATATATAGCTTTCAACTGTGGTCCTAACCGCTTCAACTTTTTTTTTTTTTTTTTTTTATTACAACCGCTTCAACTTTTAATGCCGCAAACAAGTAAGCCCCAGAAAACTGAGAAGAGAAAAAACATAAACGGATACTGGAGAATTTCTACAAATATGCCCCGGAAAGTGAAGAATAACTTTTCAGCTTAAACATATCAGAAACAGAGGAAAGAGCGTGGAGTAGAATTATCAAAAGACGAAAAACACAAAGAAGCATGTATTGATCAATGGAAGAAATCAAACACCAGAATGTTCAGATCGATATGGTCACAGACTTCTTTAAACACCAAATCTTAATGTTGGTAACCAACTTCAGAACAGCAAGAAACAACCCAGTTTTGGGTTCAACAATCTCAACTTTTAAACAGAGGAAATGAAGCATCCAAAGCAACTCAAACAGCACACTGAAAAAACGCACCTAACTCAGAAACCTCTCAATCCAGCACACCACTCCTCACTGCATTTGACTTCTCCACATAACCAACAAGTAATGAAGGCCAGCCTTGGCTACATAGCTTCTTACATTTGTCACAGTAATCACAAAGTACACGTATAATTAACAGAACAGAGATGCAGAAAATACGCATGTAGCTCCCATGCAAATAAGTAGCTTTGAGCAAGCTACAAAAAGTAAAGTTCATCAAATCTTAAGATGAGAGTACACAAAAAAGAACCAACCCCGGCAAAAAGACCCAAAAAACACATGGGTGATTCCTAAACAGTGTATACATAAGTATCTTAAACGTGGGTGATTCTTATAGTCGTCTCAGCCAAACTAAATGAATTATTAATTAGTGCATAAAAAACATGGCAAGGACTATAAAACTAGTAAAGTTAGCAATTTAGCATAGATAAATTGTGAGAGTAATATGGTTTTCAGAAAGTAGCCTTTTTGAAGAATAAAACTCCAATATATTTGCCAATTTGACTGTTCAGAAACAAGTGTGAGAACAAAGACCCACAGCACCTAGTGAAAATCATTTAGGTGCCATTTTCAACCGAATAGTTTATTGGAACTACTAAGGCACGGGACAATGCAATCCTTGGATAAGTGTCCACCAAACTTAGCAAGAAACCCAAGCCTTGTGAATGCCAATGATTGCCGACAGAAGTCCCGCTAAATTTAACAACAATGGACTAGAGGGTGGTCCTTTCCCATCCAATATATCATCCAATGCCATAAAACCATCAGCCAAATCTTGAATTAAAGAGAGCTTCTTCAACTTCTTCTTCTCCCTCAATTTGCTAAACTTGGCCTCGTATTCTTGACAACCTGAACCCGTCGTGGTTGCAAATTCAATACTCGATTTCAAGCGTTCCTCTTCATCACTAATATTTCTCAAATCCTTCAGCTTCAAAGAAATACTACCGGAGTACCCAATAAACTCAGCCCAAGCACTGATTTTCTGCAAATTAGGTGAATATTTTTTGTCGATGAGACCCGCTTTCGCCAGCCAAACGAACTGTTCGAAGAAGTAATACAAGCCTTCACCACCATAGGCAATTATATAGAGAACCCAATCCTGTTTGGAATCAGAATGAGCGTTTCTCAAAGCGTTCAGGTCCTGAACAAACTTACCAAGCCTGAAGGCTTTCCGACTAACCCCAACACTGGATTCGAAGCTCTTAAGACGGAGATATAGGGCTTGATTACCTTGAACAACGGAGGATGCGAGGATAATTTTTGAAGCGTACCTGGAAATTTTGAGTAGCTTGTCAACGCCATCTCTTTTAGCAAGGTAAGTTTCGAGATGGGTAACGAAGTCTCTGTGCTTAGCTTTTGGATTCTGAGGAGGAGGAGGATGAATCGGAGGGGCTGGGGAGGAATCGGAATTCATTAGGATCGATCGAAGGAGGACATACTCAATTCAATGAGAATTTCTCAACACGACAAATTCAGCATCAACTGATCATATGCTTCTTTTGCGTTTTGCCCAATCAAGAGCTGGGCGAGAATGGGGAAATTACATTATACTCATGCTTTTAAGTTTTAAGTAATTTAAATTAAATAAAGATAAAGGCAAAAAAGGACAAAACACTGAGAACTAAGTTGGTAAAAGTGATTTTTTTTTTAATCTGATTTTTATAAAAGTCATATAAAATAAAAATTAAGTTATAAATATAATTTGTGTTTGAATTAGTGGTGACAAAAGTGACTTTTTTTTTAATCTTAAATTTTTTTGGATTATTATTTAAAAAGCCAATTTAGATAAAAAAAAAGTGAAGATATTCGAATAAGGATTAATTTAGGAAATTAGAAATAAGCCAATACCAATTTAGAAATTTAGAAAAAGTTAGTAACTTTATTATTGGGACCTGAAAATTGGTATTGAACTAAAGATAAGCTAAATTATGAAATTCAAGAAATTTAAGGAGTTATAAATTAGACAAAGGGAAAAATTTAGAGTTTAATGTGTGCAGTTAATAGGATAAAATGGTCCGATTACAGCCACTCACCACGGAAGAAGCACTTCAAAACCAAGAATTTTTTGCTTCAAATCAAAAGGAGCTTTTTTCGGTTTAGCCCATATGCACAAAAGCGTTGCCAAACAGACCAAAATTTGTCTATCAAGCTTTTATATCATAAAGAGTTGTTTTTTTTTTTTTTTTTTTGGCTCCCAACACATTGGCAAACAAGCACTAAGCAAGCGGCGGTTGTAGAATACCCTCTACGACTTTATTGCTTATTATAAATCCTATTTTATAATTAATTTTTGGTATTAAATATACTCACTCTTATCTAGAATATAGGACGCTTTTAAAAAACAAAGCACAGTTTAAAATATAAGTCACTTATAGGATAGTTAATACTCATTTTTCAATCTTGTCCCTATGTTTAAATGCTCATTTTCTAACTCTACCCACTCGTCAGATTCCCCTTCTCTTCAAAATAACATAGGGTCAACATTCTTTAATAAGGGTAAAAGTGAAAAAATATTTTAATTTATGGAATATTAAATGAGTTAACTGTCACCTTTTTATTCCCGTGAATTGGTTAAAGTGATGTATATTAAATACTGGAGGGAGCACGTGTTATAAATGAATATTTTTCAATTTTATCCTTATTTAATTCTTGTTGAAAGGAGAGAAAGAGGAGAGAGATGTGAGAATAATTTGTAAATGTAGAGGGGGAAATTTTTTTAATAAGGGTAAACTGTAAGAATTAGTTAAATTAGACTTATAAATTGGAAAAATTAGAATTAAGGACCTGAAAGAAAAGATATTTATTGAGAATAACCATAAAAATTATAATTATTTAGAAGGACCAAATACAAAAATATAAAATTAAAAAAAATACTAAAATACCCTTGAAGAAATCTTCTACATTCCCTCCTACATTTCTTCCATGTACTTTTTTTAAAACTAACACAAAATTCAAAATTTCTCTAAATCAAATAAAAAATTTATGAATTTTCATTTTTCACAACTTGCATACATATATATATATATATATAGAAAAAA
Organism: Inga laurina; assembly: GCA_963855925.1. NCBI lineage: Eukaryota > Viridiplantae > Streptophyta > Magnoliopsida > Fabales > Fabaceae > Inga > Inga laurina. Next base: position 57,774,364 of record OY979709.1, read on the forward strand.
ATTACACATTCTTCATTTTTATCAAAATTATAATTTGTTAAAATCAACAAAAAATTGAATTAATAATATTAATTATATAATCTTAATAAAGCTCAAGGTGTTTTATAATTTGTTATATATGTTAAACCAAAAACATTTATATGATTTATTTTTATTTTAGAAGAAATTTATGTGGGTTAAAAAATGCATTTAATGTTAATAAAATTTAAAAAAAAAATCTAAATAATCTATGACATGAAATGAATTTTAGTTTTTTTTTTTTTATAAAAAGAGCTTAATTGATATCAACATTGATGCTTGATAATATAAATCCAGAAACTTGATCATATATTTATTAATTAAATGATCTATTGATTATATGAACATAGAACTTGTTGCAAAATAAAAATTACAAAAAATATGAGTTCAAACCTTAGTTAGTTAAATAATATATTGATTTTACATGAGTATGAAACTTGGTGAAAAATAAAAATTAAAAAAAAGATACAATCATATTGCAAGTGAATAATGGGCAGTTTTACTTTTAATTTTAGTTATTTTTTTAATTATGAATACAAGAGATAATATAGGAAGTTTGGATATGTACAATTTAATAATTTTAAATTTATATTATGATTTTTTATCTTTATAAATAATTACAATTTTTATTGTCGTTTTAAATAGGTATTTTTTCCTCCATGGTCTTCATTCTAATTTCCCCTTATAATAAAGACCCGATCGTGGTATTTATAATTTATAAGTCACCTTTAATATGTTCCACGGAAATTGAGAAAACATTAAACTTCATTAAATTTGCTTTTAAATTTAACAAATTTCTAATTTTATCCTTATTTAGTAATATCTCATGTCTTTGATATATAAAATTTGTCCATCGTTAAACGAAAAGAAATACTCTCTCTGTCCCTATATACTGTTTTGGTCCTATTTATAAGTCATTTTTTATCAAAAAAAATTGGTCCTATTTATAAGAAAACATTAAACTTCATTAAATTTGCTTTTAAATTCAACAACTTTCTAATTTTACCCTTATTTAGTAGTATCTCCTGCCATTAATATATAAAATTTGTCCATCGTTAAACAAAAAGAAATACTCCCTCCATCCCTATATATTACTTTGGTCCTATTTATAAGTCCTTTTTTATCAAAAAAATTGGTCCTATTTATAAGTCTAGTTTCAGTATAGTAAATGAGATTGTGACAATTTTATCCCTATTTATTGTACCAATGAAGAAATAATTTCAAGATAGATAGAGAAGAGTTGAAGAGTACCCATTCATAAATGAAGATATAGTTGAAAATTTATCCCATAATCATTGAGTTAACTACCTCTCTTTGGTATGTGAGATTTAGTTAAAAGGGACTTATAAACAAGATCAAAGTGGTATAAGGTCCTCTCAATCGATTCAATTAATTCCAGAAAACAGTTAATATTAGTTAAAAATAATAAATGTACAAGAAATATAATTTTTTTTTTCCTAAAATAACTATATTTATGAATGGATAATCGAGAGAGTATTGATAAAAAAATGAAGGAAGAGAATGTATATGGTAAATAAATGATGTAAGAGAATAAGGGCAAAATAGGTAAAAATGCATTTATTATTTAGAAAAAGTCAAATGAGATCTTATAAAAAGGGATAAGTCCATTCAAGAAAAAAAATCTTATATATAAGGATGGAGGAACTATATGATATAAACAGGATTCTATACTAAAATATCTAATTCTTTTTTTCCCAGAATAATAAAATATATTATTCAAAATTATGTAAATCATATATACATATCAGTATCTTTAATAAGATTTTATCCCACATAGTGGGAAAAGGCTTTATTGTTATTGTTATTTTTTAATTTAAAATCTTCCATATAAAATCTCTGAAGATATAATGTTTGTAAAAAAACCTTTTCAATATTTAAAATGCTAAATTAAACATAATATTATTATTTTCCAAATAATAATATGATAAAATTATTTCATCGTAAATAATATTATATTTTTATAATTCAAATTAAAAAAAAATCTTCTAGAATTTTTTATTTAAACAATGAGGCTTCCAAGATTAAACCGGCATGTTTTATATTCATTGAACATGAACACATTCTAAATTCAATGAATCCAGATATTTCAGTTTATATTATCTCATTAACCTTGGAAACTCATAATGTTGCCGGTGGCCTAAAGTACCTTTTGGCCCAACAATTTCTATCCGGCCTCTTGTAAGACATTGATGACTACCCAAAATATATGAAAACTGATGATCCAGTATAGCTCTTATCAAGCACAAGACATAGAGTCGTCACTCTTATGTTATTCGATCATACTTTCTCAATCTTTAAGTAAATTGGTAATAAAAGTTAAACTTATGTCACTTGAGCATGTTCAAACATTTCTCAGTCCCACTCATCAAATGGCCTAGAAATGAGAGGGATAAATTCGATTCTTACCACTTACTTTCCTCTGTATAGATCCCATTAAGCTCAATCGCAACCTTTAAGGGCTTCTTTGGTCTGAGGGAAGGGGAGGGAAAGTGGGCAAAGGGAAATTTTTTTTAATTGAATTTAAAAAAATTAAAGAAGTTGGGTTAAAAATTTTTAATTAATTTTTCTTACTCTTTTATCTTATATTTTCTCTTTATTAAAATTGTATCACCCCACTTCTTTGATCTTTTAAAATTCAACTCATAAAAATTTTTCTTCTCCTCCATTTCCTTCCAAATCCCTCACACCAAACAGACCCTTCTACTCACTCAATTATGATTCTATGGTGATATGAGGTATGGGGGCTCGGTGACGGGGCTACAATGATATACGAGTATGGCCTTGTCCATGTAGCTATGTCAATCTCTTGATGAGTCGGCCCAATACCTTCGCCCCAAGCAATGCATGTGATTTTTTATTTGGGTCTCCATGCACGATAATCAATTAAAATTGTACTCGTCTTACTTTATTATTATTTTTACAATGATAATCGACCAGGGATATTTTATAATAATTCTGTACGTAAGTATTCATGCATCATTAACTCACTGTTATAATGAAAAACATGCAAAAAATTGTAATAAACAATCGATTAATAAAACTTTTTATTAAATTATATATAATGTTCATGTTTAATTGATTGACCTATGACACAATCTCTAATATGCACAAAGAAGGCCATTGAAAATGGAGATCATGATTGATGATCAAGCAGTATAAAGTTCTCTGTCCGGCAAAAAAAAAACTATGGAGTTCTTTGAAAATGAATGGAGGAAGACTAGAAAATATGATCAATGAAGTTATTGACTAAGACCTTTGATTAACAATCCATCCAAATATTTAATTGTTGACATAACACAATGACGTCATAGAATCTATATAGCTAGATAGCTCCACGTATTGAGATGAGGCCAGTGTTGTTGTTATTGTTAATTATTTTTATAACCAAGGACATTCACATAATCATAGATAAAATAAATTTACACATTATATATTATAGATATTTAATTACTAGTTATATATATCAAAGATCTAGAATAATAACAGCAATTGAATGGACTAGATGGGACTTCATGCATGTACTTTTTAAGCAAAGAATATTACTATAATGGGTTCAAATTATGTTGTAATTGGAAGAAATCTAGGAGAGTTACCATCATCTGATCACAATAATACTCAAAATCTGTATCACAAAATAAAATATGTGAAAACAAATAAATGCATGCGCATTAAAAAGAAACTTCTACTACTATGTTGATAGGCAGAAATCACATTATTTGAAATTATTTAGATTATTGTTTTCATTTATTATTATTTATTATAAAAGCACATCTGGCGAACAAATATATATTTCAGCATCTCATATTACCTCCTTTTAATAATCCAATTATTATGAGAGATCCTCCGGCCACTTTTTCCTTTTCTATGGAGTAAAATATGGCTACATAGATAGATATTATGCATTTAAAAAGTTAAAAATAAGGGAAAAAATGTATATGTATATCATAACTGCCATAAATGAAAGTGAAGGCTAAATCCCATTCATTCATCATAAAGTTATAGATTTGCATCATCACATATTCACACATAAGAAAACAAATTTCCTATTTATCAAAATAGAAAAAGAAGAAGAAAAACAAATTTCCATTATTTAGTGATTAAAACTTTTTGGCTGAAGAAATTATATCGCGTGAGTGGTACGGTATTCGTACAACCGTACAAGAGGATTTTACAATCTATCTTTACATGGGCACGTATATGCTCTATTATTGTCTTGATCCTTTTTCAAATTATAAGGTAAGTTTTTATTTTTCCCGATTTTGTTTCTAAATTAATTGCGTGGGTGGACACGAAATCAAGCTAATTAAATTCAACCCTAGAGCATGTTTACATGAAATTATTGATAAAAAAACAATAATCCTCCGAACTGAGTAGCCAAAATCGAAAGAAACAGATACAGTCAAATCAGAGAGTAAATAAACCAAATTAATACTTACTAAACTTGATGTCCTTTCATTAAATTTTGGATAGTTCGATATTATGGCCTTTATACACCACCTTTAATGCACTAGAACCAGAAACAATGCACACAGTAAATTACAACCCCCCTGGCCATCATGTCCAAATATAAATGTTGCATTTAATTTCTTTTATCGTAATTACTCCCCTCTAATTAATTTCATAGCAAGAATTAAATGGGTCAAACATTTTGTATGGAAATTCATAAACGTTTGATTTTGTATCCAAAAACAAAAAATAACAACAATATGCACCATACACCAGATAGCTATCAAGTATGAAAGTAACAAAGCCGCCACTATATGCAAAGTAATTAATGTGCAATACATTTGCATGTGTATATAAGGATCATCTCATCATTTGTGATCTCTCACATCAAAACAAAAAAAAAACTAGTCTCTCTCTCTCTCCCCCTCGTCTCTCTAAGAGTTCTTTATACCTCGTACCTTGTTCATTTCCATGGCCAATAGGGGTTGCAACTCTAGGAATCATCATTACCCTCCTAACAACGAACCAATCGCTTGTCGATTGTGCAACCATGTTTTCCCAAACAGGGAAAGTTTCATAGCTCATATTGATTCTCATTTGGCTCGTGACGAGGTTATCAATAACCATGGCAACAACAATATTCAAATCCTCCCAAAAGCTTCACACAGAGAAGCTTTTCGCTCATACCATCATCAACTCGCTGTGATGCCCAATAATAATTCACCCGTCATCAGGGCTTCAACAGTCTCCAATAACCTGCAACAAGTCAACCGAAACGTTTTCGAAGCCGGGCCTCCTCCGGTGGTGGTGCCAGAAGTCAACCGAAACGGCTTTGATGCTCGATCTCTGATGCAGAAAGTCACTAGAAATGACTTTAATAACCTTCCTTTGGTGATGCAAGAAGGTAATAATAGGATTAATGTTGCCAATAATGCCCAGACATTCAGCTGTACCAGTCAACCTCGTTCCACCGGGCCGTCGTCGTCATCCGTGACTCCGCCGCCACCGAGAAGAAACCCTAGTTTGATCACCTATGTTCCTCCAAGTGCTCCTGCTGGTTCACTCCAACCACCTCCACAACCAGGGTTTTCGTCCATGACTAGAAGGAATAATAGTACTAGAGGTGGTGCAACTCGTCATCGATTCCAGCAAAGAGACGTGGAAATGGCCGCTGCTGCTGCAACAACAGAGCCAGTTACGAAGCCTTTTATCGACATATTGGAGACGCCGATCAAGAAGGTCGATTTCGTTGATTTAGAAGACATGGATGTCGACGACGACGAAGAATCAGCTGGCGGTTCGGGGAAGAAGTTGGATTTGTCATTGAAGCTTTAGAATGTCCAAAAGTTAATTAGCTTTCATCTCTAGGTTCTATATATCAAGTAATGATCTCACAGTTATGGAAAAAAAGAAAAAAAAAATGGTTGGTTTTTATGTTTCGAACTATAGGAAATTAGTGTAGCTATAGCTGTATGTTGTAACCGTCGTTGTTAATTGAGTGATATCATAGTGTAATTTCTTTTCTGTTAAGCAAGTATTATATGCATGTCGTTGGCCTTTTGTTAATTTTGTTAGCAAATGCATATGTAATATTCAGTTAAAAAATGCATAATATTGATTTTATGTGTGTGTGTACCTTAAATTTAATGCACTTTAACGAGTATTCGATCAATGAGTGACGGTGCCATTTGGATTAGAATAATATAATTGAAGGATTAAGTTCATAGAAAATCTTCCATATACCAAAGTAATACTAATTTATTCGTATATATACAGGAAAAAAATAGCGTGATAGTAGTTGTTTTGTGCATGTGTTATGGAAACCGTGAGAATTTTTTCTTGATTTCATTTAAATTGCAGAATAGTGATACTCTACTTCGAAATTAATTATTTACAATGTTTCTTGCCCATTACGTGGACTGTTGGCCATTCATATATATAATGAATGAATCGGCACATAAAAATTTGTAAAACTTGTGAGGAAAAATGAAAATCAGCTTAATTACGAATAATGGTAGGTTTTCAAAGGAAACGTTGGTAACGGGAATAGTTTTATTCCTATTAAAACTTTTGTCCTAAAATAACGGACTATAACATTTTAGAGTGATGTTTCTTGTTCATTAAGTAGTCTATAAGAGCCTATCATAATTGTTTTTTTTTTTTTGAACAGTATCATAATTGTTCATTCACAGAAAACAATTTTGTGCCATCTTCATATCCCATTCCGTCCATCCATGTACACGTGTGTGTAGTATATATACATATATCTTGCTATGAGTTTCAAACACGTAGATAATTGTAAAGTTATTAAATCCGGATTAGCCATTGAATCGGTCTAGGTAGTAAGGTAAGGGTTAGTATGTCAGATTGGAGTCAAACGGGGCTAAACCGGTGAGGAAGTAAATTTAAAGATAATATTTTTTAGAATAGTTTTGGAATTTGATAATTTTTTAGGATCAAATGATAATATTTTTAAGTGATTCTTTTTGCATTAGAAAGCAGACAACTCAAACTTTCTATAGAATCTTAATTTGTAACTTTTGGAAATAAATAGAAATTTTTTAAAAGTAGAAAAATCTAAATAAATATTAAACCGGTTGAACCAGTCGAACCGGACTATTTAGATGACCGGTTCTACGGTTTTGTGGTTGAATCGGCTGGTCCGGTCCTATTTTAATTACATAGGTTAACTGGGACCTTAATTACTTGATTCGCCTTGAACTAAATCTAAATCCATAATAATTGTATGAAGATAAGTATGTGCTAACAAGTATCATGAGTGGCAAATATTTTCAATGGGCATTTCCCCCATAGTTTTAAAATGTCACAAAAGGTATTACAATGCAAATATGATGGCGATTCATTTCACCTGTTTTCATGTTATTGTTTCAATGAACGGTACATTCAATCTATATTCCGCTTATCACTTTTGGTTTGAAATACTTTAATGTGGATTGATCTTCTAACAAAAGAGATAGATCATATTGTTGTTGCAATGAACGACACATCTAATCTATTTCGTTTACCACTTTTGACTTGAAAACATGTTTACACGGATTGATCTTCTGGCAAAAGAGATAAATACGAGTGTTGACAGACACTATCTGACATGTAAGATCCATCATGTTATTCACCCCTCTTATCTTGATTGATCAACGTGGAAGAGTGATTACCCAAATTGATATTGTTTTTATTTTATTTCACGAACTCCTCCCGAATTTCTTTATTTCTCATAGTTTTAGAAAGCCTGGAAGTATTACAAAACTAGTTGTGGCGTTTTGCCAGTTTTCAAATTGCTATTTCAATGAATGGTATATTTCCTTTACCAATTTCAACTTGAAATTAAACCATTTCATGCAGATTGATCGTATAGCAATAGAGATAAACATTGCTATTTCTTTTATCTTGGACGGATGTACAAAAGAAAGGATCCAAATTAATAGGAACAAAACTGTACCCCGTAACCAACTTTCCTTTGAAAACCTATCATTATTCATTAGAGTCTTACAATTTTTTATGTGCCAATTCAATGTATGAATGGCCAACAACAACAATGCACGGACGTAATAAGCAAAAAACACTGTAAATAGAAATGAGGGTAAACAGATTAAGTTATTAATCAAAGAAAAAGAATGTTAATTAGGTGGATGAGACCTAATACAGTGTTTCTTCTCGAAAGTTCCTACGTACAAATTAAGCTTTGGGTTTAGCTTAAATTAAATAGATGGTGATGGAAGATCATAGGGATTGGTGTAATCTGTTGGGGTTGGGAGCTTTTGAATATATAATACACACACATAGGAAAAAGGGTTTGTCTAAGAATCAAAAGCTTGGGAGGAGGTTATGAAATATAGGATACCGATCCTTAATATAAAATGTATTAATCTAATTTGATTAGATTAAAAAAGTTAGTTAATATAACATTTATTTTTTTAAAATACTCTGGTCATCTTTCTCAATTCCTCCTTTCTCCTTAATTATTGTTGAGGGAGCATCAATATGGGTAAATGAGAAAAAGATTGATAAATATAAAAATTATGTTTTATATTTAGAACTAATATCAATTTAACTATAACATTTTAGAGTGATGTTTCTTGTTGATTAAGTGTGTGTGTGTGTGTGTGACTGGCCATTTATTTATTGAGTTGGCAAATTGAGGACGAATGTTTATGAATGGAACATATCAAGCAATTCATCAATTTACGCCAAAAATATCGATTCCATACCAAAAATGGTGCATTCTAAGGTAATTATATATCCTCAACTCTCATCATATTAAAAGTGTAATAACAATAATATATATAGACAATTACAATATATCCATGCAGCTTTTGTTATAGTCAAGTGATAATTGATCTAAGATTTCATAGCAACTTATAAATTTAAAAAAATTACATACACATTTTATTGTACTTTTAATTATGGCTTAACAAAAACATATTCAGACAAAACAAATTCAGTAAGAGATACAAAAGTTTATCATGCACCATGTTCTCTAATCCGGACCGGACCAACCGACCGGACCGGAAACCGGCCAGTAAATCGGTCCGGTCTTGTGACCTGGTCCGGGTCAAGTTTTTTATTTTTGTTAAATCATTTTTTATATATATATATTTTTTTAGAATTTCATATTATAAGTATAAAATTTTCCATCTCTCACCGGTTTGATTCCTGTTTAACTTCAGTTTGATTTCGACCCTTCCTATTGACCCTTGACCCAGTACCCCGATCGGTTAATTGACCAGTCCGGATTTAATTGTCTTGATCATACATAACCGTTCGCTCACAAAAGAAAAAAAAAAATTGTGCGGTCTTCGTATCCCAATACCGTCCATCCGTATATCCTGTGATGAGTTTGGGTCTGCCTTTAAATCAAACTGAATCTATAACAACTATGAAATAATTTAATTATGAAATTCATATGATAAATGTATTTTTTTTTTTTGCTAACAAGTGTCTTAAGTGGCAAAAAATTCCAATGGGTATTTTCCCATTATTTGAAAAGGCATAAAAACTTAAAAAGTATTACATTTTTGGTAGCGGTTCATCTCATCAGTTTTTAAATTGTTGTTTCAATGAGCGGTCCTTCTAATCCATTTCCTTGACCACTTTTTATAAAACTGGTGGCACTTTTATGTGGATTGACCTTCTAGCAAACAAAAATACAGGTGTCAACATTATCTGACACGTGAGATTTGTCATGTTGTCCATCTTTATTATCTTAATTGGTCAAGAGAAAGTCAAAATTAATCACTTATATTCTATTTTATAAACTCCCTTCCAAGTTTATTATTCAAATTTCAAATTCTTCTTATGTGGCATTAAAAAAATTATCATTAATTGATGTTGGTAAGATGACTATTTTCGTATAGTCTTATGTGTCAAGGTAGGTGACATGTCAAGACTTGTGTGACAGTATAGAATTCTTATTATATTTATATAAAAAAGGTCTCCAGGTAATGACTATTGAGTAGGTGATATAGATTCTTTTTTTTTTTTTATATATACATACAAGTTCAGATATATAATTCTACTTTTTTCTTTATCTTAAGTTGTGCCCAAGACTGGCTCCAATTGGCCTTTTTGCTTTATTTTGTTTTTATTTAAAACATCAGAAAAACATGTGAAAAAATGTGTCTTACGCCAGAAATAATATGTTGATGAGCCGTGTCTCTCCCATCAAAATAATAGTAGTATAACATATATAAAATGTAGGGCTAGAAATTAGGTGAAAATAATAAAATATTTATTATTTATAGAAGTATAATTCCATAAAATATGTTATTTGGTGATCAGGAAGATAAATTTCCTTAAAAATACGAAGAAAGGATGTAATTTGCTTGAGATACCAAACTTGAAATTAAAATTAAATCCTTAAAATTAATTATCTGCTAATTAAACGGATGAAAGACACTAATATTTATATGCAAAGTGAGTTGATAACTCTATTAAATGTATTACATTTGTCTAAAAGCCATTAATAATGATTGGGTTTAAAAATGGAGCATATAAAGAGTTCGGACCAGAGAATAAAAGAATTATATTAAAAAAGATTAATTTTCTTAATTTGATGTTGAAGAAGAATAGATTCCTCTTAATCTTCAATTATTGGTCGGAATGGTTGGTGGTATATATAAAGTTCTATGTTGTTCATCATGTCTGGAGAGAAGATTCCTCATCATCATCTTCGTCAAGACCTTTAGAGAATACACTTTGTGATCATACCAATCCTTTCGAAGATCACGATGACACTTATTGATTTCAATTGCCTTCGTAATTAGTTTCTCTAATTAATTAATTATGTTTATAATATTTCCTCCGTTCATTTCCTGTATTCGAAGTGCCATATCCAATAATGCACTGGAAGACAGACACTTACAAACATATATAGACATAGAACATGCCAGATTATTTTTCTGTGACCATTGACCAAAACGTACAAGAAATGCGAAAAAAAAAAAAGAAAAGAAAGAAGACTATTATTGTATCTAAACTATTTACAGTTGAGAAAATGACCCTCTTATGGTACGTTTGCTTGTTAGAGCGACGCGTAACAATAGATGGGCATGTCTAGATATTTATTGTCCATAGATTCTTAATTAACTTAATAGTAATTTAGAGAGACTCGTCCAAAGTTTACCAATAATTTTTTTAAAGTGGCACATCATGAAAAGTGATTTCCCCACAAATGAATTGATTATCATGTCCCTGCGAAATTTATTAATTATTATGATTCATTAGAATGATTCTAATTGGTTAGAAGCTCACTTAATTGAGAATGAAAGAAAGGTAAAACAAATATTGGGGTCAAGCGACTGCCAAAAAAGGGCTTCAGGGAAATAAGTGTTAGATATTTTAATATATATTATAATTATTATTAGTTATTAATTAGGTAATTAATTAAAATATCCAGAGTGTGGCCCGTTAGTCAGATTTAGGCCCAATTCATGATTAGGGTTATTGGCTATTAATGTGGTTTTTCTGATGGTGGAAAATAACACAATAAAGTTTTAGCCGTCTAAATTGAGCGTACAAGGAAAAACCCTATCTGCTCATTTGAGGTTCCCTGACTGGCGACGGCTCTTAACCCAGTTGCCATCGCTGTGCCTCACAGCCAGTCAGAAAGAGACCTGACAATCATATTCTGTCTTCAATTGTTTTGCAGCTCTCTTTCATCAGGATTCATGAATTCTCCATTCGATCAAAGCTTAGCAATGGCGAGAGGTAATTCTTATAAGTCTTCCGCTATTGATATAGGAAAATTCATATACTCTAATTTGTGATTTATTTGGGTATTCATGAGTTTTGTCCTACATGTGGTATCAGAGCAACGCTCTCTGATCCTCTGCCTTCTACTCTTTGATTGGGGATTATCTAAGTATGGAATTAAATTAAGCTTCCCGTAGTAATTTTACACGGATTCCATAACTTGGATTTGAGATCGAATTTCTTAAACAGATGAGTTATATTATTGCTGAAAATTAATTCATCTGAGTTTTTAATTTATTGTTAATAAATTTTTATCATGTTAAATTGATTTTCGAATTATGAGATGAGAGGATTTGTTTTCTTCTCCAAAGAATTATCACCGTGTTTGATGGATTGATGGTGAAGTTTTTGCAACATTAATGGGCTAATTAAGCATTTTTCTTCACTGTTTAATTAAATTAGCTTCTGTTTTATGTATATTTTTGATAATGTCACATCTAATTGTTTAAATTAAGAAAAGGGGTTAACTTTGGCATTTTTCATATTCTAGAAAATTTGCAAAGATCATTTTGACATGTTACTTAATTGCCTAAATATTTCGATAATTCATTTTGGGCAATTATCTAACTATTCTAATTTTTGCAAAAATTAATTTAAATTGAAATATGCCAAAATTAATTCTTTAAACAATTTTTTGGATACATAAAACAGTGGGAGGGTTTCTAATTAATTATATACGGACCTTGTTGAGCAAATTAATTAATTAATCCCTCCATCAAGAAGTGCATATATTAGATTTAATTTGGATGCACAAAATAGTGGGAGAATTTATTTTTTCTTGATTATTTAGTCACATTTTGTTGATTAAATCAATCTATTAAATAAATTCTCATTAAAGTTTTGTGCATATTTGGAATTTAAATGCACAAGGTTGGTATTTGTGATTAACATGCATCTAGAGGCTTAGCCACAGCATCCTCTGTTGTATGTATAGATAATCACTTTTATGTTTTAAAATATCAACTCTATTTAATGGGTAATATTAATTTAATCAAAGTGGGAGGATTGTATTTAGTCACTTATGTTGATTAAATTAATTGGTTAAAATCTTCCATAAAGTTGTGCATATACAGAATTTAAGTGCACATGATTAATATTTATGATTAACTTGTATGCTAGAGTGGTAGCTACAGCGCCCTCTTACAACATGCATAAATAATCATATATGGATTTAAAATATTAATCTTCAGAAGTTGATTAAACTAATTAATTAGGATTCCCATTGACATTGTGTATACATATATGATATTTAAATTGTATATATTTGATATTAGTGATTAGTATACATATTTTGTTTAAGGAATAGCTGCATCATCCTTATACACATATTGTATGCATAAGTAATCATCACATAAGGTTTTACCATATCAAATTATGTTCATATGTACAATTAGTAGACACAATGATGTGATGTCTTTGTAATGAGTATGTAGAATCGAGGAGTAGCCACAGCATCCTCACTAGGCACATACACTCTATTTTGTTCTAATGAACAAAATACATCACTCAAAGATTTAAAGACATCAATTGTAATTAAATGTATGGTTATAATTAATCTTTACCCACAGGTAGATAATTATAATCATAGTTTTAATTAGGGTGAAATGGAACAACATTATATTCTCTAAGTAGCCCACAGGTATTAGGGGATATAAATGCATTACAGTTTCACCAATTTGAGATAAATTCATGCTATGCTAATGTCTTTGCCCACAGGTAGACTTTAGTTATACGAATTTATAATTGTATGATTTACATTGGTAAACATACACCTATATGCGATGGTTGCTTACCTTTTATAGCAATTTTGTAAGTATGATTTAATTTTGATTTTGACTTTACAGCATGATTGTTATCTGTTCAATTATTTAGTTTGATATAATTTATTAGAGACAGTTAAGCCTATAAGGAGAACTTCTGCCATTAGGACAAAATTGACATTAAGAAAAGCTCTAGTACTTATAATGCTAGCATGAGAAATGAGATAACATTATTGTCTCAATAAAGTAATCTCAGTTAAAAGTTAGTTATTAAAAGTACATAAAGAATGGAGTAAAGTCAATGGTTGTTGATAGGCTGAGAGACATATTTAGAAATTCTCATAAATGTTGTTGCATTGTTTTGTTGACTATTAAGTGATTCTTCATCATAAGGTAAGATGTCTCCATTAATCTTGGTGGAATAGATCCTTTGTTTATTATCTCATGATTTATTACTCATTTTCATGAATACATGCATGGATAATAAGTATTCATTGTAAATGTGTTTATATAAGTTTTGCTCCCTTTTAGAAAAGCATGAGATTTTAAATAAGGGACATCAAGCTACCAACCCTAAAGCCATAAAGCAATAGACATATCAAGTTTAATCTGTCTATGATTAGTGGCTTGATTGGAGGCAGTAGTGGATATACACTTGCCATTGGTTTTGTTCTAACAGATGAAATAGTTCATCCTGATTTAGTTGACTCTTCAAATACCTGAACATCTTTTGCTTTATAATTAAGTAGTGTCATTTGACACTTTTAGAGAATATAAAGTAGAAGTGGGTAATTTAATCTGGTAAACAGATTAATATAGTGAAGTCAATTAGAGGAGATGGATGACATGATGGGCACATGGTTGAGGATAGTAATTTAGCCTATATGTTTTCCTCTTAAAGAATGCACTGAAGACAATTATATATATCTTAGATGAGTTTCCAACAGAATTATGTTTAAACCCTTTTAAAATCTGAGAGTTGGAAGCTCAGTTTATATAGAATTGTCTCATAAATGAAAGAGTGTGTATGGAAAACATCCCAGAGATTAAGAATGCATATTTTGGTGAAGATGCAGAAAGATCTTGGGAATTCTATTGAGCTATCTTTTCCATTTTAGAAGTTGTGTAGTAATTTTGGAATGCCAAATTATTAAGAAATGCTATGATTAGTGGGAGTGGTCAAACTCATTCAGGATGATCACACATAACAGATTGTAACCTCTAATCATGATGGAACATTGGTTTTACATGATACTCTTCTTCTTGAGGTAAATGTGAAACATAATGAAGTTCTGAAATTTTCAATTGGTCAAGTTTGAAATAAGAAGTATCAACATTAAGGACTCTATCAATTATTAGGAAAAATATCCCGAAACAAGCAAGGGATATTCTAAATTGATAGATGGTGCTCTTATTGTACAACTTCAATCTATTAAAAGATTGGGTTAAGACCAAATGACAATTTAAATTTGGCAATCGCTACCAACAATACATCATGTATTTCAAGTAATCTGACTAGAGCATAAACAATGAAAGTGACCCTAATTTCCATTAGCATCTTTCCATTATAGTAACAAGGAGATATGTGTGTGAATTAAAAGAAATGTCACATAAACTATGAGGAGAATTTAGTTAGCAAAATTGAGAAACCGTCTTCACATGCATGTCTCACATTAGTGGTGAATAATGAGTCATGATGCAATCACATACATGATAATGCTGAAAGCATCATAGTACTATTTATATCTCTAGATCAGTGGGAGTTGAATTATCTATATTGAACAAAATGATGATTTACTCATTGCTTGTGAATTTTGACATAAGGTGTTACACATAACAAAATCATCATTGTTCAAATTTGTGATAGGACTAGGTTAAGTGTAGTATTCTTTTAGAATACATAAGGAAACTGTTCTCAAAACCCTTGAGAATATCATAAGAAACCTATTATCACATGTATTTGAACATTTAAAGATAGATGATAGTTGTTATGATAATACAATTAAATTCTCCACATGTCTCTAATATATTTATATCATTGTATTCCTTCTAATTCAGTTTCATAGGTGCAGGCTTGCTTGAATGTGCAAACAAACTGGCAATGTCATTGCAAGGAAACTTTGGGAGGATTATCAAGCATATTCTTGCTTGAATAATAATTGAAAAGCTGCAAGTCATAAAGTACATTATAAAATGTACATCAAGTCTCATGCTCTACATATAGGAGGATGATTAGATTTGTTTTGTTTAGTTTGATGTGTTGGCTATAAAATGGTTAACATTCTGATGCATCTTTACATTTACTGAACAAATTGTATTATGGAGGAGTACAAGATTGCTAAGTAGTCACTGATTGCTTAGTTCCACCATGAATTGCTTAATCTAGTCATTCTCGGAGGCAAGTTATAAGGTTGCCGGTTAAAGAATTTCATCATGTGGTTTTAAATTAATTTAAACCCATTAAAGGTGTTGTGTGACCATAAAGTCAATGGGTCATAAACACATAAAGTATAGATCCTTAAATGAACTGCATGCATTTAGAGACATTGAAGGATCAAATACCTTATTTGTGACTTGGATCACATTGAGTGATCTAAATAAGGTATTGATAAATGATGAAATTCAAGTTGGAGTTTGTTGTCTCATATTGGTATCTAGTTATCGAGATTGACAAACATTCAAGAAGGAACCGAATAAACATTTAAGGTTTATTCATAAAGTTTTAACCCATTAAGTAAGGGTGCTGCTATGTAATACATGGAAGATAATACTCGACTTAAGAGGACTTATCGCCATGATTCTTGCAGCATAGCCTTAATTAATCTGAATAGGGCAACTGACGTTAGTTACGGGCCAAGTGGGAGAATGTTAGATATTTTAATATATATTATAATTATTATTAGTTATTAATTAGGTAATTAATTAAAATATCCAGAGTGTGGCCCGTTAGTCAGATTTAGGCCCAATTCATGATTAGGGTTATTGGCTATTAATGTGGTTTTTCTGATGGTGGAAAATAACACAATAAAGTTTTAGCCGTCTAAATTGAGCGTACAAGGAAAAACCCTATCTGCTCATTTGAGGTTCCCTGACTGGCGACGGCTCTTAACCCAGTTGCCATCGCTGTGCCTCACAGCCAGTCAGAAAGAGACCTGACAATCATATTCTGTCTTCAATTGTTTTGCAGCTCTCTTTCATCAGGATTCATGAATTCTCCATTCGATCAAAGCTTAGCAATGGCGAGAGGTAATTCTTATAAGTCTTCCGCTATTGATATAGGAAAATTCATATACTCTAATTTGTGATTTATTTGGGTATTCATGAGTTTTGTCCTACAATAAGTACTAGTGATTTTTTTTTCTTTCTGTTTGAACTTCAAGTGATTATTTATCTTTTCTCAATCTGTGCGTGTCATCCTTGCGCAGGGGTTTAGTGTGAACGAAGGAACCTGCCTAAATTATGTATTCATTTGGAATAACTTATTTTTAAGTAATAAGTGTTTATAAATTGTGATTCACAGTATACGAGTTAAATATGTGAGAAGAGATTTATCTCGATTTATGTAATAAGAACTTACTCCCTCCGGTCCTAATTATAAAACAAAGTTGAATTTTTTAGAGAAATTAAAGAAGTCAATTTAATTACTTTAGAGTGTTTATATTTTTATTTTTTTCTCTAAACTAATTAATTTGACTAATAAACTAATATATAGTCTAAGGATACTAAAAATATAAACACTCTAAAGTAATTTAATTGTCTTCCTTAATTTCTCTAAAAAAATTAATTTTATCTTATAATTAAGACCGAAGAGAATATTTTTTAAGAAAACGCTGAACCAAACAAATTTTATACCCCTAAACAAACAAGGCATATCATTGGCAAACAAAAAAAAACAGGCACATCCAGGGGAATCCTCAACCGCACTATTTATGTGTCGCATTCACTGAGGGGAGGGTATTTATGTCCTTTTGATAGTAAAACCGTTGAACGTTACGGTCCTGGCTTGAGACCATGACAGCTTGCTATAACATTCCACCCACCAAAGCAGATGGTCAAATTTTCTCATGATTTCCCGATTATACCCCTGTGCACTTTTGTTATTACTCGCCGAACTAAATTCAACGAGCTGGTATATCTGTCAGCACTGAATTGACGGTCCTCGGTTGGAGTTGGCATCCAAACCGAAAGATCGATCTTAGGATCTTTTGTCTTCTCTTTGGAACCTTCATACCCCTCATTTCCAGTGTCTTTTTGGCCGCCATTAGAGCTCATTTTCTGGGGTCATTACTTTACTCTTTTTAGTCTTTCTGCTACTTTGCTCTCTGAGCCCTGAGGCGTATCTTTCTGAAGCAAAGCTTACCTCCCTTCTTTTCATTACAGTCGCTAAACCCCATTTTGGTGCTGTGGTTATCCTTTTCACCCTGATGTTTGTGGCAGTTTGATCTCACTTTTGAGTTGCGTGATCCCAGAAAAAGAACCCCGTTTACTGGATTAGCTTCAGCTTCTGTGTTTGGTTGTTTTTTACGACAATGAACTCTTCAACGAGATTGGATTCGGCCGTATTTCAGCTTACACCCACTCGAACCAGGTAGTACTGCAGCTTGCTTGGTTTCTTTCATCTGCTCTGTTTTAAACCCGCCAAAAAAAAGAAGAAAAAAATGCTAGAACAAAGGAATAAGTTTAAGCTATACAATGATTGAGTTTTTGTTCTAGACCTCATTGAATACTTCAAATATTGCAAGTCCTGAAGCAAATCGATAGGACTTATTTTGATTGAGAAAAATACTTCAAATATTCTCTGTGGTTCATTGATAGGCAAGTAATTTAATATTCTCTGATGTCTGTCGATGTTATTGAAGCTAACACGATTCGTTCTTATGAGTTCTAAGGTTTTGTCAACCAGTTGTCAGAGTATTAGAGCCTTTTTGTCCTAATTCCTCTGGGCTTTTGTGTAAATCAGGTGTGACTTGGTTATAATCGTGAATGGGAAGAAAGAGAAGATTGCTTCGGGTTTGCTTGACCCATTTTTGTCCCACTTGAAGGCAGCTAAAGATCAGATGGCCAAAGGGGGTTATTCAATTATTCTAGAGCCTGACCATGGTGGTGCCTCCTGGTTTACCAAGGGAACTATAGAGAGGTTTGATTTTGTATTTAATAGTTAGTTTTTTCTTTCAGTGTAGCATGGAAGTTGAATTGAGATTGCTATTCCATTTAGTTAAGCTTTCTGGAAGTTATGATTACCTCCATTTCTCTACATGGATCTGGAATGCCATTTCGACTGTCCCCTCTCCTTTTTGTTGTTATAATGTTATCTTTGACCATCAAAACCCCACTGTTATCGCTCTGTTTCTTTTCTATTTCCTACTATAAGGAGATATGCTGGAAAAATGGCAGTTAAGCCAGGCCTTTGAAAGTTAAACTTAAGTGGTTCACTTGTAGCTCTCGAGGTTAAGGTTGTAGACTAAAATTAGCGTAATTGCCAATATTTTTAGACTAGAGTTCCTCCTATTGTGTAATATGTAATTTGCCTTCCCAACTATTATCATGTCCTTTTGTAGGTTTGTTCGCTTTGTGAGCACTCCTGAGATACTGGAACGTGTTTATACTATAGAATCTGAGATTTTGCAAATTGAGGAGGCAATTGCCATTCAAGGCAATAACACTATAGGGATTAGCACTGTAAGTAAATATAATAAGGTTTATTGGTAATATAATAGCACTTAAAGTTCTGTTTCAAATATCTTCTATTTCTTCAGCAGGAAGAAAACCAAGTAAAGCATGTTGAGAATACAGAAGGTGCTTCTGAAAGGAAAAGTATGTGTCTTGTAATCTATCTTTTTGTACAACTAACTTGTATTAAAGAAGTGTTTATGCATATAAATCCTTGTAATTGTTCAGTTGTAACAAAACTCATTGTGTTGCACAGCCAGCAAAAGTCTGCAGGACACTAATGAGGAGAAAGCTATTGTACTTTACAAGGTCAGTGGATCCTCACTCCATCATATCATTAGTTGAGTATTATTTTTTAGTTGATTTTTATGGATCCAGCAGCCTGAAGCACAGCCACCTGAAGCAAATGGAACTACTCAGTCAGAAGGAAATTCCAAGTAAATTCCACGTCTCCTGTGACCTTTTTCCCCTATTATGCTTTGCTTATTACAACATTAATAAAAAAATTTTTAACTAATACTTGGGGATCTAAACGAATGAGTATAAATTTCATGGAGTTTCCATGTTAGACCTGCATACTTGAGAGGTTTATTTTCTTTTTTAATGAATGAAGTGAGTTTCATTATATTTATGAGTTTTGAGCTTCTGTGTTCTATCAAGATACTCACTCCAATTTTACATTATACTAGAGTTCAACTTTTGAAAGTGCTGGAGACTCGAAAATCAGTGCTTCAGAAAGAGCAAGGCATGGCCTTTGCACGTGCTGTTGCTGCTGGTTTTGACATTGAGTACTTGCCAGCTTTGATGTCATTTGCTGAATGCTTTGGAGCATCTCGCATGATGTAAGGGCAATATCTTCCAATCTTTTATTTTGTTCACGTAAGGTTGGTCACAGGAAGATGATGGATCCATCATGCATACGGCCATGAATTTTCTAGAGTCTAGACACTCCTGCTGATGTATTTTTATCTCATGTCAGGGATGCATGTAAAAAGTTCATGGATCTTTGGAAACGGAAACATGAAAGTGGTCAGTGGCTTGAAATTGAAGCTTCTGAGGCAATTCCCAACCGATTGGACTTCTCTACTGTAAATACATCAGGGATTATACTTTCCAGCATGGCTGCTGCACCGCACACTGAGCTGGGCTCAGAAAATAATGTGAAAGCACATGCGGGTACCTGATATTTGCATATTTTGAACTTGTAAATTTGTCAGATTGTTTGGAATTTATTTACGCATTCAAATCATAATAACTATTTTTCTCACATGCACAGCCCCCTTGTATTGGGACTGAACCAGATTTTTACTTTTCTGAGAGGGAACGTTCTCTTTTTATTTTCCTTTGACATTTTTTGAGCTGCAACATTGAAGAGTTTTCCAAAAATCAGTTGAAAAGGTTCCAAAAATTTTCCAGCAGTAAACTTAAATTTCATGTTCAGAACAGTTTTGGTCTCACTAGTCTGTTAGGTGTTTTTCTTCCCTCCAAAGGTTGAACTTCATCATGGACAAAAGTCTGTGTGTGATGCTTATCCAGAAGAATGTGAATTGCTGTTTTAGCTTCTTTGGAGAGTCATAGATTTTGGTCTCATAAACAATGCATATTGTGGTCTAATTGACAAATGGACTTGAACATATAGGTTTCACTAGGTACTTGACCAGCATAAATGTAAAGTCTTGATGAGTGATTTATAATTTAATTTGCTTGTGGGAGAATGAAGTTTTAATTCAGGCCCTCTGCCAAAATTATTTTATGGTGCTCTGCATTTGTGCTATTATTTTTCCCCTTTTATTTCTTGAGATTCCTTTTTACTTTTTCCAGATGTGCCTCCAATGGACCGTCAACCATCTGCTGGCCACCAAGAAAATAGTCAAGGCCAATTTCCACATCATATGTACCCTCCTTGGCCAATCAATTCTCCCCCAGGCACTGTGCCAGTTTTTCAGCCATATCCAGGCATGCCCTACTATCAGAATTATCCAGGAACACCATACATGCAACCAATTTATCCACCTGTGGAGGATCCCAGACTAAATTCTGGTCAAAACATGGGGCGCAGAAGGCATTCCATGGATGGTAGGTACAGCAATACTGAATCAGAACAGTGCGGTGAGCTGGACATGGAGGGGGAAGGTTCACAGACTGGAGAACGACGGAAGAAGTCTAGCCGATCAGGTAGACAGAAATCTAGCACAGTGGTGATTCGAAACATCAATTACATCGCAAAGGCAGAGAACTCTTCTGGCAGCGGATCATATTCAGATTCTGGCTCTGAAAACCATGAAGATAAGGATGCTGATGAACAAGTGAAGAACTCAAAAAGAAAAGGAAGTGATAAAGAATCTTTCAAGAAGTTGAATTCATCTGATAGGGAAGAAACAGAGCTTGGGAATGATGCAGACGGGGGTCACTGGCAAGCATTCCAAAATTGTTTGCTAAGAGATGTTGATGAAGATAGACATGCCATTGATCAAGACCAGTTTGAAGTGGAAAAGGGGGGTCGCCTGCGAAGGAAAAAACATGTTTCAGTTAATGATCCTTTAGTTTGTAGTGAGCAACGTAGGCATGAGATTCAAGGTGGTGATTCTATAGATATGCATGCCATTAGCAGGGGATCAACCCGCTTGGCTAAGACATCAAATGATGAATTTCTGTTATCTAGGGGGGCGACTCAGCCTGGTGGTGCCATGTCTCTTGATGATGTGCAGTCTTCAGATATTGATGGCAGAAGGGTTGGCTATAGAAGGACTGCCAATGATGATTTCATCATTCTTAAACAAGGTAGTCAGTCTGGGGATGCACATCCTTCCTCAGATTTGGAAGTGGTCAATGGACTAGGTTATTCAAACAATAATTTGGAGAGGAAGTCATTGCGTGATATGAATGATGATTCGTACATTGTTGAGTATAGATCTAATCAAGCCAATGATGCAGGAGACAATGAAAGAAAAGCTATTGACATTGATTCTGAGTTGCCTGTGGTGCATCAGAAGGCAGAAAGATTGTCTGGTGATGTAAGGAACCATCGCAATTATCAGTTGGATGAATTGAGTTTGATGCCTGAACGAGGAACCGAAAGGACATCAATGGGCTATGATCCTGCTTTAGACTATGAATTGGAGGCTCAGGTTGAAGTTGATGCTTCACGATCTAAGAAGAATAAAGAGGTATCTGCTGACAGCAAACCAGGATCTAAGAAGTTGGATAAGGATCAGAAGTCAAAACTTACTCCAAATAGTTCTGATAGGAAGAAGAATGTGGGGCCAATAAGAAGAGGGAAGAATTCAAAATTGAGTCCTCTGGATGAAGCGCGAGCACGTGCTGAGAAGTTACGAAACTACAAGGCTGATCTCCAGAAAATGAAGAAAGAGAAGGTGTTTGCTTATACTCCATTAGTTCCCCTCCAATCTCTTGTTTTTATGTGATTTAGCTTAAAATGAAAGTTAGGCATTTAGTCCAGCTGCTTTGTTTACGGGACCTTGCCTTAATTTCCAGTTTTATTTACATTTAAATATCAAATAGTTACATTTTCAAGGTTATCAACTTTTCTTTTCTTTTTTTATTTGATGGGGTTCTTTTGCCTATATCATGCAGGAAGAAGAAGAGCTTAAACGACTGGAGGCTTTAAAGATAGAGAGACAAAAGAGAATTGCTGCCAGAAGCAGCTCAATCCCTGCACAGGCATCTGTGCCATCTCCACTAACCAAGAAGCGGCTTCCTACAAAACTTTCGCCAAGTTCTCACAAAAGTTCAAAATTTAGTGATACTGAGCCAGGATCATCCTCACCTTTACAAAGCTTCCCTGTCAGAACTGCTTTGGTTGGATCTAATGATTCAAAAGTCTCAAAATCCAGCAGATTGAATGTTGGAAGCCACTCAGCTGAGAACAAGTTAAGCCGATCAGTGCCTGCACTCCCTGGATCTAAGCAAGAGAAGGGAGGTGATACAGCTGATACTAAAGTGTCAATGGCAAGGATTAGAAGATCGTCAGAACCTAAAATGAGTACCATCCGTCAAAATTCTACAGTTAAATCACGGAGCACTGCAACAATATCAAAGACCAAAGTAGCTGATGGAGCTGAGAGCAAAAAGATTTCTGCCATTGTGAATTATGATAAAAACAAGACTGCAACCCTCCCTGAACTGAAAGTTAGAACAGCTAAAGCAACTGATGTTGCACATAATAGATCATCAGTCAAAGAGAAGACTGAAAAGGTAAGTGGTAACAAGATTTCTATAAACTTGGAAGGTGCTTTGCCAAAGAAATCTGTCAATACAAGTCCATCCCATGATAATGAAGAAGATAATCCCATAATTGAGAAGACTGTTGTGGTGCTTGAGTGTGAAAAACCTTCTGCCCCGGCTATTCATAAGACAGAAGAAAAAGTTGGGGTGCGGATGCCAGAGAAACAGTGTGATAATTGTGAAGTGACAGAGAAAAGAGAGACTGTGTCCAATTACGTTCCTATCCATGCACCAGTTTCCTCAAGCATGGACACAGTAAATAGAGAAATCACAGAAAACCAAGCACGACTACAACCCATATCTACTGAGGTATGTTGTCGCCAATTAATAGTTGCTTCAATGATAGTTAACTATCTCACTTGTTACTGTTTGCAGATAATGTGAATTGTTTACAAGGCTTAAAATTATAAATAGTGTATTGTGTTTCTTTCTTATTGGAAGGGGAAAAAAATATACGTTACACCTGGCCTTGGTTAAGAACTCCCTATGTTGACGATTCTTCATCCTGTTAGTCAATTTTATTACTAGCATCATAACACGCAAAAATGATCCCTACCAAATGCCTTTTACAGAATTCAATTTTCTGCCCAATCTTTCGAAAACTCAGTAATTGTGAGGAGAGAACTCCATGACTCAAGTTCTTTATCCTATGACTGTTGTAAACTTGCCAATATTTAAATTTCAATTTGGATGGCAGTAATATATTATATTTAACCTCCTTTTAACTATATGGGTAAGAAAAATTTTAATTTCATTGATTACAAACGACATGATTAAATTGTAGATACAAATTCTTCCTGCCTGGGGAAATTGTTATTACATAAGCTGATTTTGAACATAATATCTCTCAAACTCAGGTCAAATCGGATGGTGCGAAGAAAGGACCTTCAAACATTGGTATTGATAAGGAAGCATATCATGCTCCATATGCTCGAGTTTCTTCTATGGAAGATCCTTGCCAAAGAAATTCTGAGTATGGCAAAGGACCCCCAACAAACACAGAGATTGCACCTTCTGTTACGGAGACTGTTAGAGCACATGTATCTGACTCCAGAAACTCAACACTCGAGAAGATTCCTGAAGTAGTTGAGAAGCCTCAGGTAAAGGAATCATCAAAAGGTTTTAGACGTCTATTGAAGTTTGGAAAAAAGAATCATAGCTCAGCTACTTCTGGACACAACATGGAATCAGATAATGCAAGCATTGACGTTTCTGAAGCAGATGAGATTGGGACAAACGGTTCTTCTAAAGAAGGTGAAATGTCTCTGAACAGAGCTAGGATAGTAGCTTAGTATCCTTGACCTTTTCTGAAAGATAATATGAATCAATTTTAGTGGTCATATAGTTCATAAGTTACCGCTAAACACAACTAGCACATTGAATGAACTCCGCATATCCCGAGTTTACTAGAAGATTCACTCCCCACAAACAGTTCCTCACTTGTGCCTCTAGTGGCTACTTGCTACCTACTGCCTTAAAAACTCCAAAACTAAGGCATTCTTTTGTTCTTTCCTAGCCATGTAAAGGCTATGCAAGACAGGAGTGGAACTTGTAATGTTTTGAGGAACGTGAGGGGGCCGCAGCATAGAAGATTCATGGTTATAACAATATGCTCCAACCTTTTGGAAACCAGCTTATCTGTGAGTAATTATGATGGAAACTTAGGTAGTATGCGATACCTATATCCCACATTAAGAGTGGTATGGGATATTTTTTGTGGTATGTAAGTGAGTTTAACATTATGCTCCAACATTTTTGAAACCTTCTTATCTGTGAGTAATTAGGATGGAAACTTAGGTAGTATGCGATACCTATATCCCACATTAAGAGTAGTATGGGATATTTTTTGTGGTATGCAAGTGAGGTTGAATAGGTAAGTGGGTAAGTGGGCTCCACTGGAGCCTTAGGCCTGATCCTTTGTCTTGACAGTCTAAGCCACCTACTGTCATTCACACAAGATTTTGGTTCCTTGAATGACTCATACGAACATACACTGCTGTAAATGAAAATTGTTTAACAGCGTATTTCATCCAGTCATAAGATAATGAGTTCATAGTTGATGGGTTATATTTAAATCCAAAGTGTTGATTTGTTCATGAACTGTTGGCTTTTCTTGCTTTCCTGTTCCTGTTGACAAATTTCTCTATCTGAAGAATGACTATAAGTTTAAATCCAAAGTGTTGATTTGTTCATGAACTGTTGGCTTTTCTTGCTTTCCTGTTCCTGTTGACAAATTTCTCTATCTGAAGAATGACTATAAGTTTGCAGATTCGTGAGTCCGCCTTATTTGGGGTGGCTGATATTTTTATCGAACTCACTTTAGTTTCCTTGTAATCTTCAGCCTATACTTTAAAGAATTTAATATCCCAAGATGAAACTCCCGCTGCCAACACAACTCCGCAGAAGTGTAAGCACTCTTCTCATGCACAAGTTTCCTACTGAACATCAACTCTGTCTCTTTCTCCTTTACTTTATTATAGTCACCTATTCTTGTTTTTACTGCGAACTTAACAAAATATTATTGGTGTGCAGCATCGCGCTCGTTCTCCTTGTTGTCACCCTTCCGAAGCAAGAGTAGTGAAAAGAAGGTGATGATGGCCTGATAGGAATGGTAGTGTTTTATACTTGTGAGATTGATGCAGTGCCAAATCGAGAGTCTTCATGTATGATGTTGGTGTTGTATATTCATGTTTCATTGTTGATATGTCAATTGTGTTTATCTGCGCTTTTGACTGGTCGTTTCATATATTGGACTATGGATGATGTTTCAAACGTTCAAAGCAGAAATGGTTTTACATGTTTGGTTTTGACCTGATTTCTAACAAAAATTGCTCCATATGATTCATTTTTTCTGCCTTCATACGCTGCTCATCCACTAAATAGAGCATTCACAAAATAGAGTTGTTCTCATTTTAATTTACATTATTTAAAATATAAAAATATTATATTGAAAAGATTAAAATACAAGCATATCTTGTGAGCGTTTAATCGTACACACATCACTTTAGTTTGATGAGTTGACATTTTCTATTAGATGAAATTGTATTAAAAATATATTTTATAAACTTAAGAAATTAAAATGAAATCTTATGTAAATATTAAGAACCAAATGCATATTTTAGTATCATCCTCTTTTTTTTAAGGGTTTAGGGTAGTTTTCAGAAACCTTGCCGTTTGTATGTTTTGCAAATGAAAAATGGGTTTTTCCTAAGGTAACAGCCATAAAAGCATGTTTGGGAAGCTATCTGTTTGTGGAGGTCTCATGACAACTACAATAAAGTCTTTATCCCGTGAGATATGGTCAGTTATATACATGGATCACATGATGCCATTGTGTTTTATCGTAAATCATATCTTTCGATGAATTATTAACTAATAGATCCCGTTCTATAATTTCATTGAGGATTCGCTTCGATCTTCCTCTACCTTTTTTTAGAGGGCTCCATATTGCTTGATCGACTCTCCTCACCAACGCACTCAGTGACCTTCTTTGAACGTGTTCAAACCACCTCAAACGATATTCTACTATTTTCTCTTCAATAGATGTCACTTCAACTCATTTGCGTATATGGACAATACAAATCTTATATTTTCTTATACGACCACACATCCATTTCAATATCATAATATCGGCTACTCCCACTTCATATTCATGTCCATTTAAAGCCTAACATTAACTACCATATAACATCATTGGTCTTATAACAGTGCGTTAAAACTTTCAATTTACCTTATTAAATACTTTTCTATTACAAATGATTCCGGTAGCTTTTATCCATTTATACCACCTAACTTAAATTCTATGATCCTTCATCAATTTCACCATCTTTTTAGATAATTAACCCCAAATACTAAAATCAATCATGTCAAATCTTTCAGTGCAGAATATAATCATAGTTACTTGCTGAGTAATATGCCAATCCGGAAATCCATGCCAACCATTTTACTTGCTGACATTGATTTTCTTAAATAATCCGTGTAGTATGATTTTCTATCTAATTTGATTTTTTCTGACCTTTATCCCTCCATTATGTGCCTAGCCCAGGCCTACATAATTTACAGAAAAATACCTATGGCTGAAAATTCACTGTTGGAAATCGAAACAGATATTTCTTTTTTTTAAAAAAAAAAAACATAATACATTCACCTAACAGAGATTTCCTTTTTTTTTTCCCCCAAGACAAACAGGGCTCGTAAAGCACCAAACAAGGCTAAGGAATTGAGTGATTTTCTGTCAGGACTGTGTCCAACTAACGAGAGATTTAGGCGTCAAACTTCCTCCGTAATTTAATTAGGTCCAAATAGAAAAGACCAATATCAATGTTACCACGTTTTACAAACTTCGAAGCACACGACGCTTACCATTTTAAGCGCATACACCAATAATCCATTCAGCTCTAAACATAGGTTCAAACAAACTTGCATGATTAACGAATATTAAGTGAGTGTTTGGGTAACATTGAAACCGCAGTTTCATAAACCCTTTTCTACAAGGCGAGACAAAACTCCTCTTACATACTTATCTCATAAATCACAAAACCTATTCTCCAAAAACTAATCCAAACACACACAACTGATGAAAAAGAATTAGTGTTTCCGAGATTCCAACAATACTAAAAGGGGGAAAACGAGCAAAATAAGATCCATACGTTCTACCATTAAGGACAAACATCAATACCCTAACATTAAATGTTCCAAAATAAAACTTTATCATCTCCAGATTACTTAAAAACTCAAAATAAAGGTTTACTCTCGAAAGAAATGCCTAAGCGCTCTTCTTCAGCCTAGCAAGTTCTTGGTTTACAGCGGCTGCCCTCTGCACGAAATAAATAAAGTAGGTTAGCATCAACTGCCCCAACAACAAAGAACACAAATGGCAGAACTAGCCAGCATATTAAACTAGCTACGAAAGAAAAGAATAAAATCAATGAATCTGTTTACCAAAATACAAGAGGGAACAAAAATCAGATGCGTCAAAACACAAATATATCAAAATCCCACCTTGATCTTTGTCAACATTATCTTGAACCTATCAAAATCATTGAGAGATGCCCTTCTCTTCTGAACAATCAGTTTTCTACCCCAAGAACTATTCTCCCACTTCTTCTTCACATCTGTAAATATAAACAATTATTTACCCCAAACACGATATCCCTAATGAATGAATATTCAACAGGTATTTCAACAGTTTACCCACCAGCAGCTTCCATTGCTTGAAGGAGATCCTTCTTCTTAGGTACCCTCTTAATATCAATCTTAATGTCAGTGAGGGAGAGTCTCTTGAAATTCATTTGAGACCTTACCATATCAGGTGCATCAACCAGAGCCTGCAAACATAAAGAAAAGATCCAATTCCAAATATTCAAGTGCGAGCATGTCCACAAACAATGGCCAAACTGCAAGAATGTTCTAGCTATTTCAGCTGGAAGAAAAGCAAGTTTCTGATGGACTTCGATAATTTCAAAGAGATATGTTGAAATAGTAGCCCACAAATAATGGTTGCAAAATCTGTTATAATTACTAGCAAATAGCCTAACGCACTCACTTGGAACACAAATAACTTTTCTGGGCATTACATTGATGACCAAATGTAATCTAAACTTAGGGGAAAAAACCCAGGATATGAACCCAAGTTGAAAGCCTCCTTGTAAGATGTCAAAAACAAGGTGAGACTCCGATAAAAATATAAAATAATATTTGTTCAGGTAATTACAAAACACGCCGAGCCAGTAAAGTCTAGATTGATTAACACAAATGAAGTTTTAAGGTGTAAAACCAACTAAAGGTGGCCAAATTCAACAAGTAAAAACCCATGGTCAATGAATTTCCAATTTTCCATAAAATCTAGAACTGCATACCAGTTATGGGAAAGCACATTAATGTAAAATAAAATCCTACTCGTTGCTTGGGAAGCACTAAGAACTAAAAATGAATACCGACTCCCATACGCTAGAGGCATACCCTATTCTGGTCAATGACATCGACAATGACAACGAGCTTTACGTAGTCCTTGCCATAGTTAACATGGGCAACCCTTCCGATCTCAACGTACCTATTGAAAGGCTGCGTGACAAAGCAGGGAAAGCAGGAAAAAAAACACAGCAAGAATACATAGCCATGACCAAGAAGAGCCTAATGTTAGAGGCGTCACCATTTTTAGCTGCGACGGTCTGTGGCCACAAGAGGGGAGGGGGTGAGGGGGCGGGGAAGAAGATGAAAACGGAGAGAAGGTAAGGATTCTATATAAGCAAGCTTCAATATAGTCCGTGTAACCTTAGTATGAAGAATCTCTAATGAGCCCGCTCGGTGTTATGGACCGGGCTAACTCCAATCCAGCCCAATAATTTGAACTCCAATATGTAAACTATTGATAAACTTTGAAAGAAAAATGCACGGGACATGGAATTTATTAGCTGGAAAAAAAAAAGAATAATAGAAAAATTCTCATTCGCAGTAAGCTCATCCGAAGAGCATAAAATAGTTGGGTTTGACGGAATGAGCGGTGACAATGTGACATTCAACTTCAAAGAAAAAGAGAAGAGAAGTGGCACTTAACAAATTGCGTTGTGCCGCCAGTAAAGAAAAATTACATTATTATATTTATATAAAAATCCTTATATAAGAAGCTTTACAATCTTTTTTAAAAATAACATCTAGCATTTGTGAGTGGCTATATTTTTATCAAGGTATTAAAACCCGGACCGGGTATTGAACCGGTCGGGGTACTGGGTTAAGGGTCAGTGGGTCAAACCAGGGCCAAACTGGAGCTAAACCGGGATCAAACCGGTGAGTAATTGAAAATTTTAGGCTTATAATATGAAATTCTAAAGGAAAAAGTTAAAATTTTTTTTTTTAAATTGGGACCCGGACCGGACCAGGAACCGGACCGATCTAGTGACCGGTTCGGCGGTTTCCGGTCCAGACCGACCGGTTCGGTCCGGTTCGGGTCCGGGAACCATGATTTTTATACGTCACATTGCTAAAAATTTTCCTAAAAAAACTACTCAGTGTCCTCTGGCCACTCTTATTTCTAAAATATGGTTTAGACCTCGGCAATCACGTGGCCCACTGAGCTCGTGCCATACACAGGGAAAAAACTGCCCATTTTGACCCGCCCAATAAAAACCTATAACGGATGGGTTTAAATGGACGGGCGTGTGCACTAAACGGGACAGGTCACAAACACACCCTTAGACTACCCATGTCTACCCATTTATGTGTGTATATGTATATATTATTTATTTAAGTATAAATATATAATATATTTTGTTTGCCAATATATAAAATATATATTGTAATATATATTATATTATATTATATTATATTATATTATATTATATTATGTATAATATTTATTTAAGTGTAAGAGATAATGTAATTCTATAGGACAAATTTTCAAGCAAGTTAAATAATATAATTATATATATCTCATGAATCAATGATTATATATTATGTTCATATTTCCTAAATAAGAATCATGATAATGATATATAGCTTTTATATATAAGCTGTAATTCTGTATCTGATATTATAAATTGTTTCTTACTCTAAAGATTTTATCAACTTTTAATTAAGGATTAATTAAATTATTAAATAAATTATCTCACGAGGAATAATGAGGATTATGGTGCTTTATTAATTATTATTGTTTTTAGTAATGTATATTAAGAAATTAGTAACAACAAAATAATAAAGTAGAAATACAGTTTTTGGAAAAGATATACTAACGAGCAGCCCACACATATTCTAACCCACACGGGTTTAACCCAACCCATTTATCATCGGCATGAGTAAGCTTGCCCATGCCCATTGAAAAATAAATGAGCGGGCGGCGGGCGAACCATCGAACAGCCCATATAGCCCATTGCTCACCCCTAATCAGCCTACTTCATTTGGCTCAATCCCAATTCCACATTATTTTCTCTTTTTGACAAAAATAGGAAAATAATAAGGCAATATCAGTCTACTCCATTTCACGAGATATGTTGAAATACTAGCCCACAAATAAAATAACAGTTGCAAACACTGTTACAATTAATAGCAAATAACATAACACAATAGCAAATAGCCTAACGCAATAGCTTGGAACAAGTAACTTTTCTGGGACACTACAGCAAGACAAATACACAGAGCCAACATAGCCAACAAGAGCTTTGGGCCTGTCTAATTTGAGGGGAGGGGATAGAAGGAAAGAATTGGGATTATCTTGTTTTGGTTTTGTAAGGTTTTGGGCGTATCTGAAGTGTTGTTCTGAACTCTTACATTACCCACGCGAATCGGATCACCAGGGATTCGGCTATCTTACATAGCAAATTCATCAGGAGAAAAGTAGAGAGAGAGTTTTGTTTTCGCAGTCTTTTTTTCTTTTGGGGAGAATATGTCCTATATACTACAGAATATGAAGCCACGTTTGATCACAACTGTTGGCACCAAAACCTTAAGGAAAACCGTTCCCATTTGTTTTTAATTTTGAACCATTGGGGAATATTACCAACTAATACCCCACATATATTTAGGTATTTTATTTGGATCCAAAACTAATGGGTTTGGACCTAATCCACCAAGGGTGGACCAGGTCCAATTCCCAACAGGTAAGGAGATAAATGTTTAATGATCATTTGTTTGGTTAAGAGAGGATGGGAGGGGGATAATAACTAATATACTATTTTACCCTCCTATGTTAAATCATATTTTTTTTACTTATGTAAATTAGTTTATACCTTGATTTAAATAGCATAATTTATGAAAATTCACTCACATTTGTTAATATGCATATAAAAATTGACATGATGATTTTTTATCTCTTATTAATATGATAATATATTTTCAAAAATTACATTAACAAATTTTTATTTTTGAGTCACAAAGCTTTAACTTTAGGAAAAATTGTGAAAAAATACCTCATTAGAAACTTATTTGTCAAATGAGACTTTCGCGTGCAGAATTTCTTCCCCTATGTGCAGAATATCTTCCTTGTGTGCAATATTCTTCCTTATACTTGTGCAAAAATATTCCCTCCGTGTGCAAAAATCTTCCCTCCATGTGTAGATAACTTCCCATGTCCCATTTGACAATTAAGTTGTCAATGAAGTCTTTTTTAGCAATTCTCTCTTAACTTTACCAATGGATTTATTATATTTTGACTCAACAAATTGTTCCTTTGACACGTAGGATCATAATTCACCGTGAGACGAGGGAATTTAGATGAGATTAAGGGATGAGAATGGATTTGGAAATGGGAGAGAAAAGTTTTTGTCATGGAGTTAACAAGAAACATGTCAAGGAGGGTTACCGACATAAAGGAAGACTGCTCAGAACTACACACATCCAAAAGAAAAAAAAGAAAAAGAAAAGGAAAAGCTCAGAAACTGTGAATGGCTTTGTTTTTGAAACTTAAATTAAAAAAAAAAATTGGAGGAGCAGCAGCAGACTTTATAGACAGCATCAGATGGGGCATGGTGGCATTGCTGTCACAGTTTCTTTTAATTTTTTCAAGTGAGTAGAGATGGAATATTATAAAATAGAAGGGGATAAAATCAAGGTACTAAAAATCGAACCGAACACTAAACCGGGTGAGGTACTGGGTTAAGGATCAATAGTTCAAAACGGAATCAACCCGGGGGGTCAGACCGGGGTCATTTAAAAAAATATATATATATAATTTAAATGTTCATCCATACCATTTAAAAAATTACATAAGAGTTTTTTTTTTTCAATCAATAATTCAATATAACCTCTTGAATCTAATACCCACAAAAATATTGTTAAGTACATAAGAATTTTTCTCCAACCAGGGCAAAAAATATTCCACAATCCTTTTAAAGCTCCTTGAAAATTAAAAAATTTACGGAAAATAAATTTTCTAAAACAAAAAGGCCACAGTGATGTAGTTTGGAGCTTAAAAAAATAGTTTTTTTTTTTGTTAAAAAAAGGCAACCTGTGACTCGGCAGTGTCACCCTGGTTTGATTGGGTCACACTAGGTCTGCATAGTACCAAGCAGCTAACTGAACCGGACTGGCCAACTGCGAACCGACCAGTTCGATCCGGATTCATGAATCATGGTTAAAATGGTCATTAAATTTGGTTCCCCTAAAAAAACCCTAATTTAAAAGGGACCAAAATCAGGAGAGGGGAGAGAGGAATGTATTATTGCTCCCCTCCTTTCTAAAATTTCAAACTAAATGAAGGGAGACTCTCATATTTCCTCCCCTCCCCTTCAACCAAACAGGTCCTTAGTGCTAGAGGCGTCACCATTTTCAGCTGTGATGGTCTGTGACCACGAGGGGAAGGGGTGAGGGGGCGGGGGAAGAAGATGAAAACAGAGAGAAGGTAGGGATTCTGTAAGCAAGCTTCAATATAGTTAGTAGCGGGTTTGGTTTCTCTCATTATCCATTTTCTCATCATCTCTCATAATCTCTAAATCATGTTCGTCCAATCAATCTGAAAGATAAAAAATGAGCTACGTTATCAAGTTTTCACTCCTTCGACTTTTCTCCCCTCTTTCCAATCAACGGTTCATATGGGTTCCTCTTTCCAATCAACGGTTAAAATGAGCTCATGAGGGATAATGACTAATGAGAAAATGAGATGATGAGAGGATCTGTTTCCGTGTAACCTTCGTATGAAGAATCTCCAATGGGCGCGCTCAGTGTTATGGGCTGGGCTAACTCCAATCCAGCCCAATAATTTTGAACTCCAATATGTAAACTATTGACAAACTTCAAAAGAAAAACGCATGGTACACGGAATTTATTAGCTGGAAAAAAAGAAAAAGAATAATAGAAAAATTATCATTCACAGTAAGAGTAGTGAAAAGAAGGTGATGATGGCCTGATAGGAATGATAGCTTTTTATACTTGTGAGATTGATGCAGTGCCAAATCGAGAGTCTTCATGTATGATGTTGGTGTTGTATATTCATGTTTCATTGTTGATATGTCAATTGTGTTTATGTGCGCTTTTGACTGGTCGTGTCATATATTGGACTATGGATGATGTTTCAAACGTTCAAAGCAGAAATGGTTTTACATGTTTGGTTTTGACCTGATTTCTAACAAAAATTGCTACATATGATTGATTGTTGCTGCCTTCATACGCTACTCATCCACTAAATAGAGCATTCACAAAATAGAGTTGTTCTCATTTTCATTTACATTATTTAAAATATAAAAATCTTATATTGAAAAGATTAAAATGCAAGCATAACTTACGAGCGTTTAATAGTCCATGTATCACCTAAGTTTGATGAGTTGGTATTTTCTATTAGATGAAATTGTACTGAAAATGCACTTTATAAACTTAAAGAGCTAAAATAAAACATGATGTAAATATTAAGAATCAAATGCATACTTTAGTATCATCCTCCTTTTTTTAAGGGTTTAGGGTAGTTTTCAGAAACCTTGCCATTTGTATGTTTTGCAAATGAAAAATGGGTTTTTCCTGAGGAAATAACAAACATAAAAGCATGTTTGAAAAGCTGTTTGCATTTCTCAAAAGCCTGTTTGTGGAAATCCCACAACAACTACAACAAAACCTTTATTCTAGAGGTGGGGTTGGTAACATACATGGATCACATAACGCCATTATATTTTATCGCAAATCATGTTTTTCGATAGATTATTAACTAATAGATCACATTCTATGACTTCATTATATTCACTTTGGTATTACTACATTTCTTTAGAGGACTTTATATTCTTTGATCGACCATCTTCACCAGCGCACTCAATAACCTTCTTTGAACGTGTCCAAACCATTTCAAATAATGTTTTACCATTTTCTCTTTAATAGGTGCTACTCCAATTCATTTGCGTATATGGACATTACAAATTTTATCTTTTCTTGTGTGACTGCACATCCATGTCAGTATCCTAATACCTGCTACTCCCACTTTATGTTCATGTCCATTTAAAGTCCAATATTCACTACCATATAGCATTATTGGTCTTATAGCAGTGTTAAAACTTTCCCTTTACCTTATTAGGTACTTTTCTATTACAAATAACTCTGATAGTTTTTATCTATTTATACCACCTAACTTAAATTCTATGATTCTTCCTCAATTTCCCAATCTTTTTGTATAATTAATCCAAGATAGCAAAATCAATCATATCAAAGCTTTCAGAGCAGAATACAGTCATAGTTACTTAAGCCAATCCGGAAATCCATGCCAACCATTTTACTTGCTGATACTTATTTTCTTAAATAATCCGTGTAGTATGATTTTCTATCTAATTTGGTTTTTTCTGACCATCATCCCTCGATTATGGGCTTAGCCCAGGCCTTCATCCCTCCATTATGGGCCTAGCCCAGGCCTACATAAATTACAAAAAAATACCGATGGCTGAAAATTTACCGTTGGAGCTCGAAACCGAGATTTCTTTTTTTCTAAAAAAAAACAAAACATTATTCATTCGCCTAAACAGAGATTTCTTTTTTTATACCCGAAAACATAATACATTCGCCTAAACAGGGCACAGGGCTCGTAAAGCACCAAACAAGGCTAAGGAATCGAGTGATTTTCTGTCAGGAGGGTGTCACCTAACGAGAGATTTAGGTGTCAGACTTCCTCCGTAATTTAATTAGGTCCTAATAGAAAAGACCAATCTCCATGTTGCCATGTTTTACAAACGAGGCACACGACGCTTACAATTTTAAGCGCATACACCAATAATCCATTCAGCTCTAAACCTAGGTTCGAACACGGTATTACCAATATTAACTCTCGCGAAGAAGAGTCAGTATTTCTGAAATGCAAGCAATATTAAATGGGGGAAAACGAGCAACATAAAATACAGACGTTCTACCATTAAGGACAAACATCAATACCTTAACATTAAATATTCCAAAATAAAACTTATCATCTCCAAATTACTCAAAAACTCAAAACAAAGGTGTACTGATCGAAAGCTATGCATAGCAAAACTTTTGGATAATGCCCACAACACAATGCCTATGCGCTCTTCTTCAGCTTAGCAAGTTCTTGATTTACAGCGGCTGCCCTCTGCACGAAATAAATAAAGTACATTAGCATCAACTGCCCCAACAACAAAGAACACAAATGGCAGAACTAGCCAGCATATTAAACTAGCTACGAAAGCCCAAAATAAAATCAATGAATCTGTTTACCAAAATACAAGAGGGTACAAAAATCAGATGCGTGAAACTTCAAGTATATCAAAATCTCACCTTGATCTTTGTCAACATTATCTTGAACCTATCAAAATCATTGAGAGATGCCCTTCTCTTCTGAACAATCAGTTTTCTACCCCAAGAACTATTCTCCCACTTCTTCTTCACATCTGTAAATATAAACAATTATTTACCAAACAAGATATCCCTAATGAATGAATACGGTATTTCAACAGTTTACCCACCAGCAGCTTCCATTGCTTGAAGGAGATCCTTCTTCTTAGGTACCCTCTTAATATCAATCTTAATGTCAGTGAGGGAGAGCCTCTTGAAGTTCATTTGAGATCTCACCATATCAGGTGCATCAACCAGAGCCTGCAAACATAAAGAAGATTAATCACACAAAAGATCCAATCCCAAATATTCAAGTGCGAGCATGTCCACAAACAATGGCCAAACTGATTTCAATACAGCAGCGTTCTAGCTTTTTAGGCTGGAAGAAAAGCGGGTTTCTGATGGACTTTGATAATTTCATGAGATATGTCATAATACTAACCCACAAATAATGGTTGCAAAAACAGTTACAATTACTAGCAAATAGCCTAATGCACTCACTTGGAAAAGATTCAATTCCAAATATTCATGTGCGAGCATGTCCACAAACAATGGCCAAACTGCAAGAGTGTTCTAGTTATTTCAGCTGGAAGAAAAGCGAGTTTCTTATGGACTTCGATAATTTCAAAGAGATATGTTGAAATAGTAGCCCACAAATAATGGTTGCAAAATCTGTTACAGTTACTAGCAAATAGCCTAACGCACTCACTTGAAACACAAATAACTTTTCTGGGCATTACATTGATGACCAAATGGAATATAAACTTAAGAACAAACCCAGAATATGAACCCTTGTAAGATATCAAAAACAAGGTGAGCCTCTGATTAAAATTTAAAACAAAATTTGTTCAGGTAATTACAAAACACACCGAGTCAGCAAAGTCTAGATTGATTAACACAAATTAAGTTTTGAGGTGTAAAACCAACTAAAGGTGGCCCAATTCAACAAGTAAAACCCATGGTCAATGAATTTCCAATTTTCCATAAAATCTAGAACTGCATACCAGTTATGGGAAAGCACATTAATGTAAAATAAAATCCTACTCGTTGCTTAGGAAGCACTAAGAACTAAAAACGAATACCGACTCCCATACGCACATTGCTTTAAACTTTTATGCTAACAAACAACTGAATCACCCCGAAACTGTTAGCGAGGGGAAAGTAACAGAGAAAAAAAAGAGGCATACCCTATTCTGGTCAATGACATCGACAATGACAACGAGCTTCCCGTAGTCCTTGCCATAGTTAACAAGGGCAACCCTTCCGATCTCAACGTATCTCTTGAAAGGCATTTTCAGCTGCAACGATCGGTAGGGGAGGGGGTGAGGGGGGCGGAGCAAGAAGATGAAGTCGACAGAAGGTTGAGTTCCGGAGCTAGGGTTTTAATGGAGCAGCCCTTATAAATCGTCGAATGCTTGGTTTTTATGGGCCCAACTAACTCCAATCAGCCCAATAAATTCATGGGCTACCCAATTTGTCGTTTATGTACTCTTTCTTCGCTGAAGAGAGGCCCATCTTATTGTTTTCATATGCCCGCTGATAAAAAAATATAAAAATGGGTATTGGCTAAGAAATTGAATATTTTTTTTCGACAAGGATACGTGCTGCATTGTTCTTTGACTTTTTTTTTGGCCAAGAGCATTTTTCTTTGACCTAATAAAATAAAAACAAAATGTTATGTAAGAGCGTGATAATATTGAATATAGGACAATTCTCACAAAAATTAAAATTTTTTTAATGAGATCATTTTTCATTTTAGTTTGAAGTAATATACCAAAAATTTCCAATGTTAAATATTATTTTCTCACCAAGATTATTTATACATATACCCCTCAAGATACCTTTGGCAACAGGCAATAAGGTAATCAATTATGAGTTCAACTAACTTTTTTTCTTTTTTGCCAACATATGAGTTCAACTTACTTAAACTTTGTCAACAAGAATACGGGATTAACATTATGCCCAAAAATAAAAAGAGAATACTCCGTACAAGATGTAAAGCGAATAAATAAAGTTGAGAGAATAAATAATTTTGAATTCCACTATGTAAAATGTACACTATTGATAAAGTTCCAAAAGGAAAAAAAAATCTTGGGAATTGTCTTTGAAAAAAGCGCTAAACATGGAATTTATTAGCTGGAAAAAAAGAAAAAAAATAATAGAAAACTCTCATTCACAATAAGCTGAAGAGCATTGAACAGCTGGGTTTGACGGAATCAATAGTGCCATTCAGCTTCAAAGAAAAAGAGAAGAGTAGGGGCACTCAACAAATTGCATCCTGCCGCAAATAAAAGAAAAATTATATTAATATATTTATATAACAATCCATATACAATCTTCAAGAAGCCATACAATCTTTTTTTTTAAAAAAAATAAAATATAGCATTTGTGAGTGGCTATATTTTTATATGTCATATTGCTAATAATAATAACAACAAAAACAACGAAATCAGAAAATCCAACAAAATAAAATTTAATTTTAAAAACATTTCCGTTTGTTTATTTTACATAATTTAGTATATACCGGTAATTACCTTTTTTTGCGTCATAAACTTTAAAATTACTCTTAAGCCACAAAGAAAACTCCAAAAAAAAAAAATTAACACTAGAGAGAACAGAAACTCCAAATTTCACAAATCGTGGGGCGGGACACTTTCGCTTTGGCACCATAACAGAGGGATAAATAAACTTTGCATCAAAGAAGGTTGCCTGGCTGCAAATTCTTTTTTTTCTCTGATCTGCCGGAAAATTTACTTTCCTCCCACTTAGCGGATTTGTTTGCTGCAACCTGTGAAAATGGTGTAGAATAGAGACTAATCAGCACATTTGAAGTCATTGGTCCGGTCTTAATCTTTCGCTTCGATCCAACTTAAATCTGTTTATTTTTCTATTGGCATATAAAGTTGCTCCTTATTATCTGATTTTACTTGAGTGGTTCTTCGGACCACTTTATACACTTCAGTTGAACCTGTCGTTTAGTTTGTTTATTTTACTGGCATTCACAACTTATTTTTATACAAAATTACTTGAATGTATAATGAAAACTGTATTGCAATGTTTCTTGGTTAACTAAAGTTATCTATATCTTTTAAGTAATTTGAATACTAATTTATTTTATAATTTCAATTTGTACGGTGCAAAGCTTGCAATTTGCACCATGTTTGAATGCTCACAAAAACCTCTAAGGTATACTATTGATACTTGTACATTGGCGAGAACTAATGCTTTGTTTTTGGCAGACAAGTGTGGAGCTGCTATGGCCCTTGTTAAAACTGACATAGGTGGAAACATATCGGTATGTTACGTCTTTGTATAATCATTTGATTATTGCAGCCTAAGATATCATACCAGGTATTCGTCTTCGTCAATGCATTTGTATGACCATCGAGGAACTCTTTTACTGCTTTCTTTTATTCCATTACATTCTTTTATATTTAGAATTGGTTTATCGTTCGCATCAGTTAGAATTTCGTCTAACCCATCAATAGTTAGCATTGTGTCTAATAAGAATTCCATTTTTTTTAGCTTCGGAATCCATCTTTTCATGTTCTCAAAATAAATAAAGTCATTTAAAATGGAAATTGGATACTGATTTTCCAGAAAATTGACTGATCAAGTTAAAAAAAAAAACGAATTTCATTTGATAACGATTTTTTATCAAATCTATCTATTTTCTGTTCAAAGTCTGGATAATCAGTATTAGTATTAAGAAGGATGGCGTGAATCTTATTCGTATGGTAATGCCATATCAATATATTTGTGTCTATGCTTGGGTCTAGTGAATATTGCTTTCTGTCTTGCCTGTATATGGTTCTGTTTATAACTTCTGTTACTTTTGTTAAGTGGGTAAAAATAGGCATTAATGGTGTTGGGTTGAGATGCTATACTCTCTTACTTGCTGCTATGTTGATTTTTATGGCAGAGATTGGAATCTATGTATAATTCCAATCCAGTGAAATTCAACTACCTATATAGTTTGGTACAAATAGAGGTTGAAACTAAAACTGCAAAGTCAGCATCTAGTGGCACCAATGGACTTCTTTGGTTAACAAGTTAAAGAACATCATCAATACTTCTCTTCTATCATTCCCATTAAACTTGTACTTCATATTCTTATAATTATCAATATCTGTCTTCTGTCTTATATCTGAATTAATGAAATATCTTCTGTTTCATCAACCTTTGTAGTTTGAAAGATTATGTAAATAACTTCTAGCTTTATATTCTTTCGGGCAATGGATTTCATGGTGGCATTATTCCGGAACTTAATCGAGCATGAAGATTGGTCAATGTCACAAGCCTGTAAAGATTCCTATAACAAAACCTTAAAAAAGTGGCACGGTTGGCTTGCTAGTTCAAGCTTCACTGTAATGTTTTACTTTATGAGCTTTTTTATTTCTCTTTTCTTTCTCTCCTATATTTTCCTCTCTTTTGTCTGCCCTCTTTTAAGGAGAGGGTGAGGAGTATATGGGAGGAAATGTGTGACTTATTAAAAACTACTTGAACTACAGCTTGCTATGAAGTTGGCTCCTGATAGGAAAAAGTTCATGGAAGTCGTAGGAGGCTCTGGTGATATCAATGTTGACATGGGAAAATTTTGCTTGGAATTTTCTCCTTTCCTTGAAGAGAATCACAAGTTTCTGGTAAGATATATGGGTTCAGTTCAATACTTCTTAATGTTAACATATATTACTAAAGAGAATTTAAAGATAGTCTCACCCTTAACAAAAACGACCTATTATTCATTGATGAAATTTATATTGAATTCTCAAATAGGTCCACATAGGCACTCATTGATCTCAAAAAAAAAAAAAATTCCAAAAGAACTACTCAGTGTCCTCATGTCACTTCTATTTCTAATATATAGTTTAGACCCTCGGCAATATCAGCCTATTCCATTTGGATTAATCCCAATTCCACATTATTTTCTCTTTTTGACAAAAATAGGAAAACACTAGGCAATATCAGTCTACTCCATTTGGCTCAATCCCAAATCCACATTATTTCCTCTCTCGGACAAAAATAGGAAAACACTAGGCAATATCTGCCTACTCCATTTGGCTCAATCCACATTATTCCCTCTTTTTGACAAAAATGAGAAAACTCATTCAGGCCAATAGGAAACCAGAAGAGCACATAGAACCAGGCAATGATACAAATATATAAGTAGCCCTCTAAACTGTTAATTTACATGATAGGTTGATGGATACGAAAAAATTCTCAGAAATAAATTTTAATTTCTACTAGGAGTCTAAATGGTATTCTTTTACATATCAAAATATTTTGCAATGGAAACTTAAGCCGACTAAAGTCACACTCTTGAAAGGCTGCTTGATAGAGCAGGGAAAAAAAACACAGATCAGCATAAAAGGAAAAAAAAACACAACAAGAATACATAGCCATGCCCAACAAGCGACGGTCTGTGACCACAAGAGGAGAGGCGTCACCATTTTTAGCTGCGACGGTCTGTGACCACGAGAGGGGAGGGGGTGAGGGTGCAGGGAAGAAAATGAAAATGGAGAGAAGGTAGGGATTCCGAAAGTAAGCTTTAATATAGTAACCTTCATATAAAGAATATTCCACGGGCACACTTAGTGTTATGGGCCAGGTTAACTCCAATCAGCCCAATAATTTTGAAGTTCAATTTGTAAACTATTGTTAAACTTTGAGAGGAAAATGCACGGGACACGGAATTTATTAGCTGGAAAAAAAAAAAAGAATAATAGAAAAATTCTCATTCACAGTAAGCTTATCCGAAGAGCATAAAACAGTTGGGTTTAACAGAATGAACGGTGACATTCAACTTCGAAGAAAGAGAGAAGAGATGACAAAAAAAAAAAAAAAGAGAGAAGAGTAGTGGCACTTGACAAATTGCTTCGTACCGTTAGTAAAGAAAAATTATATTATTATATTTATATAATAATCCATATACGATCTTTAAGAAGCTTTACAATCTTTTTTAAAAATAACATCTAGCATTTGTGAGTGGTTATATTTTTATACGTCATATTGCTAAACAATTTTCCTAAAAAAACTACTCAATGTCCTCTGGCCACTCTTAATTCTAAAATATAGTTTAGACCTCGGCAATCCCGTGGCCCAGTGAGCTTGTGCCATACACAGTGAAAAAACTGCCCATTTTGACCCCAATAAAGACCCATAACGTACAGGTTTAAATGGGCGGGCATGTGCACTAAACGAGACGGGCCACAGATACACCTTCAGACTACCCATGCCCACCCATTTATGTGTGTATATGTATATATTATTTATTTAAGTATAAATATATAATATATTTTGTTTGCCAATATATAAAATATATATTGTAATATATATAATATTATATTATATATAATATTTATTTAAGTGTAAGAGATAATGTAATTCTATAGGACAAATTTTCGAGCAAGTTAAATAATATAATAATATATATCTCATGAATCAATGATTATATATTATGTTCATATTTCCTAAATCAGAATCATGAT
The DNA here is from genome assembly GCA_963855925.1 of Inga laurina. Lineage (NCBI taxonomy): Eukaryota > Viridiplantae > Streptophyta > Magnoliopsida > Fabales > Fabaceae > Inga > Inga laurina. Next base: position 57,817,526 of record OY979709.1, read on the forward strand.
AATGATATATAGCTTTTATATATAAGCTATAATTTTGTATCTGATATTATAAATTACTCTTACTCTAAAGATTTTATCAACTTTTAATTAAGGATTAATTAAATTATTAATTAAATTATCTCACGAGGAATAATGAGGATTATGGTGCTTTATTAATTATTATTGTTTTTAGTAATTTTTATTAAGAAATTAGTAACAATAAAATAATAAGGTAGAAATACAATTTTTGGAAAAGATGTACTAACGAGCAGCTCACACCCATTCTAACCCACACGGATTTAACCCAACTCATTTATCACAGCAGCATGAATAAACTTGCCCATGCCCATTAAAAAATAAATGGGCGGGCGGTAGGCGAACAATCGGACAGCCCATATAACCCATTGCTCATCCCTAATCAGCCAACTTCATTTGGCTCAATCCCAATTCCACATTATTTTCTCTTTTTGACAAAAATAGGAAAATAATAAAGCAATATCAGTCTACTCCATTTCACGAGATATGTTGAAATACTAGCCCACAAATAAAATAACGGTTGCAAAAACTGTTACAATTAATAGCAAATAACATAACACAGTAGCAAATAGCCTAATGCAATAGCTTGGAACAAGTAACTTTTCTGGGACACTACAGCAAGACGAATACACAGAGCATATATAGGCAACAAGAGCTTCGGGCCTGTTTGGTTTGAGGGGAGGGGATAGAAGGAAAGGATTGGAGTTATCTTGTTTTGGTTTTGTAAGGTTTCGGGCGTACCTGAAGTGTTGTTTCAAACTCTTACGTTACCCACGTGAATCGGATCACCAGGGCTTCGCCTATCTTACACAGCAAATTCACCAGGAGAAAAGTAGAGATAAAGAGTTTTGTTTTCGCAGTCTATTTTTCTTCTGGGGAGAATATGTCCCATATATTGCAGAATATGAAGCTACGTTTGATCACAACTGTTGCCACCAAAACCTTCAGGAAAAATGTTCCCATCTGTTTTTAATTTTGAACAATTGGGGAATATTACCAACTAATACCCCACATATATTTAAGTATTTTATTTGGTTCCAAAGCTAATGAGTTTGGGCCTAATCCATCAAGGGTGGACCAAGCCCAATTCCCAACAGGTAAGGAGATAAATGTTTAATGATCATTTGTTTGGTTAAGAGAGGATGAGAGGGGGATAATAACTAATATACTATTTTACCCTCATATGTTAAATTATAGTTTGTTTACTTATGTAAATTAGTTTATACCTTGATTTAAATAGCATAATTTATGAAAATTCACTCACATTTGTTAATATGCATATAAAAATTGACATGATGATTTTTTATCTCTTATTAATATGATAATATATTTTCAAAAATTACATTAACAAATTTTTATTTTTGAGTCACAAAGCTTTAACTTTAGGTGTGAAAAAATACCTCATTAGAAACTTATTTGTCAAATGGAACTTTCGCATGCATAATTTATTCCCCTGTGTGCAGAATATCTTCATTGTGTGCAATATTTTTTCTTATACGTGTGTAAAAATCTTCCCTCCGTGTGTAGATAACTTCTCATGTTCCATTTGACAATTAAGTTGTCAATGAAATCTTTTTTAGCAATTCTCTCTTAACTTTACCAATGGATTTATTATTTTTTGACTCAACAAATTGTTCCTTTGACACGTAGGATCATAACTCACCGTGAGACGAGGGAATTTAGATGAGATTAAGGGATGAGAATGGATTTGGAAATGGGGGAGAAAAGTTGTTGTCATGGAGTTAACAAGAAACATGTCAAGGAGGGTTACCGACATAAAGGAAGACTGCTCAGAACTACACACATCCAAAAGAAAAAAAAAAAGAAAAGAAAAGGAAAAGCTCAGAAACTGTGTGTGGCTTTGTTTTTGAAACTTAAATTAAAAAAAAATTGGAGCAGGAGCAGCAGACTTTGTAGAGAGCATCAGATGGGGCATGGCGACATTGCATTCACAGTTTCTTTCAATTTTTTCAAGTGAGTAGAGATGGAATATTATAAAATAGAAGGGGATAAAATCAAGGTACTAAAAATCGAACCGGACACTAAACCGGGCGAGGTACTGGGTTAAGGATTGGTAGTTCAGACTGGAATTAATCCGAGGTCAGACCGAGGTCATTTAAAATATATATATATATAATTTAAATGTTCATCCATACCATTTAAAAAATTAAATAAGAGTTTTTTTTTCAATCAATAATCCAATATAACCTCTTGAACCTAATACCCATAAAAATATTGTTAAGTACATAAGAATCTTTCTCCAACCAACACGAAAAATATTCCACAATCCTTTTAAAGCTCCTTGAAATTAAAAAATTTCAGGAAAATAAATTTTCTAGAACAAAAAGGCCACAGCGACGTAGTTTGGAGCATAAAAAAATAGTTTTTTTTTGTTAAAAAGAGGCAACCTGTGACTCGGCAGTGTTACCCTGGGTTAACTGGGTCACACCAGGTCTGCATAGTACCAAGCAGCTGACTGAACCGGACCGGCCAACTGCAAACCGGCTTGTTCGATCTGGATTCATGAACCATGGATAAAATGGTCATTAAATTTGGTTCCCCTAAAAAAACCCTAATTTAAAGGGGACCAAAATCAAGAGAGGGGAGAGAGGAATGTATTATTGCTCCCCTCCTTTCTAAAATTTCAAACTAAATGAAGGGAGACTCTCATATTTCCTCCCCTCCAACTAAACAGGTCCTTAGTGCTAGAGGTGTCACCATTTTCAGCTGTGACGGTCTGTTACCATGAGGGGAAGGGTTGAGGGGGGCGGGGGAAGAAGATGAAAACGTAGAGAATGTAGGGATTCTGTAAGCAAGCTTCAATATAGTTAGTAGTGGGTTCAGTTTCTCTCATTATCCATTTTCTCATCATCTCTCATAATCTCTAAATCATATTCGTCCAATCAATCTGAAAGGTAAAAAATGAGCTACGTTATCAAGTTTTCACTCCTTCGACTTTTCTCCCCTCTTTCCAATCAACGGTTCAGATAAGTTCCTCTTTCCAATCAACGGTTAAGATGGACTCATGAGGGATAATGAGAAAATGAGATGATGAGAGGATTTGCTTCCATTTAACCTTCGTATGAGGAATCTCCAATGGGCGCACTCAGTGTTATGGGCCGGGCTAACTCCAATCCAGCCCAATAATTTTGAACTCCAATATGTAAACCATTGACAAACTTCGAAAGGAAAACGCACGGTATACGGAATTTATTAGCTGGAAAAAAAAGAAAAAAGATAATAGAAAGATTCTCATTCACAGTAAGAGTAGTGAAAAGAAGGTGATGATGGCCTGATAGGAATGATAGCTTTTTATACTTGTGAGATTGATGCAGGGCCAAATCGAAAGTTTTCATGTATGATGTTGGTGTTGTATATTCATGTTTCATTGTTGATATGTCGATTGTGTTTGTCTGCGCTTTTGACTGGTCGTGTCATATATTAGACTATGGATGATGTTTCAAATGTTCAAAGCAGAAATGGTTTTACATGTTTGGTTTTGACCTGATTCCTAACAAAATTGCTCCATATGATTGATTCTTGCTGCCTTCATACGCTACTCATCCACTAAATAGAGCATTCACAAAATAGAGTTGTTCTCATTTTAATTTACATTATTTAAAATATAAAAATATTATATTGAAAAGATTAAAATGCAAGCATATCTTACGAGCGTTTAATTGTCTATGTATCACCTAAATTTGATGAGTTGGCATTTTCTATTAGATGAGATTGTACTGAAAATGCACTTTATAAACTTAAAAAACTAAAATGAAACATGATGCAAATATTAAGAATCAAATACATACTTTAGTATCATCCTCCTTTTTTTAAGGGTTTAGGGTAGGTTTTAGAAACCTTGCCATTTGTATGTTTCGCAAATGAAAAATGGGTTTTTCCTGACGAAATAACAAACATAAAAGCATGTTTGAAAAGTTGTTTGCATTTCCCAAAAGCCTGTTTGTGGAAATCCCACAACAACGACAACAAAACCTTTATTCTAGAGGTGGGGTAGGTAACATACATGGATTGCATAACGTCATTATGTTTTATCGCAAATCATATTTTTTGATAGATTATTAACTAATAAATCCCGTTCTATGACTTCATTATATTCACTTCGGTATTCCTACCTTTCTTTAGAGGACTCTATATTATTTGATCGACCATCCTCACCAGCGCACTCAATGACCTTCTTTGAACGTGTTCAAACTACTTCAAACGATGTTTTACCATTTTCTCTTTAATAGGTACTACTCCAACTCATTCGCGTATATAGACATTACATATTTTATCTTTTCTTATGTGATTGCACATCCATTTCATCCTAATACTTGCTACTCCCACCTTATGTTCATGTTCATTTAAAGCCCAATATTCACTACCATATAACATTATTGGTTTTATAGCAGTGTTAAAACTTCCCCTTTACCTTATTAGATATTTTTCTATCACAAATAACTCCGATAATTTTTATCTATTTATACCACCTAACTTAAATTCTATGATTCTTCCTCAATTTCACCTAACGAGAGATTTAGGCGTCAGACTTCCTCCGTAATTTAATTAGGTCCTAATAGAAAAGACCAATCTCCATGTTGCCATGTTTTACAAACGAGGCACACGACGCTTACAATTTTAAGCGCATAACCAATAATCCATTCAGCTCTAAACCTAGGTTCGAACACGGTATTACCAATATTAACTCTCGCGAAGAAGAGTCAGCATTTCTGAAATGCAAGCAATATGGGGGAAAACGAGCAACATAAGATACAGACGTTCTACCATTAAGGATAAACATCAATACCCTAACATTAAATATTCCAAAATAAAACATTATCATTTCCAAATTACTTAAAACTCAAAACAAGGTGTACTGATCGAAAACTATGCATAGCAAAACTTTTGGATAATGCCCACAACACAATGCCTATGCGCTCTTCTTCAGCCTAGCAAGTTCTTGGTTTACAGCGGCTGCCCTCTGCACAAAATAAATAAAGTACGTTAGCATCAACTGCCCCAACAACAAAGAACACAAATGGCAGAACTAGCCAGCATATTAAACTAGGCTACGAAAGCCCAAAATAAAATCAACGAATCTGTTTACCAAAATACAAGAGGGTACAAAAATCAGATGCGTGAAAACACGAGTATATCAAAATCTCACCTTGATCTTTGTCAACATTATCTTGAACCTGTCAAAATCATTGAGAGATGCCCTTCTCTTCTGAACAATCAGTTTTCTACCCCAAGAACTATTCTCCCACTTCTTCTTCACATCTGTAAATATAAACAATTATTTACCAAACAAGATATCCCTAATGAATGAATACGGTATTTCAACAGTTTACCCACCAGCAGCTTCCATTGCTTGAAGGAGATCCTTCTTCTTAGGTACCCTCTTAATATCAATCTTAATGTCAGTGAGGGAGAGCCTCTTGAAGTTCATTTGAGATCTCACCATATCAGGTGCATCAACCAGAGCCTGCAAACATAAAGAAGATCAATCACACAAAAGATCCAATCCCAAATATTCAAGTGCGAGCATGTCCACAAACAATGGCCAAACTGATTTCAATACAGGAGCGTTCTAGCTTTTTAGGCTGGAAGAAAAGCGGGTTTCTGATGGACTTTGATAATTTCATGAGATATGTCATAATACTAACCCACAAATAATGGTTGCAAAAACTTCTACAATTACTAGCAAATAGCCTAACGCACTCACTTGGAAGAGATTCAATTCCAAATATTCAAGTGCGAGCATGTCCACAAACAATGGCCAAACTGCAAGAGTGTTCTAGCTATTTCAGCTGGAAGAAAAGCGAGTTTCTGATCGACTTCAATAATTTCAAGAGATATGTTGAAATAGTAGCCCACAAATAATGGTTGCAAAATCTGTTACAATTACTAGCAAATAGCCTAACGCACTCACTTGGAACACAAATAACTTTTCAGAGCATTACATTGATGACCAAATGGAATATAAACTTGAGAAAAAACCCAGGATATGAACCCAAGTTGAAAGACTCCTTGTAAGATATCAAAAACAAGGTGAGCCTCTGATTAAAATTTAAAATAAAATTTGTTCAGGTAATTACAAAACACACCGAGTCAGCAAAGTCTAGATTGATTAACACAAATTAAGTTTTGAGGTGTAAAACCAACTAGAAGTGGCCAAATTCAACAAGCAAAACCCATGGTCAATGAATTTCCAATTTTCCATAAAATCTAGAACTGCATACCAGTTATCGGAAAGCACATTAATGTAAAATAAAATCCTACTCGTTGCTTAGGAAGCACTAAGAACTAAAAACGAATACCGACTCCCATACGTACATTGCTTCAAACTATTATGCTAACAAACAACTGAATCACCCCGAAACTGATAGCGAGGGGAAAGTAACAGAGAAAAAAAAGAGGCATACCCTATTCTGGTCAATGACATCGACAATGACAACGAGCTTCCCGTAGTCCTTGCCATAGTTAACAAGGGCAACCCTTCCGATCTCAACGTATCTCTTGAAAGGCTGCGTGACAGAGAGGGAAAGCAGGAAAAAAAACACAGATCAGCATAAAAGAGAAAAAAACGCAGCAAGATGGATAGAATACATAGCCAAGAGGAGCAGCGTCACCATGGTGACCACGAGAGGGGAGGGGGTGAGGGGGCGGAGCAAGAAGATGAAGTCGACAGAAGGTTGAGTTCCGGAACTAGGGTTTTAATGTAGCGGCTCATATAAATAGTCGAACGCTCGGTGTTTATTGGCCCAGATAACTCCAATCAGCCCAATAAATTCATGGGCTACCCAATTTGTCGTTTATGTACTCTTTCTTCGCAGAAGAGAGGCCCATCTTATTGTTTTCATATCCCGCTGATAAAAAAAATATAAAAATGGGGATTGGCTAAGAAATTGAATATTTTTTTTCGACCAGGATACGTGCTGCATTGTTCTTTGACTTTTTTTTTGGCCAAGAGCATTGTTCTTTGACCTAATAAAATAAAAACAAAATGTTATGTAAGAGCGTGATAATATTGAATATAGGACAATTCTCACAAAAATTTAATTTTTTTTAATGAGATCATTTTTCATTTTAGTTTAAAGTAATGTACCAAAAATTTCCAATGTTAAATATTATTTTCTCACCAAGATTATTTACACATAAACCCATCAAGATGCCTTTGGCAACAGGCGATAAGGTATTCAACTTACTTAGACTTTGTCAACAAGAATACAGGATTAACTTTACACCCCAAAAAAAAAAAAAAAAAGAATACTCCGTACAAGATTAACACGAAGACAACATGTAAAGCGAAATAGTCTTTAAAAGTTGAGAGAATAAATAATTTTGAACTCCACTATTTAAACTATTGATGAAGTTCGAAAGAGAAAAAAAAAATATAATGGGAATTCTCTTTGAAAAAGCACGAAACACGGAATTTATTAGCTGGAAAAAAAGAAAAAGAATAATAGAAAATTCTCATTCTCAATAAGCTTACTCGAAGAGCATAAAACAGTTGGGTTTGACAGAATCAGTAGTGCCATTCAGCTTCAAAGAAAAAGAGAAGAATAGTGGCATTCAACAAATTACGTCCTGCCGCAAGTAAAAAAAAAATTTATATTAATATATTTATATAACAATCCATATACAATCTTCAGGAAGCCATACAATCTTTTTTTTTCAAAAAAATAACATATAGCATTTGTGAGTGGCTATATTTTTATATGTCATATTGCTAAAAATAATAACAACAAAAACAACTAAATCAGAAAATCCACCAAAATAAAATTTAATTTTAAAAACATTTCGTTTGTTTATTTTACATAATTTAGTATATACCGGTAATTACCTTTTTTTTTTTTGCGTCATAAACTTTAAAATTACTCTTAAGCCACAAAGAAAACTCAAAAAAAAAATTTAACACTCGAGAGAACAGAAACTCCAAATTTCACAAATCGTGGGGCGGGACACTTTCGCTTTGGCACCATAACAGAGGGATAAATAAACTAATAAAGAAGCATCTGCAATCATATTTCATAACCGCGCTTGATTATAGATCACCAAAGTCACCACAGTCTCCTCGCCCAAGCGTCCAGGTTTGTTCTATATCTCTCTCCCTCTATTGTCTCAATTTCTTAGGGTCATCTTTTTGCATCTCGTCATCTATCATGTTAAGCAAAGGTTTAATTTTAGACGGTTTCCCGGGAAATTATCGGTGAAAAATTATAGATTTTAGAGAATCTGGAAAATGCGTTTGTCTTTTAGCTTATACAAGTTGATGGGTTGATCCCATGATTTGTACATCAGTAAATGAGATCTGCCTTCTGTTTTTTCAACTTTGCATCAAAGAAGGTTGCCTGGCTGCAAATTCTTTTTTTTCTCTGATCTGCCGGAAAATTTACTTTCCTCCCACTTAGCGGATTTGTTTGCTGCAACCTCTGAAAATGGTGTAGAATAGAGACTAATCAGCACATTTGAAGTCATTGGTCCATTCTTAATCTTTCGCTTCGATCCAACTTAAATCTGTTTATTTTTGTATTGGCATATAAAGTTGCTCCTTATTATCTGATTTTACTTGAGTGGTTCTTCGGACCACTTTATAGACTTCAGTTGAATCTGTCGTTTAGTTTTAATTGTGTATGCTATGCGCATTTTGTATCTTTTAGATCAGAATCTAGAGGATCTTCTCGCTGATTTTGGAGGCTAAAATTTAGACTTTTCCTCTGTCACTAATTTACTAATTTTTAATGATAATGTTATATGCAGTAATCAGTAAAGCAAAAAAATGGAGGGTACTGTCTTCACTCCTGCACTAGAGAAAATACAGCATGTAAAGTCTGAGCAAGGAGAAATATTGACCATGCCTTTCTTAGAAGTTTGCAAGCAGATATTGCCTGTTATAGGTACGTGCTCTTTTCCCTAACTTGGTGAATGAATAAGGGCTGGAAAAAAATGGGAAATGATGTTTTTTTATCCTTGTTGCTTGCTAGGATATGGAGACAATTTCCGAAGTTGTAATGTTTTATCTCTGTTTTCTGCTGTTGTTTTGTTCATCAATTGCATACACCATTGCTACTGTTAAAGAAAGTATTTTAAACAATTTGATATGTATTTATGTCCGTTGAAATAAACTATTGTTGTATCCTTGCCTTTTTTCAAATGATTTACAGCTAAATTTGTTTCATAAGATTTCAAGTCGCGAAAGAATTTTGAATCTTCTATGCTTTCTTTCAGTTTGTTTATTTTGCTGGCATTCACAACTTATTTTTATACAAAATTACTTGAATGTATCATGAAAACTGTATTGCAATGTTTCTTGGTTAACTAAAGTTATCTATATCTTTTAAGTAATTTGAATACTAATTTATTTTATAATTTCAATTTGTATGGTGCAAAGCTTTGCAATTTGCACCATGTTTGAATGCTCACAAAAACCTCTAAGGTATACTATTGATACTTGTACTTTGGCGAGAACTAATGCTTTGTTTTTGGCAGACAAGTTTGGAGCTGCTATGGCCCTTGTTAAAACTGACATAGGTGGAAACATATCGGTATGTTATGTCTTTGTATAATCATTTGATTATTGCAGCCTAAGATATCATACGCTTTTCTTAAAATGATACGTATGGTAATGCCATATCAATATATTTGTGTCTATACTCGGGTCTGGTGTATATTGCTTTCTGTCTTGCCTGTAAATGGTTCTGTTTATAACTTCTGTTACTTTTGTTAAGTGGGTAAAACATAGGCATTAATGATGTTGGGTTGAGATGCTATACGCTCTTACTTGCTGCTATGTTGATTTTTATGACAGAGGTTGGAATCTATGTATAATTCCAATCCAGTGAAATTCAACTACCTATATAGTTTGGTACAAATAGAGGTTGAAACTAAAACTGCAAAGTCAGCATCTAGTGGCACCAATGGACTTCTTTGGTTAACAAGGTAAAGAACACCATCAATACTTCTCTTCTATCATTCCCATTAAACTTGTACTTCATATTCTTATAATTATCAATATCTGTCTTATCTCTTATATCTGAATTAGTGAAATATCTTCTTTTTCATCAAACTTTTTAGTTTGAAAGATTATACAAATAACTTCGGCTTTATATTCTTTAGGGCAATGGATTTCTTGGTGGCATTATTCCGGAATTTAATCGAGCATGAAGATTGGTCAATGTCACAAGCCTGTACAGATTCCTATAACAAAACCTTAAAAAAGTGGCATGGTTGGCTTGCTAGTTCAAGCTTCACTGTAATGTTTTACTTTCTGAGCTTTTTTATTTCTCTTTTCGTTCTCTCCTCTATTTTCCTCTCTTTTGTCTCCCCTCTTTTAAGGAGAGGGTGAGGAGTATATGGGAGGAAATCTGTGGCTTATTAAAAACTACTTGAACTACAGCTTGCTATGAAGTTGGCTCCTGATAGGAAAAAGTTCATGGAAGTCGTAGGAGGCTCTGGTGATATCAATGTTGACATGGGAAAATTTTGCTTGGAATTTTCTCCTTTCCTTGAAGAGAATCACAAGTTTCTGGTAAGATATATGGGTTCAGTTCAATACTTATTAATGTTAATATATATTACTAAAGAGAATTCAAAGATAGTCTCACCCTTAGCAAAAATGGCCTATTATTCATTGATGAAATTTATATTGAATTTTCAAATAGGTCCACATAGGCACTCATTGATCTCAAAAAAAAAAAAATTCCAAAAGAACTACTCAGTGTCCTCATGTCACTTCTATTTCTAATATATAGTTTAGACCCTCGGCAATATCAGCCTATTCCATTTGGATTAATCCCAATTCCACATTATTTTCTCTTTTTGACAAAAATAGGAAAACACTAGGCAATATCAGTCTACTCCATTTGGCTCAATCCCAAATCCACATTATTTCCTCTCTCGGACAAAAATAGGAAAACACTAGGCAATATCTGCCTTCTCCATTTGGCTCAATCCACATTATTCCCTCTTTTTGACAAAAATGAGAAAACTCATTCAGGCCAATAGGAAACCAGAAGAGCACATAGAACCAGGCAATGATACAAATATATAAGTAGCCCTCTAAACTGTTAATTTACATGATAGGTTGATGGATACGAAAAAATTCTCAGAAATAAATTTTAATTTCTACTAGGAGTCTAAATGGTATTCTTTTACATATCAAAATGTTCTGCAATAGAAACTTAAGCCGACTAAAGTCACACTTTTATGTCAGGCTCGATGTGGCTTGGATGAGATGAAGGCTTCCTAAATCAAGAAATGTGATCAAGAGTATCCAGGGATTTACTCCTGAAGTCAGAGTTCAAGTCCCAGGGTTACATATGGCCTTCAAAATAGCAAACATTAATGATAAATAATGTGACTTTCTTCCGTACTATTAATTACTCTAGATATTTTATGTTGTTATTATCTTGGCCTACTGATACTTTGTTAGGTTCTTGTTTTAGCAGACAAAAACATTATTTTCTTACAATATTTATGAAAGTTCTCATGGGAAGCTAATCTAGTGTTTGAATTATGAATTTTTTTCTGTTGAACTGTTGTCCCAAAGAGATTAGCCACATAATGTTAAGAACTTATTTTAGCCCTACCCACCTATTTTCTGAAAGTAATTTTTAAAGCAAGCATCAAATTCTTAGCCACCCACAGATGGAGTTTACTAATAGATGTGAGTTCCACATACTGAGGTTTTGATGTTCAGATACTATTTTAAAAACTAAAAAAATAAAAGTAAACTCTGAAATACAAGCATTGTGTGGATAATTTTTGACACTGAAAGCATGAACCTGTAAAGGGACTTACATTTTTTTTAAATGACGTCTTGATTCAAGCAAAGAAAAGGTTATAATAAGTATAGTTATATAAAAAATAATAATAATAAAAAATAACACCCAAGAAGTCAAAAAGTTTTAATGATCATATAAAAGAAAATTAGTGCCAAGTTGCTTATATTTTTATTAATCGGAATTAATTGAAAATACGATAAATCAGAGCTAATTTAATCCGAATAAAGTTTGAGATGTCAACTAAGCGACAATTGGTCCGGGTTTTATTCATTTTTTTTAAAAAAAAAAAGATCTGAATCTGATAGAAAAAGTTCAAAGGGAATTAAATCTTCAAGCTCCTCCCCATCAGGCTATCCTCAAGGGAAGGGGAGACAATTTTTCCCAATGTAACAATAATAATAATAATGAAGAAATAATTTGCAGAGTTCACCAAAGCCGCACAGTTATCCTTTGTGAAGCGTTTATTTCGGAGGTTTCACTAAATATAACCAGAACACATAAGGATTTAACACAAGCTCTCTGCATTTTCACCAAAAATTCCGGCAAAGCACTGGTTTTGAACTCACCGGCGATCAAAACCAGTGCTCACCGGATTTTTCCATCCTTCTGGGTTTAGTTGGCCTTTGCAACGCCAAAGTCAATTAACCCAGAATCTCATCTCCCTTCTCTTTTCCGTTTCCTCTCTTCCCCTTCTTCCTTTGATTGCCTGCCTGACATTATTTGGCTTCGCATTGAAACCTTTTGCTTTCCAGGTAGCCTCTCCAATTAGGGGACATTATCTTTTCTCTCTGTCTGCCATTTTTCCAACATTTTGGAAATAACTACAACAATCTGTTTCATATTGAAATGTGGACGTCCAACACCACCACCAGAGTTTAAGGTTCAAGGTTTCTGTTGGAGATGCAACATTAAGATCACATATTAGTATTATATCTCCAACAGTTTCTGCGACAAAAAATGGCGACCAAGGTGAAAGGACTGTTCAGAGGACTTAGATACATTTCACAAATATTTGGTGAGTCCCATTGTTGTTCTAATGTTAATGTGTTATCACTCGGAATAGATTTGTTTGATCTTAATCAAGGTTTTGCTTAGGAATTTATCAAAAGATTGAGGTGAATGTTGCAGATGAGAAGGAAGAAGACGAAATACAAATTGGGTTCCCAACAGATGTAAAGCATGTGGCCCATATTGGAATGGATGGTCCATCAGCAAACACCCCAACCTGGGTACTTCATTCATCTTTCTCCTCTTCATCTTCATCCTCTGTAAATTCTTCCTGGAAAGGAGGCTTGTCCTAACTCAAATCTTAAAATTATATATTAGGTCAAGCTAATATATAGCAAAGCTTAATTTGACTTGCCTGATTGTTAATGTTATGTCAGTAAGCGCTATGCTTTTATTTGCATTTTGAAATTGTGCAGATGAATGATTTTAAAACTGCATCAGAGGTCTCGCAACCGACACCAGTCAACAATGACAAAACTCAAGGAGGTTTGCCAGCACATTTGACCTGGTCTTTCGCGTATAATTAATAATATACACGTGCATATAGAATAGAGCAATAAGTTCATGGTTACGAATGGTTCATGTTCATATTCACTGATCATATCGATGTATTTTGCAGATAGTAAGACTTCGAAGGATTCAAAACATAAACCAAAACATATTCCAAAATCCAGACACGGTTCCTTGGAAAACAATAACACGGATTCACCAACCGGAGGAAGCTCAGGCGGATCAAAGCATGTGCGACGCCACCGATCATCAGACCCTACATCGGAGTGTTCGAGTCGCGATTCATCGTCGTCCTCCGGCAGCCGACATTCAAGAAAAGCCAAGAGCTCGAATCCGGGATCGGAATCGCCGGGGGCATCAAAACAAGGGCGTCGTCGGAAGACGAAGACGAAATCCATTGACGAGACGGAGGGGCCGGAGCGGTCGTCGAGAAGATCGTCGAAGGGTGATTCCATGAGTGACGTCTCTTTACCGGATCTGGATACGGGGAGTGAAAACGGGCACCAGCGGAAAAACAGCGACGCTTGAGGATTGATTTGAATAAATCTTTCAGGTTTAGTGACACAGATTGAATTGTAATGAGAATCTAGAGAGAGAGAGTGAGAAGGGGGGAAGGGGGGAAGATTTGTAATTTGTAAATTAGTTAATTTAAGTTTGGATGCATTCCTGAGCTCGGAGGTCTGTCTGCTGATTTTTTTTTTTTTCCCGATTTTTTTAATTTATAACTTTTTTAAATGCTCCACATGCTGTTCCATTAAGTGGGTGTTTGCGAACACACATTTATTGTGTGTTTGAATTAATTTTTTAGAATAGTTTTTACGGTTTATGAGATAAGTGTGTGAGAGAAATTTTATTTCAAATTGCGCAAACCTATATTTAAAATTTAGGTTTGAGATCTTCCCAAACACTCACTAAGTGCTTGTTGAGAAATATAGATAAGCACTTTTTTTTAAAGTTAAGACAATTCTTCTAATATATTTATCTCTAAAGGTGTAAAAATATTTTGTAAAAATTAAAACAAACATGCACAAAATTATATGGAGTGGTTTCAGTCAAATTTAAAGAAACAGGAATGGGACAAGGACTCCATTCCCTTTTTCCCAAGCTTGGTATTGCAACATTTCATCCTTGCCCAAATCCACTAAATTCATTCATATCAAACATGTGGTGAGAGTATTCATTTATACATAACTTAACAACCAGGTCTTGTATCTAACAATGAATGAATTATATTTAACAACAATTAAAGTATTAACTTTAGTCCCTCATATAAAGGTTTGATAATTAATTTGTAAAGATTAAAAAATTAGTTAAGTTAATTATTTTATTTTATTTTATTTTTTAAAAAAACGAAGGACATCAACCCTGTAGTTAGAATGAAACTATTTTTTAGGGAATTGCAATCCCAAGCAATCATCATCCACTAAGGTACTTAAGTAATCCGGACAACTATCAAGAAAAGGAGTTAGATAACCTTTTCTTTTTAATAATCCATTAACAACCTTATTATGCTCCCTTGAGATGTGTAACATTTGACGATCCTAATCAAACATAGTAAAACTTTGAACTTCCAAGAACACAAGACTGCAATGCAGATTTTATCCGTTGATTATATCATAAGAAGATCAAACCCATTCTTTGCTATTGATTTCAACATCACCTTTTTGAAGCCTAAATCCCACGTTAGCCTTGATCCCTTAAGAATTGCCCACTCTTCGGTTTCAAAAGCACTACACTGCCCTATTTCATGAGTAAATCCAAGAATCCAGCAACCTCTGTGGTCTCTTATTACACCACCACACATTGTCTAGCGTTCACATTTGTCATAGCACCATCTACATTTAGCTTCACCCACCCATAATGAGGTAGTTTGCAAAATTGATAAGTTAGTTATTTGTTAAAAGTACGTGTTACCTTTAAAATATCTTTTTCAGTTATTCCTTTGATTCTAAATATAAGACCCACTTTATAATTCAAATATTTAAGATCAGATGGAGTATTTGCATTGAAATTAATTCTTAATGAAAACATTTTTAATATGTACAGCTAATGGTGATAATCTTAAAAAATAGATAAATTTGATAGATAAATTGAATAAAGGTCTTGTAGCTAGGATTAAAGTAAATAATCTAATTAGTTCTTATACGTAGGGCTGGAGGGATTATATGTGAGGGTATTTGCACATCACCAATTTAAGCAAAACGTAGAAATAGACTCTCTATTTCATCTTAATAGCTTCTGCATTCCAATCATCACAAAGCGTGCTAGGCCTCTGTTTCATCTGAGCCGCTTCTGCGTTTCAATTATGGCAAAGTGTGATGGGGGCTAAACACGCATATAATTACTTAACGGACTGGATACTATCAAGAAGCCACTAATTGGGATGAATGGATAGAGCACATATATTCATTCCAAAGAAATCAACCGCAAAATGACACACAAATGCGTGAAACAATAGTTTGTTTCACTTTACATAACACAATACATCATTCAGCCTATATTGTACAGAGCTTTTTGCTTTGTCCCAAAGCTTACTAATTTCCCACAACATAATGCGGTTCCATGTTTTCCTTGTTAGAGACTTTGAAGATGGAAGAGTCCCTCTCGCTTGACTTGGTCACTGGGGATATCTTTATGAAATCACTCGACTTCTTTGAAGGAGGAATTGGAGTCCCCACATGATGTGACAGCTCTCTTTGGTTCCCACAGAGAGTAAATATATTCTGAATTCTCAATAGTCTAGATGAAGCTGAGTCCTTGTCCTCTTCTTGATTGTGTTTGAAACAATGATCATTATCTTGTTTAGGACTTCTTCTAGGCAAGTTTGATGATGGAGTGAGCTCGAAATTCTGAACAGAACATACCCTCTTCTCCTCTATGATCTCTTTCTCCACTTCCTCATCTTGCACCCTCTCTTCATGATCCTTCTCTCCTTCTTCTTCTTCATCTTCATATACTGTGGTAAGACCATATCTTGAGGCAAAAACATCAGATTCTAACACCCCATTTAAAGAACTCAAGGGTTGACATGAAGAGAAGTTTTGACTTGTATTGTTATCAACCCTGCACATAACCAGAGGTTCTGGATCATCCATGTCCAGATCCATGGATTTAACCATCCCAGGGTCCTCCTCACTCTTGTATATACGCATTAGCCTCTTGGCAAACCCACTTGGTTCCATTTCTTTGGACTCATTTTCCTCACTATATCCTCCTCCATCTTTTGAACAACATAGCTGAAGCTCAATTTCTTCTAGTCTCTTCCTCAAAAGTTCAACTTCCTCCTGCTGCTGCAAAATCCTCTCTTCCATTCTCCTCCTTTCCAATTCCACAAACTTGTTGGCCATTCGTTGGCACTCCTCTAACTTCTTCTCCAACTCTTGTTTCAGAAGCTGAGTTCGTTCGAATACCTTCATGTTAATCTCTTCCTCACTTGGAGGATTCTCTTTGGGTTCCATGTTCTCAAGCTTAGCTCTCAGTACAGCAACCTCTTCTTCCTTCTTCATAAGCTTTTTGTGTGCCTCGTTTCGCTCCTTTTCTCTGGCCTTGTTCTCCATTTGGAGCTTCATGATGAATTCGTCCATTGCAGCAATTCTGGACCCCAAGATGACAGAAGAACATTCTTCATCCTTAACTGGGGTGAGAGGACCACGAACAATGCATTTTGCTTTAGCTCCATATTCAAGAGTAGAGATGGTCTTGTGGATCTCCTTAGGATCAGGACTTGCACACAGAATCATCAGAATTTTTGACTTATCATCCTCAAAGGAATCCTTCAAAGGGTTTTAAACAAGAAATATAGCAAACAATCCTGAGAGGTAAATTTGAGACATCCTTACAAGAATTCAGCAATTCGTTCAACTAAAAATGATCGAATTTTACCTGCAGAAGCATAGTAAGTTTACTGTCTCTGAAAGGAACGTGCGAATCACCATTGGCAATAGATTCAACCACCCTCTTTAGTGCTATATTACCTTGATTGATCTTTGCTGTCTATACTTGCATTGAAAGCATAATCAGTAGCAGGAAACTTTAAGACTCACACAAGGAAAAACATAGAAATGGAAAAGGATGTTACCTGCATTTTGGCTTCAAATCCAGTTTGACCAGCTTGCTCAATATTCTCTGATCCTGCCATATCTACAAGCATTAGTCTCCCTCCCACTGTAGGGACATCGAGGATTATCTGTTCACACAAGGAGTTATCTCAGTACCAACACCACGGATAGCAGATTAATTTCAGCACAATGGTTTTCTATATAGTAAAAACAATCATACCATGCAATGGCTTCTGGAACTCCTTTCATTACAAAGAGTGCTTTTAACAATCCTGCGCTTCTCTACCTTTTGAATTTCTTTTGAAATCTTTCCTGCTTCAGTTCCAGATATATAGGTTGCATTCTTTGCCTTTTTCCCCATCACTTCAAGTTTCACCTATGATTTCAGTTGCATCAACAAGAAAAGTGTTGGTAACTACCACCAAGCTAAGATCTAAGTCTCGTATAAAAGATCCAAGGATAAATATACAGATACTACGTTTGAAACAAATAATAGACCATCCATAGCAAATTTACCTTGGAAGCATTGCCTTTAGGCCAGCCCAGTCCTGCAAATCCTCCCCCTCCATTTGTGGACAAGAGATCATAAATCTCCTCGTTATAAATCTCCAAGACAGTGACTTGAACAAAATTTCCAAGGCCAGGATGTTCATCTCCCGTAGAATCAGAACCTTCGTCTCCATCTCCAAGAATGTCCCTCAGAGACCGATACACAATACCTGCCTGCTTTGAACATCCGAACATGGTGTGACTCTTGCCAGAACCCGTGGGTCCATACATCATAATAGTGCACTTCTCCCCCAACTTAACAGCCTTGATCCTCGATTCTACAAACTTCTTGTAAAAATCATCGAGGTCCTCGTCTTCAGACACAGAAACTCCATCAAGGGTGAAATCTCTGTACCCAAAATCAGCCCTAACCCGGATCGATTGCGAGTTCGAATTGATCTGCAAAACCGATAAAGGCTTGTCTTTCCGATCTGGGTAGTCACGGATTCTCGCTATGACCTCGACTGGGTGCTCTGAAGGGGCCTCCTTGGCAGCCGAGTTCGGATTCGGAGTTTGGTGACCTTTCGCACCATTGAAATTCAGACGATGCCTAGATTGAGGGGTTTTTGACTGGGTTGGGTGAATAGGTTTCGAAGAAGGCGTAGGAGCCATGAGTGTGAAGAATTACCCGAAAGAAAACGAAGTTGTTTTATCTCGTTTGAACTGGAAGAAAACGAATTAAAGATTGAATCTTTAGCCTTGGATCTGTAATCCACAGGAGAGAAAGAATGAGAGAGTGCGATAACGTCAGATTGGACGACGAGACGGCGAGAGATTTCAGAAACAGCTGGAAGGAAAGAAAGAAGAAAATGAATAATGAAAATGAGACTGGAATTCATACGAGTTTTGAAGTTCTGAACCAAAATGTAGCCGTTACAACTCTAACGTCTATATCGCTATTTATATTACTCGCTTCCAAGGTGGGGGTGCCGCACGGAATTCTTATGATTAAGCCGCGATTTTAAATAATTTTTTTTTAGTGTGTTTGGATTTTGAAAAATAACTTAGGGAGAAAAATTGATAAAGATGATTTTAGAGAATAGATTCCAAAAAAAAAAAAGTGATTTTGATAAAATGAAAGTGTTTGGATATTATGATGGAAATCACTTTTTTGCATGGTCAAATTACTAAAAAGAATATTAACTTTTGTGATAATTATATATAAAGGATAAAATCATATTTTATGTATTATTTAATATTAAATTTCATAATAAATACCAAAAATAAATGAAATTTGTCTACAAAATTAAAATTATAATATTAGTCAATTATGTAACATAAAAAAATAGATCAAACATATATATATATATATTAATAAGTTGTATAATAAAAAATCATTTATAAATAGTAAGTATCTAAATAATATTTCCTCCGGTACTAATTATAAGACAAAGTTGACTTTTTTTGTAGAAATTAAGGAAGCTAATTAAATTACTTTAGAGTATTTATATTTTTATTATTTTCTCTAAACTAATTAGTTTGACTAATAAACTAATATATAATCTAAGGATATATAACATATGATATGATTAAATAACTTATTTAGCTTTCTTAATCTCTCCAAAAAAAGTCAATTTTGTGTTATATTTAAGACCAGAAGTAGTATCTTTTATATTGAAATACATAATTTATTCTATAATTAAATGTTTGATGGTTAAAAAATAGAACCTTAAACAAATAAGAGTGATGTTTTCATAATAAAATTGACAAAATTTAACTAAGGTCTTTATACCCATATAGGTTTTTTTGTGCTAATACAAATTTGTATCCATATTCGATTAGAAACAATCTCCCACAAAACACCAAATACAAGTTCATGGTAGGGATACAATTACATTTCACTGATTATCAATAATAGGGTACGTCAAAATAGAGAAACATTACATGACTAATACTCTTGTGTATAATAAATGATTTGATCTCTATGGAATCACAAAGAGAAGCCATGTCAGACGAAGATGCAATTGATGAAGGTATTGTTGAAAATTCTAGAGCATCATTGTCATCGTCATCACACAAAATACCATCTTGTTCATGGTGTTGGAAGTCAGGATCAAAAATAGATGTTTTTTGAATGAAATTGTGTATAATCATCGTCACACAAACAATTTTAACTTGTGTTGGAAAGCTATAGCTACGCATTCTCTGTAAGATTTCAAATTTATTCTTCCAAACCCCAAATGTTCTTTCTATTGTGCACCTAAAACTTGAATGGAAGTAATTGAAGGTTTTATTGTCATTTTCAAGCCTAGATGACCTCTAAAACTTAGGGAGATGATAATGCTCACATATGTATGGACCAAGATATCCAGTCAGGGTTGGACAGCTAGCATCCACCAAATAATGTTTATTTGTACGAAATAATAGGCTTAATGGCAATACATGTCTTTATAGTTAACAATAATTAAATTGTAGAAATGATAAGCATACCTTTAGGTGGATGGGGAAAATTCATTGACGGAGTTGTCAGGGCATGATCAAATATGTGAGCATTGTAACACGCCAAATTTTATTCACCAAAAATATATTGTAATTATTTGAATAATTCAATTAATGGTGAATATTCATGAATTTGGATCTTGTGAATTTTGGAAATATTCATATTCATAAGGAAATGGCCAAATTAATTCAAAAATTGAATTAAATTACAAAGGGGATAGTAAAATCATAATTTTGCCAATTTAGCCCAAGATTAATTATTTTCCAATTAATTTGAGTTAACTCCAATTAAACAAGGAAAATACAAGAAAATGCATAATGAGATTATTCTTGGTGGAATAAATCAAGAATTGAGAAATTAAGGGGGGATTATACATAAAATCAATTGTGTGAATTATGGAATTGTGCAAAACAATTTTCTCTCCTCTTCCTCTCTAATTTTCGTCCAACATGAAAGAAAGAAGGGAAAAAATTAATTGATGCATGATCACATGTGATAAATAGAGGGAAATCATGACCAAGATTGAATACACACAAAATGGAGTGGTGATAGAGTGCATGAGGATAGAAGCTTGAGTGAAGAAATAAGCAACATAATTGCATGGTGGAGTGCACATTTTGACTTAGTTGGAGGAATGATGGAATACTTGAGTGATTGGAAGAGGACACACATGATGACATGTAAGAAGCTAACTTGTCTTGTAAGAGAGGATGAGAGGGATGGATTTTTGAAGGAAGAAAAGGAAGAAATTGATTCAAATTGATGGCAAGACAAGGGAGTAATTGTGAAGGGAAGGGAATGGTGACAAGTGTCACAACTTGGGCCCTTGATGGAATTAATGGTTAGGAAGGAAGAAGACCAATTTATTAAACACAAACTCCTTCCTCTTTCATGTACACTTCACACACAAGTCATAGGAAAAAGGAAGAGAGAGTGATTTTGTGAAGCTTGAGATTAGAGAGAAGGAAGAAGAAGAGGTCAAGGTAAGGTGGTTCCTTTGGTTTTTTTTTATGGCATTTCCTTAGATTTTTCTCTAAACTCTTGTTTCTCATGAATCTATGGTGGTGAAGATACACTTTGAGATCAAGAAGAGAAGGAGGAGGAGCTTAGATTAAGAGGAAATCAAGTAGCCAAAGAGGGTAACTTCATGATCTTACCTTCTTGAGTTGTTGTTGATAATTATTGTTTGATTTTTATGATTTTTGAGTTGAGTTGTAAAATTAGAAAAGCCATAACCCTAAGGGTTTATGCTGCCCAAAATCCTTTAAATCATGATTATGAAGTGTTTAAATGAGTTAATCAAGGGTTAGAAGTGAAAAAGTACAAGTTTTGGAAACTAGAACACAAAACCTCATTTTTCCATTTTTTCCCTAATATTTCGGCCAAAACCAGAACTGGTAGCAGGAGTTGAATTTTCATGAAATAAATGGTTCCATTGGACTTAGTGGGAAAAAATAGGCGGGGTTACAGTTGGGCACTTTTTCAGTAGAGGCCGAAAAAGCATAATTACGAAAACGCCACTGAAATCACTAAATAGGGGCTGTCAAGGGTATTTTCATAATTTGACTGTGAATTTGGCGATTTCGAGCCCGGAAATGGATTCCTTGGGTGAAAATAAGTTAGAATAGCTTTAGTCAAAATTTTGGAAAAACGTGCCATCAAGCCGGGTACGGGGGGCCGAGCCGGGTTCCCGGGGGCATTTTTGTAAATTTTCACCATAGACTAATATAACCACAATAAACACTATGGAATATTCTAAAATGATACTTGGATAGGTTATGACCTATTTCTGGTACATTTAATATTTTAGGACCGAGTCGGACGCCGGGACAGCACGCTTTACGAGACACTATTAAATAGGGGATATCAAAGCTTTGAGGTAGGGACATTATCCTTCATACACTATGCCATAAGTTATGTGATTGTGTGGATGCCATTGTTTTGTAAATGCACTTTATTAATTAACATGATTTTCCTAGAGAGAGGCTGTTAGTGCCAGAGGTGCACTTACACCGGGAGTTGGCAGAAGTCCAACCGATGTAGATTATGGGGCTGGGCCCTACTTATGTATACATGATGATGATGTGTTTATATTGTTCATTAATTTGTGCATACATTGGCGCATGTCATATTTACTTTTCGCATTTTCTATGAACGATATTATATCTCTACGGAGATTCTTCGGAATCTCACCCTATTTTTAAATAAACACCTCAGCGGGTACCAGTAGGCAAAAGGGCAAAGACGTTGACGCCGAAAAGTGAGTGGAACGTGTCTCGAGGCGAGGATATGAACGTGGTTATGCTTTAGTCTATGCCTTAATATTTTGGATAATTTGTAAATATTAAAACTTCCGCTGTATTTT
The DNA here is from genome assembly GCA_963855925.1 of Inga laurina. NCBI lineage: Eukaryota > Viridiplantae > Streptophyta > Magnoliopsida > Fabales > Fabaceae > Inga > Inga laurina. Next base: position 57,840,257 of record OY979709.1, read on the forward strand.
CTGTTTCCGTCGGCGAACAATATCGGAATTGTAAACGAATATTTTTATCAGTATAATTGTACTTTTCTGTATGCCCATTGAATTTTGTCTTTATTACTCTTCGATTATCAAAATGGAAATGGGTGTTGACAAGCATCATGTGTAGTACCTTCCCATTCAACCAGTATAAAGGTAAAACATATGTCTCAATCACAAACCGCCATCACATTTTGCGATGCAAATCCTTTTCTTCCAATATATTTTGTTTTCTCTCTTGTTTTGACCTTGCATGAAATGTGTGTGCCATCAATTGCTCCAATAACATTTTTAAAAAAAGGCCAATATCTATGCCTGAGGCGTATCTTTGAGTGAATGTTCTCAAATTTAGAATCTTGTGGTTTGATGTTAGACATTACAAGACTACAACATGCTTTTAAGATAGTATACAGAGCCCTATGAATTGTCTCTCCGGAGTGCTGAAATATTTCTTGTTGCAGCATACTCAATGCCACATGTCCAACGGTGGTGAAAAAAAATTGCAACCATTTCATGTATACCTACATTTCTAGTTTCTCTCAAACTATGTCGTTGCAATTCAAAGCAGAGTTCATGAAAGACATGTTGTTCTATTCTAAACATGTCATAACGACAAACAAAATTACCACGTAAGACATCACGCACCCATGCAGCACCTATATACTCACTAGTGTGTCGATATTCTTTACATAAATATAGCCAAGCATATGCACCAACATATGCCGCCACCTTTCGGACTCTTTGTTACTGCCACTTCCTATACTTTGCAATAGTTTTCAATTTGATATTCATAGTTGCTTTTTCCTGTGGACATATACTTAAATTTATAAATGGTAATGACAACAATTATATAGTCAAAATATGCACATACATAACATAAAATGGTAAAGCAATAACATGACATTGAGAAACAAGTTAGTGATGTCCTGCGGAAACATAATTCATACTAAAAAGGCAAATATAGCAGTCATGACCTACATAGTAACATCATTCCTAATACATTTCATTTATATCCATAAAAATCATGCCTAAGAAACACCAGAAGTTTGTCCCTCATATCCTTCACTACTGCATACATTTCCCTTGCAAGTGGTGGTTCATAAGGAGGTGGACACATCGTGCATAAAATTCATTATCAAAGATAACTTCAGGAACTTGATTCAGGTGACTCATGACTCCTACTATTGATATCTCATAAGCACGTGCTTTTGTAGCCATCCTTTTGGCACGTGCTTCTGCAACCATCCTAGCAACCCATGCTTCTGCCGCAATCCTATCGGCATGTACAGCTTCTGCATTAATGTCATTCGCATAAGCTATCCTACTGAGGGCTTCTATTATTTTTGCTAAGGTAGGCCCTTTCTTTTTTATTGCATCACCCTTCTTCCTTACCCCCAATGAGCTAGTTATTCTATAACCGCTACTTGTGTTGTCTCCACCATTGGTTCCCTTCCCTTTCTCATTGTTCCCTCAACTTCCTCCACTATTGTTATTGAAACTAAACGAATTCAACTTCCCACTTAACCTAATTGTTGACCATAACACTTCACTATCTCTCGAACCTTCTTGCACATCATATTCAGGCATGCCATCGGTAGGGAGTGACATGGATGATGGTGCCCGATGATATGTTCCCATGGCCGCCACACTTGAAAACAATTGGGTTAATTCTCCTAGGAATTGGAGTTTTTTATTCCTGAATTTGTCATAACCTGAAACTTCCTGTACATTCATCACCAAAGTTATTACATAATATATAAAAGCACGATACGGGGAAATAAATATGTGCGCTCATATAAGTTAATTACTAACCATTATTTTCTTCTCCCACCAATCATCATCAGCAATAATAGTGTTCTTGTCGTTATCCCATCCAACGCCCATCTCATGTAACAACCTATCCCACAGCTACCAATCCTTCCGTAAGGCATCATATTTGTTTTTAAATTGGCCCTTCTCATACGCTCTGCCAGTCTTTGCAGTGAAGCCATCAGAAATATCTTTCCATCCATTTTTGACGAAGCTAGTGCATTTCCTTGTTCCTTTTTGAGCTTGTTCTAGGCACAAGTCAATGAAAACTTTTATGCTTTTTATATCCCAAGAAGCTTTAATCTTATCCTGATTCATTATGCTACTAGCTTGGATGTTCCCACAATTAAGTGATTTGAAACAAATGGTACAAATAAATTTTGAATCACTGAATTTTCCCCCCACTCATCTTGCATACATTCAGAATTCGATACTCATTTTTATTTTTCATCTTTTTAGTAATTATCACCAACAATATCAGCTTCTGAACTAGGCCACATGGAAATCTCAAAACATCTAAGCTCAGCAAACCACATACCACACACAAAGCAAGAGCATAGACCACATAGCAATGACATGGATTACAGACCAAATACCAAGCACCACAAACTAGAGAGTCTAAATGCAACTCTTTTTCTTATAATTCCTCCATTTAAGTTTTAAAATCTCCATTGAATTATTCATCAAACATCCAGCAAAGTCATTTTGTTTCAACAAAACTACACCCCTAAATTTCAGATGATATTCTATTTAGCCAATAAAGGACCAAATATCCAACAAATACTAGCAAAAGCATCTAATCCCAAGCACCAAAACTAATCATGAACACAGGACGAAGAAAAGAAAAATGTGAGAAGCTCATTAAGCAACACTAAGCACCAAAACCAAAGCACCTCAGACCAGAGAGTGAGAATAGCTTACCACCACCGGCCACTAGTCGAATCTGCAACCCTTCTACAAACGTAGAGAATGGAGCTATGATGACACACACAAGCAAAGAAAGGAGCTACGACCACATACCACAGACCACAAACGCAGAGTAGCACGACGTCGTCGGTGTGATTTCTGTCTCAACCCAACGTCACTACCAGCACCGCCGTCTCCAATCTACAACCAAAGGACTTTTGAAATGGGGAAGAGAAGAGAGAGATGTCAGTTTATCAAAGCATTTATCCAATTGGCAGACAGACTCACCAGCGGCAACTGTGACACTTCACCTTGTCCAATCGCCAATAAACCACCACCTTCTCAGGATCGACCGACGATATTTGACGTCCACAGCTTTGAAAGAGCAATGGTCATAGTATAGGTGAGTATCCACCGACAGCTTCAAAGATCATCGACAGCATCCACTTGGCCGTCTGCGCTTTCCGATCGCCGATTACCACCACATACCTCCTTCTCCGGATCGGCTAAAATGAAGGCCACCGCTTTCGCGCAGGAGCTCACCACTTGAGAAGACAAGAGAGAGAAAAGGGATAGGGAAGAGGAAAGAGGAAAGAGGAAAAGTATATGACATTATAATTATAATTAGGGTGGATTTGGATTAGTTTTTTTTAATAGTTTTTATGACTTATGAGGTAAATGTGTGAGAGGAGTTTTGTATCGGATTGCGTAAACCATGATTTGAAGGTTTGCCAAACACACACCTCTCATTATTCGCCCAACAACCATTCTAGAAAGAGAAAAGGGGTAGCAAAATAATTTGATCCAAAACCTTCTTTTTGGGGAAAAACGGGATTATGGCATTTTAAAGAGTGTTTCAAAATGTTTGGATTAGTTTTTTAGAATAGTTTTTACAATTTATGAGGTAAGTATATGAGAGAAGTTTTGTTTCAAGCTGCGCAAACCTAGATTTAACAAATTGCCAAACACTCATTTTATCTAATTATTTTCAAAACCACGGTTTCCTTCAAAAAAAAATACTTTTGTATGTTTATCCAACACTCACTTAACATGGCTGCACCCCATTTTCCTTGCCACAAATTCCTCCCCCCCCCCCCCCAACCATTTCACAAGTTCTAACACTATTACTCCCACCTGAAATTAGTATACTACAATGATTTATTCTAAAAGATATTTTTAAATCCTTTTTATAAGACATTTTGATTTAATGGGCTAAGGTGCAAAATTATTCAGGATCCTTTAACTGAGAAGTAATATAGTCTTGGAAGTTTTTTCAAGTTCAATGTCATCCCGAAAGTTTCAAAACGTAACAATGTTATCACATACCGCTAAAAAACTAACATTACCGTTAAAAAAATTGATGTTGACTGATAACTTTTTAACGGGAGGGGATGATATTGCTCCATTTTAACACCTCCAAGGCAATATTAGACCTAAAAAACTTCTAAAGTAACATTACTCTTCAACAAAAACTTTCAGTATAAATTTACATCTTAACCCTTGATTTAATAGTTTCAATAAGTATTAAATATTTTTGTTCATATATGCTCATATTTAACAAGGTAGGGAGAGAGTAAAAATTAATAAGAGTAATATTATAAATTATTTGAAATTTATAACATTTATATTTTTACCTGTTTTTATTTGTACATGTGAATTAGTTAAAAAAACTCTCATAAAAATGGGCAACACGAAGCGTATGGTTATTTTTAATTTTTTACCTTTCCTTTGAACTTTTTTTATTGGACACCTTTTCTTATATTGTGGACCAAGTTTTAAACAAGTCATATGGATCAGATCTCAAGAATATTCATAAATTTTTATGTTTTATATTAATATACTACTATCAATATTAATAATATTGATATATAGATTATTATTTGAATTTTAAATTCAGTTCACGTAGGCAATCAATATTAGAGTTCTGGTCCCAATGGTTAACCATGGAATCATGCGATGCCAAACTGAAAGTTTAAAGTATCTTTAATCAACTTTTTGAAGTTTAGATGAATTAATAACATAATTCTCTCTCTGAAATGTTATTCAAAGACTAAAATATTTAATATTGCATAAATGTGAGTTTTTTTATTCAAAATTTCTTTTGTTCTGAGTTCCATAAAAAATCATGGATTTTTTTATTGTTGCGTCCCTATAATTTGCACAATGTAGTAAAAATATACAAGTCTTGAATCAAGAACTTCCCTAGGGAAATGCGATCACTAGAAGGCCAAGATGCAGGAATAATAGCAATATGGCTTTTGGTAACAGAATAGGAGTTACTAGTACACGAGGGCCTACTAGTGACGTTCCCTTAAAGCTTATAATCTTACGATTAAACAGAATATAACGCCCTTGAAGATACATTATAATGTCTATTTGACAAGATGTAAGAATAGAAAACGACAAAATGATTAACATGGTCAATATTACGGTGTCAAATGCTTCCCGAGTTTAGCAGGGACAATGTATCATACTCCAGGAAATCATGAGATCACAAAGACCCTTAGCTCGCTTCTATCTCCTCTAGTAATGCGGGTAGCTGAATCAAGATACGTAACTTCAAATTCACCACTTCCAGTATTAGATGGAGGCCTAAATTGATCAGGAATTCGAGGTATATCCAATGGTGGCAATTGCGATAAGTTCCCGGCTGCCTTCAAAGTGGTTTTTTCAAAATTTATTTTTATCTTTGATGATCCTGCAGTTATAAGAAACATCCATAGGCAGAATCAGATACTGGAAGATGGTCATTTCTGGCAAATAACAATTGTGCAAAATACTGCAGAAAAAGATAGGCATAGATTATTATAACCGCAGAAGACACAAAACGATAATAAACCAACCTAGGAGTTCGAATTTATGAGCTAACGTGGCTGTTACTTCCGCGGGTGGAAGGGGCCATGGAGCACCCAGTTGAAGCTCCACTATATTATCAAAATCCTTGCTCAGGATATCAATTCGTTGAAAAACCTGCCAGCAAAGTAAAATATACGTTTGGTAGAATTAATCATTGATGGGGAATTCTAGAGCAGAAGCAAATTAAACAAACAACTGAACAAGCAATATCGTTGCTCAGACTCAGCTGTATGTCCAGATTGATACATGCCTTGCAGAAGAAAATGGCTCAATAGCCATCAGAAGTAAGAGAAAATATAATAGAAACTCAAGGTCATTTATAGCTTAGCGTTATTATAATTAAGGGAACATGCCATAGGGCCAAAAATGAATTACCAGAGTAACATTTATGTTAAGGGTACCTGACCAAGAGTTATAGGAAGAAGTCTTCCGGTTGGAAGGCCAGGACGGCTCCCACCAAGGGTACGAGACGAGAAGGCACTGCTATAAATCAGTTTCCACCTCCCTTGCAATTTATCGAGATCAACTGTCAGATCTACCAGTCCTCCAGCACCTTCAAGTTCCTTAGCTGCATCATCTGCCTTACGTAGATCATCTTCATTAGCAGCAAGACCTCTATTTAGCCCAGAAACAGCACTCTGCATTAATAAAGACAAGTCTTGGTACAAAAAAATAAAAAGAATAACAATAAAAATCAGAGTATTGAGTAGAGCATCATCTTTACAAGCGCCCAGGCATTAGGAAATTATGCAGGGCCTTCGCAGTATGAGCAATATTTTTTATTGCATTTGAACCACTAATGTCAACATATCAGTATCCACCATAGGCCAAACTACAACCAGAGATAACATTATGCTCCATAGGCATATGAATTAAGTCTATTTAGTCCCTCCAGTTTTATCAGCGTCCTAATAGAAACTCCCCACAAGGTCTGTTCTCATTTTGGCATGTTGCAATTGCAGGAACCTGAAACACATCATATTAAAGAATGGAACTAAAATATATCATAATCTCTCGTCTCCAAACTCAGTTCAGCATCCTATTGGCTTCAGTTGCACATGAAATTCATCAGTTTATTATCATACCATCATCATGCATAAGGACTACAGCTTACAGCGAAACAAGATTGAGCCCTATCAGTGCAAAGTAGCAGCCATATCAACTGAATAGCAAAATTCCTAGTTTAAATGTTTAATTACAAACGCCCCAATTCCAAGTCTGTAGCTTCCAAATTGCTCAATCAACAGAAATTTCAAAATGTTTCAGATTCTCCAGAGGGCTCAGTTTAATAACATCATTCATCTCAAAGGAGGAAAAGTTAAAGAAAGCCGATAACACCAAAATCAAGAAACAGGCATTTGCGCAACTATGCGAACAAGCTAGTACTATATCGAACCGATCGAAGTTGATGGAAAGATGCGAATGGAAGCGAAAAAGGGAATCTAGAGCCGATGGAAGCTGCACCAATTTTATAGTGGAGGAAAGAAACCCACCAGTAATTTGAGCTTCAGAGACGCGACGAGATCTCCGGGCGGGCCTCCGTTTCCGGGAGGCGGAGGCGGAGGAGGGTCAACGACAGAGACTTGGTCCACAGCCAAATTCAGAACAAGGCTTCGCTTGCGGCGGCTCTGGGAATGTCGCCACAGAGAAGATTGGAGAACGCCATTCGTGTTGCAGGGAATTAAATCCCTGACAGGGGAAGAGGAAGATGTTAAGCGGTGAGAAATTGAAGTGGGATATTGAGGAACAAGAGCCAGGGAAGGCAGGGCCATGCAGGAGATGGTTGTTAACCAACGGTTGGGAATCGAAAGAGGAGAGTGAAGCCGGAGGTGGAAGAATATTAGTGGTGGCGTTGAGATTTTCGTAGGACGTTCCAGGTGTGAAGTGAGAGGGAGGCACTGACTGATGAAGAAGGAAAGCGACAAGGATGAAGACCCATTCGAAGTTTTATAGAGCGCCACGCAATGCTCGCAATCCCTCCTCGTCTCATCGTAGATTTTTTTTTTTTGGTTGCCCGAAAATAAAAATTATCGGATCGGGGCCTTTATTCCAAACTCCATTGCCATAAATAGATGAGAGGGCCGTTTGATTGGACCTTTTTTGTCTGCGTTTGGGTATCTTTCTATTAGAGATGCTTTTATCCGAAATGGTGTGAAATAAATACTCCCCCAATAAGTATAAAAAAAAAAAAAAATACTCCCCCAATACTTAATATCCTGTATAAGATATATTTAAAAAGTTGATTTTTATTCTAAATATAAGACATAATTTTTATATTTATCAATTCTTATCTAATTTATCCCTGTTAATACTCGCTCAATAATAGTCAAGAAAGATAGAAAATAAGGGAATTAAGGAAGAGGACTGAGGTGGTTTAAAAAATAAGTATCATGTTAATAAACTTAATTAACCTCCTTGATCTAATCAAATTAAGTAAATATGTCTTATATTATTGACCCAAAGAAGCACTAAATATAGACATTGCTCTTAGTAGAGATTTGAACCTCAATTCACTACAAAGAATACAAGTAACAGACATTATTGCACATTTTTTCGGTAATCTTTATTTGCATGGCTTAAATGCTTTTTTGGTAATTACATGCTTTGAAGAGGGTTCAGGTGCATATTTCTTTTACAGAGAATGTTTGTTCCTCTCCGCACTGTGCTCGGGATCCCCCACCTTTGGGATGGGTTATGCTTAGGGTGTGTTTGGTTTGAGGGAAGAGGAGGGGGGGAGGGGAGTTAAATTATCTTTTTGGGTTGAAGGTATTTAAATTTTGGGGGAATCTAAAATTTAAAAGGAATGAGAGAATAAATTTTGAGCTGGAATCCAAAATTTAAAAGAAATGAGAGGACAAATGTTAGATTTCTTAAACCCAAAATTGTAATTTCCACCCATTCCCTCCCCTCCTTACGCTCCTCTCCCCACAAACCAATTGGTCTAAGGGGGGAGGGAAAGAGAGGGAAAAAATTTTTGAGTTGAATTTAAAAAAATTAGAGAAGTGGGGTTAAAAATTTTTAATTAATTTTTCTTAGTCTTTTATCTTATGTATTTTCTTTATTAAAATTTTATTACCCCACTTCTTCAATCTTTTAAAATTCAACTCATAAAAATTTTCTCTCCTCTCCCTTCCCCTCCAAATCCCTCACACCAAACAAACCCTTAGGGCTTGTTTGGTCTGAGGGGAGGGGAGGGAAAGTAGGCAGAGGGAAAATTTTGTTAAGTTGAATTTAAAAAAATTAGAGAAGTGGGGTTAAAAATTTTTAATTAATTTTTCTTACTCTTTTATCTTATATATTATCTTTATTAAAATTTTATTACCTCACTTCTTTAATCTTTTAAAATTCAACTTATAAAAATTTTCCCTCCCCTCCCTTTCCCTCCAAATCCCTCACACCAAACAGACCCTTAGAGTGTGTTTGATGTGAGGTGGGAGTGTGTTAGAGAAGTGGAGGATTTTTTTTTTGTTGGATTTAAAAATATTAAAGTAGTGGGATTAAAAAAAATTTAATTAATTTTTCTCATTTTTTTATTTTATATATTTTATTTATTAAAATTTATAATCTCACTCCTTCAAAATTTTTAGAGTAAAATACTCTAGCAAACCCTCTATTTTACTTTAATTATATAGACCTCTCATCTATTTTGAAAATCCATATAGACCTCCCTTAATATTAAAATGTATATTATACAAAGCTCCCTTATATTTTAAGATTCTATTTCCATCCCTCAAATAGTTAGTTGATCATTAAGTTTCACTTTAAGACTTTTATTTTACCAAAATGCCCCTTTTTAACATTAGAATTACTTTTATATATATATGGAACAAAAAAATTTATACCACCAAATTTTTATTCTAATAAGTTTTTTAACTTGCTACTATATTAAAACTTTATTAATTTTGAGATTATAGAATTTATAATTTTAATTTTTCACCATGTTTATTTCTTTATTTTTAGTTTCTTAAATGACTAAAAATATATATTATGCACACTTTTTCTATAAAATATGATAATTTATATAGGTTTGAAAAATTGTATAAGTCATTTAAATTTAAATTTTCATATTTTTTCTATAAAAATTTAAAAAAATACTCAAAATTTTTAAATTTTGTGATATTTACAAGTTGTCAATTAAAATTTGGATTTAGTATTATGGCTAAATTAGTAAATACCTTTTATTTTTATATAAATTGTAATTAAACATATATTTTTAGAATATTGTTAACGAAGTTAACGGTTTGGACTTAAAATATATGTTTTTAAAATGGAGGGGAAATATGTGTAATTAAGGTAAAATAGAAGGTTGGTTAGGGTATTTTACTCTTAAAATTAATATAAGTTGTATAATATCTTAAATTTACATTTTTTTGCCGTATTAATTTTACATTAATAATAGCATATGATGAGTAAAAATATGCCTTTTAAATATGTTTTCGATCAGGGTCTCCTGGCAAAAATTAAACAAAGAAAGAAATATGTTTTTAGTCATTTAAAAAAAAACTAAATAAATAAGTTTCAATAAATATGATGAGAAATAAAACAATTAAAGTTTTATAATAAACTAAAAATTAATAAATTTTATAATCTATTGGAAATTTTGAACATATATGTATTAGAATTATTTTTTTAATTGTATAAAAATTATTTTTAGGAAAATATAAATGTTTATTCATATGTTGAAATAGAGGTATTTTGGTCAACGTAAAATTTTAATAGTCAAATTTAATGATCAACAAAAAGTTGGATTGATGAAAATGGAATCTCAACTATGTATAGAATTTGCTATAACATGTATTTTAATTTTAAAGGAGATTTATATACATTTTTAAAATAGAGGAAATGTTTCTGTAATTTAGGTAAAATAGAGGGGTAGTTCATATATTTTACTCAAAATTTTAAATTCAGTTTTTTAAAATTTTCCCTCCCCTTTCCACCCTCCAAATCCTCAGACCAAACAGTCCCTTAGTGCCTGTTTGGTTCGAAGAGAGGGAATAGAAAGGGTAAATGGTTACTTTGTTTGTTTTGGTTGGTGAGGAAGAGATGAGTGATTTTTAATGATCTCTTGCTTAGTTTAAGATGGGATGGAAGGAGGGAAATTATAGCAATTTACTATTCTACTATAACATGTTTGATTATTTTTTTATTTATATGCTATATAAATTAATTTACATCTTATCTAATTAATATAATAACATTTTTATTTGTAATTAATATAATAGTATATATTTTGTTTTAGATTAATTGTATAATAATATATTTTTAAAAATATATTGTTTTAAATTTAATAAAAATAATATATTTTTTATTATAATTATATTTTTATTTAAAACCATATTAGCATATTTTATAATTATAATGTTTTATATTTAAGAAAATTTATTTTTTTATTTTAAATAAATTTTATAGTAATATTTTTTATTTGTAAAAATATAATTTTTAAAATTTTATTTCATATTAATATTTTTTAATGGTAAAATATATTTTTATTTAAATTAATTTAATAATATTATTTATTATAATAATATTTTTTGTTTAAAATTTTTTGAGCATATGTTATAATTATAATAATTTTTTATTTATAAATATATACTTTTTATATTAAATTATTTTTTAATAATATATTTTAAATTAAAATAATTTTTGTATAATAATATTTTTCATCATTGACATTATTAGAATATTACATAAGTTATAAAAATAACGTGGTCCAAAATTTTGGCTACCCTCCAGAACCCTCAATTTCAAGGGAAGCCAGAATAAGAGATGGAAACTTTAGGCCCTGTTTGGTATGAAGCACTGAGAGGTAGGGATTGGGTTTGGATCAGGGTTATGGTCGAAATATATTGTTTGGTATGAGGGATTATGAATAACTAGGGATTGGGAGTACTACGAAAGTGAAATTGCTGCAAAGCCACCTCCCCTGGTATTGCATTTTCAATCCTAGGATTGCAAAATTGTAGAGACAAAAATATCCTCAATTAAAATATTTTTTTGGACAAAAATAATCCCCTAATTTTAACCTAGAATCCATCCCTCTCACATAATAACGCACTCTTTCTCTTTTTTTCTCGCCAATGACATAATCGCTCATCTAGAGAAACCATCGTCATTCTCGATCAACAAAAACAATAACTATGCAGATTCAGAGTCAGTGTGCACAGACGCAGATCTTAGAAGGTCACAAATTTAAATTCTGAACGTGACCTGGAAGTAAATACCTGGGGAAGTTTTTGATTTATAACAATTTTCAATTTGCATAAAATATAGATTAAGCGGACATCCTTTTCATATCAATTAATTCAGGGGAAACCCCATTTATACTTTAATTACAATAGTTGAAATGTCTACTAAATTGCAATCCAAGGAAAGAAAAAAGGATATGTGATCAGTATCAGTTGGCATTGATGGAAACGCAGAAAAAATTTGTTCTCGTTTAAAACACTAATAAAAGCGTTCTGTTTAAATAATAAAAAAACATAGAAATCCTTCAAATTATAAGCACTTACAAGGAATGTAATTGATTTTTCACTTTCCCAATTTATTGATTTTTCACTTTCCCGGTTTTTTCTGTAGATTCTGAATGTGACAGTTCAAACCAGAGAGAGATGGTTATCTGTAGTTCCTCTACGACAGAAGGTGAAGGCAGAGTTTGGATCTAAGCTGTAGACTAAGTTTGGGATTTAGGGTATGGGTATTTGGGTCTTTTTATAATTAGTGGCTATTTATTAAAGAAGATTAATGAAATTATTCCCTCCAACTATTACTTCATACCAAACATATTTTTAAAGCATCAATCATAGTCTCAATGCCAATCCCAGACTCAATCCCAATCCATTAAAATTCAATACCACGTACCAAACAGAGCCTTAGGGTCTCATCCCCTCAAAATTTTCAAACCAGATGAGGTAAAGAGCTAATTTTTCCTCCCTTTCTAGCCCCTCGTCCAACCAAAGAGGCCCTTAACGATTATGATGTTGTAACCTCTTCCGATAAGGCAGATTGTGGCAAAGCTATTAAAGACCACAATGGCACAATGGCATGGCAGGTGGAAAGTGGGTTTTAGAATGTGTTTGGATTCACTTAAAAAAATCAATTTTTAACCTAAACATAGGTTTTCATAAAAAATATCCAAACACTCATAGATTTTCAAATAATCCATTTTGAGCTCAAACCATGGTTTTGGACCCCAAAACCATTGTTTGGGCATATTTTTTTTTTTGCTTTTTGCACTTTGTGGGCCCCACCTCTCACTCTCATTGGTTTTTTTTTGTTTGTGGGTCCCACGTCACACTCCCTCTCACTCTCATTGGTTCTTTTTCTATTTGTGGGTCCCACATCACACACTCTTTATCTATAATCTCCTCATAATCTATTCTTAAAAAACTAATCCAAACACACTCAGCGCCTGTTTGGATTAGCAGTGGAGAATGAGCTTTTTTTTTTGTATATGGGCTTTTGGAAAAGTCATATAGAAAAAAAAAGTTTTGTAGATGTGATTTGTGTTTGGATTGGCGGTGTCAAAAGTGACTTTTTTTTCCATTAAAGTTGAGAGAAGTAACTTGGATGAGCTTCTCATAAAAGCTCTATTTGTTTCATAAGCCCAGCCATCCCAAAAGCTTTCCCAAACATATCAAATGAGCTTTTAAAGCTTTTAACCCCCAGATGAGCCTTTTTTGGACCCAAACGGGTTTCCAAACAAACCCTTATTCATTTACTTTAAACACGTAGCGTGCAGGCAGAGAAATGGCCGTTCTTTAAAAATCTTACTATTGCAACGAATTACTATTACACAGTGGTTAGACTAAAGTTTGTAGCCTAATGTTCTAGCAAATTCATAAAAAAACAATTTGCATGTAGATTATGCAAATTTCTCATATAATATGTCAGATGAATTCTACAAGTATTAACATGTTTAACACACTGAAAAAACATAAAAAAAGCAATTTGCATGTAGATGGAATTTTTGAGTTTTGAACGTTTGATACATGAATACTTGATTTAGTGATGGATCAGTTAGACTATAAAATAGATAAATTAAGTTTGAATCCCACACTATTCTAAGAAATGTCTTGATCGCAACATCTTAATTTAAATAAATTGGTTATTCATATACCTGCCAATAAAATTTAAGAAAATCCCGGACAAAGCCTTACAAAAAGAACACGAGAGTTGTGAGAGATTTCAAGCTCCTTTTTATTTTTAATCCTCTCCCCTCCCTCTTTCTTGTTGGGTCTTTTGCTCAGTTTCCATTATGTTTTTTTTTTTTGGGGCCAATCCAGCTCCCAATTTCAAAACTCAAAATTTTAATTATTTCCCGCCTACATCAAAGCCGCGTGGGTAATCCCTTTCAATTTTCGGGTTTCATCATTCCCTCCTGTTCTGAGAAAAATCGGCCACTTTCTTCTTCCTGTTAGCCACAAAAACCTCTCCCATAGTAATTTAATTCTCACTTTTTACCTCAACTTCTTCGCATGTCCACTTCATCCACTCGCCGGATGAAAGACCGCGACGGAGGCGACGGCGGCGCCTCCGCCGTCAAAGTTGCCGCTCCCCGATCTTCCAGATCTCTAACCCCTGCTTCAAGCTCTGACAAAATCCCTAGCGCCAATGCTGTCCGTAAACTGTCTGCTGAGAAAGAGAATCGAAGATCCACGTCCCGTGGAGCTGCTACGGCCGCGACCCAGAGACCTACCATTCGACCCATGCCCCGCGTTGACAAGGCGTCGCTGGTACGTGTAGGATTCGGCAGTGACAGTCGTGAGCGGAAGTCCACGTCGTCGGTCCCTCGAGGTAGGAGCTCTAGCCCTTCTGACTTTACTAAGGTGCTTTCGGATACCCGAAAAGATAGGCGGGTTTCAGTGGATCGGGTTGTTAAGGGGTCGGTCGCAGAACCTGATCGTTCTGCTTTCAGTGGGAGTAGGGGCGTGAGAGTTGGCAATCAGGCAAAAGGTTATAGAGATTTGAGCATCAAAGGAAGCGCGCAGGTTGGTAGTAGAGCAAAACTTAGAGGTCATGCTGACGAAATCGCAACAAAGAGCTTGAATTCAGATATTAAAAGTAGGAATGGCGGGGTAATGGAAAACAAAGTCGGGGAAAGTGAAAATAATAAATCTTTTGTGAAATCAAGCTCAGTTCATGATAGGGGAGATCTGCAGATTTACAGTGAGAAGGTTGATTCTGAATCTGAGCTAAAAAATCGGATCGATATCTGTATTGGTGGGCATCGAGGGCAATGTTCTACTGTTTTAGAAAACACTGGCAAAGATATTAATTCATGTTTTACAGAGGTTGTTGGAAAATCTGCCGGTAAGGCTAAGGTTTTGGAAATTCCAAAAGAGAAGGAGTCGGGTGATGATTGTTCCAGTAGGGGGTTGACATGTAAATATCCTAGCAGGCTTCATGAAAAGCTTGCTTTCCTAGAAGGAAAGGTCAAGAGAATAGCGTCTGATATTAGGAGGACTAAGGAGATGCTGGATTTGAATAACCCTGATCAATCAAAGGTCATACTTTCAGACATCCAAGACAAAATATCAGGTATTGAGAAGGCAATAGATCATGTAGCTAGTGATTCAAATGCTAAAATAGGGATCCTGAAAAGCAATGCTAATGATGATAAGGAACCAAATATGGTTGTTGATAGTCAAAATAAGAAAGTTGACAAGGGTAAACGTGGGGCCAGAGAGTTAAGCAGTGAGGAATTGGAAACTAGACTATTTCCTCATCGCAAGTTACTTCAGAATCGAACGTCGAATAAAGCATCATTGGAAAACTGTCCAAGCAATGAATCCACAGAAAAGCAAGATGACATTGAAGAAACGGCGGAAGAAAAGGTGCTGAGCCCTATTGAAGAGACCAAGATAGCACAAGAGTTCTTGGCTAACCTTAATAAAGAGGCAGGTAACGTCAAGTCTAGAGACGGAGAAGCTGATATGAAGTATTGTGGAGTTAAAGAAACAGGCGGTGATGCATCTGCTAAAACAAAAGACTCCTCCTCTGCCTTCAATCAGGAGTGTGATGTTGAGCTCCTTCTTACAACTGATGAGAAGCTTGAAGAGTTTGATGATCAAGAAAACAGGCAAGGGCTCTATAATGATGAAGAGACAGAAGATAATTTCATTTATTCGCTGAATGATATAGGAAATAAGACAGCTGTGGGAGGATGGTTTGTGTCTGAAGGGGAGGCTGTCCTCATTGCTCATGATGATGGTTCGTGTTCATATTATGATATAGCGAATCGTGAGGTATGTAAGCCGTTACAAATTACCAGTCATTAAATCTAAGCAGTAGACTAGACTCTATGCTGATGCTCCGTAACTGAGCTCAGAAAGTTTGCTTCTTTACTTGCTTTATACTTACAAGCCGTTCTCCATTCCGAGGAAATACTAGTAACTCATATTTCTGTGAGGTGATTTTGTTGCACCATATTCTTCATTTAATCTAAGTAATAAACTAGACTCTAATGCTAGTGCTCCGTAATTGAGCTCAGAAAGTTTACTTTACTTGCTTTATACTTACAAGCCGTTCTCCATTCTAAGGAAACTGGACATATTAGTAATTCATATTTCAGTTAGTTGATTTTGTTGCACCGTATTTTTCATTAAATCAAATGATATATGATACTCATTTGTAATCAAACCAATTTGTATCTTTGATTACATTTTCATTACGAATTATGCATATAGATCCGTATTCTTTCTGTCAAAAGCTTAAGCAAGCAATGTGCCTGCTCACAGTTCACTATCTTTCCAGGAAAAGGCTTTATATATGCCACCATCTGGAGTTTCACCTAATATGTGGAGGGATTGTTGGTTAATTCGTGCTCCTGGTTCCGATGGTTGCTCAGGAAGGTTTGTAGTAGCTGCATCTGCTGGCAATACTATGGATTCAGGATTTTGTTCATGGGATTTTTACACCAAGGATCTCCGCGCTTTCCAAATAGAGTTTGGAACACCCACTTCTAGGACAGCACTTCGACCCTTGTCCAATAACATAGTGCAAAGAAATTCTGGATCTGGCAGTCTGGTTACTGAAACTAGCCAATGGTGGTATAGACCTTGTGGACCTCTGATCATCTCTACTGCGAGCTCCCAAAGAGCCGTAAAAGTTTTTGATATTCGTGATGGAGAACAAGTCATGAAATGGGAGGTACAGAAGCCTGTTCTTACAATGGACTATTCCAGTCCTTTGCAATGGAGAAACAGAGGAAAGGTTGTGTTAGCCGAAGCAGAAACGATTTCCTTTTGGGATGTGAACTCACTTAGTCCTCAAGCCTTGCTGTCTATTCCTTCATCTGGGCAAAAAATTTCTGCTCTTCATGTGAGTAATACAGATGCGGAGCTGGGTGGAGGGGTTCGGCAAAGGTGAGCTTGAACCTTAGACATTTTTACCTTGTGATTTGTTTCAGCATCTCTTGGTCACCTACTTGTTTGTGAAAGTCCGTATATTCGTTCATATATTGGCGTTAATACTATTGTCATTCTCCAATCAAATTGTTTGCCTCCTAACATTTCGTTCCTGTTGTTTTGATGTTATCATCAATCAAATTGTTCATGACATAGATGTTTTGTTCCTTCCACATAATACCAGGGTGAGCTTATCAGAAGCTGAAGGAAACGATGGTGTGTTCTGCACTTCAGACGCCATTAATGTCTTGGACTTCCGCCAGCCAACTGGTGTGGGTCTTCGGATACCAAAACATGCGGTGGATGTTCAATCAGTTTTCTCACGTGGAGACTCCATCTTTCTTGGTTGCTCAACTTCAAGTTCCATTGGCAAGAAGCAGTCCTCATCAATGGTACAACAATTCTCATTGCGCAAACAAGGGCTCTTCACCAGCTATGCTCTGCCAGAATCTAATGCACATCCCCACCACTCTGCAATAACACAGGTTTGGGGTAACTCTAACTTTGTGATGGGCGTTTGTGGGCTCGGCCTGTTTGTGTTTGATGCTTTGAAAGATGATGCATTTGCATCGCGGGCTTTCAATATGGATCCTACAAATAATACTCAGAGGGTTAACCAAGTCATTGGCCCAGATGACTTGTATTGGCCTTCCTTCGATTATATGAGCTCTCGTGCTCTCCTTATCTCAAGGGACCGACCAGCCATGTGGAAGCAGCTCTCATAGTTTTGGGGATTTCTCTCTACGATCTGTTAGGGATTCAGATAGCATTTGCTTTTGCCGCTTCTTTTTCCCACCAATAAGTTAAGTTAAATTAAAGTCCCTACCATGCTGTTTAAAGTTGCTAAATTTAGGTTCTTGACTGGAGGGGATGCTGTAAAATATATTGTTTTTTTTTTTTCCTTCTGCAAGCTTCCGAAGATCAAACTTAGTGTTGTACGTGTCAAGTTTTTGAATGCACGAGAGCCATGAATTTTTTTTATTCTGGAGTGGCATTTAGTTGTAAAACAATTTTAGTCTGCTATGTTTAAATTGTATACTGCCTATTCGTCACTTCCTCTTATCTTTATTATAAGGTATCAATTAAAAAGTGTTTTTTATTCTTTTTATAAGGCACTTGTAAGTTTTTAAAGAGTATTTAATTTATTTTTCCATATATGCTAATATTTATTAAGGATAGTGGGAGAGAGTAATAATTAATAAATATTTGAATATAGTATAATTGGTAAGGGTAATATTGGAAATTATTTAAATTTTAGGATAATTTTAATGTTTTTATTTATTTTTATTGATTTATAAAAATTAGTAGTTAGCGTCTTATAATAAAAATCAAAGAGAATAGTTCCTTACCTTAAATTCCGAGAATAACATTGTTTGTAGAAAGTTGAAAAAGATGGTACAAGGAAACCAAACACATGGATATGTCCTCCCACAACCTCTTCCCTGTAATTATGAAGGTTCGGAAACAAAGAACGGTGGATTCTACCAGAACGATTGCATCCTCCGTCCTTTTCAGATTCCCTACTTTATGAGCTATGAACCTCTTCAAAGCCCAAAAAGGTTCTTTTTTTAAAAAAGAAAAATTAGAAGGTTGGTAGGTCAGTAAAAGTGACAAATGGATAGACAGTGGCCTCTTCTCTTATATAATTTTAGTAATTAGTTACAAGTTCACTTCTGTACCAATCTGTTCCAGATTAAAAAGAAATTGGGTTCCATATGGCTGGACCAGTCAATTAATATTCCTCTTTTCCTTAAAATCAAAGTTAATTTATTTTTTTAGAGATATTAAAGAAACTAAATAAAATATTTAATCATAGTATATGTTATATATAATTAGATTATATATTAGTTTACAAGTCAAGTAAATTAATTTGAAGAATAACGATAAATATAAATATTTTAATATACTCTTTATGTTCTTTTTTATAAGTAAAACTTAATTGTATAATGTAAATCAAAGCCGCGGTTAAGAACTATAAATATATAAAAATTGTAACCATTTGATAAAAATATCCTTATTTATAAGGAAATACAAAATAAGAAAGAGAATAAGGAATTATTATAATAAAGAGGAATATAGAACAAATATAAAAAAAATTAATATTGTAGGAGTAATAGATATAACTATAGAAGAGAGAGAATGTGTGGTGTGAAGAGAGAGTGAGAAATATGGGTAATTCAATAGAGGTAAAATGAGAGTGTAACGAATAAATATTAAGATATTATCTAAATATTTCTCATAAAAGTCGAGTATATATAACGATTGTTTTTTATAAAAGAGATTGGTGGAAATAATTTAATTAATTTTTTTAATCTTCCTCAAAAATATTAACTGACTGTTATATTAAACACGGGAGGTTGTGTAAGGTTAATAATGAAACCATACAAACACGCGGAAGAAATATAAGAATCAATTCTAACGTGTGCACCAAGGAAAATGTACGTATGGCTCAAATATTTTGTGGCTCATTTTTCTTTCTTTCTTTTTCAGTTTTTCTACAACCACAAATCTAAAAATCAAATCGTCATACTTATCACTAGTGGTTGCCACAATTCCACAAATGGTTGTCAGTTCATTTATTGCATTTTAACACCATGCAACGTGGATGCCTTCAATGACGGCAAAATTAGTTGCATTAAATATTTCAAATTTGATTAATCATAGGGTCTTTTTTTTTTTTTTTTTTTTCCTTTTTTATTTGAGAAATGGAATAATTTTTCTTTTTCCTAGCTTACTAAACTTTTAACCCCTCCAATGACTACTAATAATTACTGATTTAACATGCAACTCGAAGTTGGCTTTACATAGGTTTTAGAGATTTGATTGATGTAAATTTTGAATATATATATATATATATATATTCGCACATTCATAATCATAACTTAAATTTTTATATTCTTAACCTATAATACATGCAATTGCTCAACATGTGTCTTTTTAATTATGTGAACATGTAAAAACGTACATAATTTCATACAGATGCATGAATATGTGCGCCCCGTGCCCGCATTTTGCATATAGTTATGTGCAAATAAATATGATTATTATTCTTCTAATCTTTAATGTAAGATATATTTACCTAATTTAATTATATTAAAGAAGTTAGCTAATTTATACAATATGATATAAATTTTTTAAAACACCATTGTCATCTTTCTTAACTCTCTCTTTCCCCCTCTTGATTGATTATTATTGAGAGAGTATTAATATGGGTAAATTAAACAAAATTGATAAATATGAAAATTATGTTTTATATTTAGGATCAAGACTAACTCCTCAAATATATTTTATATTAAGGACCAGGGGGAGTACTGGCAAAATAAAAAAAAAATGATTATTATTTGCAAAAAAAAATATGATTATTATTTTACTCCTTTATATAAAACTGACTCTTTCACTTAGGACAAAATAAATTATCCACAATATATAATTTGTAAAGAATTCTGGAAAAAAATCACGTTAGTAATTGTCAAGATGAACATTTTTTATATAAACAAGTAGTTTGAGATTTAATTTTCAATCTGTGCATGGAGCAGAACTAAATGAAAAATGTTTGATCTTTGCTCTTCCTATCCCAAAAAATATTAGTTTTCACCAAGGTATTAAAACTCGGACCGGTCATTGAACCGGTCGGGGTACTGGGTTAAGGGTCAATGGGTCAAACCGGGACCAAACCGGAGCTAAACCGGGACCAAACCGGTGAGAAATTGAAGATTTTAGACTTATAGTATGAAATTCTAAAGGAAATTTTTTTTTAAAAAATTTTTTTTTTAAAAAAAATGAAAACCGGACCGGCCAACCGGCCGGTTCGCCGGTTACCGGGCCGGACCGGCCGGTCCGATCCGGTTTTCATAACCCTGGTTTTCACCATAGGCACAAAATACTCTTAAACCACAAGTACATAAATGCCTTTAGCAAATAAATAAATAAATACTAGTTACGTTTTTTCTTTTTGCTTTCAAAAATACTAGTTACGTTGGTGTAAAGTGCAATGGTCTAGTTAATGAGGTTTGACACGGTTGGTTAAGGTTTTGTTATCCTAATTATAAGGAAGTGTGTTAGAACCCTCTGATTGATGGGAGACCTCGTTGATAGGCAATCTCGTAAGTCTTTTATAAGCTCTCGAAGAGCTCTAGGGCCATACCCTGATCTTAGTAGAAGACTGATATCGAACCTACCTAAACTTTTATGTGTGTATATATATATATATAAAAGGGCAATGGCCTACAATACTTAAGGGCCTACCCCATCAGTCTACGCTTTTAACATCGTGATGTGGCCCTCAAATAAATGAGTTTGGTTTTGATAAATTGCCAGTAAATACTCATATACTCCATTAGGTTTTGGACTTTGTTCTTTTTTTCCCATTTATCTCTTCTATACTCACAACAATAAATTTCTATACTATTCTGAAATATGTATATTTGAAAAAGAGATGACCAACCAACGAAACGGGTTCAAGTGATAAGCGACTCAGTTTCGTTTAAGTAAAGTCTCGGGTTTGAGATCTGATGGATGTAAAAAACCCCCGTTGGGAGGCCCACCCATTATACCAAGTGGGCAACACGGGTTGGATCTAGATTAGTCAGGACGAAGCTCTGAATATCAGGTGATCTTTACATTCATAATATCGTTATTTCTTATCATAATTTCTTCTAATATGCAAATATGTGAATATAGGGTATATCTAATTTAATTTTCCTCCATCCCCGCATTGTGCAAATTTCATTTGATAACGTTATTTTCCAAATTCACTTCGATTGTCATTTACCACGTTAATAATGTTTCATGCAATACAAGGGTCAATCGAGTTGTTTTTACTTTTAGAACAAGCAGAAAATAAAATTTAATTCACAAGAGTAGGTAGTACCAACTCTATTATTTCTTTTTCGTCCAAAAAAAAAAAAAAAACTCTATTATTTCTTTTGAAACATGTGAGGCTTTTTTATCTTTTCCCCTCTTTGGTGAAATTTGATATTTTCTCAATTACTATATTGCATTATGTATCACTGTATCACCAATATTTTTTGCTTAATTTTAAAAATATGATATTAGAAAACAAGGTGCTTGCTTATTAACGAGGACATACATAAACAAAGGTGTTCTAAAATAAAGAGTATTTCAAATTTTGTAAGATCTAACATCAATGTTAGCTACAATGTTCTTAAACTCGGACTAGACCGGGAACCGACTAGTAAACAAGTCCGGTCCAGGATTTTTTCAATTTCATTTTTTAAAAAATCAATTTTTTTATATTTTTATTTAGAATTTCATATATTAATAAGCCTAAAATATTCAATTTCTCACCGGTTTGGCCCCATGTTGTAACATCCCAAATTTTATATTCACAAAAAATATAGTGTAATTATTTGAGTAATTCAATAAAATGGTGAATATTTAAGGCCAAAGGAATTAAATATTGAAAATTGAAAGTTGAATAGTGTTTTCAGTGAAATCACTTGCGAGACAGTGAATTTGTCATGTGGTTTTGGAAGACCAAATGATGAGCAAAAATTATTAAATTTTATAGGATGAAATTAGACATCCTAAGCTTTAATTTGATAGGTCATATGAATCAATTGAAGCTATGTACAAAAATATATGAATTTTTGAAGTTAACTTAGAAAATCTGGAAAGTTTCTGGAGCAGCAGTCAAAGATTTAAAATCGGGGAATAATATGATCCCAACTAGTAAAATTCCATATTTTTCCTTGAAATTAAACTCAATAAGGGTTTCATAGCCTTTGAAATCACTCCAAAACGATGTCTATAAAATTAGTTATAATTTTTCAAAGTTAAGGCAGAAAATCTGCAGAATTGGCATTATTCCAAAAATTGAAAATAAAATGTGTTAGAAATTGATTAATGGAATAAAAATGCCAAGTGTCATGATCACATAAGGAGGGGATTAAATTATAATGGATTTATATAAGCACATGTCAAATTGCATTAAAATAATACTACATGGACAAATAATGATGAAATGACATACTACCTTGAGTGCTAGTTTGGTTAGTTGGGAGAAAAATTGGTTTGGTTGAATCATGAGAAGGGGGAGCACATTTTTTGTAATACCCCGAAATTTGGGATTTGAGGCTTGGGAATAAGTTTAAATTAAGTGGACTACTAAGCCCCAATTTATCAGGAGCCCAAATTTATCCCCTAATGATTCTTATATCTTTGGGGTATTAAGAAAGTAAAATGGTGAATTTTGGAGAATATAATTATGTTTTCGGTGAAATCGCCTATGAGATAGTGAGCTTGTCATGTGATTTTGAATAATCAAATGATGACCAAAAATTATGAAATTTTACAAGATGAAAGTAGACACCCTAAGCTTTAATTTAATAGATATGACTCAATTAGAGCTATATACAAAAAGATATAAATTTTTGAAGTCAACACAGAAAATTGTGAAATTTCTGGAATAACATGTAAAGATTAAATTTTTTGAAATTTTGTGATTCCATATAGCAAAAGTCTATATTTTTCCTTGATACTAGACTCAATACGGGTTCTATAGGCTTTGGAATCACTTCAATTTAATTTTTCTAGAATTAGTTATGATTTTTCAAAGTTTGGGTAGAAATCTGCCATAATTTTGTAAGAATCCGAAATTGGGAAAATGAATTAATTAAATTGATATATATTATAAATCAGCTCCTCCTTCTTCAGCCCCATTTCTGACGTGAACCAGCTGAACATAGAGAGAGGAAGTGTGAAATTTTAGAGAGAGAAAAGGGGAGGAAAAAGCTTACAAAGGTAAGTGATTTCTTCGGTAAATTGGTTCCTAATGCGTATAACTCCGCTCCTAAGCTATTCTTCTATGTGATTCAAGGGTTGGAAGCTCAAATTTGCTTGTTGAAGTGAGCTAGGGTTCAACCAAGTCAAGGAAAATCAAGTGGGAGCTTGAGGTAACTTCCAAACCTTCGTATATTGACTATTCTAGCTGTTGTGGGCAATTTAATTGGTGAAATTTTGCCGGATTGCCGTTGGTTTTAATTTATGGCAATGGGTTGGCCTAGGTGTTATGCTACCCAAATTGGTACTAAATAGTAGTTGTAATATAATAGAATAGTCAATAAAGTGGTTAGGAGTAGAAAGGAACGCGTTTACGGAGCCGAAATCGCAAAACCCTGATTTTTCCTGGAGAACACCATAATTTTGGCCAGGGATGTTTGAGGGCCTTAGAGTTGGATTTTCAATTATTTGATGGTTCCATTGGATTCAGGAGGGAAAATTAGGTGGGGTTACAGTTGGGCACTTTCTCAGAAAAAGCTGAGAAAACATAATTACAGAAACGCCCATAAAACCCTAAAAGTAGGGTTGTCAAGGGCAATTTCATAATTTAACATTGAATTTGATAATTTCGAGTTCGGAAATGGATTCCTTGGGTGAAAATATGTAAGAATAGTCAATGTAAAAATTTCAGGAAAAGTACAGCCGGACCGGGTACAGCGGGGCCGGGCCGGGCCGGGTCCCCGGGGGTATTTTAGTAATTTTTCAAGATAAACTGATATAACCCCCAGAAACACTATGGAAGTGTCTAAATAGCACATTTGACATTGTAGGATTGAATATGGAGCCCCGAGCTGTTTGCACGTAGATTGAGGCACGCGTTTCGAGGCGGGAAAGGGTTAAGGTAGGAGACTTACCTTACTTGCATGTATTTGATATCTTTGCTTGTATAATGATGTATGTGATTGCTTTACTTGATTGTGTAGAGCATATTTGAATAAATGAAGCTCTGTTTCTGTTTTCGCTGTGGCCATAGTCTTGTTGTATGAAACATTGAGCATGCAGAGATATCATTATGGGGCATATATCTAGATAAAGCTAACATGTCATACACATAGCATCAATCATGCATGCATTATTGTATCTGTTTCCTACCGAGATTCTCTCGAATCTCACCCTCCCCTACCTACAATTTAGACAGGAGACGACATAAGTTATGTAAACAACAATACAGAGTACCGTAGAGGGGATTATAGTAGTGGAACAAAGATGGGAAGAAGTCTCTGTTTCACTGGGATGAGTTTAGACACCCTAGTAGCCTTGTGTGGCTACCTTAATCGTAAGTATCATGTACAAACCCCTATGGGAAATTTATGTAATTATGCACATATTATTAGTATAGTTATGCTATTCCTGTGTTGCCTATCAAATCGCATATCGTTTTCCGCAAATACTCTGAAAAAATGTTAAAATTGAGATAAGGGCGTGACATTTTTTTTTTGTGAGCAAGACAAAAGATGAGAAGGCATGGCATAAAGTTAAGGGAGTATGGCACAAAGGAGAGGGTATGGTGGGAGGTATGGTTGGAGGGATGGTGCATGCAAGGTGGAGTGATCTCAACCCTTGATTAAATCAAGGGTTAGAAGAAAAGATGACTAAGTTAATACACATTTTCCCTTCCTCCTACATGTGCATTTTGTCCAAGGCAAGAGGCAAGCGAGAGAGAGTGAGTTTGTGAAGTTCTTGGGAGCTAGAGAGAAGAAGGAGCAAGAAGATTAAGGTAAGTGTTATCTCTTAAGCATTTTCCTTGTGATCTTCCATGAAACTATCTCTAAACTCTCCTTCTTCAATGGAATCCGTATGTTAGAAGGCACATTCTTAGATTAAGGGGAGAGAGAGGAGACGTATTGAGTAAGAGGATCCAAGGAGTTTAAGAGGTAATTATATCAATCTCAACTTTATATTAGTATGAAGTTGTTATTGGTAATGGTTAGTTGGTTTATGTGATTTTTGGTTAAATTATGAAATTTGAAAAGCTATAACCCTAAGGGTTTATGCCACCCAAAATCCTTTAAATCATGATTATGAAGTGTTTAAATGAGTTAACTATGTATTAGAAGTAGAAAAGTACAAGTTTTGGAAGCTAAAACACAAAGCTCCATTTTTCTATTTTTCTTCATATTTTCGGCCAAACCAGAACTGATATTAGGAGTTGGATTTTCATGAAATAAATGGTTCCATTGGACTTAGTGGGCAAAAATAAGTGGGGTTATAGTTGGGTACTTTTTCGGTAGAGACCGAAAAAACATAATTAAGAAAACGCCACTGAAATCCCTAAATATGGGCTGTTAAGGGTATTTTCGTAATTGTATAGTTAATTTGGTGATTTTGAGCTCGGAAATGGATTTTTTGGGCAAAAATAAGTCAAAATAGCCTTAGTCAAAATTTTGAGAAAACGTGTCATTGGGCCGGGTATGGCAGGGCCGGGCCGGGGTCCCGATGGCATTTTGGTAAAATTTTACCATAGACTAATATAACCACAAGAAACACTATGGAAGAATCTAAAATGATACTTGGATAGGTTATGACCTATTTCTGCTACATTTAATATTTTAGGACCGAATCGTTCTGAGACACAAAAAAAAAAAAGGAATTATAAAGCGTTGAGGTAGGGGCATTATTCTTCATATATTATGCCATAATTATATGATTGTGTGGATGCCATTATTTGTAAATGCGCTTTATTAATTAACATGAATTGCCTAGAGAGAGGCTGTTAGTGCCAGTATACACTTACACTGGGAGTTGGCGAATGACCAATCGGTGTAGATTGTGGGGCTGGGCCCTACTCATGTATACATGACAATGATGTGTTTATATTGTTTATTAATTTGTACATACCTTGGCGCATGTCATATTTACTTTTCGCATTCTCTATGAACGATATCATGTCTCTACGGGGATTCTTCGGAATCTCACCCTATTTTTAAACAAATACCTCAGCGGGTACCAATGGGGTAAAGGGAAAAGACATAGACGCCGGAAAGTGAGCGGCATGTGTCATGAGGCAAGGATATGATCGTGGTTATACCTTAGTCTATGCCTTAATATTTTGGAAACTTTGTAAATATTAAATTTCCTCTATATTTTCTGTTTTTTGTCAATGTGCGATAACAGAATTGTAAACGAATATTTTTATTAGTATAATTATATTTTTTTGTATGCCCATGGAATTTCGACTTTATTATTCTCTGATTATCGAAATGGAAACATGTATTGACACATGTAGCTTCGATGTGACTCCGATTTGACTCAATGACCCTTGATCTAGTACCCCGACCGGTCCAGTGACCATTTTGAGTTTCAGAACCTTGGTTAGCTATCACCGTATTACCAATATTAGCTCTAACGAAGGTATATTTCTTTCCAGTTAAAAGGTGCTTGCATTAGGTATCACCGTATCACCAATATTAGCTCTGGTTGAAAAATCATGAATCAAGTAAGATAAATAGTACTTTCTGGTAATGACAAGAGCCACAATTTCAAATTTTGTAAGATTTAAGATGGTTCAGAGTAAGGCAATAAAATGAAACTCTTAAAATATGAAATATGAAAATGCAATATAATAATACAAGGGATAACAACAGGAAATTCATAAAGACAAGAAATAATTCATAAAGCAAAATATTACAACAAAATTTAAAAACCTTTATGGCTTCAGGCTAATTAATCCAAAGATGAGAAATTAGAATCATATGGTTTTCGGCCATTTATCTTCAGGATAAAATTATATGGCTTGTCGCCTTTTATCTTTAGGATAATTAAAAGTAATACCTATTATTTATTTCCAAAGTACACTCAACACCATAAAACTTTTTTTATGCAAAAATACCCAGGAACTTTTAAAATCAGAGCAAAATTGGCACTACCATTAAATCTGCCTAATGTCTGTCAATTTTGGAGGTAGGGGCCACAAGATTAATAAAACAAAAAAACCCAACATTTTCACTTTCCTTTAATACCCCTATCTCTTTCCACTTTCATTGGTCTTCCTCATGCTCTCTCCCTTCCTCCCTTTATCTTTCCACCATGGCGTGATCCGGCTAGCAGTGATGTCGCTGTCCTCCACCATAGACAGTAGTGACGTCGACATCGACAATCAAGCACAGCGATTGCTCAAATTCTTCTTCCTCATCTTTATTGATCCCGCCTCGTCATCGTGACAACGCATTGAGAGGAGGAAGGTAACTTCGTCATTGTTGAATGCGGTGAAATCAATAGTGTGGTTAAGAGTAGAGGAGGTGGCGAGATCTAAAAATAAAAAAGTTGCTGACCCATATCAAAAATTGAAAAGCTTGCTAGATTTGAAAATCAAGTAATAGATCGAACACCATCTTCTCCTCAACCCCAGACTTTTGAAGCTTTTGGAATCCTCAACTCCAAGGAGATATTGGCGTACGAACGATTCTGTGTCTGGAGCTTTTGGTTTTTTTTTCTTCCAGTTTTTCAATGATGAGAGATTTGTTTAGATTAGCCCTGTTGACCCCAATGATTCATTGTTTCTGGTTAAGTTTGATTATTAATCTCACTGACTTGGAGAGGTTCGTTACCGCCAATGGTTGATTTTGAAGAAGATGATAATCCAGAGGTTGGGAGGAATTGGATTTTTTGTGTTGGGGGGTAGTTTTGTACTTCCACTTTGTAGTAAATGGATATTAGGGAAGATTTAACTGTGGTGTCAGTTTTGCTCTGATCTTAAAAATTCATGGGTATTTTTGCACTCCAAAAAAGTTTATGGTGTTGGGTGCACTTTGAGGATAAGTTCATGGGTATTTTTGCACCTTAATCCTAATTAAAATTATATGCCGTCTGGCCTTTTACCTTCAAGATAAATAAAAGTTTTATATGGTTTCTAGCCATCCAATAAAATAGAAGATGAAAAGATATATAACTTCTGGCCATATAATAAGGAATCAAATGCATATGACTTCTAGCCATATTGTAAAAGAGAAAAAGGTATATAGCCATATACATATAAAAATAGGAATCAAAGCAGTATGACTTTTGGTCATATAATCTCAAAATAGGAATAAAATGAATATAGCTTCTGACCATATAATAAGTTAGAAGATGAAAAGGTATAAAGCTTCTGGTCATATAATAGGGAATTAGATTGATATGGCTTCTGGCCATATTGTAAGATAGAAAAAGGTATATGGCCATATAATATGAATCAAAAGAATATGGCTTCTGGCCATATAATAAGAAATTAAAGTGATATAACATTTAGTCTTATAATCTCAAAATAGGAATAAAAGGAATATGGCTTCTGGTTATATGATAGGAAATCAAAGCAATATGACTTTTGGTTATATAATTTCAGAATAGAAAATTAGAGCGATATGACTTCCGGTCATATAACATTAGAATATGAAATTAGACCGATATAATTTCAAAACAGAAAATTAGAGCGATAGGACTTCTGACCATATAATTTCAGAATATGAAATAAGAGGTATATGGCTTTTGGCCATATTAAAATAAAAATATTAATAATATAGAAAAACTAGTAAAGGAGATTAAAAAGAAGATAGAAAAACAATAACAATCTTCAATTTAAGCCATAAAACCTGATGTTTAATCTATAAAAGGGTTTCTTTAATTTCATAGAAGAGCTCAAATTATCCCAGATTGATCAAGTAAGATAAGGGAAAAGAAGGTAGCAGAAATCTATAAAATAACTAAAGAAAAGTATACCTTTGTTAGAGCTTTCATGTTGATAATGTATTATAAAATAAAGAAAAAAGATAAGAAGAGTAGGAAGCAAAAACAAGAAATTCTCATACACTATATCAGACTATCAGTGTTGTATCAAATACATAACATATGCCTTCTATTTATAGGCATAACTTTCTAATCTACAATTAATGTGGTTCCATAATCATAAAATTAAGGGACAATTACAATGAAGTCTCACACAAGAAAAAAATGAAAAAATGGTCCCTGAAGTTGTTAATGACAAGTCGAGGAGCGTCCATTAACAAGTTGAGGAGCTTACATTGACAACTTCAGGGACAATTTCTTCATTTTTTCTCTTATATGGGACTTCATTGTAATTGCCTCTAAAATTAATGGGTGAGACTAGGAAACTATAGAAATAGAAAATAATAGGAGATATGTACATTTACCAATATTATATTAATAACAAAAGGTAAAATTATGCTACCATGGATCTCAATCTATTCCAAACTTAAGGAACCTTTGTTTTCATGACAAAATAATTAACTCATGGAAAGACGCCTTCTTCAACATTTTCTGCGGGAAAGTTTTAGCATTTATTTGAATTAATTCCTTGTACTTTATAAAATACTAAAAATATTCTACACACTCTCTCTCTCTCTCTCTCACAAATACACAATGACACGCTATTATCATGTAAATTAAATTACTTTAATATTATATATATTGAAAGAAAAATTATTGAATATCATTGCGTGAAGACTTAGATTATATTGCATTAACTATATGTATGACTTTTAAGGCATGGCCTTAATTAATGATGTATTTCTAATTTCTATTTGTTAGTGCTAATTCAGATAAAGGCATCGCCAATCATTAATTTTATGTCACTTTAATCTTGACTAATTATCCTAAATAATGAGGCAATTTCCCCTTTATTTAGTGTATTCACCATTAGATCAAATTTTAATGGTTGAAATTTAATATTATATAATAATATTATTATGACAATAAATATAATTAAAATATACCATAATAAATAGAATAAATTCCAACCATTAAAACTTAATATAATTGTGAATACACTAAATGGAAAGAAAATGGAGAGAGTAATTAATGGAGACACCCCTCTCCCCCACATAACCATCACCATTTTCCTTTTAAAGACTAACATCCAATCAGGTGGTAGAAATTTAGTTTGATAATATATGCATTCTCTCTCACTCACAATAGGAGTCATTTCAACTAATTCATTGGAATCAACAAATGGTAGCTAACTTATTAAATTTATCTTAAATTGATTTTTTTTTTCATTTTTCTCATATTAAATGAGATTTTGAAGGAGGAAAAAAAATACAATAAGTCATATTTTAACATTGATTGCAAGAGCAAAAATGATGTAATTGCTGTCCAAGTGATTTATATTATGAATTTAGTCATTCTTCTTCTTAAAGTGACTTATATTATGAATTAGATGGAGTATATGTGTAAATGAGCACTCTACATAAGTACTAAATATTCCATTCCATTGTCGGTGCTAAATGTCCATAGTAGCTTGATAATTATTTTATAGATGTTAAAAAAATTAGTTAAATTAACTATTTATAATAAATATGTGTTGGTTTTTCTAAAATACTCTCTTTAATTATTACCACATAACCCCATTGATGAACCCTATTTAATATATACAATCAATAGAAATAACTTAAGTAAAAATTATAAATTTATGAGACAAAGTGGATTAGGATTTTATATTTAACTAATATCAAAACAAGCTTTCCAACGGGCTGTGCTGTTATAGGAGTTATACCTACATTTAATTAGGATGGGAGAGAGCAATGTACTATTAGTGAAAGAAAACTCTTGATATTCTATATGATTTGATTTGTACAGTATTATTTTCAGGCGCAATTATTTGAATATTGGATATTGGATTTCTTGATGACTTTTTTTTTTTGGGGGGCAAATCTTTAATCAGTGTTTTATTTTCTTAACCTGAACCGGATAATGAGTTGAATGCATGATTTTCTAGCTAGCTTGAGGATATGGACCAAACAATTATTAGTCGTATTTAAAGTGATGGACACGCTATTCATTAATTTAAATACTCAACATCGCGTCGGTCAAAGAAATGTCAATTTTTTATATTTAAAGACTGATTCAGTCCATTCTCGGATACTGTAAGCGTAGAATATGATACTTTATTTTGGAAAATACGTCAAAAGATACTTTGCTTATGAATGAAGAGTTCGTTTCGTTCAAATTTGTCCATCACAATTTAATCCCGTGTAGCTAGGAATTAAAGTAGGAACCTTCCCATAATCCTATTACTTGTGGGATATAAACATCACAATTTAATCGTATAATTCTAAAAAAAAAAAAAACAACAGTAACGTCATATGTAATGGAACCAATAATAAGTATATACTAAATTACAATATTTCATGTTTAGTTAAAAATTAAATTGTAAAAAGGAATGCTGTCTACATGAGTATGCTTGGTCGTCCATGGTTTGTACAGAAGAATGCATATGCTTGTGTTTGAAAAAAGAGATCATATTTTATTATTTTTTAAATACATTTTGACCATTTTTTTATTATTGATTATATTTTTTTTGTCATAACCCATATATACCTCATTATAATGTTCAAACTCATAACCATATGTTTAAGTGCCTGTTTGGATTAGTGGTGGAGAAGGAGCTTTTTTTACAGATGATTTTTTGGAAAAGTCATATAGAAAAAAAATAGCTTTGTAGATGCGATTTGTGTTTGGATTGACGGTGTCAGAAGTGACTTTTTTTTTTTCATAAAAGTTGAGAGAAGTAATTTGAATGAGCTTCTCATAAAAACTCCATTTGCTTCATAAGCCCAGTCATCCCAAAAGCTTTCACAAACATATCAAATGAGCTTTTGGAGCTTTTGACCCCAGATAGACTTTTTTTGGACCCAAACGAGTTTCCAAACAGACCCTAAGAAAGTTTTAATAAATACGTTGGGTGTCATTTAGGCTAAAGAAAACTAGATTGATTACAACATTTTAAACATTTTTTATAACAAACCTATTTTATTGGATGACCTGTTTATTTTTAAAGGAAATAGTTGGAGTGTGTTTGTTGGGGCCCGCTTAAAGGCAGAGTAAAAAAAGGACGAAAGAGAGACATGCAAGATGCAAATGGTGGTGGTGGGGTGGCTGGTAGGGATAAAGCCAAAAGAGTATTTAGTTAAACCACCTAACATGGGCCCCATCCCCCTCTCTCCGTGAACTTGCATTCACAATGCATGGTTGATCTTGATCACGTCACCATCTGTTAGCTTAGTTTTTGTTAAATTTCAAAGAATCTCTCTTAATTCAGATATGAAGCCCCAAACAAACGCAGTGATTAAGTTTGTACACTTGTCGCGTTTTGTGTAACATAGCATTATAGCTAACTGCTAACCCAAAGAGAAGTACCTTCATCTCTAGAAACTACCCCACAAGGTTGAAAACTCCAAAACTCGCTATATTCTGTTTCACAGAACTAATATTATATCAAAACGTAAATACTTCAAAAAACTCTCTACAGAAGTGGGAATCCCATCACTTTCTTTCGTTTTCTTCTTCTCTGGTTCCCTCAAACTCTCAACCATTATTATTTTATACACATAAACTACTCTCTCTCTCTCTCTAGCCCACAGATTTCTAGCACAACACATATATACACACACATATACAACCCAAAAGCTGTGTAATATATTGAGAAGTGTAGCTTTTGAGAGAGAGAGAGAGAGAGGGATGAGGAGAGAGAGTCATCCATTGTTGAGAGGAGGAAGAGGAGAGAGGAAATACAGGCATGGGTTCAGAGAAGGAGAGATGAAATCACTGGGAAGCATATGTGAGGTTGTGTTGCCCTCTCTGCCTTTGCAGGCTCTTCACTCTCACACTCACAATCCCTCTAAGCCTCTTTCTTCTTTCTGGACTTCTTCTGCTTCTCGCTATCCCATCCCTCATGAGGTAATTAATATTTCTCTTCATTCTTTTCTTCTTTCATCTCTCCAATTATTATTGCAATCCAATCTAAAACCTTCATCATAATATATCAGTAATTTAAACACCATACATATACAAATACACACATATATATGTATTGTATAGTATTTGTGTGTGTGTATCAGTCTTGTATGAAAAGGGAAGCTGTACCTAAGCTTTTGGTTTCTGATGAGTTTTCTTTACCTCCTTCTCTTGTTTTCTTCTTCTTTTTTTCTGAAACACAGGCCACATGCATGACATGTGATTCTGTTACAGTGTCTTAGAGTTTTAACTTTTAGCATGACCTTGTGTTAGTTTCACTGATGATAAACAAGAAACAGAAACTAAATCTTATTAATTTATGGATCCCATTAGCTAATTTTGATTCTACTGTTCTCGATCTCTTCTCTGTAGTAGTTTTCTTTGGTTAATTAATTCAAAGTTTGAAGTCTTTTCAATGCAGTTGTATATGTCTGTTAATAGTATAATCAATTTTTTCATTAAAATAATAATAAAAATTAGGAGCCACATGTCGTTCTTATACTTAAACAATTCATGGGCCAGACTCCGGAAACTTATTTTCCCACACATAATTTTATAATTCGCTTTGTTATTCAATGAAGAACTTTCGCAAGAATCTTATATGCATTTTGATTTTAGTATATTACGTACTTTTTGTGGCTAGCTGACAAATATGTGGAAGGTTTTGAACAGCATTTAAGTGTTCAAATCCTTCTAATATAATAAAAAAAACTATATTTTTTTGTTCTTAAAAAATCATAAAACTTTTAATGAAGTGTGAATATTTCAATTTCATATCTCCCGATTTCGCCTATCTGTTATAAACCAGCATGCATGTAAGTGACTTGTTGGCCTATTCAAAAAAATAGCTATTACTCTTTCCAGTTCTATTAATAAAACTTTCTCTCTCATAGATTTGATCTCTTTTATAAGTAACTTCTACTTTGTGTCTGAAAATGTAATATTTAATCTCTCACATACATCAAGAGTTATCTCTCATACTTTTTATTGATTCTCTCTTTTATATTCTTTTTATAAATAGAGGTATATATGGAAAAAATATGACATTTTTGACACATTTATTGTTTTTAACTATCCATTAATTTTGCGTAATCAGGATAAAAGTTATTTATAAATAGAATCGGAGGGAGTACATAATTAAATAATCATGTGGTGTCTAAAAAAATTACCTAAAAAAAAAAAAAACCTATACTGGTCAACAACAACAAAATTATCCCTATAATATCATTGTTATATACTGACTAAGATTTGTAAGGAGGGTTTCAGCTTGCAGATTTGTTAGCGAAGAGGGGTTTGATAGAAGCAGTGATACTGGTTAGAGTGATTCTATGCCTGCTTTCAACAAGGCTAGGCACCTTGTTGCTTTGTGGATCTCTGTGTTTCAGTGAAAAATGGCCCTTCCTCAACAATTTCTCAAACATGCCTTTGCACAAAAGAGAGAAGGTTGTTCAGGGCTGGCTGCAGCATCGCTTCCTCAGCCCCATCAGACTCGCTTTCGTTTACATCAAAGTCTTGTGCCTCTTCATTTACTTCTCTTGGGTATTCTTCAACCTCCTTCCATCTTTATATACAGGGTTAAAATGTAAATTAAATTTATCCTAAAAAATTTTTATTGAGGAGTAATGTTTTTTCAAAATTTTTTTCAAATTCAATGTTACTTTCAAAACGTAGCAATTTTATCTTATATAATTAAAAAACTAACATTGACTATTAAAAAATTGATGTTGACAGTTAATGTTTTAACGGTAAGAGGTAACATTACTTTATTTTAATACTTTCAGGATAATATTGAATCTGAAAAAAACTTTTAGCACAACATTGCTTCTCAACGAAAGACTTCTAGAACAAATTTACACCTTTACCCTTATATATATGTATATATATATATATATATCATCATCATCTCATACCACTCCATTCATGAAGTACACTTATATGCATTAAAATCCTCAGAATTGGAAATCCATTGAATTCAAAGTTTTGATTTCTGCAGATTGATGAAAATGGTGAGAACCCAGCATGGAAAGCCATTGGATATGAGGTACTTGGTGATGAAGAGAAACCAAGAAATGACACTAACGTGAGGCCTCTTCAGAAGGGAATCGTAGAGACCATTTATTATGAGTCTGATTCAACTCTGCAACAATCTCTAGTTGAGAAAGGCCTCCATGTCACAATGGACTCCAGAAGTAAAACCCTAAGAGTCAAATGTGATGTTGTGATTGTTGGGTCAGGTAGTGGCGGGGGAGTTGCTGCTGCTACTCTTGCAAGTGCAGGCCACAAGGTGGTTGTAATTGAGAAAGGAAACTACTTCACAGCAAAAGATTATTCTTCACTTGAAGGTCCTTCCATGGATCAAATGTATGACACTGGAGGGATTCTTGCTTCAGTGGACTCTAGAATGTTGCTTCTTGCTGGATCAACTGTGGGAGGTGGCTCTGCTGTGAATTGGTCTGCTTCCATTAAAACCCCACTTGAGGTGCTTGATGAATGGTCTGAGAAACATGGGATTTCCTTCTTTTCAAGCCCCGAGTATCTGTCTGCAATGGAAACTGTGTGTCAAAGGATTGGCGTCACTGAGACTTGTACAGAGGAGGGTTTCCAGAATCAAGTACTCAGAAGAGGGTGTCAAAATCTTGGCTTGAAAGTTGATTTTGTCCCTAGAAACTCATCTGGGAATCATTATTGTGGTTCTTGTGGTTATGGCTGTCCAAAAGGAGAGAAACAAGGGACCCAAGTTACATGGCTTGTAGATGCTGTGGATCATGGTGCGGTAATTGTTACTGGATGCAAAGCTGAGAGGTTCATTTTGGAAGGTAAAAGGAGTGGAAGTGACAGGAAGAAGAAATGCTTAGGAGTGGTGGCAAAAGCTTTAAGCAGCAGAATCACAATGAGGCTGAAATTTGAGGCCAAAGTGACAGTTTCTGCAGGTGGGGCTCTTTTGACACCTCCTCTAATGATCTCTAGTGGGCTGAAGAACAAGAACATTGGGCGAAACCTTCACCTTCATCCTGTTCTAATGGCTTGGGGATACTTCCCGGACAACAACTCAGAATTCAAAGGAAAAGCCTACGAGGGAGGCATAATCACATCAGTCCACAAGGTGCAATCATCAATTGATCCCAAGTCTAACACAAGAGCCATCATTGAAACTCCTGCTTTGGGACCAGCATCCTTTGCCTCATTATTACCTTGGCAATCTGGACTTGACTTCAAACAAAGGATGCTGAATTACTCAAGAACTGCCCATTTGATCACAATAATCAGAGACAAAGCTTCCGGGCAAGTGACATCAGAGGGAAGGATCAGCTATAAGTTGAATGCAATTGACAGAGAGAACATGAACGCTGGGCTGAAGCAGGCACTGAGGATTCTGATAGCTGCAGGAGCAGTTGAAGTAGGAACTCACAGGAGTGATGGGC
Organism: Inga laurina; assembly: GCA_963855925.1. Lineage (NCBI taxonomy): Eukaryota > Viridiplantae > Streptophyta > Magnoliopsida > Fabales > Fabaceae > Inga > Inga laurina. Next base: position 57,877,197 of record OY979709.1, read on the forward strand.
AGAGAATGAAGTGTAATGGGATTAGTGAAAAGGAAGTGGCAGAGTTCTTAGACAGTGTGAATCCAGCAGAGGGAGCTTTATCACCAGGTAAGTATTGGAATATATACGGTTCTGCTCATCAGATGGGAAGCTGCAGAATGGGAGTGAATGAGAAAGAAGGAGCCGTTGATGAGAATGGGCAAAGCTGGGAAGCAGAGGGCTTGTTTGTCTGTGATGGCAGTGTGCTTCCAACTGCAGTTGGTGTGAATCCCATGATCACTATACAGTCAACAGCTTACTGTATTTCAAAGAGAATTGCTGAATATCTGAGAGCAGAGCGAATCTCTGAAGTTCATTGATGCTTTTTTCTACTTAGGAAGCTTGATTGTCTAATATACCTAATTAGGATGAATATCTTTATGTTTAACAATGTTGGAGAAAAAATGCAGAGCTCTTAATATCTGATAGCCATGCTTAATTGCTTGGAAGAGCAAAGTAATACTTGAAGTGAGTTTGTTATATATCTCTGCATAATATGAGGAATGAAATCATATATTGAATTTGTTTACTTGTCAATTTATCATATGGTTATCATGTATTTTATCAGTAAAATCTCATGAGCAGAAGCAAAACCTATGAAATATACATTTTTTTTCCATTACCTACTCGCACCCTACTGAAGTAAGTGCATCAAAATATATAGGTGATCTCCCTTCAAATGCTTCTATTAATGTGTAAAAAAATTGAAGTTAGTAAATAAAGGATAAAAAAATTATGTAAATGAAATTGCTGCTCAGTTATCCACAATAAAATCTGGTTTCACATAATTACTCCACCTAACAATTTCAGAGGGAGCATGAGGAGCCTATTTAATAAATGCCCAAAATTTGTCAGAGAATATGCTAAGGGGTAAGGGCTTTCCTATGCAGGTAAATTGTGTGCCATCATTTGCCTGCACAGAGCATACCAAACTTTTAAGGAAGCTGAAACAGTTGAATGTTACAGTAAGTCACATGCAGCTATTTATTTCTTGAGAGGCATTAAATTAAAGGTGCTCAAAATATCTATAGCTTCTCACGCAAAGAAGCCGACAATCATTAGGAGAGTACAAATCATTAGCAGGCAGAAACCAAAATCTTTAGCAAATCACATGACTGAACTTGTACTTCTATTTCATTAAGGGTCCCCTGATGTGAAATTTTATTCATAAAAATTGTAAACAAAATGAGATGTGTAAGTTGATATTGGGCAAATAAATTGAGTCTACCATAAAAAGAACATTTCTATACAATAGGCCATGTTGTTGATGGTTAACTAGTTCAAGCATTGGCTGAAGCTGAAGAGTCCTTTGGACTACTTGGTGAAGTAAGTGATGAAAGATCTCAACTAGTTAAACCCAAGTTAAGATGGAAGATTATATGTTGCTAGAGAAGATGTAATGGGATCTTATAAATGAAAATGAGCATGCATAGAAAGGAATGAGAATACTTTTCCATTTGAATGTGTGGCAGACTAGAAAAAGGTATAGGAAAGTAAATAAAATGTGGGTAAGTGACTAAAATATCATTTATCATAATTACATCAGCTTATTGAGCAATTCCTTTCTTTTGTTTGTGTGTAATAAGCTGTTTCATTTCTGCTGCGTAATGGGCAGCCACTAATACTATGAGAGAAGTAGTTTTCATCTGAATTTGGATCACCCTCTCCCCTATACACGTCTTTTGGGTCTGTGGTGATGGATGATGCACATGGATTGAAAAGGAGATCCACATGACCCTTAAGATTAAATGCCCTTAAATAGTGATGCCTAGCAAGCTACTTAATGGAAAGAGAAAGCGATATTCTACTATACTATAAAAGAGAGGAGACTAGGTACAGGGATATCAGATGAGACTTTGCACATGGTTAGGTTCAGGGTTTCACGTAAGTATATTGACGAAGAAGGAGGAACTGAAGCTAAGCACAGCTTGTTTTATCCTACGTTTCACTTTCAATGTCATACAGCGACATGGTAACCATAATAATTCATTGCTATTATTGATTCCATTAGAGGAATTTGTGGGGCCCACCATCATGATGAGGACTGGTTACATATTCTCATAAGAATCAAACTGTTTTCCACTAACTGTAGCTTGTACAATTGTTTCTTCTTGCCTTTTTTTCTCCAAGGCTACAATAGATAAGATGGACACAAACTTGTAATCTCTTCAAACTCAGTGGAACACATGAGAAAGAAGAGGCAAAAAAGCCAGAGAGAAGAATCCAAAATAGCTTTCTTTGACTAATGAAGCTGATCTAGATCAGGCCAATTTACAAGTGATCCTGTCATTTTGAGGTTCACTCTTGGCATTACAAATGGGCATATTTGGTGCCTATTCACACTTGTCTTGCAGCTGAGCTGGCAAATCAGAAGAATGAAGAGGGATGCCTCCCTTTTAGCTTATGCTTGTTGTTCCTTTTTATGTCAGAATGTCTGAGAGATATCTATACATGCGTACTAGAAAATCTCTTCAATTGTCATACTCTGTCTCCCTGAATGGTAATGGAACTGCCTTCACTGCCCGGAAATTACCGACATTATTTAGATGCTCATTCTCCAGCCTGCTCCATAAAAAGTTGAATTTCTTCATTATTTTACTACTCCAAGGGAAAAAAATATATATTCTGACGCCATATTTTCATTCAAGTGCAGGGAAAAGTACCTGTAGAAATTCCAATGTCCTCTTCGGATAACCTCCAACGAAGCTAACCAAAATTCTAGCAATCTGGATTGAGCAGGTCCTACTTTGAGATGCAGAACACCCTCCACCCAAGCAATTCTTAAAACAACATTCAAGCCCTGCAATCCAACATATCCTTATATGATCAGAAAGAAAGACAAAAACTTTATATGATTGTAACACAAAAGAAGCAATTTTGCTAGCTGAAAATTCAAACAAGAGAGCACTCTACCATGGACAAGTAGTATATGCCTTTGTTCTTTAGGATTAGGTCATCTCTAAGCCAGGAGTTTTCGGAGTTGGGGTTTAAAAACCCCCAATCTTTAACAAAATCCCAGTACAATTGATAAACTGTGGCCACCACAGATGTCACCAAGACTATAGCAAACCATAGATGATCCCCTTTCCTGCTATATGTGACTCTGGCCCCGGCAGCCACCATTGCTGATACATACTTTCCCATGTTAGTCAAATGGTCAACGTTGTTGTCATCAAACCATCGTCTCGCACACTGGAGGGTGACATTCAAATTACACAGTAGGGTGTTAGTTTGATGTGTACAATGTGTGGAATATAATTTTTGGTTTCAACATATAATAATCCGAGTCTTACTTGCATAGCACGCCAATAGTAAGGCAAGAATGAGATTATGTAAGTGATTTCCATGTATAGCTTTCCAGAAGAGCAGGTCTCAGGTGGATATGCTTTGAAAACTCTGCCAATGAATTTGCAGCCTGCGGTTTCCAAATTCCTTAGCAATGGAATCTGTACTCACAACATAATTCAATGTCCTTCATGAGTTAGAGGATGAGAGGAAATTAAACAAAAGAATGGAATGTGATTAATTTTCAGGTTGCAGTAAGATCACCTGACTAGTTAGTTGGTCAGCCATAAAAAAATCTACCAGCAGAACCTGTAAAAAGATTTTTTTTTTTTTTTAAATTAAATAATGAATATTTTAGTCCTCTCCAGATATGGTTACAATCAATGAACCAGGCTGTTCAATGAAGTTAATGAAGGAATTTCACCTTGTAAAATGGGGAGAAGACAATGTTGCGAAGAACACGAATGAAGCAATACCGGGTTGAGCGATAAAAGATGTCAAGTGGGCAAATGAGCAAGCCTAAAGACAGCTGAAATGAACAAATTCACAAGTCAGAAAACCATCAGCTGACCAAAACTCAGGTTTTTTTGAACTATTTCCAAATGCTGTAACATTTTTTTCTTTCTTTCCGAGTACCAAAGAGAAGCCTAATTGACAGTAGTAAAAGCAAAAGTGAGTGTGTGTGTATGACACTGACCAGAAGGAGAATTCCGGGAATGTCATCAACTTGACCGGGGGGAAAGCCGGCAGCCTTAAGAAGGAGGTGGATGATCATTGCCCCAACCACAGCAGTCATGAAGGTGGCGGATATCAAAAAGGCATCCCTGTGCTTGAGGGCTGTGTTTGGTGAGAATTCAAATATGAAGGTATAGTTGATTCTGGTGCTCTTCCACATGAACAAATTGCATCCATACATGAACAAGTGCAGGCTTAACAATGCAAACACACTGCACGAAAAAACAATCATATATAACTTTATAATTAGCACACTAATATCACATAGTTATTGTTTACTTTAATTCAGCAGCAAGTTCAGGATGCTATATAACATTATTCGAAGATCAAGAATGTCATATTTTGTGTCTCTCAAACTATGCTCTTCACGTCAGTGAATGCAAATTTAAGCATGCTACCCAATTTTTTCATACTTCAGATCAAAACATTCTTTGAGTATTAATTGACTCTATCATTTCCAGAGCAATTATAATTTTTTTAACAAAATTATTAGGAGAGAAACCAAAAAAAAAATATTATGATGCTAATTCACCAAACATTTTATTAGTTGTAAATTTATAGCAGAATGTGAAGCAGCACCTGAAAATAGGATAGATAGCATCCACATAAGCAGCCGCTGAAGTAGGGGAAAATACACCACTCAAATGGGCCAATATTACATACACAAAGAACAATGATACAAAACAACCCGTAAACAATCCTGTCACCACAGTAACAAACGATTAATCACAAGAGGGGGGGGGGGGGATACTGTCAATTATTTTATTAATTAGGTGGGTCCACAACAGTGGTGGTCATTAATCAGAAGAATATATATTTGTATATATTAAAAGAAAATGGGACAATATGTTGCACTAGTGTTAGAGAGAGAAAGAAGGATTACCGACAAAGAAGGTGACAGTGTGAGAATCTTTGTGTTGCTGCTGAGGTCTTAGGAATTTCATGGCTTTTTTCCTGTCATTGTCGGCGAAGTGCTTTGTGAATATGGATTCCACTTCGTCCATTAATCTTACCACCTTTCAATCCACACATACACACATTAAAATAATTATTCATTGTTAATTCTCTTATTGGAATGTATACCTTATAACCCACTAATCTCATCATAATTAACTTAATTAATCAACATGACCCTAACATCAAGGGCGCTTAATTATATATATACCTTATCAGAACTAATGAAATGGGACCTCTTCACTTCTGTTAGATAACTCTCTGAAGTCTTCTGGCAAGATACCTGCTTCATCACACACACATTAAAATTTCAAGCTGTATTTTGAAATTTCATTGTTATGCTATATAGTGCCTAAATTTTCTAATGCCATGAATATTTAATTTAATAGTAATAAAAAAAGAGATGAAAATCGCACTGAAATGGCCCTCTAGCTAGTGAAAAAGTTTTGGTTCTAAAAATATCACTTCAAGGCTATGGTCGTGTATGGTATTAAAAATACAAACTTTTCTTATGCACCTTTGCTTGCCAAACCACCTCCACTAAACTATATCATATATATATATATAAAAGATATGGAGTGACATGAAATGTATGGATTCCATGCAATAACATATCAGTGTCATATCGCTGAATCGGGATAAGAAATTGATTGGCGTTTGGCAGGAAAACAAAAATAATTATGTAAATAATTTGGACGGAGGAAAAAAGGAAGTTAGATTCATTCAATCATGGACCATAATAAGAAGATATATCGTTGTTAGGACCATCACAATCTCTAGTAAGAAGCATGCTTATATAGTAGTTTTCAAATGCAAATTAGAATTAAGGAGCAACGAATAAGGCTGCAAGCTAAGAACTTTTTTCTTCCTTTATTTTAAACTTTATATCCCTTTTTCTTTCTTATCTTTTTTATTGTTGAAAAATATGTGATTGAATATGTACATACAATTAAGTTCATATAGCCAATAATATACCTTGTCAAATTTTTTGAGTATCTTTGAGAATGCAACCATATTGAGTGAGCTGTCAAAAAATGAGTGGTTTCCATCAGAACTTTTCTTCTCTTTGGCATCAAAAGACAAACATACTCATAATAACAAGAATATATAGGGAAAATGCATGCATAATAATTAATCACCATATATACATATATATCCAGAACAGTATAAATAATTACGTGAAAGAATTGAAGAATGAATTGTGGAGTTTCGTGGACAAATTAAAGCTTATATGTAGAGAGGTAGATATATAGCATATGCATAAGCAGATCAGTTTCAAGCTGTCTTTAATTCCTTTCAGGTACAATAGTGGCTCGACCACGACCTAAAAAAAGAGCATTTTTGCGTTCCAATCATACAAAAAGCTCTACTTTTTAATTTCCCCACCAACATTTTGTCAAAATTCTGTGCCTTCAAGTAAAAACGATTGATCAGTGTGTCACTTACACAGCACTAATTAGATATATTCATATTCACCACTTCTTTTCTATTCTTTTCCTTTTAGTTAGTATCTGGTTGAGTTAATTCAGGGGAAATAATTAAACTTTTAGAACTTGCACCATCATTTTTTTTAAAGAGGGAAAAAAGGCGAAAAACAATTAAAGCATTGACGTAAAGTAAGTAATGAAAAAATCCAAATTGATTTTGTTCACTAGTGTGTTTAAAGGTGGGTGCAGTTTCACACTAAAAGCTTGTAATAATAAAGAGTAGTCTCAGAAGCTTGTAGAGACGTCTTGGCCCATTTAACTAAACCATCACACGCCAACTCTCAATTATTAAGAATTCAATTGTGTGTCACACCAATTTTATTTAAAAAAAGTAAATGATGCCAAAAACAGTAAAGGAAATAAGGGAGAGAATAATAATAATAATAATATTAACCTGTATGTTTTGAGAAGGCCAAGTGCTCTGTAGAGTTCCACAAAAGCCCCTCGAATCATTTTTTCAGCGTATTGCATTTTTCTCTTCTGGTTGATATCCACGCAACCTTCCGTCATCGGATTGTTGACCAGGTCCTCCCAGAGCATGGCGGTCGCCGACGCTATAGCCCGTGCCGGTTCGGTGGCGGCTGCCGGAATATCGATCCTCACGCACATCTTAGACTTGCCTTTCTTTGTCTTTGCCTTTGTGGCAGAATTAACAAAACTGACGCCATTTTTCTCTAATGTTGCCTTCACCTCATTTGGTTGCGAAGCTTCTAGTTTAGATTGATCATCTTCTGCATATTAATCACACATTAATCATGATCCGTACTTGTTAATTAGTCAGTTAAGTGGAGAGATTAATATGAACAAAAAAAATTTTCATGACATAAAAATGATTTCAGCAGGCGTGCAATAAAATAGTAATAAATTCATTATCTTCAACTTTTTCCTCCTCATATGTGGCTCCCAGTTGTCAATCACATACTACATGTAATTAAATCCCACGATTGAGACGTAAGTCCTCAATTATTATTATTTTTTTAAATAAAATTGGTATTCATTAAGTTTCAACCAGAAAACTTAATACATAATCAAAAGCTAAGTAAGGGGAAACCCTTATCCTTCATCAACGACCACCTCCTCTAACAGAGGTGATGGTTGATCAAAGAAAACAAAAACCCCAACATTAATATGTCCTAACTTAGTCCTCAATTATTCTATCCGATTTAACTTCATTTATTTATTTTTTCCAATTTTATATATGAACATTGTGGTAGAAGCTTGACAGGTGGAAGCTTGACATTGTTCCAATATTAATGGCAGCAACAAAATTGTTGAAAGCGTAAAGAATAAAAATTCTTGGTGCAGTCCAACAGAAGAAATTAGCTGTAGTCATGAGTTGACATCAACCTTTTTATTTCTTCTATTCACAAATATACATACCACACTCAACTAATTTTAATTTATTAGCCATGAATATTATTATATTAGTCCGTGCCCACACAATTTTCTTCATCAACAAATTTTCACCATATAAAATACCATGATGTTCTCATCCATGATAGGATAAGGACATTCCTAATAAGTTTGTTTGTACATTACTCATTCAAGTTTAAAGACTCGGAAATTAAAGACCGCGTTTCTTTAATGCTAAATAATTCAAAAACTCTATATATAAACTAATCATATAAGGACAAAATATGTTATTAAAAAGACTCAATAATGGAATATATATATATATATATAGATATAAAGTGTGTTACCGGAGTAGTCGGGGTGGCGGGCCAGAAAATGGTGGAAGGAGGCTGCGTCGGAGGGCTTTGACGGCGGACGGCTGTCGGAGAGAAGGACATGCTTGAGATCAACGAGGATCTGAAGCTGCCTGTGGAGCATTTCACCTCTCTTCAAGAATTCTTGTTCTTGCCTCTTATAGAATTGGTTCACTTTATTAAGCTCGTAATCCAATCTCTCAAAAAACTCACGCACCTGATGATGAAATATATTATTAACATTAATGTATTAATATTCATTATTTTTTCTTCAACATTATAGAAATAATGTAATATAAAAGTAATGAATTATTACCTCGTCTTCTTCAGAAAACAACTGGGCAAGCTCAGTCTCGTAGACTTCGTCGTTGGTGTCGTCCATGATTTTTCTCCCGACCTGCGATATGAGCATTAATTCAACAAATTAAAATGAGAGGAAGCCATGTTACATATATTTGTAATTAGAGGGTGGTCTCAACAACATCACGATGATATCGTGGCATGCACAGCCACAAAAAGAAACAAAACCGTTTTAAGGGGTTTCGTCAAGGAATTAGAAACCCCTCAAAAAGCACATAACAAACGAACAAGCGTTTCATAAATTCAGCCCTCTTTTTCACCATCACCCAACCACATTATTAAGATTATTACATTATATTATTGTTCGTTCAGCTTCCTCTCACATTTTCCTTCTTCTTTTTCCTCCTCAATCATTCATTCATTATACTCTCTCTCTCTCTCTCTCTCTCTTCACATTTTTCTTTTCTCCGTGAGTATATCCCAGAAACGTTTCAACTTTGACTGTGCTATTTCTCACACGCGAATCATCCCCACCACCTGAAGACCTAACTTCGTCATGTATGTATATTACTTTTGGCCAGTATTTAACGGTGTTACGGTTTGTTTTTGCATATATGTAAGAGAGAATAGGAACGTCTCACCAACAAGGTTATATATGAGCTTGCTGACAGATGTAAAATATTGCACTTGGTCAAAAGGCTTTTGTTTCACATTTATAAAACTTAATTTGAATTAAGAAAAAAAAGAATGATAATAAAGCCCAAAGAGGGTAATGAAGTGCTTTAATATCACCAGAGGGCGGAGGATTATTGGATAGAAGAGAGGAAGAAGGTTCAGAGGGTAATCTGAAACTGAAAGTACGTATAAAGACTAAAGAGCGCGCACTGATGACGGAGATTCCCCCACATGATGACGTCACCCTCCCTCCATTATCATTAATTTCTTTGTCACAAACCCACACACTGACAGGCATCAACCTCATTAATCAATCTCAAACACACACCTAAAACCCACATCTAGCTAATCTCTATATATGTTTATTCTTAATTATTAGAATGCACCAAAACCGAATTACTATTCAAGTGATGATCGAGAATAATATATATATGTAAAACCAGAAGGAGTTTTAATTAAAAAAGCGATAATAAATATGGTACCCGAATGATGTCTGGTTGAGGAGGTTCGTGGGAGAAGAAGGCAAGTGAACGGACAAAGGAAGAAGCTTGATGATGATGATGATTAGGAGATTCCAAGGGAAGTTTTGAGAGTTTTATTCTCTTTATGTATTTCTTCAGCTGCCAATAATTTACGAATGCTTCCTTCCATTCTGGTATCAGCTGAGCTTCTAGCTCCTTCGAGAACTTCACCATCTCTTCCTCCTTCACTTCTCTCTCTCTCTCTCTCTCTGTTATATATATTTATATATCTCTCTGTAATAAGGTGACGAAGACGATTCTGTGTTGTTGTTGGTTTCCAAATAAAGCAGTTCCTTGTATATGTATGTGTGCGTATACATATATATATAGATATACAGCTACAGGCAGAGGTGAGATGGAGACAGAGAGAGATGCTTATATATACAGATATAAGTTGAAGTGGTGAGGGAATTGAGGAATGAAGAGAGGATTTAGGGAGGATATATATAAAGAGAAGAGAGCCGTGTGGACAACATTTAATATATGTTCATTTTCTTATATTTTTCCTTTTTCAGTGAATTCATTTTTATATTCGCTAGCTCCCTTTTTCCTCACTCTCAGATTTCCATTACATGCACTTCGATATTCTTTTTCTTTTCTCTTCTTTTTTATTTCACGCTGTTTCATTTATGTCAATCATTAATATAAAGAAATGTGAGTGCCTATGTTTTAAATATCATATTTATTTCTATTATTTCTTTTCTCCATGTTAAACCGTGAAAAATCTTAATCATTTTCACTTACCATCCGAATTCCATCCCTCTATTTATAAATATAACATGGTATTTAATTTGGTTTGAAAAATAATAGATGTTGTATATTTTTTTCCTTTTTCCAATTTAGTACTATATGATTGGAACTTGGAAGTTTCTTTGAAAAAAGTCACATTTTCCATAAAAATTAATGAGAAATTGTCAGGAAAAAAACTTTATAAATGCATATATATATAGGGATTTGGCAAAATCCATATCTACGCATACTTAATTAATGGCGCAGGTACTTCAAAGTGGAAGTGATTGTTTATTAAAAATGTTAAAGAATATATACATAAATACATATATAAGGCAATTAAGAAAGTGATACATTGTAGCTTGGAGTTACTTCTTTGGTGCTTAAAAAAATTGTCTAAATAATGGGACCTATAGTTGACACTTAACTGAGTTTCTTAAATATCTAGTCAAGGATTTAATCTCCAGCGATATATATAAAGAAGGTCTCATGTCAAACACTAAAACCCTTTCAAAAAGTTTACGATGCGAGGATCAGTTACCGCATACGAAATATTAATATTTTTAACACACAAGCATATGAAAACAGTTAATATTTTTGTTTTTTTACTGAATACCGCATAGTTGTGTTACGCACTAAAGAACAATATATATTATTAAATTTTTTTTGATGTTGACCTGAGTTGGCAAGTCTTAATATATATATATATATATATATATATCAGCATTCCATTTGATAATCTCAAAATTTAAAATTTTAATTTAGCACTTTTGATTAATAACTGAAAAGATAATTTATAAAATATTGAGGGACCAAAATGAAACATCATGTAAACTAAAGTTAAATGACTAAAAACATATTTTTGCTTTATTTTTAAATAACGAGAGATACCAAACTCAATTAATAGTTAGTAGAAAACTATAGAAAATGGAGAAAATTTTAATTATTTATAATCTATGCGAATTAATTAATATCAAAAGTGGATTGTGTTTCAAGGATTTACAGGATTTTCTGCCACTTGATCACTTAGCTTCTGTAAAGTTTCCAACATTATTATATAACATATAAATATACGGTTCATCATCATTGTATCAATATATATATATATATATATATGGTTCATTCAAGGCTTTTTTTTCATAAAAAAAAAAAATCATTTCATAGCGACGAAATATTGAATTTAAAATGTTCAATCGATCAGCAATTACTCATCACATTTCCAGTGTCAACATCATGGCAGCTTTAAATGTCCAAGAGAATAATTTAATTGGGTATTATGTTAGAAAAACTAATCAGGCCAAAATGGAACTCAGTTTTGATAAGAAAGAAAGAAAATGACCTAAACAGAGGTGGAATCAGAATTTGATTATATGCAGTATAGTGTTCATATTAATTTTTCATGAGATTGACACACATATAATACCTATATATAAAGTATCAATAAATTAAATAATTTAAAAACTTAGAAGACATCTGCCAGCTAGCTAACTTAATTTCGCTGCCCATTACAATTATAATTTTCTCTTATAGATTGCTTAAATTTTACAATTGACTAATTAAGTTGCTTATCTATTTTTTATAATTAATTAAATAATTAAAGGAGAATTTGAATAAGTAAAGAATATATACTGACATTATCTCTGGCCAGAATTTCTTGGGATGTCGAGTGTGAACCTTGAATAGAATATGGCAGTAAGTTGATGTTGTGTTCCAATGGAGAAGAGGAAAATTAAGATTTGTGTAAGCCCATTATATTACTTGTTATTATAAAAATCTTGATTTTAAATTAAGAAATGGTCGTTCTAAGTCATACATAACATTCTTAATTCACACACACCTTCCTTCCATGAAAGACGCAGTGCCATATATCTTCATGTTCTGTATATATCCACCATTTTAGATTTCTTAAATTCTTCTATTCCTTCCTCCCTTCTTAATAAATTCTGAAAATTAATTAAATTACGATATGTATGTATGTATCATTGACCTTTTTCGTGATTATTTGACTGAAAGTTCATTTTTTCCATGAGTTGCGTAGTATATTAAAGGAATTATTCCAGAAAAATGCCTTGAAAATATCAAAATCCCAAATTATTTTTGTTTCCTATAATTCATTAGGTATTGACTACATTTGATTAGTAATTAGCAACTCATTTTGGTAAAAAATTAATGATATGAGATTTTCAAATTTTGAAAGTATTTCATTAGAATTTTCCCTATATTAAGCCATGTTGTTTATTTGTTTTAATACCATAATAAATTAAATTAATGATGTTATTGTTTTGATTAAGTATAAATAGTAATATCAATATAATAAATAATTTCATCACTATATTTTTTTTTCTTTTACAAGCTTAATTACTTAATATTTTCAAAAGCTACTATTGGGATACATGCCTATATGGCTTTAGCAATTCCAATAATTACCTTCCTAAAATTACAATGGTATCGCTTTTACTAGAACATTATATAAAATATTGATAATAAAGCTAAAGTATATTGTTCAGTTCCAATATATAATCCAAACAGCAGACAAACTAATTGTTCATCATAATTTTGCCATTCCAAGTTTGAATTATACATACGACTTTTTTCCTATCATTAATCCTTTATGGCTTAAAAAGGGATTTGTAGCTTTTGGTATGAAGCATCTGCTTAGAATATTCCAAATTAAAAGAAACATTATTAATGAAAGGTATCGTGGATTTTCATAATTCTCCCGCCATCAACCCCTTCCCAATAATTATTGCTTCCATATCTCCATGCTAACTAGATCATCTTTCACAAACCACAGGAGTCCCAACAACTTGTGAAATCTCTGGTTTATATTATAGAATGAACTTGCTTTTGCCTTGCAAGTAAATGTTATATTCCATCTGTTTCTTTTTACATATGAAGTTTAAGGTTTTTATATTCTCACTAATTACTTTTCAAATTTACCAATATATATTATAAATAATGCGTTGAATTAATGTGGAATAACATATAAATAAAAAACATTTTTTTGACAAATAAAAAGAAGCGGGTGGAGTATTATGTATAGATAAGATTAATGATATAATGAGGCTAATCATGGCAACTTCAATGTGCATGTTTAACTTTTGGGAGAATCACTTTTAGGTTTCAAGTAAGTATAGGTGGGAATGCAGGCTGGCCCGCAACGGGATTTAGACGGGGCGGGCTACTCCCGTTTAGGCGGGTTAGCCCGCCAGCCCGCCAATTTTTTTTTTATTAAATTTCACTCTTTTTTAAAAAAAATCTATCATCTTTCTTTTTCATCTGCTCATATCACATTTCTTTTTTTTTATACATTTATATTATAAAGTCAATTTCATTCTTACTTTTCTTTTTTTTTTCATCTATTCACATTACAAAACTATATAAACACATATTTTTTAAATTTAATAATAGTAGAATAAATAAATATAATATGAAAATAAGTGTCAAATAAAAAATATGGGGAATTAATTAAACACATCATCAAAGGAAAGAAGATAAGGGATACTAAGAGGGCATTTGAGAAGAAGAAAATCAAAATAATCAAAAAAAAAAAAATTTGCGGGTTGGCAGGCAGGCCCGCACCAACCCGCGAGTTAAAATGGCGGCCCGAACCCGCGCCAGCCCGCTCCGTTTTACCGGCTCTACAAGCAAGGAACATATTATCAAAAAGGTCCCTCGAGATTGTAAAACACACTCAACATGTTGTTAATACATGTAGAAGAGTTGTAAATAGGGACCTTTCTGATAATATGTTCCTTGCTTGGGACCTAGAAGTGATTCTCCCTTAACTTTTTCCCATGATTGGCTATAAATTATTATATATATATATATATATATATGGTTATTGTTTTCTGTTTAGTTTTCCATTTAATTAATTTTTAAATTGTTGTCGGATGGTGACACAAATAACGATTTCTTGACAAATTTGAACGTCATGTGAATAATATATGTGCGTTCAACCATATCTTACCTACTAACTACTTCATCATAATCTCGTAGCTAGCTTGGATTCTTCCAATATATATTCACGAGCGTGAGAGTATTGAGCACCTACCTAGTTCCTTATTTATGTCTTAGACGCTATCATTTTCATTGGAGTTATCTAAAACAAAATAAATTCCAATTGTGAGATATATATATATATATATATATATATATATATATATATATATATATATATATATATATATATATATATATATATATATATATATATCACATATTTATTAGTACATCATATAACTATCAAAATCATAGAGATCGAGGAAACCTTTGAAAATTAATTTCGTTCAAGTTTGAGAATGCCTTGCATATAACTATATATTTCAGGAACATTATATATGATAATTAATTATAGTTATATTAATAGGAAAGCATGGCGCAAAGAATGGAGCTGAAAAAGTGAAAACGAAGGAAAGTATAAGAATAAAATAATATAAATGAAAAGGTTTAGAAGCAAAAGACGTAAGCGTGCTCCAATCTGTCAAATATTTTTCGTCAAAGTGCTTTCCCTCAACGATCCCATTAGCAGCTAATTACCAGCGTGCATCATATCGATCTGTAAGCCATATAGTCATTTGTATATTCCTATTTCACTTCTTTTTTAAATTTAGTTTAAGAAACCCCAGAGAATGATTATTAACCGAACAAATCATGATTATGGGATTAATATAAGAATTCATAGACAATGACACAACCATGGAAGGAATATCAAATATTGAAGAAGGGGGACCGCACGGAGTTACAATTTTTAATAAAAGCATCGAGTGAATAATTTTTAGGGAAAATTGCTTTAAAAAAAATCCCCATTGCAAATCATGGGTGGATTAATTTATTTTAAGTGATTTTGTGTTATATAAGATAAATATATGTAAAAAGTTTTGTTTCATATAGTGCAAAAATACAGTACTTTTTTTTTTTAATTAAAGGGGCAACTCACTTACGGCATAAGGTTACAAGCTAAGTAGGAGTGAACGCATGTAAACTCTCATTTATAGGGGAATTCTTATGCATGCTGCCAGACTACAAAGACATTGGCAAATTAAAATTACTCCTTCAATATTTAATATAAGATATATTTATCTAATTTGATTAGATTAAAAAGTTAGTTAAGTGAGTTAATATGATATGTAATTACTAAAATACCCTAGTTAATCCTTGAAAAAAGCATCAAGCTTTAGGGAAAATTGCTTAAAAAATGATTAAAGTATACATTTAGTCCCTTAAGTTTACATCAAGTTTTCTTTTAGTCCTTTATATTTAAAAAGTGTATTTTTAATCCTTAAATCTTAACACCGTTAACATTTCTAACAGAAAATACTGACGAAGCGAATTTAAGATGGTGAGTTAGCATTTAAATGAAGGCATATTAATTTGTAAATTGAAACATGTAAGTTAAAACAATTTAAAATAAAACTAATTAAAATATGTAGAACCAATTACCATTAAATAACACTTTTGCTGAATCCTCTCCCCTCCTCCCACAATACTTACAGACAATCTGGACACCCAGCCTCAACACCAATAGTGAGGATTCAATTGGTAAAGGCTATATTGTTTTCCATGTACTCGTAGAGCACGAGTACATTTTCAGTTTATTCTAATTAAAAAATTTAAAAGATTTACCCAAAATCTAGATTCCCTGCTTGATATATCGTTCATCGTATCCAGTTTCAAAGCATTTTGATTTTCGCAAATGTGCCATCTAGAACCTGCCCCTATTAAAAGTCATCTCCAATTATTCTTTCATATCAGCATTAAGCTAGGTTTTACAATCAAAATTTGCAGGGTTCTTTCAATGCCCCAGTAATAAAAAAGAACAAGTATAATTAACGTTTGTACACACTACCAAAATTGCCTTCTCCAATCTTATTTGAGGAATTGAAATTCCTAGTCGCAGATTGTAATTATCTGTCATCCTCCTTTTGTAATTTTTTTTTTTTCAATCCATTAGGTCAATCTTTTTCAATCCGATTGCGTAAATATTTTTAATGGCAATTGATTCTACATATTTTAATTAATTTTTATTTTATATTATTTTAATTTACTTATTTCAAATTAAACATTAATATGTCTTCATCTAAATGCTAAATCATCATCTTAAAATTGCTCTATCAACATTTGCCATTAGTAATGTTAACGGTGTTAAAGTTTAAGGACTAAAAATACATTTTTCAAACATAAAGAACTAAAAGAAAACTTGATGTAAACTCACTACAAAAAAACATCGGATTAGCGACGGAATTTAGCAATGAAATTTCCATCACTAATTGGTTTAGCGACAGAAATTAACAACAGAACCAAATTAGAGACGGAATTAGCGACGGAATTTATTCCGTCGGTAAAAAGACCGTTATTAATTAATTAGGGATGGAATTTTAAATTCCGTCGCTAATTAGCGACGGATTAGCGACGAAAAATTCCGTCGCTAAATTCCGTCTCTAATTAGAGACGGAATTCACTAATTAGTGACGGAATTTTCCGTCGCTAAATTAGAGACGGAAAATTCTTTCGCTAAATTCCGTCTCTAATTAGAGACGGAATTCACTATTTAGAGACGGAATTTAGCGACGGAATTTTTCGTCTCTAATTAGCGACGGAATTTCCGTCTCAAAATATTTTTTTATATAATTTAAATTGCCACATGTCCTCACAATGAGCCTCCACATGTCCCTCGCTAGCGGCCGCCACGTGTACCCACCGCCTACCAAGTGTCCCCGTCAGCCACCGCCGCCTCGCCTTTGCCCTCCACGTGTCCAGGTCTACCGCCATGTGTCACCGTCCATCGCGCGCCATGTGTCCAAGTCACAAATTGGTTGCATTTTGTAACCAAGTTGGAATTCGAAGCCTTGACCTCCCGCGCGTGTGCCAGTGCCTTTACCAGTTGAGCTAAGAAGAACCTATGTAATTTAAATGCAAAGCCATATATATATATATATATATATCTTTCTTTGTGAACAAAATTAGAAATACAAAATTTAATCTATTATTAAATATTTGAATTTAGTTTTCTTATTTTATTTTATGTAATTTTTCTACCTAAATTTTTATTATTAATATCTTTTTTATTCATTTTATGATATATATATATATATATATATTTGCATTTATAAAATTTTTATTTTTATTTGTATATAATATATTATTAAAAATTCAAATATATTATATTATAATTTCAATTTCAAAAATAAATTTTAATTAATAATTTTATTTATTTATTTTAATATTTGTATTATAAATTTATAATTATAAAAAAATATAATTATTGAAAAAATTAATTATTTGTGACGGAAATTAGAGACAGATTAGAGACAGAAATTAGGGACGGAAAAATTCCGTCGCTAATTTCCGTGGCTAATTTTTAATGATGGAATTAGAGACGGATTAGTGAAAGAATTTAGAGACGGAATTATTAGCGACGGAAATATTCCGTGGCTAATTTTTAATGATAGAATTAGAGACGGATTAGGGACGGAATTTAGTGACAGAATGTGATTCCGTCTCTATTCTGTCGCTAATTTAATGACGGAAAAATTCCGTCGCTAATTTTAGAGACGGATTAGAGACGGAATTGAGCAACGGAATGTGATTCCGTCGTTAATTTAGTGACGGAAAAATTCTGTCTCTAAATTCCGTCACTAATTTTAGTGGCGGAATTTTTGAGGGATTAGGGACGAATTAGCGACAGAATGAAATTCCATTGCTAATTTTCATATTTTTTTGTAGTGTTAAAGGACCAAACATATACTTTAGCCCCAAAAAAAAATCCCCATTGCAAATCATGTGGGTGGATTAATTTATTTTAAGTGCTTTTGTGTTATATAAGATAAATATATGTAAAAAAAATTTTCATAAAGTGCAAATTTTTAATGAAAGGGGCAACTCACTTCCAGCCTAAGGTTACAAGCTAAGTAGGAGTGAACGCATGTAACCTCTCATTTATAGGGGAATTCTTATGCATGCCTCCAGACAACAAAGACATTGGCAAATTAAAATTACTTCTTTAATCTTTAATATAAGACATATTTATCTAATTTGATTAGATTAAGTTAGTTAGTTAAGTGAGTTAATAATATAACATGTAATTTCTAAAACACCCTAGTAACTTTCCTCAATTGCCTTATTCCCTCTCTATCTTGATTATTATTGAGGGCATCAATAGGGGTAAATTAGAAAAATATTGATAAATATGAAAATTATGTTTTATGTTTAGGATTAAAATCAACTCCCCATATATATATATATCTTATATTAAGTATATCTTATATTAAAAACAGAAGGAATACTATTTTAAGTGTTCCCATGGTCATGTATAGTTGAAGCTAGATAAGTTGCACACCATTGAAGAAAAGTTACATAGATAAGGTCCTTAAATAAATTTTAGGTATTTTGTAATTGGGAATTTTTCCGCAACTTTACCTAATTTCTATAATGATTAAATTTAAATAAACTGTTGTGACAAGGGAAGTACATGGGAGAGTTATATGGATTGAAATAATGGACACGTGTACAGATTGGTGGCCAGAAGTTTAGCTAATGGGTAGGATATAGGAGATCAAGAGAGTAGAGAGTAGAGGCTCTTATTTTATTAGCGTGGAGAGGGGATCTCAATTAGCCTCACTATTGGAGAGTTGTTTTCAATAGTAACCTCCATTTTTAATTTCCCAACACTTACAAATATTCATAATTAAGGTTGTTCCATTCTCGTGTTGGATGACGTTGGAAGGATCGAAAGCCATCGTCTATGATGCCTCCACTAACCCGATACACAAGCATATTAATATACAAAAGTTAAAAAACCAATCTATATACATGCATCTCTGAGTGTATATCACCCAAAATGCATTTCTTTTTTCAAGTTAATGGGATTACATATGCGTGGTTTCTTTTGGTTAATCCCAATTTTAATTATTATTTAGGGCATATGAAGGATTAATAATGCCTTAGCTTAGTGGGTGGATATTGCTCACTGGCTAGCTGGCTAATTAATAACCATTTCAGATTAAGGACACTAATATGAGTATATATGGGGTTTAAGTATTAATTCTGGCCGACCGGGAATAACCCAAAAGAACATATAAAAATTTCACTGTCCTTGTGAGAATAATGTGTTAGTGGCTGAAGATACCAATCAGATGTGATACATATGAAGGAATCTCTAAGTGTTTTGTAGATATTTTAAGAAAGGAGAGTCTCTATAATTATTAAGGGCACTTTAATTTGATTCAGAAAGTGTCCTCAGTTGATGAAGAAGAATGTGGATGTGCCCTCGAAGATAAGGTACATGAACCTGCTAGGGTTAAAAGCACTAAATTACGGGTATTAATAAAAAATTATGATTACCTCATCTCATTCTAATTGGCAATTTGGCATGTTCAAACTATTAGAATAGAATTAGTTTTGTATATCTATCAAAATGGTTTAAGTCAATTTAACATGACTCATCTGAACATTATATGTACCTTTAATTCTTTCACTAACTAATCGATGTGAGACTTTTTTTCTTAGTACATGTTTGTTTTAGTTTTGTAGAAGTATTTTTACGATTTACGAGGTAAATATGTGAGATGAATTTTATCTCGACTTACAAAAAAAAAAAGTTTTCAAAATCACGGTTTAGTTATTTCCCAAGCAAGGACTTAATACTCTAAACAAGCCAAGAATGCCTATAATAGCTACATTATTACTAGGTCAAATCTTGAAAGAACTTCTAGAAAATGACCCTTGTTTTGGTTTTTTAAACTGCCCTTCCATTGGGGTCAAGATAAGGATAATGCCTCTAATTCCTATCACCTTAGGATCAGAAAATTAAAAGTTTTTTTGTGCTTAATCATATTGAAGTGTCCTATTTGAATATCTGTTCACTAAAATACTTTTGAAGTGTTTGATGCAGAGATCCTTGTCAGTTCCTATAGCAATAATCAGGAGTCCTATTAGTTTCTATAGGTCCTCTTCATATTCCAGTACACGTATTTTATTATTGTATTGATCAAAACAAGATAATGCTACCTCCACTAAAACTCTCCTTATTCATCATCTTCTCCTTTTTCTCTTCTAATTAATAATATATAAATATATATCAGATTAGATCTAGATTTTGGAATGAATCCATATGTTTTTCGTTTTCCTGATCTTCTCATATTCTTTATTAATTTGCAATAAGTTATTCTAGCATTAAACTGAGTCATGCTAGCTAGCAAAAGTCCGCTATATATATATAGGAAAACAAAGTCACGCGTGTGTGTGCTATCCATTATATATCTGCATGGGCACTAGCTTGACTAAAGAATGATACGTCGTGTTGCAATTAATGGAGGCGACCATATAAATATGTATAATCATATATATACATATATTCCCATATAAATGTCTTGCTGAAGCAGCTAGGAGCAAGTCGAGCTTAAAGTTGGCAAGCAATAATAAGTGTATTAGATGAAAAGGCATTAGTTTGATATATATCACTATGCTTATGTATGCCTTTTCTCTTTTAAAGTTTTGTTAGAGATGCAAAATCAAATACGTATCTCAGCTTTATGAATAAAACACTTAATTTGCTGAATATCTAAAAACGCTATATATGTGGTACACATAGGCTAGTTACCTAGACAGATAAAAAACAGGTAAGAATAGATGCATGTGTAAGAAATTAAAGTTAAACATGCACTTCATTTGGACAAGGTTAAATCCATAAACAACATAACGTTTTTAACGTTTACTTTGCATATGAAATTGACTTTAAAGATGCCATTATGGGTGGCGACTGTATGACTTAAATTTTCTGCACAAGTCCTGTGTGCTAATTAACTATACATGGCAGAAAACTATATGTGCACGATTTGTTTCTTCTTCTTTTTTCAAGTGTGTATCTGAATATGACTTCCAGGTCAAAAAATGTCTGAATGACTCTTTTTCTTACATGACAAGTAATTAACATTGACGCAGATGCTTTTTGTTAATATTGCTTCCACGCCTGCCCAGAGTTAGTTATCTCCGTTAGGTCTTTTTACTCTTAAAAGTATATATTTAACTGGAGAAAGCATCATGTAATGCCAAACGTTACAAAGTGAATTAAAGAGAAAGATGGGAATGACTAATAGGATTGAATAATACCAAATATCAGATGGTTCTTGCAAAAATGAAGACCAAATCTATGAGGACTGTGAATTAGCACAGGCTCAAACTAGGGAAAAGTCCAAGTCCCTGATACTCTCTTGGTTTTTAAATATAAGAGCTAGTTACGCGGTTTGCTTTGGTTCTAAACATAAAACATCAATAAACTCTACCTCCCAAATTTATAATTTTCTCCCAAGCTACCCTGTCGATTGCATATATTAAAAGAGGTTTTCATCAATAGCATATACTCTTTGGCCAAAAACAATAAAGGAATATGCTCTATACCAATAAAAAGTCAATGACCAAGTGCTTGAAAACTGTGAAAGTATGTTGAATTATATCTTATACTCTCTTCGGTCCTTAATGTGAGACCTATTTACCTAATTTATTTAGATTTATAGAGTTAGTTATGTTAGTTGATATGAAATCTTTTTCTAAAAAACCCTAATCATCTTCCTTTAATTCCCTCAATTTCTTTTATTTGATTATTGTTGAGGGAGCATCAATAGAGGTAGAAAAAGATTGAAAAATATGAAAAATAGGTTTTACATTTAGGACCAAGATCAATTCTCCTGTTAGGCCCTATATTAAGGACTAGATGAGTATAAATGAGGCAAAATGTTTTTTCTGCAAACCCTGTCTGATAAACAGATTCAACTCCCAGGGCTACTCACATACTGATGATTATTTATTCGAGCACTCTGAAGTATTGGGAAAATATCACGACCAATATTATCTATGCTAAAAGTCAAGTTGCAAGTAAATAACCCTATGTGAAAAGTTCTAAATTGCTGATCCATTTTATCCACACCCTCAAGAATAAGCATTTAGACTCTCTGATTTCAAATGTCATGATAACAGCTCATACAGGAAAACAACCAATCACAGATTGTTTCAGAAATTGTAAACCAAGAGAGAAAAAAGTTAAGATATATTGTCATATGTAGACCTAGTCCACCAAACCTTGGGAGACCAAACCAATGATAAAAATACATACATAAAGGTGTGAGACAAGAGGAAAAATCTGTTTGATATGCTATATGTCTCTTCATGATCCACTTGATCTGCTTCTTTCCATAACTAGTTTCTTGTAAATGCAATTTCCAGTTGGCCAGCTGCACTCGAGTCCGAGAATCAAGTTGCTTTATTTCCTAAGAGTAATGACCATTTCCAAATATGTCTGAAAAAGAGTAAGATGAACAGCTTTCAAAATGACTAAGAACTGTTCAAGTGCAACCAAAACCACATCTTATCCTTTGGGTGCTTGTAGTCATTTTGACAGTAGGATTTCTTCTTTTCACAAGATAATGACTTTTGATATCCCCCCATTTACATTCCCGCCACGGGCATTTCAAGTACTTGAAGAAAATCAGATTCACTTTTTAGTCAACTTGTCCAAGCAACATGAACACAATCAAATTAAATCAGAATCCATGTCGACACAGAGTACCATCCCATTTTTGGCTACTGCCTTTTCCTCTTTTCTTACTCCTTTAATTGCTCACTGTCATAGATATATCATATATGGTATGCCTTTTCCATTATAAGTGGTTCTGTTTTCACATCATTCCTTGTATTTTTCCAAACATCTATTTAATCTCTTACTTTTTTGTTGCAGAAAAATTTAGGAAGCAAATTGGTTGATCACTTAATCTAATTAACAGGGAATTAACTTTTGCTTAGCCTATAATAGATGAGTTAGAATGAATATTTGAGGAGTATCTTGAGGGCTTTTTATGAGCACCAACCAGTTTGCAGCTCATGATTTCTTTTCTGATAGTAATCACAATCCTTGAACATGGGAGTCAAACAACTCTTAAGACCATGTTCTTGTGGCTTCATTATACTGCAGAGTGTACATCAAATCATAGCCAATGTGATTTTCTGAAAATTGTGGAGAAGATTAGCAAACTTGGCTTCTTCACAGCTTCCAGAGTATAAGGACCATATATTATCAATCAATAGTTCTACCTAAAGGTTTCATCATTGTGAAAGTTCATTTTCACAAGGTGGAGCCAATCCAGTAGTAGAATTAAATTTTTATTGAATGGCTCTACTGTGTGTGGGGAGCATTGAATTTTTATTTATTTCTGAGACTCATAATCAAATGCCAAGGCCACTCAGCTTTCTTAGTGGGAGGTCTGGAGGGTGTATAGATAAAATAACGAGTGAAAGAGACATTACCACTAACACTAAGCCAAACCAAATAGGCCAAAGGAAGAAAAAGAAGCCAGTGTGCTGCAGATTTCTTTGGATTAGAATTAATATAACCTTTGTTTCCTCAAATTTTAAACCATAGATTTTGTTCCCTCAAGTTTCATTTAGTATATAATATTGGTTTCTGTAACTCAATAAAAATCTGAACAATTTTGCTTCTAGAGGAACTAAAACCAATAGTTTGAAACTTGAGGGATCAAAGTCAAAGTGAGAGCAAACTCGAAGGATCAAAGATGATATTAACCCTTTAGATTATCTTTTTCTTGCAGAATTATTATAAACCTGACATATCTAGACCTAACCCCAACTTCCAATACAAGCCTCCTCAGGGCATTACCAGAAAAAATTAAAAAAATTCAGTGTAAATATGTTATAATAAGTAATCTGAAACATCAGTCCATGGTATGGAAAGTTCCACCAATAATTTGCAGTGAAACTGGCTGATGTCACCAGGAAATTATCAACTAGAAAATCATCGACAAGTAGCAGTGATGGAAAAGCATGAAAATACACTGAGAAACCCCATAAACACCATAATGGAGTTCACAGTGAGGGCACCAAAAATCTGACATCAGATTGAGGAATTGCATAACAAATGATTTTGCTCCAGCCAATGATGGAAGCTCAGCTTTATGGAAAATGTCAACGAGATGCATATTATATTGGCATCATAGAGCATGCTTTAGTATTATTATGCCCAGTTTTGAAAGAATATAAACAGTGCTTTCTCCTTTTCTTTCTCACAGGCCATCAAACGACAGGCTAGCATTAATTCTAATTGATATAATGGAACATTATTGTAGTTACCTCATGATCTTCTGAGCTACAATTGATCTGAGAGTATCGCCATCCTGACGTGAGCCTTGGTCAGAGCCTGGAAGACTCCTACAGTTGCAATGAAATTTTCCACTCCATGATAATGGTGATTTAGCTTATTAAAGTAGTCAAAGATTCAATATCTCTCAGACATTTAAACAAACGGTTTCTACTTCTATCATATACATAAGTGCTGTTCGTAGTTGATACAAACTTGACCATGGTTCGATTTTGTCTGTTTACGAGCAAGTAGCTTGTAGAATGCTTGACATATTCCTATATAAAACAGAATCCATTCCTTATCTAATGAGATGGTTAACCATTGACCCAAAGAGCCAATTGATCTCAAAGAAGGAATGATTCATAAGGTTTCTTCAACTTCATTTGCATAAAAAAAAAAGAATATATGAAAATAATTTATCTATATGAAATAGAATGGAGTTCACAATTGCCAATGTCCTTGTAGCCTAATCCTAATAGCATGAGAGCTGCTCCCCTTAAAGTCAGAGATCACAGGTTCGATCTTGCCTGTAACTTCAGGCCGTTAGTACTTGTGCCTTTAATTCAAAAAAAAAAAAAAAACAGGAATGAAGTTAAAAATTCAATCATATAAAACAGTTCATTAGAGGAATTTTTTCTCTCCTGGTTTTTGGTACAAAAAGGCAATGTTTGATGGGGCTCAAGAGAGGTAAAGCACTTTTGGACCTGGGGAAAGTCTACCACTTCATCAAGCCCCAACAATTGGGTCATAAATCACATAAAGACAGTTGGCTTTTTTGTATCCACTGATAGAGTTTTTGACCCAATAAGTATATGATATGGACAGTCCGATCAGTTAGCTTAATGATAAAAGAGGCCCATTGGCTAACTGATCCACTCTAATCTTCTTCTGATTTTTACTCTTTTTTGTTGCTTAATGTTATTGTGTTTCCATGTCAGAATTCGATAGTCCATATGGTTGGTGTTGCTTTTCATTTTTCAAAATCTTCTTAGTGTATGTTTAAATAAGCCCTAAATCGTAGTTTTAAAAGTATTTTTTCTCAAATTGAGACAAAACTCATCTCACAAATTTACCTCATAAAACGTAAAAACTATTCTCCAAAAATTAATCCAAACACACATTTATTCTAAAAGCTATTAAAATCTTACTAGGACTATGGAAGGAGTATTGACAAACCTTTCAGCACGCCATGAATAATTCATGGCAAATTTTATTTTATAAGTTCATTGCTTTCCGGGGGAAAAAACAAAAATAAAAGCGCCTCTCTCCAATCGAAATATTTTTTTTTTCCCCCACAAATTGTTCAAACAAATTTTCAAGCTAAAGTTCAACCCTCTATCCGTAAAAGGAAAATCAATTAGGACATTTATGAAAGATACTAAACAACGTGTGTTTTTTACTTTTTTTACCATATCTTTGTTTTTTTTTTAAAGCCATATCTTTGTTATTAAACTATCCAACGCATTTGAGTCATCAACCTTGCCCATCTTGTTATTGGGCTTTTATGACTCTCTCTGGTTCTATCAAGTAAAAGGACTCAATAGATTATGTATCATTTTACTTTTTTAAAAGAAAAAATTGTACCAATGGGTTGAATCTAGTGGAAGGAGTTAATCATTCACAATATAGTGAACCAATGTTCGAATCCCTATTAGGAAAGGTAGCCACATTTAATGCCCGACAGTGCCTCGAACAAAATTGTCTCTGGGAAAGGTGCTCACATTTAGTATCTGATAGTGCCTCAAATAGAATTACTTCCGGTAGGAGGATATCTTTGCTTATCAATAAAAAATAAAATTGTCTTTTTTACATAAAATAAAATTTTTCTAATATAAAAAAATTTACCAAATAAATTTTACTGTATGTAAAAAAAAAAGTTAAAAACTAAAAATTGCTCATGCAACGTTGAATCGTATAAATGAAATACTCACTGTATGAACATAAGATATTAAAAACTTATAAGCCGCAATATTTATGATTAGCTTACATTAGTATAATAACAAGACCCCACAAATAGCAATTGTTGGAAAAAATGATATATTGAGAAAAATTAATACGACCGAATAAAAAAAAAAAAGAGAGTATGCTTATAACTAAGTTTTTGTCCATTAGAAATTCATCAAACAGAATAATCTTTTGTTAAAAACAGCAAGAAGAGGGACAAGGACAAAAGAAGAAGAAGATTATGAAAAGAACGGCAAAGAACATGAACTAACCAACAACAACAACAACAACAATGGAGGGATAAACTAAGTAATAGTGGTTAGACGGCAAATGACGTTCGGCAGCGATTAGAGACTGAACGCAGTCGGCAAAACGATGTTCACAGCCGATATTATATTATTGCTGGGTTATAACTTTTATGTCACGCATCAATAATATCTATATAATTCCTTCCTTAATTCAAAAAATTTTAAATAAAGTAAAAAAGTGTTATCTTTTTATGTAAAGACAAAAAGGGTAACCCAACTTGAAACAGTAGAGTTTGAGGGTGACAGTCTATATATATAGTTATTAGGCAAATCGAAACCACACTATAAAATGTACCCTTGTGCAAACACCAATCGAGTCACCATAAAAGTGTAGAGAAGCAGATCTATTTTTGTGATCTGTTATTTAGATTACTCAAAAACCAGTGGCAGTTATCATATATAGGGAATATTTTGGGGTTTGAGAGATGAAGATATTTGGTCGTCTGGTAGCACCAAAATGGTCGGTGGGGCTTTGTGACTGTGTAAAGGAGCCCAAAACATGTAAGATCTCCTCCATTTCCCATTCGTAAAAATGAATATTATATATATTCAATGAGTTATTGATTAACATGATAAGTAGCCCTCCTCCTAAAAAAAAAAAGAGAACATAAGTTCAAATCCCAAAAAACATAAAAGATGATTTTTTGTGTGTTTGTGTGTGTGATGATGATGATGCAGGTTGTATAACATGCTGGTTGCCATGCATAACGTTCGGCCAAATTGCAGAAGTAGCGGACGAAGGACGAACCTGTAAGTATATATGTGTGCGCGCGCACGCGCGCTTAGTTAGTGAAATGAGGGAAGACTAATGAATGAAGTTAAGTGTTCGTTTGAGATAGCTTATTTTTTATTTATAAGTGTTTATAATTCATGATTTATAGTATACGAGGTAAGTATGTGAGAAGAATTTTGTCTTGACTTACATAATAAATGTTTATTTTCAAAAAATAAGTTATTACAAACACTCACTAAGTGTTTCATTGTATTGTGAAATATGAATGGGGGAAAGCGTGCGTAGGGCAAGGGATAGTGTACGGATTGCTGATGACAGTGCAGTGCCATTGGTTGTATTCATGCATGTACAGAGAGAAAGTGAGATCCACGTATGGGTTACCGGCTGAGCCGTGCTGTGATTGTTGCGTCCATTTTTGCTGTGATAGTTGTGCGCTTTGCCAAGAACACGCTGAGCTCAAAGCAAGAGGTCGTGATCCTTCCCTCGGCTGGACTTCCACTTGTCCTCCTAAGATTTCTTCCATCTTCAGATGATCATGTCAGCCATCACCACATTGTTTTGTGTTGTCGATCGCATCTCAGTTAAAATCTTCTATAATTGTTATCCCTCTTTTGTTTCACTATAAAAGATTTTATAATCTGTTTCCATATCTAAACTCGAAAGGCACACATGCATGCATGCATGATCCTAAACCACCAATCTGACCGGGGAAAAACTCACAACGACGTCCTAGCATATCTGAATTCATATAAATGCGGATTACCAGAACTTATTCATATACCCACACAACTATCCTATCAGTTAAATAAATAATTGTTTAGTTTAGTTTGGGAATGTAATTAGTAATATATGTGCAGAGTTAGCCATATTAATTTTCATCTGCCAACCACAGGTGTCAACGTACGAAACCTGTTCGCTTCATGAACTAACTTCGCATACGATCAATTAACGCCCCTCACACGCATATAGCAGTACATTCCATCAATATCTATATCGCAATTCATCAATCAAACAAAATATCTTTCGCAATGCGGGCCTGATCTACCTAATACTTCCTGTGCAAAAACTTACTATTCCTATTGGAAAACAGAACTACATACTCGTCATCGTCAGTACAAACCATAATCACATGCTTATGCTTCTCCCACTCTCATTGCTCTTATCGTTTGGGTTGGACCCGACACTTACTCACCACCTTTCTTTTACCTGTCAACTAACCGTTTCATAAATTCAAGCATTTTTCCCAGTCAGAATTCGCCACGTCATCTCTGCATCCATAAGGAGAGCTGACTTGGATTCACAACGCCCGGGATGTGGGTCCCATCTGACTTCACTATGCTTGCCATCTCAGCGCGACTGTTATCTTCCTTCATCATCATGCTCGGCGCAGCCGAAGCTGAGGAGCTGGAGCTAGCCGATTGGACAGCTTCCCCTCCAGCCGAGTCCAACTTCTGACCCAACAGAGTGCCTCTTGTCAAGAATTCGTGAGCCATGTAGCCGGCTAGAATCCGATTCCAAGACATCGGCTTCGCCTCCCCTCCTTCTCTTGCATTAGCCGAATAAGCCGGAGTAGTTGTTGGGGCTGGTGGTGGACCCGATGGGCGGGGGAGGCATGGAGCTTCTCTCCCCTTCCGCTTTCTCGTCCCGCCAGGTGGCAAAATCCTACGAGGACAGTGACCCGTCATGGAGGGTGTAAATCAAGCCACGTCAGCAAGCACAAAACAGTAACGTTCGGAAGGCAAAACCGTCAAAACGAATGAATATTCGAGAGAATTGTTTAATGTTGAGACGTCATATTCGTCTTATCGTTAAAGGAAGAAAATAGAAAAAAAGAATGAAGCAGGGTCCACAAATGGATCGAACAAGACAACACACAATAGTGGTTCTTGGATATTGAAGGGCTAGAACCTAAGGATTTTGAATCAGACCAACAGGAAAACAAGAAACAAAATGAAAGATTGATACGGCGAGTTCTGCTTCCGGTAAGAGTAAGGGATCTGAAAATCGGAGGACGGCGGAGAACACGACGGGGATCTAAGAGAGAGGAAGACGTTGATCAGAAGTCTCCGCCGTGGCAAGAAGCGCAGAGAAGAAACGATGAACTCCCGATGATGAAAGACTGGAGAGATGACAGATTTGAGGGTTGAGCGTCTGTTTTAATTTATATATGGAAGAATATTTAGGATGCGCCCTTCCTTTTCGAGTAAATAACAGAGATGCCATCATTCAAATGACGAAACTGCCCGCGCTTGCGTTAATTTGAAATCCCCCGATGCCGGTTCGCTTTGCTCCGTTTATTTTACACTTTCCAATTCATAGCCTACGCGAGCGAAAATCTGAGAAAATTGTAAAGGACTCAGGTTTTATATGGGAAAATCCGTTTTAAATCAATCCTGTCTCAAAATTTAACAAATTCGTAATTAAATTTTTTCGACCAAAATAAAATTTCAACATGTTGGGTATGTTATCATATTGCCTCTTTTTTCCTTAAAGTCGCCTTTGTCATGCATCCCACAAACTCCGGCACCCATGCATGATAATTTTATTATAAAACTTATTATTAATTTCTAGACATATATTGTAATTGAACAACAACAAATATTTATTAAATAGTACAGATTTATTGTGAATAATTAATAAGGACTTATCAATTACTAAATTCAACTCGTTAAATTAGTCTTTTATTGTTAAATTTAGATCCAGGTGCAAAATTGACGTGAACATCCCCGGGGGTTATATTTTTACACACCTTATGGATGGATTGCTTTAGAATGACGTTTTTGTAAGTGCTTTCTGAGCATGTCTGAGTTTTAAGACTCAACTCACCTCAATTTTTTTCGTTATTAAAAAAGTAAATAAAATATAAAATCTATTAAGATTGAAAAAGAAGGGCATGCCTAAGTAACTTTTTTTTTAATACAATACTGGATATTATTCCTTTATAAAACTTGGATAAAAAAGTAATTAACAAAAAACTACATTCTTTCATTATTTTCCACCTCATGATTGAAAAGTGAAGGATGATCAAAAAATACAAAAATTACCTAAAATGGTATAAGCTAGTTTTGCCAAACTATCAGCTTATTAAGATTGAAAATGAAGGACATGCCTAAGTAACTTCAACCCAACATCTAAACAATCACCATTGTGTTTTTTTTTTAAAAAAGATCTAATATAAATAAATGAAAAAACGAACGTATGTGTGGGTAAAGGAGGATGATTTGCATTCAACAAATGGCAAAAAAAGAAGCAATTATTGGCTGTCTGTTGTTGGTGCCTTCATCTGCTTCCATCTGCGTGAAACACTTGGAAAAGCTCTTCCATGGCGGCATCAGTTCTTATTCCTCCGGCGTAGATGCTCGTCACTGTTCCTCCATATATTTATACACACACGTTTGGGCCCAATGTGATCTGCACGAGATTTTGTTACGCATTCCTTTCAATCCTAAGTACAGCAGGAGTTTGTTAAAGAAATTTTATAATTCATACGTTGAAAATAGTAGTGATTTATTGTATCCAGTCATTAAACTTTACATCAGTTGTATATGCAGAGAAACTCCTGAGGAAGTGAGTGCAGGTGCCACGCAGGAATGAGTCACATTAGAACAAAAATGGGAACAAGTGAGAACAGAATGTACAAATTTATAGAGTTAATCTAGTGGTGTAAGTTCCTACTAGATCTCTCAGGGTATTGCGTTCGAATCCCAAATGAGACATTTATATTAGAAGGGACAGTCACAAACTCCGAACCGGATACCTGATAAAAACATGCACATTAAATTTTTCCCAAAATGTCAAGCCCTGCGCTGCCCTATCCACTGATCCACAGAGTTTGTTTAATCGTCTCCCATATACGCACTCATTGGCTTTATTCCAAACATATTCCCCTTCTCAATTTCTAACAAGAGAAGGAAGAGGGTATATTTTTAAAATTTATAGTATTTATTAAGTGTAGAGATAAAAATCAGAACAATTTTTAAACAACTTTAGTCATACAATTAACATTTTCCCCTAATGAATCAGTTAAAGTAATCTGTATCATGGGCACATTTGCATGAGGCCTCTCTCCATCATGGATTGATGATGATGATGGAGATCTCCAATCCAATGTTTGTTCCTAAACTCTTCGGGGTAAATTAATATCTTGAACTCATCCATCTATTTTAAGAATTAAAGATGAGAAAAGTAGGAGAATCGTACCATCTCATCACAGAATTTCTCAGAGGGGGAAAAAGTGTACACGGGGAATCAATTTCGGTTTGGATAAGCACGGATAGTTTGTCCAGATTTGATTTTTTAAAATGGGTAATTTTTGAATTAAAAATTTATTTTTTGAATAAATGTTAGTTAAGAGATTATCTTTATTTTAGATTATGTACTTATTAAAATAATTTTTTCAAAAAAAATTAAATTTAGACCATCTAAATCCCATCAAATTATTCAAATCCCATTGGATGATCCAGATTCTAGTGTTGAAACTCATTTCAATGCTTGGGGTAGTCCGTACCACATTTAGTACAGTAGTAGTGTTCTTTTCGTGGTGCCCTCAATTTATTGGAGCTGGCTTCGGTCCTTTTCTCCCAAAAAAAATGATTATCCTTTTTTTAGTGTGGGTCGTCAGATTGAGATCTTAACGATCCAGATTTAATATATTATAAAAATATTATTATAATATTATTAATAATTAATACTATATAATATTTTTATAATGGGATTAGGAGCTTTTTATTTTATTTCTGGCTGTGTTTTATTTAGCTCTTTCCCAGTTGGGCTTATAAGGAAAAAAATACTTTTGTTAAGCCACGTTTTGCAACTTATCACTTTTGACTTTTGGTTTCGGCTATTGCTTAGAGGAGAGAGAGGGCTATAAAAAAAAAGAAAAGAGATAGGAGTGAATGTATACGTGTCTGTTTAGATTAACGGTAGGGAAGTGCTTTTTTTTGCCATCTAACTTTTGGAAAAGTAAGGTAGGATTAAAAGTGAAAATATAAATGTGAGTTGTGTTTGGATTAGCGGTGGAAGAAGTGACTTTTTTTTTCTAACCTTGAACCTATTTGGATTAGAGTTTGAAAAGTCTATTTAGATGTAAAATGACTGAAAAGGGCATGGATGTTATTGAATGCTACATATACATTTATATATATATATATATATATATATATATTATCTGTATATATTTTGATAATCGAAGTTAAAATTAAAATTTGATAAAATACAAAAAATTCAATTATTATTGCAAAAAAAAAAAGGAAAATACACTAAAGGACTTAATTAAAAATATATAAAATTATATTTAAATTAAAATGCATACATGAGAAAGTATCAATAAGAATAAATTAAGAAAATATTTATAAATATAAAAAATATATCTTATATTTAGAACCAATATCAAATTTTTAAATATATCATATATAAGAGTAGAACAAAACATAAAAGTAATTTAAATCAAAACATTTTAATTTATTTTTTTAAAAAAGAGAGGTGATAATCTATTTATATTTTCATATTACTCATTTTAAACTATCAAAATGTGTTTCTAAAAAATAAACATGGACTGAACGTGAAGGAAAGGCAACAATTGTATTGATAAAAAACAAAAAAACAAAAGGCATCGGTTGTGGGACCCATGCTCAATCTTCTCTTTCTCCTAATTGCCACACATTGAATGCTTGCACCGCGCGGGGAAAAAGGGAAGAGCGGAATTCTTGAGCTTCTGAAAAAAGCCACAGTGGGATTATAAGTACAGCAGCCTCTACCGCTCCCCCAACCATTTCAAATATTCTTCATTGCGCTTTTCTTGAGGTACTGTGCGTTTGGGAAGCTTGACCGCTTTCCCAAACAGGCTCGTACATAGTTGGCAAAAAAAAGAAAAGAATGTATTTATGGTATAGGGATCCTGATTAAAAATGATAAATTTTTAGGCTAAGGTGCAAAATTACATATGAGATTTTTTCAAAAATGCGCCTAACACCAAATGTTTTTTCAAGAGGTAAAAGTAACTATGAACTTCCAAAATATGTGCAAAAATACACATTAACCATTAATTAACTGTTTGTTTGAATTTTTCAAGAGTTAAGATGTAAAAATACACACGAGATTTTCCTAAAAGTGTGCCAACACAAATGCTTTTTTGAAGGTCAAAAGTAACTATGAACTTTCAAAATAAGTGTAAAAATACATATAGACAGTTAGTTGACCGTTTGTTTGAATTCTTTGACTGAAAATAGTGACATGGAAGATGACGTGGATGATTAAGAAACAACCTTGAATAATAATTTGCTGATTGAGCAAGGAAAATTAATTTTCACCTAACATTTTATCTCCACCACATCACTTTATCTCCACCTAGCCTTCCTCTCCTCTCCCTCTCTCTTTTGAAAGAAGTGATGAGGTGGAGATAAAGGGTTAGGTAGAAATTAATTTTTCTTGCCTAATTAGCAAATTATTATTCTAAGTTGGATAAATACTTACATACTATAAGAATACTATGTCATCTGAATTTTTTCCAATGAAAACATAATAACTATTATTATTTTAATCCTAATTGGTTGATGACTCATTTAAAAAAAATCAAATTTTATCAAGTTTTTAAAATAAACAAAATCTTAATTGTAAAAAAATAAAAACAAAATGATCAAACAATATTTTCTTAAAAACAAAACAAAATTTAATTTTTTAGATGAGTCATCAACTAACCAGGATTAAAATGATCCGAGTTGTTATGTTTTCATTAGACATGGTTTAGATAACGTGGTACTTTTAGAGTATGTAAATATTTCTTTTCAGGTTATTTTTTAATCATCCACATCATTCTCAATGTCACCATTTTCAGTTAAAAAATTTAAACAAATAGTCAACTAATTGTTAATGTGCATTTTTACACCTATTTTGAAAATTCATAGTTACTTTTGCTGCTAAAAAACATTTGTATTGGGTGTACTTTTGAAAAAATCTCACACCTAACTCTTAAAAAAATTTAAAAAATGGTTAACTAACGGTTAATTTGCATTTTTGCATCTATTTTAAAAGTTCATAATTACTTTTATCCCTCAACTAATTGTAGAGACGGTAAACTAATGGTCA
Source organism: Inga laurina (assembly GCA_963855925.1). Lineage (NCBI taxonomy): Eukaryota > Viridiplantae > Streptophyta > Magnoliopsida > Fabales > Fabaceae > Inga > Inga laurina. The sequence goes on from OY979709.1 coordinate 57,911,821, forward strand.
ACTAACTGTATTTTCGCACATTAACCCTAAATTTATTCTTTTAGATTATATTATATAATATTATATATATTTTGTTTTGCTCGTAAAAAATATACTCCCTCCGGTTCTAATTATAAGACAAAGTTGATTTTTTTGGAGAAATTAAGGAAGCCAATTAAATTACTTTAGAGTGTTTATATTTTTAGTATCCTTAGATTATACATTAGTTTATTAGTCAAGTTAATTAGTTTAGAGGAAAAAATAAAAATATAACTACTCTAAAGTAATTTAATCGGCTTCCTTAATTTTTCCAAAAAAGTCAACTTTATCTTATAATTAGGACCAGAGGGAATAAGAAGTTTAATTGACAAAAAAAACTTGATAAGTCTTTATACACAAACTACCTAAAAACTTGGTACACACAGAGTACTCTGATTAAGGCTCTTATCATATAAATTTTTAATATATAATTATATTATATATGTATTATTTAATAAGATCTACATCCTTTAAAGTCATCTTTCCTATAAACTTGTTTTTAAATACAATCATCTAATTAATTAATTTGTAATATCCTACTAATTTGAGTGATACGGGCTCAAGGCGATGATGTTGACGGCATTATGAAGAAATATATAACTGACTCACTTCAATTTCAAGCATTGCGTATATCATTATTTCGTTAATAAAATTTAGACATTTCTATATTTTTTGGGTACAAGGTAAGGGTTTTCTCTCTTGTAGTTTAGGGCGTAAAGAATTTTTACCTCTCCCAATAAATATATTTTCTAAAATTAAAATTTGTGTTATCCTATTCACAAGATGTGAGTAGTACTAGGAATTGGGGCCAACTTGCGGGTTGCGAGCCAGACGAGACCTGAGTCCATCAAGGTGGGTTGGTGGGCCAGGCCACCTTTTTTTAAGACATTTTTCACTCTTTATTTTAAAATTCTCACTCCCTTTCTCTTTCATTCATTCATATGGCATTTATTTTCTTTTATACATTTGTGTTAGAAAAGACAATTTCATTCTTACTTTTTTTTTCATCTACTCACATAACAAAAATATATAAACACATATATTTTAAATTTAACAATATTAGAATAAATAAATATCATATGAAAATAAAAATGTTAAATAAAAAATATGAAGAATTAATTAAACATAGTATTAAAAGAAAAGCAATGAAGGTATTTAGATTTATTTTATTAAAAAAACTAAAAAAAAAAACAGCAGGCCAACCAACTCTAGTTTGCCAGCTTGATGGGACGGGCTGACATTTTGCGAGCCCGAGCCCACTGATTTAACCTATTTTACCAGCTCTAAATATGAAATTACTTACCATCTCAACCAACAACTTACTCACGAACAGCTTAGCTCGTTGGTGACCTAAATTCGGCGCTCATTGAATCCAATGGGAAGGCCCATGGGTCTGCATCATTTGTTCTGATCCATATGAACCCAGCACGGTACACATGGACCCCAGTTCTTTGATGATTGGTCCTTGTCACAATGACTGAATGACTAGCATCATGTTCGCTGCGATTAGATTTATATCGTCTAAATATAATTTCAATGGCTCAAATTCAAATTTCTTAACTGATAATATTTAAATAAAAATATATTTTGAAAAAAATAAAATTTAATGGATTATTTTTATTTTAAATCATACTTATTAAAATATTTTTAAAAAATAAAAGTAAAAGAGGGCATACAATATTTACCATGCCATAATCTGTTTTTTTGTGTGGCTTTTAATTAATTTGAATGGTTCGCTTATTTGTGTGCTAGCTCAAGTAACATTTTTCGTAATATTTAGTCAATATACCGATAACGATGAAATTAATGATCTTTTGATCGCAATGTACGAGCACTTCGAATTTAATGGTGCTTCTTATAAATGTGTTGTGTCGTGTAACATGAAATATATTCAAGAATTAGTACTACATCAAGCATTTTGAAATAATGTTAACTATATTACGTACCCAGTGATACTGGCATTTGCTTTACTGGTAGGATGGTAACATATTAATTAAAATGCTCATTATAACGATACACACGCGCACACAAACGACTGGAAGATAATTAAAAATAGTTAAGGCATTCTTGTTTCAATCGTTTTCGCCACCTTTTTATATGCTCCCCCTCCACCTGGTTCTTAATACAAGGTTTAGTTGAGTTTTTTTTTATAAAAAATTTAGGAAGATAAATAAGTTAATTAATTATAAAATATATCATGTATTATTGATTATATATCAATTTTTAAGTTAAATAAATTAATAAGGTATAAAAAAGAATAATATGAATATTTTATAGTAATTTATTTAACAATTTTTTTCAAAAAAGTCAAGTGGTACCAGAGGCTGCTAATTGAGAAAATCAATCATGCTACTGTAACTTATTATTCATTCCGGGGCTTGAGGGAGAAAAAAATCTGGTTCAGATAAGAACTCGGTGTCGGCAAATGTATAATGAACTCAGCTACGGACATATTGATAGTTAGTTGCGTTGAAGGTTAGTGTTGTGGGGATTCGATTATTGAGACCAAAAGGGAATTAATTAGAAATAGAAACATGCATGCGTATAATTATCAGGCAGAATTAAAAAAATAGTAATACATATGTCAGAGATGGATGCCAGCTACGTACAGATTTTGTTGAAGAAAACGAAACGAAAATTTCAACAAAGCAATAAATTTATCATCTACCAAGCACATGCTTCTTGCTCCCAAATCGCCATTTTTGGAAGCTTTTTCGACGAACCCTTCTCTTCTCTAGCAGACTAGCACTAGGTCCCATAATCCTCTTTAATCTATTCTTCTCCCCACGCCTATCCGGGTTCAATAATGCAACTACGAAGCTTAAAGAATCACCTCTGATCTCTAAACATGATCAATATTTTTCGAATAAATCACAATAATATTTTTATTGAGCAAAGCCATGTGATGGGAGCATTATTGAGATATATTAGGGTTTGTTTAGATTTACTTTGCAGCGTAAGAGTACAGTGAAATTAAAGCAGGCGCACCAAACTGGTTGTGAATTATAAGTGCGCATTAAATGTGGCGATCAGTTAGTAGTTGAGATTGTTTAAGTCAGAAATGGTTATAAAAAGCAGTGACTTCTCATGCTTCTCAAAGCAACACTGGGAAGATCACAAAATGGGAAGGTTAGGTTTCCTGCTTCTGGTGCTGTTTGTGCATGCTTTAGCGACCAATGTGGTTGCCAGAAATGTGGCAAACGTCATACGTGACCAAGATGATCAGAACCTCCAGACTGTTGGGAAGGAAGGGTTGTTGGGTGGGGGAGTTGGGGGAGGCGGCGGCTTTGGAGGAGGATTTGGTGGTGGTGGTGGTGCCGGTGGTGGCTTTGGCGGCGGTGCCGGAGGTGGTTTTGGAAAGGGCGGAGGTATAGGTGGTGGGATAGGCAAGGGTGGGGGCTTAGGAGGCGGTTTTGGAAAAGGTGGTGGCCTTGGAGGTGGTGCTGGTGGTGGTTTTGGAAAAGGTGGAGGTTTTGGAGGTGGTCATGGAGGTGGAATAGGGAAAGGAGGCGGTCTAGGAGGTGGACATGGCGGCGGTTTTGGAAAAGGTGGAGGTCTAGGTGGCGGAATAGGCAAAGGAGGAGGTTTAGGTGGTGGTCATGGTGGCGGAATAGGAGGAGGGGGAGGTTTAGGAGGTGGTCATGGTGGCGGCATAGGTGGTGGAGGAGGACTAGGAGGGGGGCATGGTGGCGGCATTGGGGGAGGAGGAGGACTAGGAGGCGGGCATGGTGGGGGCATTGGGGGAGGAGGAGGGCTAGGAGGCGGGCATGGTGGGGGCATTGGGGGAGGAGGAGGGCTAGGAGGCGGGCATGGTGGGGGCATTGGTGGAGGAGGAGGGCTAGGAGGGGGGCATGGTGGGGGCATTGGTGGAGGAGGAGGGCTAGGAGGGGGGCATGGTGGCGGCATTGGGGGAGGAGGAGGCCTAGGAGGGGGGCATGGTGGCGGCATTGGGGGAGGAGGAGGACTAGGAGGGGGGCATGGTGGCGGCATTGGTGGAGGAGGAGGACTAGGAGGCGGGCATGGTGGGGGCATTGGGGGAGGAGGAGGGCATGGAGGGGGCATTGGTGGAGGAGGAGGGCTAGGAGGCGGGCATGGTGGTGGAATTGGAACAGGTGGTGGTCTTGGAGGAGGACACGGTGGAGGAGTAGGTGGTGGGGTAGGTGGAGGCGGAGGATTGGGAGGTGGCATTGGAAAAGGAGGCGGCATTGGCGGTGGTGGAGGGTTTGGAAAAGGTGGTGGCCTTGGCGGTGGCATTGGAAAGGGAGGAGGATTTGGAGGTGGCTTTGGAGGGGGTAGCGGCGGGGGTGTTGGAGGGGGCTTTGGTGGAGGATTTGGGGGTGGAGCAGGAGGTGGGGGCGGCGGCGGCGGCGGCGGAGGTGGGGGCGGCATCGGACACCACTGAACTTCACCTTACATGCAGCTAAATTAATGAATGGCAAAATCTGTGGTGTCATCAGATATATTACAATACACTATCGCAGTATTACATTTACTTCTATTGCATTTGCTACTACTGGGGTATCGTTTGTGGTCGTACGGTTCTAGAAAGGAGAGATCGTGGTTTTGATTTTTGTGTTTCCGTTCATCCTTAGTGAAGATAGACACACATATTTCCTGTTGCCCGTACTTCTGGTTCTGAATTCTTACAAAAATTCGCAATGTTATTAATCCCAATTTATAAGTTTTATTTTAGATTTTCATTTTAGCTACAAATAAATAAAAAATTTTCATTTAAATTTTTAGCTTTAATTATTATTTATTTCTTGTGACATTTAAATGAAGGTTTATATACATATATATATATATATATATATTACATAATACACAAATTTTGCCCCATTCTTAGTCTGAATATATTTCCCTATGGGTTAGAAAATAGTACTATAAAAGCCTTAATACGGACAAGTTAATTGGGAATTTAACGTAAGAAAAGATGATGGAGGAGCCTTTGGGCCTTCACTTCACAAACGAGCAACAATGCTTTAGAAACCAAGGCTGAGATGCGGGGAGCATGTAAATCTAAGTTGTCACAATGTAAGCGCAAACTCTCACCATTCACCAGACAATCAATAAGCCAATAAACCACATCATGACTATAACATAAAATGGTAATCGGTACCAGTTGCCACACCCATAATTCCTCAGTTTGCCTCTTTAATTGCTCCATCCAAAAACTGACTTCGCTGGCTTCATTTGTTGGCTTCGTTTTATCAGCCAAATGATGACAAATTACGTAACTAAATGGTCACCGCTATTCAGTAAATTCAATTCATCTTAAACCCTTTTCATTCACAGAAAATAAACATAATCATAACATAACTAAGAATAATTATCCCGAAATTTCTTTTTCCATGTTCCAATTGAACCCTTGAAGGCAGAGTACAAAAACAAACTAACTCGGAACTTGCTAGACATTATTTTGTTCAAAGTATGTTTCATGGGAAAAGGATAACAAGAATGTGAGTAACAACATTAGCTTCTTTTTTGTCCCAAACAATTTCATACTAGGCATCCAAATGATGGGTTACCGTAGCACATTACTCCACCTCTTCTAGATCATCTATACCCATCTTCCAAATTACACATGGCTCCTTCAACGCTGATTTTCCCGACGCTGGACATACCTAGTTCTATCATTGTATCTCGGTCTATCCTAGTGTCTGTCTTTCAGGTGATCTCTGCACGATCTCTCCACTCACAAATAATAAAGCTGCATCAAATTAGTTTGGAAACTCAATTAATCAAGCTTCGATTCATAGCACAGATTAATAATCAGGGAATTGGGATTATAGAAAGCCATAATCAATGGACCATCTTCACATTTAATATGAATTTATGCCTGCACACAAGGCTTAAAGAAATGGAATTATGAGATTGAAGGAGTAATTGCTAGGGAATCTTGATGTATCAACTCCAATGATACTGTAACTCCATGTACAGGCGAAGCTACAGAACAGGATGAGAGTGAAATTCTATCTGAGTCCATTAGCATTCAAAGCTAGACATTACCCAAAGAGAGTTATTAGCTTTGCCAAGATGGACTGCTGAAAACGAAAAGAACAGAACCCACATTGTCGATTGTTGACTTGGTATAATCTTCTTAAAAACATAACAAACAATACATCTCAGGCATTCCTATAAGTATGAATGAATAAGAACAAAGCATATAAAGCACACTACACAAAAGATTGAAGAGGAAAAAAAAAAAAACGAAATCATGAAATTGAGGGAGCAATTGCAAGAAGATCTGGATGTTTCAACTCCAATGATACTGTAACTCCACGTACTGGCGAAGCTACAGAACAGGACGAGAGCGAAATTCTATCTATGTGAGTCCATTAGCATTCAAAACTAGACATTACTCAAAGAGAGTTATTAGCTTTGCCAAGATGGACTGCTGATATTAGGAGAAAAGGAAAAGAACAGAACCTACATTGTCACTTGTTGACGAGGTTAATCAAGCAAAATCGAGAGTTGGTTAAGAATGATTTGGTATAATCTTCCAGAAAACAGTTGAGGACAAGCCACAAAGAATATGGCGAACAATACTTCTCAGGCAGATGCGATTCCTGTATGTATGCAAGTGTGAATAAGAAGTTAAGAACAGAGTATACAAGGCACCAAAAACTGAAGAACAAACCCAGCAAACATATACATGTTTCATCTCCACTGATCTGCATCGCCCCAACGTATAAAGCACAGAGCAGTTAGGAGAGACATTTGATGTAAGTTCATGCATTAAACGCTAAATTGTACGCAAGACAATTTAACATTATCGTGATGGACTGCAATTCTTTTAAAAGAGAACGAGGGTTGAGAGGTCTGCGAGCAAGGAGAGTGATCGGGATTAGAGGGGAATGGGTGATGGGCAAGGAAGTGGCGGAGAGAAGGCTTCTGGGAAGGACAACAGATTTGCGAGCAGATGAATAGTAAGAAGCTCGAGCCAGGGAAGAGCCATTTCCAGACGAAGAGGATGATCTGGGTTAGGGTTTTGTGGATTTTTTATCGTCGAGCAGAGGGCTGGATTTTATAAATTGGGCTTTTCACTCGCTAGGATGCAAAGACATGAAGACCGTGGCCCATGATCTCTCTCGGGCTTCAATGTTCTCTCTTTTTTGTTCGTTTTGTACTTTTTCTAAACCAAAAATACACTTTTTATAAGTTACTCCCTTCTATTCTATCCTGATTATAAAATAAAATTATTTTTTTAGAAATTAAGGAAACTAATTAAATTAATTTAGATTATTTATATTTTTATTTTTTTTTCAAAATAATTATTTTAACGAATAAATTAATATATAATCTAAGGATACATAACATATGATATGATTAAGTAATTTATTTAGTTTCCTTAATTTCTCTAAAAAAAGTCAACTTTATCTTATAATTAAGATAAAAGATAGTAAATTTACGTGAGTTGGATCTGACAGACTCAACAATCATCAGGATTCAATCATAGAAAAATGATCCATAATCACATGGATATCTTAATATTTTTGTATCATGGTATTTGATAATGTAATTTGTAAAAGATTAAAACAATTTTAAGTAAATACTCCGTACTAGATAAATAAAAATGACAAATATAATTATCAAAATGGTTGAAACATAGCACGGATAAAAAAAATACTCCCTCCGATCTTAAATATAAGACATAGTTAACTTTTTTTTAAGAGATTAAAGAAGCTAAATAAGTTATTTAATTATATCATATATTGTATTTTTTTAGATTATATATCAGTTTATTAGTAAAATTAACTAGTATGGAGGAAAAAGTAGAAATATAAATACTTTAAAATAATTTAATTATTTTTCTGAATTTCTCTAAAAAAATCAACTTTATGTTATATTTATGATTGAAATAATACGCACGCTCATATTTAGTGTGTGTTTGGCAAGCACCAAAACCATGGTTTACGTAACCCGAGATAAAACTTCTCTCACAAACTTATCTCATAAGTCATAAAAATTATTAAGAAAAACTAATCCAAACACACACTTAACTTGCTTAACCAACTCGAGTTGAAAAAAGGCAGGCTTGAAAGTTTGTTTACTCTAAAATCACGTTTTTTATTTAAAACTCAACCCTCAATATCAAACGCGGGTTAAAAGTCTTCCAAACAACTTGATAATTTTCAGGACGTGGTTTCTCTTTTGCATAAACGGGGTCCACGTTGGCGGGATTCTCGTCCTCTTCACGCATACATATCCGTCCTCTGAAACCCTCCCCACTGACTAAATTTCTGGCCTTGTCCGCTCCGCGAGAAAAATGGCAATGGAGAAGACTTCGAAGAAGCAAGTCAACTTATTCTACTGCCTCGAGTGTGAAGACCTTGCTCGCAAGGTCGCTGCACAATCTGATCATATCACTCTCCAGAGCATCAGATGGAGGTTTCTTACTTGTCTCTCTGCCTATTTTTCTTTTAATCTCCAGTAACTTATACACAATTCCTCGTGCTTTTAGAAAGCTTGTATTTTGTTCTCCCTTCTCAATCTGGGTACCTCTATGTAATGCGCCAGTTGTGTTTCTTTTCCCTTTACATTTATGTTTTGGGGTTATTATTTGTGCCTCCTAAATGTTTCCTAAATGAAGATCGTGACAGCTTGACTTTAAACTGATACGTGTATCTTGGTGAAGTGAAATTTAAGCTATTGAAGGTGATAAAGCAAAATCGTAATTTCCTTTTCAACCAATTTTAATGCTTGACAATAATACCAGCAACCAATACCTCTGCCTTATGGTCTGATAGTGTCAGGAATTCATGGACCAATGCTTCTTAAGGTGGGTGAGCCCCCACCTCATGCCTCAAGACCTATTCCCCGCATATATTTCATTTATTTGTTCATCTAGGTTTCAATGGCTACCAGCCTACTGTAGCTCTTCCCATAGGGTCTATTTGAGTTGGGGTTTAAAAAGCATGTTCACGTAAGTCGAGACAAAACTCCTTCCACGTACTTATCTCATATACCATAGATTATGTTGAAAAAGCAGCTTCCACCGCTAATCCAAATAGGCACATAGGCTCTGGATTAACATGAAACATGGTGTTGTTTGATGAAAGCATTGTGACTATAATGTAATGTTTCTATTCTATATTGATGAGGAGGACTACGTTGGTTTTTCTGTGGAGAAATTATATTATTGTCATTTGGCTGTGCACTAATGTTTTAATGCTTTGTACTGGCCTAATTTGCATTGAAATTTTAATTTGTGTTGATTTTTAGTTATGTGAATTATTGAATTCATGCAATGTGTCCTATTTTGTTGTATTGTATAAATTATAATATTTTCTTTTATCCAAAACGGGTCCTTCACGTACTTGACTGCTTGTTAATCCTGTAAAGCAACTGTGCAGTTTCATCAAACTATAAGAAGAAATTGTTTTATGATTCTCTGTTGTTGAAAACTATAAATGGAATGATGATTTTGTTTCCTCATTTCTGCATGACCAGGTCTTTTGCTGATGGATTTCCAAATATTTACATACAAAATGCAGAAGAGCTCCGAGGTCAACATGTTGCTTTTCTTGCATCTTTCAGCTCTCCAGCACTTGTCTTTGAACAACTGTCTGTCATATACGCACTCCCACGTCTATTTGTTACTTCCTTCACTTTAGTATTACCTTTCTTTCCAACTGGATCCTTTGAGCGAATGGAAGAAGAAGGAGATGTAGCTACTGCATTCACCCTCGCAAGAATGCTGTCAAATATTCCTGTATCAAGGGGTGGCCCGACTAGTTTAGTCATATATGATATACATGCTTTGCAGGTTTGTGTACTTAATGCATAAAATGGAAGTATTATGCATAGATTTTCAGTTTTATTTGAGATCTTCATATATTGTGATTGCCTTTATGGTGTTGTTGGTGAATATATATTTGCACGATTGCTTCACTTTTGTATGATAGATGTTATGCTTAAATTGCAGATCTATTTTGTGTTGCCTAATAATCTAGATTTATCTTCATACTTTCTTTCTTACTTTTTCTTCCATTGCTTCACTAGTTAAAGAAAAAAGCTATATTAGCATTTTCCACCGTATCATTATGCTATAGTTTCACAAATCATGCAGGAAAGGTTTTATTTTGGAGATGAGGTTTTGCCTTTGTTTGAAACTGGTATTCCATTGTTAAAGCAACGCCTGCATCAGCTTCCTGATGCTGATAATGTGAGTACTATGCAATACTTGACATAATCTTTTTCTTTAATCTTGGAATGTTGGAGATAATGATTACATTATCTTAGCCGCCTCAATGTTTTATAGTTAATTCCTAATTATAGTTTTTCTTCAGATAGTTATTGCATTTCCCGATGATGGTGCTTGGAAGAGATTCCACAAGCTGTTTGACAATTTTCCTGTGGTTAGTCTCCTACAAGTATCTCTTTTTACTCTGCTAGTATTTCTTTTATAGTCCTTCTAACACTTTGAAGTGGCAGTTGGTTTGTACAAAAGTTCGTGAAGGTGATAAGAGGATAGTTCGACTAAAGGAAGGGAGCCCCGCTGGTCATCATGTGGTCATTGTTGATGATTTGGTCCAATCTGGAGGTACTCTGATTGAATGTCAGGTCAGTGATTCAATATATGAAGTTAATTTTTGAAGGAATATTGTGCAACTTCTCATTCTTGCCTTAGCTGGGGATAATTGAACGTGGCTTCCATCTTTGCAAATATCTCTCCATATATGTGCATCTATGTATTTTTTAAAGTGAACAAGAAGATTTTATTTATACATTTCCTGCAGAAATTCTTTATACCTCCCCCTTCCCTGTCCATGTTTATCCCCAAAACAGCCTCTAACTGAATTCCATTAGCCTTCCCTGTCTTTGCACCATGTGCTCCCATCATTACTGTCAAGGCTAGTTTTACAATCTTCCAGACACTGTACCTTGCTTATGTACTTACATTTTCTAAAGACAACTTACCCGTGCCCATGACATTCCTAATGGGAATTAATTATAACTTGTAGTCCCCCCATCATTATATCTTATGGGGTTTGAACAGCGTCTCTAGAAAATTTTGGCACACATTTCTTGTATCCCAATGTTGGGGACATACAGAATCAGCAGGGATTTGACGTACGTTGATTATGGAATCTACATCTTTTATTGTAGTTCATGGTTATTTGCTTAAGCCACACAAAATATCAAACAGGGCAATAACTCTAACCCACTTTAAGCAAGAAATCCTGGAGGTTGCTAAGGCTATAGAGGGTTATAGTTGTGGATTGCATACAAAATTTTTTTCAAGAGTTTTCCTGATCAAATTCAAATGTATTTTTGTGTCACATGTTGAGCTTTTAACTCCTTATCAGGGCTGGCATACCTAACAAATACCTACAAATTTTCTACAAGTAATAAGCACAAGTTTTTGGGTCTCGAACTGAAATACATTAAGCAAGCTATTAGTCGGCCAATAAAACCATATGAACAAGATTGTATAAGCCTAACAAATAACTGCAACAAAGTTTGGGTGCAAATTGCGAGTGATTGAGTTCTGTGAATTGGAAGGTATCAAGTCTGCAGGCAGATGAATTGGCAACCGAAAAAAGGCCGTGGATGAATGATTGCGACAGTGATGACATAGGTTGTTAGGATTTTTAGGCTTTATGTATATGGAAATTGTAGTGCAATTGAAAATTCATTGTGATAACTTAAAATAGAATTAGTAAGCTTGCATTATGTGCCAGCCTCCTCCTGCATCTTCTACCCTGAATATTGATTTTCTAGAATACTTTGTAATAGTTAACTGTAACACAACTTTTCACCAGGGGAAAATTAGATCCATTGCTTGAGCGATGAGGCTGATTATCTCTCTAGCTCTCTTGTTCATTTTTACCTTGTGGCTACTGGCAAATTATTTTAGGTTAGAAGTTTTCATTCCCTTTCTATGTTCTATTTTTCATGTTGAGGTGATATTCACTAGGTGAATTATTTTGGTGAGAGTTTTTGGATGTTGCATTGGCAATTCAAATAAGCTGCAATTAAAATGTGTATGAGAATTGTATTATCAATGCATGCATTTGCATCTAGTTGCAGCTTAACATTTGTATCTTTCTCCTGTTGGATTTCTCTAGAAAGTCTTGGCAGCTCATGGTGCAGCGAAGGTGAGCGCCTACGTCACCCATGGTGTATTTCCTAAACAATCATATGAGCGTTTCACTCATAAAAATGGTGAGTTGCTACTTCATTTTGCAAATAGTGCATTCCTATATTTTTACACATCTGATTGTATCGGTTAAATTTAATTTACAGAAGGCACGAATGCGTTTACATACTTCTGGATCACTGATTCTTGCCCTCTCACTGTGAAAGCTATAGCAAATAACGCTCCATTTGAAGTTCTAAGTCTGGCAGGGTCCATTGCAAATGCCCTGCAAATTTGAAGACAAAAAAAGATTGAATAATAATTTTTAAGCTTTGTGGAGAAAAGGATTGCTAACAAATTTCCTTCAGCTAGTCTGTCACAAACCGACAACATCCATTTACTTCTGCTCTGCATTATTATCTAAACTTTGTATAAGGAAATGCATGAAGCTGATGTCATCTTGTCTGGACTGTATTCTGATTTCTGAGTGTTAACCCTAGGAAAGGACCAATTTTCAAATACGGTATTGTGCCTTGAGGATTGCTGTAATCAAAGGGCATGAAAACTCAGAAGGCATGGTCGGCGACTATAATGCTCTAAATACTATGTCCAACAATGAATTGTCTTTTCACATGATATATTAATGGAGGGGGCGAAATCTTACTGGTCTCACATCATATATATGCGTGTGTGTGTGTCTGTGTGCGTGTGCGTGCGTGCATGCATGCTGGCTTTTGCTTTAACCAAGAAAACGAGACCAACTCTTATGCCCCGTTTGGTATTTTAGAATTGATTTTTTATAGATTTTTTTATAGAAAACATAACAAACAAGCCCTTAATTAGACTTTTTCACTTTGTCCTTCAGCAAAATATAGTTATGGATGCTATATAATCGGAAATTGAGATCCTACGGCAATCATGAACAGACAAGCGAAACAAACAAGGTTGTTGTCATACTCTACTTTGTCTTTTTTAAAATTTTATAACACCACTCCATTTCTTAAAAAATTCAACTCACAGAAATGTTCTCTCCCCTCCTCTCCAAATCCATCATACCAAAGAGCCTATAAAAGGGAAAAAATGCCGACAACACTTTCTAGCTAGAATGCCTACCTGCTTTTCTTAGTTGGATTCATAGCTCGAGCTTTTTAAGAATAGATGGGAGGAACAAGCTATAACATTTTTTTTCGTCAAGAAACAATTTATTAAGCTGATGAATTGCTGAATTGGTACTCCAACAAATGTCTAAGCAAGACATATTCTAGTTTTCACTATTTCATTTCCTTTTGTTCTTGCTCCATTCACTTTTCTGTTATTCAAAACTTTGTATTATTTTCTTATAATATCATTTTGCTTATTATAAAAAAAATATAGTTATGGGTGGGGTGCATGGTACTATATGATTTTTAGTTATTCACCCACTCACTGCCACAATTCTCTCTCTCTCTCTCTCTCTCTCTCTCTCTCTCGCAATAATTCTATCTTATTCACTCTTTTCTCCGCAAACCACACGCAGCTCTTCCCTTCTTCAAGTTTTTCTCCAGATCGCCCGTTTTTCTCCAACTCCCCCATGCCTTTTTCTCTCAAGCATCACATTTTAGTTCTTCCCTGTGACGGTGTCTACCTCTCGTTTGTGTCTTGCATTGACGGTCCCAGTGTCAGCATTGCGACATTTAAGTTTGATGGCGTTGAAGATCTGTACAACCAATAGCTTGTGAGCTTCGCCGGCGGTGAAGGCTGCAGCTCCGGTTGAAGGTCATCGTCGATATGCTCAGTGGCGTGTCTCTCTTTGGCTGGTAAGTTGGATAACTTCACTTCACTAACGTCTCTCCCTTTCTCTAAGGTTTGGTAGCCGTTGGTTGTATGTGGACCTATTTCAATGAACCACATTTCATTTGCTCTGTCGTGGTGGCTTGTTGATCTGTTTGGTTGCTCTGTTTTATTCGTTTTGGTTTGGGTAGGCGTTGGTTGCGCTTTGAGTAAGTTTGGCAAACTAACATGCTTCATATGTTATTGTTTTTAATTTTTGGAAATTGCTCTGCGTGGGTTGCTCTGTTTTAAATGTGTATAATCCTGTTTTTGTAGCATATTTGAAGTGTGTATATTGCTCTGTTTTACACGTTTTGGGTTGCAAAAGGAGCCAAAAGTGACTTATGTATTGAGCAGTCTATATGAAATCTAAAATGTTCATGATCTTAACAAAGTTCTCAAGACTAAGTTCTTCATGCACATGGCTTCTGATAATAAACAAACATCACAAGAATATATAGTTCCATTTCCATTATTATTTCATGTTGCTAGTTCATTGTTATGCCCGAGGTCATCTCTGATTTCTTCATTGAGAACTTTTGAATTATCAGTTTGACAATGAATTCTCCGGTCATTTTTGTTATCTTCCACGCACACCTAAATTTTGATTTGTAAAAATCCTTCTGAACATCAAAAAAACAATTTTTTCCCCTTTCACAGCCAACATAAACTTACGGGTTTTCAGTCTTCAGTACCATTAATTTATCTGTTTATTTTCCCCTTGTTTTCTGGGACATATGGCTTATTCAGTTGCTTCCCTCGCTCTTTATTAACTTAGTGAAGAGTTCTGTTGGTTTAAACTGTAAGCAATGTTATGGAATGTTGAAGAGTATACCATTAAATTTTTTTTGGGGAATAATGTTTATGGCTTATTGTGATGGGTAGTAACTAAAATCAGCAGTAATTGAAATGTAAACGTAATTGCAATTTGCAAAAGGGGAAAAATGGAAGGAGGATCACACAGTAACTAAATAGGGGCATATTCGTTTGACTTGCATTTATCTTGTAAATTAGATAAAGTTATGTGTATATGGCTTCTAGGAAATTTGTTGCCATCTCCCAATCGGTCATCTTTGTGAAAGATACATATTGTCTGCATGTTTCAATGATGATATGAGATGCTTAGTGGTATATTGATAAGTGTTATTCTTTGAGATCCACCATTTAATTAACGGGCTACTTTTTCTTACTTCCCTTAGATCTTCCCTTTTTTTTCCATTATAATTTTGGTAGGTTTAAAACTGATGCTTGCAGTATTAATTAGTACCTTACATAGATGAATAATGAGTAGGCTTTTAATCCGCAACATTAACTGTACATAGATGAATCAAATTTCAAAACAGTGTGGGGGTTGAATTATTTATAACCAAAAATAGCAAATATTATTTGGTCGATTCCGGCTGCCCAACAACAGTTGGGTATCTTGGTCCGTATAGATGTGAACATTATCACCTCCCAGAATTTAAAAATCACCGGGGGTTTTGGAATCCTAATGAAGCTTTCAATTTTTATCATTTAAGTTTGAGGTGCACAATAGAAATGATTTTTGGAGTTTGGAAAAATAGGTTTGAAATCTTACAACATATGTGCAAGTACAGCTTCGACACGCAAGTCTGCATTGTCTATGCCACAATGGCTATACATAATTTCATTAGAAGAAATTCCCAAATTGATGTGGACTTTAGGGAAGTAGAAAATGAGAATAATGTAATTCATCTAGATAATAGTCAAGATCAAGACCTATCGTCGACAAATGATGCTCGGACATATTCAACCCAAATGAATCATGTTCGTGACGCTATCAGGGACCAAATTGTACGGGACCTCTGATTTGATTAGTTATGTTATATTTTACTTCTTCAAAAACTTTAACTTTGTACAATTTCTAATTTATTCGCATTATAATTGTAATTTTATTATTTACTTTACTATTGCCAAACATGATTTGTCATAATGCTCTAGTGTTCGAAAACTCTGCTGTTTGATTGGTATGAGTCAAGCGCCAAATTATGTATTTTGTATTTTCCTAATATATATATATATATATATATATATATATATATATATATGAAACTAAGGCAGATTTTTATGCTAAAGTGTGCAAAGAATGGTTTTATGTCTTTTGCTGTGTATTTTTTTGGTAAGGTCTCTACTGGTTTGAAGTTTAGAATTATCGGACCCAATTATGTCCCTGGAGAAAAGAAAGATTTGTGAGTGAAAAGTGTGCAAATAATTGTTATCTGGATGGGTTAGCGGCATCAAACTTTTGAGAATGTGCCTTGTGGTAACACTGTTGCCATTGGATGGTTTGGATCAATTTATCACCAAGAATGCTACTTTAATAAATACAGATATCTTCCCAGGTCCCATTTGGCATTTAAGTTGTCAATGAGTTTTTTTTCCACAATTAATCCTTCATTTTTTCATTTTTCATAATTTTTTTTCAATTTCTCTCTCTCTTAATTAATACAAGTCACTTATGCAAAAGTTAAACTAAACATCACTTATTTTACATAAGTTACTTTAAATTACTTATCCAATCGCTAATCCAAATACTCATCATTTTACCCAATTTAACTTTTTTCCAATTTTAAGATTCTATAAGTGTAAATAAAAATAAGTCACTTATACAATCGTCAATCCAAATACATCTAATTGTCTCTAGCAAGGAGAGAAGTTGTATGTTTTTGTGAAGAACCCGAAGCCTGCTTGTCATAAAAACATTGACTGAATAATTTGTCTTGATGCATGAGAGAAATTGGAAGAAACTTTAGTGAGGTTCGATGCCAATAATTGGAATTAATACTGAAAAATAATGTTTTTTTTTTTTAATTACAGACGGCAAGCTGCGCTAGAAAGAAATACATAGAGACAAACAAAAAGGGATGAGCCTAAGCTCCCAATAATAATGATTTAATTAATATGCTTCGAGACCTTTAATTATTTATATTTTTTGATATTGTCGATTTTATATATATAACCATAAAATATATCTCGAAACGGCCCAAGATTGAAGGAGCTTTAAAATAATATCATATTAGGAATTCGAAAGATCAGTTGGTTGTTTACAATAATAAGGTTCAGAGGTGATGGAGACTGATAGGAACTAGCAGCAATACGTTCATAGCTGCTGATTTGGTTTGATGTGATTATTTCATTACTTCCATTTTTTCAGTTTGACTTATGCTCACCGTTTTGATTTCGATGCAAAGCTTATGTTGTCGTTTTGTCTTTCTTCTCTTTCTTACTCTTCTCTTTTGTCATTTTAATAGTAATAAATGAAAACACGTAAAGATCTCTTATCTTCGAAACATCAACATGACAAGATTTCAGGTTTGTTTGGATTATCTTGATTGACTTTAACAACTTAAAATCAGAATAAAAGTTAATGTGATTTATATTTCAATAAGTTTTTTTGTTATATAATTTTAGGCGCCACACCCGATAACGTGCTTCATTTGGTTATAAAGATGCCTTCTTTAACTGTTGCGACAATCAAACCCTCCCTTAGGGTGTTTGGTGGGAATGGTGGGGTAAAGTTATCTTTTTAAATGGGAGAAATTCAAAATTTATTTTTTATTTTTTTTAAATTTTATATTCTCATCTAAAATTTAATTTTTTCTTAATAAAAAAGGTAATTTTACACCATCTCTTCCCCTCAAATCAAACTTGTTTAGTGAAAATGTCTACCTCCAACCCTTTGATTATTGAACTTATGGAGAGATAGATTATATTTGAATTAGATTTTATAAAAAAATAATTTAATATAAAATTTGTTTGAATGATATATTAAAAAATTTCAAATTTAAAGAAAAGTCAATCACCCAAAGTTAGAGAAAAAAAAGTTATTTAAGCTTTAAAGTCATTTCTCTCTCAAGTTTTTTGTTTTTCAAAAGAAATCCCAAGCATGAACAAAAATTATCAACCGAACTTGTCCTCCAAAAGATAATGTTTCGGCTCTGCTATCTACAATCCAAACAAGCTCATCTAATAGGAGTGTTCGATTCAATAAATTAATATTGGCTCTTGGCAACCAAACAAAAATAATATTGAGAAATGGTAACAAGTTTCTTGAGTCAAAAAAGATATAGTAACTCTGAAAACGAGTGAAAGAAACTACCTTTGACTTAAATAATTGAGGTGAGGATTGTTAAGTTAGAGGAAGAAAGTTGATAATCTTATCCTTAATTATTAAATTTAAGTTATTTGTTTTTACTTTCGTCTACTCTCTCCAGTTCTTAATATAAGACATATTTACATAATTTGATTAAATTATAGAAGTTCGTTAAATTAGTTAATATATGTATGTATATATATTTTCTAAAACACCCAAATCATTTTTCTTAATTCTCTTCTTCCCTCTTTTCCTTAATTATTTTAAGGGTGCATCACTAGGGGGTAAATTAAGAAAAGATTAACAATATGTCTTATATTTATGATCAAGATCAACTTTCTAAATATGTCTTATATTAAATACCAAAAGGAGTATCATATTAGTATAGTTGTATATAAAAAATCCCTTGTATTTTAATTAGTAGGGGGCTATGGTAGTTTAATAATTAGTGACTTGGATTCAAATCTTACGGATGTCATTGCATTAAATAATTATTGGGAGAACTTTTTTCGTATTTGCGATCCTTGCCGACATGAGACTTGGATTAGTCGAAGTCTAATGTGCGGCTACTAATTGTGTGATAAAAAAAAGCCTGATATATATAGGAGGGGAGAGAGTATTTAGATACTCCCCCGGTACTTAATATTTAAACATATTTAGCTAATTTGATTAGATTAAAGAAGTTAGTTATGTTAGTTAATATGATATACATTTTTTAAAACATTGTAGTCATCTTCCTTAATTCCCTCTCCTCCTTAATTATTGTTGAGAGAGCATCAACATGGATAAATTAAAAAAAATATTGATAAATATGAAAACTATATCTTATATTTAAACTAAGATCAACTCTCATAATTTATCTTATATTAAGGACCGTATAGGAGGAGTAGTTAATATATGTGTGCGTTAGGAACATAAGTTCATGGGAAAACCACAGCCCAAAAGTCTATATAGGTAACCCTTTCTGATTGGTCATCTCTCAATGAAAATTCTATTATAACAGGTACAAATCTTTAGGAAAGCAATTCCCCAAAATTTAGCCGATGAAGTTGGGAAACTCAAAACCTTATAAAATCTCCCTTTCAAGATGACCCTTGTCTTTGGGACTCATCACAGTGCATACACATGTGCTGATTTCAAAACCTTATACAGTTATACCCTCTCACAGGCAAGCTTGCACGGTTCACAATTCATCAGCAGGCAAATCACATGACAACATAGGTGACAACGATGGAAAATATAATTTTAAAAAACAAAATGACTATCCTTTAAAATATGATGAAATTCAATTTGAGAAAACCATGTGTCCAAATCAAGGAGGTGACAATAACAATAGTAATGAAAGAGAGGACATGAAGGATATTGGGAGGTGATGATTAAATATAAAAAGGCGTGGAGTTTCATGAATATGTGCAATCAAACCCCAAACTAAAACAAGGCCAATCAGAATCAGCAAGAAGGACTGTGGATATGGAAGCGGAAGAAGGAAGGAAAGATGAGTACACGCAAGATGGAACTGTGGATCTTAAGGGCAGGCCTGTTCTTAAATCCACCAGAGGTGGATGGAAGGCTTGCTCCTTCATCGTTGGTCAGTACACACAACAGTTACATATACATATACTCACAAACATATATATAGTTTCTTCTTTACAGTTACGTAATGCTGCATTTTTGTGGTGTAAGAGTATATAATAATGAATGTGTTGTGAATTAACCAACGCAGCGTATGAGGTGTTTGAAAGAATGGCGTATTACGGGATATCAACAAATCTCATAATATATTTGACCACTAAGCTCCGGCAAGGCACCGTCACCTCCGCCAACAACGTCACCAATTGGGTCGGCACCATCTGGATCACTCCCATCTTCGGTGCCTACGTCGCCGACGCCCACCTCGGCCGCTATTTCACTTTTGTTATCGCCTCCCTCGTCTACCTCTCTGTAACCACATTTCCTTTCACACCTGTTCATTTCTAATCCGATCCTTAGTGATTGTTTGGAAAGTACAAAAAAAAGTGATTTTTTAAGCATTTACACAGAACTTCTTTCAAATACTAACCTAACCTGGTAAAACTACAACTAAAAAAACTAAAACAAACAAGTACTTAATTTGAAATCACTCTTAATTAACCTCCATCCTTTTTATCTGCGGCAGGGTATGTGCTTACTGACGTTATCGGTTTCACTTCGGAGCCTGAAGCCGCCACCCTGCGCCGACACGGACGTGACAAAGTGCGAAAAAGCATCGCCGCTGCATCTGGCGGTCTTCTACGGTGCACTCTACACTCTGGCCATCGGAACCGGAGGGACCAAACCCAACATTTCCACCATCGGAGCCGATCAGTTTGACGAATTTGACCCAAAGGAGAAGGTTCAGAAGCTGTCCTTCTTCAACTGGTGGTTTTTCAGCATCTTCTTCGGCACTCTCTTCGCCAACTCCTTTATCGTCTACATCCAAAGCTCTGTGGGCTGGACTCTTGGCTATGCCCTCCCAACTCTAGGGCTCGCCGTCTCCATCTCCATCTTCTTGGCCGGCACTCCGTTCTACAGACACAGGTTGCCGTCGGGAAGTCCCTTCACCAGAATGGCCAGGGTCATCGTCGCTGCTTTCCGGAAATGGCGTGTCACTACACCCACTGATTTCAAGCAACTACACGAACTTGATTCCCAAGAATATGCCAACAAAGCTAAGTATAAGATTGATTCCACCCCAACTTTGAGGTATCTGATTGAATTCTATCCCCTTACGCCTATGATATGTTTAATTTAGCATATAGAAATTAAATAAGTTAGGTTAAAATATCTATATTATATTGGTTGTTTTTCTCTAAATTAAACAGACTTATAAACTAATATATAATATAATGATATATATATATATATGTGTGTTATAGTTAAATAATTTATTTTGTTTTCTTAATTTTTTCAAAAAAAAAAGTTAACTGACTTTTATATTAAAGACAAGAGATATACTGCTACAAAATACAAATTTAACATTCTCAATTAATGTTTGTTTTTAATGTTAAAAACTCTCTTTTTTTTTTTTTAAAAAATAGATGTTAAAAATTTGGCTGTGGCACTTTTAAAATTTTTTTTCTGCCTTTTAACGTCTGGATTTTTAAAAAAACATATGTTAAAAGCTATCTTTCAATGTCTGTTACAAAAAGGATGAAGGTTGATTCAAAGGTTACAACGTCACTCAAAGAGATGTTCCATAAAAACAGACATGGAAAGGAAAAAAAATAGACCTTAAAAGATATTTTCTGTAGTAGTGGCCGTATTATTTATAACTGTTTGCATGTATATATGTGCAGGTTCTTGAACAAGGCAAGTGTAAGAATGGGAACAAGTTCAAGAAGTACTAGTCCATGGAAGCTGTGCACTGTTACGGAAGTAGAAGAGACGAAACAAATGCTAATGATGATTCCGATCTTACTAATCACCCTAATTCCGAGCACGATGATTGCTCAGACAAACACACTGTTCGTAAAGCAAGGAACCACTCTAGACCGACACATGGGAAACTTCAAAATCCCTCCGGCGAGTCTAAACGCTTTCGTGACCATCTCCATGCTCACCTGCCTCGTCCTCTACGATTGCTACTTCGTTCGAGTGATGCAGAAAATCACCAACAACCCCAGAGGCATCAGCCTCCTTCAGAGAATGGGAATAGGGCTTTTCATTCATATACTCATAATGGTGATCGCTTCTCTCACAGAAAGATACAGACTCAGAGTCGCCGGACAACACGGCGTGTTGGAAAAAGACGGACAGGTTCCTCTGAGTATTTTCATTTTGCTTCCTCAGTTTTTGTTGATGGGATGTGCTGACGCGTTTCTTGAAGTTGCCAAGATTGAGTTTTTCTACGACCAGGCTCCAGAGAGGATGAAGAGTCTTGGCACTTCGTATTCTCAGACGTCCTTGGGGATTGGGAATTTCTTAAGCAGCTTTCTGCTTTCCACGGTGTCGCGCGTCACTCAGGCGCATGGGCGCCGTGGCTGGGTTCTGGACAATCTGAATATTTCTCATCTGGATTACTACTACGCCTTCTTTGCGGTGCTCAATGTTGTGAACTTTGTCATCTTCCTTGTTATTGCCAAGTTTCATGTGTACAAGGCTGAGGTTTCGGATTCCATCAAGGTGCTCGAACAAGAGTTGAAGGAGAAATCATCAGTGCATGGTAACTGATCAGAAACTAGCCAACCAGGAACTTGAACCATGATGGAGAGGACGATATTGTGTGAATTCAAGTAATTAGTTTGATTGGATACTGTTGTGTTAAGTGGGTATAGCGAAAATTCTGGGATCAGGATTTTCTTTTTGATATTATCACCTAATATTGATTCAGAATTTGTGGCTATCCCTTCTAATACAGGTGTCTTCTTTAACACTTGAATTCAAAACTTAGAGAAATCTAACATGTCCTTATATCATTAGACCAACTCTATATTGATTAGAACCAATAATTAATAGTTGGCTTAAATTTTTGGGAATTTAGGATAGGGTTGATACTTGAAAGGGTATGATTGGTGTTTTAGGCTAGAGGGGTGTAAAGACCGGGTTGGACCGTGGTCTAGTCTACCTGGACACAACCCAACCTAGTCCTTATAAGGGAAGCGTTTGGTATTATTTGTGCTATAAGGCACTTACATATATTCTTTTGGTTCTATTTATCAAGTGGAGAGAATTTTTTTTTCATTTATTATTATATAGACTATATAGGATAAAGTGTGCATTAAACAGGGGTAAACTTTGAAAGTTATTAAAGTGAGATTTAATGTTTTGATTGATTTCAATGAAATATGTTGAAACTGACTTATAAATATGATTAGACGAGTAGTTAATTTATATTTGTTCTAATTTTTTTTTTTTCAGATTATGGTTTAATTTTATTATATAATACTCTATATCTTCTTAAATATATTATCTTTTAATTTTAACTTAGTTCACTGAGACTAAGCAATCCAGTAAAATTAATTATTTTTAATTAATGTGCTAAATATTTGAAATAGTCACAAAATCTTTACATTACTCTTGAGTCATAAATTAAGGACAAAACTTATTTATAATTAATGATATGTTTCAAGTGTAATAAAAAATGAGAAGTTTCAACTAGTAATGGCATTTTATCAAGAAAACAAAATCAAGCATTAGTTAGGGTATTTTGATGAAAAAGGCTTTTAACGTAGTAGACCTACAAAATAAATTAAGGACAAAAATTAGATCTATTCACTTATATGCTTTATTAGGTCCGGTTCAATTGCTCACAATGACGAACTAAAAATCAAATTTCGCAAAAATAGTGTCCATGTTTAGTGTTTGATCATGCATATGTCTCAAAACATGATTGTCTTAGATTAGAGGATACGTGCACTTATTATATTCATTGAGATTTGATTGGAGGGTTAGACGTAAGTTTTGTTCATGAATTAATTATTATACTAAGAACCAAAATAAAATATTTAAAATTAATAGACGTGCTTGAAAAATAGTTTAGGGTGCCTATCTTAACCCCTTTTACAATACGTTGTTTGAAGTTTTAAGTATGTTGTATAACATATTTTCACATACAATCCTATGGTAAGTGGCCTCAAAATCTCATATCCCAATTCACCTAAACTGGCCTCATAGTTGGTAATTTTTTCTTCTCCTTTTTTCTCACTATAATTCCTTGCCTTTTATTTTTATTACCCGTACTTTGCTACTTTTTGTTTTTATTTAAATTATTTATTTATTTTCTTTAATCTTTAAAAAAAATCAATTGGCTCTTAAATTTAAAGATTGAGGTAGTATCTTTTATAATTTATAACTGTTTGCATGTATTCATGTGCAGGATTTTGAACAAGGCAGGCGTAAGAATGGGAACAAGTTCAAGTAGTAATAGTAGTCCATGGAAGCTGTGCACTGTTACGGAAGTAGAAGAGACGAAACAAATATATGGCATGTTTGTTTTAACAATCAGATTGCTTATAAGCTGTTTTTCACGTAAATCGAGATACAACTCCTCTCACATACTTATCCCGTATGCTGTAAATACTGATTGAAAAGCTGCTTTAAACATTCCAATCGTTAATCCAAACGAGCACACTAACGATGATACCGATCTTACTAATCACTATACTTCCAAGCACATTGATTGTGTTAGAAATATTAAGGTGATATTAAATGATTGGTTAGTTAGTTGAGGCCCTGATCTATATAAAGGGTTCTAGCTAATATGATTTAGTGTGTTGGATAGTGAGATCCACACTATGTTAAGAGAGAGGTTAATGTGAGTCTTTTTCTCTAGAGAGGAAAGTTTCTCATAGGTCCCTAGAGTTAGGGTTAGGTACCTAAAGTGAGAGATGATTATGGTTAAACCCAAGTAGGTTATAGTTTGTATGAGCATGTTGTTCTTATATAGTTAATACAAGATTCTTCATATCTTCTTCATATAATTTCTCTAATTTCATTTGTTTACAGATTGCTCAAATAAAGACGTTCTTAGTAAAGCAAGGAACCACTCTGGACCAACACATGGGAAGCTTCGAAATTCCAGCGGTGAGTCTTAACACATTCATGACCATTTCCCTGCTTACCTGCCTTGTTCTCTATGATCGTTTCTTGGTCCGTGTATTGCAGAAACTTACAACAACCCAAGAGGCATCACCTTTCTTCAAAGAATGGGGATAGGACTCTTCATCCACATAATCTTAATGGTCATCACTTCTCTCACAGAAAGATACAGACTCAAAGTTGCCGGAGAACACAGCGTAGTGGACAAAGAAGGATGGGTTCCTTTGAGTATTTTCATTTTGCTTCCTCAATTTTTGTTGATGGGATATGCTAACATGATTCTTGAGGTTGCCAAGATTGAGTTTTTCTACGACCAGGCTCCAGAGGGTATGAAGAGTCTTGGCACTTCGTATTCTCAAACGTCCTTGGGGATTTGGAATTTCTTGAGCAGCTTTCTACTTTTGATGGTGTCGCGTGTGACTCAGGCGGGTGGCCGCCATGGTTAGTGTTGAAATAAGTGTAATAACTAGTATGAGGCTCAACTTGTATTATGAGGCCCAACTTATATCCTAGGACAACATTGATTCTACTTCTATAAATAGGAGGAGCTTGTAATATTGTAAAGATGATGATATCTGAGTGGTTCAATAATATGGAATATTTAGTATATTCATTGCTTAAAGTCAACATGGCATCAGAGTGCCTTAGGTTAGGGATCCAAAATAATTTGCGTCAAATATTGTCTTTAGAGGCCTGAAAATAAAGAACCTCAAGAAGCAAGCCCAAAACGCCTCAAGCATTGACTTTAGAAGGCAGAAAGTAAAGAATTTTAAGAAGCAGGCCCAAGGCCCACAACATGATCCAGTAGCTACCGTGTGAACCAGGATGAGATCCAAGAAGACCACCGGTTCACCCAAGAAAAACATTGATCCTTGACAGTTGAACAAGACAAGCGGATCGAGCTAGATTTAGTGCACTGTGCATCACCGTCCCAAATAGAATCCGGATCCATCTTACTTGTAATTGCTCTTCGCAAATTGAGCTGAGCGGTTCCACATAATTGCGATATCAGAAATTCTCTCTTCATTGGATCCAATTGTCATTGCCTCAGTCGAGCTCAAATCTTAAACCTTAGTCGCCACAGTCTGCTTCGTTGGTTCCCGTTGAAATCATCAGAACCGTCGATCACATCTTCCACCAATTATTCTCCAATCTGTGAACAATTTCTACTTTCTTTTGCTATTTCAATCTCATTGAAACAGTTGGAATCCAAGATTCAGACCACTAAGACCTTGCACCTTCGCTGCTATCTTGAGAATTCATTCTCCTCCACTTGATTTCTAATTCACGGAGTACACAAGATCCGATATGGCAGAAAGGAAGGATGAGCTCGCTGGTGATTCAATTCCCTTTAATCATATACTTTATCTTCATCCATCTAATACGCAGAGCTCACCTCTAATTCCTCAAATTCTGACTGGCTACGAGAACTATACTGTTTAGAGTCGAGCGATGAGAATAGCCCTCTGAGGCAACACAAAAACTCAGTTTTGTCGATGGTTCCTGCACCAAGTGTTCTCTTGATAGCCGGTTTTATGATCACTGGGAGCGTTGTAACGTTGTGGTCCTTTCTTGGCTGTTGCACTCTGTTTTGAAAGAATTGGCTAATAGTGTCATTTTCTTCTCTGATGCATATCTAGTTTGGTATGATCTCTAAGAACGTGTTGACAAGGCAACTAGCTCAAGAATATTCTCCCTTCATTGTGAGCTTTCTTCCTTGCGGTAAGGATCATTAACAGTCTCTCAGTATCAGTCAAAGATGAAAGAACTTTAGGAAGAAGAGTCTATTTTGTTGCCAATTCCCTCTTATAAGTGTGGTACTTTACAACTCTATTCCCAACGTGTCCAACAACAGAAGCTACTGTAATTCCCGTTAGGGCTTAATGATTCATACAGTGCAATTAGAAGCCAAATCCTTATGATGAGTCCCCTTCCTTCGATAAATCATGCCTTTGCTATGGTTATAGAAGATAAGGCACACCTCAATTTGGGTAGCAACACTAAGTCAGAATCCCTTGAAGGAATTGCGATGACTGTACGTGGAAGAGGACGTGGCAGAGGCAGAGGAAGAGGTATATCTTTGCCTGAGTGTTCCTAATGTCATAAGAAATGACACATTAAAGATAATTGTTGGCATCTAGCTGGCTTTCCTACTAATTTGAAGGGAAATCGACCAAAGAAAAATTAGATAGTGAATTTGATTCGATATGAACAAATAGTATCAAGTGCTTCAGAAGATACAATAGCCCCAAACTCACTAGAGAACAATATGACAAGCTTATGGATCTACTCAACAAGGACACTGAAGCAACCATTGGCATTCATGCACTTGCCAGTACAGGTTTGATCAATTTTTCTTATCAGAATTTTTCACATACTAATTGGGTTATTGATTCTTTTGCGATTTTTTGTTATTAAATTCATATGCCAATTACGTAGGACCAATTAAAACAATTACAATACCTAATGGTGACAAAGTACCGGTAACACACATTAGACATGTTAAGTTTTCTAATAATTTTGAATTGTATGATGTTCTGTACGCTCCCAAGTTAAAATTCAATCTTATATCAATCTCTAGACTCACATGATGCACAATGTGAAATTACTTTCTTTCCTAACCATTGTGTTATGCAGGGCCTTCAAGCCGGGAAACTGAAGGCGACTGGTAGATTAATTCAAGGCCTTTGCATTCTATAACATGATATTCTGGAACATAAACAAAAATCTGATATGAATGTCATAAGTTTTGTTGATGATGATTCTAATAGTCATTTCAACCAAGATGTTTCCATTGATTTTTGGACATTGCTTGGTAGACTAGGTCATGCACCTCCTTTTGTTTTAAAGCATTTGAATTTTGTGAAGGATAAAAGCATTGACATGAATAAGCGATGTGTAGTTTGTATTCAGTCCAAACAGACTAAACTGCCTTTCGATTCTAGTTGTATCAAATCCCCTCATTGTTTTGAATTACTACATATGGATGTATGGGGTCCATATAAGACACCTACTCATCAAGGTTATCACTACTTTCTTACCATTGTTGATGACTATTCTAGGGGAACATGGATGTTTTTAATGAAGCATAAATCTGAGACTGCTAGTCATATACGGAATTTTATTGCATATGTGTTTACCTAATTTTCCATACATGTTAAACGATTGCGTGGCGATAACGGAATTGAATTTGTTAATAATGCTATCCAAAAATACTTTATTGAAAAGGGTATCATCCATCAAACATCCTCTCCATATACTCCAGAATAAAATGGGATTGTTGAAAGGAAGCATAGAACTATCATGCAAATGTCTAGGAGTCGCATGCTTCAATCCAACATTCCCATTCAATTTTAGGGGGAGTATGTTAAAACCGCTGCCTATTTGGTCAATCGGGTACCTTCTAGAATTCTTGGTTTACAAACCCCGTATGAAAAAGGATATAAGAAACCACCTGATTATTCTATTTTAAAAAGTTTTGGTTGTTTGGCATATGTAAAGGATTTAACTAATTCAGATAAATTCCAATTTCGGGCAATTCCTAGTGTTTTCCTTAGCTACCCAAGTCATTAAAAGGGATTTCTACTTTTTAATTTTGAGCATTAACACTATCTTTGTTAGTAGGCATGTTGTGTTTATTGAGGATACATGTCCATTTCATAATGGCACATCTATTACCCCACTTGATGAACATTTAGAGTTAAAGCAAATATTTCTATTTGATAATGATCCCTCATTACCTCACACACCTATTTTGCCTGCTACACCTCACCATTCTGTACACCATAGTGTGCCAAAGAGTTCTCACCCTACTGATACGAATGAGCCTACTTCTGGAAATTTACCTTCCCAAACAATTAAGGATCGTCGCCCTCCTATTTCGGCACGTGATTATATTTGTGGCTTTATTCTTTCTGAAATAGGGGCACCTCTTCAGGGACGCAGATGTTTATATCCAATTGAATCATACAAATCTTATATTTGTATTTCAAGTTCGCACATGTGTTTCTTATGTAACATAGATTCAGTAGTTGAACCTCGATCTTATTATGAAGCTATAAAGGACGCAAACTGGATCAATGCCATGAACTAGGAAATTGCAGCTTTGGAAAGAAACCAAACATGGGACATATTATCCTTACCAAAAGGGCGACGACCTATTGGGTGTAAATAGGTCTACAAGGTTAAATACAAGTCCGATGGAAGCATTGATAGGCATAAGACACGCCTTGTTGCTAAAGGCTACACACAACAAGAGGGGATAGATTGTCATGAAACCTTCTCACCGGTTGTAAAAATGATAACAATTCAAATTGTTCTTAAATTAGAGGTAATGCATCATTAGAATTTGTATCACATAGATGTTGACAACGCTTTTTTGCAGGGAGACTTACATGAAGAAGTATACATGACTATTCCCCAAGGCTTCCATAATCAAGGGGGATGGTATATAAGCTTAAAAAGTTTCTATATGGCTTGAAACAAGCCTCCAGACAATGGAATGACAAGTTATGTGAGGCGTTGATTTGTGGAGGTTTTAAACGTATCAAGCATGACTATTCTCTTTTCTTTAGAACTTTCGCTGATGGAATTGTGATAGTATTAGTGTATGTGGATGACATTATTATCACAGGTAGTTCTAATACCCGAGTTCAAGAGGTAAAGGATTTGTTGCATAGCAATTTCAAGATCAAGGATTTGGGAATCCTACAATATTTTCTTGGTATTGAAATTGCTAGGACAACGAAAGGCATCGTTCTTTCTCAACAAAAATATATCTTGGACTTGCTTGCAAATACATGAATGAGTGGATGTAAGCCACTTTCTATACCAATGGTAACCAACTTGAAATTGTTGGCCTATGATGAAGTCAAACACAAGAAAGAGGATCTTCGTCAAGATCCAGAGCAATATCGTAGATTGGTCTGTAAATTGATTTACTTGACTGCAACGAGGCCTGATATTTGCTCCTCTTTGCAGGTCTTTAGTCAGTTTATGAACCTACCTATGAAGTGTCACACGACGACGGCCTTGATTGTGTTGCGTTACCTGAAGCAGCACCCCAGAGATGGAGTGTTGATTAGTCACGAAGGGACTACAACTCTGGATTGTTTTTGTGATACGAATTGGGGAGCATGCAAAACCACTCATAGGTCTGTTACAGGTTATCTTTTGAAACTTGGTGGCTTACTTGTTGTCCGGAAAACTAAGTAACAGTAGATGGTGTCAAAATCGTCAGCTGAAGCAGAATATCGAGCATTAGGATCTGTTGTTTCAGAAGTTGTGTGGGTTGTTGGAGTGCTCAAGGGGTTAGGATTTGCTGAGTAAACTTCGGTTAATGTATTTTGTGATAACAAGGCAGCCTTACACATAGCATCTAATCCGATTTTTCATGAGAGAACCAAACATATTGAGATTGATCTTCACTTTGTAAGGGAGAAAGTGTTGGAGAAGAAGCTAATTGCTTTGCAACATGTTTGTTCTTACAATCAGGAGGCGGATGTGTTGACGAAGGCTGTTGGCAAGGAAATCCTAGATCTCATGCTTAACAAGTTAGGAATTGTTGAATTATTTAGCCCCCAACTTGAAGGGGGTGTTGAAATAAGTGTAATAACTAGTATGAGGCCCAACTTGTATCATAGAACAACATTAATTCTACTTCTATAAATAGGAGGAGCTTGTAATATTGTAAAGATGATGATGATATCTGAGAGGTTCAATAATATGGAATATTTAGTATGTTTATTGCTTGAAGTCAACAGTTGGGTTCTGGATGATTTGAATATATCTCATCTTGATTACTACTACGCCTTCTTCGCGGTGCTTAATGTTGTCAAGCTTTGTCATCTTCCTTGTTGTTGCTAAGTTTCATGTGCACAAGGTTGATGTTTCGGATTCCGTCAAGTGCATATATCGTTACACTAATCCTAATTATATACTGTACAAAGATAATAACCAATATAATAATAACAATAATAAAAATAATAAAATGCTATTTTTCAACTCTAGATCAATTTATGTAATTATTATGGCATTATTAGTTGTTAAATGATCAATTTAAAGAATAAAATATGGAAAATTTAACTAATATAATGATATTTTTTAATTTTATTATTTTTTAAAAAATAAACCCGGAATTCCCGATCCCGTCTCGATATTACCAGGACCGGGATGCAAATTGCATGCCTGCCAAAACTGGGATTTGGAATCGAGATTGAGGTATCTCTGCCTCGTCCTGGGTTTTAAACACCCCTAATTCTAAGCCATGAAAGGAAAATAGAACAAGTGATTTTAAAAACCCCTAATTCTAAACCCTTCATATTATAAAAAAAAAAAAGAACAACGAAGTGATCAAGTGATTTGTTTTGAATCAAAAATTGATTTTATTTGTATGAAAATAAATATAGAAGAAAGAGAGAGGGGGGAGGGGGGGGAGGCATGCTTACCACATTCACTCCCCGCTGCTCCAGTACCGTTCTCTCTCGTTAAGTAGATTTGAAGCGTTCGATGTGATCAACGGTCATGCTTAGCGAAGAGGATGATAAGAGGACGGGAAAAAATAGCACGAGGTTTCGCGCCCGTGGATATTGCTATCCTTTTAACTCCGGCTTCGCCGTTCCTTTGCTTTCGTTTTCCCGGCGAAATTATAACGTGGACTTCTGAAGCTATGGCGGCTTCCGGTACTTCGTGTGTAGTAATGGCCAGTAAGTTTAGCTTGTGTTTCCCAAAAAGCAAGTCTTTAGGGTTGCCGTCGTCGAGGCTCAGCGTGGCTTCAGAGATTGGGTTCCTCTCTTCCGAATTGAGTGGCCTCAAAATCTCATATCCCCTTTCACCTAAACTGGCCGCACCCTCAATTTCTGCCCCATTGCGACCTGCTTTACAACCCGTTGCTCGTAATTTCTTTTATTTTTTCTCACTCTAATTCCTTGCCTTTTATTTTCATTACTTTGCTACTTTTTGTCTGTATTTGGTTAATTCATTTCGTGGCTTTGGACTTGATGCAAAGATAATAGTTTGGCGACTACTTCATGCTCCGATTAAATGCTCTGTTGTTTGAGCTCTGTTATTGTTTTTGTAAGTTGAATACTCGGAATTGTAGGATTAGACGCCTAGCTGGTTATTGAAAATGCTTGAATTGAAAGAAATTGAATTTTTGTTGTCTAGACTTTTGCCAGAAGCTAAGCAATAGCTAAATGCTCCCTTCTTGCTTATTTTGCCCCCCGTTTTTTCAATGTTATGTCTTGTATTTAAAGGATCGCAGAGCGCGAATAAAATGCCTCTCTAAAACTTCAATTCCTTAGCACGGCTGTTCAAGCATTTTTCTTTTTTATTTCCTTGATTCTTGTAAAATCCACGATTGGCATTAAGATATGTAACTAGTTATTTCTCTTTCGCCTTGCTTTCTTTATGCATTTCATGTGGCTATGCTAGGAAGTATGGCTGAATTGAACTAACCATTTGAGCTTGTACATAATGCATTCACCACTGGCAGATTAATGTATATTTCATTTCTGTTGTGTTTGGACTGAAAGGTTAATGGTGATACTGATATGTACTCCATTTTCATCTTTTGAATGACACATATATGCCCCAGGACTCAGACTCAGTTTTGCTTTGAAACTGATATGATAAGTTGGAGTTATACTCATTCTTGTCCCCCCCCCCCCCCCCCCCCCCCCCCCCCCCCCCCTTTTTTTCTGACAATGCCAAGCTTTGTTATCAATAGTTTTTAAGCTTCCAAATTCTGATTTAGGTAATGGTCATGATGGAAGAATTTTTTTTCCCCCAATTTATTTACTGATGATTTATGCTTTGGGACCTTGGATTTATTTTCTTAGGAAGAGTGTGCCCCTTCACTGGAAAGAAAGCGAACAAGGCCAACAAAGTTTCATTCTCAAACCATAAGACAATAAAGAGGCAATTTGTGAACCTGCAGTACAAGAGAGTTTGGTGGGAAGCTGGCAAGCGCTACGTAAAGCTTCGTTTGTCAACTAAGGCGTTGAAGACTATAGAGAAGAATGGACTTGATGCTGTCGCAAAGAAGGCTGGGATTGATCTCAGTAAGAAATAACTGAATTAAGTGTATCCAATCTAATTGTTATTGTATTCTGTGGACGAACATGCCTGGTTCATAAAGTATTCTCGGCACATTTTCTTTTCTTTTCTCTCTCTCTCCTTTTTTATGTATGTTAATTTCTCCGGTTATTTCTTCTTCCCCCAACTCCTTGTAATTTCGCAAACTTAAAGTATTTTCATTATTCATGTAATGAGAATGTGATAGTGTATGCTTGATTCAGAATGTAACATAAGGTGGGAGGTTGTGGGTTTGGATCCACTTGTAACCTCAAGTCATTAGTGCTTACTCCTTTAGCTCAAAAAAAATGCAACCCGAGGTTTTAGCTTGGAGTTTCATTTATCTATCTGTAGTGTCAGGGAATGTGAAGTTGCATTCTTTCTTTCTGTTTTCTGTTTAGATTCCAATGTTTATGTGTGTTTGGGGGGAGCGTTTGTACCCCCAAACGCTAAATTCCCCCCATAAGCTCAATATCCAAACTCAAAAAATTTTTTTGAGTGTTTGTTTCTAAGGTGAGCAATCGAGTTTAATTCTATCTTAATAGCTTTTGCCATAAGCTCCATTTCTCAGCTTTTATTGATTTAGCTTTTGGGGAGAGTGAAAATGGTTGAAATATTTTTTCAGTTGTGTCCAATGTACTATGAGACTTATTGCAATTTTACCTTTAATGTATTTTTTTTTGCTACAAAAATTAATTTCAACTATTATTTGGTGTTTTTAACCCTTAAAATATTTTTTCAACTGTACCCAATGTGTTATCAGACTGATTGCAATTTTATCTTTAATATACTTTTTCAATTCCAAAAATTATTTTAAACTATTTTTTGGTGTTTTTAATAGCGTAGATAAACAGCCTTCCGCGTCAAATTATGGTAGGCGATCTTCCATTCAAATGAATCAGTTGCGTGACTCAATTAGAGACCACATTGTACGAGACATGTGATACAAGTTGTTATGTAATATTTTTTGGACAAATTGTGTTAATTTTAAATTCTAATTTTCCCAACTTTAACTTTTATAAATTTTTTTTTTTTCAATTTCAAATTTAATTTCTTTCTTACTATTCTCTCTAAAATCACTTATGCTTAAGTCAATCCAAACAAGGTTGTAAAAGCTAAATTAACAAACTCCATTTTTTCAATCGTCAATCCAAACATAAATCACATTATACAATCGGGCTTTTATCAAAAACAAGATTACCAAAAGTTAAATGGACAAACTCCATTCTTATAAAGTATGGGCAGTGCTCATTAACAGCAAATATTTGAAATCTATTCTCTCTATGGACGATGGGGGTGTTGTCATCCACAAAATTGAACTCAAAGATAGTAAATGTGTGTTTGTGTGTTTTAGAGAGGAATGTAGCAAATGTGGACCTTAATTAGTGGATCCGTCCTGGGTGAATGATTACTGCGAAAAGGGTAGGCAGCAGCAGGGTGGTCAGTAACGCTTTGTATCTGAAAACTTGTGGTGAAGAATTAACTAGAAGAAACTTGTGGTCAGAAAACTTGTTTAAATCCTCGTTTGTTCAAAATTCAGTCTTTTATAGTATGTCCTTTTCAGGTCTCGATGAAAAGCACAACCCATTAACGACATTCATCAGATGCAGAAACGACAAGTACACTTCAAGAAAAGCTTTTATTTATATTCTCCCTGAAAAATTAATGGATGTAGATCGTGTCTGTTTGGGTTAACGGTAGAAATTATTTTTTCAATATAATTTATGATATATGAGATAAATATGTAAGAGGAGTTTTGTCTCGACTTAAATGAATATGCTTCTTGAACGCTAACTCAATCAGACATGAAGATGTATGAATTGCAAAACACAACAATGGGGATTATTAGACGAGGTTTCTATACTTAATTTGATTTGATGGCATTTTGGTCGTCTTAGGATGTTATATAGAGGCAGGGTTTCCTTTAAAAGCTCGGCATTTTGGTACATATTCCGAGTTGGAGGGACGGAATTAAAAGAGTTGTATAGGGAAGAATTAAGATGTGCAGACTATCTAGCCTGAATGGCTCAAGAGAATAATCAGGATTTTGATGTCTTACTGACACAACATTTTGCTGCTTTGGAGCTATTTAAGTTGAAATGTGGTGAAGTCTCTTATAACCACAATAATATTATCTAATTAGTACACACTTTCTATTCCTCAAGGTACTTGCTTGCCATTGTAATTAAAAGAAAAAAATTCATTGGTATTGGTTAGATAAACTTTAATTGGAACAAAACAGTAATAATCCTGTTTAAAATATATAAACGTCAGAGTTTTTTTTTTTGTTGGTTGATAGGTATAGAAATCTTAAAAGCACATAATTTAAGAAAAAACAAATTTATAGTTGAAAAATACTCTCTCCAGTCATTTTTATTGAAGTCCAAAATTTGCTTTGCCTTTGTCCTTTTTATAAAGGTCCAACAAGAGTTGTTTGAACATTTAATGAGTTTTTTTTCCATTTTTACTTCTCATTGATTATATGTATTGTATTAATTAAAATGTTGGTGATACTTATATTTACTCTATTTCTCTATCTGACTTATTCCTCATACATAAAGGCATACTTCGGGAAAAAAGTTTATTTTAGACATACTATTTTTAACTAATTTTACCTACTTTCTTAAACAATATAATTTAGTTATTGAGCTCTTATAAATTTAAATAGTAAGTAGAAGAGGGAGTACAACTTAAAACACAAAGCAACGAATTAATTTGCTTATAATGGAAAATACAGTGGATAACTATTGGCAACTGAGTGCTTTCACTTATGAATTCTGGAATTGGTTTTCTCATCCACCTTTAGTGCCCTTACTAATTCACTAATGCTCATGCAACTCCAACTCATCCCCCACATTCCCTGACTGTTTCATTCTCCACTCCATCTTCCAAGAACACTTGAATTCAGAGTTCTGGAAATAGAAAAGAAAAGGCTATGGATTTCTGGAAACTCTTTATTGTTGCACTAATGCCAGTGCTCAAGTTCCTCTTGGTTACTGCCCTTGGAGCTTTCATTGCACTTAATCGCTTTGATATACTCAAGGACTCTGCCAGGAAGCCCTTGAATTCTGTAAGTTCCATTGCTCTCTCTTTTTCTCTATGCTTAATTTCACCTTAAACACCAAACTCAAGTTTGTTTCTTTATTACTTGCCAGACAAGCTACCCTTTACAATCTCTCTCAACTCTTAGCTTTGTTATCATAATTTCTTGCCCCTTGAAGTTACTACTAATCCTAGGCCTTGTTCTGTACAGATGGTATATTATGTATTCATTCCAGCTCTTCTTTCCAGCAGCCTTGCAAAAACGTTAACATTAAAGAGCCTGGTTACACTGTATGATTGTCTATCACTACTGTGCATTTTCTTTTCTAGCTACTACCTCCGGTTTGTAATATAAGGACTCATTTGTAGTGAAGATTGCACTAAACGAGATCTTATATTAAGGACCGGAGGTAGTATATCATTCATTTTATCCCTCGTAACATTCAACATTTGGTTTAACAGACATGGTTTCATGAATTATATAGGTGGTTCATGCCCATAAATG
The DNA here is from genome assembly GCA_963855925.1 of Inga laurina. Taxonomy (NCBI): domain Eukaryota; kingdom Viridiplantae; phylum Streptophyta; class Magnoliopsida; order Fabales; family Fabaceae; genus Inga; species Inga laurina. The sequence continues at coordinate 57,948,022 of OY979709.1, forward strand.
TTCTTCTCTCTTTTACCATTGGGACAGCATTTGGGTGGTTAGTTGTTAAAATAACTAGAACTCCTCGTTATCTGCAAGGCCTTGTGTTGGGGAGCTGTAGTGCAGGCAGGTTCACTTATTGATTTGCCGTTGTGACTTTAACAATTCCATCAACTTCACATAGATTAAGTCAATGTTGAACTTGGGATGAAAATAAGTTTTCTTTGGCTCTTTTCGTCTGATCTGATCAGGAAATGTGGGAACTTTGCCTCTTATCATAGTTCCAGCTATCTGTAAAGAAAGCAATGGTGCTTTTGGAGATGTTGAAGTTTGTTGCAGAAATGGGCTGGCTTATTCTTCTCTTTCATTGGCAGTATGATACTTAATCTTGAGAGAGTTTGGAAATTTTAAAAAATGCTGATTCTTTTTCTTTCAAGTCTCTCTCTCTCTCTCTCTCTCTTTTTTGTTTCCCAGGTAGGAGCAATTTATATTTGGTGCTATGTGTACAACATTATGAGAGCATACATATGCGAGAGTTCCAATATAAACAGAGTTGATGGTTCCACATCAGCTTCAATATCTGCAACAGAAAGAGATCCAGAAAACCTTTCAGATTGTTCCACAGGACAAGTGGTCACCTTAGAGAAGAAGTCACAGGAAAACGATCAGATGGGTCAACTTGAAATTGAATGTACAAACAGAGAAGCAAAGGTTACTATCTGGTCTGATAAAATTAGTTGAATGTGTTTGTTTTCCCTTGTTGTCTGTTTGCTAAAATCTTATATTCTGTTGTTATAATTAAATGAAACAAAGAGAATGATCTATAATTTTTCATGACATATAATGTGTTTCAGGTACCAGAAAAAGTAAAAATAATGAAACAGTTGAAAATGATAGCAAAAAAAATCAACCTGAAGGCATTACTTCAACCTTCAACAACTGCATCAGTACGCCAAAAATTGTCTTATTTCCTTTCGTAATCTTTTTTCCCTCTGCCACTTCATTCAAATACTTGCAATCCTCGTTAGTTTTCATAACAAGTTAACTTTATCTTCTCTTTTTGGATTTTTTAGATTGTTGGTATGGTAATTGGTATAGTTGCTCCTTTTCGAAAGTTATTAATAGGTGATAATGCTCCCCTTCATGTAATTCAAGACTCTGCATCCATGATCGGGTAAAGCACGCTTATAGTTTGATCATTATTGTGGATAAGCAAGGTTTTTTCTTCTTCAAGGTTAAATATTATTGTTAGTCCTTACAGTTTGATCAAATTTTGGTTTTGGCCTAAGTATAAGAACCAAAATCAAAACTTCATAAAAGTATAGGGACCATTTGTTAAACTCAAATTAAATTCTTATGAAACTACAATAACCAAAACCAATGATTTAAAATTACAAGGACCAAAACTGATCAAACTATAAGGACTGACAATGGTACTAACCCTTCTTCTTCATGTAGTTCAAGATTCTGTGATGTTGCTCATGCATTTATTCTGTTTCATATACTGGTTCCGTAGTGATGCAGCAATTCCTGCCGTAACCTTGTTAATTGGGGCGAATCTTCTCAAGGGTAATCAATCATTAAGCTTAACTATTTCATTTGGGGTTAAGTTCAGTTAAACAAGTAATTTTATCAATGAGTAAGAGCTCAAAGACAAAGAGGTGGATTTATTTTTTTCAGGATTAAATGGGTCAGGCATGAGGATTTCAGTGATTCTTGGTATCATAATGGTTCGTTTCATTGCACTGCCAGCAGTAGGTGTAGGTATTGTTAAAGGTGCTGTCCATTTTGGGTGGCTTCATCCTGATCCTTTATATCAGTTTGTTTTACTGCTTCAATTCGCTCTTCCACCTGCAACTACCATGAGTTAATACTCCTCCAGTCCTTAATATAAGACCTTCTTTGCATTCTTATCGGAATATATCTGACAAACTTTCTGTTTCAATCCTAATTGAACCATTTGTTGTTTAGTCTTTGTTTGGAGAAAGTAATAAAGTTAGGGGGTTTTGCAGGCACAATGACACAATTATTTGGGGTTGGTGAAGGGGAATGCTCTGTTATTATGCTGGCAACTTATTCCTGTGCTGCAGTTTCGCTCACTCTGTGGTGCACATTCTGCATGTGGCTTCTTCTCTGATAACTTTCTGAAGCTTCAAACAACACACATGAATATATTTATGTATATTAAATAAAAATTTAGCTAGCTATTGAGTAGTTTGCTATAACTGTTGTTACTATATTGGTAGTTTAGAATTTTGCATAAACAGTTTTTGAGATTGGTATTTCGAGTTCTTTATGTTATGATACTAGCAATTTGAGTTTTGGACACCTGGATGATGTGATCTTCATAGGAACATTTCAAATTTCATCGTTGTTATTTTTAAAAAATAAAAATATCATAATTGTAAAAGAAACTAGGACTCTTGGATTTGATTTGAGCGCGTCACCCTTTGCACTGAGTCTCCATTGGTGTTTCATTTGAAGTTCACTTATGAAGAGTGAGAACAAAAAGTATGAATAAAATAATAAAAGCAAGCAGAAACCCATTTTACATGAAGCCGATAATAGCCTTCATTTTGGAAAGAAAGCAAACAAGGCCAAGTTTCGGTCTCAAACCTAAGACAACAAAGCTGCAATTTGTGAAGCTGCAATTTCTTTCTTGAGTAATTGAGTTAGTGTCAAGGAGTTTCTAGTGATCTCCTTTCTTTCTATTTTCTGCTTAGTTTCCAGTCTTTCTTGTGAACTAGGGTAGGTTCATCAACTGCAAACATTTGAAGTTTAGTATCTTTATTTTTCGTCTACGAAGTTTAACTTAAGCATCTAGTTGAGTTAAAAAGAAGGGATGGAATATGAATGATGACCTGAGAGATGGTAACCTCAGATGTCAGAATCATGCTACATCTGAGTGACTGAAAATGCTTTTACCATATGTCATATTATCTCACTTCTTAAGCAACTCTTTAAAAAGTAAGATTCAGATATAAATAAAGCCAAGGTGAAATTTAATTAGTGGTAGTGGTGGGTGAATGGTTGACGTAAATCCATTTATGTAAATCCTCCTCTGTTCAATATTCAGTTTTTTATTGGGGATATCTTGCATAAAGAACATTTGAATTTCTAAGTTCTATTTTAATTATTCAAAAGTTAATAATCCCAAATTGCTCATAAATATTAAAAAGGGATTTTGATATGTTTGTCATTTTCAAAATTATCCTTCACTTATTTTTTCAAAAAAATTCCTAGGCCCCCTCGTCAGCCAGTTATCGGATCTCTAGCCACCAGCACAGGACCTTGAGCGATCGGTTGCCACTTTAGCTTTTGAGGCTTAGAACACAAATGATTTTCACTCCTCTTAACAATTATAGTTTACGGGATTCAAACTTTTGTTCTCTTCTTCACACATGATTCACACATGATGATGCTACTTACCACTTCAGGCAATAATTTGTTGGTCAAAGATAAGCACACGGCAAAGAATAGTGTCTTTTGGCACTCAATTAATCATGCAAAGTTTATATTTTATGTTGATTTCACAGTGAGACAATGATATATACTTGTTTGGAGAATCGTAAGTACGTTCATGTTTCCTGTAGATAACAGAGACGAAAGTCCAAGACCAAGTAGAAGAAGAAAACCAGAGGAGATCTGGATTAGATTTCAGTCATCTTTTATCGAGGGCTCTAAATATTTGATTGCCACCAGGTTCATGAAACATGGGATCCCACTTTCTTTATGGCATTCCACGTTAGATTGTTTGGAAGGTAGATGAGTACCACTCTCATTTTATTTATAAGTTCCTTTAACTAACTCTTAAAATATCAATGAGAGGTAATTAATTCAATGATTATGGGATAAATTTTTAATTACGTCCTCATTTATGAATAGATACTTTTTAACTCTTTTTTCTCTATCTATTTTTAAATTATTTTTTTATTAGTACAATAAATAGAGGCAAAATTGTCACAATCTCATGTAATACATTGAAATTGAACTTATAAATAGGACCAAATTATTTTTTGGTAAGAAAAAACTTATAAATAAGACTAGAGTGACAGTTTTGTATGTGTATATCTATACTACTATTAATAGTAAGGAAATATTACTGTTTTGACTCAATCCCTTAATTATAACATATTACTAACTCATTTAATAAATTAATATGACTCACCTTGAGTCATTGCTCAATCATCCTATGTGGCAAAAGAGAATGCTGACATGCCTTCCAAATAAACTCCACCTCCACGCTTCTGGTTGATCACCCATGGTCGCCTGTGTGGAGGAGTGTCTCCACTAACCCTCCTCCACACTTAATGCACAACCATTAAATCATGTTTTAATAGATGAAATTTGATTGTTGACTTTTATTGTATGTAATATAGCAGTAATATTTTTTATATGGCATTAAATCCCATCTATTAGATTATGATCCAATAGTTAAGATATTAAGGGGACAGAAAAATTAGTGGAGACACCCCTCTTTCCCTGCTCGTTCCCCTATTCCTCTCCCGTTTTGTAGGATTGAATTATCCTGAGTCCTAAGATGCAAAAGCGGAGAACAAGGAAAAATATCAGGGGAAAAAAATATTGAAGCAAAACTATACTGTCTATGGATGTCCCACGATAAAAAAGAAAGCTGATTTACTGTTTCATTTCTCGGTGCTCTCCAAGTGACCTTATTATTTTGTTGTCCCCTTGGTGCATCTTTCACAACTTTTATATAGTATATAGGATTAAGGTGTAAATTTACCCGGTAAGTTTTCACTAAAAAGCAATATTATCTTGGAAGTTTTTTTAGGTTTAATATTGCCCTGAAAGTATTAAAATAGAGTAATGTTGTCATTTTCTGTTAAAAAGCTAACGGTCAATGTCAATTTTTTAACAATATGGGGTAACATTACTATATTTTGAAACTTTCGAAACGACATTAAACTTGAAAAAACTTTCAGGATAATATTGCTCCTCAGCAAAAACTTTCAGAACAAATTTACACCTTAACTATATATAATATTAAAGACAAAGAAAGAAAGAAAGAAAGAATGAGATCCATTACCAATAACTTCTATCAGCTTAGTGCGCTACTATCATCTTATTCGGTTCTTGCATGTTATTTGATGCCATTCCCACTTTTCTTAGGTAATAGCTCCTTCCTTCTTTCCCTTTCCCGCCCTCACATCTTGAATCCCCTTTTCTTCTTTGTTTTCTCTGCAAGTAAACTTTTAGTCAAACCATAATTCTCTAATTGTTTACCGTTTGAGTTTTCTTTTTGTCAGGTTGTTTAGTTTTCTAGAATCCCACTGCTTCTTAGGCCAAAAAGATGTTCACTTCTATAAATTTGTGTTTCACAGGAATTAGGTGTGAATAATTCAGAGCACACACAACATGTAGTTCTAGGGACTCTTCGTGACTGCCTTAATGCCAGTCCTGAAGGTGCTCATTATTACTGCTCTTGGCACACTTCTAGCACTGAATCGATTTGATATACTCAAGAAGGACGCTAGGATGCACCTCAATGATGTACGTTTCATCCTTTCCACTTTTTCTTTCTTTCCTTGTTTTCTGTTTTCTATTTGTCTTGTATATAAGGGCCATATAGCTGTAAAGGATATCTGTAATTGCTAGCTATGATTGCTAAAAGTTCCAAGAAAATGACAATTTAATTTAATGGTTTATTAATATTATCATCTCTCCTTCAAATTTAAAAATGAAGAAGAAAGATGCATAATTTGTTTTTCTTTTTCTTTTTTTGTCAGATTGTTGAATTGTCACTTTCTGAGTATATCTTCATAACAACTAGTATATGTGCAGTAACAGTTTCCTTCTCTGTTTTTTTTTTCAGATGGTATATTATGTCTTCATTTCTGCTCTCTCTGTTAGCATCCAGGCTGAAGCCAGTACATTTAAGAGCCTAGTTATGCTGTATGTTTGTTTCTTTCTTTATCTGCTCCATTCATTTCTTTTCTAAGTGGCAAGTTTAATCTATTTTTAATTCATGCCTTTTATTAGTTTTTTATGCTTCCATTGACCATGTAGGTGGTGCATGCCAGTAAATATTCTGTTGACTTTCATCATTGGTTCTGTTCTTGGATGGTTACTTATTAAAATAACGAGCTCCTCCTCATTTGCATGGCCCTGTGTTGGGATGCTGTGCTGAAGGCAAGTTTCCTTTTATGTTAGATGTTGCTTTTCTAACCATCTTATTACGCATAATTAGTTAATTTGAGACTATAATTAAAGTCTTAATGATAATTTCTTACATGTATCACATAGAGATAAGTGCAATATCACTTTAAATAAGCTAATCCAAACTTGCGATTTTTTTGAGTTGTATGTCGACAGGAAATTTGGGGAACATATTTCTTATATTAGTTCCAGCTGTGTGTAAAGGAAGAAGCAGACCTTTTGGAGATGAGGATGGCTGCAACAGAAATGGACTGGCATATTCTTCTCTATCTATGGCAGTAAGTGACTTCTCTGAAAAATTTGGGAGCATAAATATGTTCATCAAGTGGAAATCTTCAGAACCCCTGAACCAATATGATTTTTTTTTTTTTTGTCTTAACTGATTTTGAGTTTTTCAGCTGGGAAACATTTACACATGGACTTATGTGTACAACCTTGTCCGTGTATCTTATGCAAGAATTCCAAAGCAAATGAAGTTGATGATTTCCCAATGAATCCTGAATCTTTGCTTACGACCAGTCCTGAGAACACTTCAACATGTCCAGCTGGACCATTAATGTCTGCAGAGAATATCTCAGAGACAAAAGACTGTGCCAATGGACTTGACATTGAGACTGCAAGAACTGAGGGAGTAGCAAAGGTTGTTTTACAGCCACTTACAATTTAAAGCAATATGTTCATTCTACCGTAGTGTGTGTGTGTATATATTTTTTACATATAGTAAGGCATGGAAGTTTTGACCTTGCATTTTTTTCGGAGTTCTCAGTTAACAAAATAGGAAAAGGAAATGAAGCTGCTAAAAAAATTAGAAAAAAAGATCAATCTGCAGGGCCTATTAGCACCTGCAACAATTGGATCGGTAAGACAGTGAGATTTTTCCATGTGTAGATCATTGGATTAATAATCGGTGTAATCCCTCTATTTAAAAAGGCATTAGTTGGTGAAAATGCTCCTCCTCATATAATTGGAGACTCTATATCCATGCTGGGGTATGTAAGATTTTCTATCTTGATCATGCTCAAGAACACGGGAACTTATTTCATTCAGCTCAAATATGTTCTAACATTTTTCTTTTCTTTGTGATGTGCAGCGATGCAGCTGTTCCTGCTATTACCTTGTTAGTTGGGGCAAATCTTGCAAGTGGTAATGAAGAACATGAGCTTTTAAGTGTATAATTTCCATTTTGTTAGGTATTGATTTCACTTAAGTCATTTCTTTTTGAAAATAAACAAGACTTTAATGACCGATGCTGGATTTTCTCCAGGTTTGAAAGAATCAAGCATGCAATTTCCAGTTATTATAGGGATCATTATTGTTAGATATATTGCCTCACCAGCCTTTGGCGTAGGCATTCTTAAAGGTGCAATCCATATAGGCTTGATCCCCCACGATCCATTGTACAAGTTTCTGTTATTGCTTCAATATGCTGTTCCACCTGCAGTAATCATAAGTAAGTTGACATTTTTTCTAATGAATTCAATTTTTGTTATCATAAGTCATAGACTTTCACATAATGGCTTTCTGTTAAGAGAAGAGTTTGGATTATATTTACCTCTGTGTTTGGTTGTATGATCAGGTACAATAACTCAGTTATTTGAGGCTGGTGTGGTTGAATGCTCAGTTGTGTGCTAGCAACTTATAGCTGTGCCTCTGCTTCGCTTACTCTGTGGTTCACATTTTTCATATGGCTTGGACTATAGCCCTTTTCATCTCTTAAACATGCAAAGTAGAGCATATTAGAGTCTCAAAAGATCTCAAAATAGCAACTAATAAGAAGATGGAACATGAACTATTGTACCAAACAAGTGCAATATTACTCTATAGTGGGATCAATGTACACATGATTACACCAAAATGATTTTCATGATTATGATATTTCATATGTTGTTGTGAATTGCGTGGCCATCACTACTGGCTTTGTAATGGGTAGTTCAGTCCACTATAAAGTGTTTGTTTTGAATTTGAATTATACTTTGAGAAAGCTCAAATGGAACAATTTTTTTATTTGATTAACAAATACACCAACGAGTCGATATTAAAAGAGAGATCAAACTTATGACCTCCCACTTACAGGAGGTTTTCACATGCCATCAGGCCATAGTTGATAGCTCAAATGGGCTTTTTTTTTAATTAGCTCAGTTTAGTAGGCAATTTTATGAATAAGAGCTCACAGACAAGGCGAATCCCCCCGCCCCCTTTTTCAGGATTGAAAGGGTCAGCCATGAGGATTTCAGTGATTGTTAATATGATAAGTAAATAATTTCATGTTCTCCTACCAAGTGATGGTGCATCCATAAATTTGTCACCCTGAAGATGGTATTATACATCTTATCCCTTACTCTATGTTTGGATGGAAAGAAAATTAGCGAGGAAAGAATATTAGGAAGAAAAACTTTCAAAAATAATATTCCAAAAATAATAAAAAAATTATTATTTTTGGAAGTTTTTCTTCCTGATATTCCCTCCTATATTTTAGGACGTTTTTGTTTCGAGTAAGTAATAAAGTTAGGGGTTTTGCAGGTACAATGACACAATTATTTGGGGTTGGTGAAGGGGAATGCTGTGTTATTATGCTAGCTACTTATTCCTTTGCTGCAGTTTCGCTCACTCTGTGGTGCACATTCTTCATGTGGCTCCTTCTCTGATAACTTTCTGAAGCTTCAAACAACACAAATGAATATATTTATGTATATTAAATAAAAATTTAGCTAGCTATTGAGCAGTTTGCTATAACTGTTGTTACTATTGACTCCATGTTTGTAGTTAAGAATTTTGCATAAACATTTTTTGAGATTAGCATTTAAAGTTCTTTATGTTAAGATACTGGCAATTATTTGATTTTTGGACACTTGGACGATGTAATCTTCATATGAACAGTTCAAATTTCATTGTCGTTATTTTTTCAAGAAAAAGAAAAATATCATAATTGTAAAAGACAATGAAACTAGGACCCATGGGATTTGGTTTGAGGGTCATCCTTTGCACTGAATCTCCAATGGTGTTTCATATCCAGTTCACTTATGGAGGCAAGAACAAAAAGTATGATTAAAATAATAAAAGCAAGCAGAAACCCATTTAACATGAAGCCAATAATAATAACCTCGATTTTGGTCTTCTTGTATGAGGCAGCAATAACCGACTTCCATTCTCTCATGTTCCAAAGATGTTTTGGTACTATATTTATATGCCCCGGAGGTAATTATAGCGATAATTATGTTATACTTCCTCATATATAAGACTTAGTTGATTTTTTTTGGAGAGATTAAAGAAGCTAATTAAATACACTAAAATATTTATATTTATCATTTTTTTCTCCAAACTATTTTGCCTAACTTATAAACTAATATATAATATAAGGATACATAACATATGATATGATTAAGTAACTTATTTAGCTTCCTTAATTTCTTAGAAAAAAATCAATTTTATCTTATATTTAGGAATGAAGGGAGTACTATCTTTGATCCTTAATATAAAAGTTACTTAAGTTAGTTATTTATGAAAACATCGGTTAATTTCCCTAAAGTCAATAGAGATGTTTAATGATAACTATCATTGTATTAAAACCTCTTTTATATGTGTAATCAACTGAGATGTTTTAGAAAAATAATTATAAATTTGGGAGACAAAAAGGAAGTATATAATTAATTAAAACAAGATCACCCGGTCACTAGAAAGAAAGCAAAGAAGGCCAACAAAGTTTCCTTCTCAAACCATAAGACAACAAGCTGCAATTTGTGAACCTACAGTACAAGAAAGTTTGTAAGACTACAGAAAAAGATGGACTTGACGCTATTGTAAGAAATAAATGAATAAGCCTATCCAATCTAATTGTTATTTTATTCTGTGGAAGAACATGCACTATTATTTCTTCCGAGTTCTGACCGCCAACTCCTTGTAATAACCTTTATTTTTTATAAACTAAAGATTTGATTTAAATGATTTTGGCAAAACTAAAGCATTAATATTATTAATAGGCTAAATCATACAAAGTCCCTTAAATTTTGAGTCAATTACATATAACCTCCCTAACATTTTAAAATTTAGATTTAACCCCCTGACATTTCATTTTTTAATTACTAATCCCTTAACGTTAAATGACCATTATATTTTTAACAGGAATTATCATGTCAAATTATGATATGACACATGATATTCTATGTGATATCCTGTGTAAATTAAACATTTCACAAAACCCCCTAAACTTTAATCAATTACAAATAACCCCCTTGATATTTCAAAATTTAAATTTAACTCTCTTAAAATTTTCATTTATAATATCAAAACCTCATGTTGTTACTTTTATCATCAATAAATTTATTAATTTTTTTACTATTTTTTGTCTATTAAAATAGTTTTCTTGTATGGAAAAAACTAGAAGTTTAATATTTAAAAAAATATAAAAATAAGCATGTGATCATTTATATAACATTTACTTATTTTCTTGGTATAATTGAGCATTGATAGTATAAAAATATCACCATTTATATTAAATATATTATTAGGATGATTGAGCATTGATAGTTTAAACACTACATTTGTGTTAGAGGATAATTTTTGCCCTCATTAATTTTGTATTAGTAATGCATACTCCATTTGGCTCATAATATAAGACATTTTAACTAAATCACGAGAAATAAAAAATAAAAGTTAACTCATTAAATATGTCATAAATTAAAATTTTTTTCCACTTCCCTAATTGAAAAATGTGTGTTTGAAAATTTAATAAGTGGGCAAATTGAAAATTAACATTAACTATCTTATAAGCGACTTATATTTTGGACCAAGCAATTTTTCTAGAAACACCTTATATTGTGAACTAGAGGGAGTATTTTTTTCTTGAATAAAAGGTTAAACGTTTATTTTTATATTTTTCTAAATATTATTCTTCTAGTTTTTGCCACACAAAAGAATTACTACCTCTGGTTCTAATTATAAGACCCAGTTAACTTTTGGGGGAGATTAAAAAAGTTAATTAAATTACTTTAAAGTATTTGTATTTATTGTTTTTTTTCCAAACTAATTTGTCTGACTTAAATACTAAGTTATAATTTAATCACACACAACATATGATATGATTAAATAAGTTATTTAGCTTTCTTAATTTCTCTAAAAAAAATTCAACTAGGTCTTATATTTATGACTTGAGGTAGTATTTTAATTGACAAATGATAGTAAAATCTTAATAAATTTATTAAAATGATAAAAAATATGGGCATGTGGTTTAGTATTATAAATCAAAATTATAAGGAGTTTACTAACAAGCTGTTAGTTGAGTTGGTAAACGACCTCACCCAAAAAAGGAAGAGAACAAGTGTTCGAATCCCAGAAAGAGCACTTGTTGGAAGAGTTAAAAACCCTTGACTTAGGAGTAGAAATAGGCTAGGTTAGGATAGGCTTTACTTAAATAGACCTGAGCCTGCAACACAGATTCAAAGTTTGAACCTGAACTTGTATGTAGGCTTTTTTAGATCTAAGTCGGGCCTTCAAAAGACCTAATAAGACCTGAAGTCTATTTAAAGGCTTATTTAAAATGTAGGCCTTAAAGTTTAAGCTTCCAAATTCATATATAACCCTTTACGTTTATTTACAATCATATATTATATCTTAAAAGTCTAACATACATTCTCATTATAATATTAGAGCTTAGTAAGGAAAAGAAAAGAATATCCGATGACAACAATTGTTCGAGTAAATAGAAATAAGAATAACTAATTGTCTATTGGCTAATGAGATATATTTTCTAAAATCGACCAAGCATAACAAACAGCACGTAAAACTAGATTTTACCTCTTTTATTCTTCCTACATAAATTGGGACACTTCTCCGATTAAAATTATAATATTTCACCGGGCACCAAAGTTAAAATAAACTCAAAACAATTATTATGTTTTAGTGAACAACACAAATTAGGAGAGAGAGAATGAGTTAGCACTTCCATCTCGAGCGATCGAAAAAAAAGGGGTACAGGTGAATAATTGATGCAAAAGCAAGGGCTAAAATGCTAAATGTAAAGACGATGATATGTGAAACTTAGAATTAAATTTAATTGATAAATATATAAATAATTTATAAAAGTATTTAGATGATATTATATCTACTTATATAATAATATAAATTACAAAAAATTAAATAGGTCAGGCCTGTAGGTTTGTAGGCTATGCCTTATGTAAATAGGCATGACCCGTTTATCTAAATAGGCCTGACAAAAGGTCTAAGCCTGAGCTTGATTTATTCACTAAATAGCCTAATTTAAGCTTTATGTAAGCTAGACCGTAAACCCCTATTTAGGGCCTGACCTATTTCCATCCCTCTCTTGACTATATCAAAAAAAAAAAAGTTAAATTTAAATTTTGAAATGATAGGGGGTTATTTATAATTGATCAAAGTTTAGAGGAGTTTTGTGAAATTAGTAATTTACATATGATGTCACGTGTCATCTTATAATCTGATGTGACATTTTTCTTTAAAAAGATTATAGTCACTTAACGGCAAAAGATTAGTAGATAAAAAATAAAAGGTCATGGAAGTTAAATTTAAATTTTGAAATATCAAAGGGTTATATGTAACTAACACAAAATTTATGGAGTTTTTGTATAATTTAGCCTTATTAATAATAAGGAATGAGAAAGTTATAGTGTATGCTTGATTCAAAATGTAACAAGATGTGTAAGCCTGGAGTTTCAGTTTTGTTTCTTGAGTAATTGTGTTTAGTGTCAAGGGGTTTCTAGTGATCTCTCCTTTCTTTCTTTCTATTTTCTACTTAGATTCCAGTACTTCTTGTGAACTAGGATAGGTTCATCAATAGCAAATATTTGAAGTTTACTATGTCTAGGGATAATGTTGTTGCGTTTTCATCCACAAAGTTGAACTACTCAAGCATCTAGTTCGAATAAAATAGTAACCTGAGATGCCAGAATCAAGTTCATCTGAGTGACTGAAAATGCTGTGGCCTGCCTGCTGCTACCTTTTTTGCTTTTAACGTATATATCCTATTTATCTCCCTTCTTCGGCAACTCTTTATAAAATTAGTCTCAGACATAAACAAAGCAAATGTGGTACTCTCTCTCTCTCTCTCTCTCTCCGATCTTAATTATAAGATAAAATTAATTTTTTTTGAGAAATTAAGAAAGTTAATTAAATTACTTTAAAGTATTTATATTTATATTTTTTGTTCAAACTAATTAGTTTGACTAATAAATTAATATATAATCTAATGATACAAAACATATGATATAATTAAGTAAATTATTTAGTTTCCTTAATCTCTAAAAAAAAATTAATTTTATCTTATATTTAAAATTAAAAATAATACTTAATTAGTGCACGTGGGTGAATGGTTACCTCAGAAAGGGTGGGCAGAGCATGGGTGCGTCAGAATCCGTTTCTGCTTTAAAACTTGAGGTAGATAATTAACAATAACAAAGTTGTTCACGTAAATCCATTTACATTTTTTTTATTAGATGAAGTGTTTCTCCCTCAAAACTTAAAGGTAAAGAATTCTAACCTTTTTTAACAAATACGCTTCCCACAATTTAAATTTGTGCTCTTCTCTTATAAGACTGGAGTTCCTTACCATCTCAATCAATAGTTTATTGATATAAATCCATTTATTTAAATCCTTCTTTGTTCAATTTTCAGTTTTTTATTTGGAAAATCTCAAATAAATACAATTTAGAATCATAAATTCCATTTTGGTTACTCAAAAGTTAATAATCTCAAGGAATTTTGAAATGTTTGTCATTTTAAAATATTATCCCTCACATATTTTTCTTAAAAGAATTCCCCAATACCCTCACCGGTATGTTACCGACGACCAACTACTTCTTTAGCTTTCAAGAATTAGAGTGTTAAAAGTTTTTGTCTCTTTTAAAAATTGTACTTATCAAAATTTGAACTTACGTTGTCTTATCTTCACAAGGTTGAAGGCATTTATCACTTTAACCAATTCCCCGTTAGTTAAAACTTAAAACATAAATACAAAAATTACCCAGAACTTTATGTATGTTTTAATATGATAGTAAAGTTTTTTATTTGATGCCTTGCCCCATCAACTTGAAATGATGAGAAATTGGTGGCTGTAACTACTGCTGCGAGATTTGGTTTGAGCGTAAGCCTTACTGGTGAATGAGCTCCATTAAATTAAGTTCCCAATAATTCACTTTTGAGAAGCAAGATTAATTAATTAAATTCAAAACTTACAAAAGTATAACTAGAAAAGTGTATTTAACTAGGAAAATTAAAGCCTGTCATTCCCTTTTGAATTTTATAATTCAATTGCGGTGTTGCTGTCTGATGAAGTAAAATCCAATTTCCATTCTTGCTCTCTCACCCCACAGCTGGTTATGGTGCTTTATGTATTCTATTTGCACCACTGATTGTGATGTTCTCCACAATTTTATAACCCTTTTTTTTTTTTTGACAGAATTTTATAACCCTTTAGATATATATCTATATCTTCTTTTAAATAAAATCATGGATTTATTAATTAACAAGTGCTGCTACCCTGTAAAGCACCAGTTTGAATATTATTTTTATATATACAGATTTTTAAAAAAATGTAATAATTTCTTATTTAAAAAACTTTATAGTTAGTCCAAGTCGACTGGAACTTGTTTGATGCACACAGCATTAGTGGGGGGGGGGGTCTGTGTGGTTTGTCATCTTAAAAGATGTCCGCGTTTGTTTGTAATAGCGATTGGGACATTCAAAAACAGTTTTTTAATTGTGATTTATGATATACGAGATAAATATGAAAAAGAAATTTTATATTAATTTACATGAAAAACACTTATAAGCTCTTCATAAATTATCACAAACAAACTTGGAGTTGATGGAACTCTATGAGCCACAAAATTCATTAATCACAGACATCAATGAGTTGCAAAATCAGGGAGTATTAAAGTTTTGTAATTAAGTAACTTCAATAAAAATCCACATTCAGTTAGCAAAAGTTTGACCAATGGTAAAAAATGCAACTTATACCTCATAAGGACATAAGTTCAAACTGCGCTATTAATATGAGAATTTTGTTAAATAGGTAATTTATAAGTATTCTTTAAATCCTAAGACATGTAGTATCACTCATGTCGTGTGCCCAGCACTTTTGAAAAAAAATATATTAAAATTAAAAAAGAAAAAAAAATGAGTTGCTAATATATTATAATAAGTACATTTTAAAAGTATATTGAAAAATGAAGCACATTTTTTCTACTCCATCCATCGTCCTCAGTGGTTGTGAATCACCATCTATATGCCTCGTGTTAATTATGTTTATATATTTATATATATAATTCAGTGGTCTACAAAGCCATTAAATATTTTGGACCTTTTCTCCCTTAAATCGAATATGCCTTCGCAAGTGCCGCTGCACTTTAAAGAAATTTTTTAATTCAAAATAATATCAGCTACTTTAAAGTTTAATTATGAGGTTTGCATCTATAATTAATACTTAAACATAACTTATCGTATTTTTTTTCTTTCCTTTTTCCCCAATAGTATTTTTCTGTTTACCACTCTGATCCTATTTATAAGTTTTTTTTTTAGAAAAAATTTTAGTTCTTATTATAAGTCCACTGTCAAAGTAATAAATGCAATTTTTATTATTTTGCCTCAATTAATTATAATAAACAAAAAAAATTTATTTGTGTTGACTCTTGAAACCATTTATAAATGAGGGTAAAATTAAAAATTTAGCTCATAATTAATAAGTTAACTAACTCTCCAGTGGTATGGGAGAATTAGTTAATTGAAACTTATAAATAAGATCAAAATGGTATTCAAAATCTCATTTAATAGGGACAAAGTAAAAAGAAATTGCATTTAAAACATATTTAGTTAATGGACTCAAAAAATTGTGTCAACTTAACTTTTTTTTCTCGGAGTTTAGAGGGCAGGCATATTGCCCGAAGTGGGGATTGAAATATAGACTTAGCTAGTGTCATAAAAGGCATATCTTGTACCACTAGATCTAAGGATCTTTGATTCATGTTAAATTTTTAAATTTGACATATTCAGTGGCTTTATTTATGAACTTGGTAAAAATTTCTTTATTGAGAATTAAGACATATTCAATTAGTTAGCCACTACTTTCTTTTTTTTCAGTGAGGTGATTGAAACATTGTGGCTAGTTTAAAAGATCCGACATGAAAGGATATATAGTCATGAACGTAAAGTAATTTGGGGTGGATGGTTTAAAACTTTGATTCTGATTATTTGGAGCCCCTTGTGGAATTTTAGTACGTGTTGTGTGTCGTTTTTAGATAGCTTGATGGAAAGTGAGCGACCAGATCTCGCAATGGCATTAATGGATGAATGAGCCCCAATATTCCCTAATTACAAATATCTTTATCAGTTTATCGTGAGATTTGGATTAAAGTGTGGAAGAAGCTTCAACCCAGAGTTTGAATTTTATGTTGATTTTGCAATGAGACAACTATGTTTGCTTGTTTAGAGGTGCTTATCGTAAATATGATTAAGCAAGCTGAGATAAAACTTATTTCATATATTTATTTTCTATATCGTAAATTATGATTGAAAAACTATTCTTGAAAGCTCTAATTACTATTCAAAACAAGCTCATAGAGGATGTAATTCCTTCAAGTTAGGCCACTAAATTATGATAAACTAATTTACTATATATGTCAGTAAAATGAGTAATTTACTAAATCATGTCTTTCATTGCTTCTTGTGGATGTCAAAGATGAAGAGCAAGACCAAGTAGAAGATGCAAACCAGCAGAGATCTTGGATTAGATTGGAGGCATCTATTATGGAGGGCTCAGGTTTGATTGCCCCCATGTTAATGAAACATGGGTTCCCACTTTCTTTAGGGCATTCCATGTTAGAAAATATTCCTCCGCTTATTAATATAATATATATTTTGAGAGTTGATTTTAATTCTAAATATAAAACACAGTTTTTATATTTATTAATTTTTTTCATAATTTACCTCTATTGATATTTCCTTAACAATAATTAAAGAAGAGAAAGAATGAAAGAATTAAGAAAGATTGGTAAGATGTTTTAGAAAATACATGTCATATTAACTAACTCAACTAGCTTCCTTAATCTAATCATATTAAATATGTCTTATATTAAGGACAAAAAGAGTGTGTGTGTGTGACATGTCATAATAAATAACTTAACTAATTTTTACGTAAATAAGTTTTATGTAATAGTAATAAAATTGACTTTGAGTCATCATCCATCATCCTACATGGCAAAAGAGAATGTTGACATGGCTTCCAAATAAGCTCCACGTTTCTGGTGGATCACCCACAGTCCCAGCCTTTTTACAATAATTCTTTTTTTTATATATATATATATATATAACAAAAGGAGAGACACTAATTCTTCTTCCCAGACTTTTTATAAAAAACGAATGAATTTTTTAAATCTAAGTATAATGAATAACTACTTTTTTTTTATATACAATGGATAACTTATTACTTTGCACATATTTATTAAAAAATCCTCATCAAATAAGTATAATTAAGAGCATCATTAAATACACTGTTATCATATTAAATAATTAATATATTTTTTTAAAAAAATATTATATAAATTTTTAACATATTTATTGTATTTCGTAATCTCTATTTAGTTATTTTTTTAAGAGAGAGAGAGAGAGAGATGAACAAACGCTTCATTGTTTATAGATGCGGCGGCATGATGAAAAAGAAAGCTGATTTAATATTCTCGTTCTCGGTGCCTTCGAAGTGACCTCATTATTATAGTGCATGAAGCTTTTGTTGTGCCCCGGTGCATCTTTCACAACCATCATTTTAACATTCTTATATACACATTAAAGGAAAAAGAGAATGAAATCCGTAACCAATAACTGTTATATAAGCAGAGTGCGCTACTATCATCTCATTCTGTTCCTTCTTGTTATTTGATGCCATTCCCACTTTGATTAGCTCAAGTACAGAGAACAGAGCATCAGGTACTATATCTTTCCCTTTTTCTTCTTTCTTTCCTCTGTTTTCTCTGCACGCAACTCTTTAGTCGTAGCTACAGGTTACTGGTCCTGAAAATTATCTAATAATATCTTATACAGAGGCATGCACGCGCACACACAACACATGCTTCCGAAGAACAAGGCTAAAAGGATGTTGATCACTTTAAATTTGTGTTTCACAGAAATGAATTAAAAAGCAGAGAAAGAGAGGCATTTTCATCTTCCCTGTTTTTTGTAGAAAGAGAGCACAACATGGAGTTCTGGGGACTCTTCGTTACTGCCTTAATGCCAGTCCTGAAGGTGCTCATTATTACTGCTCTTGGCACACTTCTAGCACTGAATCGATTTGATATACTCAACAAGGACGCTAGGATGCACCTCAATAATGTACGTTTCATCCTTTCCACTTTTTCTTTCTGTCCTTGTTTTCTGTTTTCTTTTTGTCTTGTTTGCATAAATGAGTGGAGGATGAAAGCTATATATACAAGGGCCATATGGCTATGATTGCTAAAAGTTACAAGAAGATGACAGTTTTAATGGTTTGTTAATATTATCATTCCTCCACCAAATTTAAGAATAAAGAAGAAATATGCATAATTTGCTTTCCTTTTTTGGCAGATTGTTGAATTGTCAGTTTCTGAATATATGTTCATTACAACTAATATATGTGCAGTAACAGCTCCCTCCTCTCTCTCTCTTTTTTTTTTTTTTCACAGGTGGTATATTATGTGTTCATTCCTGCTCTCTCTGTTAGCATCCTGGCTGAAGCCATTACATTTAAGAGCCTAGTTATGCTGTATGTTTCTTTCTTTCTTTCTTTCTGCTCCATTCATTTCATTTCTAAGTGGCAACTTTAATCTATTTTAATTCATGTCTTTTATTAGATTTTTTTGTTTCCATTGACCATGTAGGTGGTTCATGCCAGTAAATATTCTGCTGACTTTCATCATTGGTTCTGTTCTTGGATGGTTACTTATTAAAATAACAAGAGCTCCTCCTCATTTGCATGGCCTTGTGTTGGGATGCTGTGCAGCAGGCAAGTTTCCTTATATGTTAGAAGTTTCTTTTCTAACCATCTTAGTAGTATTACAAATAATTAGTTAATTAAAGACTATAATCAGAGTCTTAATTACAATTTCATACATACTTAATCACAAAATCCATCATTAGAAGGGCAAGGATCAGACTTTAGATACTTTGGCCATAGTGGTTGACAGCGACCCAAATCACTATAGGCTGATTCATTCCAAAAAGAATAAGCGTCTCAGGACTAATTAGGAATTAATTAGTAATATTTATTACTTTTTCATATTTCAGCAATATTATTTTAAATAAGTGAAATATTCACAAGTAGGATTTTAGATATTATTTGGATTTCCTAGTTTGAATTTTAAATTAGATTTTTATCTCTCTGTACTTCAATAAATTTGGCTTCCTGCCTACTCAATAAAGCATCGAATATTCAGAGAGTTTATTAAAAGCTTGGAGATCCTCCTGGGCTATTTTAGAGAGATTAGTGAGATCCTTGCTATCCCTCTATCACAGAGTAATTTATCTTCTATTTCCTCTCCTAAAATTCGTCTTTCCCTGTTCGGTAGTTAACATTTGGCATCAGAGCCATAACCGATCCACCATGGTCACTACTCGATCTTCTCACATGACTCAAACAGGCAACCCATTTGCATCTCCATCCGATCCCCTCGCCATCATCGCTGCACAGCTCGATGCTATCGACGAATTGAGGGAGAAGGTCGATGCCTTGGAAGCTTTGTCATCTTGACAAAACTGGAATAGAAGACGATCGCACACCTTAACCGATGACAGCGACGATGCTTCTGGGTCTTCTCGGCGCAAGTACCGAACCCCATATACCAAAATCAAATTTCCCAAGTTCGATGGGAGCGGCCCGCGGGCTGGATTCTTAAGGCTGAGAAGTTCTTCCTCTATTATAATACACAGGAAGATGAAAAAGTAGACGTAGCAGCCATGTACTTGGAGGGCGATGCACTGGACTTATTCTCATGGCTCAACTCGTAGCGGACAATTCTATATTGGGATGATTTAGTCAAGGCACTATAGGAACACTATGGGCCACCGAAATATCTCAATCCAGATGAGAACCTATACAATATCCGACAGACCAGCTCGATTCAAGAGTACCAGAAAGAATGGGCCAAGAGAGTAGCACTTGTCACAAATTGGCCAGAACATTACCTTCTTGTCGTCTTTATGAATGGGCTTAAGAAAGAACTCAGGTCTGATGTGCGAATTCACAAGCCACGGAGTGTTTACAGGGCCGCTAGCCTAGCCCTTGAATTTGAGAAACAACTAAGTCTCGCCCAGGGATCCAAAACCGGAACTTCATATTCTATGCGGGACCACCGAAGCCTCACAGCGGCAACTGCCAACACCAGCAAATATCATGTTCTAGGTTCGTCTTCCTCATCAGCCCTTCCTTCCTATGGACGTGTGTTGGTCGTAGACTCGGAACGACAAAGGCAACGCGATAAAGGGTTGTGTTACTGATGTGCTGAACCATTCCGCCTTAGCCATCGGTGCAGCGCTTCATTCTCCTTATTAGAGGTTGATGATGAGGGCCTTCCACTCTCAGAGCCTCTCAAACCTTTAGTTGAAACTGAGCACGAGGAAGCAGAGGTCCCCTTTAATGCAATCCTAGGCATCCCTTCGGCTTCTACCATGAAATTAAAAGGTCTCCTAAACTCTAAACAGGTACTGCTGTTAATGGATAGTGGGTCCACCCACAATTTTATTTCTATTGCATTGATACATGAACTTGGGATTTCTACAAGTATAGTCCCTTCTTTTGGTGTTCAAATTGAGGATAGCAGGATTATTCGTTGTAATAAGGTTTGCAAGGATTTAGAAGTGCACATAACGGGATTAGCGATTAAACAAGACTTCTATCCTTTCTCTTTGGCAGGATTAGATTTAGTGTTAGGAATTAAATGGTTATCTTCTCTTAACACAATACAAGCTAACTGGAACGACATGTTTATGATTTTCTGGGTTGACGGAAAAAAATACAAGCTGTAAGGCGAACCACCAAAGGCTGTGTCTCAAGTTTGCCTCCAAAGTTTGGAATTTCACCAAACTGAAACTGCAAAACGTATGGCTTTAGATGTGTCTCAGATATTTCATGATTTTTCTGTGGTTTTTTATGAACCCAAGTCCCTACCTCCACCACGTAGGCACTACCACATGATCTCCTTAATGCCAGACGCATCTCCGCCAAACTTGTGACCTTACAGGTACCCACATTATCAAAAGGATGAGATTGAATCTTAGGTTAAAACATTATTAGATCGTGGTTTCATTCGCCCTAGCTCCAGTCCATTTGCCAACCCTGCCCTGTTGGTGAGCAAGAAAGATGGGACATGATATTTATGTATCAATTATCGTTGTCTCAACCAGATTACAATCCTAGATAAGTATCACATCCCAAACATTGACGAACTATTAGATGAACTACATGGCGCTAAATATTTTTCAAAGATTGATCTACGGTCCAAGTACCGTCAAATTTGGGTATTGCCTTAGGATATTTACAAAACTGCTTGCCGCACACACTTGGGACATTATGAATTTGTGGTCATGCCCTTTGGCCTATCTAATGCCCTGGCAACCTTCCAAGCAATCATGAATAACCTTTTCCGCCCGTACTTAAGGAAATTTGTGCTCGTCTTTTTCGATGACATTCTGATTTACAGTGCTTCTGCACAGGATCATTTCAAGCATATCATAATCATTTTTCAGATCCTGCAACAACAATCCTTTGTTGCCAATAAAAAAAAATGCTTTCTGGGGCAGACTAGGATTGACTACTTGGGACATATTGTTACCCACGGTAGAGTCGAGGTTGTTCCTAAAAAGATTAAGGGCGTTGCTCATTGGCCTACACCTCAGTCTGTGAAAGACTTGCGTGGGTTTCTAGGACTCACTGGGTATTATCGACGGTTTGTAAAAAATTATGGCATCATTGCTCGATCCCTGACCGACTTGACAAAGAAAGATGCTTTTCAATGGTCATCGACGACTCAATCTGCTTTCGAAGAACTCAAAATAGCTCTCACAACCACTCTATTCCTCCAATTACCAAACTTTCACCAACCCTTTACAATAGAATGTGATGCATCTGAGGACGGTATTGGAGCTGTACTCATGCAAAATAGCCATCCGATAGCTTACTTTAGCAAGGGGTTCTCCTTTTCTAATCGATACAAGTCAGCATATGATTGCGAGCTCCTTGCATTGGTACTCTCTTTACAAATATGACGTCATTACTTATTAGGCCACCATTTTTACGTCCAAACCAACCATCATAGCTTGAAACACTTGTTGGATCAAAATATCGTCACTACTTCCCAACAACGTCTTATGATCAAGCTCCTCCCCTTTGACTTTACCATTTGCTACAAACCAGGGAGAGAGAATACAGCCGCTGATGCTCTTTCTCGGCGGCCCCAGTAGGTAGATTTTTTTCAAATGATCATTCCCATGGCACATGAATTAGATCAACTCCCTCGAGCTTTGCTAG
The DNA here is from genome assembly GCA_963855925.1 of Inga laurina. Taxonomy (NCBI): domain Eukaryota; kingdom Viridiplantae; phylum Streptophyta; class Magnoliopsida; order Fabales; family Fabaceae; genus Inga; species Inga laurina. The sequence goes on from OY979709.1 coordinate 57,970,697, forward strand.
AGGACCCTGAGACAAGAGCAAAGATAGTAGAACTGCAAACACATCCGGATCATCACTCTCATTTCCACTTCGTAAATAATCGCTTGTTCTACAAAACACGATTGGTCATACCCAATCAAGCTCACCTTTAAGAGAAATTACTCGCCAAAGCACACGCTATGCCAACTGGGGCCTGGGGGTCATGGTGGTTACCTCAAGACTTTATGTAGGTTAGGTGGCCAAGTATATTGGAGAGGGATGAAAACCGATGTCAAGCACTACATCCATCGCTGCATCACTTGTCAGTAGAATAAATATCAGACTTTAGCCCCTGCAGGACTCTTGCAGCTGCTTCCTATTCCATAACGTATCTGGGAGGATATTTCCCTTGATTTCATCACTGGGCTCCCTAAATCCTGGGGTTTGATGTGATTCTAGTGGTGGTTGATGCGTGCTTTTGTCGCTAAAGCAATCAATTAATAACTAGGACAACCTACTAATGCAATATAGTGATAACCTATGTCATTCTTCCAAGAAGCAATCCGTGAGTTTTCTTTAGAATTGAATTTAGGTGATGAAAAATGCAACAGAATGAACCTAAACTAAAATGTAAGACTCTACTACCTAAATGAAAATGAATCTAAAATCTATATGAGAATGAAACTAACCTAAATGAATGAAAATGCAATTTTTGGGGGTTTTTTTTTATGAAAGTGAATTAAGGTGCTAAGGAAAGAGAATAATCAAAAGCAAGACAAATAACAAGGGTTTAGTTCAATTATGATGATGAAGGGGATAACTTAGGATTTACATGAAGTTAACTTTCTTAGCCATTCAATTTATTAGACTAAAGGGAGATTCATGAAAAATTAAAATTAATAAACTTAATCACCTAATTGAAACATGGGAAACCCTCAAGCTTAATAACACATAATCAACTAGAAAACTCATAATGGAAAAAGTGGTGGTTAATTAAATCCATTAAAAACCAATCACAATAGTTTAAGATAGTTTTGAAAATTATGCTCACAATTGCCTAATTAAACAATTTGACAATTAATCACCCAATTAAACAATTAAGAGATTAAACCCAAATTGATAATTAAATTAATAATGAAAAATCGATTAATAATCTAATTGACAATCAAAGGTTTGCAAATAAAAATCCCAACAATCAATTAAGAACAAATCAAATTCAAAATATCAATTCAATCCAAATCAATAATAAGTCTACAATCTAAAACTAGATTGTTCTCAATTAATAAATCCCAAAATTATTTAAAACTAAACAATCTCAAGTCTTGAATCAAAAAGATAAAAAAAAAGACACTCTTTTATAATCTTTAAATATAAACTCCTAGACTCTAACTTCCTCTTAACTTCTTTTAAGTTGCCTCCCAAAATAACTCAAACTGTCATGGAATTATCTCTGCCCTCAAACTTCAAACACGTCACCATCGCTGGAAGTAATAGTCAAAAGATAAGAAAAGGACGAAAACTCAATTGGAATGAATTCTTGTCCCCATCCCCGCGTGGCTGCTTGTGCGTGAGTGAAAGAGAGGAAATATATATGATTATAAGTGAGGAGGGTCAAATCTGGAGATGAGACGAATAGAACTAGAGTTTCCGCCCGCGTATATCTTCGGCCTCTCTCCGGGCGTCTCTAAGTGAGTCCCAGCCTCCTCTCGTGAATGCGTGATATCTTAGCGGCGGCAGTTACGTTAACTTTAAGATAGTAAGAGATAGTTTTGGGGTTAAATTTGAGCCCATTAAAATTCTAAAAATCCAATAAAATTCTACCATTAGATTCTCTTTTAGCTTTCAAGAAAAGTTATGCGTTGAAGGATCTTCTAATATATTTTTCCTTATCCTGCAAGAATTAAATAAAATCATGATCTATCATATAATTAAAAATATTATTCAATCAAAATATAACAATTAAGATATTAACAATTTAAACCAAAGAATATCATAATCAATTCAAATTTATATTATTTCATAAAATTGGCTAACTATCCAAATATTATCTAATAAATCCAAATTAGCCTAAAATAATCCCCAAAATAAATGAATAAGGTGAGATAAAATATATTAAATTTGGTATTTATTAGTGGTCGATCGTCTCAATAAGTACAGCCATTTCATTGCTCTTGCACACCCATATACTGCTAAAACTGTCGCAATCACATTCTGTCAAGAAATAGTTCGTTTGCACGGCATGCCAAGATCTATGGTGTCTGATCGAGACCCTCTTTTTCTCAGCCAATTTTGCCCTTTTTCTCAGCCAATTTTGGCAAGAGTTGTTCCGTCTAAGCCAAACTCGCTTGAACATAAGCATAGCATATCACCCCGATCTGATGGGCAAACAGAGGTGGTCAATAGATGCCTTGCGACTTACTTACGTTGTTTTGCACATGATCAACCTAAACAATGGAGTACGTTCCTTTGCTGGGCAGAATTCTCCTTCAACACAAGATACCATGTTGCTACTAATACTACTCCTTTTAAATTGGTTTATGGTCGCCGAATTGGAAGAACAACTTGAGACACATGATGCCATGTTATGAGTTTTAAAGGGGAACCTCCTTCAACACAGGTATTGCAGCATCGCTGAACTCCTGATCGGCGGTTGGACATCCTAGTTGCTTGGGAGAATCGCGCCTTAGAAGAAGCTACTTGGGAGGATACGATCTGGTCGCCGAACAGTTCCCTCACTTTCGACTTGAGCACAAGTCAACTTTCCAAGGGAGGAGAAATGATAGTAACCCTAATCGCTATAGGCTAATTTATTCTAGAAAGATTAAGCATCTCAGGATTAATTAGGAATTAATTAGTAATATTTATTGTTTTTTCAGATTTCAGCAATATTATTTTAAATAAGTGGAATATCCACAAGTAGGATTTTAGATATTATTTTAGTATTTTAAATATTATTTGGATTTCCTAGTTTAAATTTTGAATTAGATTTTTATCTCTCTGTACTTCCATAAATTTGACTTCCTGCCTACTCAATAAAATATCGAATATTCATAGAGTTTAATAAAAGCTTGGAGAACCTCCTGAACTATTTTAGAGAAATTAGTGAGATTCTTACTATTCCACTATCCCAAAGTAATTTATCTTCTATTTCCTCTCCTAATATTCGTCTTTCCCTGTTCAGTAGTTAACAGAGGTCTTGATGGATCATATCAAGAGCCAGTTTAACTCAAAACCAACAAGCAAAAGAAAAAATTTGTTAGAAGACTAAGCGGGTGTTTGTTTACCCCAGAATCAATTAAAACAAAAAGCTCTTTTTCCCTTTCGAAGACAAGTGCAAAATCAATTACAATAAGCTAATCCTAACTTCCGATTATTCTGGGTTGGATGTCAACAGGAAATGTGGGAAACATGCCTCTTATCATAGTTCCAGCTGTATGTAAACAAGGAAGCAGACCTTTTGGAGATGAGGGTGTCTGTAACAGAAATGGATTGGCGTATTCTTCTCTATCTATGGCAGTTAGGCATTTCTTTGAAAAAAATTTGGGAAAATATTTATGTTCATCAAATGGAAATCTTCAGAACCCCTGAACCACTATGATATTTTTTTTGTCTTGCTGATTTCTAGTTTTTCAGCTAGGAAACATTTACGCATGGACTTATGTCTACAACCTTGTCCGTGTATATTCAAGCAAGAATTCCAAAGCAAATGAAGTTGAAGATTGCCCAATGAATCCTGAATCTTTACCTACGACCAGTCCCCCGAACACTTCAACTTGTCCCGTTGGACCATTGGTCTCTGCTGAGAATATGTCACAGACAAAATATTGTGCCAATGGAAATGACATTGGGACTGCAAGACCTGAAGGAGTAGTAAAGGTTGTTTGACAATCTACTAGTACAATAGTGTGCATATTTACATTTTTTTCAGGCATGGAAGTTTTGACCACACATTTTTTTTGGAGTTTGCAGGTAACAAAACAGGAAAAGGTAATGAAGTTGCTAAAAAAATTAGAGAAAAAGATCAATCTGCAGGCCCTATTAGCACCTGCAACAATTGGATCTGTAAGACTCAGATTTTGCTTACCATGCCTTATTATTTTTGTGAGACAAGATACCTCCTCTGACCCTTTTTCCATGTGTAGATCATTGGCTTAATAATCGGTGTAATCTCTCCATTTCGAAAGGCATTAGTTGGTGAAAATGCTCCTCTTCATGTAATTGAAGACTCTATATCCATGTTGGGGTAAGTAGGATTTTTTATTTTCTTGATCATGCTCAAGAAAACAGGGGAACTCAACAATTTTTGTTTGCTTTCTGATGTGCAGCGATGGAGCCATTCCTGCTATGACTTTATTAGTTGGGGCGAATCTTGCAAGTGGTAATGAAGAATATGAGCTTTTAGCGTATAACTTCCATTTTGTTAGTTATTGATTTCAATTGAGCCATTTAATTTTGAAAATGAACAAGATTTTAATGATAGATTCTGGATTTTCTCCAGGTTTGAAACTGTCAAGTATTCGATTGCCAGTTATAATAGGGATCATTATTGTTAGATATATTGCCTTACCAGCCTTTGGCGTAGGCATTCTTAAAGGTGCAATGCATATAGGCTTGATCCCCCACGATCCATTGTATAAGTTTCTGTTACTGCTTCATTATGCTGTTCCACCTGCAGTAACCATAAGTAAGTTGGCAGTTTTCTCTACTAAATTCAATTTTGAAGTGTGAAATATATTTAATCTTCTGTTTACTTGTATGAAATTACTGGCCAGGTACAATAACTCAGTTATTTGGGGTTGGTGTGGTTGAATGCTCAGTTGTGATGCTGGCAACTTATGCCTGTGCCTCTGTTTCGCTTACTCTGTGGTCCACATTTTTCATATGGCTTGTATTATAGCAGAGCATATTTGAGTCTCAAAAGATCTCAAAATAGGATTTGACTTGAAAAAAGATCTCAAATTAGGAACTTAGGAATATGGAATATGTACTATTGTACCAAACAAGTGCAATATTACTCTATAGTGGGATTAATGTGTTATTACACTAAAATGATTTTCATCATTACGATATTTCATATGTTGTGAATCGGATCACTGATTTACTACTTGCTTTGTCATGGATAGTGCAGTCCACTAAAAGAGTATGTATGAAATTTGGATTGCTCTTTGAGAGAGTTCAAATGCAACATCTTTTTTTATTCAAAGAATAAACACCAACGGCTCAATGTTAGAAGAGAGATTAAACTCATAACCTCCCACTTACAAGAAGTTGTCATTCTTTCACATCACCAAATTATAATTGGCAGCTCAAATGAACTTGTTTTCTTTTTCAATTAGAGATGCATGTATCAACAATATAAAATTACCACCAGAATATAATACGTGACCCCCCATTTGCAGAAAAAATTTCATATAATTAGGCTATAACGTCATTCACTTATCTTATCAATCAACTTATGTGTGTGTTTAGATTATCTTTTTGGAAGTAATTTTTCAATCGAAGAGTTAAATTTATAAAAAGATTTCTGTCTTACCTTATGTAAAATCATTTTTTAAGCTAAAAAGCATCGTGCTTGGCATAAGAAAACACAAGCATTGTACTCTATGTTGTTTGGTTTATACTGACTTAATAGAAGTCAGTTTCGAAATATTTCTTTGTATCATGCTAGAAGTTACTTTTTTTTTTTTATAAAGCTTATTATCTCCTTTTTGAGATTTAAAAGGTAAAAAGTTTTTGTAACTCCCAACAAATATATTTTTTGTTATTTGAACTTATATTCTTTTTCTTACAGTATAAAACCGCTTATTATCCTATCCAACAATTTGTTGGTTTGAAAGTTACTTATAACGTTTGTCTCATTACCCTAGCCTCTGTAGTTTATTAGCTTTGTTGAAGGCCAAAAAAAAAAAAAAAGTTTATTAGCTTTGTTATGTTTTATTATTAGTTAGGCCTCACATTTGTTTTATTATTAGATAATTAAAAACAATTATATAATTGAAGGACAATCAATTAGAGATAAAACCACAGTAGGACAATTAGTTCTATTTTTTATTTTAAAATTTGTAATTTATTATATGCCTATATCTTTTTGCTAGAATGATTATCTTTTATTTACTAAAGAGATCAAATTATATATCTTTATTTTTATGTAATATTATATACATGACTCATGTTTTTTTAGTAATTATACATTTAAAAGCACTTTTTATTATATATTATCCAAATAACTTTTAGTGTAATAAATTAAATTTGAAAAAAGTTAGTCAAAATTAACATAAAAAAATATTAGTTCCTCACAATATGATACGACCATATTTATTGCCTGACAATACTTGATACTTTAAATAAGTTTACCTCTCTAACAAGATAATACACGTGCATGTCTAGAAAAAAAAATGTAGCGAAATATAAATTTCATTACAATATATAGTTGATAGTTGATATTTATTAGATAAACTTGCATCAGACTAAAAATCAAACACACGACAACCTGATCTACAGTACACAACGAATGGCCATTATTTACCCGAATACTGATCTTGGTCCCAACCCAGCTTGCATCACAACTTCTTTGAGGTAGACAATAACCAATTTGTATTCAATGCCAATAATAAATCAATGCTTATAACAGAGCCTTCATTAATATTCTGATTTTTTTTTTTTAAAATTTTTTCAGCCAGGAAACATTTTCATGTGGATTTGTGTCTACAGCCTCATCCGGATATACGTCCATACCAGAAACTGATCCTAAAAATGGTTCAGCATCTAAAATGGAGCCATTGGCCATTTCACAGAACATCTTGCAAACAAATGACTGTGCCATTGGACCTGAAATTGAAAAGTGAAATGCTTGAAGGAGATGCTAAGGTTGTTCAACATTCTAATACTACTCTCAATCCTTAATATAAGACCCAGTGACAGGAGGTAGTTTAATTTAAAGCAATATGTTCACACTATATTGTGTATATTGTTATTTCCTTTGAACCTCTTCACTATTGAAGTCTTGATTTATAGTACATTTAGTGTGTGTTTGGTTTCATTTATAAAACCATGGTTTTGGTCCAAACTACAATTTAAAAGTGAGGTTGTCAAACACCACGTCAAAACTCAAAATAGTTTTTGACTTTCAAAACCATGGTTTGGTATAAACTACCCAAACACTCAAATATTCTGCAGAACCATGGTTTGGGTAGAAAACTATGGTTTGGAGATTGAAAACTATGGTTTTCCAAAAGCTATTCTTTAAAATTTATTCTCTAAAATCAAATTTTTTCATTTTTTCTTCAGAAGTTATTCTCTAAAAACTAATTCAAGCTTAAATCCTTTTTGAATTAGTTTTTAGAGAATAGTTTCAAGAGAAAAAGTGTTAAAAGTGATTTAAAAAATAGATTATAAAAAGAATAAATTGTTAAAAAAATGATTTTGATAAGAATATTTTGATGATTTCAAATAGTTTTTCCAACATAAAGCTAAAAAAAGTGCAAAAAAAAAAAAGATTTTCTGAAGCCAAGGATTTAAGGGCCCAAACCATGAATTTGAATCAAAAAGCACTTTTTAAAATATTTTCACCTAATTGGGTACTTTACTTTTGAAATCATAGTTTTCTTTGGACAAAAACCATAGTTTCAAAAGTAAAATCAAACACACACCTAGTTGAACGTGAACAAAGTGAGTTTGAATGAATATAAAAAAGTGTTTCTGGAAGGGAAACCATAATTTTGAAATTAATTAGTCAAACACTCTTCAAAATGCTAGAATCCCATTTTTATCCAAGACCATGGTTTTGGATCAAGCTATGTTTTACCACTTTACTTTTTTCAGAGTGGTTGTTAGGCAAATAATGAGCTCCTGTCCTTTTTCTCTTTCCTCTCCCCTATCCCTTTTCTCTTTTTCTTATCTTCTCCGGTGGTGAACTTCTATCCTTTTTTTACCCCTTTTCTCTTTCTCTTGTCTTTCCTCTCCCTTGTCCCTTTTCTCATTCTCTTTCTCTTGTCTTCTCCAATGATGAGCTCTTGTCAATTTATTAATGTGTGTGTGTGTTTGATCTATTTTTTTCTGTTACATCATTGACTAATGCTATAATTTTAATTTTGTAGATAAATTTATTTCATTTTTAGTATTTATTATGAAATTTTATGTTAAATAATACATAAAATATAATCTTATCCTTTATATGTAATTATTACAAAAGCTAATGTCCTTTTTAGTAATTTGACAATGAAAAAAGTAATTCTAATCACAATACCCAAACACTATCATTTTATCAAAATCATTTTTTTCTCAGAATGTATTCTGCTCAGAAACTATTTTCTAAAATCATTTTTATCACTTTTTCTCTAGAAGTCATTCTCAAAAGTTAATCTAAACACACTCGAAGTATTTGAGACTGATTTTGATTTGTCCAAAAACTATTTAAGAGGAAAACTGGAATAGCAAAATTAGACTGCAATATTGTTGGGTTTTAGACTCCCTTTCCTATGTGGAGAAAAGCCCATGTTTGAATTGCCCAAATTTTTTATATTTTTTATTTTATGTATTTCCTATTTTATGAAAAGAAAGGAACGGAAAGAAAATGATAAGAAGGAAGGAAAAGAGTGAGGGAATTAAAAAAAAGGGGAAAGTTTCCCGATTGTTCTTTGTGAGTTCGGAATTTCCTAATTTGAGATTATGTTTCACTTATTTAAGTGGAGAGAAGGCATAATAGGTTTTCGGGTAAAGAGGCTCCGCCTAAGCCGGATAGGCCTAGGTTGGAGAAGTATAATGTTGTAGCAATGTAAGAGAAAAACGCAGCTTTACAGGTCAATATCGGTAAATCGACATTTTTGCATTCGTTGCCCGTTGGATCGAGCTGAAATTTGGTTAGCAGGTTTAGAACATATGGTTCGTCGTTTTCAATGGTGGTATCATTGTTTGGAGGCTTGATGTAAGAAAAAATGTATTCATGATCATGGATGTTTTTTCTAGTATTTTGGACTACTTTATTCTTTATTGTAAACTTGTAGCTTTTATTATTTAGTTGGATGATTGCACGTATTTGTGTATTTGTTTGAAACTCTCTGTACTGTATTTTGATCATATTTTCATTGGCCTGAATGACTCATGGTTTTCACCCTGGACTTGAGGGGTTTTCCACGTTAATAATTTTAGTGTCTCTTATACCATTTAATTTCTATCATATATTTGTTTATTTGTTTTCTCATTGACTCTTGTAAGTGATAGGAAGATTTAACATCTGTTGCACTCCTTCCTAACAGATGGTAATAGTATAATACTTGGTGTTTAATTTTTGATTTAATTTGGGTTAAGGTGCTTAAATAACCTTTAACTTTCTTAAAAGTGCAAAAGTAACTATAAACTATTTTTTGGAGCAAAAGTAACATGACGTTAACGGATGTTAACGTCTGTTAATGTGAGCTTTTTTAATGAAATGTTAAAGTGTTAAAATAGTCATTAACTTATACTAAAAGTACAAAAGTAAACATAAATTTTTTTTTGATGCAAAATTAACTAAAAAGTGACTTCTTAAAACATTAATTCATAAGTTTTTATTTGGCTTTTGTATTATGTGTTTTATCAATTTAGGCATTAAAAATGACAAAGCTTATGAATTATTATTTAAGAAGTTGCCTTTTTTTTTTTATTCGGGTGAGAATGACGAAACGAAAGAAACTTGTCACCCTAACTCCAAAAACTAAAAAAAAAATTATGAATTAATTTTTTTAAGGCCAATGATTCATGTTAGGGATTTTAGCTTATGGAGTTTGGTGACAAGTTTCTTCCGCTTATTCATTCTCACCAGATTAAAAAATATGTTATTTCTTGAATATGAATTCATAAGTTTGTCTTTGAATTTTGTCATTTCCACACAAAATCTAAAAAAAAACTTATGAATTAATGTTCAAGAAATAACTTTTTCGTTATATTTGTATAAAAAAAACGTTTATAGTTACTTTTACATTTTTAGTATTAGTTAATGGCTATTTTAGCATCTTAGCATTACATTAAATACTTCACACTAACAGACGTTAACATCATAGTTACATTTACCCTATTTTACAATGTTTATGATTATTTTTATTCTAAAAAATAGTTTTTAATTACTTTTACACTTTTCGAAAAAATTAAAAATTATTTAAGCACATTAACTCATTTAAATTTATTGAAGTCACTTTCTTATTCCTAGAATAAAAAAATTAATGAGAGTTAGTGGATTTTGTTCAGGTTTAAAAGGAGCAGGCATGCGGTCTTCGATTTTTTACGGAATCCTTGTTGTTAGGCAATCTTAAAGTTGCAATGCGCCATTAAAATACTATCTGTTTCTTTTACTTCATTAATATTCTTTTCCGCCTGCAATGAGCGTAAGTAATTCTGATCGTCCTATTTAACGATTCTAATCTATCATTTATTACATTATTCTAATACTATCTATTATCCTAAATATAAAACTTAATTACTTAATTTGAGTAAATTAAGGATGTTGGTTAAGTTTATTAATATGATATGTTTTTTTAAAACACCCCAATTATCTTATTCCCTATCGTACTTAATTATTGTTGATAAAATATCAACGGAGTTAGTTTAGGAAAAAAATTGGTAAACATATAAGAAGGTCTTTCATTTAGGACTAACACTAAATCCCCAATTAGGTCCTGCACTTAGGACAGAAGGAAGTATTATTTTTGGTATTCTTGGCACTTGTGCATTATTCTACATTAACAACCTCACTTTCTTCTTTTACACTTAATAAGTTTCAGGGCTAATAATAACACTTCTCTCTTTATTAACAATATCGTATTCTACATTAACAATTCCACTTTCTTCTTCATAGTTAACGAGTTTCAGGGCCAATAACAACACTTCTTTCTTTATTAACAACACCGTATTCTACATTAACAACTCCACTTTCTTTTTTCACAATTAATAAGTTTCAGGGCAAACAACAACTTCTTTCTCTTTATTAATAACACCGTATTGTACATTAACAACTCCACTTTCTTCTTTCACATTTAACAAGTTTCAGGGCCAATACGGTGTTGTTAATAAAGAAAAAGAAGTTGTTGTTGGCCCTGAAACTTGTTAACTGTGAAAGAAGAAAATTGAGTTGTTAATGTAGAATATGATATTATTAATAAAGAGAGATGTGTTTTTATTGGCCCTGAAACTTGTTAATTGTAGAAAAAAAAAAGTGGAGTTGTTAATGTAGAACGAAGGTGAAGCGTATGGAAGTATGGACTCTTTGTGGGATTTTGGTGTTGTTAATGTAGAATATGATGTTGTTAATTAAGAGACCAGTGTTGTTATTTTGAAGTGGAGAGAGGGAGGGCTGAAGGGCATTTTCGTCTTTTAGCTGAGATTTCAAAATCCCAGATTCCTCCTCAAGTCTGACAGTGAATTGACTCATCCTTTCCCAATTTCAGAGCACTGAATCATATTTTCCCATTTTTCAAAGTATTTTTTTTTTTGATATTTTCCCTTATAACATGCCCAAGCTTTTTTTTTCCATTTAAATTTTCAGAGATGATTAAACCATTTCTAGGTTATCATAATTTATTCATACTTTTTTGTTGACTATTGCAGGTACAGGTACCGGTATGTTTGGGGCTGGTGAGAGTGAGAATGCTCACTTGTCGTGCTAGTCACTTATGCCTGTGCTACTGTTTCACTTACTCTGTGGTCCACATTTTTCATGTGGCTTGTATTATAGCCCTATATATTCTGTTGTATTTGTCTCTGCTAAGGTGTTCATTTGTTTGGGGAAATTATCAAATCATAGTTTTAAAAATCATTAAAATTTCTCTAACATATTTATCTTATAAAAAATAAAAACAATTTTAAAAAGCTAAAATAAACAAATATTCTAATATTAATATACGTAGGACTAGTATACAATTGGTAAAAAGAGTTGAGTACGTTTGCTGTCACGGAACTCCTTGTAAGGATGTTTCAAGTAATGAGTGTTGGTGTCAAACTGAATTACATACTTAACTCATTCATGAGTTTAGGAGCTCATCCCCCAAAACGATGTGGTTTTGATAGCCAAAACGACGTCGTTTTGGGGATGAGCAATTTTACCTTAAGTTAAAGTGTGAATAGTTACTGATCTAAAAATGAAGTCAAAATCACATCGTTTTGGGGGATGAGTTGAGCATATAATTTGGACTCATGTTGGTGTCATGTTTTGACTCCTACAAAACTCGAACAACCTATGTGCATAGTGAGCAGTTAAACTAAATCCAACAAAACACTAACCTACACACACATGGTGAGCTCTTTCTGTATGTCAGCAGTCAGTGAATTCCTGAACTGAAATGGCCCAAAAAAAAAAATGAATTTCTTAATTAATACGATTTCCTTTACACTTATGCCGTGCTTGGATTGGGAGAAAATATAAAAGGAAAGAAAAGTGGGGTGGAAAATGGGGGAAAAAAAGCTTTCCCCTACTTGGATAGAAGAGAAAATAGAAGAGAGAAAAAATAGAGAGAAAGATGGAGTGGGTCACACAGGATTTTTCCTCCCAAAACTTCCCTCCGAAAGTGGAGAGATTTGAAGGAGAATACCTGCTGGCCCAAACTACCCTTTCACCCAAATATTTTTCCCCAGCCGCCATACCCAATTTTACTTCCAGTTGTTTTTTCCCACCCAAACCTGTACCGCATTAGCATTAGCTTTATACCTTAAACCCTAATTCAACCAGAAAAGACTGCCCTCACCTACACCACGCATATTTAAAAAAACAAACAAATAATATTAAAAATATTTCTTTGATAAATTTTTGTATAATTGCTTTTCTTAAAATGTGTTTGACTTTTTTATATTACACTTTAATGCTTTATTTTTATACTATATTTTTCTAGTTATTAATAGTGTTGGATAATGTATGATTTACTTATTTGATTTTAAAAGTTATCCACTTTTTATTTCTTACCTAAATAAATAATTTTTTTTTGTTAAATTATTTGGTTTTAGAATATAAATTATTTGAGAATGTTAATATTAAAATGATTTTTCCATTGCAATATTTAATTAAATTTTAAATATGATTATTTTAATATATGAGTAAGGATATTTTAGTCATTAAATATTTACTCATTTTCTTTTCTCCCAGTTTTCTCTCACTCATCCAAACATGAAGAGTGATAATATTTTCCCTCTACTTTTCTTTTCTCCTCATTTTTTCTTCTCTTATTTTTCTTCCTCCCAACTTTTCTTCCTATCCAAGTGAAGGGTTAATCTCTATTTACTCAAAATAAACCCCCCCAAAATATGGATGGAATGGAACTTTACTCCCACCCTGTTCTTTTTTATAAGTTCAGTTAAGAAAAAGATTTTAGTCTTTATTATAAGTCCATCTAAAAAATAATTAATGATAATACTATATTGTGCCCCTATTAAATGTAGGAAGAGGAGAAAGAGCTAAAACACAATGTATAAAATATTTTTTATACTCATTCATGACCGAGAGTAAAATATCGAAAAGTTTTCAATTTATGAGTTATTTATTGAATCAACTAATATTTCTAAGCATGTGAGAATTATGTATATTGGATTTATAAAAAGGAGTAGGGTGGTACTATCTCCAGTCTTTAATATAGGATATACTTAAAAAGCTGATTTTGGTCTTAAATATAAAACTTATTTTTCATATTTGACAATCTTTTCCTAATCAATTATATTGATACTCTTTCAACAATAATTAAGGAGGAGAATGAATGATGGAATTAAGAAATATAACTAGGGTTTTTTAAAATATATATACTATATTAACTAACTTAACTAACTTTTTTAATTTAATCAAATTATATAACCATATCTTATACTCCCTCCGGTCCACAGTATAAGGCACACTTCAACCAATTCATGGGAAATAAGAAATGATAATTGACTCAATAAGTATGTTCTAAATTGAATTTTTTTTCACTTTTACCCTCGTTGAAAAATATATTTAAAAATGTAATGAATGAGTAAATTGGAAATAAACATTAATTATAGGGACAAAACTGAAAAATAAGCATTAATTATCTTACAAATAATTTATATTGTACATCAAACTATTTTTCTAGAAGTTTCCTATTATATTATGGCACATAACGACTCTTAAAGACACGGGAGTATTAGCATTTGCACGGTCAATTAGTATCTGGCTAAAACGTAATACCGCGCTCACTCGGTAGTTGAAACAAAGGCCAACTCATGTGCTCCTTGTCATTCTTGGAAGAAGAACTACACATACATGTCTGCGTTCTATAAAGTCTTAAAACTGCTCTCTCTCTTTCTTTACATCCCAATTAATTTAGCTCACGCTTCTGTTTCACTTTTCACATTCCACATGTTTGGATTTGGCCCCCTCTGTTTTCTCATTCCACGCAATTTTGCTGATCCTTAATTAATGCGTGTGTAGATGTAGAGAAAGCTTAGTTACTTGTAACCACTAAAAAACGTGGATTAATTTCATAAAACATTTTTTAATTATATGTATTATAACTATCCTTGATGAAAACACTTTTAACATGTGCAATTAATAAGAGTATTTTTTCTTGACGCCTGAGGTGCCGGGATTTTGTTGCCGGGAGAGGCCTCTGACGAGCCGTCGCCTTCCCCCACTTAGAATTTTGTTCCAATCGGTTCACGGGTCGCATTAATAAGAGTATTTTGAGAAAGATAAACCCCAATCTATTTCACACACACACACTATTTGTTTTTAGATTGTAATGGATAACGGGCATGCCAATTTGGAATTGTACACACACTTGCAGTCTATATCTTAAGCACCCCTCCATGGGCACGTAATGACGTATATAGCATAAACCCCACAAATGCCCAAAATTACCATATACTCCCTCCGGTCCACTTTTATAGGGAAAATGATAAAATGAATTTTGAAATCATAAAATTTTAAATCTAGTTTGTTACTAAAAGTTGATAAAATAATTAACGACGAGACTTGATAAATGATTCAGAACTCGTTTTATAGGAAATATTTAATTTGAGATTTTGTAATTTTAAAATTCTTTTTTGTCATTCTCCCTTTTTAATATCTTATATCTTCTTATATATAATAGAACTAGAGGTTTTGAGTATGTTGTTTGTTGTTTTTTTTTAGGGAAAATCCTTAAAAAAAAAAAAAGAACTTTAAGAATGTTAAAGGATAAAGAGGTGTTCTGAATATTCACAATATCAGAGAGGTGTGAGGGTCTGATTTATCCTTTTCAAAATTATATAAGAATCATAGAAAATGTCCCTCCGTACTTAAAAAATGTGCTTCCATTTTTTACAAGGGTTTAATAAGTTCATATAAGATTTTCCCAAATTCCAATTCAAAAATCATCACTTGCTACAATGACAAGGTATTAATTCCCAATTCTGATAAAATCTATTCAAAATATATTAAAACCTTATCTGAATTTGTGAAATAAGAAGTGGGAAATCAATACATTGATATTTGTAGTAAGTGGGGGATTTTGAATTGAAATTTGTGAAAATCTTATTATAACCTGTTTAAACTTTATCGTAATTTGTAAAACCCTTATCAGAATTGAGAATCAACATCTTGCCTTTAGAGCTAGTGGTGATTTTTGAATTCGAATTTGTGAAAATCTTATCAAAACCTGTTAAAACTTAATATGAACTTGTTAAACCTTTATAAAAAATGGGAGCACATTTTTTAAAATCATAAGGATATTTCAATTATTTCCATTTAATTTTGAGAAAGAAAAATTAAGCTCTCCCACTTTTTTGACATTATAAATATTTAGAACACCTTTTTGCCTTTACCATTTTTAAAGTTCTTTTTTAAGAATTTTTAACTATACGAGGACATGGCCAAAACCCTTGCCACTAGCAAGAATACCTATTGGCAAAGATACATTTTAAGGTTTAGGCGAGTTGGACGTGGGGTTGTAAATTCTCACATCTCAGGGAGATTTGAACTCTCTTTGTTGTTAGACAAAGGAATAGTTTGCGGAAGAAGCCGCAATTATGGAGCACATGGCGGGTACAAGTCATACTTTGCATACAAGACCTTTCTAATTGTCGTTGGCGTTCACTGATCGTTGTTGCATGCGAGTGAATCTGTTTAAATATGCGTTTCAATCTCCACAACTTTCTTATATTCTCTCGCATTTTCTTCTCCACTCCATCCTTCTGCTGCTCTGTCTTTGATCTACTTCTTGCTAGGTATACATTTCAAATATTGGTTTTCTATCTCCATCCTGTCTTTTTTCTTCCACTGATTAACATCACACAATCCTTCTTATTCTTTTTCATAGACGATTTCAGGACACGCTTTTTGATCATATCTTGCTAAACAACTAGTGAATAATCCATCAGTTTTGGTAAGCTTTGCTTCTTTCGTCTTTTATTCATAATGATGATCAAAATGAGTTGCATTTTTTACCTATTTATTGTATTTAACCAATTTCAACTGATTTCTGGTATCTTATAAAAGGAACAGAGGGAATACTAATATTCCAGTCTCATATGAAGAGCATTTTTTATAATGTGTTTTGATATAGTTTTAAGAAGTGAATAACAAGTCAGAGAAAGAGAGGCATTATTCATTTTCCTTCTTTTAAAGAAAGAGCACACCATGGAGTTCTGGAGATTCTTCGTTACTGCCTTAATGCCAGTCCTGAAGGTGCTCATTATCACTGCTCTCGGTACACTTCTAGCACTGAATCGATTCGATATACTCAAGAAGGACGCTAGGATGCACCTCAATAATGTACGTTTGCTCCTTTCCTCCTTTTCTTTCTTTCCTTGTTTTCTGTTTTCTTTTTGTCTTGTTTGCAGAAATGAATGAAGGATGGAAGCTACATGGCCCTTGTTTATGTCTAAGGGCCATATAGCTGTAAAGTGTATCAGTAATTGCGAGTTTTGATTGCTAACCAGTTGCAAGAAGACGGCAACTTGCATAATTTGCCTTCCTTTTTTGGCAGATTGTTGAATTGTCAGTTTCTAAATATTTGTTCATTACAACTAATATATGCGCAGTAACAGTTCCCTCCTCTCTGTTTTTTTGCCCAGATGGTATATTATGTCTTCATTCCTGCTATCTCTGTTAGCATCCTGGCTGAAGCCATTACATTTAAGAGCCTAGTTATGCTGTATGTTTCTTTCTTTCTTTCTTTATCTGCTCCATTCATTTCCTATCTAAGTGGCAAGTTTAATCCATTTTTAATTCATGTCTTTTATGAGTTTTTTATGCTTCCATTGACCATGTAGGTGGTTCATGCCAGTAAATATTCTGTTGACTTTCATCATTGGTTCTGTTCTTGGATGGTTACTTAATAAAATAACAAGAGCTCCTCCTCATTTGCATGGCCTTGTGTTGGCATGCTGTGCCGCAGGCAAGTTTCCTTATATGTTAGATGTTGCTTTTCTAACCATCTTATTACGTATAATTAGTCAATTTGAGGCTATAATCAGAGTCTTAATTATAATTTCATACATAATAAAAAAATTCATCATTAGAAGGGCAAGGATCAGACTTTAGATACTTTGGCATTGGAGGTCTTGATGGATCATATCAAGAGCCAGTTTAGGCAAAAAAAAAAAAAATGTTAGAGACTAAGGGGGCCTTTGTTTACCCCAGAATCCTTTTTTTTTAAAAGCTCTTTCGTGTTTTATAAGACAAGTGCAAAATAACTTAAAATAAGCTAATTCTAACTTACGAATATTTTGTGTTGGATGTCAGCAGGAAATGTGGGAAACATTCCTCTTATCATAGTTCCGGCTGTATGTCAAGAAAGAAGCAGACCATTTGGAGATGTGGATGTCTGTAACAGAAATGGACTGGCATATTCTTCTCTATCCATGGCTGTAAGTGTCATTTCTTTGAAAATTTTGGGAAAATAAATCTGTTCATCAAATGGAAATCTTCAGAACCCTGAACCAATATAAAATTTTTTTATTGCTCTTACTGATTTTGAGTTTTTCAGCTAGGAAACATTTACACATGGATTTATGTCTACAACCTTGTCCGCGTATCTTCATGCACGAATTCCAAAGTAAATGGAGTTGATGATTCCCCAACAAATCCTGAATCTTTAACTACGACCAGTCCCCAGAACAGTTCAGGACCATTGGTCCCTGCAGAGAATATGTCACAGACAAAAGACAATGCCAATGGACTTGACATTGAGACTGCGAGACCTGAGGGAGTAGCAAAGGTTGTTTTGCATTCAACTATTGTGTGTATATTTACATTTTTTCAGGCATGGAAGTTTTGACCTTACATTTTTTTCGGAGTTTGCAGCTAGCAAAACAGGAAAATGTAATGCAACTGTTAAAAAAATTAGCGAAAAAGATGAATCTGAAGGCCCTATTAGCACCGGCAACAATTGGATCTGTAAGACTCACAGATTTTGCTTAACCATGCCTTGTTAGTATTTGTTAACAAGGAAACCTCCTCTAATCCATTTCCATGTGTAGATCATTGGCTTAATAATCGGTGTAATCCCTCCATTTCGAAAAGCATTTGTTGGTGAAAATGCTCCTCTTCGTGTAATTGAAGACTCCATATCCATGCTGGGGTATGTATGATTTTCTATTATAGCTTGATCATGCTCAAGAAAACAGGGCATCTCAACAACTTTTCTTCTCTTTCCGATGTGCAGAGATGCAGCTATTCCTGCTATGACCTTATTAGTCGGGGCAAATCTTCCAAGTGGTAATGAAGAACATGAGCTTTTTAGTGTGTTATTTCCATTTTGTTAGATATTGATTTCAATTTAAGTAATTTCTTTTAGAATATAAACAAGACTTTAATGGCAGATGCTGGATTTTTTCCAGGTTTCAAAGCATCAAGTATTCGATTTCCAGTTATTATAGGGATTATTATTGTTAGATATATTGCCTTACCAGCCTTTGGCGTAGGCATTCTTAAAGGTGCAATCCATATAGGCTTGATCCCCAACGATCCATTATACAAGTTTCTGTTACTGCTTCAATATGCTGTTCCACCTGCAGTAATCATAAGTAAGTTGACATTTTCTCTAATGAATTCAGTTTTGAAGTATGGATTATATTTGGTATTTACCTTTTTGTTTACTTGTATGAAATTATTGGTCAGGTACAATAACTCAGTTATTTGGGGCTGGTGTGGTTGAATGCTCAGTTGTGATGCTGGCAACTTATATCTGTGCCTCTGCTTCGCTTACTCTGTGGTCCACATTTTTCATGTGGCTTGTACTATAGGCATAGCCCTTTTCATCTCTTGAACTTGCAAAGCAGAGCATATTAGAGTTTCAAAAGATCTCAGAGTAGGGTTTCACTCAATAAAGATCTCAAAATAAGAACTATTAGGAAGATGGAATGTGTACCATTGTACCAAATAAGTGTAATATTACTCTATAGTGGGATCAATGTAAGCCTGATTACAACAAAATGATTTTCATGATTATGATATTTCATATGTTGTTGTGAATTGCGTAGCCATTACTACTGGCTTTGTAATGGATAGATCAATCCACTACAAAGAGTTTGTTTAAAATTTGGATTGTACCTTGAGAAAAGCTCAAATGGAACATTTTTTTTTTTATGTGGTAAACAAAAACACCAACAACTTGATGTTAGAGAAATCAAACATATGACTTCCCATTAATTGGAAGGTTTCACATGCCACCAAACTATAATTGGTAGCTCAAATGGACTTTAATTAATTAGAGGGGCATGCATTAATAATTTGATATTATAAGTAGAATAGAACCTTTGACATAGCATTTGTACCATGCCGGAAGTTACTTTTCAGAAAGAGCCTTACCCTAGAGCTAGTAATAAATACGGGTTGGTAAAATGTCAACCCTAACATGCAGTGGTAGATTAACAGGCAAAGGCAAAAATGTTAGTGAAAGAGGGAACTCTAGTATAATAACTCACACCAGTGATGTTGATTTAACTAGAAGAGAAAACTCTAATGGTATATATAGGAAACTAAAAAACACAAGCATTTGCCCAATCAGATCTAGATGGTTTAGATCTACTGATATTAGGGTGCGATGTCACATCAATGCATGTCTTTAAATTGGCACCAATGGTTCAATTTTAATCACGTACAAACCTTTTGTCAATTAGTTTTATGAATGTTTAATTACGCCAGTGTAGGACTCTTGTGAGGCTGTCAAGTGGCGTCCTAACTAAACAGTATTTGGTGAGATACTCCTTCACTTTAATTTTTAAAGCAAAAATGTGAATTTAAATGTTTTTTCTATCAATTGTCATTATATTTACTTGTAACTTAACTTCCTAGCCACTCTCCTGTGATTCATGTTAATAAATTAATGCATTTTATGTAATTAAAATAATAATATTTAGTTAAATTTAAAAAAATCGTTACAAAAAATCTCAAATCTAAAATATCTAACAAATTTTGTGGCAACTTTTGTGTTTGTATATTTTATAGTTCCCATTACAAATGGAATGTAACATTGGAAAAATATCTATTGTTATGGTATTTAATTATGCAATATTATTTATGATTATATTTAATTTGTTTTTATGTTTATATAACTCAAATCCTATTATTTACTATTCTATATTTTGTTGTTATTTTATCTTATATTTTATTATTATTATTTAAGCTTATTATAAATTCCCCTTCTTTTATTTTGTTTTTATAAAAGCAGGGTCGAAAGTAGGACTGTTGTGAGACTGCCAAATGGCATTCTGGCTAAACAATATTTGGTGAGGCACCCCCAAACTTTTGTTTTTAAAGCACAAATGTGAATTTAAATGTTTTTTTTAATTAATTGTCATTGTATGTAACTTTCCGGCCACTCTCCCATGATTCATGACATGTTGATAAATTAATTAATGCATTTTATGTAATTAAAATAATAATATTTAGTTAAAATTAAAAAAAATTATAAAAAATCTCAAATCTAAAATATCTAACAAATTTTGTGTTTGTATATTTTATAGTTCCCATTACATTTTTTTTTTCTTTTTGCCTGCAAAGAAAACTTCATTGATATACCACTGAAAATTAGGATAGTTCAACACAGGAAAACGTAAATAAAGCAACCTAACTATAAAGGATAACCAAAAACAACCAAATCGCCCAATATCTAACACATCCATTCGTATATCATCTATCAGCAATTTCATTAGATCTGGAGGAGTTATAGTTCCCATTACAAATGGAATGTGATATTAGAAAAATATCTATTGTTATAGTATTTAATTATGTAACATTATTTATGGTTGTGTTTCATTTATTTTTGTGTTTATATAATTCAAATCCTATTATTTACTTATTCTATATTTTATTGTTATTTTATCTTGTATTTTATTATTATTTAAGCTTCTTATAAATTCCCTTTCTTTTATTTTGTTTTGGTTATTTTTAAAAGCCATCATGTTGGCATGTGAATTCGTCAAGGTACTGAAAACCGGACCGGGCATTGAACCGGTCGAGGCACTGGGTTAAGGGTCAGTGGTTCAGACCGGGGTCAACCCGGGGGTTAGACCGGGGTCAATTTAAAAAATATATATAATTTAAATGTTCATACATACCTTTCAAAAAACTATATGAGAGTTATTTTTCAACTAATAGTCCAATATAACCTCTTGAACCTAATACTTACAAAAATATCATTAAGTATATAAGAATTTTTCTCCAACCAATGCAAAAAGTATTCCACAATCCTTTTAAAGCTCCTTATAAATAAAAAACTATTAGGAAATTTTTTTTTTTAAAAAAAAAAAAGCCAAAATGACTTCATTTGGAGTGTAAAAAAGTAAAAAAGTAAAAAAAAAAAAAAAAGGAGCAAACCGTGACTAGTCCGGGTCAGGCCGGTTCACCCCGGTTCAGGCCGGTTCACGCCGGTTCAGACCGGGTTGACCGGTTCACCGGTTTTTTCCCCTCACCTGGACCGGACCAGTGACCGGTTCACCGGTTTCCGGTCTGAACCGGCCAGTCCGGTCCGGTTTTCCATACATTGGAATTCGTGCCTTTTCTATCTCTTTACCATATAAAAGGAGTGATTTGAGCCGCCCTTGTTTTGTCACGTAAGCATTTCACATAGCTTATTTTTTATTTTTATATTTTATTTTATATATTTTAACTTCATAAATATTTTCTAATATATGTGAAACAACCCCACTACTTTCACTCACGACATTCTAAATAGTTTAATAAAATATTTGTTTTTTTATATTATTTTAAATATTTTAAACATTTATTTATATTAATTTAAATTATAAGCAAAAAAACCGTGAATAATTTAGCCATGACCTTTTGATTTTTATATTTTATATATTTATATATTTTGACTTAAATAATAACATCATAACTAAAATATATTTTACATTTTTTGAATTAAAAATATGTACTTAATTATTTTAAAAAATTAAATTAATATTTATTATATTGGTATAATATCATAATGCCAAAATTATTTGATAAATTTGATAATATCCTAAAATAATTAATTTAAAGAAATAGCTTCCAATATATGGGTAACAATCATACTACTCCCACTAACGGTTTTATATTTTAATTTAAATGATAACATTCAACCAAAAAAAAAAATTAAATGATAACATCATAACTGAAATATATTTTAAATGGGGAAAATAAGAAAGAATGACTTAGAGAGAATAATATTTATTGGGAAGGACCGTAAAAATTATAATTATTTAGAATGACTAATTGTTAAAATAAAAATTTAAAAATACTAAAATGCCTCTAATTAAACTTCCTACATTCTCTCCTTCAATATCTCCCACATTCTATTTTAAAAGTAGTTTGAATTCTATTTTTCAGAAAAATTACAACCACCAAATCATAATTTTTTTTAACTTCAACTAACATCTACATAATCATATCATCATTATATCATTTAATTATTCATATAGACATTGACACATTTATATCATTAAGTTTTTTTATTATTTATAAAAATTATATAAATCAAGGAAAAAACTTTATCAACAAAAAAAAAAAAACACATTTCATATTTTATTATTATAAGTTGTGTAGGCTCAAATGACAAAAATAAAACGTTATTAGATTGTGTGAAAAATTGAAACATCATAATATATTAATAAAAATTGATATGTTGTCAATATATTAATTTAAAATTTATAACATGTTCATGTGAATATTATGAGGTTTGTAATTTATAGTTTTATAAACAGAAGGGTCGATTTGTTATCCTTTGCCATCAACCCAAGAAGATGACACTCGTGCTGAACATGAACCTATCAATTTTAAAAATATTTAAATATATATAACATTTCTTTAACGTATATAATAAATTATAAAAAAATTTGAGATTTCCTAAAATTATATAATTTTAAATTTTGACTAAAGTTTGTGTCAATTTTAAAAATAAAATTATAATTTTGACAAAATGAAAGATGTTGTGTTATTTTTTTCTATAAATATCTACATAAAATAAGGGGTAAAAATGAGAGAAATTGCATTTAATTTAATTAAATTTATAAATTCATATTATTTTTAAACATAAAATGTGGGAGAAAATATAGGAGGTTTGAATAGGGGCAATTTGATATTTTAAATTTTTACTTTATTGATTTTTTTTATAAATAATTACAACTTTTACTGTCTTTCCTAGTAATATTCTCTGTTCTAGGTTCTTCGTTTTAATTTTTCCTTTTATATATTTTGAATTAAAATTTTATACTTAATTATTTAAAGTAATATTTACTATATTCATATAACACCATAATCCCGGACATTGTCAAATTTGATAATATTCTAAAATATCTCCTAAAATAATATATTTAATATATTACATTAAGTATTACCTTAATGTGGATTTTGTACCATTAACTTGTGAAAAATGGGGGTGCACTTCTATCAGTGATCATGAAATTGGGGTGTAGGTGTTGTCTCTTCAACATGTTTAAATATATGGATCAGTCTCTTTCTAGCATATAATTTAGCTTCTCTTCCCCTCCCCAACCTCTCTCTCCCTCTCCCCCCTATCTCCTCCTTCTCCTATTCTTCTTTATCATCCCTCTTCAATCTTATGTCCTTACCAAATTTTCTTTCCAATGTAGAATTGGTTCTTTTCTTTTTTTAGGGTAAGGAAGTCGTTGAAATGATGAAACTATATTATGCTTATTGAAGTCCTTAGAAAAAGAAAGTACAGATTAAATGAGAATCAAAATGGGAATGGCAACTGCAAACCAGAGAATAATGGGCAGGTCTTCATGAAGGTTTTGTTTTGCTACATGGGTAGTATCATAATCCCTTACATCTGGATATTTTGAATTTTAGTTTGGTTTGATTTTATTTAGCAGATGATTTATTTTTTTCCATTTTAGGTGGAGAAGAATTGATTTTATAGAACTATTGTGATTTCTCTCATAATATTCCATCGATTCCTAACATGGGTAACCTAAAAGACATTATGCAGATTAATATATGTTTTGTTCTTTTGGCCTTTAACTCTATTCTAGAAGGGGTAATATCTACCAAAAATGTTTTATTTCTTTCAATATTAAAGGTTGAATTTCAAGGTCTAAGGAAAGGTAATAGGATAATAATTGTATTACTTGTATTACTTATGATTTATGCATCTACGGAGAAGGTTGAAAGGGAATTAAAATAGTTTTAAGTATCAATTAATAATATTAAATATTAAAACTATTTTTGGATGTTTCCCTCTTAAGAATTTCCTAATATAGAATTGATATTTATTACACATACATTTGATCTTTAAGCTTTTCTTCATTCTTTTCAAATTATTACTATATTTATTTCCTTGGAGAGAAAATATGGCATTAAAGGTATGTGCCTGTGAACTGTGTAAATGGGCTAGCAAATATATTTATAGATCTTCTACCTTTTGTATATATTAATATAAAAGAAAATGCTCAAATACATCATTCTTCATACTTGATAAAAAATAAATATTATCTTATATTTTTATATTACAAATATAAGCAATGAAAACTTATACAATTTATATAACAAACACCCTCATGTAACACCTTAATTTTAAACCCCTTATTACATATACAAAGGCGTTAATTCACTTATTTTGGCTTAGGAATATCAATGATTAAAGTTCCTGAACCAAAACTTACCATATTAATTTTTCTTTGAGGGGTTACTATTCATTTCAAAGTACTTCTCTACTCGTACATATGTATACATACAGACACACCTCATGGCATGTTTATACAAAGAACTAATCATGCAATAAGTTATACATAACCCATCATCACATACTATTCTTCATTTTTCCATCACATTCTCTTCCAGCTCAACTTCATGCTATCCTTTTATGTACTTCACATACCTATATGGTTGGTTGGGGGAGGGTGATATTTGGGAAAATCTCAGTAGTAAACTATACCATAATGCATGTAAGATAAATACTAGTGCATGACATGCTCGCCTTACATAGGCTCATTTTACATAATAACATTTCTGCATGGTCAATGTTTCATATAACATATCTATAGCCACAGTATAAACAGAAACAAAGCTTCATTTATTCAATTATGCTTCACATAATCAAGTAAAGCAATACACAAGTATAAATATCAAATATATGCAAGTAGGGTAAGTTTACTACCTCTTGTCTTTGAGTCATCCTCCTGTACTTTTCTTCTAACCATTGAAGCTTCTTGCAAAGTCTTATGTTCCTTTTCTTTCTTAACATCTCATGGCCCTAGATAAATGATCATATTATTAGAGCCATGAAAATGAATGTCCAATGTAGCTACATTAGCCCCTAGGACATGCCTCTACCCTTGGAAGTCACTAAGATCACAATTCACTCCAAGTATCTCATATTCGCACATCAAGCCTATGCTACTAAAGTTTTCAGCTAACTTTGAAAAATCATAACTTAATCGAGGGAATTCCAGATAGGGTGGTTCAAAGCGTGGTTCAAAGTCCTATATGAAGTTCTCTAAGTCCTCTTTAAGGGAAAAATATCACCTACTACCAGTTATACTCCCAGAATTCCAAAATCCTCAATTAACACAACTGTGCTAGGATTTGCTCCAGATTCAGTGTCTAAACTTTAAAAATTCATATATCCCAATATATTGACCCAAATGGCACATATTATATATCAAATTAAAGCTTAATGTGTCTATTATTATTCTAGAAATATCAGGATCATCAGACAACATTTGAATATCCAAAATCACGTCATAAGCTACTTGTCTCTCAGAAAATGCAATCTGGCAGTGCTATTCCATTAATTTCAATTTTTGAGTTTTCAATCCAACCCTTTTAAAATCACAACCACACCTTAGCCCCACACAATTTTGCCTAAGGAATCCATTGGAAACCTCAAATTTGGAAAAATCATATTCCTTCCTCCATTAACCAAGTCTGGCTGAAACTTTGCAGTTTTTGGGCCAAAATACTATTTTTGATCCCAAAGCTTCCGGGACCGATTTCTCACCGCTATCCCACACAGTTTTCCATTCTAAACCCATTAGAAGTATCAGAACTAACAAAATCACAACCCTTTCTATTGTTCAGGGTCTGGCCGAAATCATGTTAGTACCCTAACTCCAAATTTAACCAATCAAAACTCAAGATATATGGCTTAAATCGGAGCTTAGCTAGGCTTAACTCTCGTCGGTGCTACAACCTGTTCTTGATTCCGGCAGTACTTCCACCTTGTGATAAGCACCAAACACCTTTGATCGAAAATCTGAAACCATAGGATTGAAGCCCACACTAAGTAGAAGAAGATTAGTCAAGGCTTCGTCAGCCCGAAACGGCGTTATGGGGTCGGAATCGGCTCTAGAAACTCGAAAATTTCACTATTCATCCAATTTCTCTCCTCTTTTATTTTCCCACAATTTTCTCATTTTTTCCCCCTTTTCTTATGTGCTACACGAAATTATAAGGCTTGGAGGGTAATGGATTAGTCTTATGACATGTGTCATAAGTGCTACAATATCTCAAGTGCCCAACGCTCCTTTTCCCTGATCCCGAAGTCGGGGACCGACAAGTTGTCCTAACTAAAGGGCTGGGTGGCACCTTTTCCATGGTGCCAACACATAAAGCATAACATCACTTTATGGATTCATGGCCCATGTTGCACCATGTGTCCCTTGTGTGGGACCCAATCTCTTTCTTGGCCATTCACTTTATCAGGGGAAGGAAAGAGTTTGATGATTTTTCCTAACCATTGTGCTATGTGACATCTTATGAGAGTGCCAACACAAAAGCTACTTTTTGAAAGTGCTATGTGGCATCTTCTCATTGGGCCAACATAAAAGTTACTTTTCAAAAAGCTACTTGTCATTAATATTACTTTATACTAAGTCACTCGGTTTTATGCCACGTGTCCCTGTGGCCTCAGAACCTTGCCAAGTGTCTGTGTAATCCTTAGATAGTGCCATATGGCCTATGACTCAGGGAATTGTCGACCGTATGTCGGTGCGTCTACATGTGGGACCCACATGACCTATGTCTCTTCTTCCCTTTCAAAAACGCAGGGTATATGTGTCTGCCCAAAATGCCATGTGCACATCGCTACTGACATATTTTATCTATCTAATCACACCCACTGAGCCTCCATATAATCTAGAGACTTGTTCTCTACCTTGAGGAGCCAAGTCACCCAGTTTAGGGCCCCACATGGCCCACAAATACCCTTAGGCCCTGTTTGGTACGAAGCACTGGGGGTAGGGACTATGATTGGATCAAGAATTGGGCCAGAATATATCGTTTGGTTTGAGAGATTACGGATAACTAGGGATTAGGAGTACCATGAAAGTGCGATTGCTGCAAAGCCACCTCCCCCTGGTATTGCGTTGTCAATCCTAGGATTGCAAATTTTAGAAACAAAAATACCCCTGTTTATAATATTTTCTTGACAAAAATACCCTCTATCAATTTTACTCTAAATTATAACTCATCATTTTATTTTATCACTCATCATTGATCTCACGGGTGTTCATCACTCTTACGAGTTTTTTTTTTCTGACCGTCAGAATCACCACCATCACTGATAGAGAAAAGCCGCCGCAGCCACCAATATTGTTGTGTCATTTTTTATCTAATGCGCACGGTAATAATAAGAAATAAAAAGGTTTGGCACCAATTATTAGTAAGCCTAATTTTGCAGGGTAGGGATCTCTGTTTTATATGGTTGGATTAGCATAGAGTTGTGTGTATGTATTATTTTTGAATAAAACATATTTTTAATCCAAGCATTTCAATACAAGGATTTTTTATGCCCATGTGTCCACGTAGGGACGAGAAGGGGAGAGGCGAAGCAAATAAATGTAGAAACATGCCGGTAAGGGTGGATTAAACGTTATGAGGTCGCTTTGGAGAACGCCAATAGTGACAGACAGAATTAGGTTATGAACGTGGAGTTTGCATCTAAGCTGTAGACTAGTTTGAGATTTAGGGCATGGGTATTTGGGTCTTTCATAATTAGTGGCTATTTATTAAATAAGATTAATTAAATTATTCCCTCCAACTATTACTTCGTACCAAACATATTTTTAAAGCATCAATCCCAGTCTCAGAGCCAATTCCAGTCTCAATCTCAGTCCATCAAAATTCAGTGTCACGTACCAAACAAGGCGTTAGTGTGCCATCCCAAATGGCGCCTAAGTATGCCGACATTCACTTGCACTGGTATATTTTATCCAACTAATTTCCCATATACCGAGCCATCATTTCTTCTGTAGAATCATTCTCTATCTAGATATAGTCCCTGAAATCATTCTATCTCTCGAATATTCTTGGGACTCTTACTCAACCTGGGCCTAGTAGTTTGCCTGATATAGGCTTATCCTTAAATCTCTAGGCCCAAAATCTGAGATATTACACCGTGCATTGTGCGGGTTCTGTGCTAGTTAGGGAAAAAACAGACACCATGCACTTTTGGAGTCTCTTCTTTACTGTACTAATGCTAGCGCTGAAGGGAGTCTTGATTACTCTTGCTGGGACAATTCTAGCTCTGGATTGATTTAGTTTACTGAAGGGGGATGCCAGGAAGCACGTGAATTATGTAAGTTTCATCCTTTTCATTTCTTTCTTTCATATTTCTAATTTTCTATAATAATAGGTTAATATTTTAATATCATTGTTGGTTCTTGCTGTGATAGAATTTTAGTTTTAGTCCCTGTATTTTTAAATCATGGTTTTTTATCATAGTTTCATAAGGACCTAGTCCGAGTTTAACAACGTTAACTTTAACGTCATTAATTACAGGGACCAAAACCAAAACTCATTAAAGTATAAGGATTAAAATCAAAACTCATAGGACCCGTACATATTATGTATTGCCAACAGGTAACATGCATATTCTTCTCTGACCCTAGCAGTAAGACACTAACTTCCAAAAATTGCGAAATAAGTATGTTCATAAATGGGGAAAGAACCAGAAAGATCTGGAAAATCTTCTGATTATTTTAAGTTTTTTCAGCTAGGAAACATTTTCATGTGGACTTATGCCTACAACCTCGTCCGAATATATGCATGCAAGAGTTCCCATGCAAATTCCACAGTAAATCCGTTGTCTACACCTGAAAATGGTCAGCATCTAAAATGGAGCCATTGGCCACTTCACCCAAGATCTCACAAGAAACAAATGACTCTGCCATTGGACCTGAAGTTGAAAGTGCAATGCAAGAGGCAGATGCTATATATCAAAGTCTTGATTTCTAGTACATTTAGTTTAACTTGAACAGAATATTTGAGACTACTTGTGATTTGTCCTAATAACTATTTAGGAGAAACACTTGAATAGTAAAATTAGACTGTGTTAGGAAATTATTAGGAAACACATCTTAGTGCATCCCACAAAATAAGGCACTAAATCAGGAGTATCTCTCATATTAGAGATCATGTTGGCCCCTACCTTGTATATAAATACCCCCATTGTTCACTTGTATCTGCAAGTATTTGTGAATACATATTTTCTCTATCTCTCTATCATTCTCAGACTGCAATATAATTGGTGTAATACCTGTGTTTTACAACGCTTTAGTGGGCGATAATGCCTCTCTTCGTGTGGTTGAAAGCTCCATATCCATCCTGGGGTAAGTATTCCATCTATTTTCTTCTTTTTAGGCTAGAGTTTTGCATCCTCAAGACCTTAACTTAATATGGGTCTCAGGTTTCAGCAAGTAGACTACAAACACAGAACATATTAAGTGCATGTTTGGGAACCCCCAAAACCATGGTTTCAGAAACCCTTTTCCATGAGTCAAGATAAAACTCCTTTCACATATTTACCTCATAAACCGTAAAAACTATTCTCCAAAAGCTAATCCAAACGTGAGCTAAGTGACTCTCAAATATAATTTCTTTTTCTTTTTTGAAGAGATGCTGCCATTCCAATCATGCCCTTGTTAGCTGGGGCAAATTTCCTTGATGGTAATCAAGGACATGAGTACTTGGAGTTTAATTTCAATTTAAGTTCATTGAAGTCACTTTCTTCTTCTGAAAATGAACAATTTAATTGACAGTTAATGGATTTTGTTCAGGTTTAAAAGGATCAGGCATGCGGTTTTTCAATTATTTATGGAATCCTTGCTGTTTGATACATTGCCTTACCAATATGTGGTGTAGGCATTCTTAAAGGCGCAATGCGCCATTATATCTGTTTCTTTTACCCCTTCAATATTCTTTCCCAACTACGATGAGAAGATTTCAATCTATCGTTTCTTACATTATTCTAATAGGTCCAATTTTATTAGCAAACATGATGAGCACCTAATTGGGATGGGAACCCTATTCTAAAAGCAAGTTATTAAGGTAGGAAAACCAATCCACTTAAATACCCCTTTTATCATCCCATTCAATTCAACATGGGACTTAGTATTCCATGCTAACAATTCTTCACTTAAATTTTCAGAAATGATTAAACCATTTCTAGTTTATAGAAGTAATAATTTATTCTTACTTCCTTGACTATTGCAGGTACAGTCACTCAGATGTTTGGGGCTGGTGAGAGTGAATGCTCACTTGTCATGCTAGTCACTTGTGCCTGTGTTGCAGTTTCACTTACTTTGTGGTCCACAATTTTCATGTGGCTTGTATTATAGCCGTGTTTTGTTGTATCGTCTCTTCTAATATCTTCCTTTTAGGGTTTGTTTGGTTTGAGGGATTTGGAAAGGAGGGAAAGGGAGGGAAAATTTTTATATATTGAATTTAAAAAAATTAGAGAAGTGAGATTACAAGTTTTTAATTAATTTTTCATACTTTTTTTATGTTATATTTTCTCTTTATTAAAATTTTATATTTAATTTCAATTTCTTTAAATTCAACTCATAAGATTTTTATTTTCTCTCCCTTTCCCTTCCCTCCCCTCATACCAAACAGCCTCTTAAAGTAAACCATATTACAGTTTTTAGACGTTCTCCAATTAAGAGAAGGCGAAAGTGGAGGAAGATTTAGGCAAATGGGAATATGTAGTGCAAAAACTATTGTTATTTTCTAGAAAAAGAACTTCATTAATTCATGAAGGTGATCATATATATTTACACTAAAATGATTTTTGCCAGCGTTCCATAACATATATCCTGAATAGATTGTTCCAAGTTTGCTTAAATTACGAAGGGATAATCGCTGGGGTTTTTTTTTTTGGGAAAATACCAGTTAGGTCCCAAGCTACAGAATTAATCTCAAAAAAGTCCCTTTGCAAATTCCAATGTCAGAAAAGTCCCTAGGGACTTTTCTGACAGCATTTCCCTTTGAGCAATTACTAAAATAGCCCCCACTTGTAAAACGAGCTTAAGGTGTTGTAAACGTAGCAACAAGTGTTGTAACATAAACCATTTAGACTTTCTTTCTCCTAAGTTGTAAACGCCGCTTATGAAGTTGTTAATATAACTGAAGATGTTGTAAATATAGCAGACCATATTGTAAACGATGATAGAAGAAAGTGGAGCCTAAGTGTTGGCTTGTTGCACAAGCTACTGCCCTGGTGGGAGTGGTTGTAAATGTAGCTTAAAAACTTGTAAAAAGAGCTAAAGGTGTTGTAAACATAGCAACAAGTGTTGTAACATAAACCATTTAGACTTTCTTTCTCCCAAGTTGTAAACGCCGCTTATGACGTTGTTAATATAACTGAAGATGTTGTAAATATTGCAGAACATTTTGTAAACGATGGTAGAAGGAAGTGGTGCCTAAGTTGTGGCTTGTTGTACAAGCTACTGCCCTGGTGTCTTTGGTGGGAGTGATTGTAAACGTAGCTTAAAAACTTGTAAAAAGAGCTAAAGGTGTTGTAAACGTAGCAACAAGTGTTGTAACATAAACCATTTAGACTTTCTTTCTCCCAAGTTGTAAACGCTGCTTATGCCTTTTTATGTTACAACACTTGTTGCTACGTTTACAACACCTTAAGCTCGTTTTACAAGTGGGGGCTATCTTAGTAATTGCTCAAAGGGAAATGCAGTCAGACTTTTCTAGGGACTTTTCTGACATTGGAATTTGCAAAGAGACTTTTTTGAGATTAATTCTGTAGCTTGGGACCTTGCTGGTATTTTCCCTTTTTTTTTCCGTAAAAGTAAAATGTATTCTAAAGAAAATGAGATTAGTACATAACAACTCATCGTGTCACATATCTGCCAAGACAGTGCTCCAAGAGTTTAAGGAAGCAATAAAATGCACATCTAAATTTTCAACTAAAGTAAACTGGCTAAGAAAAAAAGAAAATTAGAAAGGAAGGAACGTATATCCTGATAGCAGATACTCCCTCTGGTCCTAAATATAAGACAAAGTTGATTTTTTTAGAGAAATTATGGGAGCTAATTAAATTACTTTAGAATATTTATATTTATATTTTTTTTCTTTAAACTAATTAGTTTAAATAATAAATTAATATATAATCTAAAGATACATAACATATAATATAATTAAGTAATTTATTTAGTTTCTTTAATCTTTTAAAAAAATCAACTTTGTCTTATATTTAGGACCGAAGATAATATTAAAGGAGGTTACTTTTGAGCCCTTTGGAGGTAGGAATAGCTTACTTAAGCATATCACTTGCATTTGTTGTTTCGGTCTGTCTGAACAGAAAGGTGACTGTAGAATCTACGACAGAGTAGCTCGAAAACAAAGTATAGCAAACAAATGTGATCTTGAGGATTTCTTTCGGTTTACTGAAATGATTCACTGCCCACGAAAGCCTAACAGACCTTACAGAATTTCCTCCCTTGCTTTTTAGATTTGTCCAAAATAATAATAGTCCCTCCTTGAGGGTGAACCATAACTTCTGGGTGTGTGATGCACCATAAAGCTTATTTATCTATTTCTTTGTCTTTTATTTTTTGGTGTAAAGTTATTTCTTAATTTAATACTGCTTCAACCGTCATTTCCCACTTTTATGCTGTTGTGTAGACACATTCATTATAGCATTCCAACTTACATGCTTATTAATTGAATGCAACTTTTTCTTTGAAGTATAGTTATTTTCCTATTGAAGCCAATTTTATTTGAAGTATTGTCGAGCACTAAATGTAAACACTTCCTCTTAACAGGGATTCGAACCCCAATTCACCTCATTGTGAGTGACTAACCCTTTATGTTAGACCCAACCCCTCTGTTGAATGTAATTTTATATACATATTTCTTGGAATCAATATAATATAATGTAATGTATATAGGGATAAACAAATATATATTATATAATGAAAGTCTGTAACATAATTTCATTTAATAAAATTAAATATTTTAGAAAACTTAAGAGAATATTCCTAACGCATGAAAAGTAAATTGGAAAGAAGGTCAATCATGGATGTAATCATAATAAAACAAGACATTATCCCCCCTGTGTTGCACGAGTTAAATTACCGTGATAACTAAATAGGTTGAGATCAAAAGAACAATGGATTGTACTAATAGATTAAGCTTGTATTATACATCGTGATGCATAATTGAAATTATTGCGATAAATAAATACGCTCAAGGTGACAAGATCAATGGACTGTACTGATAATTGTAGCCATAAGTTCATGCGCTGTTCAAAAGAACGTCGTTCACATGCTCAGCTTCTTCGTCCGAACTTTCAAAATCATCATCGCTTCCTACATATTAGTTCTTGATTTTAAAATAGATTCGATCAAAATGTATGAATAATTATATCTTACATTCATCAGGATCTTACCTGAGGTGGGACCTTCTACTTGTTCTTGAATAAGGTTGCTCGAGGGCTTGTGACACTCCCACATACGAAGTCGAAGTGGAACCACACTCATGTGTGCTTATGATATCTCCTTCCCTAGTTCGTCTGCAGGGAGTTAGATGTCGTGGGGTTTGCATGTTGATGTTGCGGAACATGAGTGTGCAGTTGTGAGCATATATTTATATAGTCAGACAGCTACTTTTGATCGGTAATGATTTCAATTTTTTTATGTTTGTTTGCTTGAATACTGAGATGGGAGGAGTTAGTCATATGAACCTAAAAACGAGAATACGATAGGTTTTTACTAAAGTGGTGTTTGTTTGTTTTTTTATAGATTTTTTTCTTCAGGGAAAGTTGCATAGATAATAATATTGTTCAAAATATTGAGTTTTTGTAGATTGGCCTCGTTTTTTTAATAAAGGCAGAGAAAAGATTGTCCAACTGTTGAGATTTTTTTAGCTAAATGAGGATAACGATAAAAAAATATCGAAAAACAAAAACTGTTCAAGGTAATCTGATTTAAAATTGTTTGTAAAAGTATGTTAAAAAAGACATAAAATGTAAAAGTGAAAAATTTCTATGAAATGCAGTATTTAAAGGGTTTTTTTTTTTTTTTGTAAAATTAAGGAATACTTAAATTCTGATTCTCTTGAGATAATTCCTTGATCTGTGGACCACACTCCCACAATTCACGATCATAACGTCCAATTTAGGTATTTAATGATAAAATCAATCAAGGAAAAATAATAAAAAATTACTTTAATTTTACCGGCCAAATCAAGAATCATAATTATTTTCATATCTAATATTTATGGTCAATAATAAGTTTATTTTTAGGCAGCAATGACAATAATAAGTTTGGGTCAATGAAATATACATGACAATATACATGGAGCCATATATTGAGTGGTGTATATCATTAACATCTTAAGCATGAATATAACTAATTAAGAGGAGTATTTTTTTTTTTTTATGCATTCCAATTTTAAGAAGGGAAATATTAGCAGTGATTTGGAGGATTGGATGGCCAAATTGGGAGATCGGGTTGAAATCACCTTCTTGAACTTGAATTTATTATTTTAAATAAAAAGATCTCCCATTTCATATAGTAAATGGTGTTGACATAATATTTTATGGTTAACTACATTTTTTAGTTTTTTTTTGGGTAGAATATAATTCAAAGCTAGCTAGTCTTCAAAATTGTCTCCATTCACACCTAGTGGGATAATGAATATTGTTGTTTATGGCGTAAAGTGGAACAGGTTTATTTTAATAGAGCTAAATAAATATTGTGGGTAGAAAGCACGAATATACTTATATGAAGAAAATAGTAGACATTTATTTAACCCTTAAAAATATGACGATTATATTGATATAAATTGTACCTTGCATAGGAAACATAAATTATAAGAATGAAATATGTTGGTTCATAAATGAAAGGCTAAAGTATACGTTTGGTCTTATATGTTTGCATCAAGTGTCATTTTAGTTCTTTAAATTTGTAAAGTATACTTTTAGTCCTTTAATATTAACACCGTCAGTTTTATCTAATAGAAATTGTTGATTTATGAAAGTCACATTATTTTAATCCTAATTCGCTGCCACATCAATTCAAATTTTTTAACAAATTCATATTTTAATTAAAATAATTAAAATAATAATAGAAGAAACTGTATCAAAAAAAAAATAATAATAACAGAAAAACTTGTCGATTTTTAATTTAATCAATTTTTTCCTCCTCCCTTCCACATAGAAACCCTCATTCTACCGCCAACTCTCTTTTTCCTCCATGAATGCTTCTATCTCTAACTTGTTTTTTCTTTGACTGTGGAAACCTGGGGAGGCTAGGGAGAGATAGAATATCTTTGGCTTTCCCAACTAAATCAAATGTTTTGGAATTGACTCGATCAAATATATTTTGGTTTCGATGTTTCTGCAATAGATAGCATATAACAACAAACAATTTTCTTCCGTGCTAAACAAATCATTTGATTCCAACCTTAGTTTAAGCAATACCAATTCCATTACAATTGAAAAGTCCTATCAACAAAGTTGGGTTTAATGAGGGAGGGCCACCTAAATTTAACTTCTACTCCATAGGCATGTAGAATATGAAGGGAAAGTGAACTTGCCTAGGTTTACGTAGCCGGTGAGAAGTGTTGGCATAAGAAGTAGAAGTATAGGGTTAGAGTTCATTAGAAGATTAATGGAGGAAGAAGGGAGTTCATGTCCAATGATAGGAGATGAAAAAAAAAAATTGATAAAGACCTAGAATTTTAAATTGATTGAAAACTCAGAATTTTTTGTTAGTATTATTATTATTATTATTTTAATTAAAATATGGATTTGTTAAGAAATTTGAGTTGATGTGTCAGCCAATTAAGATTAAAATAATGTGATTGTGATGAGTCAACATTTTCCGTTAGATGAAACTAACGGTGTAAATATTGAAGGATTAAAAGTATGCTTTACAAACTTAAAGGATTAAAATGACACTTCAGACAAACATAAAGGATCAAAAGTATACTTTAGCCTAAATGAAATAATTATACCGATATTTTATTTAGACTAAAATTTGATTGGCAAGAAGGAAAATAGGGCCATTTGTGTGTAGCCTACGCGAAGAACCGCAGGAAAAAAAAATACATCTCATTACAACTAAAGAAACATTAACTTCTCACACTAAATCTTCAAAGCAAGATCGTAATTTTTGGGAACAAACACTACAAGCAGCATACACATGGACGACGGGGAAGAAAGTGCCAAGTTGCCAACCACTAGCAATAAAATATAACCTTTAGACAACATATCTTGACAGTATGTTCTTGAATTTGCAGAAGCTAGCAAACTTAAACAGAAATAAACCAACAACTTAGACTACTATATGTTCTTCGATTCAGGCTACGAAGAACAGTCAAACTGGAGAGCTTTGAGCATGCTTTTTTCATATACAAAATAGGTGTTTGGATTCACGATATCACTACTGAGCTTTTACTCCAGAAGCCACGTTAGATCATAAGCTGAGATGTAGTGCTTTTTTGCGGTGACAACGTTGAGGGAGAAAACAATGACTAAGAGAAAAGGCAAAATTACTCTAAAAGACTCAATAATTTATCACAATATATAAATATAATACATATGTATTTCCATTAAAAAATACATGTATTATTTAATACTTCATCATGTCCTAAATATAAGATAAAGTTGACTTTTTTTTTAGAGATTAAGGAAGCTAAATAAATTACTTAATCATATCATATGTTGTGTATCCTTAGATTATATATCAATTTATAAGTTAGGCAAAATAGTTTGGAGAAAAAATAACAAATATAAATATTTTAAAATAATTTAATTCGCTTCCTTAATTTCTCCAAAAAAGTCAACTAGATCTTATATTTAGAATCGGAGGGAGTAATTTTCAAGCCCTTTTTAGTAATTTTCTATCTAAACTTATTTTTTAAATTATCATGCAAATAAGTTTCAATTTATCATAATTTTAATTTTTCATTTCAATTATCACAATATATACAAATAATATATGTGTGTGTGTGTAGTATTCAATAAGATTCATGCTCTTTTCAGTCATTTCTCATCTAAACTGGTTTTTCAAATGATAATCCAAACATGTTTAAGGTTAGAAAAAAAATTCACTTCTGTCACCGTCAATCCAAACACAAATCACATTTACAATTTGACTTTATCCTATCTTACTTTTACAAAAGTCAGATTGCAAAAAAGTCACCTCTACCACCGCTAATCCAAACATGCACATAGTATGTAAGAGTGTGAAGAATGTTTTCACCGAAAAGTTTCTCCATCTTAATCCATTGAAGAACAATACACACACATCACCTTCCCCAAACTCTGTCTGCCAAGTCTCATTAGGATCTCAGTCAACATATCGTTAGGCAAATCAATTCAATTCATGGTTTTCATGGACATAGGAGAACAACATGAGCTTCAAGTCCAACCCACAGCACAGCCAATATAAAGGACACCAAAAATTGGAAAAACCAAACTTCAACACACAAACCAAGAGATAAACACATAAAACGAAGGGACAAACTCCAAATACTAGGTACAAATGCAACAAAATGTGAGAGTGCACAAAAAATGGAAAATATGTAGAGAAGATTCCAATAAAATACATAGAGAGAGGAGTTGAGACTGTTCAGAGTTTTTACACTATTTCTAATTTTTAATTTCCACTGTAAAATATGTAGGCAGAAGATGGTTGATAGTGTTCAGATTTTTTAGGCTATGTACATTGAATTTTATGCTAAAAAGTAAAAACCAACGCACAATTAAAGAGGTATATTCATTATTGACCTGATTCAAATTATTGTATTAAGCAAATTCACATCTATCTGGTTACATCGCACATAGACGAGAAGCAGTCACAAGTCACAAACTCAAAAGGCCATCCACATAATGCAATACAGGATGACTAGGGTGATGATTAGGAATGATTAGGATGATGATTAGATGCTTAAGTGGACCGATTAAATCAACGCGTGGAGATTTACATAAGTATATAGATTGAAGAGGATGCCATATATCTTAACAACAAAATAAAACTCTCTAGTTTCCATGATCATATATGCTAGCAGTAATACACTACTCCTTCCGGTCCTTAATATATGACATAT
This sequence comes from Inga laurina, assembly GCA_963855925.1. NCBI lineage: Eukaryota > Viridiplantae > Streptophyta > Magnoliopsida > Fabales > Fabaceae > Inga > Inga laurina. Next base: position 58,009,398 of record OY979709.1, read on the forward strand.
ATATTTATCTAACTTAGTTAGATTAAGGAAGTAAGATAAATTAGTTAATATGACATGTATTTTCTAAAATACTATAACCATCTTCCTTAATTCCCTCATTTCCTCCCCTTTTGATTATTACTAAGAGAGCATCAATTGGGAAAAATTAGGAAAAGATTCTTAAATATGAAAAAGAGATATTATATTTAGGATCAAGATAAACTCCCTAAATAAATCATATATTAAGGACATGAGGGAGTATTATATGTTGATGGTCACGGAACCCCAAGGATGTATAGGGTAATGAGTTTAGGTGTGTGTTGGTATAATGTTTTGACCGACTCCTACCAAATTAACACTAACCTATACGCATGGTGAGCAATCAAACTAAATCCAACAAAACACTAACCTACACGCATGGTGAGCTCTTTATGTAGTATGTCATATTGAGCGAATTTCTTAATTGATACAGTTTCCTTTACAATTAATCCCCAATTACTCAAACTCCACCCACCAGTACCTACATGGAATGGAACAATACCATAATTTGTATATGCATTCAGCTTTAAATATGGTTCATGTAACTCCTCATTCTACACATATATGCCTACATCCTATCCTTTGTACCTCCTAATTTTTCACGCGCACACACACATCATAGAGAGGAATGAGGTCGATCAAATCCTGGTCCAACCAAAATAAATGAAGTGTATTAATTATGTATTCCAAGCGGACAAAAAATAAGCTATGCCCATACTGAAAAAAGTGGCTAGCTTTCAGTGAATCAGGAGGCTTTTTCAGTTCTCTTAGCAACTTTTTGAGCTATATCCATTTTGTTTTTGAATAGGAATAAAAGGATTGAGTTCACACACACACACACACACACACACACACACACACACACACGTGTATATATATCAGTTAGTGTCTGGCTAAAACGTAATACCCCGCTCACTCTGTAGTTGAAACAAAGACCATGCGCTCTTTGTCATTTTTGGAAGAAAAACTACACATACATATCTGCATTCGATAAAGTCTTGAAACTGCTCTCTCTTTCTTTACATCCCAATTAATTAGCTCACGCTTCTGTTTTCACTTTCCACATGATTGGATTTGGCCCCCTCTGTTTTCACATTAATGCGTATGTTATGTTGAGAAAGTTTAGTTACTTGTAACAACCAACAAACCTGGATTAATTTCTTAAAATGTTTTCTAATCATGTGCACATAGCTATCCTTGATTAAAACATTTTTAACACGTGTAATTAATAGGGATATTTTAAAAAAATTATAAATTTGAAAGTCCAAACGGGTCTTATATTTACAAACAAAATAAACCTCTTCTCTCGTGCTCTTTTATATATTTATACATTGTAATGGATAATGGGCAAGCCAATTTAGAATAGTATTGGACTTGTGGGTCCACAGGCTCCACACACTTATAGTCTCTCACTTTGAGTCATATTGATGAATTTCCATTTTAAATATATTTGGGAAGTCATTAATATTAAATTAAAGAAGTTTTCTTAAGATTTTACGAGATACTAATCTAGTGCATCATTTATGAAATTTCAAATTAAAATAGAAGTTTTTAAACTTAGGAAAAAAATAATAGTAAATAATAATGGGATGTTTTCTCAAATAAAAAAAAATCAGATTTATTATCATCATCATTATTTCATTTTCTTTTCATTAATAGGAATGACACTATTTTAGAACGACACTGTTTTAGAAGTTTTGGGGGGAAGCAATCAGCTGCAAGTCTTGATATATCATATATAAAAGGATATCAATGCAACAAGGGAGGTGTGTTCTACTTTTATGGTTAGAGACAGAAGGCAAAAGCTATAAATTTTAATAGAGGGAGATTAAGACTTGGAGATGCAAAAGATCTATAGCACAAATAAAAATTCAACTTTAAGTTTTTGTTGCTTCTTTCCATTCTCTTCTTTCTTTTGTCTTTTAAGTTATCTTTGGTTAACTACTATTTTGTTTATAACAATGTTCAATTTATATAACTAAACCTTTGTTTTGGATTATTTAGTTTGATTATGGATTAGTAGAGGATGATTTCTTCTTTTTAATTGCTATAATGTTATGTCTGTTGATTCAATTATAAGTTGTATTGTTCTTGTTCTGAAAGATGAGAAATTTGATTGGAGCTTTATTTGGTGCTTGTTTGGAATAGCTTATTTTTGGACAATAAGTGCTTATAATTCGTGATTCACGGTATACAAGGTAAATATGTGAGAGGAGTTTTGTCTCGGCTTGCGTAATAAGGACTTATTTTCCAAATATAAGCTCTTCCAAACGGTATTTTAAAGGAGTCTGGGTATAAGGAATCTATAATAGACCTTCAATTGAGTCATGTACGATTAAGCTTTTAGACTCAATTTGCTTGTAGGATAGACATATACCTACCGATCCTATATAGTCTCATTAAGCGTACACTTAAATCAATTCAATTAAGTATTAATCGCTTAAGGAACTAAGGATTAACATAATTAGAATGCATTTTAGTGGATCGAAAGATAATCTTAGGTAAATAAGAGCCCTAAACTAGAAAATATAACTTTAAATGCAATTAAGGGGATCGGAGAAATTAAACACTAAGAAGTGATCAAGACTGTAATAATCCAAGTCAATGCTTAAGATCTAGAATCACTCTTATGCTTAACCTTAGTTAAATTTGATTTTTTTTTTTAGCTTTAATTTCTATCTTTGATTCAAATTGTGTTTACTCAACTTAACTAAAAGTATAAAGCCATTACTCAATTACATTGTTAGAATAAAGTCCTCATGAAAATGATATCTTACTTACTCTTTTTTACTTGATAAAGCTTGTGCACTTGTGAAGTTTTAGGCTATAACTTTGTCCCTATCAGATATCTTCGGTCCTTCATGTTCATGGTCACGTAACGGGGGATACATACCCCCACAAAAGCAAAAAATTACCATATATAGCAAACATAACTCCCAAAACATCATATCATTTGTGATCTACCCGTCCGGTTCTCTACTTCCCTCTCAATTCTTGACTTTATTCATTTGTTCGTTAAAAAAAATCTAGGTAAGTTGAGTATTGAGAATTCACCAGGGTCAGGGCCTAGGCATGTCCATGGGTTTAAAAAGTTATAAACGTGTTTAGATCACACACCAACAATGCTGAGTTAAAAAATTGTTAAATTTTGTAATAGAATTAATGAAGTTTGAGGTTTTCATTAGCCTATGTGAAAAATATTGGAAGTGCCCTATTTATAGGATTAGAGGAGTACTTCTTACTAATAGCATTAATTATTAAGCTGATTTATCTCTTTTGTTAAACTCCCTTGGTTCTATTCATAAGATACAGAGTTTTTTGAGCATGATTCTATTTATAAGATCTGTAAAATTTTCATATTTCTTATTTTTGTCCTCCTTAATTACAAGTTATATTAATCCATTAATTATCTCTGACACATCCTTTTCTTATTCACTCTTCCTCTCCTCTCATACTAAATAAATAAGGGTATTTTTAGAAAACAATATATCTTTTATATATCTATTGCTTCTAATCAATTTTAACCAAATTTTTAATACAAGTAACTCGGTTTTTTATATCTTATATATGACAGGACTAGAGGTTTTGAGTATGTTTGTTGTTTTTTATGACTATTTGAGGAGGGGTTACATTTGATCATTGTCACATCCAATGACGTTTTCTGCATTCTCATATACTCGAACTCAATGTTTTACACTTAAGTGACTAAAACCCCTTCTACTATCATCAATGCTTATGGGCAATTATAGATCATTCAAAATTTAGGTAAGTTGGGTAACGGAAGATTTGAAATAGGAAGAATTTCATTAAAGGATTATAGGATCAAATTTATTTCAGTTAATGATCAAAACATTCTGAAATTTTATTGTAGGACTAAAGACCAAAATGAAAATAAGTTTTGTGGTTTAATGGCCCTTGCTTTATTATTATTATTTTTTAAAAAAGTTTTATTGTCACCGGAGCTCTGGCAACTAGTCAACAATCGCCTCCAAGCCGGAGTAGCCACCGTCGGCCGGCCATCAAAACTCTGACACTGACCAACCGGAACTCCAACCACCAAAAATTAATATGTTGTTCATAGGAGAGTTCAACTTATTTATGAAAGTAGAACACTTGTAAATACGACTTGTTCAATTTGTGTTGTTCATATGTATAATCTACTTATTCATGTAGAGTTGCATACTTGCAAATGGGACTTGTTGAATTTGTGTTGTTCATTTGCAAGTGTCAAGTTCCTCATGAACAGGTGAAATAAGCATATGAACAACACAAATTAATAGTTAACAGAAAAACATAGGATCATGAACAAGTCCCATTTACAAATGCGTAGCACTTCATAAACAAATGGATTATACATATGAACATGAACAAGCATTTGCAAGTGTTATACTCTTCATAAACAAGTGGAGTCATCCTATAAACAACACATTAATTTCCGGTGGTTGAAGCTCCAACCGGTCGGCGCTAGAGCTTCGATGGCCGGGGCCGCTCCGACTTGGCGGTGGCCGGTGACTTGTCGTCGAAGCTCCGGCGACATTCAAGCTTTTTTAAAAAAAGAATAAAGTAAAGAACATTATTATCTTTTTACCTACCTCATGTCCTTTGATGAAGTATTCCCTTTGAAATAACCACTTTGTGAATTATTGTTGGCTGCTATCTTTGTTTTTAGAGAATGGAATAGTATGGAGCACATGGCGGGTACAAGTCATACTTTGCATACAAAACTAGGCGTTGGCGTTCACTGAGTTGTAAGTGCATGCGAGTGAATCTCTTTAAATATGCCTTCCAATCTCGCATTTTCTTCTTCACTCCATCCTTCTTGCTAGGTATACATTACAAAGCCTGGTTTTCTATCTCCATTCTGTTTTTTTCTTCCACTGATTAACACCACAATCCTTCTTATTCTTTTTCATGGGCGATTTCAGGACACGCTTTTGATCATATCTTGCTAAACAACTAGTGAGAATAATCAATCAGTTTTGGTAAGAGCTTTGCTTCTTTCGTCTTTTATTCCCAATGATCATCAAGATGAACCCACTTTCTAGTCACCCTCCATGCATGCCATATTAATGTATGTCTCAAGAATTGGCACCAATCGTTCAATTTTAATCACATACAAACTTTCTGTCAATTAGTCTTGTGAATGTTTAATCACGTACAAACTCGACCTTTTTTTGCCGTTTGTAATTAGGGAAAAAGACAGACACCATGCACTTCTGGAGTCTCTTCCTTACTGCACTAATGCCAGTCCTGAAGGTACTCTTGATCACTCTTGTTGGGACAATTCTGGCTCTCGATCGATTTAGTTTACTGAAGGATGATGCCAGGAAGCATGTGAATTCTGTAAGTTCCATCCTTTTCATTTCTTTCTTTCATGTTTCTAAATTTTATAATTATGTTGTTGTTCCTTGATATAAAATTTTCTTACAATATATATTAGCTTGTCTCTTGTATTCAGAATCAAATGAAGAATAAAGACCACTCATGAACCTTATATTACTTTTTGTGGTTTTGAACTTCAACAAACCAAAAAGAAATGGTAAATTAAAAGAGAAGAGTTCATATATTCATACTTGGTGACTGCAATGTAATGTATTGAAACAATGTATCCAAAACCACTTGCTAAGATTGCTAAAAATCATATGAAGCTGAACTTTTATTATCTAACTTGAGGATAATAGAGAAACATACACACCCTTTCCTTTTGGAAGATTGTTGAAGCCTTTGTCCCCCCTTTTGTCCTCAAGTCACATTGGCAGAATTGTAAGTTTCATGAGCATGTTTCTCTCCCCTTAAAGAACAAAAGGATAAAGAAGAAAAAATTCCTCGTACATATTATGTACTATTGTCAACAACTAACATGAGAAAGTTCCTTTCTTTTTCGTTTTTATGTCAGTTGGTATTTTTCGTCTTCGTTCCTACTCTTGCTCTCAGCAACCTGGCTAAGGCCATGACAATTAAGAGCCTTGTCATGCTGTATGTTCGTTTCTCACCAACTTGTTTTATTTTCTTTCCCTTTCTTTTCTAAGTTGGGAAAATTTAGTTTCTATTAATTTCTTTAAATGTGCAGGTGGTTCATGCCGTTAAATATTCTTCTCACATTTATCATTGGGTCTTCACTTGGATGGTTACTTGTTAAAATAACAAGAGTTCCTCATCATTTGCAAGGCCTTATTTTGGCATGCTGTGCAGCAGGTAGGTCCCACTTATATAGATTAAAAGTTGCTTTCCTGATCATTTCATTATACAAATCAGGTCTCTTTAAGCTTATAATAGAGCCTTCATTAATATATTTGACTATTTTGGGTGATGTGAACAGGAAATATGGGAAACATGTCTCTGATCATTATTCCTGCAGTATGTAATGAAGCAAGCAGTCCTTTTGGAGATAAGGATGTCTGTAACAGAAATGGACTGGCATATGCTTCTCTGACCCTAGCAGTAAGACACTAACTTCCAAAAATCAGGGGAAAAAGAACCAGAAAACTCTGTAAAATCTTCTGATTTTTAAGTTTTTTCAGCTAGGAAACATTTTCATGTGGACTTATGCCTACAACCTCGTCCGGATATATGCATGCAAGAGTTCCCATGCAAATTCCTTAGCAAAGTCGTCGTCCACACCAGAAACTGATCCTGAACATGGTTCAGCATGTGAAATAGAGCCATCGGTCACTTCACAGAACATCTCACAAACAAATGACTGTGCCATGGGACCTGAAGTTGAAAGTGCAAAGCCAGAGGGAGATGCTAAGGTGGTTGGTCAAAATTCTAATATGATTTTGTGTATATTGTCATTTCCTTTGTACCCTTTCACTATTGAAGTCTTGATTTCTGGTACATTTATTTTAACGTGAACAGAATATTTGAGACTAATTGTGATTTGCCTAAATAACTATTTAGGGGAAAAACTTGAATAGTAAAATTTCACTGCAGTATAGCATGCCTACTTATAATAACATTTCTCATTCTGTATAGTACTTGATCGATGAACAATGAGTATTATGGCATTGTATGTTTGTGTGTGACGTCATAGGAGTTTTGATCTTGCATTTTTTTTTTTCAGAGTTTGAAGGTAACAAAACAGAAAAAGATAAGGAAGCTATTTAGAACATTAGTAGAAAAGATCAATCTGAAGGCCCTGTTAGCACCGGCAACAATTGGAGCGGTATGACATTAGTTTATCTTGATTAGTTAAAAGAAAGAATATTAATATCTTGATTAATTAAAAGAGAGAATATTTATAAATTTCAGCATGAAGGAGACATGTTATGTGAAGAAAATGCATCACTCACAAAAAGTTTCAACTCTAAAATACTGAAATGAGACTAAATGTATATCCAACTTATGATGAACCAAGTGAAGTGTTTCCTAACAGGATCACGGGAATCATACTTCATACCGGTAATGCCAAAGCTTAAGGGAGGCATATTTTTGTTGAAGAAAATTTTTTGACATTACAAAAGGGAAAGGAGAGAAGAAAGGGGTTCCTTTCTAAAAGTCCCTCCAATTAAGCTATGGATTACTTCTTGTGACTCTGACCCTTTTCCACATGTAGATTGTTGGCTTGATAATTGGTGTAGTACCTGTGTTTCATAACGCTTTAGTCGGTGATAAAGCGCCTCTTCGTGTAGTTCAAAGCTCAATATCCATGCTGGGGTAAGTATTGCATCTATTTTCTTCTTTTTGCCCAGAGTTTTGCATCTTGAAGACCATAGCTTAAATGGAGTCTCAGGTTTCACAGAACATACTCCAAGTGACTCTCAAATATAATTTCTCTTTTCCTTTGCAGTGATGCTGCCATTCCAACTATGACTTTGTTAGCTGGGGCAAATTTACTTGATGGTAATCAAGGACATGACTATTTGGTGTTCCATTTCAATTTAAGCTATTTGGAGTCATTTCTTCTGAGAATGAACAATTTAATGACAGTTACTGGGTTTTGTTCAGGTTTAAAAGGATCAGGAATGCGGCCTTCAATTATTTTGGGAATCCTTCTTGTTAGATACATTGCCTTACCAATGTGTGGCGTAGGCATTCTTAAAGGCGCAATGCATGTCGGCATGATTCAACGTCCTGATCCATTATATCTGTTTCTTTTACTGCTTCAATATTCGTTTCCACCTGCAATGAGCATTAGTAAGTTGATTGTCCCATTTAAAAAAAATTCAATCTATCGTTTCTTACATTATTCTAGTACTATGTTTGGTATTCCTGACACTTGTGCTTTATACCATGGCCAAGCTTTTTTTGTCCATTTAAATTTCCAGAGATGATTAAACCATTTCTCGCTTATAATAATTTATTCGTACTTTCTTGTTGACTATTGCAGGTACAGTTACTCAGATGTTTGGGGCTGGTGAGAGTGAATGCTCACTTGTCATGCTAGTCACTTATGCCTGTGCTGCTGTTTCACTTACTCTGTGGTCCACATTTTTCATGTGGCTTGTATTATAGCCCTATATATTCTGGTTGTATTTGTCTCTCCTAATGTCTTCCTTTTACAGTAAACCATATCACAGTCTTTATAGTTCTTCAATTAAGAATAGGATAAAGTGAAGGAAGATTTGGGCAAATAGGAATATATAGTGCTAACACTATTGTATTTTGCTAGCAAAGAACTTCATTAATTCAAGAAGTAAATGGTTATATATATATATATATATATATGTGTGTGTTTATCCAACTTCTAATGGAAAGTTGATTATTGAAGCCAAATTTCCAGGAAGCTCTTTAGTTTCACAATAAATTTACAAAATTTGTTCAGGTTGGATTTTCCTTTTCCAAATTTGACAGACAGAAATTATGGTGAAGACAAATATTGTTTCATGCACATTATGTAATATCCTGAATTCTAAGACTAAAAGTTAGAGAATAAGCCTGAATTCAGTAGTTTGCCAAGCCCAGTTCAGTAAGAGTGTCAAAAATGTCCAAGAGCCATAATGACTTTTAGAAACTAGTTTGGGAACTAAAGTATGAGATTTAGTTCCAAATGGTCAGGGGAAAGTATCCAACCCCTTTATCTAAAGTCAAATAGGATCTAAAGCCTAAATTAGATCCAAAAGTGAGGGAATGGCATCTTGGAAGAAAAAAGGAGGAGGGACAAAAAGAAAGAAAAGAATTAATGGCTTGTAGAGACTGCACCCGGAATAAAGTTTGAATTTCAATGCGGTTTAGTCAAAAGAAAATACCCGATTCCTTTTGAATGTGTCCGAACGACATAAAACCTAACTTAGATCCAAAGGAAAAGGGAAATGGTGGCTAGAAAGAAATAAAAAATAGAACTAAAAGAATTAAGGGCACAAGAATTAAAATTGTCACAGTCAGAAGCAAAAAGGGAAGAAAGAAATTATCAGCTAATTAGTCAACAATTTCCTCTCTTCTTGGAAGAAGAAATTGATTATTAACTAAAAGAGTAAGTGGTGTAACTAAATGACCAATAGAGTTAGTTAGAGTAACTACATGATTACATGCTTTTGGAGAAGTCACAACATTGTGACACTTGACACCATGGAATGAGGTCAAAAGTTCAAACCTCTCATACTCCCTCTCTCCTCTTAAATTCGGTTATGGGCATAGGAAGGGCTGAAGATAAGCTCATTCATCATATTTTTTCTCTCTCTCCAAGCCCCCAAGGACGTCTAAGCTAGGGAAGAAGAAAGAGAAAGAAGCAAAGGTTGAAGGTGAGCTCTTTTCCTTAGATTTTGACCTTGCTAACGACCTCTAATGCTAAAAACTTCTTCCTTAACCTTGTTCCTCTTGATGAGAGCTTTATTTCTATGGTTTTAGTTTTTTAAGAGGAGGTGTTTGTTGTGTTTCAAGAAGAACTAAATGCTAAAAATCAAAGAACAACCTAGAGGAAGTGATAAAGGTGAGCAAGAGAAAACCTTTGATGTACATATTGTGATGATTGATTGAGAACTTTGACTTATGTAATTTTGCCCTATTTTCCTGTAATTAGGGTTTTGAGAGTTCATGATGTTTTGTTGGTATTAATGGTGTCTTGTGGTGTGTATTGGACATAGGAAACTAGTTTGAGACTTGAATGAAAAGTTCGGTAATTTTGGGATTTTGTGTGTAAATTCTACCCAAAACAAGACATTTTAAAGAAGTAGGAATTTGATTATTTTGAAGTTTCCATTGTGTTCTACATGAAAAACTATGTGGGGAGTAGCCCTTATTGTGAATTCTGGACCATTGGAAACATAGGTTGAAAAACTGAAAGTTTGGTCAATGAAAGTTTTGTGCAGGGCAGCTAGTTTGTATGGTGTTTTAAAATAGTAAATGATGTTTAAAAATTCTGAAACTTTTGCAGTTGAATAGAGGATGTGTCAAGCTTTAAATTGATATATAATGTGTGTCATTTGGATGTGTATGTTGGAAGTTATGCATTTCCAAAGTTTAAAGTTGAAATTGGAATCTATTTTGGAACAATATGGGAATTAGTTGAATTCTATATTTTTGTGGATGCATATGGCAGTGGTTAATATTTTTCTTGTATAGAGGACTTAAAAAGCTTTAAGTAAGACTTGGAATCACTCCATTTCGATTTTTAAAGATTTAGTTATGATTTTTAGAAATTCAGTCAAAAAACGGGAATTTTCTTGGCCACCGCTAAAAGGTTCTTGGCCGCAGCCAAAAAGCTTCTGACCATCTCTTGGCCGCGACCAACACCCAATTTCAGCATTTTATATGTTTGAAAGGCAGTGTTTGGTCTAGCTCTCCATAACACTTTTAGGCATTTGTTTAAACTTCTAACAGCTACTTAAATGACTCAATTGATAACCAATATGATGTGATTGGGTATCTAGGGTCATGAGAGGTCAAGGAAGAAGAAATGGAAGGATTTCCAAGAAGCTACATCGGTTGGAGTAAAGATACAAGAGGAGGACTCAAGACAAGAGGTAAGAGACTTACCTTATGTTGGAAGCCCACGCATAGTTAGGGGCAGATTTGCACCTAGGGGCAGATTTGCACCTATTTTAATCTTGGTAGTTACCAAGATATTAGGATTTAGTATCTAATTAGATAGTATTATGAATCTTTTGTTTTTTGATGATTATGATATGTAATCCCTAGATATTAGGATCTATTTTATGTAATCCCTAGATATTAGGATTTATCTTATTAAAACACTGTGTATATATTTCTGATATGCACAGTAAAATAAACATTCATTCGAAGCTGAATTCCTTTCGATAGTTTCATCGCTGCTCGTCTTCATGGTATCAGAGCTTCGGCGAAAGCGATGATGTTCGGATCCGTTAATGAGCAGCAGTAGGGGTCGAGTCCTCTCCCATCTTCGTCTCACTCAGCGTCGATGGCAACTGGAGATTCTTCTGTCACCAGCGCGTCCCGGCTCGCGACCCCCAGCTTTGAAGGATCGTCCGTCACCATCGTCCCGGAGAAACTCACTGGCGACAACTACCGGGAGTGGGCCCAGTCTGTCAGTTTCGCCCTTAAAGGCCGTGGGAGGCTCGGGCATGTCACCGGACGCACACCTGCTCCTTCTTCCTCCGACGAGACAGCTACCGAGAAGTGGCAAGCCGATGACGCCCTGGTCTGTTCCTGGCTTGTCAACTCGATGGGTCCCTCTACTAAGCGTTATTTCATGTTCATGTCTACAGCCCGTGAGATGTGGGATGCCATCCGAGAAGCCTACAGTGATGGAGGTAATTCTGCATATATTTTTGATCTTCAAGCCAAAGTCTGGGATCTTAAGCAAGGAACTCTGTCTTTGGGTGATTATTATCTTGCTAAAAGCACCCTTTGGCAAGAACTCGATCTCATTAGTGAAGACGCTCCCTGTTGCACCTCTCATGCTGCACATCATGCCAAGAAAATAGAAAAGGCACGGCTGTTTGAACTCCTTGCTGGTCTAGATAAGTCATTTAATGACATTCGTGGTAGAATTCTAAGCCAAGTCCCTCTCCCAAGTGTTAAAGAGGCATTTTCAGCACTCAGGAATGAAGAATCCAGAAAGAGGGTCATGCTTAAAGGTGCCTCGGTATCTCCAAACATATGTCCCACTTCTCTTCCAGAACCTTCTGCGCTTGCTGCCCGCTCTACTGAATCTCGTGCTCCCAAGAATCGCCCAACCTGTGATCATTGCAAAAAGGTGGGTCACACCAAAGACACTTGTTGGGATCTTCATGGTAAACCACCCGACTGGAAGCCGAAAAAACATCGGGGCCGCGGCTACATTGCTGAAACATCCAACGAAGATCATTCTAGTCCCTCTCCTTCAACCCCACAAGGTGATAAGTTCGATAAAATTATTGAACTATTATCTACATTGCAACCTTCTTTACGACAACCCACTGCTACGGTAGTCAAACGAGGTAACTTCTTTAAGGCTTTATCTACTATCAAAAGCATAAGCACTGGAAATTGTTGGATTGTCGACTCCGGCGCCTCTGATCATATGTCTGATAATGCCTCTATATTTATGAACTATACTCCCACCACCACACATATGTCGGTCACTATTGCTGATGCGTCTGATTCCGCTGTTGCCGGCTTTGGGAGTGTTCAAGTCTCCCCTACCCTGGTCCTTCATAATGTGTTGCATGTTCCCAAATTAAAATGCAATTTATTATCTGTTCATCAGTTAACCCATGATGCAAGATGCCATGCTGACTTCTTTACCACTCATTGTGTTTTCCAGGATCTACTCACAGGGACGACGATTGGCATTGCGAATGAACATGATGGGCTTTATTACCTGGATGAACGTAGTCTTCGTAGTAGTAGTTTTTGCAAAAATGTGTCTCTCCCTAGGTCTAGTAATTTAGAGTTATGGCACAAGAGATTAGGCCATCCTAACCCTGATTACATGTCAAAACTCTTTCCTTCAATTTGTTCAAATAAAGATTTTTCCCAATTTTTTTGTGATACATGTGAACTTGCCAAACATCATCGGACTCCTTTTTCAGGTACCCCATATCGTGCTTCCCAGCCCTTTACCACCATACATAGTGATGTGTGGGGTCCATCCCGTGTACCTAATCGCACTAACTCTAAATGGTTCATCACGTTCATTGATGACCACACCCGTGTGTGTTGGCTTTTTCTTTTGAAGGAAAAATCAGAGGTTGCCCAAACCTTCATTGATTTCTACAACATGATACACACCCAATTCCAAACGAAAATTCGGGTTCTTCACTCGGATAATGGCACTGAATACTTCACCACATCCCTTTCCACTTTTCTTAAAGAGAATGGGATTCTTCACAAAACTAGCTGCCCATATACCCCCCAACAGAATGGTATTGCCGAGCGAAAAAATCGACATATCCTCAATACCGCACGGGCTCTTATGCTTAGTTCCTTTGTCCCTAAATTCTATTGGGGTGATGCCATCCTTACTGCTGTCTTCCTCATTAATCGCATGCCTAGTAAACCCCTCTCCTTCCAAACCCCGTTACAAGTTCTTCATCAACATTATCATCTCCCTTACCTTGAAAATACCCTTCCACTTAGAGTCTTTGGTTGCACAGCCTTTGTCCATCTTCACCATTCCACCAAACTTGACCCTCAGGCTGTCCGCTGTATCTTCTTAGGCTACTCTGCTTCCCAAAAAGGCTACAAATGCTATGACCCTACTACTAAACGAGTTCTCGTCTCTCGTGATATTACTTTTCATGAAAGCATTCCCTTCTATTCTCAGTCCTCAATTCAGGGGGAGAATTGGAGTGAATTTCACCCTGAGAATAGTCCCATCACACCTAACCTTACATCAGAGTCCACACCTGAACCTCAATTCCAAGATACTACACTACACATTCCCAACCTTATAACATATGAGGAACCTACAACACAAACTGCACCTAGTCCTAGGGGAGACAAGGAAAACAATAGGTGGAAGCAGACTTATACACGAAGGCTACCAAACCCAGGTGATCACCCTCAAGCTCATAACACATGCCCTGAGTCGGAACCTGTGGTAGGTCCGGAAGTTGAACATGATAAAGAAGATGATATGGTTGATGATCTAGATCTGCCAATTGCTGTAAGAAAACAACCTCGAGCTTGTACAAAACACCCTGTAGAGAAATTTGTCTCATACCAAGCTCTCTCATCCAAATATCATGCCTTTATATCTCATCTGGACGCTGTTAGAATACCTAACAACATATATGAAGCACTGGATAGTCCTGAATGGAAACAAGCTGTCTTAGTTGAGATGGAGGCACTAGAGAAGAATGACACTTGGGAATTTGTAGATCTACCCAAAGGAAAGAAAGCAGTTGGCTGCAAGTGGGTATTTACCCCCAAATACAAGGCCGATGGAAGCCTTGACAAGTATAAGGCACGACTTGTAGCAAAAGGCTTCTCTCAAATTTATGGAATGGACTATACCGAAACGTTTGCCCCTGTGGCAAAGTTGAATACAATCAGGATTTTGTTATCATTGGCTTCAAACCTAGATTGGCGCTTACACCAACTTGATGTGAAGAATGCGTTCCTGAATGGAGAACTAAGAGAGGAAGTGTACATGAAACCTCCTCCAGGATTCCCTGGAAAGAAAGCAACTCAGGTATGCAAACTCAAAAAATCACTCTATGGTCTCAAACAATCTCCCCGAGCTTGGTTTGAAAGATTTACACAGGTATTGAAGAAACAAGGATACACGCAAGGGCAAAGTGATCATACCTTATTCTTCAAACATACAAATCATAAGGTGGTTGTTCTAGCAGTATATGTAGACGATATTGTCTTGACCGGAGATGATGAAAAAGCAATTGACCAGATTAAACTAGCTCTAAACCAGGAATTTCAGATCAAGGACCTTGGAGAAATGAGATACTTTCTGGGAATGGAGATAGCCAGATCAAAAACAGGCATCTACATCTCCCAAAGAAAGTATATCCTAGATCTTTTAAAGGAAACTGGTATGTTAGGCTGTAAACCTAGCCTTGTTCCCATCCGAGCTGACAAAATTAGGGATGATAAGGAGCTAGGAAAATCCGTTGATATAGGAAGATATCAGCGTATGGTAGGGAAACTAATATATCTCTCACATACTCGACCTGATATAGCATTTGCAGTCAGTGTGGTAAGCCAGCATTCTCATGATCCAAAGCAGCGCCATTTGAATGAAGTCTACCGAATACTTAGATATTTGAAGGGCTCTCCCGGACGTGGACTCCTGTTTAAAAAATCCACTCAACGAAATATAGAAATGTTCACAGATGCAGACTGGGCAGGTGATCAAGATGATAGAAAGTCAACCTCAGGTTATTGTACTTTCGTATGGGGTAACCTTGTCACTTGGAGAAGTAAGAAGCAAAGTGTAGTAGCAAGAAGTAGTGCAGAAGCAGAATTCCGAGCAATAGCATTAGGAATCTGTGAAGGCATATGGGTGAAGAGAATGCTTGAAGAATTAAAAATGGATGTAAACCCTCCAGTCAAGGTCTACTCTGACAACATGGCAGCTATCAACATTTCACACAACCCAGTACAACATGATAGAACTAAACATGTTGAAATAGATCGGCACTTCATAAGAGAAAAGATCGATAATGGAACTATCCGCCTCAAGTATGTTCCATCTAGAGAGCAGACTGCAGACATACTAACAAAGGGGTTAACAAAGGACAGATTCGAATTTCTTGTTAGCAAGTTGGACATGATCAGTATCTATGATCCAACTTGAGGGGGAGTGTTGGAAGCCCAAGCATAGTTAGGGGCAGATTTGCACCTAGGGGCAGATTTGCACCTATTTTAATCTTGGTAGTTACCAAGATATTAGGATTTAGTATCTAATTAGATAGTATTATGAATCTTTTGTTTTTTGATGATTATGATATGTAATCCCTAGATATTAGGATCTATTTTATGTAATCCCTAGATATTAGGATTTATCTTATTAAAACACTGTGTATATATTTCTGATATGCACAGTAAAATAAACATTCATTCGAAGCTGAATTCCTTTCGATAGTTTCATCGCTGCTCGTCTTCACCTTATTTGCATGTAGTTGATATTTCTGCTTGTGTAATGATGTATGTAATTGCTTTACTTGATTGTGTAGAACATATTTGAATAATGAAGATCTATTTCTGTTTATACTCTGGCCATAATTATGTTGCATGAAACATTGAACATGCAGAAATGTCATTATGGGGCATATATCTAGTTAAAGCTAACATGTCATGCACATAACATCTATCATGCATGCATTATGATAACTGTTTCCTACTGAGATTCTCTCAAATCTCACTCTCCCTCACCAACAATATAGGTAGGTAAGCTCAGAAGAGGAATGCAGGGAGATGTGTAAGAAGAAAAGCGAGGGCAAATTGAAGATTTATATGTGATAATTAGTTATGAGTAATTTATCATTGTAAGAAAATACTTGTATGAACATGATTGGTTGAATAGTCTTCAGGAATATGTAAATGAATGATTTAAGTATGAGCAAAGAATTGAGCAGCGAGTCACTATAATTAAATTAAATGAAGATAAGAATCGATGAATAACAATGAATTTGCAAACCGTTATAAGACGCTTCCGCAAGATTTTGAAATATTTTAATAAACCTACTCAACTACAAGTTCGAGTCCTATTTTGAGATTGGAAATTTAAAACGATTTTACAAAAGTAATTCAGACTTATTATGTACAAGCTCATCCGATGGATTAGAATAAGGTGTTACACATTACATACTAATTGTGGGAAAACTATTGGTAGCATCCTGGCTACGAGCCACTATTAGATTAATAATTAAATGTACAAGATAAATATGCCTATTCTTTTCCTTCTCCCTTTCTGTTCCGCAAAAAATAAAAAATACAACAGTAAATTGTTTTGAGTAGAAATCAATACGATTCAGCCCTTAGTTTTGCAGTAAAGGTACAGTGCTTTCTGAACCCCAAAAGTTCTCAATTCCACAAACAAAAACTTTTGGATATGTATAATTTACATAAAGAATAAGCTGATCAAGCACATGTATCTCTTTATGATTAGCTTAAATACCTTCTGTTCCAGAAAATTTCACTAAGTTCTTAACAATCTACTCCCCCTCCCCCACAGTTGAATCAATCTCTTGTTTTTTTTTTTTTTTTTTGTCCTGCAATGCAAGAACTCTGTGGCAACAGAGTAATGCATTGCAACATTGGATTTCTGTGCTTGAACATGTCACACTTTGATCTCATCACCTTCTCTTTGCCAATTGGAATGCCCTCTTCAAGAATTGATTTGCAGCTCTTTCATTTCTGTGGCACAATACCCTCAGTATAGTGTTTGGGTCTGATCTATTCCACCTTCCTGTTGTCGGAGGCATTGGCAACTTCTGGCCAATACCCATCACTCCAATCCCACTTGTCTCACAGGTTATAATGCTGAAATCTTCAATCAATTGCTCAGTACTTTGACCCATTAAGTCTATGACTCCTTCCACCACCTCTGCCTCTCTCTGCACCACTTCCTCTGCTATTAGTCCTTCCCCACAAGTGCAAAATACCTTCTTCAAGCTCTCAAAATCCTCTTGGATCATCTGGTAATCCGACCGGTTGAACACCCGGGAGCTCCCACCGGCAAGCAGAACCATTAGGAATGACTCAAATGAGGCCTTCATAACTTCCTTCATTGCCAAGGCTTGAGCTCTATCTGTGAGTATCGCAGACATTACTGTGAGATTCTGCTTGAGGGTCCTCAATGCAGGCCGAATTCGAGAGTTGGCAACATCTCCAATGTAGAGACCATCATAGAACACAGAGCTCGAGTCAAGGAAGATCAAACGATAGGCTGCAACTTCTGAGACATATTGGAAGGCTGTTTGGATAGAATTGATCACTACATCAAAGTATGCTGAGCCACTAGTATTTGCCGGCCTCCCTCCTTTGCTTCCTAAGCGATGGCGGCTCGAAGGAACTACTCCTGACTTGAGTGACACTGATCTGTCAAGAACTTGGATGCTTGAAAGCAGATAGTGCAAGGTATTGAGCCGAATATAGAGACGTTGCGTGCCACGGCTCGTTGATGGCCTCGGATGATGACCTTCATTTGTTTCATGAATTTGATGCTCTTCTGATGTCATGCTACAAGGTGCAGCTTTCCTCCAGAGCTTCAGAAACTTGGAGTCTCTGTTGCATCTAGTTAGTGGAGGAAGTGATGGAATATAGCTCTGCTTTGAACCTGAATCACACAAGTTTTGAACCAAAAAAAGAAATGTTTATCTACTTTTACAAGTTTTAAGAGCTTGGAAATGAGTGGTTATCAGTTCTTAGTTTTAGTTCTCACCACATGCTGCAACAAATGAGGTGTAGTTCTGGACAATATTTTCCACTCCTTCTGCAAGATCAATAACCAAATCTTCCGTGATTCCTATCGGGATCTTAAAGAACTCGTCCACTGTTGCCTTTGCCAAGCCTATCAATTCCACAGCTGATAGTGCATGTTGCTCGGATTTGGACTTGGGATTCCATGTCTGCATCAGAAGTAGCCATGAAATTACTCAAATATTTAAGGGTTAAAATGCAAATGTGTCCCAAAAGCTTTTATTGAGGAATAATGTTGTTTGGAAGTTTTTTTATATTCAATGTAGTAATGTTGCTCCCCATACTATTAAAAAACCTAATATTAACTGTTACCCTTCTAAAGTTAAGGGGTGACATCGCTCCATTTTAACACTTTAGAATAACATTAAACAAAAAAAAAAATTTCAGAATAACATTACTTCTCAACAAAAACTTACTAAGCAAATTTGCATCTTAATCCAAAACTTAATACAAGTGCACTGGTTATTAGTCGGTCATAATCCAAGCACTTACTTCAATTTCTTTTGCCCTATGGAAACACTCTTTCCCACCTCCCAGTGATTCATCGATCCATCTTCTCAAGAAGTTGAGAACGACCGAATCAACTTCATACGGAACCATCTCTCTCACAACGGCTCTGCCACCATCGTCACATTCACTAGATTCCTCAACCAACATTTGGACGAGAAGCTTCTCAAGCCTTCCTGCTCTCTGCAACACCTCAACCATTTCAGCGGTGAGTGAGTTAACTCCACCCAGGTACTGCCTCAGCACATGCCCGTAGCAGTTGTGCAGCGTCAGAGCCGCCACAGCCCCCGCCGTCGGCTGCCATTTACTCATCACCGGGCTGAAACTTTCCCTCTCCTTCATTGCCAGTTCTTCAGTCTTCTCCGCTAGTCGAAGCAGAACTTGACTCATCTCCTCCTTTATCTCTGATTCCGCAGCTTTTTCGTTCTCCGCATCTATTATCTGCATCAATTCATATATAAACTGAAGAGAATTGAAGACTGAATTTCTATTACATTGCTTGATAGATTACATACGCATATATACACACATAGGATAGAATAAAATATTGGAATACGCTCCAACACAACACTGTATATCAAGACTAATTCCTGCCTATAATTGCGGAGACTAATTCCTGCCTATAATTGAGGATCTTGACTTTCTGTGCTTCTACACTCCCCCTCAAGTTGGACTGTAGATATCAATCAAGTTCAACTTGCCAATCAGATACTCAAATCTGTCTTTGGGCAATCCTTTAGTGAGGATGTCTGAGGTCTGTTCTTTAGAGGGTATGTACCTTAGATCAATGATACCCTCATCAACTTTTTCCCTTATAAAATGTCTGTCTATCTCGACATGTTTGGTTCTATCATGTTGAACTGGATTATGAGCAATATTGATTGCAGCCATGTTATCACAATAGACTTTGATCGGTAGATTTATGCATTCCTTTACATCTTCAAGAACACGTTTTATCCATATGCCTTCACAAATCCCAAGTGACACAGTTCGGTATTCAGCCTCAGCACTGCTTCTTGCAACTACACTTTGCTTTTTACTTCTCCATGTGACCAAGTTACCCCATATATATGTACAGTATCCAGATGTGGATTTCCTATCATCTTGATCACCTGCCCAATCAGCATCTGTAAACAATTCTATATTTCGTTTATCAGTCTTTTTGAACAGTAAGCCACGTCCCGGAGATCCCTTCAAATAACGAAGGATCCGGTATACTTCATTCAGATGTTTCTGTGTAGGATTATGGGAGTGCTGACTGACCATACTAACGGCAAATGCGATATCAGGTCTGGTATGGGACAAGTATATTAATTTACCTACCATTCGTTGGTAGTTTCCTATGTCCACAGCTTTACCAAGGTCTGCTTCTTCGTTTATTTTATCAACCCGAATAGGTGTGTTACTAGGTCTGCAGCCTGTCATACCTGTTTCCTTCAAGAGATCTAGTATATACTTTCTTTGGGAAATATAGATACCACCTTTTGATCGAGCAACTTCCATCCCCAGAAAGTATTTCATCTCTCCAAGATCTTTGACTTGGAATTCCCGTGTAAGTGCTCCCTTGATCTGATTGATCTCTACCTCATCATCTCCAGTAAGGATTATATCATCAACATATACTGCTAGAACAGCCATCTTGCCTTTATGATGTTTAAAGAACAAGGTATGATCACTCTGCCCCTGAGTATAACCATGTCTCTTCAGAACCCGGGTGAATCTGTCAAACCAAGCACGTGGAGATTGCTTTAGCCCATACAACGACCTCTTTAACTTGCAGACTTGGTTAGCCTTTTTTCCTGGGAACCCTGGAGGTAACTTCATATACACCTCTTCCTTGAGTTCTCCGTTGAGGAAAGCATTTTTCACATCGAGTTGGTGCAGATTCCAATCTAAATTCACTGCAATAGATAAGAGAATTCTGATGGTATTTAACTTGGCTACTGGAGCAAATGTTTCAGTGTAATCTTCCCCATATACTTGCGTGAAGCCTTTTGCAACCAATCTAGCTTTATATTTTTCAAGACTTCCATCTGCTTTATATTTAGGAGTGAATACCCATTTGCACCCAACAGGCTTCTTTCCTTGTGGTAGATCTACCACATCCCATGTCTTGTTATGTTTAAGAGCTTCCATTTCCTCCAAGACAGCTTGTCTCCATTCAGGTATAGCCATAGCTTCATCAATAGTGTCTGGTATCCTGATTTTATCAAGATGAGATACAAATGCATTGTATTTAGATGAAAGGGCCTTATAAGAGACAAATTTCTCAATGGGATATCTAGTGGATGATTTGGGTTGTCTGGGTTGTTTTCGCATTGCAATGGGAAGATTAAGATCAGAACCTTCTGTTTCTCTTAGACCTGCCATTGGTACTGACTCCTGGTGAGTGCTTATAGCTTGTGGCTCATTACCTCTTTTGTGTCGTCGTATGTAGGTATTACCCCACATATTTGTTTCTCCCCCTGGATTTGGCACATTGTCAGAGTTATCAGGATTATCAGGGATATCAAGGTTGTTATCAGGAGTATCAGAGGTATCAAGATTAGGTTCTGTGTGAGAGGTATCAGGATTAGGTTCTGTGTGGGTAGGTATATAAATTGTGATTGTTTGGTCATCCTTTAGCGTTTCTTTTGTCTGAAATTCATCATCTCTCTCCCCCTGAATTGCAGGCAAGGCATAATAGGGTGTATTTTCAAGAAAGGTGACATCACATGTGACAAATAAACGTTTGGAGACCGGATCATAACACCTGTATCCTTTTTGGGAATGAGAATAACCAAGGAAGATACACCGAAGGGCTTTAGGGTCAAGTTTGTTGGTGTGATGAAGGTGAACGTATGATGTGCAACCAAACACCCGGAGTGGTAGAGTGTTTTCGAGGTATGGGAGGTTATAGTATCTGTGGAGGAGTTGAAGTGGCGTTTTGTAGGACAGTGGTCGGCTTGGCATTCGGTTAATGAGAAATGTGGCAGTAAGGACAGCATCATCCCAATGATATTTAGGAACATTACTGCTAAACATAATGGCTCTGGCAGTCTCAAGAATATGACGATTCTTTCGTTCAGCAATACCATTCTGTTGAGGTGTATAGGGACAAGTACTTTTGTGAACAATGCCATTTTCGGTCAAGAAGGTAGACAGGACCTGATTGAAGTATTCAGTCCCGTTATCGGTGTGTAGGATCTGGATTTGGGTTTGAAATTGGGTTTGGATCATATTGTAAAAATTAAGGAATGTTTGATATACCTCTGTTTTATCCTTCAACAAGTAGACCCAACTGACACGTGTATGATCATCGATGAATGTGATGAACCATTTTGTTTTTGATCGGTTTGGAGTGCAGGATGGTCCCCATAAATCACTGTGAATTATGGAAAAAGGTTTTGATGCTTGGTATGGGATTTTTGGAAATGAAGTACGATGATGCTTAGCCTTTTCACATGAATCACAATGAAAATCAGAGGTGATTTTATGAGGAATGAGGGATGGAAACATTTGAGACATGTAATTTAAATTTGGATGACCTAAACGTTTGTGCCATAACTCCAAGTCACCAGTGCTAGAGAGAGACACTTTATTGCAAGATTTACTCCAATGATTATCACTTTCATCAAGGTAATAGAGACCATCAAGTTCTTTTGCACTCCCAATCGTCGTCCCTGTCAGCAAATCTTGAAAAATACAGTGAGTAGCAAAGAAGTTGACTTGACATCGTTTATCATTAGCTAATTTGCTCACAGATAGTAAATTACACTTCAAATTTGGAACATGTAATACGGAGTGAAGAGTGAGTGTAGCTGAGATTTCGATGGAACCAATTCCAGTTACAACAGACTCAGAGTCATCAGCAATTCGCACGGTCACTCCTTTTGTAATAGGAGTATAGGATGAGAAGAGGGCTTTATTGTCAGTCATATGATCCGAGGCACCTGAGTCAACAATCCAACAATTCCCTGTACATAGTTCTTTTATCACAGCTAAGGCTTGAAAGAAATTACCTCTTCTGACTACTATAGCAGTAGGCTTTGTCGTAGTCTGTAATGTGGCTAGCATTTCCATAATTTTGTGCAGTTGGTCACTTTGGGATGATTCCTTGAAAGCTTCAGCTACATAACCTCTATCTTTCCCTTTTCCCGGCTTCCAGCCAATAGGTTTACCATGGAGGTTCCAACAAGTGTTTTTTGTATGCCCTTGTTTCTTACAATAAATACAGAATGAACGACTTTTAGAACCTCTTTGTTCTATGGATCGAACATTAGAGATATCATTAGAACTAGATCGTGACATGGAGGATGAGACATCAGAAACTGTAGACATACTGACCAATCGTTGATGAATAGTATATGATGAATAGTACCGTTGAATAGTACGTGATGAATAGTAATGATGAATAATACGTGATCAACAGTATGGTGAACAGCGAAGAGTCACGGGCAAAATAGCACAATGAACAGTAACGAGTCACGGAATGAATAGTGACTATGAATAGTAACTATGAACAGTACCTGCCTCCCTTTTTTATCTTTTCTTTCTTTGTCTTTTCCTTGAGAATCACTACATCAGAAGACGAGCCTGAGAGTTGAAGATTGCAGCTGAAACTCCTCCTCACTCCCTTCGTTCTCTCTTGCCTGAAGCTCTCTCAGCTCTCAACTCACAGTCGCGGCCCCCCTGAACTCTCAGCTCTGCCTCGGGTCTCCGGCGCTGCTCAGTCTGTTGCCGTGAGATGCTTGAGGATGGATGACAGTGGTGAGGCGGAGGTGGACAGGCGGTAATGGGGTGGTACTTGAATCTGACTCTCCGCTCTCTATCTGATTCTCGCCTAGCTGCTCAGCTCCTCGCCGTTCTCTCAGCTCCCCAACCGCGGTTCTGTTCACAGCGGTGAAGGATGGTGTGGTAGTGGAAGCGAGATGGTGGCTTCTCTTCCTTCTATTCTGATCTGAACTGGTGTGAACAGAACCGGTGTGACGGAAGGAAAGAGCACCGAATTGATTGTAGAATCGGAGTGGGGACGACGATTCTGGTTCTGAACGATTCTGGTTCTGAACAAAACACACGACGCTGGACGACGTGAGTCGGGTGTTGGTCTCTTCGTCGATTCTGAGCTCGCCGGTGAAGTCGGTGGCTGACGAGGACAAAGAGATGAGGAGTTTAGAGAGTGCCGATACAGGTTCTGACAGAAAATGGAGAACACAGAGGGCACACAGACGGTAATTGTCTTAACTATTCTCTCCTACGCTCTGATACCATGAAGAGAATTGAAGACTGAATTTCTATTACATTGCTTGATAGATTACATACGCATATATACACACATAGGATAGAATAAAATATTGGAATACGCTCCAACACAACACTGTATATCAAGACTAATTCCTGCCTATAATTGCGGAGACTAATTCCTGCCTATAATTGAGGATCTTGACTTTCTGTGCTTCTACATAAACCAATCAAAGGATGAAGATGATACAGAATGAAGATATATACATAGAGATGATGAGTTGAACTCGTTTTGTCCTTTTGTAAGGAACAACTCCCAACTTCATACATTCAAGATAATAGTTAAAAAGCAATGTATTTCAATTATATCTCATTTATAAAAAGAGAACACGAGAAATATTTCTCTAATTCTATTTATAAGGCATTTTTATGGTTTTATATATTGATTAGGAAAAACTTTAAATCTCATTAATTATACCATAAAATTCAACTTTTCCAATTTTAGCCCCACTTAATATACATAATACTAAATAAAAACAAAGTCAATATAGTAACAAATTTAGTGTGTGTTTGGTATTGCTTATTGGGGATTAATAAACACTTATTACGTAAGTCGAGATAAAACTCTTCTCACATGCTTACCCCGTATACCATAAATCACGATTTATAAATACTTATTACCCAAAAATAAGCTATCTCAAATGAACACTTAATGAGTTACCTTATAAATAAAACAAAACAAAAAAACCTCTGCCCTATTTACTGAAAAAA
This sequence comes from Inga laurina, assembly GCA_963855925.1. Lineage (NCBI taxonomy): Eukaryota > Viridiplantae > Streptophyta > Magnoliopsida > Fabales > Fabaceae > Inga > Inga laurina. The sequence continues at coordinate 58,034,196 of OY979709.1, forward strand.
TAATGTGTAAAAATTTATTATAAAGAGATAATGAGCAACACATGCTTGATGAGAGAAAAAATGAAAACACCGGTTTACGATTTCAGACAAAGGCCTTGCATAAGGACCACATGAGAGAGAGAATGTTAACAAGAGGGAATGTATAGTTGAAATAAGTAAGCAACGAACCTTGTCAAAAGCATTTTTGAGGGAAGAACGAATGTAATATTCAATCCGATCGCCGGAGGAATCGACGATGGAAATGTTAGGGCCTTCACCTTCAGAGATGGTGACGTCTTCACCGAGAATCTTGGAAGCCAACAAAACCAGAGGAAGAAGGTTCTCGATCTGCCCAACCGTCCCTCTGACGTAATAGTCATGGTAATTCACCAGCTTCTTCTCCGCCCACATCAGCATCGATCCCAACACCGACGTCAATATCTTCACAAACATCGCCTCCTTCTCCTTCCTGGCGTCCGCCGCCACCTCAACCAACATCGCGTAAGCCGCACTCAGAAGATCCGACTCCACCTGACCCGTTTCCACGTACTGCAGAAACAAGGCCCACGTGAAACACACGTTGTGAATGGGTCTGGAAATCCCAAGCGTGGACCACGTTTTCTTCATGAGCTCGAGAAGCTCGTCCACTTCGTCAAGGACTTGGGTTTCGTCGCGGATGTCGAAGATGGCCTGAAGGAGGGAGGTGTAGAGGCACATGTTGACGGGGTAGCCGTCGACCCAGTGGCAGACGTCGGTGGGGGTGCCGTTGGCGCTGCGCCAGGACAGGGAGACGACGGAGTTGCAGAGGGTTCGCATGGTGTCTGAGTTTTTACCGGTGTCGAGGGGCTTTTGATTGCCAGATTTTATGATGTCCCTGAGGCGCACTGCGAATGTGTTGTTCTTCTCGAGAGGAATGGAAGGGTGAAGAAGAAGACCAGCTTCTAAGACCTTCAGTTGTCTCTTCTGCCACATGTGGTACTCGTTCGAGTCGTTGAACTCTGATGGCTTCAGCTGCCTCAACAGTTCCAGTGGTAGGATTATCGTCTCTGCTCTCCTTCCCATCTGCCATATATCACATGCCACGTTAAATAACGACGTCGTTTAGGCGTGTCTTTTCTTTTTCCTTCGTTTTTTTCTTTTTTGGTTGGGTAAAATTCAGTCAGCACCATGTTAGCAATTTTATTTCGGTGCACCATCAAAGAATTCTGGAATTACATTATACCCTCATGCCAAAATAAAATTAAGTTTCGTTCATAAAAAATCATTGATACCCTTGCTTTTTTTTTTATTTAAGGGCCTTCAGAAGAATTAAGGGAACTAACAAAAATATTTTTCCCATTCACATAATAAATAAAGGGATTCATAAACAAGAGCATTTAAAAAATAAAGCAAAGTCATTATGTTTGTTTAAAATGATAATTAAAGTTTTTAAAAGTAGTTTTTCAATAGATCCCAAACAAATATATTATCTTTTTACCCACAAAACCTAATTTGATTTTAGGGTAATTGGTGTAATGACACTTTAGAATTCTGGTTGATTGAAATAAAATTGCAATAGAGAGGGCTAACTGAAATTCTATGCTGGTTATGTTTTATCATGTTATAGGGAAATGTGTTTCTTGATTCGTACGTTATAAATTGTTTATATACGTACTTGGCCGACTAGGGTCCTCATGAGGGTCTTCCTTAGGCGGTTATCGCTTTGCTCTGTGACCCGCATCTGCTGTCTCATGATCTCCGCCGAAGTCATTGGCCTCCTCGGTCTCAATGAAGGCGCCGAGTACGATAAAGGGCTACCTCCGCCCTGCCCCAACGGCGAAGACGGCGTCGACGACACTCCACTGCTCCCTCCCGCCACCATCCTCCTCGACGGTGACCTCTTCAACATCTTCAACCCGAGGGCCCTCTTCACCCGGCTGGTCGGGTGACTCACCACCTGGTTCGGCTTCGACCCGCCGCCACCGTCCCCATTCTCGTGGTTAGAATGAAAGGTGAGAGCGTTCCGTCCTCCTCCGAAGCCCGGCGACGATCGACACGCGGTGAAAAAGATCTCATAGGCGGTTTCCCTGACGTCATCTTGGTCGAGGCCATCGAGGTTGCCGAAGGGGCAGACGATGTCGTTTTCCTTGTCGGGGAACTCGAGCCGACGAGGGTGGGGACGCACGTGATCTAAACGGGAAGAGACGATGGAGGAAGGATAAGATTCGCGGCGGGCATGCTGACCCATGGGAGCAGAGAAGGGACGGGTCAGAAACCCACGACGGAAGAGGGTGGCGGCAAAACAGATGGGCGTTAAAGTTCCGGCAGGAGAGGGAAGAAGAGCATTTCAACTTAAAAAAAGAAAAGGGCAAGAGGAAGATAATGGAGAAAGGGGAGGGCGTGTAATGATCGTTATGTTCGTTAGATGACAGCAATTTCGTGAGACAGAGATGGGTGATGATGGATTTGCCATCGTTGTATGAGCGAAGAAAACGATGCCAGCAATCCAAATTAGATTCACAAATTGTCTTTTTTTTTTACATTATTTTAATAATATCTATTCATTTTCTAATTAACTCATTTAAATATTTACATTACAGTGGTGACTTTTTTTTTTCTTTTTGCCAGAACGTTATAGTGATGATTTGAAGCTTATCTAAAAATATATTAGAGAAAACTTTGACTGAACACGTTGATGTCGGATGACGGAGTTTCTTATTTTTAGAATGTGGTTTAAATATCTGCCTGGAATGCATGTGACATGGATCGACCAAAATTTTGTTGTTGCATGCTGTTCCCATTTTCAACTATCATAACAAAATTTCCACATGTTTAAGTCTTTTTTTGTTTTGACCATTCACACATGTTAGGTCCCAACTCGTACCTCAGGCAACACTTGTACATATTTCCTTGTGTTTATTTGCTCGTGTCCTTCCCATGACTGTAGTGTTCTTTTATTACAAGGTAGATTTCATTAGACAAATTCGAAAGAGGCTATAGAGAAAATCATGGAGAAACCTCAGGTGAGTAAATTAATCATTAATAAGTATTATGAGTAACAAAATACGCATGATGACACATTAATATCATAGATTGACATGAAAAGGAAAGGAATTAATCGGTGATTAAATTTCTTAAACGAGAGTTAGTTGCTTCTAATTAGATGAATATTGTAGATCATTACATTCGGAAAACAATAAAGGGCCCTAAGACAAACAAAGCCAGCTTGAGTCGAATGGGCTCACGTGTAATAACGGGCTACTCCTGTGTCCGAATCGCAAGGCTTAAAGTTACAACTGTAGGGCTTAGTTTAATGAGATGAAACGGTAATTGCAACAATTACTCTCCCGATCTTAAATATAAGATAAAGTTAATTCTTTTAAAAAAATTTAAAAAAATTAATTAAATTAATTTAAAGTATTTATATTTATATTTTTTTCTTTAAATAAATTATTTTGACTAATAAACTGATATATAATCTAAGGATATATAACATATGATGTGATTAAGTAACTTATTTAGATTTCTTAATCTCTAAAAAAAAATCAAATTTTTCTTATATTTAGGACCGGAGGGAGTACCTTTTAACAAAAAAAAAAACCATAATAATATAGCTCATCAATGACTTTGTAGTCTAATGAAATGAAAACTTTTATTTAAGTGAGAAGTTGCCAATTCAATCATACTTGTAAACCCAAGTTGTAATTAGTAAGTGTTTGGTTTAACTTATTAAGGGGCAAATTTACATCTTTACAAAACTAACGTAGATGACATGTGAATTGTTAGCTTAGTATATTTGGTCAACTAATTGTCAAAATTAATTAAAATAATGGTCAGGATAACATGGCTCCCTTTTTAACACTTCCGGAGCAAAATTGCCCCTCGATGACAACTTCTGTGACAAAATTACCCCTTAACCCAAAATAAAAAGATCAGGAACTGAGTTTTAAACAAGTTAAAAATTCAAAAATGAGTTATACTGAGTCATAATTAAGGGATTTAGTCATAAGTGAGTCAAAATTTCAAGATTAAGAGATTATTTTTTTCTTGAATAGTTACTTTTTTAAAAAATTAAATACCTAATCAATGACCTTGTAAGCCGGTACAGAAACTTCTCTATAAGTGGGAAGTGACGAATTTGATCTTACGTATAACTCCATCATTATTAGTACGTATTTGATTTAGTTTATTTTAAATAATTTTAAGTTAGTACGTATTTGCAGTGGACTCAAGGGAAGTGAGTGCCTAATGGATGTGAGTTCCTCTCTAGATAAGGAATCGCTTGTTTAATTCTGCTTGTAGCTTTATGTCATTCTTTTGAGTAAGAAAAAAGAAAGAAAAAAAAAAGAGTGGGTGGGGGGTGCATGAGGCTATTGTTGGGTAAAGGGAACCCACGTGGCAACACTAACACCCAGCATGTGTCAAGTCCCTCTTCCACTTCCATTATCTCATCAGCCCTCACGGCGTGGGCCCATACCCACAACACAAAGCTTATTTCCTTCTCTTTTTGTTTTTTTTTAGAATAATTAGCCCATTTATTAAAGTTGATCTTATATTAAAGACCACATGGAGTATCATATGTGTGGGAAGTGACAATATTAAGTGAAATTTTGGATCAGGCTTTGTCAATTCTCATTCAACCTTATTCCAGGACAATTATGTTAATCATTTGGTCAAAGTTCTATCTGACCATAGGCCAATGCAAATACACCTGGGCGTTTCCCGAACCAATTCAGCTGAGAGGCCTTTCAAATTTCTAGCACTATGGCTTAGCCATCTTGATTTTCCACGATTAATGACAGAAACATAGGATACCAATTCTGATCTTCTACACATTATTGAATCCTTCACTTCTGCTGCCCAACGTTGGAACTTTGAGGTGTTCGACAGTATTAGCAAAAGAAAGCGGCGAATATTGGCAAGGCTTGGAGAGGTATAGCGTAAATTTGAAGATTACCCTTTTTCTGATCATTTTGCCCAATTGGATCAATCTTTGAGAGTTGAGTATGAAGAAATTTGTCTCTAGGAGGAGTTGTTATGTTACAAAAATCGTCCTCTGACTAGATATTTCTAGGGGATCAAAACACTTCTTTTTTCCACACCAAGGCTCTGCTTCGCAAAAAACAAAATCGTATCTTGTAACTAAAAAATGGGCAAGGGGAGTGGATTGACCAAGAGCAAGATTTGAAGAAAATGGCGCAGGAATACTTTAGCAATCTATACACGCCAGGCAACTCTGTTTTCATATGGTTAATCACTACAAGCATGTTTCCCTCTTTATCCCATGATGAATCTGGTAAATTTGGACAAAAAAGTAGAGCTTGAAGAAATCAAAAGGGCACTATCTGAAATGAAGCCTCTCAAGTCACCGGGAATTAATAACTTGCATGCTTTGTTTTATCAAAGTCAGTGGCATATTGTAACTCCTAACTTCCTCTCCTTTGTACAAGAGTCTTGGGATAAACAGCAACTAATCCTCACTTCAACAAAACGTTTATTGCTCTAATTCCCAAGGTCAGTAAACCCAGTTGCCTTAATGAATTTCGCCCTATAAGTCTATGTAGTGTGGTGTACAAAACCCTTACAAAAATTCTAGCGAATAGAATTAAGTCCATCCTCCCCAAGCTAATTGGTTCATATCAAACAAGCTTCATTGAGGGTCGAAACATTGTTGATAATATTATTATTTCTCAAAAGGTGATTCATTCTATGAGGAATAAGCAAGGTAAAGGGGGATAGATGACAATAAAAGTTGATCTAGAAAAGGCGTTTGACCAACTCAAATGGGAATTTATAGCATATGCATTGAAAATTGCTTGCTTCCCTAAACACCTCACTAATCTAATTATGTCTTGCATCACTACCTCATCAATGCAAGTGTTATGGAATGGCAACCCCTTTGAGGTCTTTTATCCTAATCATGGTGTACGACAAGGTGACCTGCTATATCCTTACATTTGTGTACTATGCATGGAATGCCTTTCACAATTGATAATTGATGTAGTTGATAAGAAAATCTAGAAGCCAATCAAATTGGGAGGAGGGGTCTTCCCCTTTCGCACTTATTTTTTGCGGACGATCTTATCCTTTTCGGACAAGCGTCACTGGAACAGGTAGCAATCATACAGCAGTTTCTATTTGAGTTTTGTCAATCTCCGTGGCATAAAATCAATCAAGCAAAAATGAAGATCTACTTCTCTAAAAATGTCCACTAGTAACTCAGGAAATCAATCTGTGACACCATGGGTTATAAACAAACTCCAGCTTTTGAGAAATATCTAGGAGTATCTCTTATCACTGGCCGTGTCTCACTTAACATATACAAGCATATCCTCAATAGAGTTCAAAGTAAACTTGCATCATGGAAAGGCATATCCCTTTTGCTTGCAAGACGAATAACTCTTGCCAAATCAGTGCTCTCCACTATTCTCATTCAACCTTTAATTGACATAACTTCCTTTACAATTAATCCCTCATTATTCAAACTTCCCCTATACTTACATGAACAGTACAATTAGATTTGTATATGCATTCTGCTCTCGTATTTGACTTATCTAAACTTTCCGCTAGATTTGTATTTACATCATGCATTCAACATTAAATATGGTTGGATGTAGTCTTTACGTGAGCGATGATCTCACATAACAGTTGGGATATTTTGTAATCTAAGAGAAGGAAATTATCAAGTTACGTTGGCCTTATGTAATTTTTAAAAAAAAACATTAAATATGGTTTATGCAACTACTCATATTTGCCTCCTTTTAATATATGTACTGGTACCTGCTAATTTTTTGGATTAGGATTCTCTCCTTTATCTTTCCCATTTCCTTTCATCTTTTACTCCAAAACTACGTAATTTTGAGGTTAAAACAAGCTAGGGAAACCTTTTCAAAAAAATCATCAATCACTGTGAAATATTTTTTCAGTAACATTCAGTATCTCAAATTAATTTTTAGTATCACTCAAAACCCTAAAAAATGTTTTTGTGGCACCTAGTATGTAGCACCCATCACCTAGAAATATTTTATTAATAGCACCCAATACCCTGAGAACTAAAAAAATGCACTAACAATATTTTAGGATTTGTAATTATATCAAAGTCTCCAGCTAAAACGTAATACCCCGCTCACTCTTTTGTGAATGTAGTTGGAACAATGCCAACCTATTTATTTTTTTTTAGTAGCACTGGAATCCAAAAAGTATATAATTTTTGGGAGAAAAATTATATAATGCATGTGTGCATTATATGGAGTTTTAAAACTTCTCTCTCAGCATTCTTAATATACTGAGAGATTTTGAGCAAGCTAAGAGAGTGTGATTCTCTATAACTAATCATATATATTATACTATGTTCTTTTTCTGGTAATTTGCAGGAATGACTTAAATAGAACTTACAGTGTTCCCAGGAACAAGAGGATGGCTAGATGGTCATGGCAAAGAGTGTGTAGTACTATATGTTGGCTTCTATGAAAGAACTGATGCAGTCAAGCGTTTGAAGGAACAACTGACAACCCAAAGGAGATGGTACACAGATGCATATATCATCTCTCGGAAGGAGTAGAGAGTGGACGTTTTCGTCATCAAATATTCCAAGTTTCAGAGAGAGGGGTAGTTCACTGGCAACCCCCAGACCCAGGCTTTATTTGCATAGACGTGGATGGATCCATGATTAGTGGAGGACATGCTGCCTGCGGAGGTATTATCCGAGATCACCAAGGTAACTGGATACGTGGATTTCAACAGAAGTTATGACATACTTTCCCAACTGCTGCGGAAATCCATGCAATCTACAGAGGACTTCTTTTATGTAAACAGATGGGTTTTACCAATATCATGTTGTTCATTGATTCTCTACAAGCTATCCATTTACTATTAGTAAGTTATGGGATCAAACACCCACTATACGATGTCATTTTGGATACCAGATCTCTTATTTATCTGGATTAGGATTTAGAGATCTCCCATAACTACAAGGAAAGTATTCATTATGCTGATTACCTAGCAGGGAAGACTTATATGAGCAATCAAGAATACGTGGAAATAAGGATATCCCCTATGAAATGCAATCACCTTTTTGCTCTGGAGCTTGATGTGTCGCCACAAGATCAATCTGTATTGCCTAATTTATAGGTTTTTGTAATTTTTTAAGCTTTGCTTGCCTTTGTATCACAAAAAAAAACCTCTCTCTCTCTCTCTCTCTCTCTCTCATCCCAATTAATTTAGCTCACGCTTCTGTTTTCACATTTCACGTGATTAGCCCCTCTTTATTACTGAAGAAGGAATTGTTTATATATATAACGGTTAATTCATGTTTGATGATCTTTCTTTCTCAAGATATACAATATCTAATTTCATAACCGTTAATTCATATATTATTTGTTATCTCATATATATAAATAAATATATATATATATATATATATATATATATATATATAATATTTAAAGCTTATTTGATTTTGTTTTTAAAAATAAAAAGATTTAAATCTTGCTTGTTTTTGTTTTTTAATTTTTTTTTGAAACAAGCACCTATTCATTATTGACACCATATTAGGTGACGACCATCATCGGCAACAACTGCCATTACATCACTTCAAAAATAGTTTTTTTAAAACAATTATCCTAAATAGATTTTTAAAAACAATTTTATAAAATTGATTTAAAAAAACAGAAAACAAAAGCATACAGACCCTTCCCTTAGGACATATTTGGTACATTGGAATTGATTTTGATGGAAATGGATATAGAAATGGGGTTTAAAAGTTTGTTTGGTATAGATATGGAATTTGGCATAATTTTTACTTCAAAATACAAAAACTCCAAATTCATCATCTTTTCCTTGAGACTTCCTCAGCAATGCAGCAACCATCGCACATCATGGCACCACCCATCAAAAAAATCTCAGTACAGTATGTTTTTGAATCTCAAGGGCACAAGAAAAATTTAAAAGTCAGCAACATCCATACAAAAATGATGCTAATCCTTTTCTCAATCTCAATCGCATAAGAACAGGTGATAAACCCAGATCTAGATACAAAAAGTTAGCAACGTCTTCTTCTTCACCACCCTCTCATCGAACCAGTCACTCAATCGGAAAAACACGAGTCAGTCATCGGAGGGAAGAATACCAAAAACCCAATCTCCACCATTATCGGACCAATAACCATGTCTTCACCACTATCTCAGATTCTAATTTATAGTTCCAGAAATCAAATCCAACAATTAACATAAAAATCAAATCAAAAAAATAAAAGGCAAAAGGGATTATTTCTTTTCTTTGGTTGAAGAAGATCAAATAGGAAAACTGGGAAGAAGATATGGAGTTCACAGTCTAGAGAAGTCGATCTGGATCTACAGAGATGACTACGAGGAGCACCGTGCGCTGCCGCTGTCATGGAACATGAGGGTGTGGTGTTGGAGTTGAGTGAAAGATCATCGTTCTTGCTGCTCCCTTACCGTCTTCACTCTTGTCGTCATGTGTTACCCGCAGTTGTCATCGCCGTCATCGATGAAAGAGTAGAGGTGCTAGTGAGGGAGGAGAGGTCGTCATTATCGCTGGCGTGAGGAGATGGAAGCAAAGATGAGGGGTAATTGATGGAATTCTAGAGGTGGAATTACAAATCCTAACTTTTTACATGGAATTCATTTTGGTGGAATTGGCATTTTTGGCTTCCACATGGAATTGGAATTGAGAGTCAATTCCATTGTACCAAACAAACCCAGACATAGAATTGAGCCCTAATTCCATTTCCAACTCCTCCAAGTTCAGTGTACCAAACAGGCCCGTAGTTACGCTTATGAAGTTAAATATTGATTCTTTTGGTTTTTTGAGTGAAGCTCGGACTTAGTTTTGGTCCTTTTGGATGTCACGTGGTGAAGAGCATCTTGAGCATTGGGGTTTGGGAATCTCCGGTGGGCTGAGGCCTGTACTTTAATTAAATAAATATAATACTAATTCTTATTAATATATATTTATATATCGAACCAATTAAAGTTTCGAAACCATGCCAGCGCAGTGTGGCACACTTGGTATTGTATGAGGCCTATGTGCCTCTTCATCCGAGATCGATCCCCCGTTCATACCCAGTGGATGCTAATCCCAAAAAAGAAGGGAGAATTACACTAAGGTCCCATGGAAGAAGAGAAATGAAAAAATAGTCCCAATAGATTGCAAAATGAAAAAATAGTCACATGGAGTTGTTAATACAGGCTCCTGGAGTTGTTAATGGGATCATTTTTTTTTCAATCCACAGGGACCATTTCTTTATTTTTTTTTCTTCCTTGGGACCTCATTGTAATTCTCCCAAAAAAAAAAGGTCCACAAGCCCTACACCCTTAAAGTCTCTAAGTCACATGTCAAGCCCTTTATGGTCGCATAATGGGGATATATGCCCCACAAATGCACAAAATTACCATAGCAGAAGTAATTATTAGATGCTTCCAAAACATCATATCATTTGTGATATCAATAATAATACATCAATCGAGTAGAGTGAGAATTCTCTCTTTGATGCTTCGAATTCTCCTTTCTCTCTCTGTCGGTAAGCTTTTCCTCTCCCTCTCCAGATCCTTCTTAAGGCGGTGAGAGCCTCCTTCCTCGCCTTTGTGCAAGTTATGACGTCTCCCTCCCAAAGGTCTCCGTCGGTAGAGGGAATGTCTGTCTTTTCTTATTGGTTTTGTGGTGTTGGGTTTTAATGGTGGTATCCTTTGTTTTTCGGGTAATAAACAGATATGTGGAATCTGATTATGACACCTCTTGGTTAGATGGTAGCTTGAAATTTGATAGATCATATCTCAATTTGGTGGCTCGGATTTGTGTTTTTGGGGAAATGATTTTGTCAATGGTCGCTGCTGCTATATGCTCTGCCCCTAAGAGGACTGTTGTTAGGTTTGCTTGATGGTGGCGAATCCAGGGCGCTAATATTGGCCATATGCATCACCAAGAGGCGTTGTTCTGTGGGTGGTTGATGGTGAGTTCTCTTCTTGCTCTGGTGCCGAATTTTTGCCGGGTGTCTGTGGGTGTTCTAATTGAATGGGTTTTCTCATACTATTCAAAAATCATTATTGATGGTTTCTTTGCCTATAAGAGCGGTGGATCCTTTGGGATTGGTTCCTTCAAATCACCACCTCTTACTATGGCGTCATTACCGGTGACAACGATTACCGTTCTACAAATTCCAGTGAAGAGACGGCACACTTTTCGGGTGATCTTGTCGGTGACTGCCCCAATTAGTTTGGCTATATGAAGGTTAATGTTGTTGTTGTTGTTGTGGTTAAAGTTTATATTTTGGGTATTTAGTTTGTGGGCATTTTTTATTCTCTTATTGTATTTTGTACTTCCTTATCCTAATAGTAATGAAAATATCATTATATCTGATATATATATATATATATATCAACACATTTTTTCACATTTTTATATGAAGACAATTTTGATTGGAGATATATATATATATATATATATATGCTTTCCGCTATATTTGTATTTACATTATGCATTCAACATTAAATATGGTGAAACTGCTCATTTTTGCCTCCTTCTAATATATGCATCGGTACTAATTTTTGGGACCATTGTTCTCTCCTTTACCCTTTCCATTCATTCTCATCCTTTGCTCCAAAACTACGTAGTTTTGGGGTAAGACAAGTTAAAGAAACCATCCTTTAAAAAAAAAAAAAAAAAAGTCGTCAAAGAATATGTTTTCAGCAAGGTATTAAAACTCGGACCGGATATTGAACCGGTCGGGGTATTAGGTTAAGGGTTAGTGGGTCAGATCGGGGTCAAACTGGTGAGAAATTGAAAATTTTAGACTTATTAGTATGCAATTTTAAAGAAAAAATTAAAAAAATTGATTTTTTTAAAAAAATAAAATACCCAGACCGGACCTGCCAGTCCGGTTCAGATTTGGGAACACTGGTTTCAGTAGAATTCAGCATCCAAAATTAATTTTTAGTACATTCATCACCTTAAATATTTTTTTGGTGGAACCTAATATCTAGCATCCATCTATTCTAAAATATTTTTAGTGCACTTTTTTAGCACTCAATATACCCAATGCTACTAAAAAATATTTTTGAGTGCTAAACACCAAACACCACAAAAAAAAAAACATATTTTAAGGAAAAGGATGGGAGTTAGTCCTAGTGTGCGTTTGGAATGGCTTATTTTTGTCCAAAACGTGCTTATAATTCGTAATTCACGGTATACGAGGTAAGTATGTGAGAGGAGTTTTTTCTCGACTTGCGTAATACGGGCTTATTTTTTAAGCTACCGCTTAAGGACTTGTTTGGAATAGCTTATTTTTGGGCAATAAGTGCTTATAAATCGTGATTCACGGTATACGAGGTAAGTATGTGAGAGAAATTTTATCTCGACTTGCGTAATAAGGACTTATTGTTCAAAAATAAGCTCAACCAAACACACACTAAACAAACAAGCCCCTAATCGTTCACGCACGCTTCCACTCACATGTATGGTACAGCTGAAAAATCAAAAATGTCAATCAAATTTTGGTCCCGCCAAAATATCTTCTTTTTTTTTGTAACACGGCAAGCATTTCGCTTGTAATTGACACCTAAAAAAATCATTGTCAGGGTACGACAGAGGTCCCATCTCAGCATCTCTCTATCAAGTCTTGGTTCCTCTGATGATTCTGATCCCAGCACCACGTCCCACCAAAATCTTAAATATCAATTATGTGTACCGTCAATTAGCTTCGTTTATTGTTCTTGATTTGGCTTCCTCCAACGTCTGCATTATATTTATATTATGTGCTCTAGGCTTTCCAGAACGCACGTGACATTTAAACCTCAGCCTATTGGGGGAAAAACCATGCCTTTAATTGAGTGGATATCTGTCTTCCACGTCTCCATTTATGTCCTTTCCAACATATCTGTCTTCCACGTCTCCATTTATGTCCTTTCCAACACTTTCCTTGTCTGTCATACTCTAATCACACACACACAAGCATATCACACACTACAACCTCAGATCCTGCAGCCAAAAAATGAAGAGAGTGGGAGTGGTGGGAGGAGGCATTAGTGGTCTGGTTTGTGCACATGAATTGGCAAAAGCAGGTCTCCAAGTTGTTGTGCATGAGAAAGAAGATTACTTAGGAGGCCATTCCAAGACTGTCCATGCCGAAGGCTTCGATCTTGACCTCGGCTTCATGGTCTTCAATCGGGTAATTCATTTCCTTCTTCTTCTTCTTCTTCTCTTGCTTCTGCATTAACCAAAACTCCAGCATTTTAATTTGTTCACACACATATATGCTCCTCCTTGCTTCTCAACTCAACTGAATCTGAAATGGTTAATTTTGAGAGGTTTTACTAAGAACATTATCTATAACTCACTCACCTTATCCTGTATTGCCCCCTGTTTGATTTGCTGATCCAGTCTCTTTTTACTTTGCAACTTCAAAGTTCAAACATCAACATCGTTTCTTTTTCCCATACAAACTTGTATGATATGCTTGATTCATATATTTTACCCTGTAAAAATAATTTCAGAGTTTGAATTATTTGCTTGCATGTCTTTGACATTTGTCAGAAACTATAAAGGGAAAGAAGGAAAACGACGTGTTATAACAGTTTCAATCAAAGAATTAAAGGCACAATAATGATGGAGATATATAGAGAAAATGAAATAAAACCTGGATAAATTTTTGATGATTGGACCCCAATTTCAATTTGAGTGTTAATCTCTTGTTCTCTGCTTTTCCTGTATGGTTCTTCTAGTCCGGAATTTAATTTTCTGCATAGCTACTTTGATTCCCGCTTAGGGGGCAATGACAAAGAAATTGGTTCATTTTGGGTTAATTGGGAGAGAGGTGTTTACATTGATCTCCTTTTCAGTTTACTCTCCATTGAGTATAGATCAATTCTTAAACGTTGAGATCTACCAATATCATTATAATAAAAATCTATTATGATAAATCTCAATCATTGAAAGTTGACCTAATGATACATACACTCAATAAAAAAATAGGGTTAAGGTATAAAAATACCCATGAACTTTTTTCATAAATGCATCCAACACCATAAACTTTTTTTAGGTGCAAAAAATACCTATGAACTTCTCAAAATGGGGCAAAAATGTCAACCGTTATTTAGTACAAACGTCCATTTTGTGGGACTCATAATATTATTTTTTAATGTGCAAAAATACCCATAACTTTTTTTAAAAAGTGCACCCAATACCATAAAATTTTTTCTGGGTGCAAAAATGTTCATGAACTTTCCAAAAGTTTATGGTGTTGGGTGCATTTTTCAGAAAAGTTCATGGGTATTTTTGCACCTAAATAATTAATATTGTAGGTTCTACAAAACGGACGTTTTTACCAATTAACGGTTTGATATTTTTACCCCATTTTGAGAAGTTCATAGGTATTTTTATACCTAAAAAAAATAATATGGTGTTGGATACACTTTTAAGAAAAGTTCATGGGTATTTTTGCATCTTAACCCTAAAAAATAAATGGAGAAAAAAAATTAATGGGCACATGCTTCTCCCCATTTTTAACAGAATCATTGATCAACATAATTGAGTATCAACTAGACTAGTGTGTGTCAGCAAATTGTGAATATTTTTTTTCCAAGGAATAAAAAAGAATGAAGCTAAGTGTGTGTTTGGATGCAATTAAAAAAATTGCTTTTGAAGCCAAACCATGGTTTGGAAAATATTCATCCAAACACTCACAATTTTTGAATAATCCATTTTCCATGTCAAACCATGGTTTGGGAGGCCCAAACCTTGGTTTGGGAACAATCCATTTTTTCTTACTTTTTCAACTTTGTGGGTCCCACCCTCTCATTCTCATTGGTTCTTTTTATGTTTGTGGACCCCACAGCACACACTCTCTCTCATCTTTTTTATTTTTTTGAATTTCAACGTTTTTTCTCTTTTTTTTTTAGAATTTTAAAATTTTAATACTCCCTCTTATCCTATTTAAGACTTATTTATCTAATTTAATTATATTAAAAAAAATTAGTTAAATTAATTAACATTACATATAGACAAAATTATTTCATTTTTGGTATTAATTATGAAATTTAATGTTAAATAATGGGTTAAGATGTATCATTTTTAATACCGTTAGATGTTTTCTTCTCTTATAATTTAACTCCGTTAGGTCAAATTTAACGGTTTTGTTAAATTTACATCCTTGTTAATTGTTCATTGTTATTTTCCATCTTCCAAAATTTATTTGTACCAGACGTTCTTCAGGAAAAACTTGGCTGTTAAATTTGATATTAATCCTTAAATAATACATAAAATATAATCTTATTCTTTATATGTAATTATCACAAAAGTTAATGTCTTTTTATGTAATTTGACCATGAAAAAAGCTATTCTGATCAAAACATCCAAACACTCTCATTTTATCAAAATCACTTTTTTCTCATAATCTATTCTTCTTATAATCTATTCTCCAAAAGCTATTCTCCATTTTTTCTCCAGAAGCTATTAAAAAAAGCTAATCCAAACACACTCTAAAACGAGTTCACAATATTAATATCTGGGGATTAAGATAAAAGGTAAGCATTAGTTGCGTGTAGAGCCAGGTGGATATATGGTTGTATACATGTATGATTGGTTTGGAGTGTTTAATGTATGGATTTAATAATGAATGAGTTAAGGATTTGGAAGGAGTATGAATATAACGATTCCTTTGACATTATATATATATATATATATATTGCCAATTCCTTTGACATTATATTAATCATTACATCAAGGAATCATTATATTCGTAAATACCGTAACTCTTTTCCCCTGTCTCTATATTATCTTATTAAAAAAAAGGAGGGAAATCATGCAATTGTTTAGGCTAGGCATACTGGAGCTGATTTTTAATACGGTTATCTTGTGGAAAAAACTAAGAAAAAGTCCCCCATTAAAAACTTTATTGATGATAAGGATATGATAAATTTCTATATTCATTACGTAATGACAGTCAACAAAATTTTTCACACATGATACCGTTACTCTGATTTTAAGGCATTATTATCAATAAAATTTTTAATGGAGGAATTTTCTCCAATTTCCCTTTCACTGGTTGTGATTGATGATTTTATATGAATCAAGAAAGCAGGGGCGAAATAAAAAAAAAAAAAAATTGATGATTTATATAAATCAAATACTACTACTATGAGATAAATATGTTACCTGTATATATATATATATGTATTTCAGGAAGGGATTTGTCGGGGAGGAAAACAAAAGTAGGGATTTAAAACTCGAGAGTAAATTTATAAATATAAAGTATTTTAATATAAAATATGCAATGCATTTAAAATATTTCTAATGAAATTATAATATTTTGAGTGAAAGTGAAGTTTTTTAAAATAGAGGTGGAATCTGCGTGATAGAGAGAAGATTAGTGTATTTTATTGTTATAAGTAATTCAAACTTAAATGTGTATTTTATTGTGTGACGTGGCCGGATCTGGATCACACAGCTAATGGATCCCCCTCCTATCTCTAATTACCCAGACGTCATCAAATTGTACGTAATACTTAATATTACAATGATAATAGTTAGTACTTAATATGCACTATATTATAGTATTTTTTTTAATAACACTTAATATTTTAAAATACTTTTTAATGTACCTAATGCCTTCAAATATTTTTAAGTAGTACTCAGTGCCTTATAGTAATTTTTAAAATATTCAATGTCCTAAAATATTTTCTAGTAGTTGATAAAATTACACCAAAAATTACTTTAAAATATATATTTTTGATATTATTATCGGTATCTGGTTCGGGGTTAGTGACTGCGTGTCCCAATCTCCTTTAGGGTTGGAACTTGAAGCCTAAAAAGATATAGCAAGCCCTTACACCATAAAATCAATTCTATGTTAGTAATTATTTTAAAATATTGATTACCACTTAAAAATACTTGAGAGCACTGATTACATCAAAAAAAAAATATCTTAATCCGCTGAGAGCCACTAAAAAATTTGGGGTGTTGGATACAATAAACTCATGAACAAAAGGTAAAGGACAATTATTACATAATGTAGATTATATCTTTCAAAAGTGAGTTCACACATGGACGGCTATTTTTTAGTCAGTGAAAAGTTTGAATCACCTGAAGCAATCCTAATTTATGAGAGTAAAATAACAACCCAAAATCAAGCACAAGCAATCTGATATTTGTGAAGTACTATTAGAACCACTATCATGAATAATATAATAAAGTAATTAATAGATGATTGAATTATAAATGGTTGGTGCGTGATTCATTTGCATGTGTTTTTGAGAACAGAACAAGAGAATATTGTAATGACTAATGAGTATTATGATTATGATTAACGTATGTGTATTGTAATAATGGAACAGGTGACATATCCAAATATGATGGAGTTATTCGAGAGTTTGGGAGTTGACATGGAACTATCCGACATGTCGTTTGCAGTGAGCCTGGACAAAGGCCGAGGTTGCGAATGGGGCAGTCGAAACGGTTTCTCCGGCTTATTTGCCCAGAAACGAAACCTTCTCAACCCTTACTTCTGGCAAATGGTTCGTGAAATTGTCACCTTCAAACATCATGTTCTCAGGCTAGTACACTTCCTAAACTTAATTACACATGCCAACAATAACAACAACATTAATAATAATACTGACCTGCTTCGCAAATTAATGCAGCTATCTTGATAGGCTTGAGAATAACCCAGACATTGATCGCAATGAGACTTTGGGCCAGTTCGTCAACTCACGGGGTTACTCAGAATTGTTCCAAAAGGCTTACCTTGTATGACAAGCTACTCCTTAATTTATAACTCCTTTTATCTATATCTTTCTGCTCTATAATTTTCTTTGAGTTAAACAAGTGAGAACGTGCCTGCTCTAGATTCCCATTTGTGGTTCAATCTGGTTCTGCCCTTCTGAAGGGGTTATGAGCTTTTCTGCTTTCTCTGTACTCTCATTCTGTCGCAACCATCATCTACTTCAGGTACTACTGCTAATTACTTCTTCATGTTCTTAATACAACACATATTTACCTAATTTTATTATATTAAAGAAATTGGTTAAATTATGTAATTTGACATGTATTCTCTAAAACATCCTTGTCACCTTCCTTAATTCCCTCATTTCCTCTCTTCCTTCCTTGATTGTTGTTTAGAGAGCAGGGGTGAATTAGGAGTAGATTAACAAATATAAAAAATATGCCCTAAATTTGGACCAATATTAACTCCCCACTTATGTCCTATATTAAGGATTTTCCTATGTTTATATAATATCTTCTTGCTCCAGTAGATTTGAGGTCAAAATTGTCAAAAGTTGCTTCCTTATCCACTTGCTTGCTTCTCCCTTCAGCTCTTTGGCCGCCCCCAATGGCTTACTGTCAAATGGCGCTCACAAACCTATGTTAGAAAGGTGCAATGTCTATTCATTACGATATTAAGCCTTTCTTCCCCCACAAAAATCTAGTTTTGATTCTTGATTTTGGAAAAATCAGGTCAGAGAAGAACTTCTTAATAAAGGTTGCCATATAATAACCAACTCTGAAGTGATATCAGTTTCAACATCTGAAAAAGGTCAGAAATATCAAAACCTTTTTTCACTCCCGCCTTTCCATGACAAATTCAAGAACTTTCATGCAAATTATTATGATTAAGGGTATTTTAACAAGTTCTAGAAGCATTATTGCAGGGTGCGTTGTGCTATGCAATGATGGTTCTCAAGAAATCTATGATGGATGCGTAATGGCCGCTCATGCCCCTGATGCTTTGAGAATATTAGGAGACGAAGCAACCTTTGATGAGAGAAGAATCCTTGGAGCTTTTCAACATGAGTACAGGTTAATTCATCCTCATAGTCTTTCCATTTATCTTATGACCTTAATAATACAGATCAGATCCTGCATTTGCATTTATCACTCATAGAGTATTCTTTGAACTATACATGTTTGTGAAAATGCTTATGTTTTTGTTAAAAGTCAAAAGCTCTTTCGGTGCAAGCATGCTATTACTAACTTCCATATTCCTCTTAGTCAATTACTTTGAATTTATCTTTTTGTCTCTTCCGTTAATCACTCTTAATTTGTCTATATTTTTTCTTATAAATATCATGTAAATCATCTCAGTTCAATACAATCAAATTCAATCTTCTAATTCTCTTCATGATATCAGAGCTATAGGAGAGATTAGGAATACGAATTCATACTAGAATTCTTCAACACGCCCTCTGGGTTCTCCACTTTGTCAAAACCAGCATCGGCGTCGTCGGTAACCAGTATCGGTGTTTCTGGTTCCAACGTTTTTCCGGCGAGCTTCATCTGTCTTCTTCCACCACCGTCGGTCATCATTATTTGGATCGGAGAAGAGAGTTTGAAGGAGAGCAGCGACCAAGGAGGAGGTTCGAACGACTTTCCTCTTCCCTATCAACTTCACCAAACTTCCACTCTGCTCCATCAAACGACCAGGTTTCGCCGCCAACCCACTCGACTTCGGGGCTCTCTAGTGGAAATTTGATCTACTCTCACGTCAACGTCTCTGACGTTCTCTTGCATTCTCACACGGTTAGTCACTCGAATAAAGCCACTCGCCATCTCAGTTTCGCAATCGAAGACCACTCAGTCTGACTTAATTATTTAATTGAGTTGAAGACTAATTTGTCATTTTCACAATTCAGAGGACTAAATTGTCATTTTTCAAATTTCGAGGATCAAACTGTCATTTTCCAAATTCGGAGGACCAACGTGTCATTTTGAAAATTCTACGGACCAAACTGGTATTTCTGAAATTTGAAAAACCACTTTGTCATTTTTTCTCGTCATTATGTCTACAGTTTCATATGCCTCTTCCTTTGTGCCTAGATCTAGTTTTAATGACCTATCCACAGTCCTCCTTATCTCTGAGAAACTTACTAGCGATAACTATCGGGAGTGGTCTCAATCTATGACTCTTGCCCTCGATGGACGTGACAAACTTGAGTATATAACTAGTGAAGCAAAAAGGCCACCAACATCGGAAACTAAGGAGTTCCGCAAATGGAAGTCTGAAAATGCATTGGTATCCTCTTAGTTAATCAATGCAATGACATCCTCAATTAAGAAGAGTTTTATGTATCTTCCCTCAGCTTAAGAAATTTGGGAAGCTCTTCGTGAGACATACAGTCCTGTGGGAAATAGGTCACGCATATTTGATGTTAAGAAAAAGATATGGCAGCTAAAACAGAACCACATGCCACTTGATGATTATTATCTAAAAAAATCCTCACTTTGGCAAGAGCTTGATGCCCTACAAAATCAAACTTATCATTGTGGGGCAGATGCTCAAGAAGATCGCAAAGCAAAAGAAGCAGAGAGAGTATATGAGTTGCTTGTTGGTCTTAATATGGTTTATGATGATGTTCGGGCTAGAATTCTTAGTCAAGAACTCTTACTATCTGTGTGTGAAGTTTATACTTTCTTGCGAAATGGAGAGGATAGACGTAAATCAATGCTTCAAAATCCGAATAATTCTGCCGCTGCTACTTCTGAGACCTCAGCACTTGCTGTTCGATCCATGGAATCAATAGGTTCTAAAGGTCGCCCATTCTGTGATCATTGAAAGAAACAGGGGCACACTAAGGACACTTGCTGGAACCTACATGGTAAACCTGCTGACTGGAAGTCGAAGAGAGGGAAAGGACGAGGTTACGTGGCTGAAACTTTTAAAGACCCATCCCAAAGTGATCCCCTGCACAAAATCATGGAAATGCTAGCCACACTACAGACTACGACAAAGCCTACTGCCATAGTGGTCAAGAGAAGTAAATTTTTTCAAGTTTTGGCTATGATAAAAGAACAATATACAGGGAATTGTTGGATTGTTGACTCAGGTGCCTCAGATCATATGACTGACAATAAGGCTCTATTCTCACCATGGGTGTAACTGTACGAATTGCTGATGATTCTGAACCTGTTGTTACTGGAATTGGTTCCATCAAAATCTCAGCTGCACTTACTCTTCACTCCGTATCCATCAAAATCTCAGCTGCACTTACTCTTTACTATGTATTACATGTTCCAAAGTTGAAGTGTAATTTACTATCCGTAAGCAAATTGGCTAATGATGAACATTGTCAAGCTAACTTCTTTGCTACCTACTATATTTTTCAGGATCTGTTGACGGGGACGACGATTGGGAGTGTGAAAGAACTTGATGATCTTTATTACCTTGATGAAAGTGATCGTTCTCAAACTAAATCTTGTAATAAAGTGTCTCTCCCTGGTACTAGTGACTTGGAGTTATGGCACAAACGTTTAGGTCATCCTAATTTAAATTACATGTCTCAAATGTTTCCATCCCTCGTTTCTAATAGAAGCACCTCTGTTTTTCATTGTGATTCATGTGAAGAGGCTAAGCATCATCGTACTTCATTCCTAAAAATCCCATACCAAGCCTCAAAACCCTTTTCCACAATTCACAGTGACTTATGGGGACCATCCCGCACACCAAATCGATCAAAAACAAAATGGTTCATCACATTCATCGATGACCATACACGTGTTAGTTGGGTCTACTTGTTGAAAGATAAAACAGAGGTGTATCAAACGTTTCTTAACTTCCACTACATGATCCGAACTCAATTCCAAACCCAAATCCAGATCCTGCACATCGATAATAGGACTGAATATTTCAATCAAGCCCTCTCTACCTTCCTGCTTGAAAATGGCATTGTTCACAAAAGTATTTGTCCTAATACACCTCAGCAAAATGGTATTGCTGAACGAAAGAATTGTCATATTCTTGAGACTGCCAGAGCCATTATGTTTAGTAGTTCTGTTCCTAAATATCATTGGGATGATGCTGTCCTAACTGCCACATTTCTCATTAACCGAATGCCAAGCGAACCACTTTCTTACAAAACACCACTTCAACTTCTCCACCAATACTATAACCTCTCATACCTTGAAAACACTTTGCCACTCGGGATGTTTGGTTGCACATCATATGTTCATCTCCATCACACCAACAAACTTGACCCTAAAGTCCTTCGGTGTGTCTTCCTTGGCTATTCTCATTCTCAAAAAGGATACAAGTGTTATGATCTGGTCTCCAAACGTTTATTTGTCACCTGTGATGTCACCTTCCTTGAAAATACCCCTTTTTATGCCTTGTCTGCAATTCAGGGGGAG
Source organism: Inga laurina (assembly GCA_963855925.1). Classification (NCBI taxonomy): domain Eukaryota; kingdom Viridiplantae; phylum Streptophyta; class Magnoliopsida; order Fabales; family Fabaceae; genus Inga; species Inga laurina. The sequence goes on from OY979709.1 coordinate 58,056,285, forward strand.
AGAACTGGTGAATTTCAGACAAGTGAAACACTATAGGATGACCAAACAGTCACAATTTATATACCTGCCCATACAGAACCTGCTCCTGATACCTCTGATACTCCTGATAACAACTTTGAGATTCCTGATAACCTTGATACCTCTGATAATGTGCCAACTCCAGAGGGAGACACAAATATGTGGGGTAATACCTACATGTGACGACACAAAAGAGGTAATGAACCACAGCCTATTAGCACTCACTAGGAGTCGGTACCAGAGGCAGATCCAAGAGAAACAGAAGGTTCTGATCTTAATCTTCCCATTGCGATGCGAAAACAACCTAGACAACCCAGATCAAGCACTAGGTATCATATAGAGAAATTTGTCTCTTATAAGGCGCTTTCATCTAAGTACAGTGCATTTGTCTCTCATCTTGATAGAATCAGGATCTCAAACACGATTGATGAGGCTATGGCTATACCTGAGTGGAGACAAGATGTCTTAGAAGAGATGGAGGCTCTCAAGCGAAATAAGACATGGGATGTAGTAAATCTACCTCTAGGGAAAAGGCCGTTAGATGCAAATGGGTATTCACTCCTAAGTATAGAGCAGATGAAACACTCGAGAAATATAAAGCTAGACTGGTTGCACAAGGTTTTACACAAAAATATGGGGAAGATTACACAGAAACTTTTGCTCCAGTAGCCAAGCTGAATACCATCAGAATTCTATTATCTATTGCAGTGAATTTAAATTGGAATCTACACCAACTCGATGTAAAAAATGCCTTCCTCAACAGAGAACTCAAGGAAGAGGTGTACATCAAGTTACCTCCAGGGTTTGCAGGAAAAAAAGGTAACCAAGTCTGCAAGTTAAAGAGGTCGTTATATGGGTTAAAGCAATCTCCGCATGCTTGGTTTGACAGATTTACCCGGGTTCTGAAGAGACATGGCTATACTCAAGGGCAGAGTGACCATACTTTGTTTGTCAAACATCATAAGGGTAAGATGGATGTTCTCGCTGTATATGTTGATGATATAATTCTCACAGGAGATGACGAGGTGGAAATCAATCAAATCAAGGCAGCCCTGGCACAAGAATTCCAGATTAAAAATCTTGGAGAAATGCAGTACTTTCTTGGAATGGAAGTTGCCCGATCCAAGAAAGGCATTTATATCTCCTAAAGGAAGTATGTACTCGACCTTCTAAAGGAAACAGGGATGATAGGTTGCAGACCTAGTGACACACCTATACGGGTAGATAAAATAGCTGAAGATGCAGATCTCGGTAAGTCAATGGACTTAGGGAACTATCAACGGATGGTAGGCAAACTAATATACTTGTCTTATACTAGACCAGACATTGCATTTGCAGTAAGTGTGGTCAGCCAGCATTCTCATGACCCTAAACAGAAACATTTGAATGAAGTCTACAGGATCCTTCGTTACTTGAAAGGATCTCCAGGACGTGGCTTGTTATTTAAGAAAATTGACAAACGGATTGTAGAATTATTTACAGATGCTGATTGGGCAGGCGATCAAGATGACAGAAAATCCACATCTGGATATTGTACGTATGTGTGGGGTAACCTAGTCACATGGAGAAGTAAAAAACAAAGTGTAGTTGCGAGAAGCAGTGCTGAAGCTGAATAGAGGGCTGTAGCACTGGGAATCTGTGAAGGCATATGCATAAAGCGTGTTCTTGAAGACTTGAGGAAGTCCATAAATCTATCAATCAGGGTCTATTGTGATAACATGACTGCAATCAACATTGCTCATAATCCAGTTCAACATGATAGAACTAAACATGTCGAGATAGACAGAAATTTTATAAGGGAAAAAGTTGATGAGGGTATTGTTGATCTAAGTTATATTCCTTCTAAAGAATAGACCGCAGACATCCTCACTAAAGGATTGCCCAAGGACAGGTTGGAGTATCTGATTGGCAAGTTGAACTTGATTGATATCTACAGTCCAACTTGAAGGGGAGTGTTAAAAGTCAAAAGCTTTTTCGGTGTAAGCATGATATTACTGACTTCCATATTCCTTTTCCGTTAATCACTCTTAATTTGTCTATATTTTTTCCTATAAATACCATGTAAATCATCTCAGTTCAATACAATCAAATTCAATCTTCTAATTCTCTTCAGTTTCCCGAACACCACGTTTGCAATTGAACTCTCAAAATTCGTTTTTAGGAGCTACAGCACAATATTAAGAAGATAACACGTGAGTTATTCAGGTCAACAAGTATATGCTTGGTTGTTTATGTTCACACACGTGTATGTCGTGTATGTTGGTGTTCAAAATAAGAGGTGCTAAAATTGAGATGTTGCATATATCCAAATAAGTTCAATCGCACCATTATATTTTTACTCTGTTTTGGCAGTGATATTTTTCTTCATCGTGATAAAAATTTAATGCCCAAAAACCCAGCAGCATGGAGTGCATGGAATTTCTTGGGAAATACTGACAATAGAGTGTGTGTGACATACTGGCTCAATATTCTTCAGGTTAGTGAACTTTGTGCTCTTTGGGGAAAAACAGTTTCTTAAGCAATCATTTATTCTTCCCAGCAAATGATCATGGTGTACTGTGAAATATGTGGACTTGTAGAACTTGGGAGAAACGGGTCTACCTTTCCTTGTAACTTTGAATCCAGATCATACGCCACAAAACACATTGCTCAAGTGGTCAACTGGCCATCCAGTCCCTTCTGTCGCCGCATCGAAAGCTTCATCTGAATTAGATCTTATTCAAGGGAAAAGAAGAATCTGGTTCTGTGGGGCCTACCAAGGTAAGTTCCTGATTTTTAGTTCAATATCAATGTTTATGAACTTGCTGTTGAGCACATGCTGGAATGATACTTCGTTCTGGAATTTTGATCCAGTTCAAATGATCATTGATTGATAAATGCTTTGTGCTTCTGTTTCAGGTTATGGATTTCATGAGGATGGATTAAAGGTAGTAAGAGCTAACTTTGAAAGGGAAAATGCCATGTTATGTTTTTGATTGTTGGCTGACACTGTTAAGCTAGGATTTAAGACAACCAAACTCTTTGGATTCTGAATTGGATATATATATATATATATATATATTACCATTTACTGCAACACATATATTCCACCTAGCAACATGTCAGCTTTTTTGTTAAGTGGAAATAAAAATTACTGAACAGTAAAGTTTAACTTCTAGGCTGGCATGACTGCAGCACATGGGTTCTTGGAAGATGCTGTGCCCTTATAAGCAACCCAAAACACATGGTACCTTCTTGGACAGAACTGGGCACTCGACTTTTTGTGACTAGATTCCTGAAATCATACATCTCTACTGGATGTTTAATGTTAGTTCACTTCCAAGACTTTATAATTTTTTGAGTGAATTCTCAAGATAAAAATATCCCCAATATATATGCATGCTTTTAATGTATAATAATCTACGAGTATAGAGAAGGTGTTCAATACCATGTGCCTTGACATGTTACAGTTTATTAGAGGAAGGAGGGACAATGTTCGCCTTTGAGGGACATGAGAAAGGGAGCCTATTGAAAAGTGTTATCAGGGTCCACAATCCTCAATTCTATTGGAAGGTATGTAGTATATACTTTGAATTTACGTAAGAACTATCAATGATTGGTTTTCTTGTAGGTTTAGAATTGATGATGTATGCTTTTTCTTGTCAGTGAAAATGAAATCACTTGTATATGTATTTCAGGTTATGACCCAAGCTGATTTAGGCCTTGCAGATGCATATATCAATGGGGACTTTTCATTCGTTGATCATGATGAAGGCCTTTTCAACTTCTTTTTGGTACGTAAACTGATCTCATGATTAAACACAAATGCCCTTTTTGGTCTTCAATTAAACACATCCTTATTCTTAATGCAGATTCTCATAGCCAACAGAGATTCTCACAACTCAAAACTAAAGAACAGGTATGTTGCATATATATGGAAGATATTGAAGCATATAATCAAGTATTGCTCACATTTTGTATCAAACTATCTGCCCTTGATGGATTTAGGGGTTGGTGGACACCAGTTTTATTCACATCTTGCATAGCATCTGCAAAGTTCTTCATGGAGCATGTTTCAAGGAAAAATACTCTTACACAGGCTCGTAGGAACATCTCTAGGCAGTATGATCTGGTATAATTTTTTTTTTTTTTTTCTGGTATGAGATTGTAACCTGCAATGTTGCCTGCATTCAGTGATACAAAGCACAAATTTATGTTATTGAATTCATTCACACAAAAGTGACAACATGTATTAAGGTTTGCATGACCTAAAATATATAAATGAAAATGTTTTTAAAGTAAATTATGATAATGAGATATTAAATATACTCTTAAAAACCCCCTTCTCTATTGATCTCAGTCTTCTTTCGCATCTGTCATACATTGTCTGCTGATTATGCCTGAATACCTTTCTTTCTTGGTCTGTTTCTAGAGCAATGAACTCTTTGCTCTTTTCTTGGACGAAACAATGAGTTACTCATGTGCTGTGTTTAAGGTTAGGATCTTGACTCTCTGATTCTTGTGTTCAATCTCATGGTAGTATAACTTTTGAAGCAGCATTGATAGATTTTTTTCCCCATGTCTTGAATTCTCTCATAGAATGAAAATGAAGACCTAAAAGATGCACAGATGAGAAAAATCTTGCTTCTGATTGAAAAAGTGAGTGTCTAGAAGTTATTTCAGTATTTTAGTTGTTATCCTGGAGAAGATATCCATTAATGTTTTCCTCTTCAAATAAATAAAAAAGGCAAGAATAGAAAAGAAGCATGAAATTCTTGAGATAGGATGTGGATGGGGCAGCTTAGCCATTGAAGTTGTCAAAAGAACTGGTTGCAAATACACTGGCATAACATTGTCCAAGGAGCAACTGAAATTTGCAGAACAGAGAGTTAGAGATGCTGGCCTTCAGGTATTAAACCACTTCTTAACTGAAATCCTCATTATTGTTTTTTGGGTGTTACAGAATGAGCTTCAATATTTTATCTCTTTACCACACTGCTCTTATGAATTGAAGTTTCTCCTCATTGTGGTAGAGAGAAATCAGCTGTAACCAGTGTGCTTATGAAATTAAAAAAATCTTTAGTTGCTTCATGTTTAATAGTAGTTATTCATGCTTCCAGGACCAAATCAAATCTCTTCTCTGTGATTATCGCCAATTACCCAAGACATACAAATATGATAGGATTATATCTTGGTGAGTTCTTTTCTTTGAATTTCAATAGAATCATATCTAATATGGCAGTACTTTCAACATTTTTCATGACCTGTGTTGGCTTATTTCAGTGAGATGATAGAACATGTTGGTCATGAATATATGGAAGAGTTCTTTGGTTGTTGTGAATCAGTATTGGCCAATGATGGACTTTTTGTTCTGCAGGTAATAACATAGAGTATGAAATATTTTTGGGACCCTTCTATATTTTACTTTTGATTGTGCGATAGTAGAGCCAAAATATACTGATATTTTTTCCAGCTAACTGTGAAAACTAGTTTCATTGTATTACTTAAATTGCTGCTGACTGTCTAGGATGTTTATCTTTTTCTTTAGTTCATATCAATACCGGATGAGCGTTATGATGAGTATAGGCGCAGTTCAGATTTTATAAAGGAGTACATTTTTCCAGGTGGTTGCTTACCCTCTCTGAGTCGAATAACATCAGCTATGGCAGCTACATCTAGATTCTGGTATAAGTTACATGTCTTGTTGCTAAAGTCTACAGTAAAGCAATGCTTTTATTCTTGTTTTACTAAAATAAATGTTCTCAGATGTAGTGTGGAGCACGTGGAAAATATGGGAATTCATTACTACCAAACACTAAGGTGGTGGAGGAAGAACTTCATGGAAAGGCAGGAGTATGTTCTTAATTCATAAACTAGTTCTGTAAACCAAACTATAGATTTTACTTACTCCTAACTCTGGAACTCCCCCCCCCCCCCCCCTTATGATGATAGTGAAATCCTGGCTCTTGGATTTAATGAGAAGTTCATTCGGACATGGGAATACTATTTTGATTACTGTGCAGCAGGTTTCAAGTCTCATACACTTGGGGATTATCAGGTATGCCTAAGGAGTTATGCTATATATGTTTGAAGTAACTAGTTTGATGCTTTAAAGTCACATGGCATGATCTAACATAGTCTTGTGTGTTAATTTGATGTAGGTGGTTTTTTCACGCCCTGGGAACACAGTTGCGTTCAGAGATCCATACCAAAGTTGGCCCTCATGTCGATTTAATTCTCAAAGCAGCAAAGGCTTGGCGTTCAAGCGAAATTGAAAATTGCTGATTCTCTCACCATCATAGATTTTCCATGCCTCTTATATCTGATACAATTTCCCTTTCTTAAAAGCAGGGAGTGAATTGTATCTACTCTTGCTATGAACCGGTCAAATCCCCCACTAGGCTTGTATTTTATGTTGTAAACCCATCCAACATTCTTTAATTTCTTCATTGTGGCACTTGTATGATTAGGAGATACAGTATCAATTACTCAGCGTATGTTTGGCATCTAAACTTGACCCAGCAAGCTAAGTTTGCCTGGATTGAAGTGTCGTATTCGATTTTCAACTCATTACCATCGACAAACATTCTAGCATACATTGTTCTAGCTCTTGTAAGGGTCATTTCATCTACTTCAATCGCGTTCCAATCTTGTTATAAAAAAAGAAGAAAAAATCTGCCATACTAGTTGCCTAGGAGACTGGGTACCCGAACCCAAACGGCCAGTCTATGAATTTTCTCATTCCAAGAATTAAAATTCCTCTTCCAACAGAAAGAAGTAGTCATTAAGGTCTTGGAAGTTATATATCATAAAAGGGTCCGGCTTCAGTCCACTTCCCTTAATATCCTCTTCCCATCCTCTGCGTGGAACGACGTCGTTTGGTGCGTTCCCATCCTCTGCGTTTGGAACAACTAAATCGGACGACACCGTTTTAAGTATTGTGGGTTTCCCTTTTTGCTTACTACTGCACATCTTGATTTTTCATTGGTGCGTTCCTTCCTTCTTTGGCGCGTTCCGTTCTCTAACAGCGCGGGAAAGTTGAAGGTGTTACGGTGAAAAGGTTTTTGAGAAGAATTCTAATGAGGGATGATCTGTGGGTACTGAATTGAATATTGGTGAGTAAAATAATCATGCCTTTACTCTCATTCTTCTTTTTGGTAATATGTTTAATTTTTTTTTTCATAGATGAATCAGTTCTGTAAAATGCTAAAGAAGCATATGAACGTGGCAAAATATCCCTTTTCTTCAATATATTATGTGCTCTGTTCATGAATGTGTGTGATTGAGAGTATTTGAATTAAAAAGACTAGAGAAACCTTGGACATTTGAATAACATCCTCTTGAATGACTTCACGTCGTATTGGCATCCAGTTGAATGTCAGATTCTATGAAATAAATATATGTGTATATATATTTTAACAAAAGTTTGATGAAAAAGTTGAATTTAACAGAGTTTCCAACGACATATGCATGTGTATACTCTGTTTTGGTTTATATGTGTGTGCGTGTGTGTGAGTGAGTACATATATGATTTATAATTACTCCCTTCAGTCTTAAATATAAGAGAAAGTTGACTTTCTTTGGGGAAATTAAGGAAGCTAAATAAGTTACTTAATTATATCATTTATTATGTATCTTTAGATTATATATCAGTTTATTAGTCAAATTAATTAGTTTGGAGAAAAAAATATAAATATAAATACTCTAAGCTAATTTAATTAACTTCCTTAACTTCTCTAAAAAAATCAACCTTGTCTTATATTTAGGACCAGAGGTAGTAATTTATTCTTTTATCATTGATTTACATTGGGTTTTTCAATTTTGCAGGAGGCATATGCAATGGCTGAAAATTTGAATCCTACACTTAATCTTGAATTTGACAATATAACAGAATCATGGGAATTTTGGAGGGCATATGGTAGAAGAATTGGTTTTGGTGTTAGAAAACAGAAGTTTAACAAGAGTAAGAAAGATTCGTCAACATATGCATCTTATCTATATGTTTGTAATAAGGAAGGGGTGAGAAAACCAAATACACGAGAAGTGCAAATTAGGAAATCTAGAGATGAGACACGAACAAGTTGTGAAGCTAGAATGAAAGTTAAGCTAGTAGATGGAAAATACAGAGTAAGTGAAGTTTTTCTAGATCATAATCATCCTCTTCAGCCTCCAGAAGCAGTTCATTTGCTTGCATCGCATAGAGAGCTAACACCAGCTCAACGTTTTGAATTAGAAAATGCTGAAAAAGCTGGGATTAATCAAAAATCAGCATTCAATTTGCAAAGCCAATATGCAGGAGGTCGAAGCAATTTGGGATTATACAAGAGTTGATGCAAAAAATTATCTTAATTCAAGAAGGCAACGGGCTATGAAATACGGTGAAGCTGGATGCATATTTCATTATTTTGAACAACAATTGGCTGAAAATCCATCTTTTTTTCATGCTCACCAAATGGACTCAGATGAGCAAGTGACAAATGTGTTCTGGGCTGATGCACGCATGTTGGTCGACTATGCTTGCTTTGGAGAAGTCCTTTCTGATATATAGTTCATGTATGCTTAGTTCATGTATAGTTCATGTATGCTTCGTCAACTTTCTGATATCTATACTCGACCTATCTTTGATTTGTTCCAATATGAATATGATTTACGTGATGCTACTTGTATAAAAGAGAGAAAAGAGAGAAAGAAAAATGAAAGTGAAGAGGATAGTGCAACCGTGTTTGATTATATTATCACCATGGATGATAAGAAAAGGGAGTATAGTTTGACATTTGATCCTTCAATGGAGACAATTACTTGCAGTTGTAAAAAATTTGATCGAGTAGGCATATTATGTTGTCATGCATTGAGAGTATTGAATGAACGTGATGTCAAACTACTACCCCAAAAATATATTATAAAGAGGTGGACAAGAGAAGCACGATGTGGTATAGTGTATGATATTAAGGGAAAAACAATTGAAGTCGACCCTAAACTACAAAGATCGAATCGATATAGACAATTATGTCCCTTTCTTGTCAAATTAGCAAGTGACGCATCAGAAAGTCCAGAGGCATTTTCTCTTGTTCATGACTCTGTGTTGGAACTTAATAAGAAAGTAACTGAGCTTCATATAAAATATCTATCAGATGACAATAATGGTGATGAGGATGGTGTGGGGAATCATCACAGTGGTAATAGTTGTGGCAGAGTTGTTGGGTTCAAAAAGAGATATGGTAGAAAGATAAGTAAACGAATAAAGAGCTGTGTTGAAATTGGTCCAAGAAGACGGAGAACAAAATCCTCTAAAAAACCTTCTCAAGCTTCACAACCATTGAGAACTTTACAGGTATATTTATGATCAATTAAATTTTTAAAGATGCATATTAGTTGTTTATGATTTCTTTCTAACTTTCATAATGGGGCAGCATAATCAACTTCAGAGATCAGGCTCATCAACTCAAGCAGATCACAATAATATGATGTTTGACAACTCACAACCGAGTCAAATGACTTTTACGAATTTGTTGATGGTATGTCATATGATGTTTGACAACATAATCAACTGATATATTCATTTAGGACATTTGTATCTTGAGTCATTCGTTTTATTTTTTCATTGTAGGCACCGCTTGAATGCGACATCATATCGCTTGAAGCAATGGATTTTAGCCAAACATATAATGCAGGTAACCATAAAGTATCATGACAGTGAGAGAAAACAATTTAATCACTTTCATTGAAATTTGAATTTTTTACATAGCAATGTCTCATATCAAGACAAAGTTGACAAATACAATGTTACATAATGACACAAATGCAGGTTCAATGATTGACAATGATCTCACTCCTACTACTACATGAAGTCTTCATTTCAGCTTCTTTTGTCTAGCTCTTTTGTACAACTTACTGCTTCTTCTGAGCTGCTGTCTTTTTTGGTCAAACAAGCTCATCATATTGTTCTCTTGTGCTGGTGTCTATTTTGATCACAGAAGCTCATCGTTTTGCAGCAATATCATGTTCATGTCTTTTCACCTTGTCATTTGAGTATACTCTTTTTTTTTTTGTTGAGCTTGCTCATCCTTCATGTAATCTGTTATGAAGTAGGAAGTTAAAAACTCTTATGGTCATCCATGTCAAAGATATTGCAGAACATGATTTTAAAAGTATTAAGTTGATTGGAAACTCATAAAAAAAATAAAGTTGAAGTGTCTAGAAAACTTACTACCAGTATTACTTTGCCTGCACAAAGCCAATGAAATGATTCACCACTGCCCAAACTTCTTGAAAAATAATGATGAACCAATAATATGGAAAAGAGCTATATATTTTCCAACAAAGGCATAGGATGTCAAGTTTCTTGTTTACATGTATCAATCCTTCATTTAAGTTGTAAATAGAAAAGTAAATAATAAAATGCAATCTATCTTAGCATACTTGAATGCCAGTCTCATATATAAATGATTAACCTGTTTTTCTAATACATGTCTGGATTTTGGTGTGCAAGAGTGTGACCTTGTCCCTTTTCTAATTAAATCATCACATGGCAAGAACAAAATGAGCTGATTCAGAAAATCAGAACATTACAAGGGAATAAAAATGTATAAGCAGAGAGTTCAGATGAGGTCAGTGTATTTGCGTATCTTAGATGACATTAATAGCATCAACTAGGTTATGTCAAAAGCTTCCATCACTTAGACTAACCCAGACCCTTGGTCTCATGATAGCACCTTACAAGTAGGTCTAAGAATTCACAATGCACACACAAAAAAAGAAAAAGGAAACTGCTAGTTTTGTCCTTCAATGATCAGCAAGTAGCCAGCAGAATTTCAGGATAGGGAAGCTATGGAGTTGGCAACAAACATCTGCCTTTATGGACAACCCAACAAGGAAAAAGATAAATATACTGAAGTTGGCAAATCCTATACTGACAAAATTATTTTATTTCCTTACTAGAAGCAGAAACTGTGATTACCACTGAATTACGATGGTCATCCCAAATGTTTTCATTTCCATATTTTCCCTGATTCTGTCCCCTTGAAATTTTATGGTCGGAGCCCTTAATCAACTTTGTAAACCAACCCATGATATGAGTTAATACTACTTGCGAGCAGATCAGCTAACTTATTCCTGAAAGAGTGCCACAAAGAGATAAGAAAATATATTACTCAAGTAATATAAAGAAGGAATTCCCAAAAGTTAATGGAACACATTGGACAACCACAAGTAATGCCTCGAGTCTAATCTTCAGATGTAGCATGATTATCTTTCTGAAATTATTTTACAGCATCGCTTAAATAGTTAATAGACAACAAGGAAAAAGATAAATATATTGCAGATAAATATACTGAAAATAATAAATATACCAAATCACATTTAGTCACCTATTGAACCAGCAAAAAGAAATAATCAAGCTAGAAATAAACGAGCTTGATTTCAAATACATATATCACATTAGTACTAATGTCAAATCAGTATGCAGCACAAATGCAACCTTTAGAAAGATTCAATTACATTTTGCCTTTAGCAGAGGCGTCCACAAAATTAGGATCCCTTTGTTTATAAAAGGTATCTAAATTCACAGCCATCAACGGGAAATTAAATAATATGCATGAGCAAATGTACTTTCTCTAATTAGTTTCCATTGAAAATGCAGATGCTAAGTATCAAACGTATAACATCCCAAGACTAAAACATGCTTTGAGAAGTAGGAACAGGAGATATCCATTGTGAACCCAAGAAAGAAACAAGAGAACAGTAGGCGAAATGAAAAATGAAAAGATGACCCAATGATAGAGGTGATTAAGCCAAGGACTTGAGACAAGCATATTAGTAGACCAAAAATGCGTTTTGGATTAGAAACTGAATGGAACGAAATTTTTAAATGAAACCGAGCAAAAGCGAAATAGAAATGAAAGGCACAGTTGCAGAACATCGCACCTGGGACGTCCATGATTGGGGAAGAAGAAAGGTTATTTTGCTGCTTCAGACGATGGCGACGAGGTTGTAAGGGGTGAAGAGGAAAGCGAGTGATTACTGTTAAAGTGAGGGGTAGGAGGTGAAAACTGAAATTAAGGGAAGACGATGGGCAGAGGATATTAATTGGGTGTCGTCCGATTTAGTTGTTCCAAATACCATTTTGACACCAAACGACGTCGTTCCACGCAGAGGATGGGAAGAGGATATTAAGGGAAGTGGACTGAAGCCGGACCCATCATAAAACCATATTGCCAATGTCTGATAAGTCCACTTTGCCCGACTTGCCCCACGTGGCCTCAACTTTCCTTCTTAGCTGCACGATATGCTAAAAACATATATAAGGGACATGAAAGTCATTTTGTATTAAGCAGGTGGAGGTTACTATTTTGTCTTTTCCTACTTTTGTTTGCCATTGCATGTGCGAGAGTATACGTAATCATCACCGTACGATTGACCAGTTGTGGAACGAGTGCTCTGCATCTCTCTCGAACCATCCCTTCTTTCTTCCTCGTTCTCTCTCATTCCCAACATTTATTCTACATTTATTTATTTATATATATAAGTTAATTAAAAGTGACTTGTTACAGACCGTATGGAATATCATATATGTGGGAAGTGACAATATTCAGGGAAATTTTGGATCAGGCTTCGTCAATTCTCATTCAACCTTTAATTGATATAACTTTCTTTACAATTAATCCCATATTATTCAAACTTCCCCACTACTTACATGAGCAACATGATTAGAATTGTATATTCATTCTCCTCTCGTATTCGACTCATCTAAACTTTCCGTTAGAATTGTATTTACATTATGCATTCAACATTAAATATGGTTCATGCAACTGTTAATGTTTGCCTCCTAATATATGTATTGGTATCGGTTAATTTTTTAGATCATTGTTCTCTCCTTTGTCCTTACCATCGATCCCCTCCCATCCTTTGCTCCAAAACTATGTAGTTTTGGGATAAAAACAAGCTAGGGAAACCATTTTTTTCCTGAGAAAAGTCATCGATCACTATAAAATATTTTTCAATAGTATTCAATATTTCAAATTAATTTTTAGTACACTCAACACCCTAAAATATGTTTTTTTGTGGCTTCCAATGTCTAGCACCCTAGAAATATTTTCTTAGTAGCACCTAGCATCTTAAGTGCTAAAAAAATGCACTAAAAATATGTTAGGATATTGGGTACTTCTAAGAAAATATTTCTGGCTGATGGGTGCTAGATATTGGGTGCCACCAAAATAATATTTAAGGTGTTGAGTGTACTAAACATTAATTTGAGACGCTGAATGCAACTGAAAAAATTTTCACCGTGATGAATAACTTTTTTTCAAAAGAAAAAAGGCTTACCTAACTTGTTTTTACACCGAAACTACATAGCTTTATGCTACGTTTGGTTGGATGGAAGTGAGAAGTGAGAAGTGGAAGTGGAATTAAAATTATTGTATGTTTGGTATGCAGAAAGCCACTTCACTAGGAGCTCACTCCCATCAAAATTAATGGAACTCACTTCCATAGACCCTTATGGAATTGGCCACACTTCCTTTGAACCTATTTTATTTTCCAATCTTACCCTGCAGCTTTTCACCCCAACTTCAGGCTTCCAGATTCTCCCGATGACAGAGGACGGTGAGGATGACGACAGACGGCAAAGATGGTGGCAGACGACGAATCTCGACTCTAATGTGTCAGTAGTTCACGTATCTGTTACTTCCGTTAGTTAGTAGATTGTTTAGGATAAAATAGTCTTTTCCAGTTTAGGTGTCAGTTGCTATTTAATTTGAGGACGTGGTTGGTTATTTATTTCATCGTGTAATACCAGTTGGGTCAGTTATGAAGTGTATGGTTTTCTTCTCATCTCCTCTGTTTTGCCCTGTTCTGCGTTCTCTTCTCTTCTTTTCCTTCATTTTCCTTCTTATCTGCACTATTTTATGCTCAGATCCTATCATTGGTATCAGAGCGTAACGATCCCCACTCATGGCTGATGGAACACGTTCCCACTCTCAGTTGAAGGACATGGAGGACCGAATGAGAACTGAGTTTGACCAGAGGCTTGGGTTCATGGAATCTAAGTTTAAGGGTCCTAATGACATGCGTGATCAACTCGGTGGATTACAAGAAGTGATGAGACATTTGTCATTTCATATTGCAGACATAAACCAAAACACGAGAAACAGGGGTGACGAACGTTGGGGAGAGTACCAGATTCCGACGAGATTGACCAAGCTTGATTTTCCACCCTTCTCTATTTCTGACGTCAACTCATGGTTAGCCAAGTGTGAACGATACTTCGATTTGGACGGTACACCGGAAGCAAGGAAGATGGTACTAGCCAGTATTGCACTTGATAGCGAGGCATATCGGTGGTTCCAATACTTTGAACGAGGGCACACCGGTGTAATACCATGGCGAGTATTTTCCAAAGCAATTAAGATTCGCTTCGGTCCTTTGAATGATGACCCAATGGAAGAATTAATACGCCTAAGACAGACAGGGAATCTAGTCGATTATCAACGAGAGTTCGACACGTTAATGAGTAAGGTTGATCTTCCTGAAAAAAAAAAACGTATCAGTTGCTTCCTAGGTGGTCTAAAAACAGAGTACGCTACAAGAGTGAAGCTTTTACGCCCCCGCACACTCTTAGAGGCAGTGAAGTTAGCACGTTTGCAAGAGTCCAATCTGGACTCGATACAATGAGTTACAATGGGAAGCCAAGCCAGCAAATCATACTCTACAATATTGAGAGGGAGCAGTGCTTCTTATTCTAAAGGGTCCACATCTTCTGCGGGTGTTAAGGTTGAAGGAGGGGATTCAAGGAAATCAGTGAATTCGACAGTAAATGAGAAAGGGGTTTTAGGACGACCAAATATGATGTTTCGACAAAGGTTGACAGCCGAAGAATTAGAGGAATGTCGAGCAAAGAACCTGTGTTATTATTGCAAGGGTCGTTACACTCTAGGACATGTATGCGAGAACAAGAAACGAATGCAAATCTTCCTCATGGAGGTTCATGAGGCACCTGAAACAGCCCCGGCCGAAAGAGTGGCATCAATAGACATAGGGCTAGGTGCAGATGAGGAGGTTACAGAAGCACATGTCATCTCCCTAAACGCGATTCAAGGCACTACCACAGTGGACACTATACGGATCAGAGGGGTGTTAGGAAGAAGAGTTATACATATCTTAGTGGACACAGGAAGCTCTCATAATTTTTTAGATGCGTCATTGAGCAAAGAGGGAGGACTACGACTGCAACCTATTATACCGCGACGTATCACAGTAGCAGGAGGGGGCCACATATGGTCGACTACGCGATGCGATTGTGTGAAGTGGGTGTCATGCGGCACTGAATTTGAAACCGAGGTGATGTTGTTGCCTCTAGCTGGTTATGATATGATACTAGGAATGCATTGGCTACGTGAATTGGGTACCATTCAAATGAATTGCAAGGAGCTTACCATGGAGTTTGATTGGAGGGGTGTGCGTGTGTGATTAGAAGCTCCAAAACCAAGCAAAAGCAGAGTGGTGTCTGACACTAAAATGCAGAAGCTCTTGCACCAAAATCACAGTATACTCGCCACTCAAGTTGTCCCTGAAGATTACTGTGTTCTGAAGTCTGAAGTGAATTACAAAGTGCCTCGAGAGGTTCAATTACTCTTAGATAAGTACACTTCTTTGTTTGATGAGCCAAAGTCTTTACCTCCATCAAGAGGCAATCATGATCACAAAATTATTTTAAGGGAAGGGACAGAACCTATTAAGCTCCGTCCTTATAGGTACGCCGCGTTGCAAAAGGATGCTATTGATGATATGGTTAAAGAAATGATGGATCAGGGAATAATTCAACACAGTACGTCACCATTTGCATCACCGGTGGTGTTGGTGAAGAAAAAAGACGGTAGTTGGCGAATATGTGTGGACTATCGTGCTCTAAACAAAGCTACGGTAAGAGATAGCTTCCCCATTCCCTTAATTGAAGATTTGTTAGATGAGTTAGGGGCTGCTCGGGTATTTTCTAAGCCGGACCTCCGATCTGGTTACCACCAAATTAGAATGAGAGAAGAAGATATATATAAAACAACATTTCAAACACATGCCGGTCATTATGAGTACTTGGTGATGCCCTTTGGGTTAACTAATGCTCCCTCTACCTTTCAAGCCATTATGAATCGTATCTTTGAAGGACTATTGAGGAAATGTGTGTTGGTATTCTTTGATGATATATTAGTGTACAGCCCGGACTTATCATCCCATTTGTCACATTTAAAGACAGTGTTTGACATTTTGATTAGAAACAAGTTTTTAGTGAAGCAGTCAAAATGCGCATTTGCAACTGGTACCATTGAATATTTAGGGCATGTCATTTTTTATGGGAAGGTTGCTGCAGATAATACTAAGATAGAAGTAGTTAAGAAATGGCCCATCCCTAAGACCGTCAAAGAGTTAAGAGCATTTTTGGGGTTATGTGGATACTACAGAAGATTCATTAAATCATTTGGAGTGATTGCATTTCCACTCACTGAGTTATTGAAGAAAGACAATTTTCTTTGGTCTCAAGCCGTAGAGGAAGCTTTCGTTAAATTACAGCAGGTATTGATTGAAGCCCCAGTATTAGCACTACCAAACATGACTGCACCCTTCATCCTAGAAACCGACGCTTCCAACATAGGCATTGGGGCAGTTTTATCACAGAAGGGACACCCAGTGGCATTTGTAAGTAAAGTTCTTTCTCCAAAGAACCGGTTACTTTCGGTTTATGATAAAGAGTTATTAGCTATCATCCATGTTGTAGCTAAGTGGCACCAGTATCTTTGCATTCAACCTTTCACCATCCTTACTGACCAGAGGAGTCTGAAATTTCTTTTAGAGCAACGCCTTTCCACACCTTCTCAATATACTTGGATCACCAAGCTAATGGGGTTACAATATGATATCAAGTATCGAAAGGGAACTGAAAATGGTGCAGCGGACGCATTATCTCGAGCTACTCACGGTGAGCTACTTCACTGGTCAGTTTTGTCAGTTTCAAAGGAACTATGGAATAAAATTCATGCTCAATGGCAAAATGATGAGAGCCTGACTAAAATCATCCGAGAGCTGCAAGAACAACCTGCTTCTCATCCAAAATACCAATGGAACGATGGGCTACTGCTTCAAAAGCACCGATTGGTTATAGGGTCCTCACAAAAAGAACTGTAACAATACATCCTTCAATGGTTACACTCTGGAGCACAAGGGGGTCATTCAGGAATTAGAGCTACATACCATCGCGTCAAGTCTCTTTTTTATTGGAAAGGAATGATAAATGATATTCAAGCCTTCATTAAGCGTTGTGAAACTTGCCTTCGTTTCAAAAACGAAACTGTAGCTTACCCAGGACTTCTCCACCCACTACCTATACCAGACAGTATATGGCAGAGTATAGCCATGGATTTCATTAAAAAATTACCAAAGTCTACAGGAAAGGACACTATTTGGGTGGTAATTGATCGACTCAGTAAATATGCCCACTTTATAGCTCTGGCCCACCCTTAAACCACTTGTGATCTAGCTCAAGTCTTTATAGACCAAGTCTACAGATTACATGGTGCACCTGCAAATATCGTAAGTGATAGAGATCACGTGTTTACAAGTCAATTTTGGAAAGAGTTTTTACTTCAGCTGGGAATTGAACAGAAGTTGTCAACTGCTTATCACCCTCAGAGTGATGGGCAAAGTGAGGTGCTTAACCGTTGTCTTGAACATTATCTCCGCTGCTTCTCATGGCAGAATCCCACGGCATGGTCACGTTGGCTACCTCTAGCAGAATGGTGGTACAACACCTCTTATCACACAGCCACCAGAACTACTCCCTTTGAAATAGTTTATGGACAGCCACCACCCATACAACTTCCGTATATTCCACATGAGTCTGCTATGGATGCTATTGACCGCTCTTTCACCGCCAGAGAAGCTCTGTTGCAGCAACTCAAAGCCAACTTGACCAGTGCGGTGGCGAGAATGAAGAAGTTTGCCGACCGACGGCGTTCTGAACGCTCATTTGAAGTGGGCGACTGGGCATTCCTCAAGTTGCAGTCGTATCGACAAATGAGTGTAACACCAAGGATCTCTGAGAAACTTTCACCTCGTTTTTACGGCCCTTTCCGTGTTGCCGCCAAGATCAATGATGTCGCTTACACTCTGGAGCTGCCGCCCACATCAAAGGTGCACCCCACATTTCATGTCTCTTTACTCAAGCCGTGTCCTGATCCATCTGTACCGGTTATACCACTACCCGACATGGAGACAATTGCATCGCTTCCTAAGGTCCCTAATGCAGTCTTGGATCGCAGAGTTACCAGACAGAACAACAAGGCAGTGACTCAAGTTCTCATTCAGTGGAAAGATGGCAGCCAGGAGGAAGCAACTTGGGAGTACTTGACTGACATCCTTCGACGTTTTCCAGAGTTTGCTTATCAAACACATCCTTGAGGACAAGGATGAAATTAAGGGGGTGTTGATGTGTCAATAGTTCACGTATTTGTTACTTCCGTTAGTTAGTAGATTGTTTAGGATAAAATAGTCTTTTCCAGTTTAGGTGTCAGTTGCTATTTAATTTGAGGACGTGGTTGGTTATTTATTTCATCGTGTAATACCAGTTGGGTCAGTTATGAAATGTATGGTTTTCTTCTCATCTCCTCTGTTCTCCCCTGTTCTACGTTCTCTTCTCTTCTTTTCCTTCTTTTCTGCACTATTTTATGCTTAGATCCTATCAGACTCTTGATATGGTTTTCGAAGATTTCAGCCTGCTCGTTCTCCTCTTTGTTTTGTGATGAGTGCGCGATGGACAACAAACGACAAACGGTAGGCAGCGGCGACAAGTGATTCCACACTTGCAGAACATGACAACAGATTTGAGTTGACTATTAGTGCTATAGATTTGACGATGACGTTTGATCTTGATTTGGCCCTCAGTTTTGACTATGGAGCTCTTCCCCAAACTCACGGCTCGTTCTCAGTTCATGTTCTAATGACTTTTGATTCCTTCGATGCCTTCTCGATTTTGATTTCCATTGTGAATATTGTTTGATTTCGCTGGTTTCTTGTTTGCCTTCTTCAATTTCGATTGCGATTTTGTTGGTTTCTTGTTTCTAATGCATTCTTCGTTGATTTATTGTTTGGTTTTTTTATTTTGATTTCCATTGTGAACATTATTTGATATTTGATTTTTAGTTTGATTTTCATGTGTGGGGATCGATTCTTGCTTTTGGTTTGATTTCTTCTAACTGTCATCTTCCATGGCTGAAGCTTAAGCTACCGTCGATGGTTTTCACGTGGGTTGGGGCCATTTTCAATGGGGTTAAGGCTATTTTTGAAAGGGTATATTAGTCTTTTAATATTTAATTTTTTAAAGCAACCACCTATTTATTATTGATACCATATTAGGTGACGACTATCAGCAACAAGTGCCACCACAACACTTCAAAAATTGTTTTTTTAAACAATTATCCTAAACAAATTTTTAAAAACAATTGTATAAAACTGATTTGGAAAAAAAAACAGAAAACAAAATCATACAGGCCCTTCTCTTAGTTTTTTTGGTAGAAAACAAGCCTTTCCCTTAGGATGTATTTGGTTTGAGGGGAGGGTAGGAGAGGGAGGGGAGGGGGTGAATTACAATTTTGGATCAAAGAAACTCAAAATTTACCCTCTCATTTTTTTAAATTTTGGATTCCTGTCCAAAATTTACCCTTTCATTTCTTTTAAATTTTGGGTTCCTGTCCAAAATTTAAATACCTTCAACCCAAAAAGGTAATTTACCCATCCTCCTCTCCCCTACCCTCAAACCAAACACACCCTTTTTAAGGGGAGGGGTGGCAAATTACAATTTTGAACGGAAGAACCCCAAAATTTACCCTCTCATTCCTTTTAAATTTTGAATTCCCGCTCAAAATTTAAATATCTTCAACTCAAAAAGGTAATTTAACCTCATTTTCTCCCCTTCCTTCCCCTTAAACTAAACACACTCCTAGTTATGCTTATGAAGTTAGATATTATGGTGCTCGTTTGGAACAGCGGTTGGAATGCTTAAAAGCAACTTTTCAATCATGATTTAATTAAATAAATATAATACTGATTCTTATTAATATATATATATATATATATATATATATCGGACCAATTAAATCCTTAGACCCGTGGGTCTACAAAGCCCACACTCTTGGTGTGTTTGGTTTAAAAGGAAGGGTTTTCATTCTTTCATTTTGTTTGAATTTTTAAGTGGGATGGAAGTTAAAATTTTAACTCTCATTTTTCCTTTCCTTTACTTTTAACTCTCATTATAAAAGATCCCTTATTCACCCTTTTAATAAATCAAATAAGATAACATATCTCCTCCCCTCCCCTCAAACCAAACACACCTTAAAAGTCTTCGAGTCACACGTCAAGCCCTTCATGGTCGAGTAATGGGGATATATGCCCCCACAAATGCACAAAATTATCATAGCAGAAGTAATTATTAGATGCTCCCAAAACATCATATAATTTGTGATATCAATAATAATATATGAACACATTTTTTCACATTTTTATTATTTTATATGAAGACAATTTTGATTGGAGATATATGGCTCTGTGTGGGAGTATGTGAAAATGGGCGTTGAGATCGAGCATTTTCTAGATAAAGGCAGGAGTATTTTTTTCCCCCCACATATACCAATATTTAATCAAGGTAGTCAGAAAAAATAGAAGTTAATAAGATGTTAGAATTTAATGTAATTTATAAGGATAATGTTATAAATTATTTAAATTTTATTACACGTTTAATATTTTTAACTATTTTTATTTATATATATTGGGGCCAGAACATTATAGCGATGATTTGAAGGTTATCTAAAAATATACTCCTTCCAGTTCTAATTATAGGACATATTTACTTAATTTTGAAGAAATTAAGAAAATGGTTAAATTAGTTAATCATATTTACTTTTCTAAAATACCCTTATTTAAATATATATTAGAGAAAACTTTGACTGAACACGTTGATGTCGGATGACGGTGTTTCTTATTTTTAGAATGTGGTTTGAATATCTGCCCGGAATGCAGGTGACATGGAACAACCAAAATTTTGTTTCGGCCATGCACACTTGTTAAGTCCCAACTCATACCTCAGGCAACACTTGTACATATTTCCTTGTGTTTATTTGCTCGTGTCCTTCCCATGTCTGTAGTGTTCTTTTATTACCAGGTAGATTTCATTAGACAAATTCAAAAGCGGATATAGAGAAAATCATGGATAAACCTCAGGTGAGTAAATTAATTATTACTCTCTCCAGTCCTAAATATAGGACA
Organism: Inga laurina; assembly: GCA_963855925.1. NCBI lineage: Eukaryota > Viridiplantae > Streptophyta > Magnoliopsida > Fabales > Fabaceae > Inga > Inga laurina. The sequence goes on from OY979709.1 coordinate 58,077,582, forward strand.
AAGTTTTTAGTGCAATTTGCACTAAAAACTTTGTCCTATATTTAGGACCGGAGGTAATTACACTAAAAATTTTGTCCTATATTTAAGACCGGAGGTAATAATAGGTATTATGAGTAACAAAATACGCATGATGACATATTGATATCATAGATTGACATGTAAAGGAAAGGAAATTAATCAGTGATTAAATTTCTTACACGAGAGTTGCATGTAATTAGATGAATACTGTAGATCATTACATTCGGAAAATAATAACGGGCCCTAACATAAACAAAGCCAGCCGAGAGGAATGGGCTCAAGTGTAATAACGGGCTACTTCTGTGTCCGAATCCGCAAGGCTTAAAACTGTAGTTTGATACTTTGATGGGATGATATGGTAATTGAAATAATTACCTTTTATCAAAAAAAAAAAAAAAAACATATACATAGCTCACCAATAAGTCAATAACCTTGTAGTCTAATAAACTGAAAACTTTTCTTAAAGTGAGAAGTCGTGAATTCGATCATACTTGTAAACCCAGGTTGTAATTAGTAAGTGTTTTATTTGACTTATTAAGGGAATAAATTTTCACTTTAATAAAAATAACGTGAATGATATGCGGATTGTTAGTTTAGCATATTTGATCAATTAACGATTAAAATTAATTGTGATAGTGGTCAGGGCAACATTACTTCCTTTGTTATACTTCTTGAGCAAAATTGCCCCTCAATGATAACTTCCAGGGTAAAATTACCCTTTAACCCAAAATAAAAAGATCAGGAATAGAGTTTTAAACGAGTTAAAAGCTCAAAAATGAGTTATACCAAGTTATAATTGAGGGATTCAGTCATATGTAAGTCAAACTTCTTGAACAATATTTGTTGTCTCATATATATATATATATATAAGATTTAAAGCTTGTTTGATTTTATTTTTAAAAATAAAAAGAACTAAACAACTTATTTGGAAAACTGTTTTCAACAACAACAAAAATAAAAAGTTGTTTTTAAAAACTAAAAAACAAAAACATACTTCCTCCAATCTTAAATATAAGATAGAATTGACTTTTTTGGAGAGATTAGGGAAGCTAAATAAGTTACTTAATTATATCATATATTGTGTATCTTTAAATTATATATTAGTTTATTTGTCAAACTAATTAATTTTGAGAACAAAATAAAAATAAAAATATTCTAAAGTAATTTAATTACCCTCATTAATCTCTTCAAAAAAATCAATTTTATCTTATATTTAGAACCAAAAGGAGTATGTTTTCTTGTTTTTGTTTTTTTTAAAGCAACCACCTATTCATTATTGACAGTTTGACACCATATTTGGTGACAACTATCGTTGGTAACAACTGCCACCACATCACTTAAAAAATAGTTTTTTTAAACAACTATCCTAAACATATTTTTAAAAACAATTTTATAAAATTGATTTGGAAAGAAAACCAAAAAACAAAATCACACAGGCCCTTCCCTTAGGGTGTGTTTGGTTTGAGTGGAGGGGAGGGGAGGGAGGGGAGGGAAGAAGAGGAAGGTTAAATTACCTTTTTGGGTTGAAAGTATTTAAATTTTAGGAGGGAATTCAAAATTTAAAAGGAATGAGTAGGTAAATTTTAAACAAAAATTCAAAATTTAAAAGAATTAGAGAGTAAATTTTGGGTTTCTTAAACCCAAAATTGTAATTTCCACCTCCTCCTCTCCCCTAAGGGTGTGTTTGGTTTGAGGGGGTAGGGGGAGGGGAAGAGAGGGAGGTTGAATTACCTTTTTGGGATTAAAAGTATTTAAATTTTGGGTAGAAACCCAAAATTTAAAAGAATGAGAGGGTAAATTTTGGGTTTCTCTTATCAAAAATTGTAATTTACCAACCATCCCTTCCCCTCCCTCCCTTACCCTCCCCTCAAACCAAACACACCCTTGGTTACGCTTATGAAGTTAGATATTGATTCTTTTGCTTTTTTTGAGTGAAGCTCAAACTTAGTTTTGGTCCTTTTGGATGTCACGTGGTGAAGAACATCTTGAGCATTGGGGTTTAGGTATCCCGGGTGGGCTGAAGCTTGCACTTTAATTAAATAAATATAATACTAATTCTTATTAATATATATATATATATATATATATATATATATATATATATATCGGACCAATTAAAGTCTTGGACTCATGCCAACACATTGTGGTGTAGTTGACATGGTATGAGACCTATGTGCCTCTTCATTAGGGTTTGATCCTGAGTCCACACCCAATGGATGCTAATCCAAAAAAAAAAGGGGGTCTTGGACCCGTGGGTCAACAAGCCCCACACTGTAACATTCTAATTTTTATATAATTATAATTATGAAATTAATAATAAATTTTGAATAAAAAGAAAAGAGGGATTTAGTTAAAATATGTTTTAAAATAATAATATATATATATAAAAAAAAGGTGTACCACAATGAAAATACTGGGGAGGCACAAAAAGTACCTCCCACCATTTAATTAATGATTGTGGGCAGATGCCCACAATCATTAAATGAAAACTGGGGAAGGCACGTAATATCTTCCGCAGTTTCAAGAGGCGGGGAGCATTATAAATACCCCATCTCTCCCGTCCTCACTCCACACACCTCAAGTGTGGAGAAAGGCGTAAAGTGAAGTACTAGTAGGAATATTTTCATATCTTTGGAGATTGATAAGGGACTCAATATTACTTCTCATCTCAGAATTATTTTTATGGAAATGTTCTAAATAATTTTCTCTTTCTTATAGTAATAATTTTATGATGATTAGAGAAAATTTTAAGATTATGATTTTGGATAAATTTGAGTTTTGTTAATATAATGCTACAAGAATATAGAGGATAATTAATAGTTAATTTACTTAGTTAGCATATAATTTTATAATGAAATCTTTACATAACTAATTTATGAATAATTCTATATTAGGCTTTTTAACCGATTAAATTTAGGTTAAATAATTTATTTGGATTATTAGAGGTATTTTTGAGGTTTTAATCGGTTTAGATTTTTTTTAGGATGATGATTTATAATTTAGCCATTTTATAAATTGATTATTGTAGATTGATTTTTGGCGTATATTTGAGCTCTTTGATTAGAAGCTTGTGATTATAATTTTGCTTTGGCGAAAGGTAATCACTTTCCACTTATTATCTGTGTTGATATGCTGTTTGTGAGTATTTTGATATTTACTCCAATGAGTAAAGGTTTATTGTGATTGAGAAAGTTTTCATTATATTGTGAAGTATTTTGATATAAAATAGCTTTGTGGAATTTTATGATTTGAAATGAGAAAATTATGTATATATTCGGGAAAATCCCATTGAAATAATTATTGATAAATTATTGTGATAATGGGTTTGGGATAAGATGGAGTATATTATTTTACCACGTGGTATAGCCTCCATTGGTGCACGATGGTTGGCTGTTTATTGTCCCACCAGTTTCAATGAGGGACTGCCCCACCAGTTTCAATGAGGGGCTGCGACACCGAAAGACCCATGGTCCGGGGCACGTGCTCTGAGGGTTTGGCCGATCCTCATGACGTGACCGGTAAGCTTTTTGAGTGGCCAATCACATGGTTAGTAACTTAGCCCATGGGTCTAGTCGCGTGGAAATAAGGCGGTTCGGTTGGATTGATGGGAGGCAATGGGAATTGTAATAAGAAATTTATAAATTGTTATATAAATTGTTCCACTTAGCACCTCATGAACATATGTTAGCATGTGTAATGAGTCGGATAGCTGGTTACTGAGGCTTTTGTCTCACCCCGTTAATTTAATATTTTTCAGGTGATAATTCTCTTGCGGGAATGTCGGGAGGAGCTCCTGAGGCATAGATATATTTCTGTATATATCTGTATAGCCTCTTGTAGTTTATTATGTGTTGAATGAATGTACATTGCCACTTATTAGGGACCATATTTTGTAAACTCTAAATTCATCTACGTACTCTGTTTATCATATAAAGTTGGGTGACCTTGGTTTTGAAATGAAAATGTTTGATATGATAACTGTAGGGACTTAAATCTTTTATTACCATGGTAGATAGTTACTTAAACTCTTTTCTACCATGGTAATGACTTAAATCTTTTATTACCATGGTAGAGTTTTCAAATAGTTACTTGAACTCTTTTCTACCATGGTAATGACTTAAATCCTTTATTACCATGGTAGAGTTTTCAAATAGTTACTTGAACTCTTTTCTACCATGGTAATCTTTCTTTCTTTTTAAAAAAAAATGAAATGAGTAACTTTTAAAAATAAGTTAATATTATATTATTATTAAGGAGAGGATCTCACACACACTCTTAAGGGCTGTTTGGTATGAGGGATTTGGAGGAGAGGGAAAATTTTTAAAACTTGGATTTAAAAAAATTTAAAAAAGTAAGGTTGAAAGTTTTTAATTAATTTTTGGGAGAATTGTGAAAAAAGACCTTATTGGCAACTTAATTGTCAAATGGGACCTGGGAAGATATCTGCACACAAAGGGAAGATATTTGCAGATAAAGGGAAAATTTTGTGCACACGGGAGGATTTTTGCACACAGGGAATATCATCTGCATACTAAGGAAGATATTCTGCACACGTAAAAGATAATCTACACACGAAGGTCCCATTTGACAAATAAGTTGCCAAAAAAGGGTTTTTTTCATAATTTTCCCTTAATTTTTCTTACTCTTCCATTTGCCATCTTATATTTATTAAGATTTTATAATCTCACTACACCAATTTTTTAAAATCCAACTCATAAAAATCCCCCGGCCCCTTTTTCCCTCCATTTCCCACAAGTAATTATTAGATGTTCCCAAAACATCATATCATTTGTGATATCAACAATAATAAATCAAAACGGGCTTTGAGCAAAACAAAGTATGTGAAAATGGGCGTCGAATGTTTTTGTTCCTTTTGATGAAGCATTTTCTAGATAAAAGGAGGAGTATTTTTTTTTTTTTGCCACATATACCAATATTTAATCAGGTAGTCAAAAGGAATAGAAGTTAATATGACATTAGAGTTTAATGTAATTCATATAAGGATAATGTTATAAATTATTTAAATTTTATGACACATTTAATATTTTTAACTATTTTTATTTATTTATATACATGAATTAATTAAAATTGACTTATCAAAGACTGTATGGAGCATCACATATGTGGGAAGTGACAATATTCAGGGAAATTTTGGATCAGGCTTTGTCAATTCGCACTCAACCTTTAATTGATGTAAATTTCTTTACAATTAATCCCTCATTATTCAAACTTCTCCACTACTTACATGAACAATACGATTAAAATTTGTATATTCATTCTGCTCTCGTATCGTAGTCGACTCATCTAAATTTTCCGTTAGATTTGTATTTACATTATGCATTCAACATTAAATATGCTTCGCGCAACTGCTCATTTTTGCCTCCTCCTAATATATGTACCGGTAGCTGCTAATTTTTCATATAAGTGTTCTCTCCTTTACCCTTCTCATTCACTCCCATCTTTTACTCCAAAACTACATAATTCTGGGGTAAAAACAACAAGGGAAACCATTTCTTTTTGTTTTGGAAAAAGTCATCAATCACTGTAAAATATTTTTTTAGTGGAATTCAATGTCTAAAATTAATTTTTAGTACATTCATCATCTTCGATATTCTTTTGATGACACCTAATATTTAGCATCTATCAGTTAGAAATACTCTCTCCGATCCTAATTATAAGATAAAGTTGACTTTTTTGGAGAAATTAAGGAAGCCGATTAAATCATTTTAGAATATTTATATTTATATTTTTTTCTTCAAACTAATTAATTTGACTAATAAGCTGATATATAATTTAAGGATACTAAAAATATAAATACTCTAAAGTGATTAAATTAACTTCCTTAATTTCTCTAAAAAAATTAACTTTATCTTATAATTAGGACCGAAGGGAGTATTTTCTTAGAAACACCCTGCATCCTAAAATATATTTAGGATATATTGAATGGTAAACAGCGTACGCCACAAAAAAACACATTTTAGGGAAAAGGACGGGAGCCAGTCCTAATTTTTCACACACACTTCCACTCACATGAATCCCTATCGTACAGCTGAAAAGTGTCAATCAAATTTTGGTCCCGCCAAAATATCTTTTTTTTTTTTTTTTGTATAACACGGGAAGCATTAGGCTTGTAATTGACACCTCAAAAACATCATTGTCAGGGTGGGACAGAGGTCCCAGCTCGGTATCTATCTATCAAGACTTGGTCAATCTGATCGCAGCACCACGTCCCACCAAAATATTAAATATCAATTATGTATTCACAGCGGACAAAAAGTAAGTTCTGCCCATACCATTCGTGGTAAGCTCTGCCCATACTTTTATCCTTCCATATCTGACGATGACGAGTTTTCCATCATATCTTCGTCAAATTTAAAAGGGTTCGCTGAAAAATATGTATCCTCACCGCTACCCTCAACCCAATTTTTTTATCCCTAAAAAAGAATCACCTTCCTGGGTTCTGTTGTAGCGGTTGAAAATCTGTCTTCCGCACCCAAAATATGTACCCTACCACTACCCTCAAAGCCCAATTCATATCCCTCTATCAATCCACCGTGACAAATACACGATACACCACCATTTCAGAAGCCTAAAATCTAAGAAAAGCGTAAAGGATTTCAGAATCTAAGAGAAGAAAGGAAGAACGTAATGAATGAAGAGAGATTTTCATATTCACATATGGCACTATCTCTATACATATATAGAGATCTTGACTTGACACGTGGCTAAGTGGTTATAACTGATTAGTTTAGACTCATTCACATTCTAACTAATATGTAACTACTTAATTACATTATCATTCCCCTTCAATTTAACATACGTCCCTATATGAAGACATTTCCGAAAATCTGCAAACTTAGAGCCAGAGAGTGGTTTGGTGAGACCATTGGCAATCTGGCTGGTGGACGGGATATGAGTGACTTGAATTTCCTTTCGAATGGCCCGTTCACGAACAAAGTGGAGATCTAACTCTAGGTGCTTAGTCCGAGCATGAAGCATAGGATTAGCTGAGATAAGTACAGCTCCCTAATTATCACATAACACTTTAGGGATGACAGGCATATAAACTCGCAGTTCAGACAACAAAGATCGTAGCCAAAGCACCTCTGATACAGTAGAAGCCATACTCTTATATTAGGCCTCAGTGCTGGAGTGAGCAACAAGTTGCTGTTTCTTGGAAGACCAAGCAATGAGATTTTTATCGAAATATATGCAAAAACCACTTATACTACGTCGATCATTACAATCAGCAGCCCAGTCAGCATCATAGTAAGCTGTGAGATGCCGATTAAGAGAAGGAAACAGACAGAGACGCTGATTTATAGAACCCACAAGATACCTGAGTATGCGCTTAACTGCTACCCAATGCTCTTGGAGTAGGGACTGCATGAACTGACAGAATTTATTAACAGAGAAACTGATTTCAGGTCTAGTAATGGTAGCATATTGTAAAGCACCCACAACATATCTGTATAATTCTGGATTAAGAAACAGGTGAGGACCCTCCTTGAATAGTTTGACATTCGAAGCCATAGGAGTGGGAACTCCCTTAGCCCGAGACATCCCTGTTTTGTACAGAAGATCAGTAATATATTTAGCCTGAGAAAGCATAATAGAGCCATCTTGAAGTTTATGCACTTCTATACCAAGAAAGTAGCTGAGATCACCCAAGTCTTTAAGGGCAAATTCATTGTGCAAGGCAGTCACAACTTCTGAAATCTTTGAAGAAGAATTACCAGTGATGATAATATCATCCACATAGGCTAAAGCATATAGAAGTCAGACCCAACAGCCCGAATGAAAAGAGACTGGTCACATTTACTACTGATAAAACCAAGTTTGTGGAAGGCAGTAGACAACTTTTCAAACCAGGCACGAGGTGCTTGCTTAAGCCCATATAAAGCTTTGTCAAGTTTGCACACCAAAGATTTATCACTGTGCTCATATCCAGGAGGTTGCTGCATAAAGACCTCTTCATGAAGACAGCCATTGAGAAAGGCATTATTGACATCAACTTGCCTAATAGACCAATTGTGGGAGACGACAATTGACAAGACAACACGAATAGTAACCGGTTTGATCACTGGACTGAAGGTTTCAGTAAAATCAAATCCTTCTTTTTGATGAAAGCCTTTAGCAACAAGTCTGGCTTTGAACTTAGCAGTAGAACCATCAGGATTAGTCTTGCGTTTCCAGACCCACTTACAACCAATAGCTTTCCGGTTAGGAGGCAAACTCACCAAGTGCCATGTTTTATTTTTCATCAAAGTATCATATTCAGCATCCATAGCAGATTTCCACACAAACGAAGCCAAAGCTTCTTGAACAATAGAAGGTTCATGGATAGCAGAAAAAAAACCTTAGGTTTAAAAATACCATTCATTGATCTTGTGACAATGCGGTGTGCAGGGGCCGGTGCTGATGGAGAAGGCTGAGGAATATCCTCTGCAGCAGAAAAGGACGAGGAGGAGGAAGCCATGGATGAAGAATGGACTTCACCACAATCTGAGCTGCTGAGATTAGGAGCTGCAGGAGATAGACTGGAAGACTCATTGCACTGGTTGGACACAGGACGGACGACTGGTGGAGAAGGGAGGAGAGGACCTGTTGCAGACAAAGAAGAATGACCAAAAGGAGAACTAGACACAAAAGTGGAGTAGGGAAATTCAGCCTTATTAAATTTGACATCCCGAGATATATACATACGGCCCTGAGGATCCCAGCACTTAAAACCTTTATGAGAGGCACTATAGCCCAGAAATATGCAAGCAACAGATCTGAATTCCATTTTATGCCGATTATAAGGTCTTGTAAGTGGAAAACAAGCACAACTAAAAGTCCTGAGATGGTGATAACTTGGTACGTGGCCAAACAACTTTTCAAAAGGTGAAAGATCACCAAGGTGTTTATTGGGAAGGTGGTTAAACAAGTAAACAGTAGTAGAGAAAGCTTCAACCCAGAGCTTAAACGGTAAAGTAGCATTAGCAAGTAAAGTAAGACTAGTTTCAGTGATAGTCCTATGCTTTCGCTCAGCCAAGCCATTTTGTTCATGAGTATAAGGACAACATAAGCGATAGACAATACCATGAGCTTTCAAGAACTTGCCGATTTTTAAATACTCAACACCAGAATCAGACTGAAAAGCCTTGATAGGAAAGCCAAGTTGAAGTTCAGCCATCTTCTTAAATTCAAGAAACACATCATAAACCTCTGATTTAGAGTGTAATGGATAAAACCAAGTAAACCGAGTGAAAGCATCGGTAAAATGAACATAATACTTGTAGCCATCATGGGATGTATAAGGAGTAGGCCCCCAAATATTAGAATGAATAAGCTCAAGAGGATATTTATACTGTGTTTGAGACAATGAGTAAGGAAGTTTATGCGCCTTACCCATACAACAAGCATTGCAAAAATCAAAGGGAGACATTTTATTCTGTTTGAATGGAAAATTACAAAGTTTGAGTACATGAGAAACCACTGAGACAATAGGATGCCTTAAGCGATTATGCCATAAACGAAACACAGAAACAGACTTAGACAACAAATTAACAGGACAAGAAACAGACACAGACTCTGAGTTGCAAGTGGACACATAAGGAAGACGATTGGGCGTTTGAATGCTGGAGTTGAAGAAAGAAGGTTGGACTGACAAAGAAACACCGTGAAGACCAGAATCATGCTTCTTGAGACGACCACGATAGAGAACCTGATTAGTTTGTAGATCCTTTATCACACAGACATTGGAAAAGAATGCAATTAGTATATCATTATCAAGACACAGTTGAGGTATACTAAGCAGATTTTTGGAGATTTCAGGAACATGAAGAATATCTTTAAGTTTAAGAGTATAACGAGAACCACGAAGAACACAATTAGAAGAACCAGTGCAATGAACCGATAATCCTTTTCCATCACCAATGAAAAGTTTATCAACAGACTTACTACTAGTTTTATCAGTAATATTTTGCTCAGATGAAGTAACATGGCAGGAGGCACCCGAATCTAGATACCAATCAGGATCAGTGAGACAATCAGCAGTAGCAACATAGACACCCGGACTTTTAGTAGACTGCTTTTCATTGAGAGAGAGGCCGTTGAAGGATTCATCAAAGCGATGCCAACAATCACGAACATGATGACCTTTCTTCTGGCAGAGTTGACACTCAATAACAGGTTTATCATTAGAATAATAAGAAGTAGAGTTTGATGAAGTAGAAGAAGAATGACCAGCCTAATTCCATCGGCCGCGACCACGAGACGATCTTCCACCATGAGTATGGCCACCTTTGCCTGAGAAAGATCGCATCTGAGCAAGATTAGCTGTAGGAGCAACAATAGCCTTGTGATTCTTCTCAATCTGAGCTTCTTGAGCCACAAGAAGCGATTCAACTTGATCAACAGTGTATGGCTTAGAACGCGTAGTAATAGCCGTGATCCATGGATCGTACTCATCAGTAAGACCTTCAAAAATAGCATCGATATGATCAGCCTCATCAATCGGATGCCCAATTCCAACCAGAGCATCGGTGATACTCTTGATTTTAAGAAGATAATCAGTGGCAGAGGAACCACCCTTCTTGACGCTCTTGAGCTGCGCCTTCAATTGCCATAGTTTCGCACGAGTTTGAGATGCGAAATGAGTGTGGAGTTTATCCCAAATTTGCAGCGATGTGCAGCAACCTACAACTCGAGTTAACATTGCATCGGTTATAGAGCATGACATCCACGACACCAAGAGCTGATCTTGACGCTCCCAGGCAGAATAAGCGGGATTAACCCGAAAACTGGCAGGCTCTTCATCACAGGGAATGAATTTCAGAGGGACTGGAGAAGATTGATCAATGAAATTCTGCAGATCGTGACCTCGAATTGCAGAAAGAATTTGGTGTTTCCAGATAAGGAAATTGCTCTCATCAAGACGAACAGAGACTAGATGAGAAAAGGTGACTATATCAGATTTAGGTTGAGATACAGCGGAGACGAGATTCGTGGAAGAGGACGACATGATCTCAGTGACCTAGAAGAGCTCTGATACCATAAAGGATTTCAGAATCTAAGAGAAGAAAGGAAGAACGTAATGAATGAAGAGAGATTTTCATATTCACATATGGCACTGTATCTGTACATATATAGAGATCTTGACTTTACACATGGCTAACTGGTTATAACTGATTAGCTTAGACTCATTCACATTCTAACTAATATGTAACTCACACAAAGAAGAGGTTAGGGTGGTTAAACCACCATTTCAATGACGGATAAAAGGAACAAACAATACAGAGTTTTGTTGCTGCAGCCATGGAAGTTTCAGTTCAAACAAGCTAGAAAAAAAAATAACAACTTTGGGTTCAAACATGCAAGTTTCAGAAAAAGAATGAAAGGTTTTGACTTTGGCTTGCTCGATTGAGCAGGCGGCCGCGTCGGTTGAGGAGCATGTGGAGCAACCGGCGGCGTTGTCGTCGGTTGATTTGGGTAACATCCGACACAAATTAATGAATGACTTGGACTTGTGAATAGGAACATGACAAAAGAATAGAAAAATAAAAGGAACAAAAAACAAATAGAGAGAGGATAACAACCTTGAAGAGAATAGTTTTATTTGGACAGAGGGGACTCGCGGAGGCCTTATTTTGCTTATCTTCTTGTTTGAAACCCCAAACACAATTTAGTTATAAGTACCGTCAATTAGCTTCGCTTATTGTTCTTGATTTGGCTTCCTCCAACATCTGCATTATACTTATGTTCTCTAGGCTTTAGAGAACGCACTTGACATTTAGACCTAAGCCTATTAGGGCAAAAAACGGTGCCTTTAATTGAGTGGATATTGGTCGTCCACGTCTCCATTTATGTCCTTTCCAACACCTTCCTTGTCTGTCATATTCTAATCACACACACACAGGCATATCACACACTACAACCTCAGATCCTGCAGCCAAAAAATGAAGAGAGTGGGAGTGGTGGGAGGAGGCATTAGTGGTCTGGTTTGTGCACATGAATTGGCAAAAGCAGGTCTCCAAGTTGTTGTGCATGAGAAAGAAGATTACTTAGGAGGCCATTCCAAGACTGTCCATGCCGAAGGCTTCGATCTTGACCTCGGCTTCATGGTCTTCAATCGGGTAATTCATTTCCTTCTTCTTCTTCTTCTCCTCTTGCTTCAGCATTAACCAAAACTCCAGCATTTTAATTTGTTCACACACATATATGCTCCTCTTTGCTTCTCAACTCAACTGAATCTGAAATGGTTAATTTTGAGAGGTTTTACTAAGAACATTATCTATAACTCACTCACCTTATCCTGTATTGCCCCCTGTTTGCTTTGCTGATCCAGTCTCTTTTTACTTTGCAACTTCAAAGTTCAAACATCAACATCGTTTCTTTTTCCCATACAAACTTGTATGATATGCTTGATTCATATATTTAACTCTGTAAAAATAATTTCAGAGTTTGAATCATTTGCTTGCATGTCTCTGACATTTGTCAGAAACCATAAAGGGGAAGAAGGAAAATTATGTGTTATCACAGTTTCAATTAAAGAATTAAAGGCACAATAATTATGGAGATATATAGAGAAAATGAAATAAAACCTGGATAAATTTCTGATGATTTGACCCTCATTTCAATTTGAGTGTTAATCTCTTGTTCTCTACTTTTCCTGTATGGTTCTTCTACTTCTGAATTTAATTTTCTGCATAGCTACTTTGATTCCCGTTTAGGGGACAATGACAAAGAAATTGGTTTATTTTGGGTACATTGTAATTCTTAACAGAATCATTAATCAACATAATTGAGTATCAATTATGCGGATAATAACTAGTGTGTGTCAGCAAATTGTGAATATTTTCTTCCCGAAGGAATCAAAAAGTATGAAGCTAAAACGAGATTCACAATATTAATATGTGGGGATTAAAATGAAAGGTATACATGTATGATTGGTTTGGAGTGTTTAATGTATGGATTTAATAATGAATGAGTTAAGGATTTGGAAGGAGTATGAATATAACGATTCCTTTGACATTATATTAATCATTACATCAAGGAATCATTATATTTGAAAATACCGTAGCTCTTTTCCCCTGTCTCTAGATTATCTTATTAAAAAAAAGGAGGGAAATCATGCATTTGTTTAGGCTAGGCAGAAAAAACTAAGAAAAAGTTTCCCATTAAAAACTCTATTGATAATAAGGATATGATAAATTTCTATATACATTAAGTAATGATAGTCACAAAATTTTTCACACATGATACCGTTACTCTGATTTTAAGTCATTATTGGCAATAAAATTTTGGGAGAATGGCAGAAAAATGCTCTAAAGATTTGAAAATGATAGATAGGTGATTTCACAAATCCAAAAATTGAGAATTCTTTATCGCGTTTTGACATTTTCTAATCATATTTTGATAAAAAAAACTCATCTATCATTTCTAAATTTTTAAAGCATTTTTCTGTCCTTCTCCCAAAAATTTTTAACAGTGGCATTTTCTCCAATTCGCCTTTCACTGGTTGTGATTGATGATTTTGTATGAATCAAGAAAGCAGGGGCGAAATAAAAAAAAATTTGATGATTTATATAAATCAAATACTACTACTATGAGATAAATATGTCACCTGTATATATATTTCAGGAAGGGATTTGTCGGGGAGGAAAACAAAAGTAGAGATTTAAAACTCGAGAGTAAATTTATAAATATAATATTTTAATATAAAATTTAATTGATATGCAATGCATTTAAAATATTTCTAATGAAATTATAATATTTTGAGTGAAAGTGAAGTTTTTTAAAATAGAGGTGGAATCTGCGTGATAGAGAGAAGATTAGTGTATTTTATTGTTATAAGTAATTCAAACTTAAATTCTTTTTTTTAAAAAAAAAAAGGAATTTAAACTTAAATGGTGGAGAAACTGGTAGTAATACCAAATGAACAGTATTCCAGCTCATAATGGATTGGAATTTTTGGTAAGGGATTGTGTGACGTGGCCGGATCTGGATCACACAGCTAATGGATCCCCCTCCCCCTCCTATCTTTAATTACCCAGACGTCATCAAATTGTACGTCATACTTAATATTACCATGATATTCCTTCCTAATTATTTATAACAATTTTTTCTCTTATAAAGTTGATATTTATAAACATATTTTATTTTTTGTTTGAAAATGTAAGCTTTTTTTTTTCTATTTTACCCGTATTAAATATTCATTTTTCTCATATCTTATACTCATTATCTCTTATACTTTTTATCTATTCTCTCTCATATACTCTTTTCATAAATAGGGGCATAAATGAAAAAACAACATGGTATTTTTGACACATTTATTGTTTTAAACTATCAGTTTTATTGGAATGAAAAGTTGTTTATAAATAGGACCGAAGGCTATAAACAAAGGTTAATACTACCTCCGGTCTTAAATATAAGACATAGTTGATTTTTTTTAAGAGATTAAGAAAACTAAATAAATTACTTAATCATATCATATATTGTCTGTCATTAGATTATATATTAGTTTATATATTAGGCAAAATAATGTGGAGAGAAAACGATAAATATAAATATTTTAAAGTAATTTAATTAACTTCTTTAATATTTTTAAAAAAGTCAATTTTGTTTTATATTTAAGATTGAAGGAAGTACTTAATATGCACTATGCCATAGTTTTTTTTTTTAATAACACTTAATATTTCAAAATACTTTTTAATGCATCTAGTGCCTTCAAATATTTTTCAATAGTGCTCGGTGCCTTATAATAATTTTTCATATATTCAACACCCTAAAATATTTTCTAGTAGTAGGCAAAATTGCACGAAAAATTACTTTAAAATATATTTTTTTGATTTTATTATATGTATCTGGTTCGGGGTTCATGACTGCCTATCCCAACACAAATATCTCCTCTGAAGCTCGAACTCGAAGCTTAAAGAGATCTAATGGGACCTTACATCACTAAACCAACTCTACATTAGTAATTACTTTAAAATATTGATTACTTCTGAAAAATATTTTAAAGCACTGATTACACCAAAAAAATTGTCTTAAGCCGTTGAGAGCCACACAAAAAATTTGGGGGGTTGGATACGGTATAACTCATGAACAAGAATTAAAGGGCAATTATTACATAACATAGATTATTTGCTTGTTTGTGATTACGTTTGAGACTCCCACAAATACTTATTTACGTAAATCGAGACAAAACTCATCTCACATACTTATTTTGTATATCATAAATCACAATTAAAAAGTTATTTTTCAAGATTCCAATCACTATTTCAAACAATCATTATATCTTTTAAAAGCAAGTTTACACCTGGACGGCTATTTTTTAGTTAGTGAAAAGTGTGAATCCCCTGAAGCGATCCTAATTTATGAGAGTAAAATAACAACTCAAAATCAAGCACAAGCAATCCGATACTTGTGAAGTGCTATGAGACCTACTATCATGAGTAATATAATAAAGGAATTAATAGATGATTGAATTTTAAATGGTTGGTGCGTGATTCATGTGCATGTGTTTTTGAGAACAGAACAAGAGAGTATTGTAATGACTAATGAGTATTATGATTATGATTAACGTATGTGTATTGTAATAATGGAACAGGTGACATATCCAAATATGATGGAGTTATTCGAGAGTTTGGGAGTTGACATGGAACTATCCGACATGTCGTTTGCAGTGAGCCTGGACAAAGGCCGAGGTTGCGAATGGGGCAGTCGAAACGGTTTCTCCGGCTTATTTGCCCAGAAACGAAACCTTCTCAACCCTTACTTCTGGCAAATGGTTCGTGAAATTGTCACCTTCAAACATCATGTTCTCAGGCTAGTACACTTCCTAAACTTAATTACACATGCCAACAATAACAACAACATTAATAATAATACTGACCTGCTTTGCAAATTAATGCAGCTATCTTGATAGGCTTGAGAATAACCCAGACATTGATCGCAATGAGACTTTGGGCCAGTTCGTCAACTCACGGGGTTACTCAGAATTGTTCCAAAAGGCTTACCTTGTATGACAAGCTACTCCTTAATTTATAACTGCTCTTGTATATATATCTCTCTGCTCTATAATTTTCTTTTGAGTTAAACAAGTGAGAATGTGCCTGCTCTAGATTCCCATTTGTGGTTCAATCTGGTCCTGCCCTTCTGAAGGGGTTATGAGCTTTTCTGCTTTCTCTGTTCTCTCATTCTGCCGCAACCATCATCTACTTCAGGTACTACTACTAAATTTGATTATATTAAAGAAGTTAGTTAAATTATTTAATCCGACATCTATTCTCTAAAACACCCTAATTATCTTTCTTAATTCCTTCATTTCCTATCTTCCTTGATTATTGTTTAAGGAGCAGGGGTAAATTCGGAGTAGATTAACAAATATAAAAAATATGCTCTAAATTTGGACCAATATTAACTCCCCACTTATATCCTATATTAAGGATTTTCCTATGTTTATATAATTGCTTCTTGCTCTAGTAGATTTGAGGTCAAAATTGTCAAAAGTTGCTTCCTTATCCACTTGTTTGCTTCTCCCTTCAGCTCTTTGGCCGCCCCCAATGGCTTACTGTCAAATGGCGCTCACAAACCTATGTTAGAAAGGTGCAATGTCTATTCATTACGATATTAAGCCTTTCTTCCCCCACAAAAATCTAGTATTGATTCTTGATTTTGGAAAAATCAGGTCAGAGAAGAACTTCTTAATAAAGGTTGCCATATAGTAACTAACTCTGAAGTGATATCTGTTTCAACATCTGAAAAAGGTCAGAAATAACAAACCTTTTTTCACTCCCGCCTTTCCATGACAAATTCAAGAACTTTCATGCAAATTATTATGATTAAGGGTATTTTAACAAGTTCTAGAAGCATTATTGCAGGGTGCGTTGTGCTATGCAATGATGGTTCTCAAGAAATCTATGATGGATGCGTAATGGCCGCTCATGCCCCTGATGCTTTGAGAATATTAGGAGACGAAGCAACCTTTGATGAGAGAAGAATCCTTGGAGCTTTTCAATATGAGTACAGGTTAATTCATCCTCATAGCCTTTCCATTTATCTTATGACCTTAATATTACAGATCAGATCCTGTATTTCCATGTATCACTCATAGAGTATTCTTTGAACTATACATGTTTGTGAAAATGCTTATGTTTCCCCAACACCACGTTTGTAATTGAACTCTCAAAATTCGTTTTTAGGAGCTACAGCACAATATTAAGAAGATAACACGTGAGTTATTCAGGTCAACAAGTATATGCTTGGTTGTTTATGTTCACACACGTGTATGTCGTGTATGTTGGTGTTCAAAATAAGAGATGCTAAAATTGAGATGTTGCATATATCCAAATAAGTTCAATCGCACCATTATATTTTTACTCTGTTTTGGCAGTGATATTTTTCTTCATCGTGATAAAAATTTAATGCCCAAAAACCCAGCAGCATGGAGTGCATGGAATTTCTTGGGAAATACTGACAATACAGTATGTGTGACATACTGGCTCAATATTCTTCAGGTTAGTGAACTTTGTGCTCTTTGGGGAAAAACAGTTTCTTAAACAATCATTTATTCTTCCCAGCAAATGATCATGGTGTACTGTGAAATATGTGGACTTGTAGAACTTGGAAGAAACAGATCTACCTTTCCTTGTAACTTTGAATCCAGATCATACGCCACAAAACACATTGCTCAAGTGGTCCACTGGCCATCCAGTCCCTTCTGTCGCCGCATCGAAAGCTTCATCTGAATTAGATCTTATTCAAGGGAAAAGAAGAATCTGGTTCTGTGGGGCCTACCAAGGTAAGTTCCTGATTTTTAGTTCAATATCAATGTTTATGAACTAGCTGTTGAGCACATGCTGGAATCATACTTCATTCTGGAATTTTGATCCAGTTCAAATGATCATTGATTGATAAATGCTCTGTGCTTCTGTTTCAGGTTATGGATTTCATGAGGATGGATTAAAGGTACTAAGAGCTAACTTTGAAAGGGAAAAGGCCATGTTATGCTTTTGATTGGCTGACACTGTTAAGCTAGGATTTAAGACAACCAAACTCTTTGGATTCTGAATTGGATATATATATATTACCATTTACTGCGACACATATATTCTACCTAGCAACATGTCAGCTTTTTTGTTAAGTGGAAATAAAAATGACTGAACAGTAAAGTTTAACTTCTAGGCTGGCATGACTGCAGCACATGGGGTTCTTGGAAGATGCGCTGCCCTTATAAGCAACCCAAAACACATGGTACCTTCTTGGACAGAACTGGGCACTCGACTTTTTGTGACTAGATTCCTGAAATCATACATCTCTACTGGATGTTTAATGTTAGTTCTCTTCCAAGACTTTATAATTTTTTGAGTGAATTCTCAAGATAAAAATATCCCCAATATATATGCATGCTTTTAATGTTGAATAATCTACGAGTATAGAGAAGGTTTTCAATACCTTGTGCCTTGTTATGTTACAGTTTATTAGAGGAAGGAGGGACAATGTTCACCTTTGAGGGACATGATAAAGGGAGCCTATTGAAAAGTGTTATCAGGGTCCACAATCCTCAATTCTATTGGAAGGTATATAGTATATACTTTGAATTTACGTAATAACTATCAATGATTGGTCTTCTTGTAGGTTTAGAATTGATGATGTATGCTTTTTCTTGTCAGTGAAAATGAAATCACTTGTATATGTATTTCAGGTTATGACACAAGCTGATTTAGGCCTTGCAGATGCATATATCAATGGGGACTTTAAATTCGTTGATCAACATATTGGCCTTTTGAACTTCTTTTTGGTAAGTAAACTGATCTCAGGATTAAACACAAATGTCCCTTTTGGTCTTCAATTAAACACACCCTGATTCTTAATGCAGATTCTCATAGCCAACAGAGATTCTCGCAACTCAAAACTAAAGAACAGGTATGTTGCATATATATGGAAGATATTGAAGCATATAATCAAGTATTGCTCACATTTTGTATCAAACTATCTGCGCTTGATGGATTTAGAGGTTGGTGGACACCAGTTTTATTCACATCTTGCATAGCATCTGCAAAGTTCTTCATGGAGCATGTTTCAAGGAAAAATACTCTTACACAGGCTCGTAGGAACATCTCTAGGCATTATGATCTGGTATTAGTTTTTTTTTTTTTTTTTGCCAAAGATCTGGTATAAGATTGTAACCTGCAATGTTGCCTGCATTCAGTGATGCAAAGCACAAATTTATGTTATTGAATTCATTCACACAAAAGTGACAACAAGTATTAATGTTTGCATGACCTAAAATATATAAATGAAAATGTTTTTAAAGTAAATTACGATAATGAGATATTAAATATACTCTTAAAAACCCCCTTCTCTATTGATCTCAGTCTTCTTTCCCATCTGTCATACATTGTCTGCTGATTATGCCTGAAAGCTTACGTTTCTTTCTTGGTCTGTTTCTAGAGCAATGAACTCTTTGCTCTTTTCTTGGACGAAACAATGACTTACTCATGTGCTGTGTTTAAGGTTAGGATCTTGACTCTCTGATTCTTGTGTTCAATCTCATAGTAGTATAACTTTTGAAGCAGCATTGATAGATTTTTTCCCCCATGTCTTAAATTCTCTCATAGAATGAAAATGAAGACCTGAAAGATGCACAGATGAGAAAAATCTCGCTTCTGATTGAAAAAGTGAGTGTCTAGAAGTTATATCAGTATTTTAGTTGTTATCCTGGAGAAGATATCCATTAATGTTTTCCTCTTCAAATAAATAAAAAAGGCAAGAATAGAAAAGAAGCATGAAATTCTTGAGATAGGATGTGGATGGGGCAGCTTAGCCATTGAAGTTGTCAAAAGAACTGGTTGCAAATATACTGGCATAACATTGTCCAAGGAGCAACTGAAATTTGCAGAACAGAGAGTTAGAGATGCTGGCCTTCAGGTATTAAACCACTTCTTAACTGAAATCCTCATTATAGTTTTGGGTGTTACAGAATGAGCTTCAATATTTTATCTCTTTACCACACTGCTCTTATGAATTGAAGTTTCTCCTCATTGTGGTAGAGAAAAATCAGCTGTAGCCAGTGTGCTTATGAAATTAAAAAAATCTTTAGTTGCTTCATGTTTAATAGTAGTTATTCATGCTTCCAGGACCAAATCAAATTTCTTCTCTGTGATTATCGCCAATTACCCAAGACATACAAATATGATAGGATTATATCTTGGTGAGTTCTTTTCTTTGAATTTCAATAGAATCATATCTAATATGGCAGTACTTTCAACATTTTTCATGACCTGTATTGGCATATTTCAGTGAGATGATAGAAAGTGTTGGTCATGAGTATATGGAAGAGTTCTTTGGTTGTTGTGAATCAGTACTGGCCAATGATGGACTTTTTGTTCTGCAGGTAATAACATAGAGTAAGAAATAGTTTTGGGACCCTTCAATATTTTACTTTTGATTGTGCGATCCTAGAGCCTAAATATACTGATATTTTTTCCAGCTAACTGTGAAAACTAGTTTCATTGTATTACTTAAATTGCTGCTGACTGTCTAGGATGTTTATCTTTTTCTTTAGTTCATATCAATACCGGATGAGCGTTATGATGAGTATAGGCGCAGTTCAGATTTTATAAAGGAGTACATTTTTCCAGGTGGTTGCTTACCCTCTCTGAGTCGAATAACATCAGCTATGGCAACTACATCTAGATTCTGGTATAAGTTACATGTCTTGTTGCTAAAGTCTACAGTAAAGCATTGCTTTTATTCTTGTTTTACTAAAACAAATGTTCTCAAATGTAGTGTGGAGCACGTGGAAAATATGGGAATTCATTACTACCAAACACTAAGGTGGTGGAGGAAGAACTTCATGGAAAGGCAGGAGTATGTTCTTAATTCATAAACTAGTTCTGTAAACCAAACTATAGATTTTACTTACTCCTAACTCTGGAAATTCCCCCCTTTAATGATGATAGTGAAATCCTGGCTCTTGGATTTAATGAGAAGTTCATTCGGACATGGGAATACTATTTTGATTACTGTGCAGCTGGTTTCAAGTCTCATACACTTGGGAATTATCAGGTATGCCTAAGGAATTATGCTATATATGTTTGAAGTAACTAGTTTGATGCTTTAAAGTCACATGGCATGATCTAACATAGTCTTGTGTGTTAATTTGATGTAGGTGGTTTTTTCACGCCCTGGGAACACAAGTGCGTTCAGAGATCCATACCAAAGTTGGCCTTCATGTTGATTTAATTCTCAAAGCAGCAAAGGCTTGTCATTCAAACAAAATTGAAATTGGCTGATTCTCTCACTATCATATATTTTCCATGCCTCTCATATCTGATACAATTTCCCTTTATTAAAAGCAGGGAGTGAATTGTATCTAGTCTTGCTATGAACCGGCCAAATCCCCCACTAGGCTTGTATTTTATGCTGTAAACCCATGCAACATTCTTTAATTTCTTCATTGTGGCACTTGTATGATTAGGAGATACAGTATATGTTTAGAACTTGACCCAGCAAGCTAAGTTTGCCTCGGTTGAAGTGTCGTATTCGATTTTCAACTCATTACCATCCACAAACATTCTAGCATACATTGTTCTACCTCTTGCAAGGTCATTTCATCTACTTCAATCGCGTTCCAATCTTGTTATTAAAAAAAAAAAAAAAATCTGCCATATTAGTTGCCTTGGAGGCCGGGTAACCGAACCCAAACGGCCACTCTATGAATTTTCTCATTCCAAGAATTAAAATTCCTCTTCCAACAGAAAGAAGTAGTCATTAAGGTCTTGAAAGTTGTATATCATATAACCACAATCCCAATTTCTGATAAGTCCACTTTGCCCGACTTGCCCACGTGGCCTCAACTTTCCTTAGCTGCATGATATGCTAATAACATACATAAGGGACATGAAAGTCATTTTGTATTAAGCAGGTGGGGGTTACTATTTTGTCTTTACCTACTTTTGTTTGCTTTGCATGTGCGAGAGTATACGTAATCATCACCGTACGATTGACCAGTTATGGAATGAGTGCTCTGCATCTTTCTCAAACTCTCCTTTCTTTCTTCCTCGTTCTCTCTCATTCCCAACATTTATTCTACAAGATAGTTTTTGATTGTTGGCTGACTATTAAGCTTGGATTTAAGACAACCAAACTCTTTTGATTCTGAATTGGAAATTTGATTCAGTACATATATTACTCCTTAGCAACATGTCATCATTAATGTTTAATACTCTAAAAGAATAGACAAGGTTTTCAATGCCTTGTGCCTTGAGGTGTTACAATTTACTAGGAAGAAGGAACAATGTTCACCTTTGAGGGACATGGGACAGGGCGCCTATTGAAAAGTGTTATCTGGGTCCACAATCCTTAATTCTATTGGAAGGTATGCACTTTGAATTTATGTTTCAACTATCAATTATTGGTCTTATAATAGGTTTTGGAACTTTTGATTTATGCTTTTTCTTGGCAGCGACAATGAAATCACTTGTAGTTGGTTTAAGAAAGAAGAAACTGATATTATTAATGTGTGTTCCAGGTTATGACAAAAGCTGATTTAGGCCATGCAGATGCATATATCAATGGGGACTTTAAATTCGTTGATCAACATATTGGCCTTTTGAACTTCTTTTTGGTAAGTAAACTGATCTCAGGCTTAAACACAATTGTCCCTTTTGATCTTCAATTAAACACAGCCTGATTCTTCATGCAGATTCTCATAGTCAACAGAGATTCTCACAACTCAAGATTAAACAACAGGTATGCTGCATATATATGGAAGATATTGAAGCCTACTCACATTTTGTTTCAAACTTTCTGCTTTTTATTGCTTTAGGGGTTGGTAGGCACCAATTTTATTCACATCTTGCAGAGCATCTGCAAAGTTCTTCATTGAGCATGTTTTAAGGAAAAATACTCTTACACAGGCTCGTAGGAACATCTCTAGGCATTATGATCTGGTATAAGATTGTAACCTGAAAAAATTCCTGTATTCAGTGATGCCAAGCACAAATTTATATTATTTAATTCATTCGAACAAAAGTGATAACATATACTAAGTTTTGCATGACCTAAAATATACAAATGAAAATGTTTTAAATGAAAATTACGATGATGATATATTAATTATACTCTTTAAAAAACCCTTCTCTATTGTGCTCAGTCTTCTTTTCCGTCTATCTTGAATTGTCTACCGCTTACATTTATTTCTTGGTCTGTTTCTTGACTCTCTGATTCTTGTGTTCAATCTCATAGTAGTATAACTTTTGAAGAAGCATTGATAGATTTTTTCCCCATTTCTTAAATTCTCTCATAGAATGAAAATGAAGACCTAAAAGATGCACAGATGAGAAAAATCTCGCTTCTGATTGAAAAAGTGAGTGTCTAAAAGTTATTTCAGTATTTTAGTTGTTACCCTGGAGAAGATCTCCATTAATATTTTCCTCTTCAAATAAAAAAAAAAAGGCAAGAATAGAAAGAACATGAAATTCTTGAGATAGGATGTGGATGGGGCAGCTTAGTCATTGAAGTTGTCAAAAGAACTGGTTGCAAATACACTGGCATAACATTGTCCAAGGAGCAACTGAAATTTGCAGAACAGAGAGTTAGAGATGCTGGCCTTCAGGTATTAAATCACTTGTTAATTCTTAATTTCTCCTCATTGCGCAAGAGAAAAATTAGCTTGTGTCTAATGCGCTTGTGAAATTAAAAAATCTTTAGTTACTTCATATATGCGACATAGCAGCACTGTCAACATTTTTCATGACCTGTATTGGCATATTTCAGTGAGATGATAGAAGCTGTTGGTCATGAATATATGGAAGAGTTCTTTTGGTTGTTGTGAATCAGTATTGGCTAATGATGAACTTTTTGTGATCTGCAGGTAAAAACAGAGAATATGCAATACTTTTTGTGTCCTTCAATCTTTTATTTTCGATTGTTCAATGTTCAATCCTAAAGCCATAATATACTGACATTTTTCTCAGTTAACCGTCAAAACTAGATTCATTGTATTGCTTAAATTGCTGCTAACTGTTGAAGATGTTTATCTTTTTGTTTAGTTCATATGAATACCGAATGAGCGTTATGATGAGTATAGACACAGTTCAGATTTTACAAGGGAGTATATTTTTCCAGGTGGTTGCTTACCGTCTCTGAGTCGAATAACATCAGCTATAGCAGCTGCATCAAGATTGTGGCACAAGTTACATGTTTTACTACAGTAAAGCATTGCTTTCATTCTTGTTGTACTAAAACAAATGTTCTCAAATGGAGTGTGGAGCACGTAGAAAATATGGGAATTCATTAGTACCAAACGATAAGGTGGTGGAGGAAGAACTTCATGAAAAGGCAGGAGTATGTTCTTAATTTATAAACTAAACAATGGATTTTACTTACCACTAACTCTGGGACTTCCCCCTTTTATGATGTTCGTGAAACCCTGGCTCTTGGTTTTGATGAGAAGTTCATTCAGACATGGGAATACTATTTTGATCACTGTGCGGCAGGTTAAGTCTCGTACACTTGGGAATCATCAGGTATACTTAAAGAGTTACTATATATGTTTGAAGAGACTAATTTGATGCTTTATCTAACAGTCACGTGTTAATTTGTTTATTCCATCTTCTGGCGAACATTTTGGTTCAGTAGGACCAAGAATTGTTTTAGGATCTTGTTCATTACGGCATCATTTGTCACCATATTTTCCACAAGGTTGTATTGGAATATCCCTTACATTCCTAGCTCAGATTAGATGAACACTTGTATGTCGTCAATATGTTGAATCTGAGAGTCCCAAATGATCAACTTTCTGGAAGTGAAGCGTTTGCTTAACGCAATATCAACCTTTAAGCTGTACCGGAGTCCACAAACATCAGCCTTTTCAATCTCTATGAATTTACTTTTTGTGAAATTATTTTCATCTTATGTCCAACGCAGAAGGTTTCACCTTTGCAATAGTCATCTACCATTATATTTTTGTTTCACGCTTTTGGCACAATGAACATATTGTAAGTTTGAAGTAATGCGAATGATTTGATGTAGGTTGTTTTTTCACGTCCTGGGAAGTGGGAACAAAAGTGCGTTCAAAGACCCATACAGAAGTTGCCCCTCGTGTTGATTTCATTATCAGAGGGGCAAAGGCTTGGCGCTCAAGGAAAATTCTCTTTTATTGCAAGCAGAGATACTTGTTTTGGAACCTTCATATAAAATTTTCTTCCCTTAACTACAGAGTTCTTGATCATCTTTTGTCTGGAGTCTTCATTTCTCTAGTATGTTTTGGGGTCTAAACTTGAGCGAGCAAGCCAAGGTTGCCTCGATTGGAGTGTTAGCTTGGGTGTTATAAAGATAAGAAGCATGTATTCCATGAAAAGAAGAAACTGGCCGCAAAATCTCTATTGCTCAAGCGCAATCCCAGATATAATACTAGTATCATCTCATCCAAACGTATTACCATGAAAAACAAAGACTTCAAATTGCTCGTTCAAGCATCACTAAATCAGAAAATGCCAAACGGGTAATGAAAGGGTTAATTGGTTGTGCAATTGCTAATCATAGACAGTGTAACCCATCACTCATTCCTTAAATCCCATAAAAGGTATGGTAAAGGTAAACTGTTTCGAGTTCCAGAAACAAATTAGGAAGTGCATACATGAGGACTGCAATCATGACTTACCACATCACATCAGCCTGTACCAAGGATGAATATGGTGCCTCAAGAATAAATGCAAATTCCCCTCATGTGAAGTGGAGCAAAAGGCAAAAGGAAGAGAACAAGACTTGGATACAATTTCGTGCATCTCTACTATCGGGATTCTTCAATAAAAATAACGTGCAACAAATTTTTGAAAGACCCGTTCATGGGATGTCAAGTTACACATTTATCACTCTTTCATTAGTGAACCTGATAGCAAAACTTTTCTCCCATGGGGAAAACCGAAAGATAGGCACAAATCAAAGCAACAAGGTAATCCTACTCACGAAATCTTCTATGTCTCTATCACGAGTCATTGTCAGAGTCAAACATCAAAACAGAACTTACATCAGAACACATTAGCTTTTTAGTAATCCACATCCATTAGAAACTTGGCCAACGCTATTATGAATTAGAAGTCTCTAAAGTCCTCAAGAACAAAAAACCAAGCCCATTAGTCAACGTACAGCAGACCATCCACCTCACTTTCTGTCAACCAACACAAACCAGACTGTAGGTTAAGAATTTTATCATACTTGAACAAGCCTGGAATCTCCAAGTGTAAAGCTGCTTTGTCCCAGAAAAACACAATTTGACTGAACAACGTTCATAGCATGCTGATCAACCCCTGACCAAGCCCATTATGAAGTTCGTGTTCAGCCATAAGTGGACACTTGGCTCCACTTCAGTACTCGTGCACCTCTCCTCCTGTACAACACAAGTGCAAATACAGGGGGAAATGATTATGCCATCCTCAAAGTTTCAACTACCACTACCATTAACGCTACCCAATACGAAGTGATCAACCCAGGTGTGCACTGCTATCAGTAAATACCTTGACTAATCTCCTTATTTCTACTTGTCAAAACAATCGAAGCATGAGTCTACACAAGAATTTCCTGCCTCCTGACTAGTCAGTAAGGGGTACCCTAAGTAGAATAAAACCAAACATGGAAACATGACGGCAACAGAGATAATTAAGTGCATCAAATCAATTAATAAAGTGATACTGTTGTCAAAGTAAGACACCAGTCACTATCACTACCCAATACACATACCTTGAGCACATCTTTCTACTTCTATTTATGATTTATGATCATAATTAGTCAAAAGGGGAGACAAAAAGATCATGGACAGAATGAAAGCACAAGATAAATAAAACATAGATATAGATAAGTAACCGCATAGAACCAAAATATAAAGCGCAATAAGCCGCTACAGGTGAAATGCTACAATAACTGGATTCCCAATCAACAAAAAGACAATCATAGGCACGCAATATTTAAAGCTACACGCATTAGCAAATATTATATAGAAAAGAGCATCTAGTATCTCTTGAAAAATACTACTTATTATAGACTATGGGAACTGAACTGCAAACTACTGGGATTCAAGCAACCCAACCAGTCCCAAAGTGTATTGACATTGAGCTTGGGCTACTCAATTGCTGCCGGCCAGAAGAATTCATGATGACCTCATAACTTGAGATTTAAAAGAGGGCTTCAAGAGATGAAATTAAACGATCCAGTTGAAAATCTGTGTCAAAATTACTGCTGTTGGGCCTGCCGTGACTGTGCACCACCATAGCTGCCACCATAACCAACTTGCCCACCATGAGGACCATTTACTTGAGGCGTCCCATAATTTCCAGATGGTTGTGCAGGTTCTGATCTCCATGCAGCATTTCCATATCCTGAATTTCCATTAGCATCACCATAGCCACTTCCATTGTAGCTGCCACCATTTCCTTGTGCTTCATTTCCTCCTGGACCACTGGCATAGCTGTTTGGGGCACTTCCAGAACGCCCGCCAACAGCACCATATGTGCCAGGGTTCCCATAAGAACTATCACTTCCACCATACCCACCATAACCATACCCTTGATTCCCATAACCAGCAGCTCCACTGGGTGATTGACCTGCAGGGGCTGAACCAGGGCCGCTGCCACCACCAGATCCAGCACCGCCACCTGGAGTACCCCAAGCAGCAGCATTCCCATAGCCCATAGAACCATAACCAGAGGGGGCTTGAGCAGGCCATGAACTCCTTGGGCCACCAGGCGGACCACCAGCAAAAGCAGCATTAGGGATGTTGGGATTCCCATAGGTTGCACCAGCAGGTCCACCATACCCAGTGCTTGCACCACCATAACTTCCATAGCCAGCATAACCCATGCCATTATTAGCAGGACCATAACCATACCCAGGAGCACTATATCCAGAAGAACCATATGGTGCAAATCCACCCCCAGCACTTTGAGGCTGCACATACCTACCAGAATCCATCCGGCCATCATATGCATTCTGGTTGCCACCAGATGTCCCGTACCCCTGATAACCACTACCACCTCCCCCTGCACCACCCATGCGACCACTTGCACCTGGATTAGCATCCTTTGGAAGTGCACGCTTCACTTCTACTTGCTTACCATTTAAATCATGAAATGGCTTGTGCAAAACCCTGTCAACTGCATCTTCAGTGTCAAATGAAATAAACCCAAATCCACGTGGCCGTCCGGTATTCTGGTCATACATTACTACTACATCAGTAACATGACCATATGCCTCAAAATACTGACGAAACTTCTCTTCGGTCAACGTAGGAGGCAACCCACCAACAAATATCTTTTTGGTCCTGATATTTCCACCATTTCCAGAATTTCTATAAGAGTTGGGATTACCAGCCCTGGAAGTGCCTGAAATTTGTTGATCCTCTCTGGAGAGGGCCTTCTTGGCATCCACCTGGAAATTAAAGAAGTCAGTAACAAAATCTATAAATGACGCTAAGAAAATCTTGCATAGGGAAAAGTTTAACATCTAAGAGTCCAATAAGAAAAGAAAAAGACAATCCTATTAGAGTCACGAATCTGAAATGTTACTCCAAACCAATAAATAAAGATATTGATTTGATCACCAAACATGAAAAAGAACTACTACTCTAGAGGTCCAACATTTAGGACTAGACGTAGCATTTCCCATCCAATGAATTAACCAAATAACCATAGTTTACTTATCGAATAACTAAACACACTTCCATCTAGGGGAACATACTGACGTACTTCATGATTCTAGTATTCTTTAATCCAGAAGCAGTGGTTGATTAACCGCTTTCTACTAGCTAAACTATGTAGCCTCAAAAATGTGTCTGCAATTATTATTTGTATCCTGCGCAGCACTCACCCCAACCTTCAAAGTCCTCTCTCAAGCCCATTTCATTATAGACATTCAACCATTAATTAGACCAGTGATTCTTACCAGCACAGGGTGACTCGTTTGAAATAGCGTTAAAATTTACACACGAAACACATGGATTAAAATGTACACATTAAAATAAACTATGAAAATCATTAAATTTAAGAACAAAATTATCACTTAACAGACAAAACTAAAGATAAAATGCCATCAACAAACAACAGAAGTTTGGTCCCAGCTGCAGCAATTAACATGGTAAAAGTTCACGACAGTCACAAAACAAACAAATCCGCTATAAGGGCCCCAACTTAGAGAAAAATGATAAATTGATTTCAGCCACCAAAAGGGTTAGAGTTGCATGAGGTGAAACAAGTTCATATATTGCACAAAGAGAAAAGGGAGGGATAATCCTTCCTCTCACCGTTCTACCATCGATTACGTGCTTCTCCTCGAGAACCCTATCGAGAATCGAAGGATCTGCAAACACAACGAATCCAAAGCCTCTGGGCTTCCCAGTGCTCTTCTCTCTCATAACGGAAGCGTGCAAAACATCACCGTAGTTGCTGAAATGATCTTTGAGCTTGTCCTCCGTCGTGTCCCACGATATCCCACCAATAAAAAGCTTCCCTTGATCCGAATCCATTTCGCTCTCGATCAACCTCTGAGTGCTCTCCACCCTCTTTCCCTCTCTATGCAAGCTAATTTCTGAAGAAATTAGTCGCAGGAATTTTGAGAAGATTTTGGTTTTGGAATTGAGAGGGTTTGTGCGGCCGACTCGGCGAGAGAGTGAAATAAGAGAGCGGGGAAGCGCAGTGAGAGATTCGATGGTCACGTGCGAGCGGGCCGAGTGTTTGCTTTGACAATAAGAAGTATTCAATTTCGACGGATGAGATTTGTTAGCCTGTCCGAGAGATTGTGGAAAATAAACGGATCTG
The DNA here is from genome assembly GCA_963855925.1 of Inga laurina. Taxonomy (NCBI): domain Eukaryota; kingdom Viridiplantae; phylum Streptophyta; class Magnoliopsida; order Fabales; family Fabaceae; genus Inga; species Inga laurina. The sequence continues at coordinate 58,107,401 of OY979709.1, forward strand.
ATTTGATGTGGCCTTCTTCCACGTCTTTGCTCCTCATTGGTCAAATGAATTGATCACATAAAATTTTTTTAGTAGAAATTATTATCACCCAAAATTTACTCCTCTCGTAACGCCGCTAATTTACTAGTCACCCTACGAGAATAAATTAACGTCATAAAAACTACAGTCTTCTGATGAAAGTATTAATCTTTTTTAGATCCCAATACTCTTTGGGGAAGACTAATCGCAAGACTTTTTTTTTTTTTAAAAATTATGGGTGAAGGTTGAAAACTAAACCTATTACCATTTACGCCGATTCAATCAAAGATCAAATGAGTTTTTTTTTGGGCCAAAAAAGATCATAAGAGTTTTTTTTGGGGGCCCGAGAAAGACCAAAGAGTTAGCCCTTACAGTTTGTAAATGATTGTGATTCACTCCCATGAACAAGTTTTCTAGGTAGCCCCAAAATCAAAGGAGTGAGGTAATCCTACTCACGAAATATTTTACGTCTCCATCACGAGTCATTATCACAGTCAAACATTAAAACAGAATTTACATCAGAACAAATTGGCCTTTTAGCAATCCACTTCCATTAGAAACTTGGCCAACGCTCCTATGAATAAGAAGCCTCTAAAGTCCTCTACCACAAGAAACAAGTTAACATCTGGACTATCAATTGGCTGGCCACCTAATATTCAGTACAAGATTTTGAAACAAGACATGGCTAACTGCTTTAGTCAACGTACCACGGACCATCCACCTCACTTTCTGTCAATCACCACAAACCAGACTGTAGGTTAAGAATTTTATCATACTTGGACAAGCCTGGAGTTTCCAAGTGCGAAGCTGCTTTGTCCCAGAAAAGACACAATTTGACTGAACAATGTTCATAGCATGCTGATCAATCCCCTGACCAAGCCCATTATGAAGTTTGTGTTCAACCATAAGTGGACACTTGGCTCCACTTCAGTACACGTGCACCTCTCCTCCTGTACAACACAAGTGCAAATACAGGGGGAAATGATTATGCCATCCTCAAAGTTTCAACTACCACTACCATTATCGCTACCCATTACGGAGTGATCAACCCGAGTGTCCACTGCAATCAGAAAATACCTTGACTAATCTCCTTATTTCTACTCGTCAAAACAATTGAAGCATGAGTCTACACAAGAATTTCCTGCCTCCTGACTGGAGTCAGTAAGGGGTACCCCAAGTAGAATAAAACCAAACATGGGAAACATGACAGCAACAGAGATAATTAAGTGAATCAAATCAACTAATAAAGTGATCGTATTGACATAGTAAGACACCAGTCATTGTCACTACCCAATATATACCTTGAGTACATCTTCTTTCCACTTCTACTTATGATTTATTATCATAATTAATCAAAAGGGGAGACCTAAAAAGATTATGAACAGAATGAAAGCACAAGATGATAAAAACACATAGATAAGTAACCGCATAGAACCATAATATAAGGTGCACTAAACTGCCACAGGTGAGATGCCACAGTAACTGAATTCCCAATCAACAAAAAGAAAATCATTACCACGCAATATTTAAAGCTACACACATTAGCAAATATTAAATAGAAAAGAGAACCTAGTATCTCTTGAAAAACACTACTTATTATGGACTAGGGAAACAGAACTGCAAACTACTGGGATTCAAGCAACCCAACCAGTCCCAAAGCGTATTGACATCGAGCTTGGCCTACTCAATTGCTGCCGGGCAGAAGAATCCATGATGACCTCATAATTTAAGATTTGAAGAGGGGTCCAAGAGATGAAATTGAATGATTCAGTTGAAAATCTGTCTGTCAAAATTACTGCTGTTGGGCCTGTCGTGTCTGTGCACCACCATAGCTGCTGCCGTAACCAACTTGCCCACCATGAGGACCATTTACCGGAGTAGTCCCATAATTTCCAGATGGTTGTGAAGGTTCAGATCTCCATGCAGCATTACCATATTCTGAATTTTCACTTGCATCACCATAGCCACTTCCATTGTAGCTGCCACCACTCCCTTGTGGTTCATTTCCTCCCGGACCACTAGCATAGCTATTTGGGGCACTTCCGGAACGCCCGCCAACAGCACCATATACACCAGGGTTCCCATAAGAACTATCGCTTCCACCATACCCACCATAACCATACCCTTGATTACCATAACCAGCAGCTCCACTGGGTGATTGACCTGCAGCTGCTGAACCGGGGCCACTGCCGGCACCAGGAGCACCCCAAGCAGCAGTATTCCCATAGCCCATAGAACCATAACCAGAGGGAGCTTGAGCAGGCCATGAACTCCTTGGGCCACCAGGCAGACCACCAGCAAAAGCAGCATTAGGGATGTTGAGATTCCCATAGGTTGCACCAGCAGGTCCACCATACCCAGTGCTTGCGCCACCATAACTTCCATAGCCGGCATAACCCATGCCATTATTAGCAGGACCATAACCGTATCCAGAAGCACTATATCCAGAAGAACCATAAGGTGGAAATCCGCCCCCGGCGCTTTGAGGCTGCACATACCTACCAGAATCCATCTGGCCATCATATGCATTTTGGCTGCCACCAGATGCCCCATACCCCTGATAACCACTGCCACCTCCCCCTGCACCACCCATACGGCCACTTGCACCTGGATTAGCATCCTTTGGAAGTGCACGCTTCACTTCTACTTGCTTACCATTTAAATCGTGAAATGGCTTGTGCAAAACCCTGTCAACTGCATCTTCAGTGTCAAATGAAATAAACCCAAATCCACGTGGCCGTCCGGTATTCTGGTCATACATTACTACTACATCAGTAACATGACCATATGCCTCAAAATACTGACGAAACTTCTCTTCGGTCAACGTAGGAGGCAACCCACCAACAAATATCTTTTTGGTCCTGATATTTCCACCATTTCCAGAATTTCTATAAGAGTTGGGATTTCCAGCCCGGGAAGTGCCTGAAATTTGTAGATCCTCTCTGGAGAAGGCCTTCTTGGCGTCTACCTGGATATTAAAGAAGTCAGTAATAGGACATATGAATAATGAAGAGAAAATCGAACACAAGAAAAAAGTTTAACGTCCAAGAGTCCAATAGAAAAATGAACAATCTTATTAGAGTTAGGAAATGGAATATTGCTCCAAACAAATAAAAAAATATATTGATTTGATCACCTAACATGAAAATAACTATTTAACAACCAATAAATTAACCAAATAAACTATAGTTTACATATCCAATAACTAAACACACTTCCACCTAGGGGAACATACAGGTACTTCTTAATTCAAGTAACCTACGACCCAGCAGCAGTATTGATTGACTACTGTCTCCTAGCTAAACTATTCTGTCTCAAAAATGTGCCCGCCCCTATTATCTGTGTTCTGCGCAGCACCCTACCCAACCTCTCGAGTCTTCTCTCAGGCCCGTTTCATCATAAATAATCAGCCATCAACAAACAAGTTTAGACCAATGATTATTACCAGTACAGAGGTCACCCCTTTGAAATAAGATCCAAAAAACGAACTGTCGAGCGAAGAGAGCATATAAACACGTGAATTAAAATTTCCACATCAGAATAAACCATGAAAATAAAAATCTGAAAACGAAATTATCACTAAACAGACAAAAGTGATGATAAAATGCCATCAACAAACAGCAGAAATTTGGTAGCAGCAGCAGCAAACAACAAGACAAAAGCTCCCATGACAATCGCAAAACAAACATATCCGCAATAAGGGCTCAATTTAGGGAAATTTGATACAGTGATTTCAGCCACCAAAAGGGTTAGTGGAATATGAGGTGAAACGTAATTTCATATGGTGCACATAGAAAAAGAAAAGGGAGGGTTGACCCATCCTCTCACCGTTCTTCCATCGATTACGTGCTTCTCCTCGAGAACCACGTCGAGAATCGAAGGATCTGCGAACACAACAAATCCAAAGCCTCTGGGCTTCCCAGTGTTCTTCTCTCTCATAACGGAGGCGTGCAAAATATCACCGTAGTTGCTAAAATGATCTTTGAGCTTGTCCTCCGTCGTATCCCACGATATCCCACCAATAAAAAGCTTCCCTTGATCTGAATCCATATCGGCCACGCTCAACCTCTTGGTACACTACACCCTCTTTCTCTATATGCAAGCCAATTTCTGAAGAACTTAATCGCAGGAATTCTGAGAAGATTTTCGTTCTGGGGTTGGGAACTAGCGGGCGGAGAAGAAGCGAGGCTTTGTCCTGCCGACTCGGCAAGTGAGAGGGAGCGAAGGTGAGAGATTCGACAGTAAGTGCGGAATGGGTGATTAAACGCGTGCTGTGACAATGTGAAGTATTCGATTTTGACGGATGATATTTGTTAGGTTGTGGAAAATAAACGGATCTGATTTGATGTTGCCTTTTGTCAGGTCTTCGCTACTTATTGGTCAGAGTTTGAAATTCTTAATGACCCCTACAATATTTAACCGCGTAAAAATTACAATTCGAGCGCGTTTGGATCAGGGGTAGGCATCAATTTTTCGATTCGATTTTCAGTAAAAACCGAAAAAACTAAACTAAAGAAAATTCTAAAACCGAACAATCGAAATAATCGAAATTATTCGGTTTTGTTAGAAAAAACCGAAATTTTTTTAGCTTTCATTTTTTACTTCAAATATCTGAATTTTCAATCAGCGAAAAGTAATACAAAATATAAAATTGAATAACCTCATCAAGATCCAAAGAAAGATGATATAAAATAAAGTATAAATAACATATTATATATATGATCAATGTAGTTTGAAATACCCAATATTCCAATAATAGAACCAAAAATAGGAAGGTTTTTGAGATATGCAGAATAATTGTATTCAACATTACTTAATCCAAAAAAGCATAATAAAAATTCAAAAAGATGTATATCCAATGATATATCATTCTTTGTCTTGAATTCGATTTTTCGTAGGTGGCATACTCTTTTAATATTTTCAGTTTTTCGGTTTAAACCGAAATTTTTTTAAAAAAACCGAACCGAACTGAAAAACCGAAGAAAACAGAATAAAAAAATCGAACATACACCAAACACCGAAAAAACCAAACCTAAAAAATCAAAATTGATTCGATTCGATTCGGTCTTCGATTTCGATTCGGTTTTGCTCACCCCTAGTTTAGATGGCTTTTTCTTCTCCTTAGCTTAGTTCCTCGACAAGTCAAATTCAAGGGCTCGTATTCAGTGATCTAGATAAAATCTCAACCGTTCAAATTAATTCAATAGTAGGGTTAGCTTTGTAAATGGCTGTGATTTACTCCCCATGCCCATCCAGCCAGTCAAACGTTGTGAAGGAAGTTCTCATGAGTAAACAAATATCTTAGGTGGATCGTTGACTAGCTGATAATTCACTGCCCGTGACTTTTTAGTTTTCACAAGAATTGTTGGAATATTCTCAAAATGGAGAGGTGTATTTTTTATAAATTAAAGTATTTTATATGAAGTATTGTGTAGGTAATTATAATACTAAAAAAATCATCATAATTTTGTCTTTATAATTCTTAAAAGCACCTATGGAAGGTTCTAATTAAAGATATGGCAACGAAATGTTGTGTTGTTTTAAAGAAATCTGCTAACTAAGAGAATGTTACTCTTCACAAAACAATATTTTAAACAATCACAAGGAGTGTCAAATATTTTTAAAGAGTTACTTCCTCCTATCCTAATTATAAGATAAAATTGATTTTTTTAGAGAAATTAAGAAAGCCAATTAAATTACTTTAGAATGTTTATACTTTTAATATCCTTGGATTATATATTAGTTTATTAGTCAAATTAATTATTTTAGAGGAAAAAAATAAAAAAATAAATACTTTAAAGTAATTTAATTGGCTTCTTTAATTTCTCCAAAAAAATTAACTTTATCTTATAATCAGGACCGGAGGGAGTACTTTACTTTGAAAGCATTGGCATCGCTTCATTATTTATGAATACCAATCGCCCTCGTTTCATTCTAGTAACCAAAACTTATTACATTTGTCTTAAATACACAATAGATGAATTCAAATTGTCACTTGATAAAAGATATTTTGTTGTTTTTATTTGTATTATGAGATTACAAAATACAAATCATACTCATGAATTTTCGCTATGTTAGGAAGAGGATTCGTTATCAACACACAGAGATTGGAATATATGGTAGCAACAAAATAAACTTAAAAATTCAAATAATCGAAGTATAAAAAAAGCCATCGTGATATGAAAAATAAGCTTGTCAGTGATATTGCCCAAAATACTTGACATTTGCCTCCGGGAGGAAACTACCTTTCAGGTAAGCCTCATCAAAGTACATGCGACGCATGGAACATTATCGTATACTTAGTTGTTTCTTTTTTTTTTTTTTTGATACATACTTAGTTGTTTCTTATCAGACTTGTATTAAAAAAAGATGATATTAAACTTTGATTAAAAAACATGGTATTAAACAAACTAACATAGGATGTCCAAAAGGGGAGAAAATAAAAAGGTATTCCTTACAATTTAATGGAATTTTAATTTTGGTCTTTATAATTTTAAATTGTTGGCTTTGGTTCTTGTAATTTTATAAAGACTTAGTTTTAGTTTAAGTATAGGAATAAAAGTCAAAACTCATTGAAAGTATAAGAAGTAATTGTTAAACTTGGATCAAATCCTTGTGAAATTATACGACCAAAACAAACAATATGAAATTATAAGGAATAAAATTAAAATTAAATTATAAAAACTAACAATAACATTAACCCAAAAACCAACAAACAAACTGGAATAACCCCTCTCTTCCTCACCTTACCCTTTAAAAACATTTTTTTAATATCCCACACCTTTTAAAATCATAGTCCTCCTTTTGATAACACAAAACTAGTCAACAACAACAACAACAAAACCTTTATCTCATTAGATGGAATCGACTTCATGGATCGCACGACGCCATTGTGTTATGTCGAAAACCATATCTTTAGGTATATTATTAATCAAAATATCTCTCTTTATAACCTTATTAAGCATTTGTTTTGGCCTTCCTCGACATCTTTTTATAGGACTTCATACTGCTTGATCAACCCTCATCACCAAAATATTCAATGGCCTTCATTGAACATGTTCAAACCACTTCAAATGACTTTTTACCATTTTTCTTTCAATAGAGGCCACTCTAACTTGTTCACATATATATATATGAGTATTACAAATCCTGTCTTTTCTTGTATGACCCTGTATCCATCTCAAACATCCTCATCTCGGTTACCCCTATTTTATGTTCATGTTGTCCCTTTAAAGCCCAACACTTACTACTGTATAGCATTACTGGTTTTATAGTAGTGTGATAGAACTTCCCTTTTACTCTGTTAAGTACTTTCCGATCACAAATAATTTCAGTATCTTTTCTCCATTTACACTATCCAGCTTGGATCCCGTGATTGACATCTCCATCAATTTCACCATCTTGTTGTATAATTGATCCCAAATATTTAAATTTTGTCACCTGCAGAATGATTTGCCTCCCAATTTAACTTCCACTCCACTTCGATATTGTCTCTTATCATAATTACAATGCATATATTCAGTTTTTATCATACTCAGACGAAAGCACTTCAATTTCAAAGTCCATCTCCATATCTCGAGTTTAAAATTAATTTCTTCTCTGGATTCAACTAACAAAACTATATCATCTGCAAAAAAGCATGCATTTAGGGATCTCTTATTTTATAGGCTTAGTTAGAACATCTACCACTAGGTTAAACAAGCAAGGGATCAGGGTTGATCCCTAATGTAGGTCAATCCTTATAGGAAAGTCTTTTGTAACCCCTCCAGGTGTTCTAACACTAATTGTAACCCCCTCATACATATCCTAAATGGTTTTAATATATGAAACCCGTACCCCCTTCTTTTCCAAGGCTTTCCAGAGTACATCTCTTGATACACGGTCATATGTTTTCTCCAAATCAATGAAAACTATATGCAAATCTCTTCCTTTGCTCCTATACTTTTTCATTAGCCCCTTAATAAATAAATTATTTCTATTGTAGACCTTTCTGACATGAATTCAAATTGGTTTTCAGCAATATAAGTTTCCAACCTTAACCTGTGTCCAATCATCTTTTCCCACAATTTCATTGTATGACTCATAAATTTAATTTTTCTATAATTTGCACAATTCTGAATATCCCCTTTATTCTTATAAATAGGGATCAAAGTGTTTTTTCTCTACTCATCCGTCATTTTCTTGGGTCATAAAATCCCATTAAATAATTTTGTGAGCCATAACACACCCTTTTCACCCAAACATTTCCAAACTTAAATAGGATACCATCAGGTCTAACAGCTTTACCATTTCCATTTTCTTAAGAGTTTCATTAACCCCGCCAACTCGAATCTTACAATAAAATGACAAATTGATATCACTTTCACGAGTTGTCAATCCTTCCCAGTTACACGGCGACCCTCCCCCTCCATTATTGAACAACTTATAAATGTAAGCTTCTCACTTATTCTTAATATCTCTATCAGTAACTAAAACTTCGCCTTCTTCGTCCTTTATACATCTCACTTAGTCCAAGTCTCTCAATTTTCTCTTCTTATTCTTTGCGATCTTATAAATCTTACACTCTCCTACCTTTGTCCCTAACTCTTTATAAAACTCCTCATATGCTTTATTATGAGCTTCACTCACTGCCTTCTTATTCTCCTTTTTAGCCAAACGATACCTTTCCCAATTTTCAACATTATTACACAAATGTATGGTTTTAAAACAATCTTTTTATGTTTGATCTCTCTTGAATAGTCTCATCCTACCACCAAGTCTCCTTATCTTGTTGACCAAAACTTTTTGATTCTCCCAAAATTGCTTTAGCAACCTTCTAGACCTTTTTAGACATATTCTTCCACATGATATTAGCACCTCTCTGTAACTCCCACTTCCCCTCCTCCAAAAGAGTTCTCTTAAAAATCTTCCGCTTTTCCCCCTTTAATTGCCATCACCTGACCCTTGGGTTTAAAACTTGCCGACGCTTTTATTTTACACACTTAATATTTACATCAATGACTAAAACCCTATGTTGTGTTGTCACCCCATCCCATGGATCACTTTGCAATTAGTACAAAGTTTTCTATCAGGATTTCTTATTAAAAAGAAGTCAATCTGTGTCATAGCGGCTCCACTCTTATATGTTATTAAATGCTCCTCCCACTTTTTAAAGCAAGTGTTAATAATCTTAAGGTTATATGCGAGGGAGAAATCAATCATAGATTGACATTCATTAATGAACGCCCCAAATCCAAAACCACCATGAGCCCTTGCATGAGATTCTGTCTCCTTACCAACACGTCCATTAAGATCTTCTCCAATAAAAACTCTTTTCGGTTAGTGGAATACTTTGAATTAGCCCCTCTATATCTTCCAAGAACTTTTTCTTAAGATGTGTTTCGGCCCCTACTTGAGGTGCATACGCACCAATAGTGTTTATAATATCATTCCCAACAATCATTTTTAAGGAAATGATTTTATCCTCAATCCTCTTCACTTCCATCACATTCTTCCTCCATTCATTATCAGTGATGATACTAACGTCATTCCTTCCATTGACCTTTCCTGTGTACAAATGCTTAAAACCATTAATTTCCTAAGACTTTTCTCCTGCCCATTTAGTTTCCTGGAGGTACAAGATATTAAGCTTTCGATCATTCATTATGCCCGCCACCTCCCGATATTTGTCATTCAAAGTCCCAATATTCCAAGTGCCAAATCTGATCTTGCTCTTATGAACTAGCTTATTTAGCTGCCTCTGTTAAAAGAGAGCGATAGCCTTTGCTCATTTAACACTACATCCAAGAGATGATGCAGCGGCTCTCACTCACTTCTCACTGTACTCAAGCCATACAGCGCATTGCTTACATGCAACGACATAGCATTAGTACGATTTCTTCATTGATCTATGTTTATAAGAGATTCGATAGGGTTTTACGTTGGCTGTCATGGCTTAACACAACCCTCCTCCTTTATCCGGACTTGGGACCGACTATAAAAATGAGCAGAGTTAACACAGAACTAGTCAACAATAAAAATTAATGTAAATTTATATATACTTTTTTTATAACAATTTACATATACTTTTTAATACAACGGAAATAAGAATTCATATATAGCACCATCTTCAAATAAAAAGTCGAATTATTTTTTATAACCAGTCATATTATTCATATATCATGAATAACGACCCCTTTTTCAAAAGTAATATGCCTTAAATAACACTCGTGATGGTTTTGAAACATCTGGCTTTGTACAAGAATGTGTGGAGCCACCGCAATTAGCCTCTGCAGATCTGAGACGAAGGCAAGTTTGTCTTTACTATTTGGTCCCCACTCTCGGCTCTTTCTTTGCCTTCCTCTTTCTAACTTGCTATTTTATTTTATCAGTGCTTCGAATCTTTAATATCAAGTATAGTTGATTTTTGTTGGGAGGGATTAAAGAAATTAAATAAATGATTTAATTATAATATATGTTATATATAATTTGATTATATATTAATTTATAAATCACATGAATTATTTTTTAAAAAAATGATAAATGTAATATCCTAAAATAATTTACTTAATTTTTTTAATCTTTATAAAAAAATCAATTACATCTTATATTTAAAAAAAAAAGAGATAGTATTAAAATAGAATCTCATGCGCCCCACCGCATCACACCAAAAATCATTAATTGCCTAACGTTAACATTTTCGAACCTCTTTGGAGGCAAACGGCTTTCAAGTTTTCACCTTTCCTCACGCCTCTCTCTTTTCTCTTTCTCTCTCTCCATCGTGATGCTCTGTCTCTTCTTATAAAACAACCCACAACATCCTTCGCCTTCCTCCTTCACTTCCATTACAGAGATGGGTTGTTTTCTCGCCTGCTTTGGCCTCTCCAAGAAGAGAAAGCGTCGAAAGACTCTCTACAAGGTTCTTGCTGCTCCTGGTTACCAGGTAAAACCCCTCATTCTTCATCCTGTTCCTTTCTTGGATTATCTGCGTTTTCGATTTAAAACCTTGTTCTCTTTTTCAGTTTATTCATCTTTTAAAAACCAATTGGATTTTCTTTTTTTCTTCATTTTGCAGAACTATGTCGCTCTGGACTCCACCGTCACTGTAAATCTTGCCACCCCAGACAACTCTATAGTCCCATATTCTAATTTCAGGTTAGGATTCACTTTTCTCTCTCTTTCCCTTTATTTCTCACTCTTCGTGATGGTTTTTGTTTATTGTGTTTTTGTTTGGTTAGAGATGAATGTAAGGAGCAGACCCGACCTAAAAGCAGGAAGAAAGTCAGTTTTAATTTGAATGTACAGATATATGAACCAAACCCTACTGCTTATCAGATTTTGGAGAGTGATGATGAGGAGGAAGAAAATAATAAGGATAATGAGAAAAAGGAGAAAAGTAGATCTTCTTCTTCCATCTTGGGAGAAAACTCAGCAGCCTTGAACTACCCATCAAATCACAGATATTACAACTGTTTAGACAGCTACAATGAGGAGGATGAAATACAAGATGAGGCATCTGACATTGATGCATATGATGATGAGGATGATGAGTTTGATGACGAAGATGATTGGGATTATGGTAGCACAGACGATGGCGAAGACCAAGATCGCTCGAAAGATTACAATAAAAACGCAGCAGAGAACCAATGCTCTGAGGTAATCAATTCTTCATTGGAAGAAGATAAGGTAAAGAGTCACATGCATTGTTCTGTACTGATACCTGTAGAGAATCTCACTCAGTGGAAAGCAATTAAAGCACAAGTTGCATCAAGTAAGCACAGGAGGAAGGAGAATGTTCCACTTGAACAGAAGGCAAGCATGAAGCTAGCTTCAGAACCAGGTTTCAATCTATTGGAATCAAATGTTTCCAAGCCTCTATTGACAGAAATTGCCGTTGATGCTAGTCTTTCAAACTGGTTAATTCCACCTTATGCGTCTAAGACCACAATTCATTGTCAATGAGGGCCATGACATTGAAGATGAAAGATTTAGGAGATTTTATTACTTCCATGGATTTTACAGAACAATTCTTTATCCAGTGACCTAGAGGGATCTCACAGCACAGGGCAATAAAATTACTCAACCTTCTTGTGAAGGCCATTGCTATAAAGGAAGGACACTACATATTTGGCTTGTCAGTCTGAGCTAGTTGGGGTGATTTTCGTTTTATTTGTGTGTCTGATTCACTTACTCTTATTTGTTTTGGGAATGATAATGTTGTGATCATTAGATGGTGGTTATCTGTCTATTCATGTCTTTGTGTTTGTATGAGACATCTATCAAATGCAGCAATTCAATTACAAAATTTCTCAAATTTTACATTCTGGCCTTGCAGATATTAGATATGTGAATTTATCTTCTGCATAATTGCTTGCAGATATGCTGTGTCAGAAAGAACTAAGGGCTACACAAAATACACCTAAATTTGATTCTAAATAGCAATACCAAGCAGAACAGTGCTTCCCCTGGTATTTTCTATTTTGTTTCCCGATGTATCAAGTGTCAATTTGTTTTGTAGCGAATTAGTTGAGCATATGGGACCTAGTATAAATTATATGTTAAAAAGTGGTCAAGTAAGACACTCATCAAGATTTGTTTCACTTGTTGACAAAAAATGAGAAAAGAGCAAGACAAGAGGAATAACGACAAGGTGTTGCTCTTTAATTTAATATATATAATAATTTACACAATGAAGTGCACAACTCATGCAGAGACTAAGCGTGAAAGAGCTCATTTATTTTTACATGCATTTAAGCCGCACCACTTTCATCATTGTCCAAAATCATCTCGCTGCAAACTTGAGTCTGTACTTTGATCAGCATATGAGAACTCACTCAATCTTCAACCTGGGAAATCATCTCAAATCCAAGTGAGATGAACAGGAGCCAAATATTGATAACGAGAAGCCTCCAATGGTGGTTATTGAACTGATGGTTGTAATCTGTGTTTCAGCAACAGAGGTGCCAAGAATGACTTCTTGATTAACCCGCAGAATGTTCGAGACAGTTTATCTAAAGGATCTCTACATTATTGTACAAATGCAAGAATCTGAATCCTCATCCTCTGAGTCACTATCGTCACTGCAGACACAATTAGGAGACCAGAAATGAGATAGATTTGAATATACCACAGACTCAGGTCTATGTATAACACTCAATTTTGTTTAGTACATTGAATTTGTATTATCAAATACTTTTGCATCCCAGGTAAGCAAGAGAACTTCATATACCACAATTCCTTCATCCTTTTATTTTGCTGTATTATATGTTTTTTCTTGGGGAAGTTATTTAAGCACAGATTACAGCATATATGAAATAGAACTGTACAACATCTAGCTACATGAGTTATGTGATTCAATGAAAAGACAAAATAGAGTGGGCCCAAGGTTTATACCAAAACTTCTCTCTACAATTACACACATTTTCCCCTCTAGTTTCTACATAATGCAAGTTGCTCGATGTTGACAACTGCAACTTGTAACCACTTTTCATAAATAAGCACTAATGAATGGCCAAAACATGGCATTCAAGTGCTTTTTATCCAAATTTCATCTTCCGCGTCTCATCACGCAGATAAATCAACCCTAAATCCTTTCTCATTTAGGTTTTGGTTATACTTCGAAACCCAATCAAGACATAAAGCTTTTCTACCCTATCATCTCCCTCATAAGTGGGCAGCTAGGATATAAACATTAAACCAATTAACTCTCCGAAACCCATAGTTATCTCCTTATTCCAATGTACTCGAGCAATTAAGCACATTTCCATGCACTCTTCCATACCAAGACATGAAACCCACATTTTTGTTTTCTTTTAACATAATTTATTTTCTTTGCTTCCTTGATACTAGGAACTAAGAGGATATTTCCCTTAATCATGCATTCCTAAAATTAAAGGAAAATAGGAACAACATAAAATTCAGTGCTTCATCATGGTGTTGGACTCTTTAAAGAAGAAACACTGAACAAATGAGGGTTCTTACTATAAGAGTACAGAACCACACAGTCATAAGAAAAATGCTTCAGTTAGCTAATGAACCTTCAGATGATTGCTTAATAAAAGTGGCCGTACTCATGAACACCACCATATTTGAGAGCTAAACTGCTCAAGCACAAGAACAAAGGAGCTTAAAAAGGCCTCCAAAAATCTCCTGTGCTAAATGGTGCAGGCATCAAGAAATTGATCTACAGCAAATCCTGAAAACCTTGGGCTTAATGCCCAGGGGGTCTGACAAGTATTTTACAAGTCTGCATAAAATCTGAACCAACTCAACTTCTGATAGCAGATTGTAATCTGAATGTCTTTAGGAATTGGGAATTAAGGTAGAGAAGAAGAAATTAGAGGGTTGAAGAAGAAGAGAGGGAATAAGAGAGAAGAACCGAGAGTGAGAAAGAGAATTGAGAGAAATATCATTATTCCACCATCACAAATCTGAGAGTTACAATAAGAAGTATGCCTATTTATAATGTCAAAGCACCTTTCCCCAACAACTAACTAAATCACTTAAGCACTTATTTAACTGATTACCATCTAACTATGGCACTTTGCACTTAAGTCCCTAACTAACTCTAACAGTAACTAACTTTTAACCGTAACCCATTATTATATTTACATATCAACATCCCCTCCCCAAAACATCCTTGCTCTCAAGGATGATTGACAATTAACAAATCTGAAAACCACAATAACAGGCTTGAAAAGTTTGAAAACTTTTGCTGATTCTTGATAAAAAAACTGTCGTTTGAAATCTTGTACCCAGAAGCTTGTCTTTCAAATTGACCTTTAGTACTTGTGCACACTAGTCCTCCTCCTTTTCTTCCTACTCATAGAACAGATCCTTCCATAAAGCATTTCAATTAACTTTCACTTGAACCAAATCTGGACCGAACGTCTTGTGGGAGAGAGGAGCAGCAATGAAACTCCATCTTGCAGCAGCCTTTTATTGAAAATACCCAAAGAAATAGTGCAACCCAAATGTAACCTTAGGGGCTTTTTATTTGACTGCTATTCTGGAAAACTTCTGCTAATGTAGAATTCTGTGACTTGATCCTTTTCTTATTTAGAAAAAGGCTGGTACCGAGGGTCCCACCATGCGCATCATCTTTCTGCCTTTTCCCATTTGATGCAGAACCCCAGTTATCAACCACTGGACATTGTAGAAAACCAGAACCAAAAAGCATCTTTATTAATCCCCTTTTAACCAAAACCGAACCAAGCACCTTGTAGGAAAATATTGTAAATGAAAAGCCCAATACTTATTTAAAGGCATGAACCCCATTGTCAGACCAAAATGCTTTTGCTGCCCAAAGGAAGTGCAATAAGGTTGGTCGTTTGACTTTTCAAAGTGCACACTGTTCATGATGGAACCCAGCTGTAAGCCATCACGTGAGGACTCCAAACCCAGTGCACCATCAAAATCAAAATATGTTTGGCACACAGAGAAAATTGGGGACAGCTGTATTCTTGACTTTTCAACACTTGAATCTCCCCCCAGCCACGTCATCACCCAACCAAGATTTTCAAGTTGTGAAAGTTGCACAGTTCCACACTTAGCAACGTGAATCTCTGTCTTCGAAACGCAGCTGCGAAGAAAAACAGAGATAGAAGAAGGCGTCAAACTCCGAGGCAGCAAGAGAACAGCGATTGTCGGCCGTACTAAATATCATTCTGGCAGCTGTACATTGCTCGTGGCCTCATCAAAGAAGGCATTAAATTCCTTCACACATCTTTTTGCCTTAGCCATATCTTGTTTTCATTGGAGTCTTCGAACGTTCCGAATTTCTGTTCCGTAGTTTGAATTCTTCCATCCATCATTCTTGAGTTTTCTTGGAACCTTGTCTCTACCATACAATCAGAGAGCAATGAACCGATAATCCCAGTCCAAGAACCGAGATGCTTTGATACCACTGATAGCAGATTGTAATCTGAATGTCTTTAGGAATTGGGAATTAGGGTAGAGAAGGAGAAATTAGAGGGTTGAAGAAGAAGAGGGGGAATAAGAGAGAAGAACCGAGAGTGAGAGAGAGAATTGAGAGAATCATTATTATTCCATCATCACAAACCTGAGAGTTACAATAAGGAGTATGCCTATTTATAATGTCATAGCACCTTTCCCCAAAAACTAACTAAATCACTTACGCATTTAGTTAACTGATTACCATCTAACTATGGCACTTTGCATTTAAGTCCCTAACTAACTCTAGCAGTAACTAACTTTTAACCCTAACCCATTATTATATTTACATATCAACTTCTTATATCTTTTTTAACTTGTCTCAAGTTCTCAGAAGCAAATGAGAAGCGTTTTACATTTTCTTTTGGCGCACTCAAATTCAATCACATAAACCCCCAAAAGAGAGTCGCACTTAATGAATGACGAGGTATCCTCCATTTATGAAAAAGGAAAAGAAAAGGAGAAAAATATAGAAACACGAGTTATGAAGCACCGACGCTATTCTGAAGTCTTTTTGGACACTGGCAAAAGATAAACCACCAAAAAGTACAAATTCTTTTCACCTGAGGATGTACAATTCAAACATAGCACAACGATGCTATACATATTATATAAACTATCCTAACCAAAGTAAAGTTGGTTGTAAAAAGTGGGAGGACTTTAGGTTTGGTTGATCAGAATCATTCCTTTTTTCAAGCTAAGTTATGGCACGATATAAACGGCAGCTGGTAAGGGGAAAGCTACAAGTTCTCAAGAGATCTAAACAAAAGGCCAGCAATCATTTAGGTTGAGAGTTGACATAGATGTTAGAAAAATGGAAAACAGATAGTAGTCTGCTTATAACAAAGTAAGCTAAAGAAAGAAGGAGTGAGGAAAACAAGCAAGTTCAAAGTAAAATCTATCACGGAAGTTGGCAGCGGTGACAGAAAACGCCAAAAGCCAGAAGAAGGAAAAAAGAAGGAAACAGGAGAAAAGGATGGGGAAACGTTTCCATAAATTCAGTAGAGGCAGAACAAAAGCCACCGTCACTCATCATGTACAAAATAGATAGCACAAAATCAGGCAATCCATTTCCTATTTCTAGTTCAACTTGCCGTTACAGACACCAACACAGACTAAAAAAAGGTAGTAATACCTTGTACACTTTTTCTTTTTAGTGGATAGTGCTTGTACCTCAAAATTAGAACATGTGAATCCAAATAACTAATGATCATGAAGAACACACGTTATATTCTAAGTTCTAACCATAACCAACTCCGTTGGCAGAGTTTGATTCAGAGGCAGTGAACATGGAAATGATAAACAATAAAGTTTCCAGATTTAATCAACTTTCTGCAGAAAATGCTTAAGCTATCAAAATCATACTACCATCATAAAGAACCGATAAACATAAGCAGATTAACAGATATGGCTTAGCTCCTGGACTAATAAAATCGGAGATATCAAAATTGGAGGGACTGAAAAAATGGCCGAAGAGTAATTGTTTCGCTATAACCTAATTTATGTGTATATTAATGAGGAAATTTACCTCGGTACAAATTCCAACACCTCAACAAGTTGGTTTCCATTTCTGTCGTTCCACTGGACTTTCCGTCGGGTTTTATCCGACTTCCTCGAAAGCCCTCCTCTACGTGGCGGCAACAATGAATGCGAATCGCTATCATCTTCTCCATTAGTTCGATCCTCAATCTTTTCAGCATCTACAGAAGCCACAGGCTTATTATCCACACAGCCGTTAGATTCCTTGGCAGCCGTATCCATCAACAGCCACACTCTTCCAGATAGGTCCACCGATATAGAGGCGGACCGAATCAGAAAATCTTGGGATTCGAAAAATCCTAATTGATCCTAAATCACTAGAAATTCAGAGTTTGGGAGGTTTTAAGATATCATTTGGCAGGGGTCAACGCTTTCACCATGATTTGGCTGTATGTTGAAGCAGAGAATTAGAGCTTGGCGAAAACAATCAGTGGGAAAAGGGAAAAGGAAAATCCCAGACTGGCTTCAGCTCAGAGAAAATCTGAGCGTCGAAAGGAAGTTGAAGTTGTTATTTGTGCGGAGAGAGACGGGAAAATAATTTCGTCGCAAAGTAACAGCCTACCAGAACCGAAATTGAACCATTGACAGCTAATAAAAAAGCAAAAGGAACAGAAACGATCGCCCCGCTGGGAAAAAGGAATTATTCATTTAAAAAGAAAGGAAAGAAATACGCTGGGAATGGTGATTGAATAAAAGCATGATAGATAGAGACTGCAACAATGATGAGAAAATGAAAGAGCTTTAAAGGATTAAGAATTTATTTAATTAATTAATCGGCCGAACTTATTCGGATCGGACGGTGCTCATTGGAAGAGAAGATAAGGTGTTCGTAGAAATCAGAATTGTGGCCCGTTCGTTATTCTCGTTAAGCCATGACAGGTTGTCCTGTGGGTTTTTGACACGTCATAGACACCTGAATCTAGAGGTGGTAATGCAGGCTGCGGCTTGGGATAGGGCAGGCTGGTGTAGCCCTCCCCCCTCGCAACCAGCCCAAGTCCGTTTAGGGGGGCTGGCCCAATTTTTTTCTTTTAAATTTTTTACTCTCTTCCTCTTTCACCATCTCATATCACACTTCTTTTTTTTTATATATTTATGTTATAAAGTCAGTTTCATTTTTACTTCCTTTTTTTTTTTCAATCTATTCACATCACAAAACTATATAAACACATCTCTTTTAAATTTAATAATAGTAGAATAAATAAATATAATATGAAAATAAGTGTCAAATAAAAAATATGGGGAATTAATTAAACAAATTATCAAAGGAAAAGAGATTCAGATAACGGAAACTAAGGGCATTTAAGAAAAAACTAAAAAAAAATATTGCGGGCCAGCGGGCTAGCATCAGCCCGTAGCCCGCAGCCCGTTTAGCCCGAATTTGAACGGGCCACCGAACCCGTTTATTTGGGGCAGGCTGGCGGGCCAACCCACCAGCCCGCCCCGAATTACCAGCTCTACTTGAATCCATGTCCTCCATGCAACTTGCAAATCCATACTATCTTCCTCAATTTTTCTTTTTGATAACAAGATTATCTATTCCGAACTATCGTATATCCGTAGCCATAATTCGAGCTAGCTCGTCAAAAGCTTGGTAGAGCATGTGAAATCCCGGCATAATAGAGAGACTTTCTTTAGCTAAGTAATCCGTTGCCATATTAGGCTGCTGATTTATGTGTCTCACCTCAACTAACCAGTCACGCTGTAATATCGCACATGCTTCCTCAATAATGTTTCGATCAGCATGTGTTTCATGGTCACCTTCTATAATGAGATTGGTGGCGTCTGTAGAATCTAATTCCAAAAGGATCCTCTAGCTTCCCAAATCTCATGCAACTTTAAGGCCGTGAAGACAACCCCAAATTTCAACGGTCACTGCGTCACCATCTTCCATTCTGCACATGAACCCACGAAGCAATCTTCTAGTCTCATCTTGCAACACACTGCCACATGCACTACTGCGAGTTACATGGGAGTATGCCCCATCCACGTTAACCTTAACTGCCCCCTTTTCAGGAGGTTGCCACTCAAAAGGTATTACTTCATTGTTGGAATTTGTTCTATGAATCAAGAGCTTAGCTGAAGCCTCTCTAGCACACGCTAGAAGAGCGAGTACATTAGTAACAATCATATTGTTTGAGACCCTCTTTTGCTTGAATATGGAAAGGTTCCGCCTCCGCCATAACTACCAGCAAGTTATTGTAAATATTGACGCCCAATCCTCATGTCCATACTGTGCATATTTTGATAGGTTACATCGAAGCCAACCAGAAAAGTCCATCGCTAAAAACTGAAGCCATCCCGTTGAATTTATTAACTCTCGCTAAACTCCTTGGGAATGTTCACAGTCACGGAGTAGATGAAGAAGATCCTCTTCATGTGAAATGCATAATAGGCATCGTTTATCATCACTCAAACCTCATTTGCATCGTGATACATTTGTAAGCAATCGCTTCCATTCAACTAGCCAAGTAAACATACGACATCTCTCAGGGATCTTGAGCCTCCATATTTTCTCCCATAGAGGATAAGAATGATCTTCTGCATGTATGAGGTTATGATATGATGATTGGACAGTGAATGTGCCACTTTTATTCCTTCGCCATCTCACGTCCCCACCCTCCATCACCTCTACCCTTGCCTCAACATACGGCCATGTGGCTTTAATACCTGACCAAATATTGGATCCAAGTTTTTTAGGCTCAATCCTAGGTATAAGATTTGAACCACATTTATACTTGTCTTGGATAACCTTTACCCACAGTGTATCTCGCTTTTTCACCAAATTCCATCCTAATTTCATGAGAAAGGAAGCATTCTAATGCTTTGCATGATGAATTCCTAAACCTCCTATCTTCTTGGACTTACACATCTCCTCCCATGCCACTAAGGGTCTGTTTGGTGTGAGGGATTTGGAAGGGAGGGGAGGGGAGGGAAAATTTTTATGAGTTGAATTTTAAAAGATTGAAGAAGTGGGGTAATAAAATTTTAATAAAGAGAATATATAAGATAAAAGAGTAAGAAAAATTAATTAAAAATTTTTAACCCCACTTCTCTAATTTTTTTAAATTCAACTTAAAAAAATTTTCCCTCCGCCCACTTTCCCTCCCCTCCCCTCAGACCAAACAAGCCCTAAAGGAATCTTCCGACGATCTCCAAAACCTCCCCACAAGAATGCTCGATTATTTTTATCCAACTCCTCCCAAGTAGCAATCGGGAGATATTAGGTTTGCATTACATGATTTGGAATGGCTGACATAACAAATTTAATCAATGTTGTTCGTCCTGCAGTGGAAAGAGTATTAATCTTCTAATGAGTAAGCCGCTTCTTAACCTTTTCTACTATGTCAGTGAAAGTAGCCCTCGAGACTCGTTCATGATGCAAATGAACTCCTAGATATTTATCAAGTATCCCTGTTTGAGTGAACCCAAGAAAGCTGCTAATCTCACTACACTGAGTATGATTCACATTACTGGAGAAAAACATTCTAGTCTTGGATGCATTAATCAAGCCCGAACTAGGACAAAATATCTCAAGACACTGTTTAATCACATTTTCTTGCTCAAGGGAAACCTCCGCAAATAACATAATGTCATCAGCAAAGAATAAATGTGAAATTTGGGGCCCGGTCTTGGTGAGTCTAATTGGCTTCCATTCCCCATTATTAATATACATTTGTATCAAGTGTGCAAGTTTCTCCATACAAATCACAAATAGATATAGAGAGATGGGGTCACCTTGCCTTACTCATCGAGAAGCATAAAACGTATCTAGTTTATCACCATTCTATAGGAGTTGCAAACAATAGCAAGTTGATTTTTTTTAAAGATTAAGAAAGTTAAATACAGAATAAATTATTATTTAATTATAGTATATGTCGTGTATAATCAAATTATATATCAATTTATAAGTTAATTAAATTAGTATGAAGAAGAACAATAAATATAAATATTTTAATGTAAGAGCTAGTTTTGAAGAGAATAAAAAATTTAAATAAACTACTTAATCATAGTATTGTGTATGATTAGATTATATATTGGTTTATAAGTCAAGCAAATTAGTTTGAAGAAGGATAAATATAAAGACTTTAATTTAACTTAATTAGCTTTTAAATCTCTCAAAAAAGGTTAGCTAGCTCTTATATTAAAGACGGGGTAGCACTAATAAGTTGACAACTTTGACCATTTGGGAGTTTCAAAAAAAAGATTTAATTACTAAAAAGTCTTAATAATAAGTCAGTAATATAAACCTATTATCATTTCTTAACACTAATAAGTTGACAACTTTTGTTGTTCTTGGTAATTAAACCCTTTATTGAGACCTTATAATAATTCCCCATGTTTTTATAGCTCCAAATTTATTATAATTATAAAGACTTCAAATTCACAACCATCATTTAGGGTTTGTCTGGTATAAGGGATTTGAAGGGGAAGGGAAGAAATGGAAAATTTTTGAGTTAAATTTTAAAAAATTGAAAAAGTGGGATTACAAATTTTGAATCAAAAGGATATGTAATATAAAAGAGTAAAAAATTTAATTAAAAAATGTTAACCCCAAAAATTTAATCAAAAAATGTTAACCCCACTTCTTTAATTTTTTTGTAAATCCAACTCAAAAAAAAAAAAAATCCCTTCTCTCACTTTCCCTCCCCTCCCCGCGTACAAAGAAGTCCTTAAGAAATGCTTAATAAAACCTATCATTATCAGGTCATAAGACCTGGACAACTTTGGCAGTTTGGATCATCACAAGTAAGCCTTCGAGAACCTTAAATATTTTCCATAAGTGTGGATAACAATAAAAATATATGATTCATTTGCATAGCATGCCAAGAGATGAATATTATAGAAGTATATCCAAACATTTTGAGCACTAATACAGTAACTTACTAAAGAGTAGTGTAATTTAAGTAAAGTGGCTGTTAATTCATATAATAATTAATTAATAGTTTCATGATTTTGTGTAGGGTCAAGTAGTTTTTGGAGCATTCTAGAAGCAACATTTCCAGAATGCAAATGGCGATTCATTACAGTTTGGGTATTGGAAGGCAAGCATGGAGGAAGAGAAAATTATACTTGCCACCACATCCCGAAATTTTAAAATTCTAATTGATGATTTTGGTTTTTTATTGTTTAAAAAAGAGCCTATTGAGAAAAAAAATGTCCATATTTGCATGCAAGTTGAACATTCTTAAAACTAAATTGAAAATTTTGGAAGTCTCCATCAGAGCTGTTTTAGTGAAGCATTTTTTTCCTTCTACATTTTCAACTCTATACATTATTTTTCTCACTCAGTTGCTTCTAATATTTTTAAAGTTGAAAAAAATAAATGTAATAAAAATAATTAAGTGCAAACAATTTTTTATGCTTCCAACATTTTCATCTTGCATGGAAGGCAAGTTTGGAGGAAGAGAAAATGAGTGTACTTGGATCTAGTCTTGATCCCAAAATTTTGAAGTGTCGATTATATTATAAGACTATAAAATGATTTAACTTTAAGTATGATATATTAATATGTTGATTTATTAATTTAAAAATTTTAAATATGCTTCGTCGAACACATGTTCATTGAAAAAAATTATTAATATTTTCAATCGAGTTTTTCATTTTTTTAAAAGTAGAAGTTACTTAAATTTTGTCTAAAGGTATTACATAAATATTTAGTGAATACTAAATAAGCTATCAAAAGAAAAGATAAAATTTAGTATTAAAAAGGATAAATTAATAAACAAGATTTTTTCTGTTATACTTTTAAAATATTCTTTAATGGTGATCACGGTTTAAATTAATGTGTGCATATATATATTCTTAAATAAAAAATTTATAATTAAAACAAAATAAAGGTATAATTAAAATATTTTGCTCTTATTTCTATTCTATTTAGCCGCCAATGCCATTTCAAACAACAGCAAATATTGATGTGATTGATGCCATCCAATTCTGGTCACTCCCCTATCAATTTTTTTTTTTTTTTGGATGGAGACCAAATTTCATTAAAATATCAAATGTGGTTACATATTAATATTTTATAGCTAAAAAAGGACATGAATGCAGAGAAGCAAAAACAAAAGAGTTAGTTCTTGACACTATAACTATATTTTGAAAATGAAATAGATCTACTAAATTTCTTATATACTGGAGAATTATATCTAAGTGTTGCTTCGAATTTTCCACTTTATATAGCCATTTCTTGTTGTAACAAAAAAAGGTTAGTGACTCTTTTTCATCCAAGTTAAAAAGGGGGCATTTAATAATCCAGATCAATGATGCTCTTAATCCTGTAATTGTCAATTGACTTATCAAAGTTGCGTTCTTCCAATGCATGTACTGCACTGATTGATGTTGATAGCAAATGAAAAATTTTAGTATCTGAGAAGCACCAGATCATGAAAAATAAACAATAATGCTCCAACCACTTGAAGGGATATTTTTAAAAGAGAAGCAACATTAGAAACCTGAGGATTGTTGAAATTGACAATGTCCTTCGACGAAAAAGCTGCAACACTTAGGGAGGATGCCACTTTGATTTCCTTGATTACTGTATCTGGATCAACCTTCTTTCCTTTGTGAAGCAATTGATTTCTTTTTATCCATAAGATAGAGATGAGTTTAATAATCTGAGTTACTTCCTTAAAAAATCCATCCTTGTGAAACTGGACAAGAGCCCTTTTAAGCCAAGATTTAAAAACGGGCAACCTATTGAAAGGGAAAACAATGGAGGTGCTGTTCGCCGTTTAACTTCCGTAAGCATATGGGTTGCAAGTAATAAAATGATGAGTAAAGATTGTTCCCACGAGAACTACGACGAAAGCGAATCAACGAATGCAGTCATGTGTTCAATTAGGTTGAATAGATTCAATTGAAATCAATTAAGTTGAATCAAAACATGTTGTGTGGGAGAAAGAAGTTTCAAAAGATATTGTGATAAAAACTAATAATTACTGAACAAAACTCTGATTCTTATGACTTCAATCAAGTATAATAAGCCTAGGATTGTTCATCTCCTTAGTATTTCATAAATTTACTTCTTTTACTCTCCAAGAATCCTTTTTATGGGGTATATATATGTCAGTCTAAGAATAACAAGCATTTGATTAAGCTCTCTCAAGTCATAACCAATTTTATACCCTCAATTAACATGCACAATCTCTTGCTACAGTTAAGAGAAAATATTCATTAAACACTAATCTTAATTTGACAATGCTAGGTTAATAACTATATCTCTATGTTACTAACAAACCATCTGTTTACTTCTAAACTTCAAGTCTAGCATAATTTTACTCAAGTTTTACAATTAAATTAACTCTCTCAAGCTTAGTTTAATTGAACACATCATCCACAGTGATGGCCAGTCACAAACAGCAGTAAAAATAAAGTAAAATCAACATATATATGCCATTAGATACTTAGAGAGGAAAGGAATCAAGTTTAATCCATACACAGGTTCATAAACAATCATAGAATGAAAGTTTCACTGCTCATGTTAACGAAATGAATACAGAAATACAAAGCATGAACTGCCATATTAGCACAAGGAAAAAGAAATGGAAGGAAAGCAGGATAACCAATGAAAACTGGCTCAAATCTCTGCAAAATCTCTAATCCCTACTTGATTTGCCTTACTTTATGGTGAACTCAAGCTTGGAGGAGTGTCACAACCACCTCTCTAGGTATTTTCGGATCAGATCCCCCTCTTTCAGTCTTAGGTTTCCTCTTTTTTACCCACTGGATATCAAAACGCATAGCACCTTTATCGGGGGTTGGCCACGGCCAGTGAGCTTCTGTGCCTCTTTGGGCCGCGGCCCAGAGATGATTGGCTGCGGCCAGTATGTTTCTATGCTCCTTTGGGCCGCGGCCAACGCATTCACTGGCCGTGGCCAGCAACCTTGCAATGTCAATTTTTGTTCTTTCAAGCTCTGTTCTCATTTCTTCTTGCATTTCCTTGGCACTGTGGATGGCTTCAACTTCACTTCACCTTCTTTTTATTGAATTTGGCTTTCTCTGGTTCCAGCTATGACTGAATCTTTATCCTTTCAACACAAAAAACTCACAAAGAATCTCAGTTTAGTTAGCATAATAGATATTCGTATATTTCTCCCACATTTACACTCTTTCTGTGCCAAACATGTATAGAATACATTTCCTCTATTTTAATACTCTCAAATGCCCACTAGTACATGAAAATGCGGCAAAAATAAGAGGAAATATGCCATTCTGATAAGAAATTCATGAGGTTAACAAGTGCCCTTGAAAAAGGGCTCCAAACCATAGAGTCCTTGAAAAAGGCAAGTCACCAATAGATGCTCTAAAGATTCCTCTTGATTGCAACCAAATAAACACTTACCTTGAATAAGGAGATGATGCCTATTAAGAATATCAACTGAAGGGATCGCATCATTTAAAATCTTTCAAATTAAAAGAATATCCTTTGAAGGTAGAGAAATAGAACAAAAAAATTTTCAGAAATCATTGTTTGGCCCTTGATGTGTGGAGAAGGAGATTGTTTTGACCACTCACCTATCAATTAAATATGAAAGTATTTGGTTGGCAAAATAAGAAAAAGGAAAAATCCCTCAGTTGTTTAATTCATGTTAAATTAGACTTCCCCTAAATGTGGAATTGCCCTTTTTCCACCTATGTTATCGATTATTAATTAATTGCAACAAAAATAAGCAAGAATCGACAAGGTTACTGAATATATCAGTATCGTTTTTCTTTTTTAGGTGACAGTATATCATTTTTCTAGAATACATTTTAAAATATTTTTAGAGGGTAAAAATGTATTTGAAAAGTATTGAAACCGTTGGTAACACTAACACCCCGCTGAAACAGACATTTTTACAAGAATGCAATGATTAATTAATTATTTTTAATGATCTAAAATGATTATAATTCTAATTTTTATGATCTATTTAATAGTTATTCATTATGGATGCTGGTCATTAAGAAAAAAATAAAAAAATTGATCGAGAAGAAGTGCCTAATTTGAAAATTTTATTGGTGAAAATAATCTAATAAAGTTTTATACTCATATAGTACTAGTGCTCTGCAAATTTTATAAACACAGAGTACTTCAGGCCCTTTTTATCGCATAAATTTTTAATGAGGGAATTTTTTGCAATTATCTTAAAAAAATAAATGCATGTTGATTTTATTTTATTTTTTGCCATCAATGATTTGATTTTTCACAAAAAGAAGAGACATTGTCTTTATTTGAGAGAATCCATATTAAGTTCGAACCCAATCCACTGAACGTGGACGCCAAGTCGCCAATGTCTCACTGCAGAAAGTTCGGTGCAATATATATTTATTCTATATTTCTATCTCAGAATCATTCCTTATCCATAAAGTCACATCAGTAAATATTTTACACGGAAAAAAGTCACAATTTTTTTTTTAGATAGTGCGTATATTTAAAAAATAACAAAATCATGGTTTCAGAAACAATAAATTTTTTTTTACATATTTACTTTCTAAATTATAAAAACACTTTTAGAAAACTAAAACAAACATACACTAAAACTAACATGAGTTACGATATATAAAAAAAAAAA
Source organism: Inga laurina (assembly GCA_963855925.1). Taxonomy (NCBI): domain Eukaryota; kingdom Viridiplantae; phylum Streptophyta; class Magnoliopsida; order Fabales; family Fabaceae; genus Inga; species Inga laurina. Next base: position 58,134,436 of record OY979709.1, read on the forward strand.
AAAATAGTAGTCCATGCACGTCTTAAAATATATTTTTGGAGAGTTTAATTATTTTGTTATCATAAATTTTGATGGCAGATAGATAGGTTGCTCTATTTTTTAAAAAAGTTTTTAGAAAATACTTTAGTGATAAATACTTTTGATGAGTGCAGAGCAAAAGAAAAGAAAAAGAAAAACCACCGACAGGTGAGTGAGACACTAAATAAGTAAATAGAAATCTTTTTAGTCAATTAGATTAATTAAATTGAGAGTAAATAGCAAGTGAGTGTGTGTGTGTGTGAAGTTTGAAGCAGATGGCTTCCACCTATGCAGCTTAATTCATGGGATTAAGTTTCTTAATTTAAAACAAATCTTTCATTTGATTAAGCAAATAAAAAAAATTTAATGTAAAAGCATGCGAGTTAGTTGTTTTCTCTTTGTCACAATACTTGTAACCAGCAAGGAAGACAAACGGTAACAGGTTTACCTCCAATTAACATATTTTTAATTTATGCAATTATGAAGTTAGCTTTTAATCGTGTTACTATATGAGTAATAAGTTCAAAAATAAAATAAAGGTATTTATATTTTTAATATGCACAAAAGTGACGAACTATAAAAACTAACAATATTAGAATAACTTATTTTATATTTGTCGCATGGATAACAAGTTTACAACATCAATTTTTTTTTTTAAAATTTAGGCAGTTTTTAAAATGCGGAGATTTGGGCGGTGGTTTGGGGGCTAAAGCGATCATGGGATATGAAGTGGAGGAAGGTGTGCATTGAGAGTGATTGTTTGGGGGCTAATAATTTTCTCTAATTAACGATATTTCCCATTCATCCCCCCAACCAAAAAAATCAAAACAGGCTCAACTTCATTATCAGATTCTGCCGGTCGGTAATCACAAATATTTAGACTATACCCGACATTGAATATGATTCAACGAAAGAGCCGTATAAAACCAAACATGACAATACTTAAATATGACTCAACGAGAGAGCCATATAAAAACAAACATGTACACCGCATAATTTGAGACACAGCAAGGGGGAAGTTAATACTCCCTCCGGTCCTAATTATAAGATAAAGTTGACTTTTTTGAAGAAATTAAGGAAGTCAATTAAATCACTTTAAAGTATTGATATTTTTAGTATCTTTAGATTATATATCAATTTATTAGTCTAATTAATTAGTTTGAAGAAAAAAATAAAAATATAAATATTCTAAAGTGATTTAATTAGTTTCCTTAATTTCTCCAAAAAAATTAACTTTGTCTTATAATTAGGAACGGAGGGAGTAATCAGTATTGTTGGCTGCAAAGTAATGGCTAGATTTTGCAGTTTTCTAACTTCCATTCCATCTTCCCAGGATAAAAAAAAACTACTGACGAGAATCATACACTCAACCTAATTCAAATGATTTGGCAATTAATCCACACCAATTGCCAACATTTAACTAAGGATTAAGGGCAATTTTGTTCAGGAGGTTTTTCGTTTTGCCCCTGAAATGTAAAAAAGGGAGTAATTTTGCCCTGATTGTTATTCTAATCAATTTTGACCGTTAGTTGACCAAATATGCTAAACTGGCAATCCACATGTCATTCATGTCATTTTTTCTAATATGCAAATTTGCACTAGAAGTCCAAGTGTCTATTTTTTTCAAAGTTAGATTTAAAACTGCTAGTCATTCGGGAAAATCTATACCTTAACAAAAATGACATGAATGATATATGGACTGCTAGCTCAACAGATTTAGTCAACTAACAGTCAAAATTAAATGAGATAACAGTCTTGGTGACAACTTTTGAGTTGAGGCAAAATTGCCCCCTAACCAGTTAACCTGATCCACTTCTGAAAGCGCATTGCCTGAGTCATAAACTGTTCAATCCATTGGTAGGCAAATCCTATGTTAATGCCGTCATAATGAAGTTTTAAACAGAATCTGTTCCACCAGACGGTGAGGGATTAAAAACCCAAAGATGAATGGATTTCATATAAACAAATGTAGATAAAATTCATTTGACTTGATGAGAGAAATGAAGCGGAACAACAGGTCTCTTCAATTTATCCACTGTCAAGAAATTTACACAAATTACTCAGCATAACTTCGCTAGGGGGAAAGACAAACAAGCATAACAGCTCCAGATGATATCCCACTTCAACTGCATTAATTTTACCATGTCAGTTATAGAACATAGCTTCCTCTGCCAACCAGCTCAAATCTTTCAAGAGAAATATCACAATTGCATGTCAACAATAATCATACCAAAGCTCATTCTAACTTTTTTATTTTGTTTGTCTGTGAACAAGTATAAGAGAGCTGTTGATCCATGTGTTTCAAACCAAACAAACAAGGGATTCACACTTGGACACTTGTAAAACTATTACAAGTTTAAGGTACAAGAAGAGAACAACCACGTCATTGGCAGTAATCAAATTACCCAGTGTTCATATGTTCAAGAACAGATAATTAGGCAGAAACAATCTAGATCAACAAAAGCAGAAGGCATTATGAGGTCATTTTATGTTCAGATAAATATTGAATTCTTGTCTTTAGATTTCTCGAATGGAACTTCCTCAACTGTAAACCATAGCCATAAACTACTCAATGTGCAAGATACAGTAAAAGATTACCCTCACTAAATATATTACAAATTCTATAACATCCATGAATTTTAAATGTCTATCAAACTGTACTGCTCTGAAAACCTGCCATTTGCCTACATCAAACTTGTAACCAATTGCCTACCTGTCAGGAAAGGAAATAGAGTCAAACCGCAAAGTTTTTCTGTTTCCCCCCCTTCCCCCCCCCCCCCCCTTTCCCTACATAAAAATGAGAAATTTTATTCGATCTCCTGCCCAGGAAGAGCATGCACAATCATTTTTGGCGATTCAAGCTCAGCTAGCAATGGTCCCCTTGTCTCTCCACATCTCAATTTTCTGTTACTTGCTAGCAACCCAAATAGTCCGAGACTCAAAACCAGCACCACAATGGCATGCACAGTGAAGATGAAATGCATCAATGTGATGCCCCTCACACGATCCTCGTCAAGATCACATTTTACATCGACATTCTCGAGAGATGGCGAAGAAAGTGAAATCTTTTTACACCCCTTCAACATAAAAGCATCAGTGTACAAAGAAAATCCAGCTTGCAGCAGCCATGTACCCTTAAAAATCAATCCCGAAGAGAGCAAAAAATCGGCGAAAAAAGCAGTTGGTTTAATTGATAAGTATAGGCAAGCAGCGACACAAACAAGAGTTAATTCACCCAAGAATCCGTAGACGACTCCACCAAAACCCGCAATTCCTTTACCGATCGCTGAATACTCCACGAGAAAGCAAATAGATCCGAAAATGAAAACAAAACTCTCGTTAACCATAGATGCGCCCAAATATTCCTGAGCTAAAATGAAAAGGATCAGGACCCAGAAGATCAAAAGCACGAGTGATTGCAGGAAAAACGCGAATCGGTAGGTGGGGTGGCCGGAAAAAGATAAGAAGATGACAAACTCAGAGAAGGAAGCGATAGGGAGGGCTATGAGGAGAAAATAGAGATCAATGTTCTTCCATGAGGGGTGAGAGAAATACCAAAGTTTGGATCGGAAGTTAGAGGGGTCTTTCAGGTAAAAGGAGGAAGAAAAGAGCAAGCGGCGGAGGCCGAGGGGAAATAAGAAGAGGAACCCTGAGAAATGGGTTGCCATCGATGCCATCAGTGAAGCTTGCCAGCCTTCGTCTCTGTTCTGCACTTCTGCTTCACGTTGACATTTTCTCCGGGAAAATGAAAACTCTGCACTGCATCGACCTCACAGAATACGGTGGCAGACTGACACGTCGGCATCTGAATGAGGTTTGGGACTTTTAGAACCAAAATGCAGTTATTTTTTTTTAAAAAAATGATATCATTGTTTAAATATAAATCATAAATGCAAATTCTACGAATAAAAATAGGAAAAATTGGAATAAAAATTATCAGAATTTTTGTCAAAGTATCAAGAATAAGTGTATGTTTAGTACAATTGCATTACATATCTATGATAATCAATATTGTATTATCAAAAAAAAAATATTTGATTGCTTTTTAATTTGGTAATAAGTTTTACTATGACAATAATTATTACAAAAAAAATTAATAATGGTTATTCATAACTTCCTCTTATAAATCCCCGTTTGCAAAACGTCATATTTACCCTTCAATCATGTTTGTTATTTTTTTCTCGTCTCCTCCTTTCTTCTCCATTGTCTACGGCCACCCCCCATCCCCCGCCGGTTAAAGGTGGCATTCTCCCCCCCCCCCCCACCCTAACCCTTCTCCATTTTCTTCCTCCCTTCACTATCCTTGTCTCCTTCTCAGCTCTTCTCCTTTGTCTCCTTCATTCCATTACCAATCGATATCTCCATCTTTCACCATCAATGGTTGAAGTTGTGAACGGGTATTGTCTCCCTCTCTTTATTTATGAACATTTAAATATGTAAACCTCTCCTTTATAGATCTGTGTTTTGTGGTTTAGATCTATATAGAAGACTAATTTTTTTGTCCCTTTGTACGATTTGAACACACATTTTTAACTTGATTCATGTATTTCTTTTCTTTCAATTCATTAGTATGCGACCTTACTGCTCAGATCTGTTCAAAAATTTTTTAACTTGCTTATTCAAGTATCAGGTGACAAGCTATTTTCAGCGGATGTAATTCTTCTTTAGTCATTCACAATCTAGTTTCAACTATTTAAAAATAGTTTTCCGGAACTTGGACCGGACTGACCAGTTCAGCCCGCAAACTGGCCGGTCAACCGGTTAGGTTCGGTTCACTATTTTTTTTCTTAAATTTTTTTTTTTCTAGGATTTCAAATTAATAAGTTGAAATTTTCAATTTTTCACATGTTTGGCTCCGGGTTAGCTCCGGTTTGGTCCCGATCTAATCCATTGACTCTTAACCCAGTACCCAATCCAAATTCATGAACCTTATTTAACCACGTCTTCAATTGTACATGCATTTGAAGATATGTTGCATATGACTGAAAAGTTACTGCTCAGCAACATGTGTTTTTAGGTACTTTTACATAATAAATTTTATCATCGGCCAAGAAAAATAATAATAATAAATTTTATCATAATAATTTTTCAGCAATTTTCTCATAGGAATATTTATACATAGTATAGATATCCTCAAACTTGTTACAATACCTTAACAAGATAGCACGTCTATTGTCTGGTTACCCCTAACACATGAAACTCTACAAAATAATCTTAAATTTTAAAAATAAAAGTATAATTATTGTTCAAAGTTTTGAAATAATTATTAGAACTTTTTAAAATTGTCATTAAGATTTTAAAAGATATTACTTCTCCATCCTAAGCATACAAGCTAGTTTGTTCGGCAATGGGAGGTAGTAATAAATTTTGCGAAAGTTATGTTTTCAAAGCATATAATTACAAACTACAAAGCTTTCAATTAAAATCATATATATGTGGTAGTTAGCTATCTAAAAATGAGAGTAGTACAAGACTTCAGTAATAAGAATTTAAAAGCGACATATATAGTTGTTACTGCAAAATTGTTGTATTTAGCAATTTTTCAGAAGCCTTACAACTAATCAATAACGATCTATAGTAAGATCATCCTCTCAGCGACTATGTAAAACAAATTTGTTGCCTTCTGATGTGTGATTGAATTGTTATTTTTGATCTCATGTCAAGAGAAATCAATTGATGTGCTAATTCTTTAGCTCGTCAAGGTCATCAAATGTATATTGAAGCTATTGTTATGAATTTTCTTCCAATGGGTATAGAGCCATTGTCTTAGAAGACATTAGTCACAAGTTTCCTATAGCTATCTAGTCCCTGCACATTTTTCTTGCACCTTTTTCATTGGGAAAAAAAAAAAGTGACATATATATAGTCTCAATTTTTCAAAGCATGTCTGAACCTTGAACTGTTTTGTTGGGCTTGGGGACATGCGCACGGCACCATTTACCAGGGTTATGTAACCTGGACCGGACCGGCCCGAAAACCGGCTAACCAGTCCGGTTCCCGGTTACTATTTCTAAAGAAAAAATTTTAATTTTTTCTTTAGAATTTTATACTATAAGTTTAAAATTTTCAATTTCTCACCGGTTTGATCCGATTTAGCTTTGGTTTGACCTTGATTTGACCCACTGACCCTTAACCCAGTACCCATTCAATACCCGGTCTGGGTTTTAATATCTTGCCATTTACAGGAATGAGAATGAATAGACACACATGGGATAGAATGAAATGCACGTGCGTGGAATGTTAGCAATCTTCCACCATGTATACATGTTTCTGGTTCTGGTCTCCAAGAAAAAAGAACGAAATGAATAAATAACGTAGGTGAGGTTGAGAATGCAATGCCGACATGTTGAACTGTTGGTGCCTGGAAGAAAGAAAGAAGCATCATGCTCACACCAAATTTAAGGTTGGTATCCGACTTGTTTGCGTGCGTTCATTCATGAACATATGTTCCAATGTATTAGGACTAGAAGGAAATCCACATGTTTAGCACCAAATTCCAATGGTATTTTACCTTGTGTAATTTTCTTCCTTCAAAGCGACCGTGCCAGTGATGCCAGGTGGATTCATCCTACGGTGGTTGTAATGATGAAGACGGGCCCACGATATACAAGCTAGCCATTAGAACTCGAGATCAGGATATTCTCTCGGTCTCTCCAAGGCAAAAGGGACCACACTAGCAAAATTGTGTTGGGTACAATTCATATACGTGAGGGGCTCTAGAATCTTGGACTAACAAAAACACCATAACTAAAAAGTGAAAAAATCAAAGCCACCAGATTGTGTGGCTCCTAACGCTTCCTTCTTCCTCATCACACTATATTCCAAGTTATGAACCTCTGGCACAAAAATATACACCCAAAGCTCCCATCTTTCACACAAACAAACCTAATAAAACCCATCACCAAACACCCACCTATCTATCTATCTCCACCTCTGAAATCAACAATTTCCACCACCACCACCATCGCCGAGAAAGCTTGAGTTTTTGAAATGGCTTCTGCAATTCCTGCAATTGGGTCTTCTTTCTATGGAAGTTGGGGAGCTTCTTCAATGGCGGGTGAAGATTACAGCGTGTTGGTGAAATCGGTGCCTTCTCAAGTTCGATTTGGGGGCAGGAAAGCAGTGAGGTTCACGCCCATGATGAAGAACGTCAATGAAGGGAAGGGTCTGTTTGCCCCTATTGTGGTCGTCACCCGCAATATCATTGGCAAGAAGCGATTCAATCAGCTTCGAGGCAAAGCCATTGCTTTACACTCTCAGGTATGCCCTGTACATGTTGCTGCTTAGTTGCTCTGTTTCCAATTTTTAAGGATATGTTTTGAAATTCTTGGGAGAAAAGAAGCTGGGGGAATATGTTTTGAACTGATTCATACTCATATCATATGCATGTTGGGAGTTTGTTTGGTTTGGTTTGGATTGAATGGAAACAACTTCAATTTACAAGCGAATGCTCTGAATTCTGAGGCGAATGCTCTGTTTACAATTAGGCCTAGAGAAGTGAAGTAATTAAAATTGCATGCAAGCTGACTCAGGTATCACTGCATAAAAAGAAAACAAGAAGCCCAAGCCCTCCAAGTTTGAAGAGTCCTTTTATGGCTGCACTAAAATATGTTATTTTTGGCACCTAACATTGTGGTTTTCCAAGAATTGAGTTTGTTTGAAGCAACTAGTGTTGGTGATGTTTGGTCTTACTGATTTTTAGGTAGAGAAGGTAGCATGAATTGAGAGGCAGAATTTGCTAATATGGTTTGAATATTGGGTCAGGTAATTACGGAGTTCTGCAAATCAATAGGAGCAGATGCAAAACAGAGACAAGGACTGATTAGGCTGGCCAAGAAGAATGGAGAAAGGCTTGGATTCCTTGCATAATAAAGGAATTAGCAAATTGTAATCATATCTTCATGGGGTGAAAGTTGAACTTCATTAAATGTCACCTTTTTACATGACAATATAAAACTAGGAACTCGTCTACACTCATGCAACCTTCATTCTTCAATTGTACTCGTCTTATTCTGTTCTTTCTATGCTAAAGATCAAATTGATAAGGCCCTTTATCAATTGCGACCCCATGAATGGCATCCACTTAATTTGACCTGCTTTGACGTTTTCTTTCCGTTATAGGAACCTTTTTCATCACTGAATTTGCAATCAAGTTCGTATACCTCTGATACTTGTTCATTGTCTCATTGAATCGACATAAGATTGCAAGTAATAAAACGTGGATATCATTTCTACCATATGCATATATATTTAACAGTTTTTCTTCCCCTATCTACTCATTTCGTTTGTATCAGTTCAAATAAAAGGAAAACGAGTAAACTCAGTTGTGAAGTCAATGGGGTTTTGAACTCTACAGGGCATGCTGAGTAAACTCAATTGTGAAGTCTCGCAAAATGAACGATTCTTCAAACTTTTAGAACGAACAAAATGAAGAAGCAAAACTGCACAAGATCAGTATAAATAGCAGTACATGTTGATGGAAAACATTCTATAGTGCTATAGAAATCAATATTCTTTTGGTAACAAAGAGGGAACTAACGTTCGAACCAAAAATCTATGCTCTAATACACATGGCACAAATAGGTGAAACGTCTAGCATCAAATCAAGGAACGATCCAGTAAGCCATTACACACTGTATCGACTCTTTACTGATCTTTCCCTCTTCGAATCATCCTACAACAAGTAGAGAAAAGAAAATTATCGATATATTTTTTGATAGCCAATCTGAAAAGAAAAACAGAGTAGAGATGAGAAATATACATGAGCGCTGTAATGGATCTTATCGTTGACGTCAATGATCTCCTTCCATTTCCTCCCAATACTCATCTGCACACATTTCATAATTGTAACACGCTCAAATCAAACGTTATGTGATGGTTTTGGTTCACTAAAATCACAATCGAATGAACAAAACGTATCACTGACTTTATGCAAGAAAAGATGCAAATAGTCAGAACAGAATCAATACAATTCTGAACCTGACTGAATCCTCAGGGACACTAAGTTACCATTAAATGATCCTGATCCTGAATGAAATGGATCTTATGTAGCTGCTTGATAAAATATGTTCATTTATCTATTCAATCTAAACAAGCACACTACATTCATAACCTTTAACTCATCTCATAGTAAAAGAAGGATAATGAAACATGAGAAATTCACTAATCCAATCAAGGTAGAACGATTCTACCCAAGAATCTCATATATCCAATTCAGTTGCATGTCTTTCCCAGAGTTAAAGATTGCTGGCTATAAACTAATGTATCATTAACCAAATAAAAATCCAGTTATAACAAATGCATCATTGGCATATAGCTCCACAATGACAACAACATAATACAAGCAACCCATAGACCACAATCATTTACATACATTTCACAACTTTATGCCACAGTTGTTGCAACAAGCATGTAACCATCATAAAACTTGAGCCACAACCAAAAAATAATCTTATAACATAAGCAGAGATATTACCAGAAAAGAAAAATCTTAATTTTAAAAGGTTTATTTAATGAAAAATCACAAACTAGAATTTGTCTATAGGCAAGGCGCAGCACAATCTTCTCTCTCTCTCTTTGGTTTTTTTTTTTTTTTTTGCCAACAAAATTCAAAGAAAATCGAGGAGACACAGAATCTTTGGCGAGTCTATTTCAGTTAACTGATCACTATAACACACTCCGCATACTGGGAATGAAAATTGAAATTACCACGATTTCATTTTCCCTTTTCATCGTAGAACTTCAATTTGTGTGTGTGTGTGTGTGTGTGTTTGGGGGGAGGGGGGGTGGACCACACACACACACACGCCCATTACAACCCTCCCTTATACCCACAAACCCACCTAGGGATTAAATCAACAGCCTTCCCTTTCTCACTTTCTCGGAGGTGCCGAGGCGCTTGATGCCACTGTGGCACTAGAACTTCAATTTTACCAACACTTGACAAGTCAAATTAGAATGAAAAGCTGTAAAGTTCCAAGCACGAAAAGATATCTGGAAAACTAATACACTGAATAATATCAGAACAAAACAACTTTTTAATGAAGATATGCCAGATCACTGAAATAAACTTCCGCATACAGATGCACATAAGACCATTACATAGTAGGTGCCAAAATGATGCTTCCCAACAGAAACAATAAAACCATCAATAAAATACATCAACAAAAACCAAATAAAATATGGTTTCTCCTCACTAAAACGTACCTTGTAATCAAGCAAACAATAATTCAAGATTGAAATGAGATGTCGGCATATGAGAAGTGTACATTAAGATTGACCAACAAAGAGAAGAGTATAAAGCATTTGATACTTTTCAATGAAGAATCTTCCATTCTCTTTAATGGAGATCCCAAACGATTTTGATATAAAACCAGTTCCATATTTAAAGGTTTCGACTTTCTCTCAAATTATAGTTACATAAGAGCATGAGGTCAACATGGTTAAGCCCAAATCATTAATAATTATAATTCAACTACATGAAGACAAGAGGGTTTTTGCATGCCAGCATATAGCCATAGACAAGATGAATAAAATGAAACAGGGGAACTTGCTGAAAAATTCAACATAAACCCAACTATTGATGGATTTTATGACACGAAAGGATGCCATACTTTCCACAAATTACCAAGATAATTTTACATATATTTTCAAGACACAAATTTTAATATATATTTATATCTATACGTGAGAATGTTATCCACCCACCCAAAAAAAAAAACCTGGATCCGTCCAGGCAAATAGTAGAGCAGAAGAAACATCATTAAGTGACGTTGCAAGTATTAGTTAGAAAGAAATCAGACCTGGGCAGCCTCGTTTGCTGCTGTCTTTGTCCATAATGAAATTTTGTCCTGCCTCTGGCGCACACTTGCAACCACACCACATATGTCGTCACCCTCGTCAAATTGCTCCCCAATCAAAGCCATCAACTATTGAATGGGAATCAAATGATTAAAAAAAAAGTTTTATATAAGATTTTCATGTATTTTGCTACGAGGACAAAATGGCCAGGAATATCATTACAGTTTCAAGCCACATGGAATCCAAGTTGGCCTTTCTACTGGAGGTCGCAGTCCACTTTCCTCCATTAGCGCACTCAGGATCTTCCCATTTTGGTTCAATTCCAGATTTGAACAGGTGGAAATCCGCATTTCCTGGCAACTTGCTGGGCTTAAATATCTGATCATGCAAACTACAGGAGGATTTCAGGTTACAAATGTTTTGCTATTAGCAAATCTAAAGCAAAGGAATAACAACAGAGATTTCTTAGAAACCAATAGCACCATCAAACCCATGCTTTGCAAAAAACAAACTTGTCTAAACAAAAACTAGAGAAACTTTTAAAACGGTGGATCAACAGAGCATCTCCCAACAAAACAACCTCAGGAGATCTATGATCTCCTCTCCTCTATTTACCCTTAAAATTCCCCGAATCCATAACCACCAGCTAAATCCCCCACATATGAATAAGAGAAATACCATCCTATAGGAAACCTTACCACCAGAACTCCTCGACGGTGTCAAAGGTGTAAACCTTGCGAAGCGAGGTTCCCCAAGCAGCACCTTGCTTAGGCTTTGTTTGGTTATCGAACCAGAAAGTCCACTTTCTATCGAGTTGATGCTTGGAACCTGTATCCGCCGCCACCGCCTCCGTCGATGCGGCCACAACTTCAGCTCCTTCCACTACTGCTTCGCTCGCCATACCTATCACCGAGAGAGAACAACGGCTGGCTCGCAAATCTCAGGTTTAACGAAATACGAGTAGATATATTATTGTTCTTCCCTCGGCTTTGGGTCTTCTATGCGCCAAAACCCTGTGGGCTGCGGTCCGCTGCCTGGCGGTCCGCTGCCGGTCCTTTTCTCCTAAACTACACCGTTTTGGTGTAGTTTGGGATAAAGGGGTGGGTTTTTTTTTAAAAAAAATAGAATATAGTATTTTAAAATATTTTTTTAGAAGTATCTAATATCTTAAAATATTTTTTAAGTAACATGCAGTATCCTAAAATATTTTTTAGTACTTTAACCTTTTAAAATATGTTTTCAGTTGTACCCAGTATGTTAGCAGACTGATTGCAATTTAATTCTTAATGTATTTTAAAGAGTTAAAAGTACCAAAAAATATTTTAAAGGGTTAAAAACACTAAAAAAATATTTTAAAGTGATTTTTGGAACTGAAAAAATACATTAAGGGGTTAAAAACACCAAAAAAATATTTTAAAGTGATTTTTAGAACTGAAAAAATACATTAAGAATTAAATTATAATCAGTCTACTAACACACTGAGTACAACTGAAAACATATTTTAAGGGGTTAAAGTACTGAAAATTATTTTAGGATACTACATGTTACTTAAAAAATATTTTAAAATACTAGATACTTCCAAAAAAATATTTTAAAATACCATATTCTATTTTTAAAAAAAAAAAAAAACCCACCCCTTTATCCCAAACTACAACAAAACGGTGTAGTTTATAAGAAAAGGACTGGCAGCGGACCGCAGCCAGATCCTGGCTATATAGCCCAAAGAAAGAAAGAAAGAAACGCCACAAGGAAAGATTCATGCCCCGGAAGTAATTGAAATGTTTTTTTTTTAAATATGGATTCAAAAATTAATACCATTAATTATAGATTATTTTAATTTTATATAATACTCCCTCCAATCTTTAATATAAAACATATTTGGGAAGTTCATCTTAATCCTCAATGTGAGACCAAATTTTCATATTTATCATTTTTTCTCTAATTTACCCCTACTTATGCTCCTCCAATAATAATCAATGAGGAAAGGAGATGGGGAAATTAAGGAATGTGACTAGGATATTTTAAAAAATACATATCATGTTAACTAATTTACCTAACTTTTTTAATCTAATCAAATTAAGTAAATATGTATTATATTAAGAACCACAGTATAATGATAATGATATATTAGTTGCCGTGATTACTTGAGTCTTGATCCTTGGCTTACTTTAAGCTTAGAGAGATATTATCAAGGGTTGCTTTTAAATTGAATTTCGATGGTTTTAAAGGTATAATTAAATTTAATGAACAAATGAAACTGATCTTTATATGCCAAAAAATATGACTCTTGTCCATTATAATTCTAACACACCTCATAAATCACGTATAAAAAGACAAACTGATAATATAGTTAATGTTAATTTTAAATTCACTATTAAAAGACCCATCATTTTTTGGGTAAATGCCCATCACTTTTTTTTTTTTTTTGGGATAAAATGATCAATGATATAAAAAGTGGAAAATGGTACAACTAAAGTTAATCTAATGGAGTCCACCGAATGAGGTTGTAGTAGCAAATCAATTTTATATCAAGAGTGACACGAATAAGGTCAAATAGTAGCAAATGATTTCCTAAAATGTGCTGTTTATTTAAACGTGAAAGCATAATTGACAGTCTCAAATCTTAATACTTATCCAAAATACAACATTAATCAATCTAACAATTTCTGCCATAGAAAGAAGTCTTTTCCTTTATTTAGGCCTAATAAGGCTGAAATATGAATCGGTGATACCAAGCATCTGTGTGTGTCACTGTACTCCAAAAATGTCAGTATCATGCTAGGTATGTGAAAAGGATGGGAATGCAGAATTCAGAAGACAAACAGCAAAGACAGCATATACATGCACCAACACTGTACCAGAGAATTAACAAACATGCTACCTTAAAAAGTTAAAATTATGCATGCCAGCCACGTAAATCTGTGGAGCTTCGCTGTCTCTTGCTTTCTGTGCACATCTAGATGTACTCTTCTCCATTACTCTGCCTCTCAATCCCTTATCTATACAACTTAAATGGCGGTTCATATTCTTTAAAAACTGTAGCTTATATACTATCACTGGGTATTGTATAGCCAAAGAAAGCTTGAAAAGAAGATTCTTAAAGCAAAAATGGAAGGAGAGATGGAGAGGGAGTCACTTATAATTGAGGCTTACAATGCACCCCTTACTTCTCAGAGAACGGTCAGAGATGACTTGGAAACTTCTCTTCCCAAGCCATGTAATCTTTAAACTTTTTCGTTTTTCTTTTAAATGTTATGGAAGATGAAACAGAGTACCTTCATTAACATTTGGTTTTTCATGGATTCATGTCTTCTTGGCAGACATGCCCAGAGCACTGACAGCTCCCGACACAAGACACCCACACGGTACTCCACAACATAGGCAACACAACTTGACTGTTCTTCAGCAGCACTGTGCCTTTTTTGATCGAGATGACAATGGAATTGTTTACCCTTGGGAAACTTACATGGGTAAGAGTTTTTGCCGTTTGCTGATAACAATTCTAATGTTTCAAGTGTTTGATTCAATAAAGGTTTAAAATTTATGTGCTGTATGCGTATTAGGCAACACAAGCATATAACTTTTTTTTTTTAATTGAAGTTTAATTTTGTTCCTAAAAAAAGTAACACAATATTCTCCCTATCACGTATATTAAAAACGGAACACAATGTTCAGGTGTCATGTTGGTTGGTTGAGATGAACAATTTCCTCACCCCATGTCACATGTTCGAATGACATTGGGAAAAATGGAGCAATTTTGTCACTTTTCTACTAATATATGTTACGCTCAACTTGTTAAAATTAAATTCTCAAATTGAACCTAACCATCCTTCATTCTGTGTTTTTGAAATGTCCAGGGATGCGAGCTGTTGGATTTAACATCTTTGCTTCTCTTCTTATGGCAGTTTGCGTCAATTTGTTTATGAGCTATCCTACTCAGCCTGTAAGTCATTCATCCAACTCATCTTAGAAAGCAATAAACGGAAAAAAAAAAGTGGAGAACTTTGATGTATCTTCTATAATTTCCCTTGGTGATTAGTCTCTCATACCTACATTTTTCAATCAATTGTAATCATCTTAGAGAGTCATATGCATTTAATATGCAAATACTTAAGCCTATAGAACATATACAAACACCAAGAAAATGAAATCTTGCAGAGTTGGATACCTTCTCTTTTGTTTCCTATATATATACACAACATTCACGGAGTAAAGCATGGGAGTGACGCTGGCGTTTATGACACGGAAGGACGGTAAGCAATCATGAGCAACTCTATTTGTCACAATATGCCATGCATGCAATTTGATTACAAAGTGTTTGACAATATGTCTCAATGAAACTGCAGCTACGTACCAGCAAATCTAGGGCACATGTTTAGCAAGTATGCTCGCACAGTTTCTGACAAGCTCACACTTGGAGAGCTCTGGGAAATGACTGAGGGAAATAGAAATGCATTTGACCCCTTTGGCCAGTAAATATCTAGACTTTGTCGTTTGATCCTAGATATAATATCTCAATCCACTTTGCCGCCAAAATTTATAATTGTTGCCTCAAAGTATCTTCTATTAATTGTACGTATTAAGGGGCTTTCCATAAAATGGTGGTTCCAATACATATGATTAAATATGGTATTTTAGTGAAACTAACACACATTTCAACAGATAAACTAATTTCATTAATATTCACAAATTAATTATCTAACCCTTATATTAAAGATCAGAGTTAATAATATGGGACTAAAATAACAGCATTCCTCCAAAAATGAAAGCAACTTGGACCTTGAAGGTTTTTAAGTCTGAAACATATACGTGGAATGTGTTTTCTAGGGTTGTATGATTGTATCTAAAGTGGAATGGGGGTATCTGTACCTTCTTGCTAGAGACAGTGAAGGTTTCCTTTCTAAAGAAGCAGTGAGGAATGGTGGTTGTCTAACTTAGATGCTACGAGACATTCCATCAGCTGGGCAGTCACCTTTGGTACCCTCACTTGGAAACTCTGGGAAGCAAGGAACAAAAGACTATTTGCAGGAGAATCATTCAGACCCCAAAGCATCCTAGCTTCTGTTTCGGCTTTTGTATCCCATACTCTTGAAAACAAGGATTTTCTGGCTTCGATTTCATTGTAACTAGCAATTGTTAGCTTACATGTCCATGAGTTTTGATACTAGATAGTTTGCACACTTTTGATGTCCCTTATCTTGTAAATGCTTACAGTTTTTGAATGAAATTCCCCTTTCCACTCAAAAAAAAAGAAGCAGTGAGGCGCTGCTATGGCTTATGATGGGAGTTTATTCCAATATTGTGCTAAAGTGCGGGCAGGTAAGTTGGGTTGAAGCAATTAGGAGTATATGGTAGAGTTTGCTGTGTGGTATGTTTGGTCTGATTAGCGATTTCTTATGTAAATGAAAGGTGAACTCATGTTATCTGATATGAAAATCTTGGAACATTAGCTTTGAAATTGACTCATCCATGTGCTCTATTAGTGCAATACCATCACTTCACTGTCCTGCATTACCACTTCTTGTAATTTGCAACTTTTTCATATAATGTACTATGTTTAGCTTATCTACTTTAATTTGTTTCTGCAAATTTGAGACAACTAAATCTACAATGAAGAGGCATAAAGAAAACTCAGCTGGCTGGCTTCTGTTTCCTTTGAAATGGGAACTTATTTCACAAATCAAATGCTGCATTCATGAGATTCAGAAAGAAGATAATACTATAACGTTACATAACATATTAGGCAACATAGTACATTGGATTTGGTAACTTAAATGTCCTTCCAGCGCTTGGAAGCCCTTCAATACTGCTGTATTGGTCTCCAACAATGCCCCAAATGCGATAACCCTGACTAATTAGTTTTTCCCTCACATCAGACTTGTATTTCTGTACTGATACCAATTCATCAGCATAATCTCTGTGCACAAATTTAAAGAAAATGAAGGGTAAAGAGGGTTAGAACATATATAGCTATGAGATATATACTAAAAGGAAGGACAAGGGATGCATGTCCTGACCTCAATACAAGACCAGCCCAGCCATGAAAACCAACATTGACAAGGTTGTCAATGGTGGCTGCTCTGAGATGCTCCCTCCTTGCAGAAACCAAAATGATCTGAACTCCTCTGGACTTGAGTTCATTGAACAGCTTCAAGGAGTGATCAAGAGCTGGAGCCTTGCCTTTGCCCATCCATTCCTCTAAAGATGTCAAGTTCAACTTATTTCCCCTGTTTTTAATCAAGAAACCCAACGTGTAAAAATCAAAACTTTAAAACTTACCAGCAGTTAATGTGGTCAAAAAAGAACTAGTAGATGAGAGTGAATGAGAGTTACCCATATAAGTTTTCTTTGTAGTAAGGAACTGTGGAAAGCAGAGTGTCATCAATGTCAAAAATCCAAGCATCCCTGGAATCTTTCTTCAGATTGCAACTGGTGCTGAGATAAACCAAGCATTCCTCAGTGGCTCTTTCTGAGTCAACTTTGTACTGAGTGGATCTGACATATTTGCCAATGTAAGATGTGCATTCTTCAGGCACAACTTCGAAGTCTCTAATGTTGTGCAGCTCAACATTCATTCGCCAGCTCTCACAATAGTTCTTCAAGCTGATCTTTAATCCATTACGGGTCCTCTGGTGCAGTATATTCCAATCAGCAACAGCAAAAGGGATGATCAAAAGGCAAAAGAAACCCAAACAATACCCAAAAGTTTTACCCATTTTTAGACAATAACAACACAAGTTTGAGGAAATAAATGGAGACTGATAGCCTTATTTATGTCTCATTTGGATTCAGAATAAAACTCAACCACATGGGTTTGATAGTGGGGTTTACACTGTCTTCACATGCTGCCATAGCTGGCAAAGTAAGTTCAGGCAATCATGTCTTAAAAATAAAGTTTCATTTTTCTTTTTTATAATTTTACGAATGTAAAAGGACCTAAATCATTTGTCTAACTCTCACATATGCTGCGATTTGGAAATTGGAATCACGTTATGATTTTGTTTGTTGTTTCAAGTACATTGCAAGGGAGGACAGCAAAAAGATGGCATACTTTTTTTTTTTTTTAATGTTTTTTCATGATTTTTTTTTTGTCAATACCCAACAGCAAAAAGATGGCAATTGAGGGGCAGGAAACTTAATTATAAACGACACACACATTACCACCGATGTGGGACTTAAAAACCCATAAGGGGACTACCAAACGCGGCTTGAAGAAGGCCCCACCACCGTATCAGGTCACACACATGCGAGCATACATTTTTTTTATCAATACCCAACTAAAATGACTAACGTGGTCGGCAAGCTAAGAAACGGAAAACTTAATTATAAACAACACATATTACCATCCATGTGTACTTGGAAACCCACAAGGGGATTTTGTTTTTTCATGATCACCACTAGGAAAATGTCTTCTTCTTCTTTTTTGCCAAGGCACTAGGAAAATGTCTTATTATTGAAACTATTGCAAATTTGAAATTTGCACAAATGTTGCCTTGATTCACGGAGGCTGGGGCATGTCTGTCGATATGGCTAATATCATGATTCCACTTCATTGCTGCCAACTAGCATCCAGGTGTTGTGTTGTCTACTGAATTCATTGGATGGGGTCCACATATTAAGTTTGCTATTCATTGGATGTTGTTCACTAAGTATAGCTCATAATTTTTAATTTAATATCATTACATGTGTTCTAGACTCGAAAATAATAGTTTGTTGAAATTTTTTATTACCACTTCACATTTCACACGTTAGATAAATACAAATTATTTTGCGATGTATAATCCTTCGATTAGGCTTTTAGAAAGTGGATCTTGAAAAAAATTGAGAAAAGATTTTACCAAAAGTTTGACTGGGGAGCTTATATGAAAGGTCTTAAACTTATGAAATAGATTTTAGGTTTTAACAAGTGTTTGAGAATTTGCTCTGAAAGCCTGAAACCGTAATTTGGCAGGAAAAATGCTTTTGGCATTCAATCCAAATGCACACAATGTGATCACGGCAATTTTAAATATGGGTGAACATGAAGACCAGCATGCTCATAGCCATAGACTGAACAAGTTAGAAGCTAAACATAATTAGGGTTGAGTTAGAAAATATTGACCAACGAACCAATTTTAAGTCCAGTTCTATGTGTGTATCACAAAATGATGATCGAAGAACCAATTCAAGGCTTTCGGCGAGGAAAAATATAAACCAACGTGAAACCAAATAATTGCAAAAAAGTTATCATAGTTATGATTTCTTTGTCCATACATGATTCAACGATGAGTGAGTTTTACGTTGGCAATAAATAGCGTTTTACATCATTCAATCCCAAATTCTGCAGTCTGAATCAATATTCAAAAGTCGAAGACAGCTGTCTTGCCTTAACCATGACATGGAAAATTATGATATTAAAACAAAAACAAACAAAAAATTGTTGAAAGGTGAATAAATGCCAATCATTCTAGCAACTTTAAGCTCTAACATAATGATTACATTGGCCCCAATTACAATCCCAGGCCTTCTCAACTGGTCTGGTAATGGCTGTACCTGTCTGCCTGAAGAAAATGAAAATCAGTTTGAATCAAATTAAGAGCAGGGGAATCACTTTTCATGTGTTTTATTTCACGAGGCAATTGAAATTAGTAGGCAAGCTAACAAGTATTATAATCCTCGTGTAAAGATTTTAACCAGTCCCAACATAAAATTGGATTTGTCTAGATATTCCTCAATAATTTGAGTTTTAGATGAAACCAAAACGATGATCTGACAGAAGTATGGCAAGTAATGACAATTTTAGATATCATCAAGAACAAAAGTTGAATCGCGTCCTATAAATATTGTAGAGCCCTAATGGAGCAGATGTCAGCACTAAAAACGCCAGCACATCTGTAACGATGGACTCAGTTAATTTTCCAGACTTGCAACTGTACCAGCCTTTGAGCATTGAGGGAGATACATGCCTGAAGTCTGGGGGAAAGCAATGTTTTTTCCAGAGTACCAACTACTAATAACAAAATTCACAACCAAGAAACAAAAAAGGTCAAGGAAAAAACATATTTCAGTCTTGACATATACAGTCATTGATAGGAAGTAAGCATGCGATCATGGGAATAATGAATTTAAGGTATATCAACCATGGAAAATAAAAACAGGACAAAACGCAATCAAAACAGGTATGATGTGCCGAACAGCGAAAAGTTGGATACCATTTAAGAGACATCCAACTTGATATATTCGATAACATTTGTGTAGCCGGCTCTAAAAGCATCAATCATTATATGCACATTAATATGCACACATCAAGACACTGCTTAGAGTTGAACCAGCAAGTTTTATACATTCTGTATGCCCTCTAACTCACAAAGAAAAGCATAGCTTCAAAAAGATGCCTAATTGCCTCAACATAAGCACTACGAGTCTATCACAGATTCAACCAAACCAAACAGAAGATCAGGTCACCACAAGTTCAAGCATCCATTGAAATATGAGCTTTTGGGGGAAAACAGCCACAAGACGCTTCTAAAATGACATATTATCAAATTTCAGATTCTCATCTCACTCCTCAATCGATGTCTCACCATACCTGTTAAAAACAACACAATCAAAGAGGGCAAAACCTACTTCCTAGGATCAGGGCTCCCCTTTCTTAATGGTAGCCCTAATCATGTCACCTTCAGCAATATAATGTAGATATTTTATGCTGGTGATTCGACACGGATCAGGGCCATCCTGGTCCTGTTACCAGAAGCATCTCCAGATCCTAAAAAACAGAGATTACAAAAGGTGATATTGCTTTCTTGGAGCCATAATTCACAGAGCTAGAGATCTAACCCTTAACTGTGGAACTGTGTAGTTATGCAAGAACTTAGATCTACGCATGCCATCTTCAGCTACAATTCATTCAAAAAGAAAATCCATCTACCTCGTCTTAAAGTTTTGTGATCCACGAGTCCAGAGAAGTATGGCTTAGGACAGTACAATAACAAAATATACCTCAATAACCGTATACGTTTAACCAAATAATACTTTCAAACTGAGCATGAGACCATTTCATTTGATATCAAATATCCAGGTTTGCAAGAAAACACATTTTTTTACCAGTGCAAGAAAGCATACTTAGGATTTCCAAGAAATACATTTTCTATAAAATGAGAGACCGTAGGCAACACCACATTATTTACACACACACACACACAAGCTCATTTTGCAATAGCAAAAACTAAGCATAGGCTCGCCAACTGACATCGCTTCGCCGTCTTCTGTCGCTACTGACTAGAACAAAGGGCTCACTGGATAACATTTATAAGGAGCTATTTGAGTGAGGATTAGGGTTCTGGGAGGTTTCTTCAATTAGGGCTTAAGGATTCGAATGAAGCATCATCTTGCCTCGTGGGTTGAATTTGTTTTTTTTTTATCAAAAAAAAAACTTCATCCAATTCAATGGGCCAGGCCCTCAATGCCCTAATTCATTGTCAAATTTTGGGCCCTTGTTGATACCCATAACTACCCTTACAGCTTGAGCTTCTCTGTTGACCAAAAAGTAAAAACCAAAGCTTCCAGCTTCTCTAATGCCCTGTTTGGTATAGTGGAATTGAAGGCATGTAATTGAAATTGGAATTCAATTCCATGAGTTGTGCATGTTTGGTATAAAAAAATGCTCATGGAATTTAATTCCACACAGAAGCCAAATAGGGTTAATTCCATCAAACTAAATTCCACCAAAATAGCTAAGATTTGCAATTTCATGTCTTCAATTTCAACCTTGCCCTTTCTTTGATGAGACCCAGGTTCAGGAACCTGGATCGGACCGGCCGGTCCGGCTCGGAAACCTGCTAACCGGTCCGGTCCGGGTTCCAATTTAAAAAAAAAATTATATTTTTCTTTTAGAATTTCATACTATAAGCCTAAAATTTTCAAAGGAGGGGGATTTTTTATTTTTCAATTATAAAGGCATTTTGGTCTTTTCACATATAAATTAGGACTCATTTCCATGATATATCAAACATTTGAAAAAAATAAAATGGTGCAAGTTTTCGGGAGGAGAAGGTTCTGGCTTCTCTTAATGATGTTTTTTTGGGAAAAAAAAAAGTGAAGGACATTTTGGTCTTTTCACCTAAAAATCATATCTCATTTCCATAATATACCAAACATACTTTTACACCTCATTTCCATTTCCATCAAGATTAATTCCATCATACCAAACGGGCTCTAAAGTCAAATAATGAATCAGACCATGATTTGAGTCTGAGGGCTTCTTCGTGACTCACCAAATGCTTTCTTATGATAAAATGATGAGAACAAAATAGAGAGAGGTAAATCTCATTTATTGGGACAGGAAAAAAAAAAAACTTATCAGTGGACTGGAGAAATATAAAAAATATTCTGCCTCTCCGGCAAATACAATTTAATTGAGTTGTCAACTTTTATCCTACCCATAAGTTTACCTGGCTGGTCCAATTGTTTTCTATAAAAACGCAGATTTAGATCTCATGGTCAATGACTCAATGTAGAATCTCAAGAATAAACCTTTATGAACACTTTTTAAATGGTAAAGCCTACTTCAACTTAGATAAACACCAAGCCACCAACTCACCTTAATTTTTCGTATAAACAAATTTAAAAATCACTTTAAATAAACAACCAAAAACTACATGATATATATATATAGTTTCAAAATCACAAGCAAGATTTGGCACTGCGGAGCAATGCCACGAAGCAACTAGGTTAAGGGTCAATACAATACAGAAGCTCCGACCAGAAAAGTGGAAACCAATGTTTTGTGCCAAGAAGTCCAAAAAAATGCAGAAACTACAACATGCCACCAATCTGAGCCTCAAGATCAATTATATGTATAACTATCTTCATGTAACCTCTCATATAGAGGCATAACTCAAGCTTGTAGGATAAACAACCTTGTAGATACTCAACTCAATGCCAACATTTTCCAAATCTTCTTCATCAAAAGATTTTACATTCTTTCCCTTTGAAAAAAGGACGGGGATAAAGGATGCTTACGAATGATTCTAGTCTTGGAACTGAAAATGGGAAAACAAGCATAGCTACTTCTCCTAAATTAGTTAACCTCTACCAGTATGAATAAATAAGAACCATGAACAAAGGAATAAAAGCCTGATTCTTGTATAAACTCCTAAATCTCCTCAGCATTTTCTATTATAATACAATTAAAAAGAATTATAACCCAATAAATCACTTCAATTCCAGACTTTTGCTATCACAGATCCAGTCCACCAGTTGGTCGAAGAGCAGGACTCTGTGAATGAACTATTGCCACGGCGATGGACAAAGACTGCAGTGATGACAGGAGTGGCTGAGAATGAATATAATACAAATCATCATGAACTTTCACCATCCTCAAAGTGGGGCTGACATCGCTTGAACCCTGAAAATTCGAAGAGCGATCACAACAAACTCATAGATAACCATGGTGGCCATTGGATCAAGCAATGAACATTGGTCATTTTCCTATCTATTCATAATTGCAAAAGATCAGAAAAATAAAACCACTATATCATGTACCCTAATTCTATCTATTTATATTGATTTACCGGGCATAATGTCGGTATGAACTTGCAATTACATCAAAAGAAATCAAATATAAACTGTGTTGAAATGAGAAGATTAACAGACCTGTGTAACTAAATCAACTGACTTGCACTCTCCTTGCATATCTACTTGGGAGAGAAAATCTCTTTCAAAAGATCTTCTCTGGAGTACTGTCAGAGGACAACCCTCATCCCAACCACCACAGTCACAACAACCCCCAGATCTCCATCGATCTATGAGACTGGACGGCCCACCATTTATCGTTCTTGGGCCACCATGTTGGCCTGCCGGTATTAGAATGCTCATGCCAGGTGAGCAATCACTGGTTTTTTGACTGCTTTCAGAAGGCAATGCAGTTGGCTGGACTCCAGATTTGTTGAGAAAATTTAAGCCCCAACCTCCTACCTTGCCAGGCCTACTATAAGGAATAAGATCTTTCACAACAATAGCAGCCAACTCAAAATTTGGTGGAGCATTAGTTTCCATTACATCATTCTCACGTAGTGCATATGACTTCAATGGATGACTTTCCACTATGGCGCCTGATCCACCGAAGGTTGAGAGAGTCCTGCGTTTTGATGATGGACTCGTTCTGAATACTTGTGACACCTTTGACAACCCCTTGTTCTTCCTCTGAGTATGACTTGAAGTATATATCTCTGTGTCACAATTTTCCTGGTTACCAAATGCTACAAATGAAGTTTCCAAAACTTTATAATTGTTTGGGCCAATTGTAGAAGTTATTGAAACATTCATCTTGGCAACAAGTTGCAAATCATTGCCAGGGATTTGACGTCCCTTTTGGCCACCCCTTTTCAAATAGAACAAGTATACATAGTCCAAAGCCTTAACATCTGTTGGATCTACCTTCCTCAATATGGCTAAATAGACCTCCTTATGATCATCTGTAGAAAAAACAAAATGAGGAATTCCTTTCCTCCATTTGCATCGAAGAATTGCAAGAGAAGGAATGGGAAAAGTAGACAATAGCTGGTCAGAACAAGTAGAGCCCGAGCTGGAAGTAACCACCACACTTCCATTAACAGAAGAGCAGCGAAACTTGTGGCTTTTCATCATTGGTGCTTCCTTTTCTAGTTTATATGAGGAGATACTTAAATCACTAGGAGGATCCATGAAATCATAGCATATAAACCCTTTATCATCAGTCAAATTCATCCTGCTTAACCTGTTATTGCTATCTGAAAGCCCAAACTGGTGGAAAAAAGGATTGTTCAGTATATTTATCATACTCTTACTCCCCATCACTGTACCTAAAGTCCAGTTTTGAGAAGCTTTTTCATTTATACCTCCATTCCCAGTCCCAGCTGCTTCAGGACATTCAAAGAATAACTCACCGGAATCACTAGCACCTCTACGAATCAAATCAGCATAGCTTTCTGACAAAATTCCCATGGTTGTGTATCCTAAGTTCACAGGTGTATTGCAGTGACCTGCTTTCAATGCACTCATGTGTATATATTCCAGGCAGCGGCGAAGATATCTCTCATCTGCACTCACCATATGCTTTGGTATCCTGTGGTTGAATCCATGAACACGCTGGAAAAATATATCCTTCAAGAAAGATTTATTAGCCTGTGACTGGATAATGTTTATAACTATGGTCCCTTGTGAGTTCGCTCTTTTGATCAACTTCTTCAGTTGTGATCCAGAAAATTTTGAAGAGTTATCAGCTGATAATTCCCTATCTTTGCACAAGCTATGCACTAAACCCTTTTTCCCCTGAAGGCATATGATTTTATTTTCCATTTCTCACCTGCAACTAACTTTTATGCATTAATGGCAGGCCTCTTCTGCTGTCAACTGAATATTCAAAGATTCCTAAAAAACAAAAAAAATTGTTAAGCACATGATAAAAAAATAACTCAATATCTACAAAACAGAACTTCAAAAGTAGCATTCTGCTTTAAAGGGTTGCCCTTTACAACTTTATGATACAATGAGGCATCCAAATTGTGAAAATCTTACAAATACCATGACATGCAACTTTGGAATGCAATTATAGCACTGCAAAGAAATCTGGAAATCATATACATTCTCAGTAGAAAATGGAGAATTAATTACTAAAATCTCAAAAGTGTAGCAATATTTATGCATGATTCCAGGATTTATGGAAGCTCAATGAAGATACAGTTCCACGAAGTAACCAATACTAGACCCAGTTACAGAAAATCACCACTTTATTTACCACTGTGTGGGGGAGGGAGAGGGGATCTCTTGAAGAAGTGAGGAGGAAGAAAAGAGCAAGGAAGTTCAGTCAACCAGCAATTCACAACCTTAAACCTCCCGAAGAAGGGTGAGTCAATCAATCAAGATCAGTCATTCAACAAACAAATTAAGGTGGCTATATCCAAATCTACAGAAACAAAAGCGCAGAAAGTACTCCATTAACAAAAAAAAATGCTATAAAAAGGAAGCAGAAAGTTTGAGCCGGAGTATTAATTACTACTATTACAAAGAACTTTACATTACCAGATAAACTCGATCCAAGAAGAGCCGATTCCACCTCAGTCAAATGGACAGAGATAGCTGAAGAGAAAAGGCTGGATCTTCGAACTCCAACACTCATTTATCCTCAAAATTTGAGCTTGACATCCCCGAAACCAAGTTTAGAGTAAACTCCAGGAAAAAAAAAAACAATTACCCCCAAATGAACAGAGTGAAAGGAACAGAAAAAGGTGGAAAAATCGAAAAACCCAACTTAGAAGCACATGGGAAGCAACGATCAGCAGAGACTCAGCGACAGCCACCACACGTAATTATAATACAAAGTTCCAAAAACTCGTTTTCAATAATAGTCTTCGAAAAAAGCGAGAAATTGTAAAATATTTGACCCCGCCGAGAGAGAAAGAGATAACCAAACTACCTAAAGCCAAAGGGAAGAGTAGAGCGAAATGGTGTCACGAACCCCAAATGCCCAAAAATCAGGGTTCGCTAGTAGGACCCAAGTTCTTGATCTCGCATCTGGCGAACTGTGAGCCGAGTGCCCCAATGTACAGTGTACCAAAAGCTCTTGTTGAACATGGATAAAGGAAATGGGGAGTGGGAAGCGACAAAGAAAGATGTCAGATTTCGATGAGCTGGTGCGCATGATAGGGAAGTGCGTCCACTAGATCCCTAGGAATTTTTGCATGATGCCACTTGCAACGCTGAGAGGAAAATAGAGTAGTATATGGAGGAGATCTCGAAAAAGCTAGAAGATAATCAAATCAATTTCCTTGAACTCGGCATTTGTGGGCGCCAGTGAAAAAGAAATTGCTGTAGTTCTTGATGAAGACACTGAGACACATGCATTGATTGAACTTTACATTTGTTTGGGCCACGTGATGGAGAGAGAATGTTGATATTAACTGGTCAAGGGGTGGTCAAGCACAAATATTCCCCTCTCATTGACCAACAAGTTAATAGTGGCAGCTTGCACAGGACACCGTGCCCACATTCTCTTACACTGTCATTAATAAGGCATCTTTATCATTGATATTTTTATATAAAGAGATAAACATTTTAAAGATATCCGTCTATGAAAATTATGCAAAGATGAGATTCTTTATGACTGGACTTAGCCTTCAATTAATTATTCACATATTCCTTAAAACGTTTGCTTTTTTTTTTTTTATAAATGACACCTAGGTCCAAACAACAACAAAAATATCAAAAAAATCCTTTTAAAAAGTTAATAGTCAGAAAAGTCCCTAGGGACTTTTTCTGACATGAATTCCCAATATTTATTTATAAAAATAACTCCCAAGCAATTTAATTATTGTCATTGTTTACAACATGTTATGCTATTTTTACAACATCATAATTCATATTAACAACATGGTCAGTTACGCTTACAATATGTTATGCTATATTTAATGAGTTGTAAACATAACTGAAGAGGTTGTAAACGCGACACAATCACGTATATACATGTTGTAAATGTGCCTGACTATATTGTTAATATGACTTACGATGCTGTAAACATATAACATGTTGTAAACAATGACAGTGGTTAAATTGTTTGGGGGTTATTTTTGTAAATGGACATTGAGAATTCATATCAAAAAAGTCTCTCATTAACTTTTTAAAGGAATTTTTTTGATATTTTTTTTTTTTTTTTTAGACCTATATGTCATTTTTTCCTTTTTTTTTTTCGCCCATTTCGTAAAACGTTTACTACCCATAGAGTCAGTGGGCTAAAGATAGGATAAGCTCGGGGCTTGTTTGGCTTATCCAACATTGGTAAAAGTGATCTTTATCTCAGCTAACTGTATGTTTGGATTGGTAAAAAAAATTATTTTTCTAACATGATTTGTGATATACTCTCTCTGATTCTTTTTATAAACAAGGTTAAGTATAACATGTGTCATATTTTTTTAAATATACCCTTATTTATGAAAAGAGTATAGAAAAGAGAATAAATAAAAATATGAAAAAGAATGAGTAAAAAATATAAGAGATTATAGATAATAAATGAATGAATAAAAGAGAATTAGTGGTGAGTGGAGGATAATTAATATAAAGTTATGTATTTAACATGGATGGAAAAGGAAAAAGCAGTTTAAACTTTAGGATATAAAAAAAAAAAGTTATTTATATTAAGGACTAATCCCATGAAAGAGAAATTTCTTTTAAAAAGGATCAAGGAGAGTATAAGATAAGTTTACGAGATAAAAGTTTAAATTATAACATGTTATTGAATTAAGTATTGAGTTGGTATCAGGTTTGAATATGTTTAATTTTATCCACACAGTATTCGGAATTAAAGACGAATGATATTGGGAAGATAAAAAGCTCTTGTTTGTTCCAAAACGTCAAAGTTATGATTTATGAAGGAGGAATTAGATGCAAATGCGAAAGCTTCCTCCACTAGTACTAGACCTTGATATTGATTGTTTCCTTTTATTGTTGAGATTCTTCCACACGATTATGATTATTATTCTTCGACTCCATTTTCTTGCAAACATAGATAAAACGACAAGGACAAAGAAACCATTCACCCACCAATAGCACCGTACACGTATTGATCCTAATAAAAAGGATCATTATAGCTTAAGCGTCAGGTTTTGAATTTGAGTTCAACGTCTGGTTTTGAAAAGTCATTCTTGTTTGGATTTGACAGGCTCGAAACTAATCCCATAGTAGATGTTTTATTACTTCTTAAATACAATAATTTTCTTTGTTAGAGGGTAATTGTAACAAGTCACTGTATGGCCTTTTCTTTTTTGGTCAGACTTTATACTTTTTAGAAACTCATGATCCTTTTCAGTCAAGATTAAAGAGCATTTGGGTCCTTTAAGAGACATCATTATATTAATTAAAGCCACTTGAAAATACTTGTCTTAAAAAGAAAAAGAAAAGGACTTTGCCTTCCCAAAGAATTATATTTTTTGCTCCCTTGTAATTTTCTGCAGTCTGATAACGCATGCATCTAACTTTGAATAATATATATATATATATATATATAAAGACGGCATAACTTTTTGATGAAGCAAACCGCATAAATTTAATGGAGTTTCTGCATCAAAGCTTATTATTTATATACGACACACATGTTTACAGATATAGAAATTCCTGTATTACAAGGCGTCCTAACACAGCAAAACCATCTAAACCAGAAAATTTCTGAAGCAACTAAAGCTTCACTTTTCATTCGCCTTGCAATATATATAACATAGTTCAAAGAAACATATTTGAAGCCTGTGATGAAGAAATCACTTTAAGGCGAGCTAGTTCCTAAAGATCATATATAAAACACTGCTACATCAATGAGATCCAAAATTTTCGTCACATCTGCTAATAAAAAAACTTGGGACACTTCTGTAGCTAGGTGCAAGTAATTTATGATGATTTCAATGTAAATATGTGCAAAAATGTATACATTCATTCTCTTCTTTTTCTATTTAGAGATATGTCTGTGGCTGTGAGTATATATTATATATATTCTCCTGACTTTTATTGGGATAGCATGAGGACCCCAATTATTTACTATCCTTAAACCATCAAACCAAGATGGAACAGGGCCCTTGCAAATTTTCTAAACTAAATCTATATTAAGTGTTTTTAATGAGGCTCTTCAAAGTCAATTAAATCCAGGACTGGATGGAATAGTTGCATTTGAAGGAGTTCACTCCACTGATATGAGCAAAAATATCTGAGGAATCAACCATATCATCTTCTTCCTTCACAACTATCTGCATGTAACATCAAAAGAAGGACTATAATTGGATGAGGGAATTTTTCCCAAAACACACATCTATAATTGATGAAAAGTGAAAAAAAAAAAAAATCGAAAAAGTGATAGGAATTTTTCTTTTACACATTTGTTCAAGGGAATCTTACGTCGTCTTCATCATCCTCTTCATGATTGCTACTAGCGGGTCTATGAGTATCTCCAAAATCATCATTCTTTGCAAACCTACCCCTAACCCGAGGCCGGCTATCTGCTAGAGTTTTACGACAAGCATACTGCACATATGAAATATTTGATGTGACTTAAACAAAAAAGTTTTTCAAATAACATGTAAAGAATTTTTTTCTAAATAATTTCCAAATCACAAGGTATGGAACCAATAAAAAAATATTTTTTTTTTTTGGGGGGGGGGGAGTGTGAGATGAGATGAGAGTACCTTGATTTTCTTGCTGAAGTTTCTCTCGTTCCTTTTCTTCAAGTATCTAACAATTTTTTCTTTCCTCTGTTCAACAGAAAGTTTCCCGACCTTGTAGGTATTATCCTCCAAGTTTGATATTTCTGGTGTCAAAGTGGTGGAATTTGCAGCCCCAGATATCAGTTGCTGATTCTCAGCACTAAGTGCCTGATCAAAATCACAAATAACAGTTAATTTATTGATCAACCTACAGTTAATACCAAGTTCAACTTTAAATAGATGCTGCATAAAGTGATCGCCAATTAATAGAGGTGGCCATAAAGTGGGTCTTTTCTACCAATAATATCAGCACTAGTGTTTATACAAAATTTTAAATTTTTGTTGAAAGTTGTGATTTAATTTCTTCCTGCTAGCCCAACTTTATGCCACTTTTTAATGCAGGTGACATTCTAAAGGGACTGATACAGTGAATGTTGCCCCAGTTTGATAGTTTTGAGCATCTATGGGGCTCCTTAAGCTTCTTAGAGATAGGTGGACCACAATCTTTCCCTAGATGTCCACCTCTGATGAATTAAACCAGCTAGTTGTGATGAACTTTACAGCTACATCCTTTCATTCTTGCAAATAGAGAGCTTTGGAGTTGGACTTCGATTTTTTTCCTTGCTTTTGAAAGTATTTATTGAACTGATGAACCTTCTTAATTTGGGTTTTTCACTGAGAAGAGAAATCAATCAACCTGAACTTGACAAGTACTGAACTAGAGATTATTTTTTCAAAAAAAAAAAATTGCCAGTACCTGGAGGTCTGGAGGGTTGAAAACCCTTTGAATTGAATCTGGACAAAAAATTCCACCATTTTCTCCCTGGTAATCCAGTTCATGTGGCTGCAGACCAGAACCCAGAATAATGGTGCTGCCATATATCCCAGAACCATCAGCAGACATGGCAGTATTAAGGGGACCGAGAGGCATGTAAGGTCCCATGCCAGGGCTAAGATAAGAGCAAGAAGGAGATGAAGGGTCCAGAGGCACATAAGAATGGACAGAAGTTAAGCAATCATCTTCAAAAACAGAAGCTAATGAAGCCCCCATGAGAGGGGCAACAGCAGAGTCTGGTGGGTACTGTGCAAGGCCATCCACAACTGAACTTGCAGCAAGGGTGACCTGAGGCTGCAGTGAAGAGAAATCAAATTGTTGATCCTGTTGGGTTGTGACTGGCAGATATTGAGGGACAGAAAAAGCAGGAGATGATGAGAAATCTATGGAGGCAGAAATGTCATTGTCAATTTCATCTTGTGGGTCAAAGATAATGGACAGATTGCTACTGTTGGTTGTGTTGTTGTTGTTGGTGGTAATGGTGGCAGTAGGATCAGCTGGGGCGGTGGTGCTGGTGGCCTGATTTTTGCTAGTTTGGGTGGTGATTGTATTGCAAGTGTTGAATTTATTGTCTACATCTAAAGCTAGAGATATATTTTGGGCATAGGAGGAGTTATCTTCATAGCAACAGTTAGAGCTGGAGGTAACCTCAGAATTCTGCAGGGTCTCTGGGAACAAATCAGGGTCACAAAGCTCGAAAATTCGAGCACTAATGGGGCTTGAGATTTCATCCTGCACCGAGTGATATAAAAGCATTGTGAACAACATGGCTTCCAAAAATCAACCAAGCACATATAACTCAGAATAGTTTTCAGGATATAGACCCCTATTTATAACAAGCTTGAATTGAAGAAGCGTGATTCTCTATAATTTTTTTCATTGTGGATCCGAATCCAATTCCTCTAACTGCTATGATAGACACGAGCCTGATTTGGTCATTTACAACAGAAAAAAAGCTCTCATGGTTGGGACACTTGAGAAGCTAAAAATATTCTCTAATATCAATTTTAGTTTTGTTTTGCAATTGTCTTCATCAAATATTACGTGGAGCATTCTTGAGTGAGTTATTTAAAAACTGTCAATTAATAACAGTATCTATGCCACAATACAAGTCCCCAATCGCTGTCTAAGAAGAAAATGAAACCCTACAACCCATTATAGATGTAACTCTCATTTGGTTGCATTGCCCAGTCACTTTTGTCCATATTTAGTCTCCAAATGGGTTGGCTTTTTTTTGCGTTATAGAAGAAAAGGACGTGCATCTATCCCTCCATGTGACCTGTAGGAGCCAGGGCATTTTAATATAATTTTTATATGAAAATAACAATTTGTATAAACGAACAAGGAACCTCATGGCATTTTAATTTTTGTTCAATATATGGAAATATATCCCTACAATGGGAAATACGAAACACTCTTAAGGAACCATCCATCATGTGAAACTGTTTTCATCAAAGTGTGAGTCCTCTCTACCATATCTTACAGAATAAATTAAAAGAATCAAAACTTTATTTTGCAATAAAGCAAGCGTGTACAGAAAGCGCAAGACAAAAGATATATATTCCACCATGAAATGAAAGCTAACCTCAAAAGAAACATCTTGTAGCTAGAAAAAAACGCGTTTAAAAGATTATCACGGAAATGCAAGCTAGAGAGAAATATAATTAAGATATGGGCACACAGTATGTAGTTTCCGATGTTGCCCCTAAGAAAATGACAGTTCGGTGGCATAACATCTTTTGATTGGACAATATGAGGAAAAGGGAAAAGCCACATTCTTACGGAGCTTTGATTCGGTCTCATTCCCCAGTCAAATATTAATAAACACATTGCTTTCCAAGCATATAAGTGTACAGGAAAGAAAATTACTTTATTGTCCTGCAATTTGTAAGGTGGCTTCTGATTTTCTCTGAAATATACACCCACACATACACATACGTGCGTGCCCGTATATATATACAATATATATCTATCTAGTTCTCCATTTTGGCTGTGGAATGTCACTAACAAGAGGAATGTAACAGCGAAGAGCATCTAACACATAATAATGAATTCAACACAAATAAGAATATGAGGAAAGATA
This sequence comes from Inga laurina, assembly GCA_963855925.1. NCBI lineage: Eukaryota > Viridiplantae > Streptophyta > Magnoliopsida > Fabales > Fabaceae > Inga > Inga laurina. Next base: position 58,167,368 of record OY979709.1, read on the forward strand.
ACCTACCCCTCATCAGATTCATTATGATCATGCACATGCACATACCAAAAAAGCCAATCATTATCTATATATATAACGTATATATACGCATTAAACAATACATAGTACTATCATGATTGAGAGATCAGACTTGAGGTCATTACAATATTGGTAAGTTCCTCCGCCTCCTGGGGTGGAGCTTGCGGTGGCGCGTGAATCACATCCTGCAACATCCTGTAAATTCTACACCCCTTTTCCACGCCGAGAAAAAGAAAACAGCCACGTAACTAACAATCCTGTGTATATATGAGTATTCTGTGTAGCGAACTTATAAATCCGGGATACGAGCTTGTCCCAGAAATGTCTTCATGGCTATGAGTTGCGAGAGAACAATGCAGAAGAAGACTGTTATGCGAAAAAAGAAGCAGAGAGAGATGACAGAGAATGGTATGTATAATGATCGAGAGTAGTTAGCTAAGAAGAAGGAGAGTATGAGGGTGTCAAAAGGCTTAAGAATTATATATAGAGGTGTGAGGGTGTACGTATATAGCCGTCAGCCTCTTAGGGGGGCGTCAACGCGAGGCTCATGGCGAACCACACGCAGTGGAATTCGGTTCGGGTCGGGTCGGGTCGGGTATGTCTTTGATCCGCGCCGAGCCAGCGGAGACGCAGCAGAAATTCGGTTGACCAAGCCTTGTTATAAGGGGATCTATGTGCAAACTTAGTTACATTTTTTCATTTAATTAATATATCAAATTCCTATTTTTAGGGTTTTATTTATTCAATCAAGTGCATTTTTGCATTGGAGTGTAGTGGGATCTTATTTCGTTATTACCTTGTTTACTTCCTCCATGAGCTGTGTTGTGGCTGACAACTGGATTTTTTACATGCTAATTATATATATACCCTTATAACTGTGACATACACTTTTAAAATTAGCTTCAACTGGATTAGAAAATAACTAAGAATGATTATGGTATATTCCAAAACTGATTTGGAAAATTAGTTAAATTCAGAAAAGGTATTTCGGTCTTGCCACTTTACTCCTATATATATGAGTTTTAATTAGTAAAGCAATACGAAAAAGTCCTTCACGCAAATATATTTATATATACAGCACTTAGAGTTTCAAATTATGTTTGTTTTTTTAAAAAAAAAAAAATCGAATGTATAGTTAATGACAGTTAACTAAATTAAACCAAATTAATCGCCTTTTCTGAACATGAAAGATCGATGTCCTCAGTCCTCATCACTTGAGTGTATATCAAATAATCGGCAAAAAGTTTTGATGAAATGAAATGGCCCAAATTAAACGTACTTCCATATTCTCCCTGGAAAGAATGCCTAAAGATAAAATCCCATCATCAAGATGCTTGTGCTCCCTGCCAATTGTCTCGTAATTATAACTCCCTGGTGAATAATGCAAACAATTTTTCCACCCCCATTAAATTTAAGGCAAATTATACAGATCAGTTTTCAATTCAAAAAATCATCTTTTATTTTAGTTTTCTACTTAATTAATTTTCAGCACTAAATAATATATATTTGAAGTAATATATTTCAAAAAACCAATGTAATCAATATATATATATACCAATAATTTTTCAAGCTATACAATTGTATATTCAAGTGTACGTAATAAATATATATTCTAAAGTGAAGTGCATAATATAAGCATCCGAGTCAAGCAGAAAATTAATGGAAACCCCTTGTTCATAAAGATTATGATATGATCCCACCACCGAAGAATAGCACCTACAATATTATTCATCAAACCAAAAGAATCATTTTGATGTTTTTTTCCGTACAAAGCCCGAGAGAGAAAGTTGGTCAGAGATCACAATATACCTCTCTCGCCAATAATATAAACCCTATGTTCTGGTAAAAAAGAAACAAAACGATGACCATATATAATTAAGTATTAACCACCATCGTTCGATCTCAAACCGAAAGGGAGAAAAACAAAACCTAAGGTAGATGGACATAGACAGATAGGTACAGCTTACTTTGCATCATATATTATATCTCTGTCCTCTCTATCATTCATGTTCATCAACTTGTTGATCTTCATATTTACATGAGAGAGTCGTGAGTTTAGTGTTTATGAGCATCTTTATATCTCAGTAAACTCTCATGCAGAGATCGACACGTCAAGTTGGCTTTATTATAGCATTCAACATGCGTTGAGCATAAACATGTATGTGACTTGTGACAGTGATGATGAATAATATATATATATATATAGATATCAGTCAATTCGATCGATTCTAGAGAGACCGATGCAGTTTCAGGGTTATTATAGCTCCTTTATGGGAAAATGTTTTAGGCGAGCGAGGCAGCTAGTGGTTCCATTGCACAAGGCAAATTCCTAAGCTAGATCAGTGAACATATAATAATATGCTTTGGTTTTGGATTCTCACTCGGTTGGGTTTCACTCTCTATATGATGAGTATATAAGAATATATTAATAATAATAACATAGATTCCAGGCACTGACAGGACCAAAAATCATTTGTACTTTCTGTGCACCATTCTTAAGCACTACTACTGTTTCTCTCTCGTGCATTTGTGCCTAGCTAGGTTCTTGATGACTAGAAAGCTGCGGCATCCAATAATATATATGTACATAGCATGGGATACAACTTTAGTTAATTGTTTTGCTTTTATCTCTCTTTATTACTTAGCTTGATCATCAAGAAACATTAGCATATATTTCTCTTGTTACATGCTCCTTCGGTTCTTAATATAATATGTAATTAATTTTTTTTAAAAGATTAAAAAAACTAAATAAGTTAATTAGTTAAACATATCATATATCATGTATTATTTGATTATATATCAGTTCATAAGTTAAACAAATTAATTTAATATAAAATAGATAAATATCAATATTTTAAAGTAATTTATTTAGCTTATTTAATCTCTCTAGAAAAATCAACAATGTCTTATATTAAGAATAGTAGAAATATCATGCATGTGTGTGCCTCCCACTTTAAGAGTGTGTTTGGTTTGAGGTGAGGGGAGGGGAAGGGATAACGAGAGAATAAATTTTGGGTTCCTCCAACCCAAAAAGGTGCTTTACCCCCTATCCCCTCCCCCTCCCATCAAACCAAACACACCAAGTGTGTATTTATATTAGTTTTTGAGAATAATTTTTATGATTTACGAGGTAAGTATATGAGAAAGATTTTATCTCAACTTGCAGAAAATAAGTTCTGAAATCACGGTTTGAGTTTTTCCCAAACACTCACCAAATCTCTTAGATTTGACTCCCTCTTTTTTCCCTTGATTTGACCCCCCTGTGATTATGTTTTGATAAGAGGATTATTATTTACTGTTACTGTTTAGCTTTTGGTGTCTTATGCAGAAAAGAAGTATTGAATGTCTTTACTCTTTAGTGTGTGTTTGGGTAATAAACCTCAAACTGTGATTTTAAAAGTATTTTTTTGTAAATCGAGATAAAATTTCTCTCACATACTTATCTCATAAATCATAAAAATTATTCTTCAAAAATTAATCCGAAAACACAATTAACCTCATCATGCTCATCCCTTTAATCTGAATACCAGTTTGATGCAAGTAAATATTTTTATACCCATATATATATATATATATAGATGTTGGTGCAACTTTATTAAAGTGAATGTTTTTCAGGACAGAATGATACTGCCATGTCGTTGGTCCAACTAATAACATGTTCCCCCATTACTTTTCCTCTAATTACGACACGTAACCCCATTAAAAGGACAACCTTTTTTTCTAATAAATTAAAGAACCCTGCTATCAGACCAAAAATCAAATTGGGAGAATCCTACAAGCCTACGAAGGAGAGCTATGCAATCACAAAAAAATTCTTGATAATAAAGTAAGCAGCATAGCATAGGTCTGTTGTCATTTTTTGTATCAAAACTTTGTTATTATGCGCTACTCATTTGTTATGAGAATTCTTTATGGTCACATTCATTCCTCGGTATTTCACAGTGATTTTCCGCTAAAAAGGGGAATTTATTTCAAAGTTTGATACATAAAACGGTTCGTCATTTAATTCTGATATGCATGTGTGTGTGTACGGTTTCTTTTATATAAGAGACATTTTTTTCCTTATTGTAAAATCATATTTACCTAATTTGTTCGTATTAAGAAATTTAATTAACATGACATGTTTTGTTTAAAATACCCTAATTATCATCCTTAATTTCCTCCATCTCTTTTATTTAATTATTGTTGCAAGAGCATAAATATGGATAAATTATAAAAAGATTGACAAATATGAGAAATGAGTCTTACACTTAGGATCAATATTAACCCCTGGTTATGTCATACTTTTAGAAGTGTTTTTATGATTTACGAGGCAAGTATGTGAAAAAAGTTTTATCTCAGTTTGTAGAAAAATATTTAAACAAGCACTTTTCCTCTGTCCAAATAAGCACTAATTCAGTTTGATTAAATTTTTCTTTTAAGATCTTGTATGGCTGTATTCTTAAGTTCCAAAGTTCTTGACGAAAGCGATAGTCTGGCTCTATGGCTTTAATTTGCTTGTTGTGCCATTTTTATACTTGCTTGTGCTTGTTACTTAGTAAAAGTATCATTATGTATGAAGCATATAACTTTAATTAATATATGCACGGCGTGAGAGAGGGAATGAACTTGGCTTTTAAACTAAATGGTAAAACTTTCTATATAAATAAAGTTACCAGCATGCATGTGTGTGTTAACATGCCCACACGTTGATACGTGTCACACCATAAATCAACACACATGAGCAGTTTCCTTATTTCTCCCATGGTTTTGGGACATATAACAACGTACTATTATATGACCATATTGCTTTTTTTGGAAAAATAAAACTTGAGTCGTTTCTCCTTTAGTACAAGAAAACATAGCATGAGCCATGAAGTGAGAAAAATAGTAAAAACCGCACGTGCAGAGAGAGAGAGAGACCAACACAGAATGAGTCTAAAGGTGTAAGACCCTACTTTTTAGGTCTCAAGTTTAAGTCATAGAAGAGATACTTGTATTAAGAGAAGAAACTACGAACCCTTAAACTGAATATGGGTTGAACGTATCAAAAAAAGAGGAAGAGACTTTCCTCAAAAAAAAAAAAAAAAAACATTTTGAATCCTACACATTGGGAATTTACTATGGAATGAAACGAAACTGAATAGTCGTTTTTGATGAATCGAAACGGAGCAGAATCCTTATTTAGTGCTCATCATAACGATAGGCATCGTGTCATTTTTGTAATGAAATCTAAACCATCCAAAATATATTTTTATTGATTATTAGGAGTTTTATTATTGTGAGATAACATATTGTTCATCTAATTACTATTACTCCTCCGATCTTTAATAAAAAACATATTTAGAGAGTTGATCTTAATATTAAATATAAGACAGAGTTTGCATATTTATCAATCTTTGTCCTAATTTACCTCTATTTAAGCTCCCTCAACAATAACCAAGGGGGAGAGAAAACGGGGGAATTAAGGAATATAATTAAGGTGTTTTATTTAGAAAATATATGTCATATTAATCAATTTAACTAATTTCTTAATCTAATTAAATTAGATAAATACATCTTATATGAAGGATCGGAGGAGAATGTTTCAAGTGGCTGAATGCTTGTTATATTTATATGTCAAGTGAACATGCTCATACCTATGAAAGTATGAATTTGCTACTGGAAGCTGAAATTATTCTGGTAATTTAATTTTTCCACATGGTTCATTGCAATATAAAATACATCATTTATAATTTTTCAAATATTAATTGAAGTATGCTGTGTGGCCAAAAAAGAAAAGTGTGCTTCCGACAAGAAAAATATTTGTATGAAAGGAATTTCTGTTTATTTCATTCTTAATTGTTCCACGAAAAGTACATATGGTCTTGGGTCGGTCGGTGAGGACGTGAAGTATTATTCGTATAATTACATAATATTTATTTATATAGTTAAGAACATATACGAAAATGGTCCAAAGCAATTCATTAATCAAAACCACACGACCCAAAGATTTTTTGTTTGAGCTTGAAGAGGAAGCTATATATTTATCTAGTTTTGGCAATATATACAAGCATAAAATGTATGCCTGTTCTGCTCAAATCGGTGAGGTACCTGATACAACTTTCCTAATTTTTTTCTTTTTGACCAAAATACAACTGTTCTAAAATAAAGCACTCAGCATGCAGAATAAAGAGTAAGCAAGAGTATTCATAATTTCTGCTTCCTTTTCCACATTCACAGTTTTTATTTCAAACTGCTTTTTATGGGGAATTTAAACACAATTGGCTAAACAATATGGTTCATCCAAACAGGGATAATGGGTATCTCTATTAATTCTTTTTCTATCCTCACACACACACACACACACAAATTGGTCAAAACTAAGAAATAATACAATTCTAATAATACCTATTCCATACGCCAATATGTTTTTTTTTTTTTTTTTACCTGAATCATATATGTTGCAGACAATATATCTTCTTAGTGGCGTGGCCACGCCACCTTTTCATTTAATTTTTATCGCAAAAATTATCTACTTTAAATCATGGGGAAATTGGGGGAAGTCCCCTATTAAAATTTTAACAATGAAAATAACTCAAATTACAACACCAGTACCCTGTGTTTAAAATTTACAGACTATCCATATTTTATTTATAAAAATTTATCAAGTCATTCTCATCAATAAAATTTTTAATGAGAAACTTTTTCCCAATTTTTTTTCCCTTAAATCATTTTTCTCAGATTATTATTTATATTTTATTTATCAATGGGCTAACTATGGCTTTGAAAGACATAACCAAAGACCTTCAAACACATAGTTCAACAATAAAAAGGAAATTTGGTTGAAAATAGGGGGGAACACAAAAAAAAAAAACTTTAAAAATTACCAAATTCTAAATCAAATATTTCTCAAAATATGAGTTGTGATTGTGAATTACTTATCAAGTTTCGTAATTCTCTTACAACTCTTAGTAACAAATCCGATTTGAAACTTTACAATTTCAAAGGTATTTTTTGCTTAGAAGCACACTTAGAGAAATTTTATTGATCAAAAGAACCTGAATTTGTGTGAGTACAACCCTTTTTCAGCTTTTTATAATATATCTTCATCCAAGTGCAAAAGACTTGCATTTTGAAGACTTTTGAGTTGCTTTGGCTAGTTAGCTTCTCAAATAGGCACTTTTAACTAAATTTGCAACAGATCCATGTATATCTCATCAATACATAAGTATAAAATTTATGAAAAACCGCAATGCTTTTAAGCCATGAATAACAACACTCACATCAAATCCAGCTTAACCTGCGAACAGCCCTAATGAGTACAAGACTTTGCCATCAACATCATCGTTAATTGGTGCTGCCGCAAGCTTGATAACACAGTAGGCCCAATAAAACCAGCCCAACCCAACAATTAGCAGGCTGACAATAACCGAACCAATCCGGATCACGGATCGGGTCAACAATCATACTATTTTAATGAACAGAACCCCCTACTGCATACCTGAGCATAATGGAATTCCAAACAGAGAATCTATATTTGACTAAATGCATCTGATTAAGAATTGGAATAGAATGCCAGCAAGCTTCTTAGCTGATATCCACACACACACACACACGAATCAGCCTTGCGTGAGGTAAGGGGAAGCATGCGTGAAGCCCCAGAACTGCACAAGAAAATCATAGCTCGATTATAATGCAAAGAATCTACAGCATAATACTCCTAAGTCTCTAATATAAGAGATAGACAATAGATTCACTTTGTCTCCCAAATTTATAATTTTTATCCTAAAGTATCTAAATTTGTTTGAATATATTAAGAGGGTTTCCATCCAGGAATAGTTTCAATGCACATGATTAAAGGTGCTTTAGGAAACCAACACTCATTTATTAAAAATCACTAATTTAACTAATTTCCTCAATATTTGCAAATTACTAATTTAGCTTTTATATCAAAGAGCTTAGGTAGTAGGAATCATACACAACGACATTCACCTATAATGAGCTATAGAAAAGTAAGATCTCAAGGTTTAACAAGCTAGCTCCAACATAAAACATTTTTGGACTCCCTAGGACAATGTCTTGTTTTCCTCCATAGTTGGAATAGTTATTGTTTCCATCAAATCATCATGTTGCTCACATTTCATGCCAAATGCTACTGATTGGTCATATCTCAAACATCTAATGGATGTGGCGGTAAAAAAGCATCAAACTTTCCGCTTCACAAAATAAACAAGTCCCATGCAAATTCATACTTCATAAATAATGTAATAACTGAAGTTAAATTTAAGAACATTACCTCAACATTCTTTAACTCAAACTCTGGACTATGAGCCAGGCATGAGCTTCCAAATGTGTCGCAAGGTCCACTTGATCCAGTCAACCTTTCCATTACATTCAAGGGAAGAAAACCCATGAGGAGGGTGTACAAAACCAAATAAATTTAGAGAAACAGAAGCAATAACAAAAAACTTACAGATCTTCATCCAAGCATAAAGCAAAATTACCACCTCCACCAAGTGCAAGCAAGTCAGTCATGCACATGTAGTAGTACCGATTGGCACCTACATATATAGACATAAAAACAGAATATTCACGTTTGAAAAAAAAATATCATAACAGGAAAGAGGACCAAAAAGTAGTTGACACTTAGTGCTAGTTGTCTCCTATATTTGGCCTTGCAAATATCAAAACTAAATGTCACATGTATATAAATCCAGGATCTCAAGAAACTAACATTGAAAAATTGATAAACAAGTATAACAAAATTTAGTCAAACAGAGCATCAACTAACTGCTGACATTTGCCTACATAACAACATCTGCCTACAAAGAACAAGAATCTGCAGATGAATAACTGAGAACACTTACCAGTTGGCCGAAACAACCTTGGCTCACCATATATTGTCGTAAAAACAAAAGATTGGTTTGTTCCCTATCATGAATAACCAGAGAAAACAAAATCATATTTCAAAATGTAGAAGAGCACCCCAAAAACATATTACCAGCAAGCATCATCGAAAAAACAGGTTCACATACCTGGTACTTCCGCTTTGCTGTAGGTTTCAAAGGACAGTCCAGCAACCCGCCAAAAACAGCACCTTGCTTATCTCCTACAATCTAAAAGTTGTGCCAAATAGTTAATACCTTTCATAGCTTGATTTACTACTAGTAAATTCCAGATAAACACCATATTCAGAGACATGTATTGAGCTCTGGAAAACTGACATACTAGTAATCCAGGACCAGGAAGTTCGGCACTCTTGCGGATTAGTGTACGAAGTGATATTCCATGTTTCAAAGTACTGCCCTTCATTTGCAAGAACCAATACTTAATATTTCAATGCAACAGAACAATAATGTTTGGCGCACATACTAAGAACTAGAAGGAAAAGTTACCTATAAAGTAAGACCCATTGACACCCTTTAACTATATTAGGGAGGCAGGACTCAAAAAATTCATGCAACTCAGGTGAAATAAAGTTAGATTCATCAGTCAGATTGACCAGGGGCTTCTTCGAAGAATTAGGAGTTTGTGGCCCACTGGCTTCTTCAAAAACCTCTGAATTGCAACTACTCCTTCTGGAAGCCTGATCTTCATCTTTAATTTTATCTTTCAACAAATCCCCTGGGCTAAAGTCAACAAATTCATCCAATGGATCATCTTGAGACTCAAGATTATTATATGTAGCTTGAATTGGTTTAAGATCATGCTGCTGGTTGCTTGTCCTGGATCCACTGAAGCTGACAGAAGGAATAGCATGGGAAAAATAAGAAGACCAAGATCTACCCTCTTTAGAGTAGGAGCTGGCCTACATAAATGAAAAGCTCATGTCAAATTTAATAGAAAAAATAATTTTTACCACACACAGAGTAAAGTATGGTGCATGATTCAGATGATGATGCAGAATTGGTAAGTGCAAAGAACATATGGTACAGATCCCATATATGTTTTTTCAAACGTATTCCTATACAGTTTGGTGGAAAATGAGCTCTAATTGGATAACCCTTCCATGTCAGCAACTGAGATAAAGATGTGAGAGCTGCAGGAAGTAAAGATATGAAAGAGGAAAAAGGAAAAAGACAGGAACTTGGTAATACACCTACTATTCCAGCTAAATTCAACCTAGGGAGAGGAAAATCCAAGTAAGCCTTAATGACCACCAAAATATATATCCAGATAAACCTTAAGCCATGCCTATATAACCTAAGACCCCCAAAATTGCATGTCCTTCAGGTTATGGGGGTTTCAAAGAGAAGACACGAGGCCAAAATTTCACCCTGCTCTCTACACAATCAAAATAAATCTTGAGACCTTGAAAAATAAGAGCCCTACTTCAATGCAACGAAGACATGTGACTTTAATCTATTTATAGACTGTGCAGGCATAGTCAAGGAGAATTAAAGGCCAACTCAGGCAATCTCGCATGGCAATAGACAGTAGATCAAATCTATTTTGAACGAGTCTTCAGTTTATTATATGAGAAGTATCTTTCATCAGGTCAACTTCTGATGACATTATATTTGCACTAAAGAGTAAAAGGCCAATTAATCCACTCTTTAGGGTCCTGAATCAAGATGAAGGTGCGTTTCCTCTTGCCATAAGTGCCTGTCACCTCAACAATCAAGATGGAAACGACAAGTCGACAACAGGAAACGAAAATGATGGGTGAACAAAAAGAATCCAGGCGTCACCAGATATAACAAAATTGTACTTGTGATCCTGATTCTAACCTAATTTCTATCCATCACAGTGAAATAAAATATGTTCAGCACTGAGAAAATTAGTTTATGCTCTCTTCCATATAATCCAGAAGCCAATAAAATGCTTATATAATATTTGACAGAAGGCCTGGAAAATGGATACCAAGTAATATGTCATAGCAAAGAAACTGGATGCAAAATGCAAGACATAAAAACAACTGAGAGGAATATGGAGATAATGACTAGGATTGACCTTCTCAGCTTAAAGAAACCAAGCTTCATCTCAAAAATGGAAAACAACCATTCAAACACACATTCCCTACTAAGTGCGAATTACACCTGACATTAATATGTGCCTCCAAATTATTGAAATAAAATCACACAATTTCTCTCTTTTACTTCGTTCTCTTCTATGCATACAATAAATGAATTCAATCCACACATTCAACCCCCGATTCAGATTTTGGAGAGACCCGATCAAACTTCCGAACAAAGGCGATATAAGCTAGAATTTAATTGTTTAAAACAGAAATAAACAAGAAATCCCAACGCAGATCAGAGTGACAAGTTGAAACCTTTTCATATCATTCTAATTTTAATCTAACAAAAGAAAGAAAGAAGCAAAACCTTATGTGGCGTAGTCTGCGGAGAATCGGCGAAGAGGCGAGCTATCTTATCTGTGACCTTCTCCTTCAACGTTTGCATTTTGAAAGAGCATAACTTAGCTATCCCATTAGTGATTATGGGTTCAAAGTAGAAAACATTACAAGGATAAAGAGATCGGAATTTTTTTTTTTTTTGGACAAAAAAAGAGATCGGAATTTGACGGAAAACGAGTCGGTGATAAAAGGGAAAGAAAGCGGAGAGAAAACCTTGGAGACAGCTATCAACGTAAATGAGGAAAAGGAAGGCTTGGACTTTGGTCATAGGCTTGATTGGTCGGTGGGGCACAGATTGCCTGATATCATTCCTTTGCTAACCGTGGAATAAAGTTTGCGCAATCGTTTCATCATGCGCGTCTTTTAAAAATATTATTATCATGTTTTCATTTTAAGAGAATATCATGTTTTCAAACATGAACAAACTAAATATGACCCAAATTTTTGTTTGGGCCAACAAATATGAGTCATACGAGTAATCAGGTCAAGAAAATAAACAAATATGAAAAAGAACCATCACATCTCAGAAGAATATTATAGTCTTCTTAGAAAAAGAGATGATGCGACACTCACAAAATAAAATAAAAAACAAATAATCTTATGAACACAATTCAGCTATGAAAAAACTAAATAGTATACATTAACAATTAACATCATAATGCTTATCTATCTATTGATTATATAAAAAGAGAGATGTTGAGAGTCCCTCCTCCTATCATGAATATCTTAATAACTAAAATAAAAATATAAAATAAAATATTTTCAAAAAATAAGAAGAGAAATTAGAATATAGATACAAATTACAAAAAATTTCAATGATGTCAGGTAAAAATCGGGTAGAAGCATATGGGCTGCAAATCAGCCTGTGTTTAGTATCACTTAATTTTAGACAATAAGTCCTTATTACGTAAGTCGAGATAAAATTCTTCTCACGTACTTATCTCGTATACCATGAATCACGATTTATAAACACTTATTATCCAAAAATAAGTTATTCCAAACAAGCACTGAATAACATAAAGAAGTAAGTTTTAGGCCCGAAAAAAGCATTTGCCCTTTGTCACATTAGAATGTTCCCTTCTTGCGAAAGGAACGGCTTAATAGGATGTTCTCTATTTCTGTAAAATCCCCCAATCCAATACTCCATTTGATCTAAAATATAGGGCATTTTTAGAAAAAAATTTATGATTCAGAATATGAGTCACCTTTAACTTAATTAATGATTTTTTTTCCTATTTTGTTCTTATAATTAATACTCACTTTTTTAATTTTGCCCACTCATTATCCCCTCCCTCCCTTTCTCTAATATAACACTTCAATATCATTAAACATATTTTCCAAGAAAAATAAAAGTGAAAAAATTTACATTTTAAAAGATATTAAACGACTTTACCGTTATTTTTTATTTCTTGTGATATAATTAAAGTGTCTTATATTATGAATCAATGAGAGTATGCGATTTGAGGGCCCAACTCTTACTTACTTTCTTTTTTAAATATATGTGATTAATTGGGTTAAGAGTACAGAAATTAAAGGAATAAGTCCAAGCCCATTAAATATTTGAACATAACTGTTACTTGTTCTTAATATTTTTCATTGTTATTAAACCTGGACTGAACTCTCCGATCCAACCCAGGAACAAGCGACCTGGTTAAAGAACCAATTCGGTTTAGTAAATTTTTTTTAAAAAAAATTTTTACAAAAATTTCTTTATAATTTCATATTACTAAGTCTGAAATATTCATTCTCTCACCGGCTTGGTCCTGTGTTAGTTCAAGTCTAATCCACTAATCCTTAACCCAGTATCCCAACCGGTTTACTGACTGGTCCTAGTTTAATAATCTTGAAATTTTCTGATGCAACAATTTCTTGGTGTCCCACACATCTCAAGAGATCAAAACTAACTTGTTGATGGTCTGGCGGAAGATGGGTTATCTGGTTCGTCCTTACCTGATACATGTCTGCCTCATTTACGGACCTTAGTTGCTGATGAGTGTTTAGGATCTGATCGCCTTTTTATTAGTTTGATTTGGTGTAATTGGGCCATGCCCTCTCATGCAATTGGGGAAAAAAATAATTATTGGTGCTCCGTATAAAGAAACTGACGTGATTATTATTGACACGAACAGCGATTCCCCCAGAGATTCCCACTCGAACAGGGACAAAATGGCTAAATATAAAGCTGCTGCTGCTGAGATATTGTAATAACATGATAATAGAGGACTAATTGCAATAATTAGTTGGAAGAGAACAAGACATGAACAATAAAATATATGGAAATAATTGGAAGAAAGCATAAAACGCAGCGTATTGCCAGTGGAGCATTCAAAGGAACGAGACACGTGCAGTGCTGGATCTTGGCTCTCTCTCCCTCTCAAGTCATTATCTGCGGCGGACACAAAAGCAAACTCCAGCACTCATTCTCTTCCCAACATTGTTTTTGGTTTCATCCACCTAATCCCTCGAACAGCACCTCATTGAATTTTTTTTTTTTCCACTTAATTAGTTAGATAATGCCTCTCAAAAAACGTATCAAATTCACAGTGAAAAGTCTGAATCCTACGTTACACATCGCACCTTGTGTTAAGTTTGATTTTTTTTTTTTTCAAAGAGCTTGTGTTATATTCAAATCAAATAAATTTATGCTGCCTACATTAGCTATCGGACAAAAAGAAGACATCATCAACGGAATCCTAACTCCTAATCGCCCATACTTTCCCTATTAATATTTGTCCTCTCATAACGTTTCCCATCAATACAAATTAGTCACACATTGAAACAATATCTTTCATTAAAAACTTGTATTATTTGTTTTAGATAAAATAGCATTCAACCTACTTAAACTCATCAAATATTTGTTTGAGTTGTCATTCAAAAAACATGTTCATGTTACTAAAGATAGAACTCTTCTTATATATTTATCTTATGTATCATAAATCACATTAAAAAAATAATTTTTACCGTTAACTCAAATAGACATCAAAATAAATTGACAGGCTATCTTATAAATGTACAAGATGAAAAGGCTCAGCTTTTAGATGTGTCAGCGTTTTACCAACCTAACTGATGTTAGGGTAACTCAATACTATCTCTACACATAGCTATACAGCTTTTAATGAAGTGAGTTGATATTCCCTGAAAGGTGTAGCAACTAATAATATTCTAACGGCAGTGAAGATGTGAGGGTCCATGATGTTAAAAGCAGCATGTCTTTCTTATCTGCCCTCATTCCTTCATAAATTGTTTAATGTACAGACGAAGGATTCGGACCAATTGAATACAACAAGTGAACAAGAGTACAAATGTCATTTATAGGTGGCAGATGAAATTCAAATTCTGGGACTAAGCATTTTTATAATTTACAGTTACAGTCAAACTTCTTCTTGTTCTTTCCAATACACTCAGATTCCTTCACATTACCCTCCAAATACAGCAGGGAATATTTTTCAAATATTAAGTATTTATTTAGAATAATTTATTTTTTAGCTAATAAATGTTTATAAATCATAATTCACGGTATATTAAATAAGTATGTAAGAAAATTTTTATCTCAACCTACATAATATATACTTATATTTAAAAAATAAATATTCCCAAACATACATACACCGAACCTATTTAATTCAACCCCTCTTTGTTCTCCTTCTCTCCCACCATTAAAAATCTACCTCACCACTCCCAAAAATTACTCTCTCTTTTTTAAAAAATTTCCCCTTCTCTGTTTTACGTCTCTATCTACATCAAAAACTCGGATCCTCACCAGAACTTTTGAAAGTAGAGTCCTAGTGTGTAGACTGTGTAGACTCTCTCTCTCTCTGCTTCGGAGGGCAGCATTTAGGCCATCCAAGAAGAGGAACATCGATTCGTTCTTTCCCATTTAACAGAGCCTCAGAAATCACGAGACTCCTCTGAATTTTGCCATTATTTGATCCTCCTCCATTCCCACTTTTATTTTTTACCCAAATGGGTTTTCCTAGAAAAAGACTCTTTTCCCTTTTCTTCTTCCTGGTTTTCTTCCAATCCCATCTCCGACTATCATCTTCTTCTTCCGATTACACAACCTTGGTCTACAAAGGTTGTTCCAAGGAAACATTCACAGATCTAAATGGGGTTTACTCTCAAGCCCTTTCTGCCCTATTCGGCTCTCTCGTCTCTCAATCGACCAAAACCAAGTTCTACAAAGCCACCTCCGGTTCCGGCCAAACCGCATTAACCGGCCTATTTCAATGCCGCGGAGATCTCACCAACTCAGAATGTTACAACTGCGTCAGCAGACTTCCCGTTTTGGCCGACAAACTTTGCGGCAAGACCGTCGCCTCCAGGGTTCAACTTACAGGTTGCTATATTCTCTATGAGGCTGCCGGGTTCGCTGAAATCTCCGGTATGCAAATGCTGTACAAGACTTGTGGGGCCACGAATGTCGCCGGAACTGGGTTCGAAGAGCGGAGAGACACGGCGTTCTCGGTGCTGGCAAATGGGGTTGTGAGCAACCATGGGTTTTACACTACGAGCTATCAATCTGTGTATCTGCTTGGACAATGTGAAGGAGATGTTGGGGATTCAGATTGTGGAGAGTGTGTGAAACAAGCTGTTCAGAGAGCTGGAGCTGAATGTGGGAGATCTGTTTCAGGCCAAATCTTTTTGCATAAATGCTTCATTAGTTTTAACTATTATCCAAATGGGGTTCCTAGAAGATCTTCTCCTGCGGATGAATCTTCATCTTCTTCATCGTACTCATCTTCCTCAGGTAGGTTAACACATAAACACCAGAACAACCAGCATAGAGAGGTGGGGGAATTTTTTTTTTTCTTTTGTATAATAAATAATAGAACAAATCTAAAACCCCATTTGGAAAATTTTAGAAATGATTAATTTTGTTTCAATCCCATGAAACTTCTGTTTCTCGTGAAAGATTGTGATTGTGTTGTGACCGTTGCTAGGAGGATGAAATTGGAACTATATCAAATATTTGATTAGGACCGTGATAGGGGGAATCTTTGAAGGAACACAGTAACATTAGTTTTGTTTTTAATGTGTTAGATTGGAATAATCTGTCTCTGTCCTGGTTCCTTTCAATCACACGGCTGCCTAATTTTTTTTTAATGTCTTAATCAGATTTGCTATAAAGATGTGATAGTGAAACATGGCTTTTTGATGGAATGACAGGGCAAAATACAGGAAAGACAGTGGCAATAATATTAGGAGGGGCCGCTGGTGTGGCATTTTTGGTCATATTGTTGCTATTTGGAAGAGGTCTGATTAAAAAACATGAAGGTATGTGTTCCATGAAACTGAAGGGCCATTTCTCTAATCTCTACTATTTGCTAATTTAAAAAATCATAATGCTTTCCTTCTGGAAAACCACTATCTGTTTGTGTGCAGATTATTAACCCAATTGAAGATGATGATGGATGTCTCTGAGGAGGCCAAATTCTTTTTGCTTTGGATTCTTTCTGCATATTCAGTTTTTGTGGGGGGTGAAGAAAGGATCATTCATCTTGAAGGGTTCTAAATTTATTATTCAAAGTGGGGACTACTTGTAAGGGATGGTTAGGTAAGATTCTGTTGGGAAGAGCATTATTATTACTTATGAAAGTGAGAACTTTTCTTTCTGTATTCTTTTCACAAAGGGTGAAAAATACCTCAAAGGAACGAATGTTGTCATCTAAAAAATGGATTAATAGAAAATTTTTAGGTGATCGCCCATTTAATCTTGTGCATGATTCTGTATTTTTTCCTTCTCTGCAGACTCTGTCTGAGGTTTCATTTTCTTCACTAACTTTATGCTTTTGAGAAAGTGGCTTGCATGTTGTTTCTTTCTTGCTACCTAACACCCATCGCTCTCACTCACACATTTAGATTTTTGTGTGCCTTGATTGGAGCAGAAGAACGAGTCAAGTTTTTAAAGTTTGAAATAGGTCAAAATCAATTTTAATTATAAGCCAATGAGATATTATCGAGGGAAGTGGAAAAAAGTGGCACAGTAATTAGAGCTTCCTTGTGATGCGTACTAACCTGAAAAGTCTCTTGCAAACAAAGACTTGGAGGAGGAGGCTCGTTTTTTGGGAATTTGGATTCTTTGCAGAAATTTCATGCGATCCAATTGGACTGGATTAGAGATGTGGGTCCATTCAAATGGAGTTTACTGTTTACTGTTTCATATGTTGCTCCCTTTCTGGGTGTGCTTTTTTTTTTTTTTACAGTGATTTGTTATTTTAAATTTTAATCTACATTAAGAATAACCTTTGTGTGTTGTTGTCGAAAATTAGTTGTTTGAAGTGGTAATTTTTCAAAGTGAACATTTATTATTATGCATTAGCAATTTTTTGGTCAAGTGATTTTAAAATGGTAATTAAAAAGATAGTCGATAATTAATGCTCTATGCAGAAAATTAATTTGACTTTTTTAGGAAAAGTAGTTTGATGTTATTTTCTTAAAAATAAAAACAGAATGTTTGGCCGGCAGTCGCACACAGCACACTTGGCCTGAAATGTAAAGTCGGGAAAATGAGCTGAGTCTGTCGGGTCGGTCTTTTTAGGTCCTAAATTTATAAGGGCCGGGTTTTAGATTTTTGCCTCAAAAATGAAAGCGGGCTTAAAAGAGCCGGTCATTTAGGCTCTGTATGTTTTTTTAAAAATTATTTATATGATAATATTATTATTGATTTTTTAATATTTTGTTAATGATGTTGCAAATATTTAGTTGATATTAAATTTTTTAGAATTAAATTTCATAAAAATATCTTATATTAATAATCCTAAAAATTAAAAACTTATAAAAAAATATTTCTTATTTCATAAGTATTCTTACCAATTTTGTATTTTTTGACTTATTTTCTTGTGATTGTTTTATTTATATATTGTGTTGTTTATTTTATTAACTATTTACACTTTTTAAGACATATTTAGAAGAAATATTTTTAATTTTGTTAAGTTTCCTCATTAATTATTTGTAATTGTGGTATATAGACAATAGTTTACCTTTGATTATGACTTAATGACCGTGTTTGATTTGTTGCATGATGCATATCGTTTATACTCTAATTTTGACAATATTTATGTGTTAAATTAAGAATTCCATTGTTGTAATTTAAAATAAAATAAAATTTGCTCAATCTTATGAAAATATCTTCAGGCCTTGCGAGCCGGCCTTGACCCTTATGCTTTCAGGCCTGGCTTTGAAAAATAGCAATTTTCCTTACCTCGGGCTTAAAAGGGCCGGCCCTTTTAGGCCATGGCCTTTCAAGGATCGGGCCAGCCCTGATTTCCTACTCTACCAAAATGACCGAATGATGGCACAAAAAAGTTGTTCAAGAAAAAATATAAAGTGTAAAAGTTAACAAATATCTAGGAAAAAAAACAAAACATTTGGAGATACATAAATTTTTTTTATTGGGAAAATTAAAAAAAGGCCTCAAATTTTATTCTCATTTATATAATCATAATTTAAATTTTATGCGTGCTCATTTTACACAATATTTAATCCAGGTATTTAACAATTAATGGAGTCAAGTTAATGATTGCAGGGTAGATCAGTAAGATCATGATGAGAAACTTTTTCTCTTGTATATGAAGCATCAACCAGCTCAATGGGTCAACTTTATCATCATTGTGAGAGGAAAAGGAAACCACTTTCCCTTTTATCTGTTTGAGAGGATGCATGTTTAAATATTGTCTTAATCATAAATATAAGAGTAGCAGGGGTTTTTTTTAAAAGTAAAATCTCAATCCATTATAATATTCGTTTTGGATAGTTTATTTTTAGATAATAAATATTTATAATTCATGATTCACAGTATACGAGGTAAGTATATGAGGAGAGTTTTATTTCGACTTATGTAATAAATACTTATTTATCAGAAATAAGCTATTCCAAACACTCACATATATCTATTAAATTTATAATTTTTTTTAAATTATCCTTATTACCAGTATATATATTAAGAGGGTTTTACAAATAACTAAATTTAACTCTTTTTTTGTGCATTTGTAAATTAGTTATCCAATCCCTACATTTTGAACAACATACAATAGAGATGAGTATGGAAAATTCATATAAATTTGAAATGATCAATTTGATTTGAATTAAGACCATGTATATCTCATACCAACATTTTTTTTTATATTATTGTTATTAAAAAAAACGGGGGAAGGCTCGGATTGAAGGGAGCAAATATGGAATGAAGAGAAGAAAAGAACGATGTGGCGCGATCACGTGGGGGAGGAGAGTTATGTGGTGTTGTTGGGTGTACCATAAGGAATGTGATTCGTAAGTGGGAATCACGGGGGAATAACAACACCATCACAACCATGTGCCTTGGAATTGCTCCTTTTATTGTTTTTTACCAATGCTAATACTCATGTGTGTGTCATAAGCACAACAACAACAACAACAACAACAACAACAACAACAACAACAACAACAAAAGCGTAAAAACAGACTCTCTCAATAATCAGCATCAGGCAATATCATCCATACAGCTATCTACTTAACGGCAATAGGAGTTCCCAAATATATAATGTGTGCGTACAGCCCACCAAAGGAGAATGAGAAGAAAAAGGTATAGGAGAAGATAATATCAATCTCTAGAAACATTGAGGGTCCCTGGCTCTATGTTGGTGACTTTAATGACTTAACCGAAAAAGCGAAAAGTGGGGAGGACGACCAAAAGTTATAAGCAAGATATTGAACTTCCAAAGCCAAATCTCGAACTGTTATTTGATGGACATGGGATACAATGGTTCAAACTACACTTGGAATAACAGACGTTTAAATGTGGCCCACATAAAAGAAAAGAATAGACATAGCTTTAGCAAACGTAGAATTCAGAGAGAGCTTTTTAAAAGCCCAGGTCTTCTATTTGGAGCCTATAGGATCAGATCAACACATGCTTTTAATTGATCTATGTTACTCTGGTGCTCGTACTCCTTATGTGTTCTGATTTGAATGCAGCTAGGATGAACACCCAGATTTCCAAGATGTTGTTCGACAAGGTTGGAACGGGGCTAAGAATCTTGAGGAAGATAGAATTGCAATGTTCGTTATGAGACTTGAAAATTGCTGGAAAGCCTTTATCTGTTAGAGTAATAAGGTATTCCCCAATTGTAACAAGCTTATCAATTGCCTTAAACGGGAACTATCTGCTTGCTTGGAGGGAGAATTCACTGAAGATAAACTACAAAGAGTAGAAAAAAAATCCAAGTAGCGATTGAGAAAACCTGGGATAGGGAGGAGAAGTATTGGTGGCAAAGATCTCGTGTCTCTTGGCTAAGAGTAGGTGATCGCAACTCCAAATTCTTTCACGTGTCAACTATTCAAAGACACCGTAAGAATGCCATCTTGAGATTGAGGAGAAATGATGGAGTATGGGTAAACAACGATAATGACATTGCTGAATGTATAATTGATTATTTCATGACTCTATTCTCAACTTTTAGCCCCTGTGATTTATTTAATGTTTTGCAATATATAGATTATAAAATTTCTGACGTGGATAATACATTATTGATGTCTCTAGTGACTAATAATGAAGTTAAACATGCTGTATTTCACCTGGGTAGAACAAAGGCGCCAGAGCCAGATGGATTCTATGGCAAATTTTACCAACAAGCATGGACTAAAGTGGGAGGAAGTGTTGTTGAAATGGTTAAAGCTTTCTTTAGCAAGAAAAGTAATCTCAGACAACTCAATGGCATAAATATTGTGCTTATTCCTAAGTTTGAAAAGGCAGAGATGATTTCCCAGTTTCAGCCAAAAGGCCTGTGCAATTTCTCATATAAAATCATCTCAAAACTACTTGCTAACCGCCTTAAATCAACACTACAGAAATGCATTTTGGACACACAAGGAGCTTTTGTTGCTGGACGCCTTATCCATAATAATATAGTTGTAGCACATGAGGTTTTCCATTAGAAGAAAGAAGTCAGGTAATAAATATGAATTTGCATTGAAAATGGATATAAGCAAAGCCTATGAGCGTATTGAATGGGACTTTCTAAAAGCTGTGCTGCTGAGATTTGGTTTTTGTGAACGTTGGGTTAATCTTATTATGGCTTGTATATCTTTAGTCCATATGAATATATGTTTATCTAGTCGAACTGTTAGCTCATTCACTCCAAGTTGAGGACTGTGACAAAGGGACCATCTCTCCCCATACCTATGTATTTTAGTTGCAGGGTGTTATCGAATATGCTCATAAAAGAGCTCAACAATAACATATTAAAGGGGATTAAGCTCTCGAACCAGGGTCTTACTCTCTTCCACACTTTTTTTGTTGATGACTCTCTGTTCTTCATGAATACAGACCCTGATAATTGTCGAAGACTTGCATAGCTACTGGATATGTACTGCATAGCTACGGGATATGTACTGCATAACTTCAGGTCAAATAGCAAACTTATCTACGTCAGGATTGATCTTCTCACAAAATACCCCTACTGGCGTTAAGGATCAAGTTTGCCAAATCCTAAAAATCCCCATTTCAGAGAATCAGGAAAATATTTAAGAATCCTCAATGTGTGGGGAAAATCTAAACAACAAGCTCCTGCTTACGTCAAGGAGAAAGTGGGGAAGAAAGTTCAAGGGTAGAAAAGGAATCTATTATCTTTTACTGGCCGAGATATAATGGTGAAAGCGGTAGTGAATGCAATCCCAATCTACCCAATAACATGCTTCAAATTCCCAATAAAAGCATTTATGGATCTAGACAGATTAATTTCCAACTTTTGGTAGGGGGAATTGATATTGGAGGCAATATACATTGGAAATCTTGGGCTTTCATGAAGACTCCCAAATCCAAAGGAGGAATGGGCTTCAAGGACTTTGTAGTGCTAAATGATGTTTTACTTGCAAAAACTGCATGGCATCTCACTCAGGAGGAGAATTCTCTGTGGTTTAAAGTAGTGAAAGAGATTTTCTTCCCAAATAATACCTTTATGACAGCACAAAAGGGTCACAAAGCGTCTTGGATTTGGTCAAGCATCCTAATGGGGACGGAGCTATTGAAACAACAATGTCATTGGTTAGTTGGAGATGGCAAATCCATCAATGTATGGCCTGATCACTGGGTCTCGGGGCTTCCAGGTAACTCATTACAAACCTATCTTAATGTTGAATCTGTTCCTGACTTGTTAGTAGATTCCCTTATAATAAATGGACACTGGGATATTCCTTTGATCAATGACATTATCCCAGAGGAAGTTCACACCTCTTATACAGGGAATTAAACTTAGTCATCATGCACATAGAGATAAAGTGGTATGGACTTTTGCCAAAAATAGGGTATACACTGGTACACTAGGCTACAAGAGTCAATTATTGAAATGGAATTGCACTAATGCCCGGCCAAGTGTCTTAAGGTCTATACCATATGATTTTTGGTCAAAATTATACACAGTAAGAACTGTACCCATAATCCTTCAATTCCTGTGGAGATGTTGTAATAATGCTATTGCAACTAAAAGTGTTTTATTTTTAAACATAGCTCTATTAATCCTCTTTGTCTTATATGTTTGACTAAACCAGAGACTCTTGAACACCTGTTCCTCTTGTGCCCCTGGGTTAAAGGAGTTTGGTTTGGTAGTATAATAACCATACGTGTTGAGCAACATAATACCAACTCCTTTATGACATGTTTCACTAAGTTGCTATGCACAAATAAAGATATGGATCGAGAGAGTATCACTCTAATTGCCTGGTTACTATGGTTCATCTGGAAAGAAAGAAATGAGGTGGTGTTCCATCATAAGAACCCGAATCCAAGATCAGTCATTGAACACATATCAAGGGCAATGAATGAATTTAACCAGGCCATTTCAGTGCAAACACCCACAAGATTAGAGCTCCCTAACATCCACTCTGTCAAGTGGCGGGCCCCACCTAGAGATTGTTTAAAAATTAGTTGTAATAGATCCTTTCAACCAAAAGACAACTCTGCAGCTATTAGCTTGGTGTGTCAAGATCAGGATGGAAAGTTCATGTGGGGCTTTAGAGAACTAGTTCACACTGATACACATTTCTTAACTGAATTGCTCGCTATTAGAAAGGCTGTATTTATTACTCTGGAGCTGAATATTTGAAAAGTGACCATTGAAACTGACAACCAGGATTTATTTATTTGTCTATCCTTAGGCAATTTCTCAAGAGGCGAATGGTGTGGTCTACACTCTCTTGAAGAAACTCTAGATGCAGCACAATCATGTTCGGATCTCTCTTTCTCCTTTACTACTCGAAGGGGAAATACTGCTGCTAATCATTTAGTAGTCTGTTTTCGGAAGAAGGTATATCATACGGGGTGGGTTACAATGCCAACACCTTCTATGCTACCCATATTATTGCGTGATGTTGCTAAAGCTGGAGCCTCTTCGTCAATCAGCGAAAACGAGCATGTAGAATAAGACTGAGAAGGGATTGGCTGAAAAGCATGAGACGGAAATGGCTTTATTTATTTATTTATTTTTGACTTGCTTTTATTTACACACTTTCAGTTTTTTATTTGGATCTCTATTATTGCTGACCTAGTCTTTGTCGTTATCCTTTTGGATGCATTAATGAAAAAGTAATATTCCAGGTAAAAAAAATAATCATTATTAGGCTGATACTATACATTATAGGTGAAGTACATTGTTTGGCCAAGGTAAACAAATCAAAATACCAAGCTTGTGGGGGCAAAGTTGTAAATGTGCTACATGAATGAAAGTGGTTGGTAGAGGAAAAAGGGAGATGCCCTGTGAGCCACGAGCTCCTACCAAAAGGCCTAAGACTGTCCCCAACCAATTCACCCCTCCTCCTCTCCACTCTGGCACACCTATATAGGCTTATAAAGAGAATAAAAATAGTAGGATTAAGGTGCAAAATACCCCTGAGTTTTTATAAATAGTGCATCCAACACTATATATGTTTTTCGAGGTGCAATAATACTTTTTAACTTCAAAAATGGGAGTAAAACTGCCATTGCCATTATTTTAGATAACATCCGTTTACTTTTTGCCACCCGTTGTCCATGTACTTGATTTCTTAGTTGATCGGTGCAAACGTGGCAAGTGGCATCATGAAATTGTGCTTCTCCCTTATCTCTTGAGAAATACTTACATACTCTTGGATCGTCCTTCATTTGTATTTTGATTTATTAAAATATAACAACTCATATTATTTTAATGCTACATGGCAGATGAGTGATCTGGAGAAATTTAAATTTTATGATTTTTAAAAAACAACAACTTATGAGAGGGAATTACGTCTTTTGTTTTTCTAAATTATGACATTTCTGTTTTTCAAAATTATAAAATTTGAATTTCTTCATATGACTCATCTGCCATGTAGGATTAAAATAAGACGAGTTGTTATATTTTAATTAGTTAAGGTACATATGAAGTGACACTTGTGGAGTATGTAAGTATTTCTCTTATCTCTCATGTGCTAATGCCCAAGTCTCAACCACTCCCTAATGTACAAAAGTAGAAGCCTTCTTCACTCCCATTGTCCCACATCAATGTTACCAAAGAAATCATAATCGATAACATTCAAAGAGCACATCCACAAAATCAAAATATGAGAAGACAAATCAAACCCAGAAGCAGCAATTGAAAAAGGCATAAATCTTTTTTTTAGGCAAAAAAAAGACATGAATCAAGCCATATCCACATAGACTCAAATAATCAAAGCAAAAATTATATCAGATTAAAAACCAAAAGCTATAAGCACACTAGCAACATCTTGAGATGATATGAGATCTGAGACGACACCTCCTCCTCACAATGCTTCGCCGACCTCCGCTTTCCGGTCACTCGTAAACTCCACGCACCACGGCATCTGCACTACAAACCTCCGGTGTGGTGGCAGTGTTTGTTTTTTCAAACGAGAAGTATGGAGACGAAAAAGATGATTTTTGGGGAGGAGATATGAGATTTACAGGAAAATAGGGTATAAAGATAGGAAGGGAAAGGGGTGGATGAAGAAGGAGCCGAGGGAGGAAAAGGGAAGGAGAAGAAGGCAACCAGAGATGATGGGCAAATATGCATAGATTGAGAGTTTTTTATTTTTTGAAGGCCATTGGTGTAAATTTGGCAATAAACAATGTCGTTATATTCATTCATAAGAGTTATCTATTTTTGGTTCACACAGTAGCAATAATCAATTATTTTTGTAGCAATTTTAACAATAACGTTACTCATCTTTTATTTTGGTAGCAATAAACAATATCACTATGTGCATCCATAAGTAACAATTGGGTAATGTCGTTGTTAAAATTGCTACCAAAACAATTAATTATTACTACTTTGTGAATCAAAAATAGTAAGTTGTTCAATGATGGAGGGGGAGGGCCGCCTTATGATTGGGAAGATTTGACAACCCGAGAAGGTTGTCTTAATTTGCCATTTTACCGTAGGATTCAAGTTGGTGAGATTAGAAAAGCTCTTAAAAAAATGGAAAATGGTAACGCTGTTGGACCTGATGGTATTCATGTTAAAGTTTGGAAATGTTTGGTTGATGAGGGTGTATTGTGGCTCACAAAATTATTTAATGAGATTTTACTATTCAAGAAAATACAGGATGAATGGAGGAAAAGAACTTTGATTCCTATTTATAAGAATAAAGGGGATATTCAAAATTGTGCGAATTATAAAGGAATCAAGCTTATGAATCATATAATGAAATTGTGGGAAAAGGTGATTGAACACAGGTTGATGTTGGAGACTGATATTGCTGAAAACCAATTTGGATTCATGTTAGGAAGGTCTACAATATAAGTGATTTATTTATTATGGGGGCTAATGGAAAAATATAGGAGCAAAAGAAGATATTTGCATATGGTTTTCATTGATTTGAAAAAAGCATATGGTTGTATGCTAAGAGAGGTACTCTGGAAAGCCTTGGAAAAGAAAGGGGTGCGATTTGCATATATCAAGGCCATTCAGGACATGTATGAGGGGGTTACAACCAATGTTAGAACAGCTAAAGGTGTAACAAAGGACTTTCCTATAAAGATTGCCCTACATTAAGGATCAGCTTTAAGCCCTTATTTGTTTAACCTAGTGGTAGATATTCTAACTGAGCTTATAAAAGAGGAGATCCCTAAATGCATGCTTTTTACGGATGATATAGTTCTATTGGTTGGATCCAGGAAGGAAAGTAATTCTAAACTTGAGATATGGAGACAGACTTTGGAAGTGAAGGGTTTCGTCTAAGTAGAAGCAAAACTGAATATATGCATTGCAAATATGATAAAAGACAAGGTCGAAGTAAAGTGGAAGTTAAATGAAGGGGGCAAGTCATTTCGCAAGTGATAAAATTTAGATATTTGGGATCAATTATACAACAAGATGGTGAAATTGATGGGGATGTTAATCACGAAATTCAAGCTGGATGTATAAATGGAGAAAAGCCACTGAAGTTATTTGTGATCGAAAAGTACCTAATAAGGTAAAAGGAAAGTTCTACCGCACTGCTATAAGACTATCAATGCTATATGGTAGTGAGTGTTCGGCTTTAAAGGGATCACATAAACATAAAATGGTGGTGGCTGAGATGAGGATATTGAGATGGATGTATAGTCATACAAGAAAAGATAAGATTCATAATAATATACGTGAACGAGTTGGAATGGCCTCTATTGAAGGAAAAATGGTAGAAAGTCGTTCAAGGTGGTTTGGACATGTTCAACGAAGGTCATTGAATGCATTGGTAAGGAAGGTTGATCAAGCAGCATGGAGTCCTGTAAAACAAGATCGCGGAAGGCCGAAGCGAATGTTCAATGAGGTCATAGAGAGAGATCTTTTGATTAATAATATACCTAAAGATATAGTTTTCGACAGAGCACAATAGCATTGTGTGATCCATGTAACCGACTCCACCTAGTGGGATAAATGCTTTGTTGTTGTTGTTGTGAATAAAAAATAGATAGTTCTTATGAATACACATAGCAATATTGTTTATTGCTAAATTTGCACATTTATCCTTTTTAAAATTATAAATTAATGTCAGTATTTTTTTGCTTGAAAAATTAATATCAGTATTTAGATGCGTATGTGGGTTTTTTTCTCTTGTATTTTTTCTCACAATTGCCACCCAAGACATAATTATCGCCACATCAGATTTCATATCAGCAGTTTAAGTTAAACTAATAGTCAACCTAACAGATATTAACGGTAATAGTATTTTTACTCCTATTTTAAAGCTCATGTGTACTTTTACATTTCCGGAAAGCATATGGTACAGGATACACTTTTGATAAAAACTCATGGATATTTTTTCACCACAACCCAACATAGTATTTTACATTCAAAACATTCAAGCTGTAAATATATACAAGTCTGGGCTTGTGTTGTAAATTTACGAGTTTAAAATGTTCATGGGTCCTTATTTCATATGAATTTTTATCGGGTCTTTAATTCTCATTCTGCCTTTTCTTTTGATAACACGCGCACTCGTATCTTCTCCATTGGAGGACAAGTATGCCATCAAATCTAAGGGCACATTTGGTATGATGGAATTGGGGGAAGTGGAATTGGAATTGGGTCTCAATTCCATATCTAGGTATATTTGGTATGATAGAATTGGAATTTTTTTCAATTCCATGTGAAAGCCAAATCTTCCCAATTCTATCAAAATGGCTTCCACCCCAAAAAACAAAGATTTGTAATTCCATGTAACCAAATTCTTTTTTGTCCTTATGCAAGGTCTCATCTCATCTTCAAACCCTCACTTCCCGACCTTCATTGCTCGGACTCCAACGCCACACCCTCACGTTTGATGTCGGCTATAGCGCACGGTGCTCCTCACCGTCATCTCTGAAGCACCGCTAGCGAGCACAACCCATGAGGCTTGCAATCGGCAGATCTTTGGCGACGGTGAGGATGCTCGAAGCTCCTTAGCCACCAAGGACACTCGTCTTCCGAATGCCTTTCACACCACTATCATAAGCCCAAACCACCACCGGCGAGCACAACCTATGACGGGATCCCCTTGCAATTTTGTAGATCGAAGAGGAAGAAGGAGAGGAGGAGAGAGAATGATTTTATTTTTACCCAGAGAGGAGGAAGGAGTGGAGGAAAGAATGAATTATGGGGCTGGATTTTTTTTATTTTTTAATTATAAGGGCATTTTGGACTTTTGATATAAAAATTAAGTGTCATTTCTATAATATATCAAACATATTTTTAAACATCATCTCCATCTCCGTATCCATCTCCATCTCTATCTCAATTTCTATCAAAATCAATTTCAATATACCAAACGAACTCTAAGAGCCTTTGCCGATTCTCATTCTCCCTTAAACAAATACCAGTATCCCCAAAAGCCAAGTCTAGCAAGGCTTTGTTGTGAAGCTATGAACTATGAACAGACAAAGCCGAAGACGTGATAAATAACTCAACAAAGCCGATTGACCCAAACCATTATTACCCCTCCCACTCCAACTGCCACCAACAATATATTGAGCCTAAAAGGTTTTTCATATCTAGTTAATATTGTAAGCGTCAATAGATTGATTCCTAGTCAACAACCCCCACTTGTTCCAACGAGGTTTCAGGCTTAAGCTTAACGCTTAATGTAAAATGCTACGGCCAAACAGATATACGAGAATGCTTGATTTCCACCAAATAATTTAGATACTCATCTTATTCTAATCTGGATGTATGGGTTAGATAAATAATTTATATATATTAAAAAATTATTTAAGTTAGTTAGTATGTAAGAAATGTGTGTTGTTTTCCTAAAACGCCCCTTTAATCACATGTATTAAAAAATACCAGATGTGAAAATTGAGAGAGGAATGGGAACAGATGAAAGGGAGACAAAGAGAAGAGAAGAGAATGGAAAATTAGAAATTATTTATTCGAACAATAATAAAAAACTGCATATAAATGAAAGCTTAGAAAATAATAAAAAAATAAAATTCAAAAGATAATGATAGTAATATATAGTGAAGTTAGATATCCTATTTTACTGAAAATAAATAGATCTAAAATAATGATCCTAACTCATCTTATGGATATTCAAAATATCCTTATTTAAATAACCTAATAAAATAAACCTAGTTATCTACATTAAAGCCTAATTATCCTTAATCTCATATTCTCATATTCCATAAATATCTTGTAATAAAAATTCTCTTTATAATTACAATTAATATGAATAATTTAAAAAATTAATCATGAATTTAGATGACAAAGTGGATTAGAGTTTTATATTTAAGATAAAATAAAATTTTTCATTAGCTCATGTAATTTTTTTTTTGGCTAAACACAAGTATCCTTCTATGGAAAGTAATCCTATTTGAGGCACCATCGATCACTAAATGTTGACACCTCTCCTAACGAGAATTTGAACCCTGGTTCACTACGTTATGAAGGACTAGTCCCTCTTGATATACCTGAGCCCGGTTGGTATTAGCTCTTATATTTATTTTTCGGTACAAAAAAAGTTTAGGTAAGTTGAGTCCTGAGGGCTCATCAGGGTCAGGATATGCCTCAAGGCTCAAAGAGCGCTTATAGAGGTATTTACAAATCGCTCACCAATAAGGTCCTCACATTGGCGGGATTCAAACCTACAACCTTATAGTTATAAGCCAACCCGTTTACTAATTGGACCAATATTTGTTGGCTTAGCACTTGTATTTAAAAGCATAGAAATATTAGACAATTGCATTAAAACTTCATATAAAAAAAAGGGTTAATACGATCTTTGGTCCCTCATTTTGGTTTTGATCCCTCGAGATTAGGGATCACCATTTTAAACAGAATAAAACTTGAGGAACCAAAACTTTTGGTTAGGGATAAATTTTTATAAAAGAGTAAAGTTTAAGTGATCAAAATCAAAATAAGGGTAAACTTATGGACAAAAGATTATATTAACAAAAAAAAAAATTACGTGGATAGCAAAATTCAAAACGAGTGTTTAATATTCCCTTCGGTCCTAATTATAAGACAAATTTGATTTTTTTAGAGAAATTAAGGAAGCCAATTAAATCACTTTAGAATATTTATATTTATATTTTTTCTTTAAACTAAGTAATTTGATTAATAAACTAATATATAATCCAAAGACACTAAAAATATAAATACTCTAGAGTGATTTAATTGGCTTCCTTAATTTTTCTAAAAAAATTAATTTTACCTTATAATTAAAACCAAAAAGAATAATATATTATGGGTCAGCAAGTCATGGGAGCCAAAAATGAAAGAAGTCGGACAGTGCTAAACTTGTTGAGGTGACCGGATTAGACAAAAAGGGAAAAATCAGTGATTGGGAAATATTCTTTTTTGGTCGAATTGCCAATATAATCATTAACAGTTTGATTTTAAGTAGTTGGGTTTCTTTGCTTTAAATATTGTAATCATGATTCTGACTTCTGCATACCGCCATGGCATAGTTTGTAAGGATCCCTTGTTTTAATTTATTAGAAACTTCACAAAATAAAAATATTCCCTCCGGTTCTAATTATAAGATAAAGTTATTTTTTAGAGAAATTAAGGAAACCAATTAAATTACTTTAGAATGTTTATATTTTTATTTTTTTCTCCAAACTAATTAATTTGACTAATAAACTAATATATACTTTAAAGATACTAAAAATATAAACACTCTAAAGTAATTTAATTGGCTTCCTTAATTTCTCTAAAAAAATCAACTCTGTCTTATAATTAGGACCGGAAGGAGTAAGATACAGTATCTAATAACAAACTTAATTGATTATCCTTGATTTAATTCTCGTTCAAACTCCGTCTCTTTAGCCTTACTATCATTTCAAATAATGTGGGTCTCTATCAATTAGATGTCCCTTTTTTTGTTAATCCCAAAGCGAGCCAATCATGTGAAGTTTTTTCTTGTTTAAAGAAAATGTTTGGGATGGCATATTTTTCTTTCCGACCTGTTTGAGTTAGTATTGAAAAAATAAATTCATGTAAATTGAAAAAAAAAATTTCTCTCAAATACTTATGTTATACACCAAAAATTATGTTACAAAGCAGCTTCTATTATCTAACCAAACAAACACTTCATATGATCATGCTTAAATTTTAAGTCAATTTTGTGAAAATATAAATTTACTTGTCGAGTTCCGTTAACATATCAAAAATTAAATTCTATAGCGGGCCTCCTGGGCCCCACAACATACCCAGTCATCATTAGAGCCAGTGATGTCTAACGATAATGGTAAAAATTAAGAAAAAGCAGCTGGCAAAAAAAAAAAAGTGAAATAGACGGAGCGAGGAGAGAGAATGGATTGGGGAATAGTAGAGAGAGAGAGAGAGAGAGAGAGTCATCTCTCTTATTTTTCTCCTTTCCCCTCTCTTGTTTCCCAGCGGGGATTGAAAATCTGATTGGGAAAGGGGAAAAAAATTAATAGGAGATTAACAGTAATTATAAACCTGAAACGGATTTTATCAGAATTTAGGGTTTTATAGCCATAGCATTTGGGGCTTTCACAGCCACTGCATCACCATCTCCACCAATTAACAGTTTAGAGCTTTCATGGCAACTAGAGGCAGCAGATCAGAGAAGGTCAGGCGAATTTTTCAGCAGTTCGACGCCAACCATGATGGCGGTCTCAACAGAGAAGAGATGGCCGCACTTGTCGTGGCCGTGAACCCGAGGGTCAAGTTCAGCGACGAACAGATTAATGCCATTCTTGACGAAGTCTTCCGCACTTACGGCGAGTTCATCGATGGGGAAAAGGGTCTCACTTACGAGGGTTTGTTGCGAACCTACGATGATGGTGCGGGCGATGTCGACCGGGATTTTGATGCGCTTGGCTTGGAGCTTAATTTGGATGATGGACAAGGGGTTCCCATGGCGTCTGAGGCTTCTTCGTCGTCCATTGCGGACGAGAGGGTGACGGTGGAGACACAGAAGAAGCAGAGGACTGCTGCGTGGGCTGTGTCACCCAATCACGGAATTGTCTTTGATGACACCTGGAAGATTGTGGACGATTTGGAAATTCTGATAAAGAGATTGAAAACGAAGCAAGCCAAAGATGGGAAATTAAAAGCGGATAACTTCGATGCTTATTCGGATGCTGGTTGGTCGAGGGAATTGGGGCCTTCAACGGAGATTTCGGAGAAGAGGGTTTTCTGGGAAGAGTCTGGGCATGATTATGCAGTATTTCAGAAAGAGTTGGGTGGGCTGAGGGGTCGTGCGGACGGTGCCAGGTCCAGAGAAGAGGCTCTTGATGGCCATATGGCAATTGGTAGGGTTCTATATGAACACCAACTGTTTAAAGAGGCTCTGGTGAGCTTTAAAAGGGCTTGTGAATTGCAACCTGTTGATGTCAGACCACACTTTAGAGCTGGGAACTGCTTGTATGTTCTTGGGAAGTACAAGGAGGCCAAGGAAGAGTTTTTGCTCGCATTAGAAGCAGCTGAGGCTGGAGGAAACCAATGGTCCTATTTGCTTCCACAAATATATGTCAATCTGGGGATTGCTCTTGAAGGTGAAGGCATGGTTTTAAGTGCTTGTGAGTATTACAGGGAAGCTGCAATTCTTTGTCCTACTCATTTTAGAGCTTTAAAACTTTTAGGTAGTGCCCTTTTTGGCGTAGGGGAATATAGGGCTGCCGTGAAGGCATTGGAAGAGGCCATTTTCATGAAGCCTGACTATGCTGATGCACATTGTGATTTGGGTTCAGCTCTGCATGCCATGGGTGAGGATGAGAGGGCAATTGAGGTATTTCAGAAAGCTATTGATCTGAAACACGGTCATGTAGATGCTTTGTATAATTTAGGTGGGCTCTATATGGACCTTGGTAGGTTCCAGAGGGCTTCTGAGATGTATACTAGGGTTCTTGCTGTATGGCCAAACCATTGGAGGGCACAGCTAAACAAGGCAGTATCTTTACTTGGAGCTGGAGAGACTGAAGAAGCTAAAAAAGCATTGAAGGAAGCATTAAAAATGACAAATAGGGTTGAACTGCACGATGCAATTTCACATCTGAAGCAGCTGCAGAAAAAGAAGACAAAACCTAATGGGGATGCGTCTGGAGATGTGGCGTTTATCCTTGTTGAAGCCTCAAAGTTTAAGGTAGTAGGAGATAAGACTACTGTGAGACAGGAACTAGCCAATGCCTTACAAATTAGAGCATTTCAGAGGGTTACGAGGTTGAGTCGTTGCAATGTGGAGCTTTTGAAGAAGGAAATGAGTCAACATGATGTGCCAGTGTCCTATTCTGGTGGTGGCATCCCTGAAAAATCCATACGTAAGCCAAATCTAGAAGAAATACTTCGCAGGTTACTTAATTTCCTGAAGCCTGAGACGTTTCAAGGTGCAGTCAAAGCCATCAATGAGAGGGTTCTTTCAGTTTTGGATGAAAATGGTTCGGGCAGGGTTGATGTGGGCATGTTTTATGCTATTCTTGCTCCAATTTGTGGTGGTCCACCAGACAGGCGCAAAAGGATTGCCTTTGATGCACTTTTGTGGCGTCCTATGAATGAAAGTGGTGCTCAGATTAAGAAAGTTGATGCTAATAGATACATCAAATTTTTGAGGGCTATCTATGTTCCTTCCCAGGGTGTTAGTGAATTGATGGAAGTTCATGGAGAATCCGATGCTTCACTGGTCTCATTCTCTGAGTTTCTTGTCATGTTTGATGATCCAGATTGGGGTTTTGGTATCATGCCTACTCTATTGAAGCTCGAAACTGGGGATAGAAAGCGCCATGGCAATTATGTGTGCTCAGTTTGTCGCTACCCTATCATTGGTTCCCGCTTCAAGGAAATCAAAGGTCACTTCAGTTTGTGTAACCAATGCTACAGTGAAGGAAAGGTGCCATCTACGTTTAAACAAGAAGAGTTCAAGTTTAAAGAGTATGGAAGTGAGGATAAGTGCACTTGCTTTAATTTGCAATCCAGTAACCCGCAGTAGCTAGATGACTTAAGCTTATTTTGTCTTCTCATTTTTTCAACTATGCATTATCCCATTATGCTATTCCAGTTTTCTGGTGTGAGATATTTAGATCGTGGGTTCGTACTTAACTGGGCAATTTACCCTCTGTACAATAAATTGTTTCAGGTGTTGTTTTAGTGTCTCTGTTTATAGACATTGTAAAATCTTTTGCCTATTTCCGTTTTTAACTTTTGAGCCGATCATTGTTCTAACTATTTGCTGTCGTGTGTAAAGAAAGCATAGACTTTTGACATGGAAGCCTTAAATTTCATTGCATTTAGCCCCCTTTTCCTAGACGTGACTTTATGGCCAGAGGTCCGACTTCAGAATTGAAGTTGGATGCCATTGTTATTTTGTAATTGACGATTCTTCCATCAAACTGTTTCTGAAGAAGATTAGAGACTACCGAATCTTGTTTTGTATTATAAACTAGGAAAGGTGGATGCTGTCATACTGATATTGACAGGGACCCATTGATGCGACACAATTTGAAGTGTTTACACTTTACATGTAATTTAATAGTGTCACATGATGTTATATGTTGTATTGTGTCTGCTACGAATGTCTCTCATTTCCTCGAGTGCATTACTGCATTTTCCAGTGATGTACTTTGACTCAAACATCTGTACAGTTGTGGCTAGTTTAATCTGTTAATTGAAAGCAACATTTTCCTTTTATTATCCCTTTTAGTTCGACAGGAAGGTAGAAAAAAATGAAAACGGCATCTTCTGAGGATTTTCTGGAATCCAAGAATCCATGGAAACAGGGAACGTATCAGGTTATTTTGGTGAGCTTTGACTATTTAATCAATGGACTATATATTTTCCGATTCCCTATTCACATGTGAGGGGTGGCTAGTCTTCAACCTAATGATGAATGATGGTGGTTAAGCTTGTTTTTATTCCTTGTGTTTTGCTTGTGAGAGATTAGATGGTGCTTGAGTTGAAATCAGTCCTCGAGTTGGTGGGGCCTGAAAATGAGTAAGTTGGGTGCCGAACGATTGTAAAGAGTGACTACTAGGTTGGCACATAATTGTGATATTAAGTTGTGTTGTTCAGTGATCTTCTTCTAGCATTGTAGCAAGTTAGATTCTATAAGCAAGAGCACTTGGTGCTTCTTGCTCTAATTTCTTTTGCAAATGTCAATGACCATAATTGTTTTCATCTGTCATCACCAGGGGCTTCGGTATAATTTATCTTGAATTTTTTTTATAGGTGGGGGTTTATTAATGGTTTGATTTAATTTAATACTTGGAAAAATTGTACTAACAATGACCAGCTGATGGATGACAATGCCAGAGGGAACCTGCGATCCCATGAAATCATATCATTTCCTAACAACTTGGAAATGAAGGAAGAAAAACCTATAAACTTCACAAAACTATCACTAAAAAGAGTATTTAATAAATTTTTGGTATTTGTTTTTAACCAACTAAATTTATTTTTATAATTGAGTTTACCTGGGATTGTCTTGATGAGACAACACCATGGAAGATGGAACAAACTACAGTAGGTCGGTGAATCACTAGGGCATCTCATACAACAATAGTAACAACACAAGCTCGAAGCTCAAATGAAATAGAAGATGGAATTAGGCAATTAATCACGAGTGTTTGATAGCCAATTAATAATGATATTAACGTCCTTATGGTTGAATCAATAGGCTTGTTTGGGATCACATTTGAGGCGGTATTTATTCACATAAATTGAGACAAAACTCTTTTCACATGCTAATTTTGTTTACTGTAAATTATGATTAAAAAGATGTTTTTAAGGGCTCCAATCGTTATTCTAAACAAACATAATATCATGCTGATTGAACTGCCTCAAATGGAAAGGCTCTGGCATGAAAAATTCTGAACTTTTGATTTTATTGTGATGAAATAAATTATATCCCCATCGTATGGTAATTACCTTTTCCTGACATTCCATCCCAAGATTCTCTTAACCATCCCCAATTTATTTTAACCGTGGCCTTAGTGGGCCCAAGATTCTCTTAGTTTATGTCAAATATAAGATTACTCAAACCGTTATCACATTCCGTTGTAGTCTAGTTGGTTAGGATACTCGGCTCTCACCCGAGAGACCCGGGTTCGATTCCCGGCAACGGAAACATCTCTTTTGTTTCTGCCTCAAATTTCTTGACCCGGGTTCACACCTAAGTTTTCCCCCTTCCTCACTCAAATATCTTGAGCCACCTCAAGGCAACGGTGTTACCCATCTTTAATCCTCGCGCGCGCCAAAACAGTCCACCTCACAACGTTGACATCTTTTTTAATATTTTAATTAACTTTTTAGTTTTTAGGGTTTTAGCCATTGATTAACAGATACCTTTGTCATTAATTAACAGATCATAAAAGAGGTCGAAATACTTGAAACTTATGTTTTAATCAAGCCAATAAAGCCGATCTATTCAAACAAACAAAAAATCATAGAAGAAAAGCGGAATTCGAGGGAAAGCAAAAAAGTGGGGAGAAATATTTTCAATTGTGTTTGGTAGATAGTAGTGGACACATCCTAAGTAGAGGCATATTTTGGACGTTACAGGCGTTAAGACAACTAAAATCTCGTCACTCGGCTACAAAATGAGAAGCTAACATAAAGGCAGATACACAGATAGAAGAGATATCTAAATTCTACAACAGATGTTTCTCACAGGGGAAGAAACCAAACAAGGGAAAAGACTCAATTACCGAATCTCAATGGCAGGAACATTTAGTGTTTAATATTCTCACCTGCTTGCTACGTAATATCTACAGCGACCAAATATCTTAGAGTTCATAAAACAAAACTCTAGCACAGTGCTCGCATGTCTAAAGAGCAGTTTAATTAAGCGGTTTAGTATTTTTCCCCTTTCAAAACCTATTATCAAACTTGCATGGTTTTTCCAACTACACAGCGACTCGTGGATTGAACATAAGATACATTGAACTTTACAAATTTGATGAACCCAAATCCAGCTCAGGCGCATTCAAAGTAAAACATATATATATATATAGTCATCCCCTGGACTAGTACGGCCAGGCAATATAATGCATACCAGTATAAGCGTGAAAACTTGAGATTCATGTACATAAAAGCGAAAGTCGAAAGCCAAAGATAACATTCACGAATTTCGTATATTTTCATATGCGGAATATGTGTAGTGAAATTCGACATCAGCATGAAACATCATAATCAGCATTCTAAAAGTTCAATCACTCTCAAGCTCCTAAACGAAGTTTCAAAATCAACGGCACATTTATTCAAACGTAGCTACTGGAGTCCTCTGAGAAATAAAAGTAGAAGTTCACCTCTCTAAGTGCCGACCGTAGACTTTAGTTGAGAGCCGGCGGAGCAGACTCTGTTCCGAGCAGAGTCGCCTGTTGCGACTCCATGTCAATGATCTGCTGCTCTCGGTCCGTCACCATGATGAGAGGGACGAAGAGAACGATGAAGGAGGTTCCGGCGATCCAAGCAGCCTTGCCTACGCTGCGGATGAGCTTCTTGGCGATGAATGCAGTGTGCGAGGCAGCTTTCTTGCCCCGCTGAACAATGGAGGACTTCAAAATCCTAGAGAGTACTGTAGAACAAATCGATATTGTATCACTCTACAAAGTATATGGAATTTCCTACCATAAATTAAAGCAACAGAAAACTTGTAAATACCAGCCATGTTCGACAATTTGGAGCAGTGATTTTGAAATCGCAAAAGAAAGTCGCCGGATTCTTGGCACACTAATGACAGCTAGAAGAAATAACCGTCGCCAGATCTCCTCACAAGCTTTTTTGTCTTGGCTACCCTCAACTTACTAATCCTATTCGTTCAGATGATCTAATAGCTCATAATGTGCCAAGTCATCGTGCCATTAAAAATGAAACTGAATCCCAAAAGTCTCACTAACGACCTGATGAGCACCAACAGTACCAACTTGAAATATGCGTATCTACTCTTTATTTGAATATTTTAAAGTACTATTAAATACTATTAATTAAATAATAAAATATTATACAAGTAAACCTTGTTCATCTCTGCCATTAGCAGTGTATACAGTGAGTGTTTGGAATAGCTTATTTTTGGGAAATAAGTATTTATTACATAAGTCGAGACAAAACTCCTTTCACATACTTATCTTGTATACCGTGAATCACGAATTATAAACACTTATTACCTAAAAATAAGCTATCCCAAACGAACGCGTAATCATTTAAAATAGGGACAATTGCAATGAAGTCCCACATAAGAAAAAAAATAAAAAAATGGCCCCTGAAGTTGTTAATGACAAGTCGAGGAGCGTCCATTAACAAGTTGAAGAGCTTACACTGACAACTTCAGGGACCATTTCTTCATTTTTTCTCTTATATGGGACTTCATTATAATTACCCCTTTAAAATAAGTTGATGCGAAGTCCACACAGGCACATGTAAAAATAAACATACATGCGTGTTTGTTTTTAATTTTATATGATTTTTAAAAAAGTTAAGTTTTCACATGAGTGCGTCAATTTGAAATGAAATTAATTATAACATGAATCCCCTCTGTATTAAAAGTTTAGGTTCCCCTTACATCCATACGCTCGCGGGGCATTATGGAAGCTCCTCTCCATTATACCAACCAAATCAAATATGTATCCCTGACATCTTTAAAACGGTGCAAAAGTCTATACTAATGTATACAAAGTAATCTCTCCAGTCTTAAATATAAGACAGGATTAGCTTTTTTTTTTTTTTGAAAGATTAAATAAGTTAAATAAATTATTTAATCATGTCATATATTATATATCCTTAACTTATATATCAATTTATAAGTTAAACTAATTAGTTTAGAGAAAAAAATAAAAATAAAAATACTCTAAAATAATTTAATCAACTTCTTTAATCTCTTAAAAAAAAGTAAACTTTGTCTTATATTTATAATCGGATGGAGTACTACCCTGGTTCTTACTTGTAAAATTTGCATATATATATATATATATATTTAAAAAAATCATTGATATATTTACGTTTTGCACATGCGAATTCACACTCCTAATGTGTGTAACTTGGAAAGGAGTAGCAAACAGTGCCAAACACAATGGAAAAGGAGAACAGCCATGGGGTCATGGCACATGGAAGAGACCTTGGGAATATGATTCAGTGCTTGCACAAACAAGTCATCACTCAACAAGAACAAAATCCCTCTTTATATATTCTAATCCTGAGAATGGTAAGTTCATGACTTGTTCCAGTTCAAGTGATTTGTTTATGAGAGTGCCTACAACCAAATCCTTGTGATCATACTCACCCTTTCCTCCAAATCCTCTACACACAACCAGAGAAGCATTTAGGACCCATGGAACAGAAACAGCAAAAGCAATCCCAGAACCTTTTCTTCCTCCACACGAGTTTGCTCCCAAAAGCACATCCTTGTATGCTCGGCAAACTCGAGAAACATACTTTCCCATAGGTAAAATTGGCTCAAAAATCGATGGAACAGCTTCACCAAGGTTTGATAGATCACAGTCTGAATGCAGATTCACTACAACAGTGCCATGTTCAGGATGAAGTCGGCAGCTAAGTGCTTTGAGAAATGGAGAATCTGAGTCCCGTAATTTGTGAGGAAAGATATCATCACCGTCATAGGCATCAATGAAGACCATATCATATATATTAGTATTGTCTATGATAAATTTCTCAGCATCTGCTTCATAGAGGTAAAGCCTCTCATGGATGCCTTTCCACATAACTTCATCTATGGGGTTAGGTCTTAGGACCCGGTCAGCTGATTGTGTCACAACGGAGAAAGCTGGAAAACCCATAGCCCGAATTGAAGCTGAGATAACAAGGGGGTCAATTTCAGCAATGTGAATAACAGCACCTGGAAAATTTAAGCAAGGTGCACATGGATCAGCTAGTGTTGAAAATTTGCCAATCTACGCAAAGGAGAAAATTTACCAAGAAAAATTTGTTAAAAGCATGCAGAAGAAGTAGAAGCATTAGACCTCTGTCAGCTTGCATATGCAAAAGAACAAGTCTGTGCAAGGGTAAAAGGAGCCAGGGGTCTAGACAAAGAAATTTCTTAAAAAAACAATTTCATGAAGTACTTGATAACTATGCATCTGTTAAGTCGCAACAACCAGTATAGGCTCAAGATATGATATATGTCTCCTCTTGCCAGTTTAATTCTGATTATATTACAAGAATTCTTCTTATCCTGTCTGTTTTCCCCTGCCCTTTCTCTTTTCTTTTGTTATGTGTTATTGCAAGTAATTATTCCCTATCATACTGAAATTGCAGAAATGAATGAAAATAAGTTATTAGAGGTTTTTCCACTAACTAAACAGAGATGCCAGGATGCTGATGCTGCAAACCAACATAAACCATGAGAGTCCAAGAATTTCACCTTGAATTTTACTAGCCAAAAAAAGTGGTAAACTCCCACCACCGTGCCCGATGCATAAAATGTGCATGGGTTTCTTTCCCTGCAGTGCACTGACAATGTCAAAGTTACATGATGCTATAGTAGCCAGCCCAACTGATACCATGCTCCTCAGATCTGCAAGATGACAAAGCAAATCAAAATAAGGCTTTTGTATTAGATTGGAAAAGAGTTGAAAATTCATCTTAGGATGGAGAGAATCAGAAAATAAGAAAAGAAAAAAAATCTTAGCCAGACAGAAAATGGCAATGTCGACAAAGTTAAACCATGATCATAAAGACTACGTCAAAAGGAAGTGAAGAAGAATCCTTTGTAGGAATAGCATTTAATTTGGTGATCAAAGTCTTTTCCTAGTGAACATGTCAGATTGCTCCAGTTAGATACTCGAGCCTCAAATCTTTGCCATTAATCCGAGAAGATGTCAAGAAATTATATATATCTTCATCAGTTCATTGTTCATGTTTTGTTCGATAAGACAACAGTTAATAACATACATGGAACAGCCAAACATTGTGGTTGCTGCATAAGATAGATGGAATCTGGCTTCGTTTCCTGGTAAGCTGCCATTACTTTTACAGCACTTTGGCGAGTATCATCATTGAAACGAAGCACCCTCCACTGATATCCTAGTATGCTTAGATGTTGTCGACAGTCATGAGCTGGATGTATCTCCTCATGCCTACACTTCAGCCAGCTTTCTACTTCTGACCAGAAAACTCTACTCTGCACAAAGTAATTCAAGTTTCTTGTTGAAGCACGTGAAGCATGGATGCCAATTGATATTGAGGGAGGAAAATGTTAAATGAAAGTGGTGTAAGACAATGATTAATAAATCAGGAACTACAACGTTGCGGTTTGCCAAGAAAGAAAATCGGAACTATATGTTACCCAAAAAAGGGAAGGAACTAGAAGTTTCAAGGAAAACACAGTGTGTTTGTTTACATAATAGCTTTCATTTTCTACAAATAATATCCAGCGTACAAGGTATGATGGGCACATTTTTGCTATGTATATATCATCAAGGCAAATCTTCTACCTATATTCACATTTCCCCCCGAAACTTCTGATCAAAAGATAATTAGAAATCAAAAGAAAGTTCAGTTAGAGAATCTCTATGGTCAGTAAAGTAAACCATATCTGATTTATGTCACAGTCTTCGTAGGAGTTTCAGAGACTGATGAACTTCAAAGTTCCAGGATCATATCAAAAGAATAGAGCTTTGACATGGATTCATGCTCAATGTAAGGAGGGGGCAGGCATGGTGTTAATTCGTTGGGTATTATCTACGGAAACCTAAATTCCATTTAGCCGTCGACATTGAATACCAGTAAAATCCAATTTCCTAATCACACGGAAATTTTGACCAAAACACGCGCGCATATAACATAGAGGACGAATGAGGTAGAGAGATACTAACAGGTCTGGAAGAGGGGTAGGCAAGGACAGAAACGATGCCGTTTCCTTTGCCGGAAGTAGCTCGAAGAATGGTTGCACCCTGGGATTCCGTGCCCCACCACTCGGAGGAGTAAGACCAGTCACCTTCGTCCACTACATGTCGGCGCACAGCCGTCGAAAACCGACGGAGCAAAGTTGTTTTGCAGCGCCCCATGGTGACTCAATTTTGAATTTTGGATGTCAAGGGAACTAAAACCCTCCTTTCCCGGTCAAAATTATAATACACATTCTTTTTTGTTTTTTTGGGGCTAAATAATACCCCTTATGTTCTATGTATAAGTGTATAACTGATTTTTTAATTTTCTTGTCAATTTCTGAGATAAAACTCGTCCTTTTGATAGGTTTTTTTTATAATTAAAAGGACAAGTTGTAATGACAAAAATAAGATGGAAGGTAAAGTAAGTTTATACTCCGTGCTATGCTCTTTACACAAGCTCAAAAATTTAAATTATCTTCCTCCTTTTTTTAAGAGCTTGATCAAAGTTGTCTAAATATTTAATAAGCTTTTTTCTTATTTTTATCTCTCATTAATTATATATATTGTATTAGTTAAAATGTTTGGTGATACTTATATATTTCTCTCCCATACTTGCCCCCTCATAAATAAGGACATATTTGAAAAATAAAGTTTATTTTTATTCATGCTTATAATTTTAACCATTTTCTTAAACCACATAATTTAATTATTGAGCTCTTATAAATAGAACCGAAGGAATAGCCTACAAGATTACTCATGGGAAACAAGTATTTGATAAACTAAAAACTAAATATATCCTTGATATTTGATACTCCGTCTGATCCTAAATATAAAATGTAGTTTACTTTTTTTGGAGAGATTGAATAAACTAAATAAATTACTTGATAATATCATATGTTGTATATCCTTAAATTATATACTCCTCTGTTTCTATATATAGGGCAGAGAGAGAAAACTATTTTTTGATTCTATTTATAAGACACCTCATTAAAATTTTGAGATGAATGTACAGTTTAACCTTTCACTTGTTATTTTATTGACTTTATTTTAATTTGGTATTATGTATAATAAATAACGGTAGAGTCGAAAAGTTTTTGAATTTTATGGTAGAGTTAATGAGATTTATGGTTTTTTTTGGTTTGTGTAAAAATGTTAGAAATGCCTTATAAATATGACCAGAAGAGTATCAATTTAAAAGTTAGGCAAAATAATTTGAAGAAAAAAATAACAAATATAAATATTTTAAAGGAATTTAATTAGCTTTATTAATATCTTAAAAAAAATCAATTATATCTTATATTTAAAATTGAAGGACTAATTCACAAGCCTAGATTTTGTGCTAAAACCTAACATTTGTTATATGACATTATGTGCAGTTAAATGAAAAGAATAATCATATTTTAATCATAATAACTATGCGGGTGATATGTCTAAACAAGTCTATCTAATAAATAGGCGATGATATGTGGGTGAGTATTCAATAACAAGGGGCTAAGCAGTCATTTTAAATAAGAAAGGGTAAAATAATATTTTCACGTTTAGAATTAATATCACATTACTTCTTTGAAATTTGATGATAAAGGATCTAATTATAATTAATGAAAAAATGGCAGCCCATTTTTAAAAGGTGCCTCGCACTTACTAAAAATTAAAGGAAAAAATAGAAAAAAAACTTTAAAATTATAAAATTCAAAATTAGATTTGTTATCAAGAGTTAATAAAAGAATGACCAAACTTAATAAACAACTCACAACTCATTTTTTAAAAAATATATGATTTAGAATTCTATAAATTCAAAATTCTTTTTATGTCATTTTCCTAAAACTAAATATCATTCTGATCTTATTTATAAATCCATTTTGATCACAAATTTTAGTCCTTATTATCAGTTCAGTTCAAAGTAATAAATGCATTTTTTACTTTTTTATCTCTGTTAATTACAATTAAAAAAAATATTTATATTAACTTTTAAAATCAATCATAAATAAAAAAAATTAAAAATTTAATTCATAATTAATGAACTAATTAATTCTCTTTAATACGTGATCATTAATTAATTTAAACTTACAAATAGAATCAAATGATATATCATCAGCACGCAAGGGATCAGCAAAGAGACGGATGGAGCACAGTCAACGAACCCTACAGAGATTGATTGTAAATATAAATATAAATATTAATTAATTGTATTTAATTAGACTTTATTTAGTACACTTAATGCTGACTCTTCTAGCTTTAGTCAAACCTAAAAAAACTGTAATCTGAAAGGCGGTTCGTCCCAT
Source organism: Inga laurina (assembly GCA_963855925.1). Lineage (NCBI taxonomy): Eukaryota > Viridiplantae > Streptophyta > Magnoliopsida > Fabales > Fabaceae > Inga > Inga laurina. The sequence continues at coordinate 58,211,691 of OY979709.1, forward strand.
TCACTTTTGGCGATGTGTTATCTTATTATTTAGCTCTGCTTGGATTTGAAATTTGAAGTGGGTAGGCCTTTGCTCTGATCATCTCGTGGGCCGCGGCGAAAATGTCGTACGACGGGGAACGCTGATTAAAAAAGAGAGTTAAAAAACCAAAACGAATGAAGGAGGCGAGAAACAGAGGCGTGGTTCAATTTCGGAGGCGTATCCGAGTGGAAATCTTCAGATGCCAAAAAGCTTTGTTCACTTTACTGGAGCCCACAACGTTTCCCACTATTTCAAAATTCCATGACCTTCGTTCCACCACAACGCTGATCCTCACGATTCCTTGCTTGTTCCTGTTTCATCGTCCACGTTAATCAGCGAAACCCAGCGCAATCAGTTTCCATCAGCAGTCAAAACGCTCGCTTTCTTCGGTTTTTCTTCAAGATTTCGTCCAAAAACAAGTGGGTTTTGAATTTGTTCTTCTCTTGGACGATATGTGTTTTTCTTATTCTCCTTTGGACCTGTTGTTTGGCTAAGTAGCTGTTTTTCTTATATTTTCTTTCTAATCTGCAGTGTATCCGAAGGTGAAGGTCAGACAAGAACAATACCAAGAGGATCACCGGGTAATACAGGACAATAATTTGAAAGCTTTGCAGTCTCTATCGTTGCGGGTTTCTCCTCCGCCAGGTAATTTCCACGTCCAGGAACTATTGTTAAATATTCATCTAGTTTATCGGCAGGTTGATGATAAAAAAAAAAAAAAAAAACACAACAACAAAAAGAGAGTTATCATCTTTGCAGATATATTGATATGGAAATAAAAAGCATTCGGTGATGTAGCGGTTATAGTTGATGGGAAAACGTAGATATTGAACTTATCCTGGACGTGTATATGAAAAAAAAAAAACTTTTTTGAGAAAGGCAAAATCTACTTCCATGATCTCTACATCTCAAAAGCAACTAGTCCTTAGCTGTGGTTGGGGATACCTTATTGCACACTCAAAAAAGAAAAAAGTGGTTGAGCTTCATATGGATTTACCTGGTTCTTTCATGGTTCGCTGCCAAGTTTGTTTGGGAGCAATCTAATAAAGGCGACAATCAAATAATATTTTTTGTAGCTCGTTTATCTGTGTTATCTGGTTACTCTTTTGTCCCATGCTCAGCATATCAAATAACTTATCAGGGAATTGACACAAAAGGAGAAATTTATATATCATATAGTCTTGCTTCCCTACCTTTGGTCTGAATATCTTGCATCCCCGGATTTTCCTTCCTTTTACCAGTGATCCAGAATATTTTTTGCCACTGCTATTCATGCGTAGGAGAGGAACCCTGCGGTACCCTGTATGCAGTTAGCTAAAACATGCATCAATTCTTTCTGCATAGCAGTACTTGGGCCTCTCTTATCAGACGAAGCTCTGAAAATGAAGTCCATCACTTGCATAAGCTTCCTCATTCGAAGACTTTCTGTGGCTTGACTGGGTAATTGAATATGTATTGATAGCCCTGTCATGTGGTAAAACAGAGTTTGGAAATGGGAAGTGTAATCTCTATCCTGACTTTCATTAATACACACACACATCGGATTGTACATGTAATCAGTTACAACTAATGCCAACTCATCAATAATTAGTTACACTAATATATTTAAACTATAACATGCCTACGGTTATTCTATAATTTGTTCTTGATCTTTTCGCTCTAAAATCAGGAGAAAGAAACTTGAAGCAATAATGGGTTGACCATCGCCCATCACACTAGTTTTCATTAATATGAAGTGCATGCCACTTTAATTTCATTCGCCCAACCCCCCACGTTCTTTATCACAGTTAGGTCTTACCCTTTTTTTTTTTGCCTAAGTTTGAAGCATGGAGAGCATGATATTCTTATCTGCGTAAAAGCAATCTTGACAGCCTTGTTGGCTAAACTTGTTGGTGGAATATGGGATAAGGAATAGGATCAGTTGTTGTTGTTCCTGTAATTAGCACTAGGGTTTCATTTTTACTGCAGTCTAGACTTGATGATTGAATATTTGACAGTACCAGCTTCCTCTTCTGTGCTCTCTCGTTCTCTCCTCCCTTTCTACCTCTCCTTTCCGTCTCTCCTCTTTCTTCCCCTTCCTGTTTCCTGTTTTACATCACTTTTTTTTAGGTTGAGTACAATCTTGTTAGCCTAATATTAGAAGGGGAAGAAAGGAGTGATATCATTCTCATTCTAGTTACTAAAATATTGATTAGTTGTCAGCAATATTGGAGTCACCATTTTTCTTATATTGCAGTGAGGAACCAGAAAGGTGTGTCTCATCCATTCTCTGCTGAAGCACCTAAATGTTATGTTCTACATACAACTAAACCAAGAGTACCTGTTTCTGAAGATTTAGGAGCCTGTAATTTGGCAGCAGATTCTTCAGGACTTGCAGGGCATGAGAAGGATGACAATAGTGACGAGGACATAGTAAATATTAGAGCCAGTTCAGTTCCACCGCCTCGTGCTATTATATCAAGTCCAGGTAATTCTATTGTTTTCAATCTATTCAATTACCTTATATCATCAATTAACTTGGCTTCGTGATCTCTTTGGATTTGTGGAAATATCAGGAAACAAAAAGAACCATATAGGTCATGAGAGTCTCTGTCATTTCTGTTGTGAATTCTAGCATGTGGGTGTTTGGATTATCCGTTCTCTGACGAGTCCTTGGGATTTTGTTTCAGATAATGACACGATGATTGGGAATAAAAATCGGATTAAAAGCAGGGAAAAACTTCCAGGTTCAAAGAACTATGGTGTGCTACAAAATAGACATGCACATTGTAAAGTTAAATCAGGCAACGTTACTGAAAATTCCCCAAACATGAGAAAACCCAAGGAAGCTGCAGATAAATCAAGTGATGCTACTGATTCTGCAAAGAAGAGTAGAAGGCCAACCAAGTCAGCTTCAAATCAGATAACTCACCCGAAGAAGTGGGAGTTCTAACTCCAAGTTCCATTGGACTGTAGGAGCATATGCCCGTGTTCATCTGATTTTTGAAATGAACAGGAGAATCTGACATGGGTTGCTCGCAAAATGCTGCAATCAAAAGTTTTATTGGCTAATTACAATCCTTCAAATGCATTGGTTTAAGGATAATTGAGAAAATGCTTGAGATATAATGTGTCAGCCCTGTGGTGGAAGGAGGGTGCTGCAAGCAAACCAGTGTGTATGAATGTGATTGCTTATGTAGTTATCTAGTTCAACCATCAGTTCCAGATACAGATGAAACGAAGTGCTTGAATTTGACTAAAAGTATAATTTCAGGCATGCTGCTCAACTTTTGGTTTTCTAAGATGCTCAATTTATGTGTAGTCCTTGCGCTTTTTCGCTCATAAACTATAATAAATTACTCCCAGATGCATGGGAAGAAACTTTTGAGATAAATATAATTTAGTTAAGCTCAAATGATTTAATCACTCAAATACCCCCCTACCAAAAGGGTATAGTTTGAAGCTACCCATCATAGGCAGATTAGCATGTGTTTGTTAATTACTACTCGTAATTACGATATGTATTAATATTTTTATTAATGAAACTTATCTTTCACGTTATAAAAAGTAAATAGATAATTTTAATATAAGCATGAATAAAAATAAATAATTTCATACAAAAATGTTTAGAAAGTTATATCAAGTATACATTATACAGGTTCTGAGAAAATATTGATAATGAATAAATAAAAGTCATATTGTTTTTTTTTAAATGACAAAATGATATGATGGCTGGACATTATATCTGGAAAACATTATTTTCATGGAATTACTTGTCATTAGGGCTCTCCCATTAAAGAATTTCTATGGCAAAATCAGGCCATTCCAAGAACTAATTTCCATTCCAGGTGTATTTGTGCTGCTCTACTTTGGATTTGAAATTCTGGGTTGCACTAATCAGACTGCGAGCATCAAATGATCATCTACTACACCAACAAATGCTAGGGGTGCTCAGATCCCGGGACGGAAACAGAATCACCCATTCTCGGTTCTTGTCACCGGGGGTAGCCGGGAGTGGAAAGTCATTCCCGGTCCCGGAAAATTCTTGGTTTCAATAATATTATTATATTAGTTAAATTTTTTATAATCTAATGTTTAAAGTGATTATTTAACATCTAATAAAGTCATAAAAATCACACAAATTGAGTTAGAATTGAAGAATAACATCATATTATTATTATTATCACATTCATCATTTTTGTTATAATCTTTATACATTATATAGTTAGGATTAATATCACGATATATACGATATAACTCTAACTAAATGATATACATTTTATCAAATGATAACTTAATTTATAGGGTAAAAAATATAAAAATAAAATAATAACTTATTTTTTAAGGAAAAAAAAAACCAAGACCGGGATCACAAGATGTAATCCCAATCCCGATCCCAACTGAGACAAAAAATTCCCAAAATAAAATATCTAAGACTGGACCAAGATAGCAGGACCAAAACACTTTGAATTCCTAACGATATGCACGTTCCTAATGATATCTCTCTCTCTCTCTGTTTTTTTTTTTTTTTTTTTTTTTGCCTGTCTAATGAAATCTCTCTGGGACTTACTATTACTTGACAGGAAATTTTGACGTCACTCTTTGATTTTTTGAATGTTACTATTAGCATCATTTCTAAGTTTTTTAATTGCAACTTTAATTTCTATTCTATATCTATTTGTAACTTTGCTAAAATGTCACATAGTTAAAATTTAAAAGTGTTTAATTTTCTCTGTAATAATCATTTTAATTAAATACAAGTTATCTTATCCTGACATATATTTCTTCCTATTTCATTGGACACAGTTTGCCCACATCAGCCTGAGAAGCTTACAATATCCATCCTTTTCTCTCTCAGGCAACTGAAAAAGCTGCCATCTGCGACAGCAGCAGCACCACCTTCTCCTTCGCCACCAATCATGGCGGCTTCTGCAGCTGCGGCTATAGGCTCATCATTCTCTTCCTCCATCAACACTCTCAAGTGCCTTCGTTCATCCAAGAACTGGTCCTCTGAACCCCTCCTCAGAATTTCATCAAACCGAGTATTAGCGTCGGTGTCACCGTCGCACTTGGTGGAACCACTTTCCTTTGATACCAATGTCAATAAGTTGTGGGTTACAAGGGTTTCGGCGCAGGATGAGCTTGTAGTGGTCGATGAGGTTGATGCTGTTTCAGTTGAAGAGAATGAGGAGGGAGAAAAGGAAGTGGTAGAAGAAGGAGAGGCTGAAGAAGTCTCTGTCCACACTAAGCTTTATTTTGGGAACTTGCCTTACAGTGTTGATAGTGCACAACTTGCAGCTATTATTCAGGATTATGGCAGCCCTGAACTCATTGAGGTACTCATTTATTATGGATTTATTTGAACTAGAGACCGGTACAGGAACTGCCAAATATTTTGATGAATTTTAGTACTTAGTCAGTTGGTTGATGATTCTGTATTACTATGATGAGCATAGTTATTGGATGGATGGATGGCAAAGACTGAAACAGAATGGATTGTTATATGCAAATGTCCTCATTAAAAGATGGCATGCTCATATAAGGGAAAAAAAAAACAAATTTACATTTACATTCTAATATACTATTGTACCTTGGTGCATTTCAGTAGGATAATACTGGGAAATTAACTCCCAAACAATGAGATGACATATAACTTACCATTTCACTTCATTTCATTAACGTGTAATTTGACATTCAGTTATATTCTCCCATTAACTCGCATACATATCTTCTACAGTTCCCACAAACGGTGTAATTTGCCATTCCGTTATATTTTGATAGGGTGATCATAAACTTTTAGTTGAAAGGAGGAGTTATCTTGCTAGCATCTTGGTCTTTTTCTTTGATTTAGTGGGCATTTGATTTTGTCTATGCCTGTGCTTGAACCTTATGCTTGGATCATATCTACAATTATGATCATATGTAAGTGTATATCTAATGCTCTAACTTAGAATTTATTTTTGTCTGTTATATATCTTGATCTAAAAAGTTTGTCTTTTAACATCATTGCCTTCAAGGCTGCAAAATTTAGTGGACTAGCTTGAATGCATTCTTCCTTTGATATCTTTCTTGAGAAGATAGGACTGCAGATTAATTAGCTTGTAAAACCTTTATTTTAGCAGAATATGCTAACTTACTTCGGCCTGCTAAAAGAATAAACTGACCATCAGAATGCTTGAATAAGGATGGTTATAATTAGGAAATTAGTTGCCATAAATATTGTTGGCTTGATCAAACTAAAAACACAGATAAGGTAATTTTCTGCCGTTTCTGGTTTTATATTATCACTTTAATAGTTTTGAACATCATGATGGAATTTTGAAATGGAAATCCAGAATTCTGTATCAGTAGCAATAATTTCTCAAAGTTGCAAGTCTTTCTAACCCAACTTGGAAAATACGTAGGTTCTTTACCACAGAGACACTGGAAAAAGCAGAGGTTTTGCATTTGTTACAATGAGTAGTGTCGAAGATTGCAATGCAGTGATAGAAAACCTTGATGGAAGGGTAAGTGTAAATTATTTCCGCTCATGCAATGTTCAGCTAGTTGTCCTTATTTAACTGTCCACCTACTTAATGTTGTGAATGAACATCTCAGGAATACATGGGTCGAACCTTGCGAGTGAACTTCTCTGACAAACCTAAACCGAAAGAACCCTTGTACCCTGAAACTGAACATAAGCTTTTTGTTGGGAACTTGTCATGGTCTGTAACTTCTGAGAGTCTGATAGAAGCTTTTCAAGAATATGGAAATGTGGTTGGAGCTAGGGTCTTGTATGATGGTGAAACAGGAAGATCCCGTGGTTATGGCTTTGTTTGCTATTCAACCAAATCAGAAATGGAAACTGCCCTTTCATCCATGAATGGAGTGGTATTCTTCAAACCTTGTAGATTGAGTAATAAAATGGTGATTGTGATTTTGCTTTACTGATTGATTATTGCTTATGACTTGCTTGTGCTTCAGGAACTGGAAGGACGAGCAATGCGTGTAAGCTTGGCTGAAGGGAAACGATCACATAGTCAATAGAAATTGAAGAAGTCCCTACAATTTTTGCTAATGTTGCCTTAAGAAAATTAGAAAAAAGGAGGACTTTAACCCTGTACACCAATCATGCAATTGCTTCAGTTGGTTGGGGAATTCCTTTTGCATCTCTGGCTGTCTAAATGTTATTTCCACTCAACTTTCAGATAGATTCTTAATAATATTCTGTGCAACATCTCCCGCTGATACTAACATTAATTACGTTTTGATTCCATCTGGGTTCACATAAAGTCATGCATGTTCAGAATCATATATTCAGAACACAATGTACAATCTGTCTAAAATATGGAAGTTAGCTCCAAATTACAGTGGATATATTCTAGTTTTAATCCAACTGTACTTTTATGGAAGATCCTCTTTCAAAAGGTACCAATGATGGGTGAAGGGGTTGGTTGCAAATAATGCTATATTTATTATATGGGAGTATTACTAAGGAAAAATTACACTAAGGTCTCGACTAAACAAAATAATATTATACAAGTCTTGGAGATTTTTCTGATATTATTATTGTTTTATTTGGGACCTTGATTTGATTTTCCCCATTTCTAATACTATTTGATTTTTAAGATAGTCATAACTTTATTGATTTATGTGTAAATTTAGTGATGATAATTATTTTGAGATGGAAATAATTGGCAACACAATAAAAGATAAAAGGTTAGAAGGTTTAAGGGGGGAATCTAATATTGAAGGAGGGATTCTTATTCTTGCCATTCATATCATTTGAATGTGGGGAAATGATGATGTTAAGATGACAAGTTATTTTCTCCTCAGATAAGGTTAAAATATTAAGTATTAATGTGAGGAAGTATTTTTTTCATTTCAAGTCAAATAATTCCCAAATCTGTATAGCATAAAATTTTTTTAGAAAGCCACATTATTAATAAATTATAAGCAAATGCAGCTTACTTTAAATTTGGCATATAGCATGAAAACATGTTGTGATTTCTACTAATACCATGTGGAATATAATCTATTTGGCCTTAGTTTTAAAAAGAATTAACAAAAAACTAAATAATAAATTTTTCAACTCTCACCACTGAAAATGTCAATGATATGTTGGAAATTTCCATAAATTCTTACTGCCAGTATTGGTAATCATTGAGAGACTCCTTCATTTCTTTCTTGATCAAAGGAGACTATATTCTTCTGGGAAAAAAAGGGGAGGCTCCATTCAATTTAAATTAATGCCAGCAATCTAACTTCAAATTGCAAAATGAAGTAATGGAAATTCTAAAGTACTATTTACAATAAGGATTTTTGTATTATTATCCTAAAGCACATGTAGATTTTAAATTTAAATTAACATTTTTTATTGCATATTTTTTAAAAGTTAAAATGATTCTTACATTTATTTTAAAAAAACATGTCAAGATCTAAATCAAAGTCTCATTTCATTCTCTCTGTTTTCAAAGCATTTTTAGTAATTTCTTTGATTGGCATCAATGCCATTTTGGTTGAAAAAAAATTAAGAACAAGAACATGCAATATCCCCCCCCCCCAAAAAAAAAAATAAAGAACGTGCAATAAGTTTTTTTTAAAACAAAATTTAAAAAAATTATTAAATAACTTTTTTATTTGATAAGAATTTAGATTTCATTTGAGGAGGCATGTGGGAGTGTGGGCGACGGCTAAGAAGCAGCTGCTTGCAGCATCTACACAAAAAGCCCCCATCGACCCCCAACCCGTGGAGAGGATCTTTCATTCCAAAAGTCCAAATCTCTCTCTCTCTCTCTCTCCCACCTCTCTCTCCTCAAAAGGTATTTCCTCCCGCTCCTGTCTCTCTCTTCTCTCTTTCTATTAGATCTCTCTGTAATTCTTGTTTGTGAACCCATCAAGATTTTGCTTGTGGTGAATGGTGATGACCAGATCTCCCGAGGCATATAGGATCTGTAGCTTCTTCTGGGAGACGTCTCCGTTCTAGGGTTTAAGAGTATCTATTCACTATGGCCTCGCCCTATCCATTTCCCCTCACTGCTGCTCAGGTTTCTTCTACTCTGCCTCTTATTCGTTGCTTCTCTGTGTCTCTGCTCTTTTCCCATCCGTCTCTAATGGGTTTGCTTGGGGCGAGTGTTTCAGGTTGGGACGTACTTTGTTGGGCAGTACTACCAGGTTCTTCAGCATCAGCCAGAGTATGTGCATCAGTTTTACTCTGATGCCAGCACCATGCTTCGTATAGACGGCAACAACAGGGAGACTGCTACCGCAATGCTAGTAATTCTTGTCTCCTTTGTTTTGTATCTTTCGCAATGGTTAATTATTGCATTCGTAATTGTTTCTTATCTCCACTTTGGATTATATTGTATCTTGTTATCTTCTGTTTTCAATACTCACGGGGCCATTAAAAATTATGAAATATATGTTTGAGCGTTTTTTAATGTCGATTGAGTTCTCTGTTTGGTGAGTAGTTTCTTCTGTTTTGGATGTATGATTTGTCAAATTCTCTAACCATAGAACTGATTCCCATATTTTCGGAGGTGGTTCCAAGTTAATAAGGCCCTGCACTGAAAATTGTAATTTTAACTCTCAGCATACTTAGAGGTGCTGTCTAGTGGCTGCTAATTTATTACTTATTAATAGGTCCTTCCTTATTTGTTATAAGATTTTGAGCTTTGTAAATTTCCCCCAACTTTTCATGTGTGATTAGTAAATCACTTATTTTCCCCCCAGAATTAAAGAAATTTCTATGTGGGCAGCAAATCCATGCACTTGTTATGTCACTTAGATATGTTGGAGTTGAAATCAAGTCAGCGCATTCTCTGGAGTCTTGGAGTGGTGGTGTTCTTGTGATGGTCTCTGGATCTGTGCAAATTAAGGAATACAACCAGAGAAGGAAATTTATGCAGACATTTTTCCTTGCACCCCAAGAAAAAGGGTTTTTTGTGCTCAATGATATATTTCACTATGTTGAAGAGGATCCAATTCCCCACCACCAAGCAGTCTTGTTAGCCCAAAGCAATCTTGATTCAAAATTGAATGCTCCAATGTCAATTAATAAACCAGGTAGATTTCATTTTAGCCTCAGTGGATCCCCGCCTTAAATTTAATGTAATTCACTTAATGCAAGAATTAAATAGGAAAATAGGAGAAAAAACCATATTGGTTTCTAGTGTTATATAATTAAAACGAGTTTGAAAGTTTAATCCATACCATAGACATTAAACGTTCCATATGCGGTGCATGGTACACACAACTTATTTAGTCTAGACCTCAGCTGGATTCAAGCTGTATTTATTAACAATTATCCTTTCGGAGGGCTTCTCTTTTGAGTTTTGCCTTCAGACTTATTTCACTGAAATATTAGGCAAATAACCAATTTGACTAATCTTGGTATATGACAGTTTCTTGAAATTAGTCTTCTTACTAATTGAGATCTATGAATTTTCCAGTGTCCGCTTACCTGCTGGGTGCAGATATCCAGACAAGGGAATTTGTTCCTACTAATGTGGTCAAAGAAAATGGTGTAGTTGACAATTATGTATATTCAGAGCAAAGAATGCAGCATGTCTCTGATTCTGAACATATTAGGGAGGATAATACTGCTGAAGAGTCAAATGGCTCGCTTCAAGCTACAGTGAATGTGGTGCAAGACCATGTGCCTGCTTCTGCTGAGGAACCTTCTGAGGAGCCCCAAAAGCATACTTACGCCTCCATTGTATGTGCCTAACTCAATGTTAATTTCCGAATAATTATTTTTTTTAATGGATTCAGTTATGACCTGGGGGACTGACAATTGGACTGTTGTTGGAAGCTGCGGGTTGCTAAAGGACAACCTACACCGTCTTTGCCTTCCCAACCTTCTCATGACAAGATTGTGTCCTCCTCAGAGTGGGATCATGTTCCTCAGACTAGTAGTCAGCAACCAACAGCATCAGGAAACACATTTGAAAGGCCTGAGACTGATGCAGTTGTAGTAGAGGGGGTTCTGGCAACAGAAGATGAAGGTTATTGCACAGTACTTGTTCGGACATATTAAGAATCAAGTTTTTATATAAATATATATATATATATAGTCGTATCCGTCTTTGGTTTTGAAATATATTTTGATGGTTTATGCCTCATTCTTCTGTGGGTAAACTAATTTGTGTGAGGAAGTCGTTTTATGCAATTTGTATGATATACTTGTCCTGGATTTTGATTTGATTTGGAATCCTTTCAGGTGAAATAAAATCTGTTTATGTGAGAAACTTGTCTCCTACTGTTTCTGCTCCTGAAATTGAGGAGGAATTTAGAAAGTTTGGTCCAATCAGGCCTGATGGCGTTGTCATCCGAAGTCGCAAAGTCTGGTCTTTTTATCTCTTGAAACTTTTTTAGTGGTTCATGTATGTCCCAATATCTAAAGTTTTCATTTAATTTCAGGATGTTGGTGTTTGCTACGCATTTGTTGAATTCATGGATATGAATGGGGTTCACAATGCAGTCAAGGTTGGGGTTTGCTTTTGCATCATGAATTTGAGATTTGCTGCTTAAGAGTTGGCATAATCCTGTTTTAGCTGTAGATGAATATTTTAAACATATTAGTTGCAACAAAAGTAATGACTTTTTGGTAATGCCTTATTGAACTAACGAGCTGCTTCTGATCTTTGTTATTACTTACAAACTATAATGTCCTTTGTGCATGCTTACTCGATTTCTTTTCATGAGCGTCATGTTTTATGTTTTCAGGCGGGCTCTGCACAGGTAGATGGAAGACAGGTGTACATTGAAGAGCGAAGACCAAACAGTTACATTCCTTCACGAGGAAGTAAGGCTTTCTTTTGTTATTGTCGTGACTAAATTCTGTTTTCCAAGTTAGCTTGTGCGTTTCTAAAATTATTGTGAATAAATATCCCTGATCCCTCTGATGTAGTAAACATCACAATTCACTGATAGTCTTGACTCTTGAGAGACCCTTAGTCCCATGTTCAAATCTGGTCAGTCACACCATTTGGCGTTCCCTCCATGTTCTATTGGCAAAACTCAAATTGAGATATTATACAATGTTTATCTAGATTCATCTTTATGCTTTGTGGTTTGGACATTTGGTATGCTGACTGTATCACGGAGAGATGTTTGAGTGGCGCTTTTTAATTCTGTCTTGTTTATTTATGCTGTATTATCAACAGGGAGGGGTAGAGGCAGGGGTGGCTATCAATCAGAGGCACCAAGAGGGCGTTATGGTTCAAGGAACTTTGGCAGGGGAAACGGCCAAGATGGAAATGACCGGGATTATAACAAATCATCGAGGGGTAACGGTTTCTATCGACCCAGTTCTCGACAAGAGAGAGGATATTCAGGGCATCAAGTACCAAGAAATGGGCAGAATCTGGCAGATCCAACAGCATAAAATTCTTTGCTAGGGAGATTCAAATTTTGGGTCCAGCAGATATTTCAGTTCTATATAGGAAGCAAACAAATAGTCATATTTTTTAAGTCTACCAAAGGAAGGTGGTGTTGGACAATGGATTACTTATTTCGTTTTTAATAGCATTTTTGTTCAAGGGTCTTCTTGTTTTAACTATTTTCTTCGAGAATTTTATGTTAAGTCGGCAGTCTGAAACACATGAGAATTGTGTCTACCTTACTGAAATCCCATGTCGTCATCTGAATCAAATGTATTTGTAATCATTCATTTCTCAAATGGATTTGATGGAAACATATCAATACGTTTTCCGACCTCCGCCATTTTCCTTGAGCATTCTTTTTCTTGACACAACTTGCGGGTTTCATGTAAATATTTCAGTTCCCCGCGCAAACTCCCTGATGTCATGACATGAGGTATCGAAGAATTTGTGGCCGTTTACATGGCCATTTTACATCAAAGATTCGTAAAATTTTTTAAAACTTCACTGCACGATTAAGACTAAACTAAAATTTAAGTTTTTTGGTTGAAAATATATTTATGCCCTTATTTTGTCCATGATCAATATAGTCTTTATAAATTTCCACGTGTTTTGTAAGTACGCATATTTAACTAGTATCTCACATGTGGCTTGTAAATAACTTGTATTTTTATGAATGTGCTCCTTGTCTTGTATTTGATCAATATAGTCGTGTAATTTCAGTTATTTGTCTTGTAAATAAATATTTTTTACTTCTAAATTTCCACATGTGTTTTATAAATAATTATATCTGATTAATAAAGTAAGGACACAATAGTCTTTTACTCAAAAATTTTAATTCCAATTTAGTCCAGGGTTGTAGTGAAATTTCAAGAAGTTAAGAGGATTGTTTGATATTAAATGGCTATAGAGATGGTGCGGTGAAATTTACCCATTGAAGAAAGTAATAGACCAAATTCTATTTTAGAAGATAATTAGTTAAGAGTCTCGAACTTATTATTGATAATTACTAATGAGACTGCAGAGCTTTTATACAGGATTTATTTCACCATATTTAAACTCTAGTACAATTATTAATCTAAATTTACTATCAAAGTTGATTTAAAGAATTGTTAACGTTTTATCTTTTTGAATATTCTTTTCTTTTTGGGGAGTACAAAGGCAAGCAAAACTTGGGATCTTTCAGAGCATTCTTGATTTCTTGTGAGTAGGAACAATAATTAAAGAGGAGCATAACGTCAATTGACACTCAAACCAACCCAAATGTGGCGTGCGAGGTTTTAAATCTGATAGCAACAGAAAAACTCTTGTTTTAGACTTTGACATGACATTGCCGCTCTTATGTACTCCTCTAATCCTAAATGTATGACCTAGTTTGATGTGCTACAAACTAGGTCTTACATTTAGAGCTAGAAATAGGATTAATTATGATTATATGATATATTCATGTAATTTTTTTAATCTATGTGAGCCTTCAGCTGACATCTACAGAAGCATTAACAATTTCTACAAGTATTGGCAGTTGCTATGGTGATCTCATGTGTAAGAGGCACTTCAACGGGCCTCTACTCTTAAATTTCAGCCTCCACATCTTCTGTTTCCCAGAGGAAGCAAGCATATGCCGCCAGAACATTGCTGACAAACACATAAACAGGAAACCAATTATTTTCATCCTAAATTAATAATGCAGAACCCCACCAACACATAATGTTCACTGAAAACCAGCTATAGAGCATTCGACAATTCTTTGACAACAGGATGAACACTGAATCAGGAAGGAGGCCAATCACATGAATGGCTAAAGCTGAAGTTTTCTTTTATGTATTCCAGAATCCAGATTAAAAAGGCATGTGAGATAAAATAAGATACATTTTGTATCTCAGAATTTTACCTATCCTCAGGAGTAGCCTCCACTGCTTGCTCAAAATATGATAACGCTTTTCTCCAGTCATGATGAAGTTGCCACTCCAGTTTTGCATATTCCGATATCATTTCACCATCACCAGGATTAACTAAGATTGCCCGCGAGTAGTATTGTTCTGCTGCCTGAAGGTCTTTCTTGGACTGTACATTTGTGGAAAAGGATGGTTAACGAAATGGAAGGAAAATAAACTTTGCAGGCCTCAAATTTAAGCATACAATTTGTGAAGAAAAGGCACAGACGAGTTAACTATCTTCCAGAGTTAAGGCAAAGTCTCTTTAACCTATGTCCTATTCTTATGATCTGACAAGCCCAAATTTGTGATAAAGACAGTTACCACTGTACATCGAAGAGTTTTTGGACTTTTTTTTTTCTTTGCAAAACGCTTGATGTATTGATCCAGTCATCAAAATTCAGAAGCATGTGTCCATTCTATGCTTAAAGCTCTCTGGATCGGGTAACATTAATCCTTCAGGAATATCAATTGTTTGACATGTGCTTGTGGGTGTGTGACATGACAGCTCAAGGTTTGATGATTATCAAAGTTTTACTTAATATGCATATCTCACCTGAATCAAAAACTGAGCATAACTTTTCAGAAAGTAAGAGTTGTTAGGATTTTCATGAATCATCTTCTTATAGTAGTCCTCAACACTGCTATCTTTTCCACAGTTAGCCAGAATAAGATCCACTGCATCATTCTCAATTTGTTCACCTTTGACAATTATGATATGTGGTTCCTGCTCTTCCTTCTGTACTCAATTTCAAAGATTAAGATATAAATATTCCACGTGACTCATTCAAATGATATGATGAAGACTGGAAAGGGAGGGAGCAGGGGGAGCAAAGCAGCACCTCCTCACTGTTACTTAGTAGTTTTCCACCTTCTTCCTCATCATTTTCAGTTTCCCAGAGAAAACTAGCATATGCTGCTTGAACATCACTGAAAAGAATGTCATTTGAGTACTGTTATGATGTAAACATGTAAAGCTGAAAATTCTGCATTTTTGAGCTGAAGCAGCCAAATTCTGAAGGTAACATTGTCGTAACAGCGCATTCCAGCCCAGAATCAACTGGATTAATAAGCTATTTTGGGTATATAAAACACAATAAAGACTATATTCTCAGAAGGAAGATAATAGTGGCAGAATGCTTACCTATCTAGTGGAGCAGCTTGAGCTGCACGTTCAAAATAGGTCAATGCTTTATCCTTGTCTTGATGTAGCTCCCACAGCAGCTGAGCATACTGCATCAAGATTTTACCATCATCAGGATCAGCAAGTATGACACGAGAAAGGCACTCTCCAGCCCCATGAAGGTCCCCCTTTGACTGCCAGTAAATTTAGAAACTAAAAATCAATATCTGAGAAAATATTAACAATAAGAAATATTATACTTGTTCCAAATAAAGACAACAGAGAAATTCCAGAAAATAGCACTTTGTCTAGGCAACGCATCATTCCAGACATTGCCTCCTTAAAATAAAACCAATTTTCCCTATCTAAACATGATAAAAAGTTCAATATCTTCAATGATTTTTGAAGTTAAGCTTGCTTGTGAATAAAGGTGACTGAGCCCGGAAGAACATAAATAACAAAACATACACATCTCACCTGAATCAGAAACTGAGCATAACTCTTCAGAAACAAAGGGTTAGAAGGATTTTCATCAATCATCTCCCTATGGCAGTCCTCAACATCAGTATCTTTGTCATCTTGTTTTGGAGGACTGACGGATTTAATCTTTTGTTCATTGTTCTCATTCTGCACCTAATCACAAACTATAATAATTAAAAAACCAGTACAAATCATCAGAGAAACGCAATGTTCCCTAAGAAGAAAAATGACAGGAGAAAAACAAAGGAGCACCTTGCTGTTAGTATCATGCTTTCCACCTTCAACATTATCATCTTCTATTTCCCAGAGGAAACTGGCATATGCTGCAAGAACATGGCTGAAAGAAATGACCAATGTGTATTGTTATCTTTAAGACATGTAAGGCTCAGAATCCGGAATGTTCTAAGTGAATTATCCTAATTCTGCTGCTTACGATGAGTTTGAAGAAAATATTCCAGTCCAGAAGTTATCAGATGATTAGACAATTGCAATTATTCAATTACAATGTCCAGGACATTTTTTTAAGATTGAGTTAGGCAAGCGTGTAAGACTGCTCACCTGTCTGGAGGGGAAGCTTGAGCTGCACGTTCAAAATACTCTAATGCCCTTTGCTTGTCACGATGGAGATCCCAGACCAACTTAGCATACTGCATCAAGATTTCACCATTATTCGGGTCTGCTAGAGTAGCAAGTAGAAAATACTCCTCAGCCCCGTGAAGGTCTCCCTTAGACTGCCAGTATAATTTAGAAAATAAAGATCAGAATTTGAGACAAAAAGAACAAGATGTAATATCATGCCTGTTTAAAAGACAACGAAACTAGTGAAGCCATAAAAAAAGAGAAAGGGAATATTTATATAACTAGGCAACTATTTTTGACACCTTTCGTAGTTTTTGGATAGAAGGGTAGTCCTAGTGGTTGTGATGTTTGTTTCCTAAGTATTTTGATACAGGACATTACGCAGATTTGTTCTGCTCTAGATTAGGAGACTTAATAATCATCATGTAAAACAGCTGAGTGATTCGTACCTGAAAAAACAAGACTAGAAATCAACTTCAATTTGCCGCCATTGCTACAACTCAACTTAAACTTACATTTTCTTTTCAAAATCATAATATACATCAGGAAACAGCGAAATCATTAAAGAGAAGTAAAACTAGAAATTAAAAAAGAGGGCTTACTTGTAAAATCTGAGCATAATTTCTCAAAATCAAAGGGTGGCAGGGATACTCATCAGTCATCCTCTTATAGTGCTCCTCAACATCGCTACTTCCATCCAAGTCTGGAAGACATAAATCATCAATAGGAAAGCTATCAAACCCAAATCCAGTTCCATCAACCCCAAGGCCTGAGGCTAAATACATAGGGGGACTAGCAGGTTCAACTTCCTCCTCAAGCCCAAACTTCGGAATCGCATTCAAATCATCCCTATCACTCTCCCCTTCCTCCTCAATCAAGTCCATCTCCTTCTTACCGAAGCTAAACTCACCACTACCCAAAACTTCTATGCTCTGCCCAATAGTAATTGTTCTCTGTAACACCTCTTCCGCATCTTTATCTCCATCTCCGAAGCCTTCGCTTGAGTAGTAGATGTCAAATGATGGAGCAGTGCGCAGGGTTAGTCGATGATCAAGGGAATCATCCTCTTTTGGGGATTTGGAGGTAGGTAATTCGTCCATGGAGGAAGAAGAGCACTATCAGCCAGGCTGTGTGTCAAGCGTATTGGGATGTTGATTAAACGGTGAGAACTGAGGAAAATTGAAATGTGAAGGAGTGGAATTCCCTTCACTTCTAATCTTCTATCGACTTGAAGCTCGCGAGTCGCGGCAAAATATCAGAGGAAGAAGCATGGCGCTTCACACGGTGCCGGTAGCAAGTAGCAAGAGGGATTGACCAATCTAATAACATGGGGAAAATGACAGGGAAAACAAATTTGAAATAGCAAAATTCTGAATTATATTTTTTAAAAAATGAGTTTAAAATTATTTATCTGTTGTGAATATTATATGATATGGATGTCCATAAACTATCCAACTCTTAACCTTTCATATGCCCTTCACTCCATAACTTCCCACTCTTAGAATTCCATGTGTTCAATGCTATAACCTTATAACTTCCCCAATGAATGGCTTATGGGAGTTTCTTACTATCAATACCATTATGCTCATCTTTATTTCTTTGTAACCATATGTATAGAATTCAATGGTTAGAGACCTATAAATAGAGGTTATGTACAATGTATTGGTACCAACAACAATGAAGTGAATAAGAATTCCTCCTTACTTTCTCTCCAACTTTCTCTCATCTTTTTCATCTCCCTCTTAGTCTTCCCTCATCCCATATATTTTCTTGATTTTCATAACACGTTATCAGCACGAATCCGCTCAGAAGACCTATGGTCTAGTTTTCTATCTCTTCTACTCTCTAACTTTCTTATTTCCATACTATGTTTTGTATTGTTTATTCTCTATGTTATTTTATCTTTCTAGTCTACATTATCAATCTATTGTTCTATATTATTTTTATTATTTTTCTTTTAGCTATCTATTTTTATCCATCATGTTGTTACCTTTTACATATATCTAGGATAATCTAAGCCATTATATGGAATTAAATAGATTTTTTTACCGATTGTTTTATACATCGGGTTCCATGGCTAAGATTTGAGATTGTATTATCCTTCACAAGTTTTCTTTCCTGTCACTTTTACTTATCATTTTCTGTTAATCTCTTATTATGCAAAATTTATATATATTTTTATTTTATATTCTAGTATTCTTTACATTTTATGTTTTTATATTATGTTATTTCATTTTATTTACGCTTCATTTTTTTTACACTTATTTAACATTTATATTTCTTTATTTTATTTACATTTTATGTTATATATTATTATTTGTTTCTTTATTTTATGTCATTTATTTCATCTTGTTTTACTGTTATTTTATTTACATTTCCTTTATTTATGTTAATACATTATTGTTATATCATTATGTCAATCTTTTATTTTCATTTGTTTATTATATTACATTAATATATAATAGTATTATATATGAGCATGTAATGTGGTCTATATGATCATGGGCTTATCTATTATTTATATTTGATTATGAATTTGAATTTATTTAATTTATTTTCTAGTATTTTGATTTTATCGAGAGGCTAGAAGCCATAATATTCTTAATTTCGCAATCAGATGACCAGAAGTCACATCACTTTTGTAATAGCTCTTATGAGAAAGAATGCTATTGGTTTCATTAAGTTGCAAGATTGATAAGAAAATTTTTGGCACTATGATGGTTTAATTGTTACAAATATCAAAGTCCTGAAGGCTAAAGGTTTAAATATCAAACTAAAAAAACAAACGCTTTGTAAGGTTTTTGCTATGGTCCTGAAGACCAATATTTGGAGAAATTGATGATGCTATTGAAAGTAAAGAACATATGTAAGAGTGAAAATAAGCATGATCACATTGCATTTGTGGAATTGATAGTTGAAAGCTGGGAATACTTTGTCTTAGCTATTAAATTACAATCGTGGAAATAATAACATTTTCAAAGTGATCAAAATTATGAGCAAATATCATACTATGACTAGAAGTCATATGGATAGAAAAAAATGGTATAATATGACCAGAAGTCATATAGACTAATATGTACTAATTTATTGAAAATAAAAATAAAAATGGCTGTGAAGCCGAAAAGACCATGAAATATTGTGAAAAATATCAAAAATAGTTATGATGCTTATAGCAATAAGTTACGGAGAAAGATGATCAGCTTGTATAGCCAAAAGAAATAATTGTAAGCCCTGAAGGTTATATGATTTTGATTCTTTATGTTTAAATTTAAATTGATTGTGATTAATTTGTGAGAGAGAAATTATTATTTAACATTGTGATATCAACATGAGTGATAGATGAAATCAAATAGATAAAAAGGTAATGATTGGTCATTTTAAAATTTCAGTATAGTGCCAATTTATTTACAAATTTAAATATTATTGGTAATTATTGATATATTCTGATTTCATGGCCTTTTAGGATGCTAACTACCTCATGGTTAATCCCTATAACTCCCAAATCAAATGGTTTTCAGTATTTATTCATATAATCTTTAATTATACAATTAAGTTGTTTAATTACATTCTTTATGTATAATTGTACAATTTATTTGTAATTTTAAGTATATTGTGTATGTGAATACTATTCATATACATCAATGGAGTTTACCATCTCTATTTTCTTCTTGGGACTTGTATTTCTCTGTTGCACCAAAGATTTTCCAACAAACATTCAACTCATATACCTCAACATCAAGGTACTTTCTTTCATTATTAGTCATATTTTTCATTTTAGCTTTGTCTTCCATCTCTCTTCTCCTCTTAAGCACAATTATGTTGCCTTACAGATATATATGCAATTTTTCTTAGTTCCAAACTTTTGTTATTGAAAGGCATACAAATACTCTTTAATTTATATTTTATATTAGTATTGATAATTTATTGCCTCCTTTCCCAATTCATTGTATTGATATTTCTTTTACTCCTTAGCATTCTTATATGATATATGCAAGTTTCATACATTAATTATCATATAATATATAATATAACATATATTGGAATCAAGTTGGTTTTACGTGACATTTAAGGGGGAAAAATCCTATATCATATTTGAATTAAGAGAATGAGAACTTAATGAGAAAATTCATTATGAATAGTTTATGATTTGTTAGACAAAATCATTTTCGTAATGTGCATGAATTATATAGTGCAAGTTAAAACAGTAAGGAATATTTGAAAGAAGACTATGTATATCATAAGTATTTATTATTATTTATTATTTTATATTATATTATAATGCATTTATCTTTACATTTCTCTCAAATTAATTTTAGCCCCTAAACATCAGAATTCATTGCAATAAGATCTTTATGTATTTTGATTATGGATCTCCTCATATTTCTTTATGTAGTGAAAAATTTTAAACATTTCATATTTTGAACATGCATCAAAAGAGACAAATTGAAGCATATTATTATTAATGAGTAATAAAATTATATAAATATGTGATAATATATGTTAGTTCCTGAAGAACACAAATGTAACCAAATTGATATAGTTCATGAAGAACTAATATAGATTTTTCTTAAATTCTATGGGCAGAAAAAGAATTGATTAAGAAAAGTTATAACCCATAGATTTACATTAGAGTTTTACTCTATTACAGGGTTTAAATGATAACCCAATTGACTGAAATCCATGATTAGTTGTGAGTTATGAAGTACTTGAGTTTTGAAATGAAAGATATCTTATTAGTTTGCTATATACAAATTTGTCTTTGAAATAAAGAAATAAAGAAAGTATATTTATATGACTCACACTTGAGGGGGAGATTGTTAGAATATAATTGTGAGTTAATATTGAAAAGTTTTACTCATATACTTCCTCACAAAACCTATTGATCTCCGAAAAATGGATGTCATATTGACATTTTATATCAATACTTATGGAAATTGAAATGTTTGTCGTTGGTTAAGCAACATGTTACAGTAAACTAGTAGTTTGTTGATTCAAACAAATTTATGTTGGCATGACTTGTTTGATTCATCCGAGTCATATATAAAAGATTACGTGTGATATCCATTGAAGAACTAGAAGATTCTTCATAAATAGCCAACATATTATATAATTTAAGAGTTATCATGTGCTGCTTGTTCTCAAAGAAATTTAATTATGAGAGCATCACAAGCTATGATTTGAAATGGATCTCTATATTTCTAGAAATAAATAAACTCATGTATGTGCCCATTCAAATATCATGTAAACCATATCAATGTTCAATAATTTTGATAGATGCATCTATAAGATGGTTACATGTAATATTAATATTAGTTTGCAACCTGAAGTTTGCAAGAATATTTGAATAAATTATTATGTTACGCGCAATTTCCAGATTATACGATTCATTCATTGAAACCTCCATAAATAGCTAGACTAATACTTATGAGAACAAAATTTATGTTTCAGTGTTGGCATATTTGATCTTACATATTGCAGCACTTATACTAGCCAACCAAATTCTCCCGATAAAATTGACTTTTGGTCAGGAGTCAAGTATATTCCATCTTAAAAAGTTTGAATGTGCATTCCTATTGATTCACCACAATGCACATAGATGGATATTTAAAGGAAATTGAGATAAATGTTGGGGTAAGAACCTCCTTCTTCTTGTTTGTCTCTAAATGAAACAAAAGGATGTTTCTAATGGAAACAAATGGATTTAGGAGACTTATACTGCATGATTAGTCGATTGTCATTTGACAAAGTTTTCCTAATATGAGGGGGAGAAATTAAATAGCTGGAAAACAAAACAAAAGGAATGCATTATTACTAATAAATATAGATCCTCGAATATAACAATATGAACCAGAAGTTCATTTGGTTTGCATTCATGAAATATTACATAAAATCTGCCAGATGCAATTACTGACCTAAATAGGAATTACTAAATCTCATACTCCAGCTATAAGTGATCTAATCAGCATAAATGAAAGTGAGACATGCCCGAAGTATGAGAGAATAATCAGTTCCAAAAGAAAAAAGAAAGAAGCAAATAATCAAGATAATCATATTAAGGAGGCAGACACTCCAGAAGAGGTCAATATATAACTACTTGCAAAACCCTCAAAAGAGGTTCAGGTACCTGAAAGTAATAAAGAGATCTCAATGAATTATGTTACAATAAGAAAAATGGAACTGAAAAAATAAAGTTGTCGACAACAGTTTTAGTAATAATATCACATGATCAAATGAGGATTTTATACATGAAAGGTGATTGGCCAACTGAAGAAGGGGACAAGACGCAATGAAAAATGTTCTTTTAGCATGTGAAATTTATGGACCTGTAATCTAAATATGGACCTGTAGTCCAAAACATTTGAAATATAAAGTTATTTGTGATATATAAATATTCATGTGAAAATAAAGATTTTCATAAGGTTTAATTATGATTATAATGAGGTACAACATTTGGTGGTGAATACAATAATTGTTGCATATATTATTAGTCTGGCAGTATATGCAAATGAAATAATGCGCCTATTAAATATCATTATATATAGCATATGCCTATGGATAATGAATATTATATGAGAATTCTTGAAGGGTCAAAATGTTGAAAGCATGTCTAAGAAAAGTATTCAGTATATAAAATATCACATGGATTAAAATGATTTGAGTATATATATAATTGATTGAAAGATATATTGAAAAATGAATAATTTTACATATCAAGTTATTGGAAACCTTAATGATTTCAAAATCATATATTTTTGCTATGATGATTGTTTGCAAAAATTTATTGAATTTAATGGTCTATAAGTATCACATATTTATGAATATTTACATCATGTTAATATTGTTGTTATTATGTTCTTTCTAGTAAAATCAAGATGCTGCAGGTACACTATGGATGCTCTAAAACTGAGATTTAGTGTAGTAGTTTTATGAAACTATTCTATAAGTACATTTTGTTTATAACAAACTGAACATGTGAATAGAAGATATATCATGGTGATTTTCAGGATAACTTTCTTTTATTATTTCCACAATGCATAGAGGCAAGTGGAGAATATAATATTTAACATATCCAGAAGATATGGTAAATAATTATGTTTATGATTTGATGACAATACATTATGCATAATTTAGATAAAAAGGACATCAATTGCTTGAAAAAATCATTAATGACAGTTGCAATTGAGAAATCAGTATATTGTCTTGAAAAATGACAATCTAATCAAAATGAGTGATGTTGCTATCAGGGGGAGTAAAAATCATGTTGTACTCTTTTCCTTAACCAAGGTTTTGTCCCATTGGGTTTTCCTGGTAAGGTTTTTAATGAGGCAACTTGAATATGTATTGTGTACTCTTTTTCCTTCACTGGGTTTTTGTCCCAATGGGTTTTTCCTAGTAAGGTTTTAATGAGGCACAATATTTGTTCATGAACATCCAAGGGGGAGTGTTGTGAATATTATATGATATGGATGTCCATAAACTATCCAACTCTTAACCTTTCATATGCCCTTCACTCCATAACTTCCCACTCTTAGAATTCCATGTGTTCAATGCTATAACCTTATAACTTCCCCAATGAATGGCTTATGGGAGTTTCTTACTATCAATACCATTATGCTCATCTTTATTTCTTTGTAACCATATGTATAGAATTCAATGGTTAGAGACCTATAAATAGAGGTTATGTACAATGTATTGGTACCAACAACAATGAAGTGAATAAGAATTCCTCCTTACTTTCTCTCCAACTTTCTCTCATCTTTTTCATCTCCCTCTTAGTCTTCCCTCATCCCATATATTTTCTTGATTTTCATAACATTATCAAATTTCTTCATTCATTTACTAACTTTTAGTGATAAAACTGATTTAGGATTTTATAATTTTAAAATTTTTGTTTTATCTTTTTTTTTTTAAATAATAATATTATTTTTTAATGAATAAGTATAAATAAATTAAATAAATATCCCCGGGCGAAGCTCCAGATATTTTGCTTGACTATATCCATCCAGAGGTTCGTGTATTGTGAATCTTACGTTTTATCTGGTTTGTAGGGGTGGGCATGGGCAGGGTTGGGCAGGGCGAGATCCCTGCCCGATGCCCAGTCCAAAAGATGAACAGGTTACATTTTACAGTCCGATGCTCGGCCCTGTCCGATAAAAGCCCTAACTATTTCGGGCAGGGTAAGGATGGGCTTGGTAGGGCGGGCTTTCCTGCCCAAATGGTAACTTCCTAACCAATACCACTGTATAAAACCTCCAATTACACTTAATAAATACTATTAAAAACTTCAAATACATTCCATAATTTCACATATTGAGATATCTCAAAATAAATCTATAACTTAAGTGTTGAAATTAAAAAAAAAAACTAACACGTCTTAATAATTACATGACAAATTATAAAGTAATATGTGTGTGTATATGAATATTGATTGATATGAATATAGGTGTTATTGCGAGACTTCAAAGAAACTAAATTTTTTTGTCTTAGATCTCAACTTTTTAATGCTTTGTATCATCTATCCAGATCAAAAAACCACATCCATAAAAAAAGCAATGAGTTATATGTAAACTGTGGTAGATGGATATTAAATAATAATATAAAATATTTCATAAACATGAAATAATATATACACATATTAAATAAAATAATATGTATAAAATACTATTTATTTTATATAAAATAATATATATTTTAAATAAATTGTATATAATTTTCAGGGCAGGGCCGAATGGGAAGGGCAGTATCCCCTGCCCGATGCCCGGCCCTGCCCAATAGTTCGCGCTGCCCAAAGATGCCCAAATTTTTATCAGGCCACTTTTTTTGGGCTGGGCAGGGCAATTTTTAACCGGGTTCGGGTGGGCATACCGGGCTCCTGGACACTATAGTCACCCCTACTGGTTTGGTCATATTCCATCGTGTTTACGAACGTGAGTGTGAAAAATTTATCCAAAGCAGGTGAGGTACTAGCTATATAATAATTTTCGTGTTTAAAGATAAATAATGGGAATAATATATTTTGGTATTTATGGATAAATACTTTGAGAGACGAGACTTTGTTACGAAGGAAAAAAAGGTCAAAAGGTTAACAGACAGACAACGCAACAAGATGCCCGTGATTCTATTTGAATTGAATCTTGCTTCACATGAAATGCATGGTCCGATGCAAACTTAAAAGACCGTGTCGTTGCCAATAGCAGAGAAAATAACGTGATGAACCAACCTAAATATAAAACTCACGCGATTATAGGGATAATTAAGTTTGTAACTAAAGTTCTCAGCTATGCATGTATGAAATTAAGGAAAATCATGTCTTGACTTAGTTGAATTATATATACATGATCACAAGTTAATCTCTTCTGGTGCAGGCCATGCACGGGTCATATTCCTTGTTAGTTGATGAAATATTTGGAGGAAGTAGTGAGCGCATTTTGATAGCAATTTGTTAACGTGGTAAAGCAATCTTACGTGTCTGTTTGGATTAACTGTAGAAGCTGCTTTTCCAACATGATTTACGGTGTATGAGGTGAGTATGTGAGAATAGTTTTATCTCAATTTACGTGAACATACTTTTTGAACACCAACTCAAATACGCTCACATCACAAACTGAAACTATAGTAAGCAATGTAATATATAGACATACTAGAATCGGTAATACAAGTTCAACCAGTGGGCCGAGCCCGCCCAACTCGGAAAACTTGATGGGTTGGGTTGTGAAAAACAAGAACCATTTTGATATAGGTCTTTTTGGTTTGAACCCATGTGGGGCCAACCTGCGGCGGGTTAGCTGTAACCCCCTCCGTAATTATTATTCGAAATACGTGATTAAAATGAATTAGAGACTGTCGGATAAACAAAACTCATTTCAATTCCCCATCCTTAAGATAGGGTTTTCACAAATACCTTTCGAAATCTAATACACCTGGTTTCATATTCATATTTTGAATATAATTACCCCATAAAGATAAATCATATTCATAAATATCAGAATGCACAACATAAATCCAAGCAATCTTGGGTTCATACCTTTACTAAGAATTCACGAGGCACATTTGCCCTTTACAATTTTCGAAATAGGGGATTACAAAAATCCATTCCAAATACAAATCCAAATATACATCAAATATACATCTGAAACATATATAGTTATCCCAACTCATATTGATAACCAACTACCAAATCAAATATCCCTAAGGAGTCCTCGCCGCCCTTGGTTGCTTATTCCCTCCTCGAGCCGCTTGTCCTATCTAAAATATTGGTAGGGGAGGGTGAGATTCGAGAAAATATCAGTAGGAAAAAAAATATCAATATGCATGCAAGATAGATGTTTAATGCATGACATACTTGCATTACATAACTCATACTACACATGACAAATCTGCAAGCTCAACATTTCGAACAACATACTTATGACCATAGCATAAACTGAAACAGCGTTTCAATCATTCATATATGTTTCACATAACCAAACAAAGCAATAACATGCATCAATACACCAAAACAAATATCAAATACATATAAGAAAGATAAGTTCCTTACACTTGCTCTTTCTACGTGTGCTTTAGCACCGGCTACTTACGATCATGACGAATATCAAACCCTATAACTAAAGTAAGGACATAGGATTATTCTCTATTCCAAATCTTTATTTTCATAACACTTAAAGTTGGTTATCATCCACAACCTTTAGGTGGCTACTCAAAGCCTAAACACATGCCTAAAGGATTGGGAAAGACTATACCAAAAATCACCTCTTAGAAGTGCAAAATATTGATTTTTGGGGGTTGGCCGCAGCCCACAAATCCACTGGCCACGGCCAAAAACAGGTCAGAAACATTTGGGCCGCAGCCCGGAACCTCTGGCCGTGGTCAATAAAATCATGTTTCTTGGCTGAACTTCAAAAAATTATAACTAATTTCAGAAAAATTGAAATGAGGTGACTCCAAAGCCAATAGAAAGCTATTTAAGTCCTCTTCATAGAAAAAATATGAATCAATGCTTTCCATAACCATATAAATACAGAATTACACAAAACTCAACACTGTTCCAAAACAGACTCTAGTTTTAACATCAAAATTTGGACAACCATAATTCTTAGCTCACAAAATGAAATGACACAAATTATTTATCCATTTTGAAGCTTGGAATGTGAACTTTAAAAATGGAAAGTTTCAGAATTTTTAGACATCATATGCCCGTTCAAAATATCCACACAAACAAACTGTCCGGAACAGAGTTTTAAGGGACAGAATTTCAGTTTTGCACTTTGGCTTCCAATGGTCCCAATTTCATAACAAACATCATTCTCACACAAATCTTTACAAGGAATCTATTGGAAACACCAAATCAACCAAATTCACATCACATTGACATATTTTCCCAATGAACACATGTCACACAATTTCACAACGCAAAACCCACATTACAATTCCTTTCCAATCAAAGTTTCAAACTAATTCTAATAGCACCAAAACATAATATGACACCATTTTCCACACATTACACTAGCCAATTCATCCAATCCAAAATCACATGAAAATCAAGGCAAAATTCAAAATTCACAAAACTCATCCAATAACCACAATATTTAGGTCAATAGAGAGCTATTACTCACATCTTCTTCTTTCCAAAGCTAATTCCTTGATCCCTCTTCTTTCCAATTTTTCCCAAGCACTCAAACACCTTCTTTCACAAATCTAAAACCATAGAGATGAAGCTCTCATCACTATGAACAACATTATAGAAAAGTGTTTGAGCTAAAGAGGTCACCAAGCAAGCTAAAAAAGTCACCTCAAGCTTTCTCTTTCCTCCAAGCTTTGGACGTCCATGGAGAATAAAGGAGAGAGATGAAATGAAGAAGGAGAGATCATATTTTGGGGGTTCAAAGGCCCTCTTGACCGACCTAATGGGGAGAAGAGAGGGGAAAATGAGCTGAATCTTTAACCATAATCCAATGGTCCACATTGTGACACTTGTCAAGATCTTGTCACACCTCCATGAGTTCACATGAGCTCAAACACATGGGATTCCACTCTTTTAATTTCATAACAATCAATCTCAACCATTAATCTTTAAATTGCCAATAAGTTCCCTCTTCGGTAACTGACCAATTGGTTGGTAACTTTACTATTTTGCCCTTGATTGTGGTAATTCTTCTGAATTACCACCAAACACATTCTTCTCATTCCATTTCACCATACATACGCCCTCCCCCTTATTTTCATTCAATTTAGATGTTGATCCATAATTGAACTTAAATACAGGATTTCGGCACTGCTCATAACACATTTGAATCACAATTCACATCATATTCTCCAAAAGTGTTTATATATCAATAATCACATACACTTTTGAAGTCCTTAACCCTTAATCGAAAATTAGGATATTACATTAGCCCTTTTTGTTTTTTCAGGAAAAAATGCTAAATGTCGTGTCTTGTTATCGCTCAAAACTCAAACCCTAATCACTCATTAATATTGTTATTTTAATTAAAATATGAATTTATTAAAAAAATTGAGTTGATGTGACAACCAATAAGAATTAAAATAATATAGCTTGATAAGTCAACATTTTCTGTTATATTATACTAATTGCGTTAGGATTGAAGGACTAAAAATACACTTTTTAAACTTAAGGGACTAAATTAAATCTTAGTGTAATTATAAATGACCAAATGTATATTTTAACCTTAACTTTTTTATGGTTTAAATTTGTAGAAAAAAAATTTCAGTATAGTGTTTTAAAAAAAAGGTTTGAAAAACATAATATAAACAAAAATTAAAAAAAGGGAAAAGGAAACGGGTTGGGCAGTCTAACCAGCCAACCCAGAGATTATAGTCAACCCATATTAATATGAGCCTTTTTAACCTAAACCCATATGATTCTAACTTATAGCGGGCGGGCCAATTTGAACATGATGGGCTATCCCATGTTACCAACTGTAGTCCATGCTACGTACGCACGCCATTCATCCAACAACGTTTCTTTCAAGTTTGAATTTCATGTATGCAACAAACCAAGTTCTCATCCTATGACCTATCATAAACTCAACTAAGAAAGATTATTAGTATATTTTTGAAAGAAATATGTTATATAAACTAACTTGTTTAATTTTACTAAATTGAGTAAATAAGTTTTATATTAAAAGAGAGGGAGGGAGGGAGCAGATGTTATCATAACGTCCATGTTACGTAAACAATTCATGCAGCATCGCATCTCTCAAGTTTGAATATCATGCATGCACGCAACAATCGTAATTTCTTTGTTTTTTCAAGAAAAGTGCGTAGGACAAAGTTTTTCAAGCGAAACCAAATAAAGAACAGACCAACTTCTCATCCTATGACCTATCACATATGTGCACAGATATTCACTTATCTGAATTAGTTTGATGAGCCAACGAACAAGTACAGATATTCACTTATCTGAAAATACAACTGATTGTAACTGCCTCCAATTGGGGAAAATGTAGAAAGGCTGATTTATTTTCTCTTCTCTCAATTGTGGCTTAGACATTCCTATGATTGTTTCATGAAATTTTAATTTATCACATAAGGACATGTAAGGATAAATTGTTGTTATGATGTGACGATTTGATGATCTGTTTGATTATGAAATATTTTTTGTGGGATATATTGTTTTAGGTTATGGTGATTTCTTGACATATCTTTGATTATGAAATATTTTTTGTGAGGTAGTTGAGTTTTTTTTTTTTGCAATTAAAATGAAATAATTCCAAATTTACAAGTGCAAAGAAGCATAGAAATATTTTTTTATAACATATACAAACAGATATTTAAGAACTGTGATGCATTATTCTATTAAGTTGTACTAATTTTAAAGTTTTATGAAGAAGAATTTATTGCTGCTAATTATAATGTAGCTATAGTTATTATTGTTCAAATAATATTCTATTAGTTCTTTTTAATAAAAATGGCAAGGTTGTCAAAGTATGAATTAAAAAGAATTGAAGAAAAAGAAATGCAAAAAATAGTTCCATATGGATAAGCTCCCATGCAAAATTTAATGTTCACCACTTTAGCTTTCATTATAAGATAATATTTATGCTTGGAAATTCATAATTGTTTTCTTATCTGCAATTAAGACAAATTTTAATAATGAACTACATATGGAATTTGAGATATCTATTTGACATAGAAAATGTGAACATATTACACTAAGATTTGTGAACTGAATTGAGTTTGGTTAATGCAAAATTTAGTTCTTGGAAAAACAATTATGCTATTTTCTGCCATATCAAAAAAAAGAAAAGAAAAAGGAAAGGACAATCAATAAGTCATGTTGATTTTATATCTATAAAACCCTACTTTTAAATAATTATAATCAATTGCTTATGTTTAAAAAAATTATACTGGAATTATTAGAACCAATTTATATAGATTGTAGATATATTAATTTCTCAAATTGAACCTATGGACATATATTCATCCAGTGTTATTTTTGTTGTCATACAAATTATTTATACTTCAGCAAACTGAAGAAGCTATTGTATATGTTTTTATTTAAATTTAAGTCGTGTTGTTTTATATTAAGAACCAAATAAGCATCATTTGTTATTGAAAGTGTATTAGATTATACGATGGATTAATATGGGTTAAAAACAAGCGTAACATTGTTTTAATAAAATGCTCCCTGCGCAACGCGCGGGAAAGTAAATGCTAGTTCTTCTATTAAAGGAAAGACTCCACGACAATGTGGCTAACTAAACAAACTCTGACACAAAATCATCAGATCAAAATTTTGAGCAATTTTAAAAAAGTAAAATGCCCACACGCTCTCCGAGAACAACGCTTCAAATTAACGTTCCTAAATCACCCACAAACTTGATTCCTTTGATTTGCTATATTCTTTTTACCAATTAAAAATCACTTTAGCAATTTCCCCCCTAATGCTTTTTCCTCCTTATTCTCCCCTCTCACCACACCTTAATGCCACGCCCTTCCTCGTCGTCCTCCTCTTGGACGACGGCGAGCGGGACCCACTGAAATCACCTCCCTCATGTTCCCCCTCCGGCATGATTAATCTCTAATCAACAAATTAATCACTGTTCATCCAAATCTTGTTCCTTAATTAATTAATTGTTATTATCCTTTACCATGGCTCGTGTTCCGATTCCTTTCCAGCTCTTGGAACTCAATGTCATATCTGCGCAGGACCTCTCTCCTGTATCTCGCGCCATGCGAACCTATGCGGTTGCATGGATCCACCCGGATCGCAAGCTCTCCACCCGGGTCGACACCCACGGCCACAAGAACCCAACTTGGAATGACAAGTTTGTCTTCCGGGTCGATGAGGACTTCTTATATGGCGACACCTCAGCCGTCATGATCGACATCTACGCTCTCCATTGGTTCAAAGACATCCACGTGGGATCCGTTCGGGTCCTCATCACCAACCTGATCCCTTTCCCGCGCAGAGACAATCGCTCCTCCGAGATGCGGTTCGGGGCGCT
Organism: Inga laurina; assembly: GCA_963855925.1. Lineage (NCBI taxonomy): Eukaryota > Viridiplantae > Streptophyta > Magnoliopsida > Fabales > Fabaceae > Inga > Inga laurina. The sequence goes on from OY979709.1 coordinate 58,243,636, forward strand.
CCAGGTCCGAAGGCCGTCGGGTCGCCCGCAGGGGATTTTGAACATTGGCGTGGCGGTGCTTGACAGCTCCATGCGGAGCATGCCTCTGTACACTCACAATCCCTCAGCCGTTGGATACCGCCATTTGATGGGCGAGACAGATGCTTATGAGCATCATAATCACATGAGCCCAAGACATGCTCCTAAGCCGGAGCTCCGGCGAACCAAGAGTGACACCAGCTCCATGATCAGCGCGAGACAGCAACATCTCAGGGTCGCAAGGGGAAAAGCAAGTTCGACGTTGTCATCTTCTTCAGACGCTACGTCTAAGAAGAGCGGCAAGAAAAAGAGGCGCTCATCACGGTCCAGGGCCAGCTCCAGAGTAAGCGGCTCCGTCGTGAGCGAGGGCGGCGGCGAAATTAGAAAACCAACCTCTGTTCTCAGCGAGCCTGGTGGGGCAGGACAAAATTGGAGGGCTAAATTAGAGAGGCCAGATTCTATGCTTAGCGGCTCCGACCTGAGTGAGAAGCCGCCGGTCAAGGTTAAATCCACTAGTCCGAGTCGCAATACCAAGGATTCTGATGTCATAATCGATCAAAAGAACCAGAAATTGCAACCGCCTGAATCGCTGGCCACCGAGTCAGAAACCACCGACGACAGTCATGATGCCTTTGAAAACCAAAGACATTTTCAGAAAACCAACAATGTGTATGAAGTCAAACCATCGCCGAAACAGCAATTTCGGAATTCTCCAGGTCCGAAGCTCCTCCAAACACCACAAGTCGGGTTCGGAGGTTCCCGTAAGAATACGCCACTGCATCCCACGGTGGGTTACGGAGGTTCGCACAAGAATACGCCCTTGCATCAAGCGATAGGTTACGGAGGTTCACGAATGAATACGCCCTTCCATCAAGCAATAGGCTACGGAGGTTCGCGTAAGGCCACGCCAAAGGCTACTCCATTGCATCCGATCGGAAAATTCAATCCGGCCTTGGAATACGCAACCCCGCGAAGATCCAATTTGGGAGGCATGGCTCCTCCGGTTATAACAGAATCGGAGCTCGGACCGTCACCGTCGGAGGTGGCGGCAGCTTTGGCAAAAAACCCTAAGATCGACGAGGGTGAGAGTTCTACGGTGGGAGGATGGAGCCTGGACGAGAGCGTGGAGGGATTACAATCTAAACTGGAGAGGTGGAGGACAGAGCTTCCACCGGTGTACGATCGCGGCGAATCGAGCTATGCATCGAGCAAGAGCAAAAAATCCGTGCATAACCGAAGGCATACAGACGGAGGGAATGGTTTGTTCTCGTGCTTCAGCAACATCTGTGGCTGTGAATGCACTATCGTATGTGGCGGTCAGAATTCAAGGAAGAAGAAAGCCGCTGTTCGCCGACGGACTCCGTCAGTAGATGATACAAGTTTCCTCTGATGGGCTGGATTGACCCGACCCGTTCAACCCATTATGAGAGTGGAGGGCCCATAATCATAGATCAAGGAACGTGCGGGCGCGCGTTTTTGTTATGACGGAAGAATTTCATGCCAAATGCTTTTGATACTGAGGACAAAGGAGAGGGGTTGACTAGGATGGGTTGGAGCTTACGCCCATTTCAAATTCTTTGTTTTTGGTAATTTTTTTTATTGGAATTTGTTGCTTCTTCATGCTTTTATAATTAAATTGGAAAAGCAGGAGAGAAAAAAGGGGAATTAATCTATATATGGGATTGATGATTGATTATTGTCAAATATATTTATTCAATTATTATGTTATTAATGATGTATATTTGTATTGATAGTTGATTGAGGATCACATTAGAGGCTTTTTGTTTGTTTTGAAACTTTCTCTCTCTCATCTTTAAATTTGTGCTCGACAATATTGATTACTGTTATGTATTAGATAAGCTATAAATACAGCAGTTGTAACAAATTAAATAGGAAAAATTAATCTTATAGTCCTTATAGTTTCATGAAATTTTGAATTAGGTCATTACAATTTTTTTTGGGTTAATATAACTTTTGGTCCCTGAAGTTTGATCCAATTTTGGTTTTGGTCCCTCAAGTATGAAATCGATGGTTTTGATCCCTGAAGTTTGATCTAATTTTGGTTTTGGTCCCTCAAGTTTGAAATCGGTGGTTTTGGTCTCTGAAGTTTCATCTGATTTTGGTTTTGGTCCCCTCAAGTTTGAAAAGGATTTGGGGGCCCGATTTGAAATCCGACCCGACCCGGGGGGGAAAAAAAAAGGTCCTTTTCAAACTTAAGGGACTAAAATCAAAATCGGATCAAACTTCAGGGACCAAAACCACCAATTTCAAACTTGAAGGACCAAAACCAAAATCGGGTGAAACTTCAGGGACCAAAATCACCGATTTCATCCTTGAGGGACCAAAACCAAAATTAGATCAAACTTCAAGGGCCAAAAGTTATATTAACCCATTTTTTTAATTGGATTTCTGTAATTCATTCTCTTGAAGGCATCAATCATCAATCCTTCCGATTAATAAAAATACTCAAAAACTCTGTTAATACTTATAATAGCTATTCTCGATTAATTAATAACGTTTATCTAAGCCCTTAAGACGCACCAAATATACATCTACACATATTAAATAATCGTATAATAAAAGTTGTAGATTTTGAAAATTGATAAAAATCATGTCGGTGAAAAAGATTATGGAGAAGGGAGATTCAATTATGTTGCTTTAAAACAACATACTACTACCCCTCTCCCTGCGTGCATGGATGTAGTCAACGCTTAGGGGGAGAAACTCAACAATAAAATCCAACAAGATCTCCATGAAACGTGAAACTAAGATACATGATTAACACACAAATCACTTGTTTTAATGAATCATGCTCTTTTGCTTAACTATGGGCCAGGGTTTTTGAAAGCGCTTTGTACGTTTGCCAAAATGACATGTTGGTTTAAACTTTTAGATCCCATAATGTGTTCGTTTGAGATAATTTATTTTTAGACAATAAATATTTATAAATCGTGATTTATGGTATACGAGGTAAGTATGTGAGGGGAATTTTATCTCGACTTACGTAATAAGTGCTTATTGACCCTCAATAAGCAATACCAAACACATACAATATCTTGTTAAAATCCTCAACAACTAAGTAAAAGTTACGGCAAGGTCAAATTTAAAACAATTACTCCTCTTGTCTTTAATATAATATATGTTTTGAGAGTTGATTTTGGTTCTAAATATAAGACATAATTTTTATATTTGTCAATATTTTCTTAATTTAGCTCAATAAATACTCCCTCAATAATAATCAAGAAAGAGGGGGAATAAGGGAATTAAGGAAGATGACTAAGATATTTTAAAAAATACATGTTATATTAATTAACTCAACTAACTTTCTTAATATAATCAAATTAGGTAAATGTGTCTTATAGTAAAGACATGAGGGGTTATCTATTATTTCAACAACTAATAAAATTATCTTAGAAAATTTCTTCCTAACCAAAAATCAAAACTTATGATAAAAACAAATCCCAAAATAGTTTGAACGTTGAATCAAGAGGGCATGCATCACGTATTCTGTCCAAATCCAACCCATAATATAAGTCAATTCTAGAATTTTATAGTCATAAATATAAGTCTTTTTTTTTTTTTGGCCCACACAGAAATATTAGTCATTTTACAAGAATTTGTATAGGATTAATTGTTCCATTCCAAATATATATCCTCATTCTCATTTCTCAATTAGGGGATAGATAAAACACATTTTTAAAATAGGAGGAGTGAGTAGTACTTCCTTTGGTCATAAATATAAGAGAAAATTGATTTTTTTTGGAGAGATTAAATAAATTAATTAAATTATCTTAGAGTATTTATATTTTTATTTTTTTCTCTAAACTAATTAATTTGACTAATAAACTGATATATAATATAAGTATATATAAAATATATGATATGATTAAGTAACTTATTTAGTTTTCTTAATCTCTCTTAAAAAAATTAATTTTATCTTATATTTAGAATCAGATAAAGGGAGTAGTATAAAAAATAGGCTTTTTGATAAGAGTTGTGTGGGTAACACTATTAGTGGTTCCTAGCTGCTCTAGGTGAAGATGCTTTTGCTTTTATGCTGTAATTAATTGATTGCATTCAAAGGATGTGTTTCATGTTGTGGGCCCCAAGAAGGAGGATTAATGAAATGTTAGTAATGATAAATACAACATATTTTAAGGAATAATCATGGGGGAGGGGTTTTTGTTGTTTTCCCACTCCACAGCGGGCTAAAGGCATATAAGGATATATATTATCTTTTGGTCCCTACTTTGTAAAACAAAAGGCTTGTGTGCCCATTTGTCCTGTAAATACAAGACAGAGAGCCTAGGAAAGAAAAAAAAAAAAAAAAAAAAAACAAGGGGCCATCGAGAACCCAAACGAGAATCATGTTTTTCGATTGCTTGTGCTCTCCTAAAAACACCATCCCTCTTAACTTTAACCCCTTTGCTTTTTCATGCTAATCCTGTTTCAGACACCTAATTATCCCCCTTCCTTAATATTAACCATCATAATTAAATTCTTCTTCATCAGTTGACACGTCCAAACACAGACATGCTAAAAGAATCGTCTACAAAAATTGTGTTAAGCATGCTTAAAAGATCAAGATTACTACTAAATATCACAAGATTTATTCCAAGAAGTTTTAAAAGTTACAATTTTAAATATTTTAATAATTAGGTATTTAAGCATAAGGCATCATATTCAACTATGTGTGAATATAAAAGATACTCCTACAAGGGTAATTTATAAAAAAATTATAAATTGGAGAGACCAAGTAAATTAAGGACTTATATTTAAGACTGAGACAACTCATCTTCATTACCAACTTTTATAATTAAGACTAGAGGAAGTATATAATTTTATGCTAAATATTATACTTCATCTAGTTCTTAATATAAGACATGTTGGAGAGTTTATCTTAGTATTAAATATAAGATAATTTGTTAATATTTCTCTAATTTACCCCTATTGATATTCTCTCAACAGTATAAGACATGTATTTTCTAAAACACTCGAATGAGGTGTTTTAGAAAATACATGACACATTAATTAATTTAATTAACTTCTTTAATATGTTTTATATTAAGAATTGAAAATATAGTAGCTAGTTAGAGAGAAAAGTAAGTATAATGAATTAAAGCCATGTAGATCATAGAGGGATTAAGAATAATGGGGTAGTTTCTTAATGTTATGCGGTGAACAATTATGGGGATGGTAACTTTAAGCAGCTGAATGAAGCAAATCGTACAAGTATGATTAACTATCATACAAATTCATACAACACACCTAAAAAGTTCGTCTTTTGCAATCAACACCACCAAAAAGCAACATTCCCTCGTACTATTCCTTATTAGTTACCATCACCTCGTATCATTTTCCATGCCTCTGTTCCCACTCCAAATCTCATCTCCTTCTCATTCTTTACTTTCATTTCATAACATATACCATCTACTCTATATATCCTCAATCTTCCCCCATAAACTTCATTAGATTTTATAAATATTAACAAATTGGAAAAACTTCAAACTATATTGTCTTGATCATGATAGTATTTGCTGCCTTTTTATAAATAAAACAATCTGGGGGTTTTATTTGTACCAATTAACATAAAATAATATACACAACTTATAAAATTATTAGAAAATTAGATTAGACTAGGCTAGACTTCCCTTGACTTAATTAAAAAAACAAGTTATTCTCAAAAGATATAAATTATGCGAAGGCAAAAGGAAACTGAAATAAAATAAAATAAAAAAGAGAAGTGGTATGCGCACTAAGAAGACATATGGGTCCCATTGTCATCACTAACTCCACCACCTCCAACAGCATCCTTTTCCCCTTCTTTCGTGCTTCTTTTCTTTCTCGTCCCTCAATGCCATTTTGTCTTCCACACCTTGTTCCCTCCCATTCCCAATCGACACGATCGCAAAGTTCTTCCCTTTTTACCTCCCTCTTTCTCATTCCCTCTTTCCCTCACAAACCCATCTCTCATTTCGTCTATCTCTCTCTGCTTCGATCTTTAATTCAATCCTTCTTCTATGACTCTGGGTTTACTAGGTGGTGGCGGCGGCAATGGTGGCTCTTCTGGGGCTACCCCAAATGAGTCTTCTGTGTCAAATGCTAAGGTTCTGGCTCAAGAATGTTCGTCATCGTACAAAGGTGAGGCTGAACTTGAACTGGGTTTGGGTCTGAGCCTTGGTGGTGGTGGTGGTGGTGGGAAGGCCAAGCCTTCTTCTGCATGGGGTGAGTGTGGTCGTATTTTGACTGCTAAAGACTTCCCTTCTGGAGTCTCTCATGGACCTTCTGTTGCGGCCTCTCGTTTCTCAGATAGAGTCAGTACTGTATGTGGCTCTGTTTCTGGCACTAAGAGAGCTGCTGACTCTGTCTCTCATGACGCTGGATCTCCCACTGCTGGCAGGTCAGATTGTTCGTATAATGGAGAAAAGTGTGGTTTTTTCAGTGGTGTCAGATCAGTTTATTAATATTTTCTATTTTTCCCGAGTCCTGTTTTATTTCCCTGTTATTACCAGTTTTCCCTTAAGATGGTGGTTTTTTGTTCTGAAATCAAGTGCTTAAACTGTTTCTCAATCAATTTCACTTTTTTTTTTACCATTTTGGAATCAGTTATCGTCTTAGTGTGTTGCTGTCGAAACAGAGCTTGTTTTATCTTTATTGCAGTTGATTTATATACTTGTATTTCTTGCCTCAACTGCGACAATATACTATGGTTATTTGTTTTATTTTTCATTTTTGGACGGTAACCATAAAACATAATAAAGATTTGCCACTGTTCTGAAGCTCGATGACACGTAAATAAACAGGCAAAAAATACAGGGTTCTTCAAGCGAAGACATGACTTTCACTTATTTCAGTCCAACTTTTCTTGAACACATAAAAACAAGATGGAGAAAAATAGCTTGTTGTTTCCTAATTGTTTGCAAATCCTCGTATTTTGCAGGTCTTCAGCCTCTTTAATATACATATACATATATATATATTCAATTTTTTTCCTCTTGTCTGTATGCTTAAGCATGTATATCTACTATAGATGGCTGGTTTTAGAGATCAAATTATGATCTGCTCTCACATGTGCTCTTACTATTATGGAAGCAGTCAAGTTGTTGGGTGGCCACCCATCAGGGCATATAGGATGAATAGCTTGATTAACCAAGCAAAGGCTCAGAGGGCTGAAGAAGATAAATCCGGCGGCGACAAGAATAATCCTGATGATGTTTCAGTGACTAAAACTGGCGCTGTCAACAATACTGAAAAAAACCATCTTGGTTTTGTGAAGGTGAATATGGATGGAGTTCGCATTGGTAGAAAGGTGGACTTGAATTCCCATTCAAGCTATGAGAATTTAGCTCAAACTCTGGAAGACATGTTTTTCAGGCCTGCTAAATCAACTGGTTAGTTCTCTCTAGTACTCTCCACATTTTACTTCAACTTGGATAACAGTTTAAATCTATGTTTGGTTCAGTGAATTTCATAATAAAGATTAATCTAAATTGTAATTGTAGTCTGTTATGCAGGTAAAGGGACTCATACTAGTTTTCATATCCATTTAAACTCCATGGTGTATGAACAAGCAGTTGGGTGTATGAGATTATTGATTCCTTTATGAACCTGTGTTTTTCCTGTGTGTGTCAGGGTGTGAGAAAGAGCCCGGAACGAAACTCTCTAAGCTTTTGGATGAAACATCTGAATTTGTGCTGACATATGAAGATAAAGAGGGTGACTGGATGCTTGTGGGAGATGTTCCCTGGAGGTATATTTGCAACTTCAATTCATTATGCTATAATTATACGACGAGAGCATAAGGAAGTAAACAAACCACCTGCGAAAAGAAATCACAGCCAGCTAATTTCTTCTCTCTGTAGAAAAGTGACAGACATTAGAAAGTTGTGATTAAGGATCTTAGAAAGAAACTCATTTCTTGAGTACAAGAATTGGCATATCTGGAAGTGTCACACTCAAGACCAAATTATTTATTAGATGTTCAACATTAATTATACTTCTTGATTGTTTGTAGGATGTTCCTCAGCTCAGTGAGAAGGCTCCGAATCATGAGAACATCTGAGGCCAATGGACTTGGTAAACTAATCCACAGCATAGACTATAACATGCTCTGAATCTGGTTTACGGTCGGTTTGAAACTTTCTCTACCATTCTAATATTACCTGGTTGTTTAACTGCAGCTCCTAGGTATCAAGAGAAGAATGAGAGGCTAAGGATCAAACCCATTTAGAATGTTTTCGAATTTCAACTGTTTGTTCCAAGACCCGGCAAGTTATAGAAAAATTCCACAGTTTGACAGCAGGTGCTACTACATGAAAGTAGAGAGAAGATTGGTCTTCCAATGCTTTTCAGTTTGTTTATTTGTCTTTCTGCAAGGTTTTTAACCACTCTGTGGTTCTTGTTGTGTCCTTCTTCTTCATTTATATTTTTCCTCAATAGAGAACCTCTGTCGGTTCTATTCCACAGATCCTTACATCATCATCATACAAGCCTGCATACTTTACTGAAGGCTGTTTTTTTTTTTTTTTTTTGTTTCTGCACACTGTAAATACTGGAGTACTTAATATCTAGAGTGTCAAGTTTGCCGCAATATGTACTAGGTTGAGCTTTTCTCATATGGTGTCAAAGAAAGGGGAAAGAAAGAAGTATGTGTTATCTCTATTGTCGTCTTAATTCGCAGTTGCTGAGGTTGTTTGGTCGTTTCATATATATATATTGTACTCCATCCTTGTGTGGCTTGAGATAATCTCCACAATCTCTGTTTATGAATGGATCAACCTCCATCCACAACTCAATCTCTTGACAGGTTTCAAATCTGATTGATCAAATATGCAATTAAAAAAAAATGCTGAATCATATATAGGACAAGACTCAAATGAATGTACCACCACCATTTCTAAATATATAACCTAGTTTATAGTGCAAATTGCAATACAGACTATGTTTAGAACTAAAGGAGTATTTTTCTGAAGTTATGGTATAAAGTTTTCTCTGCTCTAATGTGTAATGTGACAGTGGACAACTCGCATTATTTGATTTGAAATCTTGAATATTTGTTGGCAAGGACACTTTAATGGTTGATATTATGGTCTAATCTTCAATCATAATGTTTGAAGTTGTTGCATTCTTCCTACTGAATATTTTGATCATAGTTGAGTTGAGATCAATCAATTATGTATGTGTGTTTGTGTGTATATTTCCCAAAGGAAGTATGAGACATTATAGCAGAAATCATTTCGGCATCAGAAAGGTATTCACAATCTCCATGAAAGGTCAAGAAACGACATCATTGGTGTTAATGATGCTTGATTTCAAAACCCCACAAGGTTACAACGACAAATTTCTCTGTCATATGTCTGTAACATAAAAAATGTTTCTGTGACAAGCTTGAGGACAATGAGGATGAAGTGTGAAGAATCTTATTTGGGATTTGGTTGTCATGGAAAGGGAAGATAATGATGATGAAGGGAGACAGAAAGAGATCATATCATGAAGAAGGCACTCAAATGAGGAATTGACCTACTTTGTATAATGATGTTATGTGTTGGGGAAATTTATTATTATTAGTATTTTTTTTAAAAGAGACTTCAACTTGACAATGTAAGCTTTTAGGAGGAGTGGGACCAAAAATTTTAAAATTCATTTTGGATGTGCATGCGTGCTTACTATTTTGTCTCTCTGGAATCACACTCTGGTGTTAAATTTCAGAAAGTCCATAATGACTCACTTGTAAATCCTAGATTTGTGGGTCCCAACCATTAGGGACAAGGATTTTAAATTTTAGGTTATATATGGAATAGCCTGTGTCCACTCCCCCAATAATTAATTGGCTCTTAAACATGTTTATTTTTTCTTAAAAGAAAAATAGTATCCTCCTGAGCTCTATGTTGAAATTAATACTTACATTTTTATTCTTTTGTTTCAAAACACAGCAGTAATATTTATCTTGAGTTGTCTGCCAAAAAAAAAAAAAAAAACCAATATGATTTTCTTACGACGAAGAAGTAATGCAATACAATCACCTCACTGCAGGATTGCTTTTCACATGTTTAGGTTTTTTTCAGTATATTCTAAATTTTGATTTTTTTAAAAACAATGAGGTAAAACATATGTACTGATTATCATTCAAGTAAGCACACATATTCAACTAAAATTTAATACAGTACTATCTCCGGTCTTAAATATAGGACAAAGTTTATAATACAAATTACACTATAAACTTTATCCTATATTTAGGACCGGAGGGAATGAGTACTATCTAAGTTTGATTTTCTTTGAAATTGACAACAATATGAAACAAAAGAATTCAATCTACTTTGATTGTGTGAATCATATAATTTTCATAACTCAAAATTAATTTACACAGAAACAAACATGTCTGGAAATAGATCTTCCATATGGCCAAAAAAAAATATATATATTAAAAATTGCAAAAATAAAAATATACTAAAATGCAAAACTAAAAAGAAAAGGCGTCTAACGGTGCCGTTTTGAAGACCAGAAACCGCCCTTGGCCCTGCTTGCCTTGCTCTCGTCTCACAGACTCGCGACCTTGAAGCTCTCTCCTTCGGTCGCCATCGTTGGGGCAATCTGTCACCTCGTGTTCTTTTTGATTATCGGTGTGTCAGCCTTTCGATAAGTCAATTATTCGATTGAAATTCATTTTGTTGTTTGGGCTGTATACTTTAAACTATGAGCACATATAGTATATTCCTTTCTTTTACTTTCATCAGCAGCTAGGGTGATTGATTATAATGCTTGCCATTTTGTTTTTCTGGGAAAGTAAATTAGTCTTCTGTGTGGAGTCAACTGATTCGGCATTCTGATGGAATCATAAATGAAAATGGTTTGGGTGTTACTATTATAATCGTATATTTCTCATGTTGGGGCGTTCGTTAGTTCCCCTAATAGTATCGAGATATATAGTGTTAGAATGTGTTCATAATATTAGTTTAAAACAATTTGATCTTTTGCTCTTTCTAGAGTCCAGAGTCACAATTCAAGATGTGGTAAAGTTTAAATTCAGATTTTGGTATTAGGACTGAGGATATCTCAATAGAATTCACTTGATAGTTCAAATAAATATACACAATAAATGATAAGTAGAAAGAGTTGTGAAATAATTTTAGGATAAAGCGCGTCTGAGGAAGGAGTATGATCTTAATTCTTGGCATCTATAGAAATTGAAGTCACCATCTGCTGTATCTCTGTATCTGTCACCTTTTCTTGGCCAGCTGACTTCTTGAATATTGGGACTGGTTACCTATAAAGCTCGCCTTTTTCAGTCTTAATTTGTGTTTCCAATATTCAGAAGGTCAAATGGCAAATTATATTGGGCAGTCTTAATTTTAAAGATTGTGAAATTGGTTTCAGGAAAGTCATGGAGTTTGTTAACAGAATAGTTGATGTGGCAACGAGAGCTTTGAACAACAACATAGTGATCAATGTTTGCCTATTTGCTTCATTTGCAACACTGGGATTACGATCAGTGCACCAACAAAAGCTCATTGAGGCTCTAGAGGCCGAGAAGGAAAATCTTACCAAATCCAACAAAGCCATGAGAAAGACCATGTGGGATTGGAAACAACAGCTTTTCACTGAAGCCTCAACTGATTCTCCATTGATCCCTCTTGCAAGGCTTCAAGCTATCTATGGTGAAGCCCCGACTCCTCAAGCAGCTGCTGGTACTTTTATTCTGTCTCCTTCCCTCTATGATACACTTGTGCAATAAATTTGTTGAATTAGTAAATGGAAATGGAAGGGTTATTTTTACTTTCTCTCTGTAGGAGGCTATCACAAGGGGATTTATAAGAGATGAGAATTTTTCATAGAAGTTATTTCCAGTAGTAGTTTGCATATGGTTAAATGCTGCTTCTATAATAATTTGTCTGTTCACGTTGTTAAATGGGAATAATAATAGTTAAGGGGTTGGCTAGTTAGGAAGCTCTATATTGCTTTAGTCTGCATTCTTGTTTACTATATTATATCCCAGTATATCTCTATGTTGCTTTAGTTTAGTTACATGCATACTTTTGCTAAGGGTGTATTTTAAGTGTGGGTTTCCATACCTAAAATATGAAATTTTGATGTTAAACTGTTGCAAAAGCTTGATGTTGGTTTTCAAACTTTAGATGGTTTTATAAAAGCTCAAATGATTCAAGATTTGTAAATCTTCAAATTTTATGCATATTGCTAATCTTAATTTCTATGATTGTTTTAGGAGATGCTGCAAAGCAGGATGCAAAATCTTCTGGTTCTGTCAACTTTATTGTGTGAAATGTGCTGAGTGATCATGATCTTGAGAAGTTTTGGCAGTGGATGGTTGTTGAATAAACTTTTGTAAGAGATGAGAAATATGTAACTCTGTCATGACTGGTTATTTTAATTGCCATTGGCATTATGCAAATGTAGAAATAGGAGAAATTGGATGTGTCATAAAAAAAAAAACGCCATCAATGGGCAAAACTGTATAGCATGTTGCCGTTTTATTAGCAGATGAACAATTAGTGAGCTTTTGAAAGCTCAGATGGATTGCTGGCCTTAACTCCTGTTCCATTTAACTCTTTATTCTTTACTTCCATAATTCTGGTATGAATATGGTTGTTGATGAATCGAAAGGTTGCGGCCGTTACTTGTGTCATTAACTTCAACATGTTGGAATCACTTAAATTGGTTGATCATATAATACGTCACTGCAAGTTGAGCCAAGTGTGGTGCCTGATAATAGGCACCCTCGAAAAGCAAAATAAAAATATAGTTGAACTTTCAATAGTGGAAAATATGGCTTCATTATTACACAACACACTAGCTGTTACATTATTACACAAAGTCTGAAGGAAGCCTCAATCCCTTCATTATTACACAACACACTAGCTGTCACACAAAACGCACGCGCACATTGTAAACTATAACACTATTGCTCCTTGACAAGTTGTAGCATATTCATTATTACAACTATTCAAAACCCGATCCTCACTGCACAATAAGACATGGCCAACTTCACGCTCGCTAACTTACAGCAAGAACTGCCTTGGATCAGTGACAAAACCAGTTAATGCCGATGCTGCAGCAGTGTATGGGGAAGCAAGATATATCTGTCCCTCCTTGTGCCCCATTCTACCTGGAAAGTTCCTATTTGTTGTTGACACACAAACCTGCATTCACAGTTCACGTTTGAATCTACAAAGCATGACTCGCAATAAGTCATAGATATATTTTTCTCTCCATAAAAGTTACTACCTCCAGTTATTAAAACAGAATCCACTCTAATGAAGAAATTGAACTACAAAGAAGATCTTATATCAAAGGACCGAAGGGAGTACTACATTAGAATCAATTATTCATTCCGTAAAGTTACATTTGGATACGAGTTTCACGAAATGAGCTGTCACTATTGATCACTAAGTCATACATGGTTTAATGCAGTAAGTGAATTTTGGCCAAACCTTATGGTTGAATTTGGGATCTTTATTCTAACCTCTAATAAGTAGCAAACTGATGAATCTAGAGCATTAAGTTTAATTATTGAGAAAGAGTGAATTGACCTGGGGTTCATTCAAGCGTCCATAGGTGTCTCTTGGGCCACCCATACAGGCAGCACAGCTAGGACTTGCAGGTGTATCACAGCCAACTTCTTCAAAAATCTGAGAACAAGTCTTGCCGCCAGAGCCAGGTACCTCAAGAGTGTACAAGTCCATCCAAACCTGTAAACGTCGTATTACTCACATGCTGTGTTCAAACAATCCATGACTTTGTCTTGAAACATTTCCGAACCAGGACACGGCTCATGTTCAAGTACATTGATATATACCTTTTGCGTAGCAGGGACAAGAAATGTAGGAACTTTGACACCTTTTCCCTACAACATTGACAGTTTCATAAAGTTAAAGAAGTCAAAGAACACCCGAAAAGTAATAACTGGAAGAAATAAAATGATAATCGGAGAATTAGGTAAGAATCTACAAAATGCATCCAAACAATCAATGGAATTGAGAGGGTATAAATAACTTTATTGACTTACTGCAGCTAAGAAAACCCTTGCTGCAGCCATAAAATCTTCAGTCTTTCCACCTGTGCATGATCCAATATATACTCTGTCAATTTTCACATCTTTGCAATCTCTTGCCAAAGCACGGTTATCTGGAGAATGAGGCTGCAATGTTGCACATTACATTACATCAACAATAGTTCACAAGCTTCCTGATTTATCATATAAATTGCACTACTACACTACCTTTGCCACCAATGGTTCCAACTTCGATACATCAAATTTGTACTCGCGCAGAAATCTGAAGTCAACAAGAAAGTACCAAATAAGAAAAAAGAAAGAATTTTAAATTGTCAAAAGATAAAACTAAATGGGGAAAATGTTATAATGGAGATTTTACAAATACTTAACTTTCTTTACAGGTGAGATATGAATGAGATAATTACCACAACTAGCTAAAAGAGCAACTAGGAATGGTGGTTCCAACCTAGCTTAATAATAAATGATAGACTGGTAAGGGTAAATAAAAAAGAACTTGCCTTGCTTTACCATCACTATAAACTGGTTCATAGGCAGCAGATGTCTTATCCTGCGAAAAAACAAATAAGCAATGTAAAATATCAGCAGATAAGAAAAAATTGTAAGCAAATACTCCCTCCGGCCTTTCATATAAGACATATTTACCTTATTTGATTAGATTAAAAAAGTTGGTTAAGTTAGCTAATGTAACATGCATTTTCTAAAACATCTTAGTCATCTTCTTTAATTTCCACATTCCCTCTCCTTCTTGATTATTGTTGAGGGAGTATCAATAGGGGTAAATTAGGAAAAGATTGACGAATATAAAAACTATGTCTTATATTTAGAACCAAGATCAACTCCTAAAATATGTCTTCACGCAAAGTTATAAGGTATCTATGCATGTAGGACAGTAGGAGTAAGTATTAAATATTTTCATTTATGCATATAAACATGCTGCATGCTTGCTTCTAGAGATGAGAGAATCAATGGAGAGAGAGTGATAGTGACCGATTTTTAGAAAAGATGAAAGAATTAAAAAAATATGAAAAAATAAATCTAATACAAAATTAAGAGCAAGTATCTCACTCTTAGATTTACTAATAGCCAAAGGATAATTCTGCTAAACAACACTCAAGTAAGAATCTCACTTTAGTGAAGTCTAGCTAGTAGCCAAAATAGGAGAATATCCAAAATAACAATCGATATTTTATTTCTCTGATATCTCTACTTATAGGTTGGCCAAGATATATATAAAGCAGAATTATAGTTAGTTGACCCTGAAAATAACTAAACATCCCTACTTTCTCAGGATTACAGCAGAACAGACTCAACGTGACTTAGTGGGACCCTAAGTGACCAAGTAGTCCTACTATTTAGCTAACAATATATCATTAA
Source organism: Inga laurina (assembly GCA_963855925.1). Lineage (NCBI taxonomy): Eukaryota > Viridiplantae > Streptophyta > Magnoliopsida > Fabales > Fabaceae > Inga > Inga laurina. The sequence continues at coordinate 58,259,057 of OY979709.1, forward strand.
TAAAACAAGACTCATTCAACTCTCCTAAATGACCTAAATAATAATATTAAAAAGAAAAATATCTAAAATAACTCTAATACCTATTCCTAAAATCTCTAACTTTCCACAATTTCCATTATCTCGCAGTAATCCGGTACTCAATCACAGAGAGAGAAGGTTTCATCAGAAGAGAAGTGTACTGATCATCTCTAACCTCAAGGTATTTGTATGTGGTCTGATCAGCAGGAACAACACCATTTTTGCCACCTGCTTCTATAGCCATGTTGCATATTGTCATCCTTTCTTCAATCTGTAATACAGAAATCAAAACTATTTTAGTTGAGACTCTTACAAGAAACATTATGCCACGTTTGGTAGCAGAGAATTGTGGCAAGAGAAGTGGAAGTGGAAGTGAATTCCACACCTTGAGTTGTTTGGTCGGTGGGAATGCACTTCCACATGGAAGTCACTTCCATCAAAAGTGGTGGAAGTGAGTTCCATGGGCTAACCCAAGGAAGTCATCTCACTTCTTTGGAAGTGAAATATTTTGGACATTATTGCCCTTAGTTATGAAATATCTGGAGTTGGGTTTTTTCTTTCTGAAAAATTTCATGGGTATTTTGGTCTTTTTATAATATAAATATATAAATAAAATATAATTAATACATCAATTCCATCACCATACCAAACACATTTTAAAGTCCACTTCCATCTTCAGTTCCAATTCCATTTCCACTTCTAGTTCCACTTCCAATTCCATCAAAAACTCTTCCACTGTACCAAACGAGGCATAAAAGAGAAAGGATGCAGTTCACCCACGCTTAAGCTTTCAATAGTGGTCCCTACAAACTCCATGGTTTTATATGTTGCACCAGACATTGATATTTCACCGATGATCTGCACAGTTCTAATGTTTATCAGGGCAACAACACAGAAAAGGATGCCATAATACTCATATCATGGCATTTTAACTAGTTGCATTCCATTCAAAGGGAGAAACAAATTCTAGAGGAATTCATCACTTACATGCAAAATTAAATCCTTGGCAAGCAAATAGCTGGGCATTTCACCATTCAGCACAAATCTCAAAGTTGGAGGAACCTGAAGTTTAAGTGCATGCAGAAAAGTTGTGTCCTTGTGGGTCATTCATCAAAACAATTACCAAGATATCAAAGCAAAATTTTATATCAAAGTTTCTTATTGAAGATCACAAAAAAAAAAAGAAAAAAAAAAGAGGTTTCTTATTGAATGATGCAGAAGTCAGTTAAGTACTGTTTTAACATTTGAAAGGTGTAGCCAGTCAAAGACAGCGCAGTTAAAGTATACACTGCCTAACTCAGTAAGTAATTGTCTGTAAGTAATTTAATATCTCTACCCTGCTTATGATCATCTAACCTGGCATTGGACAAATTCATTAATCATATGATTCATGATAATACACAAACTAAAGAACTGATTGGATAAGTACAATAATTGTTTACACACACATGCACTTAAGTAAAATGTATTACATGCCTTGATTAAGAGCTTCCCTGTTCCCAATATAAAGGCTGCATCAGTGTTACCGACTCCGGTAGAAAACTGGCCAAATGCCCCTGCAGATGTGGTGTGAGAATCTGTCCCAAACAAGACCTGCCATCATTGGTGAAGAGATGAGAACATCTTTGAAATCTTAAATGTGTTTTAGATTCAAAATACAAATAGCTTCTTCATCAAGTAAACTTTACCTCTCCGGGTCTGCAATGACCTTCCTGTGCAAGAGCAATGTGGCAAACACCTTTATAATCAGGGTTGGCCTGCAATGTCAAAATTTATCATTCCAATATTTATACAATGAAGAAGAAAGAAACTCAATAGAACAAGCAGTCCAAGGGCAAAGAGAAATGGGGTGAGGATCATACCCTAAAATTGCTGCGATCTGTAATGTCATAAAAGTACTTAATGTTTTGTTCTAAGCTGAAGTTTCTTGCAATGTCCACATTTCGATGAGCTCTTTCGTCATTTGTGAATATGTAGTGATCAGGTATAACTACTATCTTTTCACGGTCCCAAACCTTCATTCTCAAAAAAGCAACACAAGTTAATAAACAAAATTACTTCTCACTGAACATGCGCGCACACAAACTTAAATCCTTGTTATAACAGAGTTGTTTACAGATCAAATAGCAAGCTTGAGTTGGTAGATTTTTAAAAATGGCTGAGTTTCTGAAACTATTTTTTTATGTCAATGGTGGAATTTTGTAAAATTTTACGTGCTTCGAAGAATTCCAAAAAAGTCGAAATGGTTATACCACAAGATAATACTGTTCCGTTACTCGGATGGCTTGATCAGGTGGGCAGTATGCTATATTATCAAGGGACAAAAATGAAAAGACGAATTTTTTCATGGTTCTTTTGTAATTCTAGCTAAAAAATCTTTAACACCACATGTTATAAACTTTTATGTTAGGGTTGAAGGGCTGTTAGGCTGTTAGCATGACTATTACATCCAAACAAGAAGAAAGCAAGATGGAAAGTTTGTTGTTTCTTAGATAAAAGCCAAAAACTCATTCACCAAGGGAAAAAATTAAGGTAGTAGTTGTTGTTCATTGGTTAATAAACCTTGAAATTTTTTCTACATAATGAAAGTTAAAATCAACAGGGAATTTATCAGGGTTATTAAATCCGGACCGGCCACTGAACCCATTTAGGCAGTGAGTCAAGAGTCAATGGGTCAGATCGGAGTCAAACTGGAACTAACATGGAGCTGAACCGGTGAGAAAGTGAACTTGAATAATAATATTTTTTTCAATAATTTTAAAAATTGATAATTTTTTAGGATCAAATGATAATATTTTTAAGTGATTCTTTTTGTATTAGAAAATAGACATCTCAAGCTTTCTATAGGATCTTAATTTGTAATTTTTGAAAATATGTAGAATTATATATGAATTTTTGAAATCAAAAAAATCTGAATAAATACTAAACCGGTCAAACCAGACCAATTAGATGACCGATTTGACGGTTCTCATGATCAAATCTGCCCATCTAGTTTTGATAACATGGGAATTTACGAAGTTGGCAGAACAGTACCTTGGCTTTGGGGCCAAACTCTTTGTTGAAGGTAGCAGCTATGCCAGGACAAGTAATATCGTTGATCATTAAAATATCAGCATTAACCCACACGTTTTCCCCTGGCTGAACATCACATTTCTCTGAAGCTCTAGCCAGTATCTTCTCTGTCATGGTCATTGGATTCTTGGCCTGTAGTGAAACAAAAACCCACTGTTACTACTCAAACTTTATTATAGCTGATCCATGGACAAAAACAGAGTGAAGGGTTGGAGCCAACTGAGCCAGTTGTGGAAGGCTTGCGCTCATACTGTTGTGGTGCCACAACAGAAACAATCTTCTTCGAGATTGTTTCCTTGAACTTCTTCTCCTCTGTAAACCTCGATGATTTACAAGGAAAAGCAGAGAGACTCAGTTCTTTCTGAGACCCCAAAAAAAAAAAAAAAATCAGAATTACAATCTTGGGTTAGTGAAATATCTTGATTCCAAAAAGTCAAGAGTTGCAGAGAAAAATAGACAAGAAAGAGAGTGACCTTGCCGTTGATGAGTGATGGAGGGCTGAAAGCCCGAACTGTTGAAGCCATGATTGGAATACAGGGAATTAGTGAGAGTTAGATTTGATTTGATGATCCAGGAGTTTTGTAATGTAACCAAATAACAGTGCCTTAGTAAAGAGCATATGAAGATATTTCGTGTCACTTCCCTATGAATGTAGAAGCCAATATGGGTTTTTCAATAAACTATTATCAGCAGCCCTTCAGTGTAATAGTGAAACGGGAAAATTTCAGTCAACCTTGTAGCAAATTAATTTTTATTTACCTCTAAAATTTTTTGAAACTTCAGTGTATCTCATTATCAAAATAAAATTATTTTTTATAGGTGAAAAGATAATAATACCCTTCTTTTATTTTTTTTTAAAATAGTATTTACAAGATAAATAAAAGGATTCTAAATAATCTAATAAATTAAAAATATTTTGACCAAATAAAGATATTTACAAGATAAATAAAGGGATTAAAAAAAATCTAGTGATTTAAAAACATTTTGACTATTTATAAAATAAATATGGGTATCCATAAGACAAATATGACAATTTAAAAGATAAATAAAATAAAGACATCATTGTTTTACACCTAAAAAAGTTAATTTCATCTTGACTATAAGTTACAAGTTACAATGAAGATTTAGAAAATTTTAAAGGTTAATTAAAATTAATTTGCTGGAGGCTGAATGAAACTTTGCCCCGTGCGGTGGGTATTTGTCATGCATCAGTAAAGAAACGTGGAATCATGTCGCGGCAGGTCGAGGTTATTTTGGCAGAAACCTTTGACTAAACCCAGTGTCGAATGCAATTGCGACAAGTTGATCAAGTTGGGTCCACTCTGACAACTTGATGACTTGTTTTAACTTTTAATTAATGCAATGATGGAACTAAAATCATCATGTTAGGAAAACTTGGGTGCTCATCACAGTGAACTCATCAGTTTAATGAAACCTAAATCATTTAAATTATTAAAATTTAATTTAAACAGTCTAAATTTAAAATTATTAATTTATGATTTTTTAAATGATAAATTTATTTTTATTAAAAATGATAGTTATAAAATTATCTTTATTTTAAATTTTATATAGAGTATTTATTTAAAATATAGAAATTAAATTAAATTTGAGTCCTTCAAAACGATGAACACAAAATGTGCTTTCGAAAATTGTAAAGGATTGAGTATTTGCTTCCTTTTGGAAATCCATATATGGCAGCAGGTTAGCAAAACTGGAATCAAATAATTAAGCCAAACTAGAAGGAACTTTAAGAGTTAAAGACTATGGAAAGAGAACAGATTCCAACTCCAAATTCTAACCAATCCATATACAAATCATATTGGTTCTTTTAGACACGTTCATATTGTGGGAGATTGTTGAGATCTTAATCGTAAGTCAGGCATATATATATATGCGCTTAATAAACGAGGACAAGTAGCTAAAAGAGCAACTAGGAATGTGGGTTCCAACCTAGCTTAAGATTTAAATAAAAGAGAAAGGTACGTAGACTGGTAAAGGCAAATTAAATGAAAAAGAACAACTTGCTTTGCTTTCCCATCACCATAAGCTGGTTCATATGCAGAAGGTGTCTTATCCTACGAAAAAAACAGATTAAGTTACACTCGCATGTTGTAAAGATGATAAAAGTCCGACGCTAGCACATGTTGTCCTCCTACTCTACACTCATTCTGTTTGGTAACTAATCCTCCTCTTTTTTTCTTCTTGGGGAGGCAAACATTCCCGCTTTATCACCAAGAGACCAAAAAGAAAAAAGAAAAAAAAAGCAACATATCCTTTATTTATATCACTTTTTACTGTGGTTTAATATAAAACTCAGTTAACTCCTTTTATAAGAGATTAAAAAAAGTTAAATAAGTTATTTAATCATATCATATATTATGTATAATTAGATTATATATCACTTTATAAGTAAGACAAATTAGTTTAGAGAAAAATAAAAATATAAATACTTTAAAGTAATTTAATTAGTTTCTCTAATCTTTACAAAAACAAGTTAACTGAGTCTTGTATTTGGTATCGGAGGAAGTAATAATACATGACATTTTTAAAAACTAAAAATCTCCCATGAAAATACTCCCTCTAATCCTTAATAGAAGAACAAATATACTTTTTGGAGAAATTAAAGAATCTGAATAAACTGCCTAATTATAACATATATTTTGTATTATTAAATTATATATCAGTTTATAAGTCAGATAAATTGATTCAGAGAAAAAATAAATATAAATATTTTAATGTAACGTATTTAGCTTCCTTAATTTCTTCAACCAAAATCAACTCTTATATATTATTAAGAGTACACGAGAACTAAGCTCCGGTTTTGGCATTTTTAATGGTGGTGTGAAGGGAGAAAAAGAAGGAAAGAACGTGTTGCGGTGGCAGATGGCTCTTGCTTTTACAACGTAAAAGAAAAGAAAAGGCAGGGGAATCATTTCAAGAGAATTGGTAATTTATAAAGCCAGTAAGTAACTTCAACAAAGCAGAGAGAGATAACGAATAGCGATCATGGAGGGGATAGAACACAGAACAGTGAATATGTAAATGGAATAAACATGCACATAGCTGAGAAAGGTCAGGGCCCATTGATCCTATTCATCCATGGCTTCCCTGATCTCTGGTTCTCCTGGCGCCACCAGATCGCCGCCCTTTCCTCCTTAGGCTACAGGTGTGTGGCTCCGGACCTCCGTGGCTTCGGCGACACCGACGCTCCGGCCACTCCTACCGCCTACACCAGCCTCCACATCGTCGGCGACCTTATTGGCCTTCTGGACGCCGTTGCGCCAAGTGAAGAGAAGGTGTTTGTCGTCGGACATGACTGGGGAGCCATCGCTGCCTGGTACCTCTGCCTCTATCGCCCTGAAAGAATTCGGGCTTTGGTTAACTTGAGCGTCCCTTTTACCCCCAGAAACCCTAATATAAAGCCCCTTGACACCTTAAGAGCTTTGTATGGATCTGACTACTATATTTGCAGATTTCAGGTCTGCTTCTTCCAACTTCCAACTTGGTCGTGTTTTTTGCATGCTTGGCTTGCTTGTGTTACGATCTCAGCATATCCATGATAGTGATGTACGAAATAATTAAAGCATATTTAATTAAATTAGTGGGTCCAGCACCTTATGCCATTAGTTTATCACTTCCTACTTAAGCCGTGCCTTGGAACTGTTGATCCAAGGGGGAACACGTTCGGTCTCATTAACTATATTTAATACTTATAAGACATATTTAGGAAGCTGATTTTGATACTAGATATAAGATATAGTTTTCATATTTATAAATATTTTTTTAATTTACCCATTGATTCTCCTTCAACCATAATTAAGGAAGATGACTCGAATGTTTTAGAAAAAATATGTCATATTAACTAACTTAACTAACTTTCTTAATTTAATTAAATTTGATAAATATATCTTCTATTAAGTACCGGATGGAGTATATTAGTACTAGTTTGGTCCACTTGCATCAAGATTGAAAGCTTAGGCTAGAAAGAGAATTCAGCTATAGTTGCCTTGTTTTTTGGGTAGTTATTGTAGTTGTTGATTAATCATTACAGGAGCCTGGAGACATAGAATCTGAGTTTGGTCAAATTGGAACACACACAGTTTTGAAGGAATTCTTAACATACCGCAACCCTGGCCCACTTTATTTGCCAAAGGGTAAAGGGTTTGGACATCCACCTGATGCTCCCATTGTGTTGCCCTCGTGGCTATCTGAGGAAGAATGTGATTACTACGCCACCAAATATAACAAAACTGGCTTCACCGGAGGATTGAGCTATTACAGAAATTTGGATCTGTATGTATTGTCATATATAACTTGTACTGGAATGTTTTAAAAAGGGATAAACTGGTTCTTTTTTATTCATCTTTTGGTGTTGCATATGTTTGCAGGAATTGGGAACTGACGGCGCCGTGGACGGGGGCTCAGATAAAGGTGCCGGTGAAGTTTATAGTGGGTGATCAGGACTTGACCTATCATGCGCCGGGGATGAAGGATTACATTCACCAGGGAGGGATGAAGAAATATTTGCCACTTCTGGAGGATGTAGTAGTGATGCCAGGGGTGGCTCACTTTCTCCATCAAGAAAGGCCCCTTGATATCAACAAGCACATCCTTGATTTCTTTCGTCTGTTGCCGAGAAAATTGTTAAAAATCATTTGAGGTGTTCAGCCATATATAAAGAAGGTCATTGTTTGTACTGGTAAAAGGAGAGGATGGTCCTCTGAAATAGAAGAAGATAGAGGAGAACACCTTAAAGTTATTGAGCGCCACCTTTTTATTAACAATATATCCAAAATAGTTGGTGGCTGATAGATCAGATAGTGTTGTGTGATCCCAACCCACCTAAGAGAAATGCTTCTTCTTGTTGCATCTTTGTCCTTCACTTCTGGTTGTTTTACTCTGTCCTTCAGTTTCTTGCTGAGTGCAAGTGCTTTCTTATTCCGATCATTACTGAACATCTCTTGAAGCTCACTATCACTGCTTTTTTTTTTATTATGATTAAATCATCCAGAGAGTGAGTGACTATGGTTTGTCAATTATGGGAACCTCATTTCTCAATACAATGCCATGTGTGCACGTGTATTGCATGCTTCTGCTCTGGTTTTGAAGCATGTTTGTTTGAAAAGCGGCTTTCTCTTTTTCCCAAGAAGTTTGGGAGAAAAGAAAAATTATCAATTGAAAAACAAGTTCAAAACATCTTCCACCCAATTGTACATCCTACACTCTTCATTTATACAATGGCTTTCCTTAAACTGTAATTCCAATATCAGAAAACTGCTCCATAGCCTAAAATGGCAGTTGAGAAAGAGGGTTGCGATTAATTCAATTTTGTGATCGACTTGATTTTTTATTTGGAAAAATAGCCATTTTAAGTTTTATTCGAGTAAAAACAATGTTGTTCACGATATGATCGCTTAAATTAAACTAAACGGTCATCAAGTAACATCAAATAATGTTTTCAATAAATTCTGAATATCAATCAAAATAATCACGCATGAAAATTTCGTCAACTCCAGATACGCAAGGATATTTATTAATTGGAAATGTTAACATAATTTAGAGAATACAAAACGGAACAACACATACGTTACAATATTATTATCGATATACCAATAGTTTACTGCAAAAACTCTCTTGGATCCGTAACGAAACCGGTCAATGCAGATGCAGCCGCTGTATACGGAGATGCCAAATATATCTGACCTTCCTTGTGCCCCATTCGCCCCGGGAAGTTGCGGTTTGTCGTAGAAACAACAACCTGCACAACCAAAGATGATGGTAAATGGGTTCAATTTCCTGACACTCAACTGCTGTTGTTGGCTATAGATTATGCAGCAAATCAAATGGTTGCTTCAAAATTATCAAAATTCCATTATCTTCATAATCTAAGAAAATCAAGAGGACCATTAAGTCATTATGGTGGCACATTCCATTTCTTAAACCAAAGTCAGTGCTTATCATTCATGACATTCAAGAAGGCTTGTTATTGGCATTGATCTTTGAACATGTTACTCAAAGATCAATGCTGATATTAAGGGTCAGTTTAGTATATTAAAGACAAGTTAATGACGGTGGATAGAGCAAATCCTACGTGGCCCCAGATGTTCCAAACAGAAACAGAGGAACTTGCCTGAGGTTCATTTAATCGCGCATAGGTATCTTTTGGTCCACCCAAACAAGCACCACAGCTAGGACTTGCCGGTGTGTCGCACCCAGCTTCTTCGAAAATCTGAGAGCAGGTCTTGCCACCAGATCCAGGGACTGGGATGCCATACAAGTCTATCCAAACCTGCAATTCCACAAATGGATATGCTATGTCACAATTATCCAAGTGGAAGTTCTCCAGTGAAGCAGAGATGAGAGATACGAGCAAGATCCACACGGATAGGTCAGTCTTGCACATATTTCTATCTCTCTCCTCACCACATCACTGCTTTTACTAGAGAGGATCCCAGCTCCACAATTATCTATAATCACTTCCTATGGGAATTTAAAGCAGCACAGCCACTAAACCTAAATATGGAAAATTTTTATCACAAAAAAATATGGAAAATTGTTTAAACCTTCTGGGTTGCTGGTACAAGAAATGTTGGAACTTTGACTTTTTTACCCTGCAGATGCACATCGAGTCTTTCAGCAGAGGAAAACAATATCACACCTTTAAGATAGAACCCAAAATAAAATGACTCTGAGGAACAGAATCAACCTAAAATATAAATCCTATAGAAAGCAGATAAACGGGAATTGGCAACAGAATAGTAAATTTTGAAAAATATGGCTTAACGTTGGGGCCTTGTGTTTTGGCATTATGTGATCCTTTCTATGCCTTTAATATTACATTTGGTGATCATTAATATTAAAATCTATGTCAAGTTGCACTACTCATAAGTCATGAAAAGTGTGACTCATTTTCAGAATTTGAGCAATACACAAGAAAACAATTTCCAATTACATTAAAAACATATTTCACAAACTTGATTTGAGACATTGATACAAACATCTTAAAAAGTAACTCACTTAAATCCATATGAGATGTTATACATGCTACAATTCAAGATATAATACCACACGAAAAATGCAAATCAGGCATGCACATTCTAAGACGCCTGTTTATCACACAACACTAACAGCTTGTTGTTTAGTAGAAAGATCACTTATCCAGAAAACCCATCAATTACAAGTCATAAAAATTAAAATCAAATACACTTTTATAATGTTCAGCATATAAGATTTTAAATTATAGGAGTGCATATATCACAAAAGTGGCAACAGGAGCATATGACGCTTACTGAAGCTAGAAAAACTTTTGCTGCAGCCATGAAATCCTCCGTCTTACCACCTGTGCAAGATCCTATATATACTCTGTCAATTTTCACATCCTTGCATTCTCTTGCCAAAGCACGGTTATCAGGAGAATGGGGCTGTGAAAATCCAACCATTATATAAGCCATAAAATCTAACAGCATCAGATAAAATGAAAAACAAAAACAAAAATCTCTGGCAGATTTACACAGGATAAAACCTCACCACAATCAAATCAAATCACTCACCTTGGCCACTAGCGGCTCCAGCTTGGAGACATCAAACTGGTAGTCAGAAAGAAATCTGAATGCCAATAGAGAGACCATATAAAACCGGGTATTAGTAATAGCTGACTCACAATATTATTTAATTTTCTCCCATTTTACAATGAAAGTGAGGTTACATTTTTGTTGGTAAGACTAAATTGTCCAGAGAATGGACCTCTCTCACTTCAAATAGCGTGTTTATACTCCTTAAAGGTGTTTTTATTGAAATAAATAGGAACATTTCTAGGTGCTAACACTCTATATGGAAAAACAAAGCCAATAAAGAACTATCACTACCTTGCTTGGTTGTCACTATAAAGTGGTTCATATGGAACGGATGTCTTGCCCTGCACAAAATGATTACAACATTAAAGCCATCGTTAGGCAAGACACAATCCCCATATTAAAAAGAAACCATCACACATGGAGAAATCACACGCAGCCACCAAAGTAAGGCAAAAACAAAAACATCCCAATGATGATAATTTATGAGCCTCATTGAGTTAATTCAGCCAAAGTATCGCATATTAGAATTATTTGAAAACACTTACAAAACACAAACATATCCATAAAACATGAAAGGCAACACATACGAAGATTTTCAGGGTTATCAACAATGAAAATTATTATTTCAGGGCAGTCTACAAATAGATGGCTACTAAATCAGATATTCAATCCAAGGAATCATGGAGCAAATGGTCTGAAATAACCTACCTAATTGTTGATATACATGGAAGGATTAAAAGGTCGTACAAGAAAAGGAATGAAGGGGAAATATATAGTTGACTGACTAAAAACTACGTAACAACAGAATAAAATCATTACGGTAAACAAACATGATCTGGAAAAATTTCATGATTTCCAACAACATCAATTAAGACTGTATCTGTTGAACAAACCTCAAGATACTTATATGTGGTACTATCAGCAGGAACAACACCATTCTTTCCTCCAGCTTCAACAACCATGTTGCACAATGTCATTCGTTCTTCCATCTACTCACCACAGCATGTTACCAAAAGCAACATAAATAATCATAATAAATGAATTTCAAAGGCTAAAGAAATATTTAGAACTGCAAAATGTTTTATAGCATAATATCTTGGTGGGACACACTTACATTCAGACTTTCAACAGTTGTGCCAACAAACTCCATAGCTCTATATGTCGCACCAGCCACACCTATTTCACCAATAATCTGCAAGATAAAAATATTAATATAAGCAACGATGTAATTGAGTATATTTAGGAAGTAGGAACAAAACTAATAAAGACAACCCTCAGTTAGCTACCATATGAATGTCGAAGATAAATATGATAGAATTGAAAAGCCAATATTTAGGCAAACTTACTTGCAATATTAAATCCTTTGCAAGCAAATAATGGGGCATTTCTCCATTCAATACAAATCTCAGAGTTGGAGGCACCTGCAATTATAAAATTTATTATCCAGACACAAAATAAATGGGCATTACATCTGAAAGCATCTCAGTAAACTGCGGGGGCAACCCACAAAAAATGGCTAGAAGAGGGTGCTACAATAAGTTCGTAGAGAACATAAGAATACTAAAGATGGTAAAAAGGAATGAAGGACAATCCAAGGGAAACAAATTATAAAAGCCACCCCGTCCAACCTAATAAGAGCAGAGTAATAGCAAAACCAACCACATTCAAGTCTACAGCCAACTAGATTCACTTATTATGACGCGTGGGAGAAATCTTATTATGTCTATTCTTCACTTATGATAAGTAGCAGTGATTCAACATATTCCAAACTTTTGGCCTCTTAGCACTTATGTCAAGTTTTTGATTGTAAAGATGAATAAAACATCATAGTAAAAATAGCAAAAAGCGTGATATAGACCTCAATGAAAAGCCAACTAACCTTGAGCAGAAGCTTCCCTGTCCCCAATACAAAACCTGCATCAGTATTGCCAATGCCTGTAGCAAACTGACCAAATGCTCCAGCAGTACAAGTGTGAGAGTCAGTACCAAGAAGAACCTGTGGAAACAGAATGAGTTTAACAAAGAGGGGGCCATAATGCTGTTAAACACCAGCTTTTTGAGTGCAGATCAGGCAAACCTCTCCTGGCCTGGTATGGCCTTCCTGAGCAAGAGCAACATGGCACACACCTTTGTAATCCGGGTTTGCCTGCATAATTATAAGCCCACATTCAATTGTCACGGCCATAACAAATTATCATGTGCCTTTTTAAGAATCCAAAAACCAAAATAACAAACTGATATTGAAGAAAATGACAGCATACCTTAAAATTACTCAAATCTTTAATATCATAAAAGTACTTGATATTTTGCTCCTGGCAGAAATCCCTTAAAATGTCCACATTGCGATTGGCACGTTCATCGCTTGTGAAGATATAATGATCAGGAATTATGACCACCTTTTCACGGTTCCAGACCTTGGATTGCAAAACAAAATGCAGTCAGGAATCCAATAAGCATTAGAACGTTCTTTGATTATTCATATAAGCAAACCTCAAGCAAAAAATTTATTGCTTCCGTCTTTTGTAGAAGAAAAGTTATCACTCCAATTTTTTTTTTTATAATGAACAGCTGAATAGTTATGTTGTGGTTTAGACGAACTCTTTAATGACAAATCTTGCTCTAAATGCCAAGTATAAATTTTCTGTCTATGGAACGCTTCAATTATTATATTTGGCCCTCTTCATATTTTTAAGATAAATGTAACAAATTCATCCATCCCAAAATGACTCCTTAATTTCAGTGACAGTGAATAGCACTACATAGCAATTCTAAGAATAATCCAACGCAACATATCAGTTTAGTATGAACAATCATCAGAAACAAGTTATCAATCAGAGATATTGGGTAACAGAAAATAATACCTCTGCATTCTGACCGAATTCTTTCTTGAAAATTCCGATGGAACCAGGGCCGCATACATCATGGGTCATCAAAATATCAACATTAACCCAAACATTGTCACCTGGGCTCAACTGGGGTTTCTCAGACGCCCTAGCCAAAATCTTCTCGGTCATCGTCATTGCTGTCTTGACCTGCAATCGGTCACACCGGCCACAAATCACAAACTAGGGTTTAAAAAGACATAAATCGAAAAGAGCAAGCGATAAGAAAGCAACTGAACTGATCCAGTGGCGGAAGGCATGCGTTCCGATTGCTGAGGAGTTGCGACCGAACAAAAAATTCTCTTCGAAACAGATTTTTGACATTTCCGAGCTGAAATGGGTGACGTAGAAGAGAAAGCGGCAAGACCCACAACTTTCTGAGGGACAGAAAATCAAGACAGCCATGAGTTTGAGCATAGTTAACCACTTTCAACATGGAAAAGAAGAATCCTTCCAGCAAGAAACCAAGTGAAATAAAAACCATATATTGGATTCGGGGAACGGAGAAGATAGAAAGGAGTCGACCTTGCAGACGGGTAAGGAAGTGGTGGCCGTAGAAAAGACCGAGGAAGCCATTGTCGTGCCGCTGCTGATTGGAAAATTTTCCTTAAACTTGGGTCGGAGATGTTCACTAGAGGCGGCGGCTGAGAAAGATTACTGCGTAGCGATTTCTGCGTCGATTATTTTGTCAACTGTAGTTTTGGTTCATACTGTCTGAACTCAGAAGTTCAAGGCCAGGAAAGAGAAAAACCTGATTTCCCTCCCGTTTTTTTTCCCCTCATGAGTGGCTGGGTGTGTTTGATACTTTGATCCATGGGTGCGTGCAAACAATAACAGTGTTGCTTTTTTTCCGCTCTCATGGATTCTGAATCAATGAGTAATGTCGTTGGGATGAGATCGATTAAATTCATTTGTGTATAATTTTGTTTTTGCAACCGGGGGAGGAACTATGAACTTATAGGTAGATTATATATGTTGTTTTCCCTTATTATTTATGTTTTATATTACTTAATATTGTTTAATTATTATATACGTAGGGTTTGATGACCATTAATTATGAATTTGAAGAATTTAAATTAATTTTGGGAGATGAATTTTAATTGAATCATAGGATTCACTAATGTAGGGTTAAAATTTATTTTAATTCGTTAATAGGATAGAAATGTATCTATTGAATCCATAGAATCATATTAGAGTAAATTGAATTATTACTAGATAATTATGTTAGCAAAAAGTGAATAACAATTTTAATTTGAGAAAGGAATGTAAGTAATCGAGAGATATTTACATTTATTAATACTCTAGATTAATAAAATTGACATTAAACTAATCAATTAAATGAAAACAAAGTTTATGAAGCTAATAAGGAATTAGTAACTCTCCGTTGCTTTTTTGTTAATTATGATAGTTAGTTATTTTTAATTTGATTTTAATTTTTTTTCTCTTATTTAGTCCGATTT
The DNA here is from genome assembly GCA_963855925.1 of Inga laurina. Taxonomy (NCBI): domain Eukaryota; kingdom Viridiplantae; phylum Streptophyta; class Magnoliopsida; order Fabales; family Fabaceae; genus Inga; species Inga laurina. The sequence goes on from OY979709.1 coordinate 58,274,063, forward strand.
TGACTTATTCACTTAATTAAAAATATATAATTATTGTTCAATTGAATTGTTAGTAACAAATAACGATATCTTAGTCACTCCTTACTACTTAATAAGGTGGTACACTCACGGAATCTTAAATTATAATTTTTTCCTTATCACTCCACACAGCTAGTTTAGGTTTTTTTTACCGTTTAACGCTTCATGCTTTGACATATGATGTGAAGGGATGTATTAGAAGCCAGAGTTGATCTTTAATTATTGGAATAAAATGAAAAATCATATAATTTGGGTGTTGGTGATAATGGCAATTAGTTGTCATTTACTATTTTAATTTAAGTTTTGACCAAAATATATTTTCATAATAAACATTATTAATTCTTATACATCTTTTCAAATAATTTTTACCATTGTAAGGATCAGCCCAAAAATTTTGCGGAAGAAGTGTAGGTGCCACATTTCTTCAACTGCTTTGGTTGATGATAAATATTTAATACAGCAGTCCTTGTGTTTTTTCCTCAATTCAATTATTTTTATCTCGGAGAATCTTGCCTCATCACAATGTAAATATATATATATATATATATAAACACTGTACTGTTCGCCTGTTCGGGACGAAGCATAACATCGAGTGTCTACACTTATCCCGTTATAACCCCAACAAAACAGATCCATTTTTCTTCGTCGACGAACAAGCATTGTACACTCGGTCGAGCTCGCAGTCGGACGCCGTCTACCGTTGTCAACCCTACGTGGCTGCTCGCGGCCAAGTATTGAAGAAGAAGATTCGAACACTAGGGCTTTGTCTCCTTCCTCTTGTAAGATTGATTTCTACAATCTGCCTTTGAATCTTGAGTTGAATTTGTTCCTCGCGTCATCTGTTCCCTGCGTTGTTTTCAAACATGTGTCGGGTACCTTCGCCCGTTTCTTGCTTTATTTTAAATTTTTCATTTTAGTTTGGTTTTGAACCTGGTCGTGTAATCGTGTGAATATTGACGCTTTTGAACCTGGGAATATTTACAGGTCGAGTTTAAAGTTTTTAACTTTGATTACTAATTTTTGCTTGAGTGGTGTGTAATTGGCTGTAATACTTCTCCCCTCTCCATTTTGATTACTGTCGAATTATATACCTTGAATCGTGTTGTTGTGCAGTGTTGGATTTTTGGTATAATGGCAACCTGTTTATTAATCTTTATAATTATCATCAATTTAGAAAATTTTCAGGGTATTAGCATGATCTGGTAAATGACTTGGCTCGTTGTGTCTGGCAATTTAGAAGCTTGAGTCTAAATGATTTTGTGCTGCTCATTGCTTTGTGAGTTAGAAGCTGTTAACAGAAACTATCAATTGCGCACCTTAATCTAGGCAACACTTTATCATAAATTTCAAGATGAAATTGGAAGAACAAAAATTGCAAGAGTGTTATCATTATCATTCTTCAGTGGCTTGGGGGAGTTGCCTGAATCAATTGGCTTGCTAAGGCATCTTAATTAAAGTATCTGGAACAAAAATTGAAAGGGTATGATTCCAACCATCCATATTTCAAATGCTTCAATGAGGGCGGATCCCCTGAGTGTGATATAGGTCCGCTATGGTTATACGCCAGAATCTGTTGTTTTAGTGATATAGAAGAAGAACAAATAAAATGGTAAAAATGCAAAACCAATCATATCAATGCCAATATCCATTCAAAGTGCGACATCTCTATAATGACTTGAGGCCTTTACCAAAATAAGAAATTCTGACATCATATTTTCTTGCTTTCATGTAAGCCTTTAATACTAGAATTTATCATTTCATTCTTAACTGTCTATATTGGAAAGTAGGTAGTTGTTTTTGCTGTCTCACGTGTTTCAATCCCTTGATTAAGTTTTGTAAGTTTGACTTTCTTTTTGTTAACTGGTTATTTGTCTTTATTTCTATTTTTCTATGGTATTTTAATGTGGGCTTATGTGAGAAACTCTTTGTTTAAAGCTCAAAATGTTTGAGATCTGATAGTAAACCAACTTGTTTGTTAAATAGCTTTCTATGGTTCTCCTTGATGAGATATCTTTGGCATTATATGTATTTTAGTGTTCATCATTGATATGTAAACATAATAATAATTTGAAAATATAGCCGTTAGGCTAATTGCTGTTGTAAAGTCAGTTAGTTAGGAAATTAGAAGGGTTAGTTAGTTAGTTTTAGTCTTAGCTTGGTCATTAAGTCAATGTAGCCTATAAATAGAGGCTCCTACCTATTGTAATCAGGCTTTTTGCAATGTGAATAATAGGAGTATAATCGTTCCTTTTCTCTCTCTGTTCTTTTCTCTCTAATCTCTTCTACTTCTTCTTCTTCAATCCTCTCTTTCTCTTCTGATTCTCTTCTTTTCTCCCCTAATTCCCAATTCTATAAACATTCAAATTACAAACTTCTATCAGTGGTATCAGAGCTTTTCGGTCCTTGGCTCAGGTTATTGGCTCTCTGCTTCTGATTGAATGGTGGAAACAAGATTCCAAGAAAACTCACAAATGATGGATGGAAGAATACAAACTATGGAACAGAAGTTAGGAACGTTCGAAAACTCCAATGAAAACAAGATGTGGCTACGGCAAAAAGGAAGTGTGAAGGAATTTAATGCCTTCTTTGAGGAGGCCACGAGCAATGTACAGCTACCAGAACGATATCTCATCATGACGTATGTGACCGGGTTGAAGAGAGAGATAGCAGAGTCTGTCTGATTATTTGGACCAAGAACTATGCATGAAGCCCAATCTTTGGCAAGAACTCAAGAGATATCGTTGCAATGGCGCGCCAAGAAAGCAGAGCAGGTAAGAAAAGATGTGGAATATGAAAGCAAGAAGACGTCTCTTTGTGTCAAGAACGAGACCCAAGAGTGCTTTGCTAATCAGGAAGCATCTGCTGACCAAGAACCAGATGTCTCGACGCCATCTTCAAAAGTATCATTTAGTTTCGTTCAGAAGGCCCCAGCTCTGTTTGCCGACAACTCCAGCTCTGTTCAGAAGGCTTCGTGTTCGACGAAAAGAAATAAAGAAGCCACGGTCATCGCGAAACAGGACACAAAGGTGGTGATAGAAGCAGAGGCAGACGTTGGTGGGTTAGTGAGTTTCGACTCTGTTGAAGCTTTGCATGCAACTTCGGTAGCAACGGGCAGAAGAGAAGCATCGAAATTCAGAGTTGAAGTGGGTGAACCCAAGAAACTCAACTTTCGTGAACGTTTTCAGGAGGAGTTGCACAAGACGTCTTCATGCTCGGCGCCGCTGTTATCTACTCTTCCTCCCACGTCATTGATGGTTTTTATTTGCTCTCTGCCGAGGACTATTCTTCCTTCATCGCTGTCGGTTCGTCGGTCTTCCTCGGCCATATTGTTGCAGTCTATTGCTAGTCTTTGTGCACAAAACTTTGTGCATGAAGCGTGGTACAACGGGCTCTCAAACCAGAAGTACAAAGATAAAGTTCAAGAACTTAAAATTCTTGGTTGGGTTATCACGTGGCTGAATGAAGTTGAGTTAGAAGAGTCAAATGTACAGCTGGATACCACTCTTTTTAATCTGCAGAAGTATCTTGGTGCGTCACAGCTGGAAAACGTTCTCTTTCCCTGTCAGAAATATTTTGCAGATTCCCTGGGTTTTTTAATTTCAGATGAGCACTTGGGCTTTCAAGTTGATAGTGCATACATGAGCCCAATAACTTTACAATTGGGTCTTGCACAGTCTGAGTATATCTTTCCTCACGGGCTGCAAATATGGGTCTCACTTCTTTTATCCTCTCCTACACACAAACTGCTGCTAGTTTGGTTCAGGGGAAAGTTGATTGTAATGCTCTTTGTAAAGTTTTGCTCCCTAAGTAGAAAAGCGAAGGGGGAGAGTGCAGCTGCTGTAAAGTGAAGGAAACAGATACTAGTTTCAAGACTACAAATTACAAGGCTGTCTGCACTGTTTAGCAGAATTTTAGATGATTTCAGTTTAGCATCCTTGAGGGCAAGGATGTTTGGAGGGGGGGTATTGATATGTAAACATAATAATAATTTGAAAATATAGCCGTTAGGCTAATTGCTGTTGCAAAGTCAGTCAGTTAGGAAATTAGAAGGGTTAGTTAGTTAGTTTTAGTCTTAGCTTGGTCATTAAGTCAATGTAACCTATAAATAGAGGCTCCTACCTATTGTAATCAAGCTTTTTGCAATGTGAATAATAGGAGTATAATCGTTCCTTTTCTCTCTCTGTTCTTTTCTCTCTAATCTCTTTTACTTCTTCTTCAATCCTCTCTTTCTCTTCTGATTCTCTTCTTTTCTACCATAATTCCCAATTCTATAAACATTCAAATTACAAACTTCTATCAATCATGCATGGTTTATTGCTGATAAAAATAAAATTCTAAGAAGGGAAAATCACACCAAGGTCCCAACCAAGGAAAATAATATCTGAAAAGTCTCATAACTTGTCAATGGTGCCACTTTCAATTGTCATTGACAAGTTATGCGATTTTTCAGATATTATTTTCCTTGGTTGGGAGCTTGGTGTGATTTTTCCCTCTAAAAATTCTGCTATTCAACAATAACCATTGATAAATATTGGTTGACAGCTTTGAATAAGCCCTTAAAGAGGATTGAGAAAGATGAACCATAACCCACAATCAAGTGAAGGCAGGCATGATGACGATGCTGCTCTATCAGAATTTCTCGCTTCTTTAATGGATTACACTCCTACAGTAAGTTTTTTTTACTATGAATGCCCTGAGAAAACTCCTTTAACTTGCTTTATATTCACTGGAACATCGAAAGGTCATTGCTAACTCCTTGTTCTTTTATTTTGTATCTCTGATAGATACCAGATGAATTGGTGGAACATTACTTAGCAAAGAGTGGATTTCAATGTCCTGATGTTCGATTGTAGGTACTTCTTTTTTATTTTTGGGCGAGTCAATTTTCTTGTTAATTCCTTTTAAACATTGTTTATGTTAGCTAAGTTCAAATATAGTGTAATTTTGGATCAATGACCCTTTGATCACCTTATTAGTCATATCTCTTTTTGTTGTTTTTTTAATTCTAATAAGACCTTTATTACTTCTATTTCCAGAATAATGTGGATTGAAGAGAGGAAATAAGGGGCACACAATATTATATATATTAAAGTATCAGAAAGTTGAATTACATTCAAAGTCAAGATATTTTTCATAGAAAAAGAATTTATTGATGGTAAAAGAAAGTTATGCATCAAATACTCCAAATTTGAACGCCTATTGGTTATTGAAGTTGCACGGTGTAGTTGGACGGGTTAGGGTTTTAGGGAGTCCATTACTGCTTTTATTTAAAGTGAAAGTTGCTGAATGATGATATGTTATTAATTTGGATCTCTAGGCCCATCATTTCTTATTTCTATTTTTCTAGTCTAGTTGACCCTTTTTTATTGTCTTTTTTTTTTTTTTTTTTGCAGAACTAGACTAGTAGCTGTTGCTACCCAGAAGTTCGTAGCTGAAGTTGCCAATGACGCCCTTCAGTATGCTTATTGAGCCATTACTTACTTTTTTATGTTTTTCATTCCTTTTATGGCCATAAGTTATCTGCATAATTGAATCAGTTTATTTCTTAGTTGAGAAGCTCAAATTTTTTTTTTTTTTTTTTGAGATTTAATTTTTATGAGATTTAGTCATGCTATAAGTAGTTTTTCTGGCCCCTATGTTATAAGTAACTAAATCTCCTATTTTTGCGTTGAGTCCATGACGCCAACAAGTTTTAATTTCTGATGCATTCTCTTGTAGGCACTGCAAAGCAAGGCAGGCAACAATTCCAAAGGACAAAAAGGATAAGCAGCAGAAGGTCCTCAGCTGATGCTTGCAGTATTCTTTGTCTTTGCCATTCTTATTTCTTATTATATGTAAGTCAGAGTGTCTTGTAAATCTTGTTCGTGCAGGATAAGCGCCTAACATTGACAATGGAGGACCTATCAAAGGCACTGCGTGAGGTGAGAACTGTTCTCTTCATGTAAATGGGGAACTAAGTTTTGTCTGTTCTCATCATGAGAGCCATGTGGCTTTGACTTGTATTTTGTTATACTACTTTATTAATACCTGAACTTTTTGGCGCCCAAAAAAATAATCAGGCTTGTCTTGTTTAATCAAATGAACTTATTATAATGAACTGATTCAAACTTGAGTTTTTGGCCAGTTGAATGCCTGGATCAACCTGGAATTTTGTCAGCTTATTGAGCTAGTTTTTGTAGCTGTGGGCATCATTTTGTGATCATCTGCACATATATATTCATCAATATTCTCATATATTCCCCAATCTTTCTTCTGTTGTTATTTCTTGTGAACAGTATGGAGTAAATGTAAGGCACCAAGAATATTTTGCTGATAGCCCTTCCGCTGGAATGGATCCTGCTACCCGAGATGAATGAGCCATTAATTGTTTGTAACAAATCTTCAAGGCTTCTTGCTTGCTCATAGTTTAGTAAATACTGTCATTTGGTAAGGTGGATTTGAGTCTAAAGTCGATAAACTCAGTGGGATGGATTCAAATTCTGAATGTTTGATTTATAAATCACCGTGTACATTTTGCTTTTAATATGTGATTTGCAAATGTTTCCAAATAATCAATTTGCGCTTGATAGTATTTAGAATTAATATCAAGTGCCGCTGCTGATTGAAATAACCAATTGGCTAATAACCAATTTGCACTTGATAGTATTTAAAGATGAGGATATTAATTCTTCATTGTTGCAAGCCAAGACTACGTACCCATTAGTGTATGGTGAGAGATTAGCTAACCGAATTAAGCAGATGGAATATAATGTGCTTGGGGTAATTTTTGAAAAGCTTATAAGTGTTTATGTACGTAAATCGAGATAACACTCCTCTAACATACTTACCTAGTATATCATAAATCACGATTAAAAAATTGCTTTTGAAAACTCTAATTGCTATTTCAAACGAGCACATTATGTAGGGTTCCCAAGTGAGGATGAGCCAAACCAAAAAGCAATTATTCTACACAGTGGGCTCTCATCGGTATAGGGTAGGTGTTTGAACCAACACTTTCTTTGCTGTCACTTCTAACCTTGGACTCTCAGGAGGCCTGTGAAGATGGTACTTCTATTCCAACCTCTTGAATAAGTGATGACTAGTCTTATTTTATATTTAGATTTGATTTGTTTTATTTGCCATGTTAATTCTCTGCTGTTATTTTTGGGATTGCTTTCTTTCATTGTATTAGACATGCCTTTGCAGTATTAATAGAAATACCTTTTGAGTCAAAAAAAAAAAATATATATATATATATATTACGCCCTCTGGCTCACAACGTTGACGATTGAGAAACCACATGACAAGGTTACTTTGGCACAACGTGTGGAACGTTAAAGCATTGTGAGATTTAATTCAGATGGCTTGTGGACCATTATGCTTGTGATCAGGCAGAGGAGACTACGAAAGAGAGAGGACATTCTTACTGACAACACCGCAAAATACAACTGTAAGGCATGGATCATTATGCGTGTGGACCATTATGCTGTTTATTTCTAGAAAAATTATACTACTTTCGGTCTTAATTATAAGATAAAGTTTAATTTTTTTAGAGAAATTAAGGAAGCCAGTTAAATTACTTTAGAGTATTTATATTTTTATTTTTTTTTTCCAAACTAATTAATTTGACTAATAAACTAATATATAATCTAAGTATACTAAAAATATAAAAACTCTGAAGTAATTTAATTGGTTTCCTTAATTTCTTCAAAAAAGTCAACTTTGTCTTATAATTAGGACCGGAGGGAGTACATCATCAACAACAACAGTAACAATAATAAAACGTTATCCCATTAAATGAGGTCAACCATATAGATCGCATGATACCATTGTTTTAGACTCCACCTATGTTTTATAGACAATCCCAAGTCTAGGTAAAGGTAGAAGGTTGTATTAGGCTCTCGATAGCTAATATAAAACTCAGTTAATGATAAATATATATTTTAAAATTAAATAGGTATATATTTTAGGACATAATTGATTAATTTTATTAATATTTTATATGTATTTAATTATCTTCTATATATTTACTATCTTTTAATTAAGTTCAGGATAAAAATAAATTTGATCTAAAATCTAGTCATATTCTATTTTATTTTGAAGGAAATATTATGATATTTAGGAGGTGAAAAATTAGAAGAATATATATATATATATATATCAAGGTATTAAAACTCGGATCGGGTATTAAACCGGTCGTGGTACTGGGTTAAGGGTCAGTGGGTCAGACCGAGGTTAAACTGGAGCTAAATCGGGACTAAACCGGTGAGAAATTGAATATTTTAGGCTTATTAATATGAAATTCTAAGAAAAAAATATTAAAAAATCAATTTTTTTTATAAAAAAAAAGTGAACCGGTTTGGTCACCGAACCGAACAAGTTTAGGCACCAGTTCCCGGGCCGATCCGGTCCGAATTCTGAAACCCTGATATATATAGAAACCGTGTGAAGATGGGAGAAGAATAATATATATATATATATATATATATATGTATGTATGTATGTATGTATGTATGTATATTATATGAAGAAAATCTGTTGGCAAAAAAAAAATGAAGAAAATTGTAAGATATATATATATATATATATATATATATAGGAGATTTAAGAAGTACGTGAAGACCACAACACATGACCTACTTGAAAGAGCAAAAGCGTGAGCTGGTATTGGAGGTGGTTATATATGTATATTGTTATAATATATATGATACACCATATTGGAGAGTGGGGGAATTAGATGTAAGATTTGAAAGAGATTTTAGATCAGATAGCCAAAAACGTGGACCCCGCAATTAATGGAAGTGGTTATATGTATATTGTTATACTCCCTCCGGTCTTAAATATAGGATAAAGTTTATAGTGTAATTTATATTATAAACTTTATCCTATATTTAGAATAGGAGATAGTAATATATATGATATATCATATTGGAGAGAGAGGGAATTAGATGAAAGATTTGAAAGAGATTGTAGATCAGATAGACAAAGACGTGGGCCCCCGCAATTAATGGTTTGCATAGAGTCAAGAACGGGCATACGGTACACAGGTCGCAAGGTTAGAAATAAGAAGCCAGCGACGCCTTTCTGGAGCCCAACAGCAACACATCACAATAGAACCCCCGCAATTAATGGTTTGCATAGAGTCAAGAACGGGCATACGGTACACAGGTCGCAAGGTTAGAAATAAGAAGCCAGCGACGCCTTTCTGGAGCCCAACAGCAACACATCACAGTAGAACAAGAAAGTCAGCAACGGAGCAGTACCGGAAGTGGATGAAGTAGAAGAGGCTGGAGTGAAATTTAACATATTTGATTTTTTCCCTTCTTCTTCTTTATCTTTGAATCTGAATTTTTTTAATTTATTATGAATTTTATTTTAACCATGAGTGGTTAATTTTCTTTTTAGACATAGGGAAACTATGAACTTACAAGTAAACTAGATTTTATTTTTGTGATTTATTAGTTATGATTTGTGTTAATTTTGGTTACTTAATCTTGTTTTATTATGTCCGTTTGATGATTGGACGCCATTAGATGTGAATTTGAGCATTATAATTTACCTTAATGAAGGGAATTTTAATTAGGCTCTGAGATTAAGTAATATGGGATTAAATTACGATTTAATTTGAGATTAGGATAGACATATACCTAATAGCCCCATATAATTGTTAAAGAGTGTGTTTGAGTTATCTTGCCTCTTGAGTAATTAGGTTAGACATAACAATTATACTTAAGAGAGGGTTGTGAGTGAACCGACAGGCACTTATAGCTATTAATACTCGAGATTAACAAAAATTAAAATTTGAGATTAACTAATTAAATGGATTTAAGATTTGAAGCGCTAGTGAGGGATTAATGACTCTATGTTGTGTTTGATATTGATAGTTTTCGTTAATTAGTTTTCTTTGAATTTTCTCATAACTAGATTCGTTTGACTTAAAAGAAATTGAGATTTTAATATCTAAAAATTAATTGATTGATTCCTCATGGGACGATACTCTACTTATCACTTTATTACTTGGCACGAACCGTATACTTGCGGAGCGCATCAAGTTTTTGGCACCGTTACCGAGGAATCAATGCAACTAATTTTTAGTATTAGAGGACCTTTAGTATTTTAAGTTTAAGCAAATTTTTTTAGGTTTGATACTCAATCTTTGTCTCTTTGTCTTTGCAGTGATTTACATTATATGTCAGGGATAGCAAAGAAAATATCTAAGAAGATAAGGAAGGTTAGCGAACTTTTAGAGACAACACTACCTCAGCATTCATATCACAAGGAAGAAGAAGCCATAAGCAAAGAGATGGCTGAGGATGAGAATGATACATTGGGTGTCAATGATTTTCTACGAAGGCAATCTCGAGGTTATCAGTCCGCATCAAAGTACCTGCGTTTCAAGCCAACAATTTTGAAATCAAGCAAGCTATGTTTAAGATGCTTGAACAACAGGGTCAGTATGCAGGAAACAACACAGAAGATCCAAATCAGCATCTCATACAATTTATTGATGTTTGTGACTGTTTCAAGCAGAATGGAGTTCCTAGTGATGTGATCCATCTTCAGCTCTTTCCATACTCTCTACAAGGAAAAGCCAAAGAATGGCTCAATGGTTTAGAAGAGGGTAGCATAAACTCTTGGGAGACCTTGGAATTACAATTTAATTTGCGGTTAGGATAGACATATACCTAATAGCCCCATATAATTGTTGAAGAGTGTGTTTGAGTTATCTTGCCTCTTGATTAATTAGGTTAGATATAACAATTATACTTAAGAGAGGGTTGTGAGTAAACCGGCAGACACTTATAGCTATTAATACTCGATATTAACAAAAATTAACATTTGAGATTAACTAATTAAATGGATTTAAGATTTGGAGCGCTAGTGAAGGATTACTGATTCTATGTTGTGTTTGATATTGATAGTTTTCATTAATTAATTTTCTTTGAATTTTCTCATAATTAGATTCGTTTGACTTAAAAGAAATTGAGATTTTAATACCTAAAAATTAATTGATTAATTCCTCGTGGGACGATACTCTACTTATCACTTTATTACTTGACATGACCCGTATACCTGTGGAGCGCATCAGTTAAATCTTTTATGAACATGAAAAAAAATTACACATATATCAATGTAGTAAGAAAGGGTAAAGACCTTACATTCAGGACTAAAATTCACCCCAAAACTAGATCTTATGTCTAGGATTGGAGGAGTAGAATTAATTATTGAAAGCTCACCTTTTTTTTTATAACAAAGTTTTAAGAAAGGAGTTGGGTTCACACATGATCCATAGGCAGGGCTCCTACTCATGATTCACTAGGGCCTATCCCTATTGAAAGCTCAATTTAGTATGATCAAATTATCAAACGATGGATCATTTTATCATATCTAAAGTATGTGCATATGTGACAGCAAGAATCCAGTGGTATATATAAGTGTAAGTGGTGAGGCCATATGCGCAACAAAGATACACATAGAGAGGGAGAGAAAGAGGATCAATAGATGGAGGAGATAAGAAAGGTGGCGAGAGCCAAGTATGCAAACTTGAGAGATGAAGAAAAAAGAGAGATGAAGGATAAGTTCAAGTTAATGGACAAAGATGGAGATGGCCAAATTAGCCTTCATGAGTTCACATCACACTTCGACCAATATTCCAAGAGTTTCTTTAGCCTCCTGGATCAAAACCACGATGGCTTCCTGCAGTTTGACGAGCTCTTAACTCTCAGCTATATCACCTCAAGCGGCAGGCCGTTTTGCGCTGCGTGTAAGAATTTCATCCCTGCCCTCTTCTTCACTTGTACGCAGTGTCGTTTCATCCACAATTCCCCTCCGCTTACTTACGATCTCTGTATCAACTGCTACCATGGCGGAAAGTTTCAGCACCAGCACACAGAGTTTGAAGATAACTATACCCTCTTACTCGACCTTTCATCTCCTCAACAGGTAACATTTACTTACCTTCGTACAAGTATATAAAATATATTTAAGGAGTTGATTTTGATCTTAAATATAAGATATATTTTTTATATTTATCAATTATTTTCTAATTTACAGCTATTGTTACTTCTTGAACAATAGTCAAATAGAAAAAAGAACGTGGGAATTAAAAAAAATGACTGAGGTGTTTTAGAAAAATATAAGTTAACTCAATTAACTTTCTTAATCTAATCAAATTAAATAAATATGTATTATATTAAAGATTAAAAAAAGTGTGTGTGTGTGTGTGTGTGTATTCTTAATTACCAATTAGCTAGTTATCAACATTTACAAAATAGTACAATGTTTGGTTTTTGGTTTTTTTCTTTAATGTTTTCAGGCAAAGCCTTCTGATCAATCCGGTCATCAATCCAGTGCGAGTCCTTCGGTAATATATATTTGGCTTTCGTTTTTGTTTAATATTATTTGACTTTATTATTATTTTTTTTGTAATTAGAATCCGTTGTATTTTTGTTTTCAGGCAGGGCCTTCTGGGAATCAACCCGTTCCGAAACGTCGATCGAAAATGAAAGTGAGTAAACCTTTCGTCTCTTTTATCTGCCTCTTAACACATGAGTACTACCTCCAGGCTATGCTCCCAGTTGTTTTATATAAGAGATAGATATATAACTAATTTGTGGATATTAATAAAATTAATTAAATTAGTCCTTGTAAAAAAAAAAAAGAATTTTGAAATTACAAAATTTTAAATAAGGTATTTTTTAAAAAAATGAGTTGTGAATTACTTATCAAGTCTCGTTATTCTTTTATCAATTATTAGTAACAAACCTGATTTAAAATTTTACAATTTGAAAGTTCTATTTCTTTCTTTTTCCCTTAGTCATTTGCAGCAAATGTAAAGGGTTAATTTTTCTAAAATATCATCTTTAATTATGTTCTTTAGAATTACCTTTGATGAAAACCTTTTTAATGTGTGCTATCAATATGAATATTTTAGTTTTGTAAAAAAAATTGGGAGATAAAGTGAATTGATGTATTATATTTACGATCAAAGTAAACTACTTTGTTTAACTATTACATTTAATACATGAGGGAGTACTAAATATAAGGTTTTAAATGACTAATTTGATGATATTAAAATAATTAATTAAGTTAGTTGTTAGTAATAAATATGTATCTTGATTTCCTTAAAATTCTCTCTTTAATCACATGCATTGAAGGGAGAATATCATTTAGGTCTCAACCAAGCGAAATAATATATTTACAAGTCTCGTAACTTGTCAATAATAGACTTATTAGTGGAAACTTTTTTGATATTATTTTTTATGGTTGAGACGTTAATGATAGTTTCCCTTAAAGTTATCGCCTGATATCACACCAATAGATCACTGAGAAAAGGATTATAAAACTAGAAAATGATGGGGGAGGGGTGTCTTCATGGATTTCCCTCTTCATTTACTCGTCATTAAATGTATCTACCATTAGATCAACTTTCAATGATTGAGATTTATCATGGTAAATTTTTATTATAATGCTATTATTTATATATTATTAAATATCAACCATTGAAAGTTAATCTAATGGTAAATACATTTAATGGAGAGGAAAATTAATGAAGACACCCCTCTCCGAAAACAATAAGGTAGATTGAGGTGTGATACTCACGGTAGAAGGTAGAGGAAAAGAAAAAAAAGTACCTTTAAAATATTAAAAATACAAGTCCGGACATTAAATTTCAATAATTTTAAATGAACTAATTTGAATTTTTGAAATGTTAATTAGAAATTATGGGAAATTACATACTTATCCTTATTTTTTTTTTAAAAAAAAATATCGTTAAAACCTTTTCCAGCCATCCGAGCTCGACGGCCTAATATATCTTTGTTTGAATTCCTCAAAGAAAAGTAGTCGATATAGAAATTTGAATAATTAATATTGAAACTAAAATAGTAAACAAGGTACTTGTTAATATCCTAATAACTGTTTTTGTTTCGCTATTTATTACTTTAGTTTTAATTTTAACTACTTTAATTGGTTGTGGACAAAATTTTTAATATATTTTTCGAATTTCTGAAATAAGAGTAGTGAACAGTGAAACCAAAGTACTAAATAGTAAAATAGAAGTGGTAAATACTAAATAGGGTCCCTATTACTAAGTAGTCTCTGTTTTTTTTTTTTGCCAAACTATTGCTAATAACTATTTTTATTTCGCTATTAACTAGCTACTCTCCTGATTTCGTTATTAACTACTCTTATTTTAGAAATTCAAAAAAATATATTAAAAACTTTATCAATAGCCAACTAAAGTAGTCAATATCAAAATTAAAATAATTATTAGAAAATGTTCAACAACAAGTACTTTATTTACTATTTTAATTTCGCTATTAACTATTCAAGTTTCCATATTGATTATTTTTCTTTGTGTAAGGAATTCAAAAAATATATATATTAGGCCGCTGGAGGCTGATGAGGTCATCGGAGCTCCAGTGACTAGCTGCCAACGGCTGACAAGGGTTTTAACGAATTTGTAAGAAAAATAAAAAAAAGGGTAAATGTGTAAATTCCCAACATTTCTTAACATTTCAAATTTTAAAATTATTAGTCTATTTAGAATTATTGAAATTCAACATCCTGAATTGTCTTTTTTGGTATTTCAAAGATATTTTTTTTGTCATTTTCCCTAAAAGTACTTAGTACTAGTTATTATTCATTATCTCAGACGTTATTAATTGATATTAGGGTTAAGGAATAAATTTATCAATAAAGTTTTAAGGAAGGAGTGTCTAGCACAATTATGTTTTAAAGGAGGTAAAAATACATATAAGGAATTAAAAGTGGAGCATCCAGCACAAAACCGTTAAATTTTATCTAACGGCGTTAATTATGAGAGAAGAAAACACCTAACGGCGTTAGATCAAATTTAATGATTTTGTGTTGGATGCTCCATTTTTAATTCCTTATGTATATTTTTTACCCCTTTTAAAATATAATTATACCTGATGTTCCTTCTTTAAAACTTTATTGATAAATTTGATCTATAACCCTTGATATTATAAAGTTCAAAATTTGTATTGATGATGAATTATATACACGTGTTTAAATTACAGAGGGCATTTAAGATATTTGCGGGCGGGGTGAGTGGTGCAGTAAGTATAGTAGCCGGTGGGCTTTCACTTTATTCCACGATTAATGAGATCGGCGAGGAATGCGAAGAAGAAGATCCTGCTGCATGAATAATGACTCCATGATGGACTTGGCTTGCGTCCTCTACCCCTTTCCCGTCCGCTGCGTACTTTTCTCAACACTATACTGTTTGGGTGAGAAAGGATGGCTTGATCCTTTTTTTTAAATAGTGTTCCGTATTTTGATGGATTTTTCTGGAAGTATCTAACATCTTAAAAAAGAATTTTAAGTAACATATAATATCTTAAAATAATTTTTAGTGCTTTTAACCCATTCAGATATTTTTTCAATTGTATCAAGTGTCTTACCAGAATAAATATAATTTTACCCTTAATGTATTTTTTCAGCTCCAAAAATTACTTTAAAATATTCAAGTAGTGTACAGTATCCTAAAATAATTTTTTGTGCTTTTAACCCTTTAAAATATTTTTTCAGTTATACCCAGTGTCTTAGGAGACTGACTATAATTTTACCTTCAATGTATTTTTCTTAATAGTACAGAGCACCCAAAATATAGGATACTAATTTATTGATTTTCACCCACTCTAAATATATTTTTTAGTAGCACCCAATATTTTAAAGTAATTTTTGGAGCTGAAAAAATATATTAAGAGTAAAATTACATTCATTCTAGTAAAACACTGGATACAGCTAAAAAAATATTTGAATGGATTAAAAACACTAAAAATTATTTTAAGATACTGTATACTACTTAAAATTTTTTTAAAGATGCCAGAAGCTTCGGGAAAAAACCATCAAAACACTGGATACCATCTAAAAAATAGATCAAGCGATTCTTTCTCACCAAAACTACACCAAAAACGGGATAGTTTTGGGAAAAGCACGTAGCGAACGGGAGGGGGCAGCAGACGCAAGCCGAATCCCTCAATGATGTACTTTTTAAGGCCCAAAAAGGATCGCCCTATATTTGATCAACTTTTTATTAACAAATTAAATTAATTAAATAAATAAATTGACCCACTCAGTTCTCCCTCCTGGCCTTATTATGTAACTCTGCCTTGTTATTATATTTTACATTTGTCTAATGTCGTCACCCAGACCGTGTTCTACTTCTATCCTGTCTTATGTTTTAGATTTGTCTAATAATGTCTGATGTCGTCACCCAGACTATGTATCCATTATATTGTTGAATGAGCATATATACATATTTTGTGTGTGTGGTTTATTACTCTGAATTAATTTGTACTGGTATAGTCGTCACCCAGACTCTGTATCCATTATATTATTGAATGAGCATATATACATATATTGTGTGTGTGGTTTATTACTCTGAATTAATTTGTACCGGTATAGTCGTCACCCAGACCCTGTATCCATTATATTATTGAATGAGCATATATACATATATTGTGTGTGTGTGAACTGTTTCTTACATCCTCAGGAGGGGAAAAAAACAAGGGCTAATATTAATTTTATTTAGTTTTAGAAAAGGGTAAATATAATTTTTGGTCCCTAAAGTTTGATTTGATTTTAGTTTTGGTCCCTTAAGTTTGAAATCGGTGGTTTTGATCCTGAAAGTTTGAAAAGGACTTAGTGACCCGGTTATTAAACCCGAATCGGACTGGAAAAAACCAAGTTCTTTTCAAACTTGAAGGATCAAAACCAAAATCAGGTTAAACTTTAGGGACCAAAACTACCAATTTCAACCTTGAGGGACCAACACCAAAATCGGGCCAAACTTCAAAGAATAAAACCATCGATTTCAAATTTGAGGGACCAAAACCAAAATTAGATCAAACTTTAGAGATCAAAAGTTATATTAACCCTTTAGAAAATTAAAAATAAATTCAACATTCTTTCAAAGGTCAACTAATTAAAGATGATGAAGGTTTAAGAAGCGAAGAAAATAGCGGTGAGTTTTTATTAAAGTGTTAATGTGTAAATTTATCCTGGAAGTTTTCACTAATCGAAGAGCAATATTATCACGAAAGTGTTTTTAAGATTCAAAATTGCCCTGAAAGTGTTAAAATGGAACAATATTGCTTTTTTCCATTAAAAAGTTAACGATTAACGTCAATTTTTTAATAATCAATGTTAGTTTTTTAATAGTATGGGCATAACATTGCTATGTTTTGAAACTTCTGGGGTGACATTAAATATGAAAAAACTTTCAGGGTAATATTACTCCTTAGCAAAAACTTCTGGGATAAATTTACACATTAATCATTTGTTAAAAGTGCACCTAAACATTATTTGAATGATGGATAATGCATGACATTAAATATGAAATGTATGAATAAATTATTGATATTGAAGATTGTGATGTTAAGTTGTTGGATGTGGTGTTGTGATTGAGGAGAGGGTTGATTCTTTTATACCATGTGGTATAGCCGCCACTGTGTGCATAGTGGATGGCTTTGGCATTCTCAGGGCCCTTGATATCACCATTTCCTTTGGCCGGGTTAAGGGTCAGCTCAAGGGTAGGTGACATCTTTCCATTTTCGACAGAAAGGGAATCCATGATCCGATATAAGTTCTGTAGCCTTTGGCTGGGTTACACCTCATTATTGGAGAGCTTGGTGCAGTCTTGTCAAAGAGACTAATCCTATTATATGTTATAGCTCATGGGTTTTGTCAGCGGTTAAGGAGGTTATAAGGATGGTTGAGGGAGTTTTATGCATATTGAATTGTTTTGAAATAATAATGTTTTGGGAAGATTAAACTTTATGTTATATGAATATATATATATTTTGCCCGCTTAATTATTTTATAATCACTCCTTGCATACTTATTAAAATGGAATTGTGGTTACTGAGTCCATGTGACTCACCCTATCGATATTTAAAATTTTTCAGGTGAGAATTCAGGTGGTGCTACCAAGGGGAAGGCAAACAAGACTCGATTTGATCCATCGTATGTTTCGTTTGGTTACATGAGTATAATGTATATTGCCAAACTTAAGGGCCTTTTTGGTTTACGTTGCATATGTTGAATACTATGCTGCATACTGGGGTTTCTACTGCGAGCGGAGCCCATAATATGTTGTACAATGTAATATTTAATGTTTTACTTGGTTTGGAAATTAATTATATGGTAATTAAGAGAAGTCGTTACATGTAGCAAAAAATGACCTCAACAAATCAGAACCACTACCTCATTCATTCACAATAACATTGACAATATTCAACAAAATGTGCATGAGACTAGAACATGTGCAAGTTCGAATAAAAAGCATATATTAGAGTTTAATGAAAATTTTTTGTGTAAATTATTTAAGTGTAGGAGTAAGTAGACTTACTAATGTTACTCTTCCTTTAGAGTTCATCCAAATAGAGAATGAAGTTAAATGGAATAAACAGTGCATTGAGTAAAGTAGAATTCTAACCTTCCAGTCCCTAGTATGAAGAATAGTACCATCAGCATAGTGAAGAACTAATTCACAACAATCAAGGATAGAATGGGTCACCCTGATAGGCTCTATTTAACAAAATAATAATAATAATTATCATCTCTGAACTTCTCAGAACAACATATGCAATAGAAATAAATAGTTTTGTAGTTTCATTACAAAAGTTAAACTACTAAAAATTGTGCATCAAAAGAAAGGACCAAAGGATTCAAGAGATTCATAGCCAACTTCAAGATGCATTGAAGGAAAAAAAAAAGTGGAATTTTACCAACAAAATACCAAGGCAAAATAAAATTGTGGCAGCCATATACCTCCATCATAAAGAAAGAAGCAAAAATTGGTGTATGGGCATCCAATGCTGGAATGACCTAATGAGCCAAGAGATAATTATAGTTAGAGAAAATATTATATAAGAACGAAATTTGATATTCAAAATAAAAAAAAAAAGTCAAACATAAAATTTAAGCAGAATTGTTTTTTCATAAATGACTCTATACTCTCTAAAAAATAGACATGGAAGTGGTAGGCTGCCTAAACTTAGTATCTGTATGTATTAAGGCTGCACAAATGGGACTTGCCGTAATATAAAGAAACTAACACATCCTTCTTCAAAACTTTTATTATGTAAGCAACAATATTTTAAGAGGAGACCAAATCAAAGCAATGAAAACAACATTACACAGCAAAAGAGGGGGAACTTGTAACCATATATGAGATGTATGCTAAGCTTGTAGAAGAGTCCAACACAACTAGCCAATAAATATATCCATGAATTCTAGTATGCGATTCATCCCAATTTCACCTAACCCACTAATAGGAAGAACTCGCAGGGGTGGCCCATCAGATCCTTCATAAAATTGCTCCATGTTGCGTTGAACAGAGTCTTCCATGCTTTTTCTAGGACCTTCAATTTTTCCTGTTCTTTTGCATGGCACTTTAGATCCATCAACATCTACATGAAAGAGACAAATTAAAATAGTTAATAGTAAATAACATCAAGAATTAGTAAGACAAGGGGAATCAAAAGCAAATTTAGTTCATGGTTGCATCTATGAACAACTATGCATGGAATAAAAGTAGTCCTATAAATACAAGACGAATTCTTCTTCAGTCTCTTCATAGATCCTACAGGAATCTGAGAAGCATAACCTTCATTGAAACCTCCAATTTTTTTTTATTCGAATTGGAGTTTCAAATTTATTTATTTTAGACAAGTGTCATTTTGACCTCAAAGAAAATAATTCAATCGCCTCAATTCCAACGTCATATGGGAAGTAGCATGACAAAATACAGAACAGAACACAGAAGTTCTCAAATTGCCTTTTACTCCATGGTATAAATAATAAAGTTAAACTATGAACACTAAGTTTTCAATTTAACGATTATTAAAAGTACCAATAAAGTGTCATTAACTTTGGCCTCAGCCATACAAAAACATTGGAATAGTTATGATGGCTTCTAAGACTGCCACAAAGCGCAAATAACTTCTTCTAAAATGCTACTTTGGAAATAAACATCTCCAGCTTCTCATAATCCAGCACTTAACATTCATCTACGTGGCTTATACCCTTCCTCTTCATTCTTCTATAATAGCTAAACAATAAAATAGTCGGAAATTGAACAGAAAAGAATCACTTGAACAAAAAGCAGCATGAACGAAATTCACTATTTACCTACGAGCGAAGAAGAGCCAACCGAGCACAAAATGGGACACCTTTTTGGGTTCGGTTGACAATAAAAGCTGTATGGACACAATGAAAGAGGACCCACAAACACTGCTGCTCACGTTGACAGCTTCCGTTTGCCACCGATGTTGCGTGTCGGGGATCAACGAGCAAGCTGAATATCGGTCGAGTTCAACGAGAAATAAGGTTTTCCAGAATGTCTGCCTTTTTGCCAAATTCTTAAGGGTATTTTAGTCTTTCGTCACTTGCAATTTATTACAAAATGGTCCCATGAGACTTGACAGTAATTTCAGAATTTCTTAGGACCATTTCTTCGTATATTGTCTTTCATGGGACTACAATGTAATTCTCCCACAAAACAAAAAGCAAATGAGAGAAGAGAGGCATGGCCGCACTATTCAGCAATTCAGATTCAAGAATGGGTTCGTCACCATCTCTGCAACTTGCTCTTTAATTCTTGATAAATCCTAGATTTTATATATTTTATCCCATTTTATTTATTTATTTTGGGGGCTATTTTAGACTAATTTGGATTTATTAGATAATATTTGGATAGTTAGCCAATTTCAGGAAATAATATAAAAATGAATTGATTATGATATTATTGAGTTTACATTGTTAATATTCTGATTGTTATCTTGTGATTAGATAGTGTTTTCAAATATATGATTAATCATGATTTTATTTGATTCTTGCATGACAAAGAAAAGCAAATTAGAAGATCCTAAGGTTTAAAATTTTTCTTGAAAACTAAAATAAAATCTAATAGTTGAATTTTATTAGGCTTTTTAAATTTTAATGGACTTAAGTTTGTATCTCAAATACTCTCTCTTCCTCCCATTAATTGACCTAACTGCTGCCCTATTAAAAGACGCACTCGCAGTCTCGCAGACGCTGAAAGGGAGGCACTGACGGACGCTCTTGTTGAAAGCTGATGCTCCTCTCTCTCGCTCACACTATCGCCTTCAATTCCCTCTTCAGTATATTCATCCCAACTGCCACGTATTGATTTGTGAAGGAATTGATTCTCAACTCAGTTTTGCGTCCACTGTTCCCTTTCGAAAATTACTTCCAGCAATGATGATTTTTAACAAGGATTGGCGTGGAGCGGAGAAATTCATGGCAGCTAAAATTTTGTTGAGAGGTAATTTGGAAAGAGCATAGAAGAAGTTAGAGTGTAGGAGCTTACAATTGAAAATTATAAGGGACTGTCTTTTCTTTTATCAATTTATTTTAAAACTCGAGATTATTTAGTTTTAAATGATTTTAGGTTGTACTAATTGAGAACAATCTAGTTTTAGATTGTACACATATTATTGATTTGGATTGAATTGATATTTTAGACTTGATTTGTTCCTAAATGATTGTTGGGATTTTTGTTTGCAAACCCTTTAGATGTCAATTAGATTATTAACTGAGTTTTCGTTATTAATTTAATTGTCAATTTAGATTTAATTTCTTAATTGTTTAATTAGATTGATTAATTGTCGAATTGTTTAATGTGAACATTATTCCCAAAATTATCTTAAACTATTTTGATTGGTTTTAATGGATTTAATTAACCGCCGCTTATTTCATTATAAATTTTCTAATGGATTAAGTGTTATTAACCTTGAAAATTTTTCATGTATCAATTAGGTGATTAAATTGTCATCTCCATCTTTGTCCATTGACCCGAACTCACTCCCCATCTCTCTCTTTTCTTCCTCTGTGAAGTTTTCATACGCAGCTCTTGCAACCCTCCTCATGTCCTCCATTGGTCCCCCTTCTCTCTCTCTTTGGAGATTAATTTTAGCATATGCCATCATATGTTTATGCTATTATCAATCATATTAATTGAGGCCATGAAGGCTGTCTCGGTCGCCGACAACCGAGTAAAGCTAAGTCGGATGAGACCACAAGCCTATCAGATAGAGCTTGAGTCTAATGTTGATGTTGACGACGATATGAAGTTAAATGATTATTAGCGTGTGAAAGAAGCTTCAACACAAAATAAGATTGGTTAAGGTGTATAATGCCCCAAAAAGTATTTACGAAATTTCAATGTTACCCTCAAATAATGTTTTATGTCTCAATATAATATCACGCCGAAAGTTTAAAAACCCCTCATTTAGCACTTACTAAAACAATGAATGAGGAGAAAATGGAGAAATTGCATCAACTCATCAAATAAGGGCTAATTAATCCATGCAATTAATCTTTAAAGAAGGTTTAGGGTCAAATTAAGATTCTTCTAGTTAAGTAGCGAATCGATTAATGTGCTAGTTAATTAAGTGAATATGTCATAGAAAGACTTGTGCAGACTCAATCAAGTACAAAAAAATTAAACTGACAAAATATAATTGTCTTAATCCACCTTTGCTGGTCTATGATTTAGATTTCCTCACACTGTATGAGTGTAGTCATATGTGGCATAATCATATTAATTGGACTAAGGTAGAAATAATCTCAAAGATAGAAAAGCCTAAAACCTATAACCTATGTTTAGTACAATATTAATTGAATCAAGGAGGAATCTACCCTGAAGTATAATTGTCTTAATCCACCATAAGGTTTCTTTAGATCCAAAAATTTACATAAGCTAGGGTTCTAAAATAGTGTAAAAATATTGGAGGACTCTGCTGTGAATATGACCGAACATCCATTACTTTTATTTAATACTGGGATAAAAGTGGGGTTCCCACACAAAAATTAACTGATGTGAATGGCCGTAACTTTTTTTTTTTTGGGAAAATTCCAAAAAACTACACTCAAAATATACAAAGGACAAATCAGTACAACGAAATTCAGAAATGACAAATCAGGCGGGTGTCAGAAAAAGGAGGAATCTGTCCTTTTGAAATTTCGGCCAAATTACCAAAATGCCCTTCATGCACACTTCAGAATAACAACATGATCATCGGAATTAACATCTTCAGATTCGGTATTAACAACTGCAATTCTTCTTTGACAATTAACAAATTTCAGGACCAATAACAACACATAAATCGCCATTAACAACTCCGGACTCGATATTAACAACTCCAATTTCTTCTTTCAACACTTAACAAGTTTCAGGGCCAATAACAACACTCACCTCGCCATTAACAACTCATGATTCGCCATTAACAACTCTGATGTTGTTATTGCGACTGAGGGTTGAAGGGCATTTTGGTAATTTGGCCGAAATTTCAAAAGGACAGATTCCTCATTTTTCTGACACCCGCCTGATTTGTCATTTCTGAATTTCGTTGTACTGATTTGTCCTTTGTATATTTTGAGTGTTGTTTTTTGGAATTTTCCCTTTTTTTTTTGGGGTACAATTTGAAGCCTTTATGTGCATTTTTATACGCAAGGCTTGTGTTTTTAATATGACCTCCGAATCAACATATAAGAAATAAGTTCTCTCTCTCTCTCTCTCTCTCTCTCTCTCTCTCTCTCTCGATCAAATAGAAATATGTTATGATTTGACTATAACTTATTGTGTTCAGAGGCGGCAACATGACTTTTCTTTAACTATAATGCTGTGTAAGTTTTCTGGATAATAAACATGAGCATATATAATCTGGTGGGATCCAGCCTTACGGAGTTGTTGACCGTACCTATGGGCCATATGGTAGCCTCCGCGAAGACTCTAACGGGCTACACACAAAGTACCTCCAAATTTAAATACAAATTATGTGATTGATTGTAGATTCATATTAAATATTGAAATCTCAAACTCTATTACCGAATTATCAGATCGAGCATTTATCATATATGTATATATATACTCGTATGATCCTATTTATAATTCACTTCTAACATATTTAATTGGAATCAGGAAAAACTTTAAAACTCATTAATTCTTTTTTAAAAGTTAACAAGTTTTCAACTTTAGCTATGTTAAATATACATAATTTACCTTATTTTAATAACATATGATGCCAACATTTAACGGGAGTAAATAATGACTAAACTTATGAGAAAAAGTCAATGACATGCCTTAATATAGGATTAAGAAAATTCATTCTCTCAACCTTATAAATTGGAGAAGAGGAGTATATACTAGGCCAAAAGATATATACTTCTCTAGTCTTATTTATAAGACCAAGGGAAAAGGAATTTTTTTGTCATATTTATAAGGCACATCATTAAATTTTTTTGTATGAATATACATTTTTACCTTTCATTTATTATAATGTTGACTTTATTTTTTAAGGGAATAATGTATACTCCCTTCGATCCTAATTATAGGACAATATTTGACAGTTGAACTTGATCCTAATTATAGGATAAAGTTCTAATTTTTATCAATTTCTTTTCAAAATACCCTCTGTTGATATTTTCTCAATAATAATGTAATAAGAGTAGATCGGAAGTTGTTGGGGGAGATTGATGACATCGGATTGTGTGAGAACTTGGAGAAGTCGTGTGTGAGGCAGGAGAGAGATACAAGAAAAAATAAAGAATTAATTAACTTAATTAGATGCCATTTTAAATTTTAAATAAGGGTATTTTAGGAAAATAAATATGATTAACTAATTTAACCACTATCCTTAATTTCTCCAAAGTTAGGTAAATATGTCTTATAATTAGGACCGGAGGGAGTATTAAATAGGGATAAATTTGAAAGTTTGTTAAATTTTAAGCAGAATAAGTGAGGTTTAAGGTTTTTTTTAGTTAGTGTAAAATATGTTGAAAGTATCTTATAAATAAAATCAGAAAAGTAACTAATAATTAGAATACAATGTTGGAATTTGTTCTAAATAAAAACCATACGAGCATACAATTTTCTAGAACATTAGAGTCACAGCGAAAAACTTAAAATTATAAGTACCTCTCGCCATACTATAATTTGAAGATGTAATCCACGAAGTTCTCGATCTAAAATAGCTAGGGACAACCGAAATCATAGAAAAATATTAGTAGAAAAGAATCAAAGTCTCTTATAACGGTAAGATTGGGCAAGTGAAGGTCTAGAAATAGGCATCACCTGTCAGGGAACTCTCAGAGAGCAAGTACATATTTTCTATATTACTGCTCTAACTTGGCCTCTGCAGTTTATAGCCCTCCATCAAGGATTGAAATAATTTATTGGTTAAACAGGTAACCCTAAACCAAATTTCTATTCAAATCACGTGCAGGCCACAATCAGGAGATATTTTATCCAAAACAATAATCAGATAATATCTAGAATATTTAATTTTGATCAAAATAATAAACTAATAATATCTAGAATATCCCTTATATAATTAATTAGCAAATATATGTAGATATAATATGAATAAATAATAATATATAATATTCTCATATTTAATAAAATATCTAACATACAACTGTTTTTACCTATCACTGCTGTGATAAGAATAACATTTATACCCCCTCCATCCTATTTGTAAGGCACTTAGCTTCCAGCATGTTTCATGCTGACTAAAAAACCATTGTCTCCATATTTAAAGTCAATAACTTTAGTTACTCAATTTATCACTATTTAACTACATACTTTACAGGAAAATAACTACTCATATAATGATAAATGAAGGGTAAAATTATATATTCATGTAAAAAATTTAATAGCCTGCCTTATAAATAAAACTAAAAATACTACACTCTCTCCACCACATAAATAGAACCACGTAAATATGTGTAAGCAGTTGTGAGGCCATATGCTCAACTTAGTCTCCAAATACTCTCACACACACAGATAAAGAGGATCGATAAAGGACATAAGGAAGGTTGCAAGAGCTGCTTAGGCGGACTTCACGTAGGAAGAAAAGAGAGAGATGGAGAGTGAGTTCAAGTCAATGGATAAAGATGGAGATGTTCAAATCAGCCTTCATGGGTTCACAGCACACTCCGACCAACACACTCAAAGTTTCTGATCAACTTACTTCAACACACTTCGCAGTTTAAGGTTATATGCATGCGTCAACATTTACCCTTTTATATATTTTTCTTTTTCCGTTTGATTTTTTTTGTAACTAGCAACCATTATATCAATGTTTTTGTTTATTTTAATTTTTTCCAGGCAAAGCCTTCCCAATCGGTTCTATCCAGTCCCAAGGTGCAATATTGGTGTAATCAATTCTTCTGGTCCTGAATGTTAGACATGATAGCCAAGAGATATGGATGAATTTGACATAGGGGGCTTTAACTTGTTTCAACGAGATTCATGTAAAAGAGTGAAATGCGTTAATATTATATATTATATTGTTGATTCTTACAGTTTGATCACATTTCAGTTTTTTTTTATTACAACTGGCCGGGTTTAAACCCGGAAGGGGAGGGGGAGGGAGTGCTTAACATCACTTCAGTGACCATGTGACTTAGTGGCGCTGGTCGATCGCATTTTAGTTTTAATCTCTATAGTTTCATATTATAGTTTTTAATCCTTATAGTTTGATAAGGATTTAGCGTAAATTTCATGAGTTAATAGGCTTTTGTAAAAACTAAAATCAAAACTCATTGAAAGTATATGGAAAAGAACAAAAGCTACGAGTGCGCTCTTTCATCATCCACGTGAAACCAAGGTAAGTTGTAATATTAGTAGATAAATTAATGCTCGTATTATAGACTTGCCAGTCCTATTTCCTAACAAAAAAAAAAAAGTATATTACCTGCGAAAGCTGTTTATGCTAACTTGAGTAATGAGTTAAAAAAACAAATGGAAGATTTGTTCAAGTCAAAGGACAAAAATGGAGACGGCGGCAACATAATAAGCCTTAATCAAGAGTTCATGATGAGAATCATGACACCATCCTCCAACGACAACAACAACATCAATAACTCAGAACAGAATCACAGGATGTTGGAGCTCATCGACGAAAACGGCGAAGGCTCCTTGCAGTTTGATGATTTTGTAACTTTGGGTTTACATGCGTCCAAGCCCCGCCCATACCGTGGGGTAATGGGTGTGGCGATTTGATCGGAGGTTTGTTTTTCACTTGTACGCAGTGTCGTTTAGGGAACAAAGGTGTCAGGGAGGTAACTTATGATCTTTGTATTCCTTGTTATCATGGAAGACAGTTTGTGCACGAGCATACTAGTTTTGTAGATAACTTTTCTTTTAGTCCAGATGCAACAGTACGTGTTTGCATCCCTGTGCAAGGTGTGAGCTCTTATAAGTTTTCTGCATTATTCAATATGCATGATTGAGTGCCTCTTTGTTTCTGTTTTTTGTTTTCAAAAAAGTTATTATAAATTGTTTTTTAAAAATAAGTTTTGAAAATTAAACAAAAAATTTAAAAAATAAATTGTTTGGATAGTTGTTTTTAAAACAATTGTTTTTGAAGTGGCGCGGCCGATGACAACAGCGACATGGCAATAATTAGCGCCGGTGGTATGGTGTCGAAAGTGGACAAATGCATGGCAACTTCAAAAAAATAATAAATATAAAAAAAAAATAATAAAACACCTAAAAAATGTTTTAATTTTTTCGTTTTGAAAAACAACTTTCTATTTTTTATGTTTTTTTAAAAAAACTTATTAAAAACATCTTTTTAAATAAATTTTATTGTTTTTATAAAACAGAATCAAATTAGCCATATTTTCTCATCAATCAAAGAACGGTTGAACCTAAGATCTCCCATGCCGAAGAAAGCTTAAGCTATATGAGGACACTGGCAAGTGAAATCCATGTTCTTGTAAATATAAAAAATCATGTTGAAAGAATCTTAATAATACTCAAATTTAACGTGATAATATCAATGCTAAACAATTATATCAATATTTTAACTCTGTGCAAATATATTTCTGTTATCTTTTTCAGATATCTGTTACTATTATCTTTTTTTTTCTTTCCAGACAAGCTCTCCTCAATCAAGTGATGGATCAAAACTCATGATGGTGAGCGTACATGTGTATATTTAATTTTTTTATCTTATTACTTCAATACTTCTTGTTTTTTTTTACCAAACACTTCAAAACTTCTTTTGAATGTGTCAGCATGACCTCATTCTTTTTCTGACTCAAATTATAACACTTCCCATCATTATAACACACGCAGGGC
Source organism: Inga laurina (assembly GCA_963855925.1). Classification (NCBI taxonomy): domain Eukaryota; kingdom Viridiplantae; phylum Streptophyta; class Magnoliopsida; order Fabales; family Fabaceae; genus Inga; species Inga laurina. Next base: position 58,302,204 of record OY979709.1, read on the forward strand.
GTGCGTCCAGCGTGAAATTCTACTATTAATTTTAATTGGGAGACCTAAAATTCCAAATTCAAAAAATTATCCCACTTTAATTTTTAATTTATTTGTTTCATAACTTCATATGGATTATATATATTATTGTTGGGGTGAGAATTGAAGGAGAGTACTATTTTGTTGATTTGTAGGAGAAAGTGAAGAAGTCACTTCGGAGATTTACGAAAATCTTAGGTCTGGCTATAGATACATCCCACATCCCATCTATTACTTCAAACTCGAATGTACCTAATTTGTTTGATAAAAAACGTGTCTGATTAATTTTATATACTACTTATCTAACAAACCTAAGGTTTTAATTTTTTTTCCTATGACTTTGACCTGCTTTGAAAATCAAGTTGTTCAAAACTAAATCGTCAAGACCAGGTCATAAAAACAAAGGGCATCACTTCCTATAGTTTATATCATCATACCTTGAAATCTACATCAATATAATCCAAAAACTGTTTCACAAACCTAAAGGGCACCACCAAAAAGTTTCAAGCTCTATTGATTATATGCGCTTACAAGTGTTGGTCCTAGTGAAAAAGGGATATTATAGATAAATTAATATTATTGATTCTCCAATCCTATTTCTTATAACAAATGTTGGATTTTGGGTCTAAGTCCGCCCTTGATGGGCTGGACTATTTGATTAGAAAATAAGTAGCCTAATCAAATAAGAATAAAATCAGCATAAGATGCAGATTTGGGAATATTTCAGCAATAATTATGGATTTGTTAAAAGAGGAACAAATCACCATAATTAGGGAATTAATTGAGAGACAATTAATTGTTGTCTTGGAGGGCAAGAAGGAGTGCACACGTTTCCTAATTAGTGGCCTCCATAAACCACTATAAATAGGGTGTGCCTCCTCAATTGCAACTCACCCCGCCATTGAGTTTTCTGGCAATTCCCTTCTCTCCTACCATCTTTCTGGTTCTGGTGACCTGCTGTGCAAATCACAATTAGGCTCTAGTAGTCTAATAATTGTGTAGGCACAAGTATGGAGTATTGGAGCTTTGACCCGGATCCGAACATGGATTCGTCCAGGTACGCCTAATCTCCTTTTTTTAGTTAATATTTTTCCTACATTGGCATCAGAGCCATTTGATCCTTGAGTCTGTGATTATTCTATGTGAATAATAATGTGATGATATAATTTGTTTATATCTCTCCATCATATTTTCCGCTGTGCTACTGTTTTTTTTCAAGCTTTATATCCATAGCCTCTGTTGCTTGAAATTTTCGTTATGCATATTCTCTGGTTCATATGTGAATACTTTTGGGAATCTGGGTATATGTTTTCCAAAATGTGAACATGTATATATATATATATGTATATATTTTTTGCTTCTGCCTTTGCTATGTTATATGCGTGTCTGTGTGTTCATCAAATTTGTTATTCGACTTAAGCTCAACATGCACACATAAAATACTGGGTTCATACGTTTGCTCCTCTGGTTAGTTTGTATATATATAATAAGTATATATATTTATACTTTGTGGCGTCTTCTCCTCTCTTCTTCAATCTCTTTCAAGTTGTGTTTTTTGAAACCTATGTGGAACTAAAAACGGAAAAGACTTGACCCCTCAAAGGTTAGAAGAGCTTTTGAAACACAAAGACACACATCCACGTCGGTTTACGTCACGCCGACAAGGTTGAGAAAAATTGGGTGTTTGAAACTCAGTGTTTTTGTCCAAAGTAAGGACATGGATGTGTAGAGCTCGAAGAGACAATTCCAACAATGCTTAGAATGCGTCAAACGAAGTCCGGATGAGGGAGAAACAAAGTAAAGAAGTTCGCGGGTCGTTAGTCACCGCCGCAACTTCACTCGTGATTTGATCAATGAAACAGAGGTTTTAAGATCAAATAAATGCCATGGATTTGTAGTTCGCTGAACTACGATTCCAACGACACCAAGAACGCGAAAAACGAAGCTAAAACGAGGGAGATATGGCCTCCCGAAATTGGCGGGTCACGATAACCCATCGAAGCTCCAACCGGGTCGGGTTGACCCGGCTGGAGGTTGAAGACGATGGTGTGGCAGTCAACGCCACGTCATTGGTCAACTAATGCCACGTGGTGCCAATGAGTGGTCGCCACGTCAGCGCCAAACACCACGTCAGCATCGATCAATGAGGCCACGTCATCCATTGACCAGCTACGTTGACCGAGGCACGTCATCGCCACGTCAGCGGTGACGGTCACAGTTGACCAGTCAACGTTGAATGGTCAACGGTCAACGGTCAACAGTCGTTCGTTGACTGTTGACAAAAAAAAAGAGGCATATGGCGTGTGGGGCCCACTGGGGCATACCTTTATTGATTTTAACAACCAATTGGCTTTGATTTAAAGTGCCCTCAACAACCTGGCAACATTGAATGCGGATATTATGTTATACTTTATATGTATAACATCATTCAAAGTGGAATTACTAGCGATTTTGAAAAGGTGATCGCTTCTTCATTCTCAAATGATAATATTTTTTGTGTTGTAATTGAAATGCTAATTAATTCATTTGCTTGATTCATTTCATCAAAGCTTATTTTCTAATTTTCAGATTTTTGATAATGAAGATACCTACCTACGTGAAGACCTTAATTTGATTAGAGACCTTTTGGCTGGATATCTTCTTCAACATATAGATCAGTAAACTTTTTATGTATATTAGTTTGTAGTTGTGTGATGACAGCGTTTTGACACTTTCTGGTTGTTATTGTACATATATATAGCAGTAGGTTGTATGAGTTGTTATCGTATGTATATATAGTAAAGATTGTAGTGCTAGATGTTCTTACCATTTTGTAACGGACATTGTGGTTTATGAATCCATCTTCTATTCTGTTTCTGCAGTTTGAATTCGTTAGGTAATGCAGAATGTAAATAATCATTTTAAAAAAAATCAAACCTTTTAACATCCCAAATTAAAAATTGGGACGTCTAAAGTTTCCCTGTGGAGGACTTTAGACGTCCCAAATTGAGATTTGGGACATTTAAAGTCCTACACAGTGGGAACTTTAGACGTCTCAATTCTTAATTTAGAACATCTAAAGTTCTCCCTTTAGACATCCCAATTTTTTGGGACGTCTTTTCTTAAAATATACTACGCCCCCCACATAGGCGTCCCCCAATTTTTAGACGATAAAAGTGCCAAAATAGAAACATTAAAACCTCTTTTTATAGTAGTGAAAAACACAATTTGTCTTTGGTCATCCTTGTTTTTCTAATTCAACAATGTGTTCCTCATCCTCTCTACAACTTTTTCTTCCCCCTCTTGTCCATCTGTTCCTATTGCCACTCCTTTCTTTGGTTTAGGACTGAGTCATAAGTGAGTTGAAAGTTCAGAGTTGCACCGACTAATCATAGTTGAGGGACTGAGTTAGAAGTGAGTTAAAAATTGAAGGATTAAAACATTAATTTTTCCCCAAATAAAAAAATAAAACTTTAATTTGATTTGCAAACCATCGTTTACATTTTGCTTTTATTTAGAAATATATTTGAAATACGTTGTTATTAATTTGAAGGATATTTTTTGTTGGCTTTAGAACCTCAACCTACTCACGTACTTCGCGTTACAAGCACTTGCTCCGTTTGTTTTGGTGCGGTGAAGATAGATAGTAACAGAACAACCTTTTTGGGAATAAAATACTGTAATAATTATAATAATGACATTGAGGACGGACCGGTGCCCAAGACTTTCACTAGATGGATTTAGAAAAAGAGAGATATACGCAGCCTTATTCTCATAAGCCGAGAGATATGGTTTGCAGGTATTATAATAACGACATTTTGTTGATAAAAATCTTGTGAGCAGTTTGACTAGTTCAACCATTCACTGTACCTATCAACCGGTTCTTGACCCATTCTTTAGCCTTTCAATTTCTCTCATGTTTGAACTAGAGACATTGAATCAATTCGTAGTGACTTGAACATCTCTGAGTCCGGCTCATTTTAAACGTAATAATTTAATCTGGGGTAATTAATTTTAAACTAACAATGAAAATATTGTGAAACCGAAAAAAAGAGGATATCACAAAAAAGTGTGAAGACGAGTTTTTTACCCCCTTAGATGAAAAAAAAAATTAGGGAAAACCTATTTGATGCAAATACTCATATTTTTCTTCAATTTTAAATTTGGTGCGTTTGTGCTTTTCTCTCAACTAAATTATTAATTTTGCTTTGTTAGTACAATTAGCTCTTGGAACTTTGTTTTATTAACGTTGTTAGCCCCTGTACCGAAGTTAACGATATTAAGAGCAAAATTAAAGCATTTAATTAGAAGAAAAAATACAAAGGAACCAAATTAAAAATTGAAAAAAAAAATATAGGTACTTTCAAATGGGTCTTCCCAAAAATAAAAATACTGTTAATAATAATTGATATAATAGCATAATAAATATATAGATACATAGGGGAAATGACAATTAAAGATCCTATTAACCTATTAATTTCACTTACAGACTTTCGGTTATTAAAATTTTATTGAAAGACTACTATAAAACAGCCTCATTCTCAAGTGCAATACTTGAAATTTACAAACAGTCCAATTATGAGGGGGGAAAAAGAAAAGTTCAAATTAATTTCATAAGTTATATCCTAGACGACTAATAAAACTGTATATGGTTTAAGTTGTGAATTTCAAGCAAACCACTTGAGAAAATCGTGTAATCCACCTATGAATCAAGTCATTTTCCCATGTTCCTTCATATATAGAAAAATTACATATTTAAATAGGATTAATATTAGTCCTTTTTTCCCCTTTACACTTGATGGTACAAGAAACAGTTCACACAACAGCACTATGCAAATTAAGCAAAAACATATAGTAATACTGGATACAGAGTCTGGATGACGACACTAGACATAACTAAAATATAAAACAACATTTGGTGGGAGTATATATGTGCTATGAACTCATGAAGGCTTAACCAAAGTTAGAAGAAAGGACTAGTCCTACAGAGCGTGGTGAACTAAGGATCGAATTTCTGCTGAGAGAAACACCCGACAATGCCTTGAATAGGATTGTCACTAATAGAAGGATACTTATTATACTGAAACAAAAAAAGACTCATGAAAGCTTCAACCCAAGATAAGTAGTGCATGGCCAAGAAAAGGTGCGTGTCGTGACATGAAAAACTGCATGACACGGTTACTTTGGCACAACCTGTGGAAAGTTAAGCTATTGTGAGATTTAACTCAGAAGCTTCAACCCAAGATAATTATTCATGGGCCAAGAAAAGTCTGCCTTCTGAGACACTCAATTCATCAGTCAGAGTTTGAATATTACGTTGCTATATCGCAATGAGACAACCATATATAAGGGTATATTCTCAAGGTTGGACCACTATATTACACCCTTCCGGCTTCCCTCTTGTTCCTTACCTAGATAGACGACAAAGACGATGACCAAGATGAAGGCTATCCGATTTGAATTTCATCGCACATGCCTGGAACCTGAGGCACATCAGAAGTTAAATAGACGGTTCAAGATCCGCCCCAAGTCCCCGATGACTGACTTGCAAACAATTTATTGATATTTTTAGGTGCAATTTTACCAACGGAGTTCAACGTATAGCACAATTCAAGGTTATTAAAAGTGAACTAGCCAGTTCAAGCTGGAAACCGGCGAATAGGTCCTGCCAGACAACAAGCTTAATCAGTTGAATATTTCTTTATTTAAAAAATAATTTAGCTAGCTTTTCTTAATTTTCTTCAAAATTTTACATTAATAACCTTGAAATTTTCACTTTCTTACCAGTTTGGTCCCAAGTTAGCTCCGATTTAACTCTGATATGACTCACTGACCTTTAACCCAGTGCCTCAGACGGTTCAGTGTTTGGTTCGGGTTTAATAACCTTGGCACAATCAAGTTTTAAAGGGTGTAAAAGTATATAAAATATTTTAAAATGGTGCAATTTTAGCAATTTCGTTAAATTGGCTCAAATGTAGATGGAAGGAGAACAAGTGGATCCCACGTAAAAAAAGTAGCGATGTTTGAGATTGTTAAGATTACATCATTTTTAAAAGATTGTGTCTACTTTTGCATTTTCTAAAACTTAATTGTGCTAGACATACTCGCTAAAAAACTTTGTTACTAAAATTGCACCTTAATCCAAAAATTATTCATTGTGTTTAGGGCAGCATGCTGGCTATCCTAATTAAATAAATATACGTTGCCCACGGGGGCGCAGCTCGATGGTTGAAAGGGAAGCCACGGTGCCTTCCCACCATTTGCCCAAAGGTGGCCGAGTTCGAACCCGTGGGAAGTCCCTTAATCCCGGGGACAACTCCTAATTAGTCTGCATGCAATTGGGTGTGAGACACCGGGGGCTTTACGCAAAAAAAAAAATATACGTTACTTTTCAGTTTTCACTCACAAAAAAAGTATTACTACTAGCGATGAAGGCATAAGAGTTAAAGACCTCCAAATATATATATCACCAATTTGCAAAAATTTAATATTGTTTAAAATGTTATTGATTCATCAGATTCTTGTCTGTTTTTTCATTGGAATTTTTTTCATGTCGACATTATTATCGTTGGTTTCTTTTTAATTAATATTATCATTACATTCCCTGTTAATTTGATTGATCGATCCAAAACCAAAAGCACTGTTTATCGCGGAACCACATCTGGTACTACGCGTATACATAATTTTCTCATGACACTAGGTTAAGTCAAAATGTCTTTGGAGTCCATAATTATCAGTACATGATAAATATCAGTTATATATATGCGCACGCAAATAGACATCTAGAGAAAAAGAATATATGTACACACACATATAATTCTATTCTAGTTGAACGGGTCTTGCAAGCAAGAGTTGAGGTCCCCGATAGACCTGCACATGATCAATAATATACCGAAAATATATGGCGTTGATTTTGGTAGAAGGGCCTCTCGCGGCTTAAGCACAAAATCTTAAGTTGAATATGTGTGAATGGCTGAATGCATAAAACACATTTGGGATAACTACTCCCAGTTAAATCCGATAATGTTTGAATTTGACTGATATGATATGAAATAATGACTAATTATGAATTTCAGATATTTCATATATGTGGCCATTATGAGGGAATATTTTATTTTAATGTTGATTTGGTTGTTATCTTTTACAATTAATTCACATTCAATTTTAAGATTCTAAAATGTTTTTCCTTAATTATTAGGGTTAGGTTGAGACTTATCACCGACTTGGTGACACCTCAACACATTTGCTTTGATAAATTGAATAATACCGAGTATACCGAGTATACTCTCTCCCTCCTCTGATTCCCCAAAAAAAAGAATATATATATATATAGAGAGAGAGAGAGAGAGGGAGGGAGGGAGGGAGAGGGAGAGGGAGAGTGAAGTCAATTACATGGCATGTATATAATAAGCGTTGGATGTAAAATCCCCAAGGAGAAGCAATTAATAAATTTGAAGAATGTTGGTTTATATGGAGGAGATAAGGATGGCTGCAAAAGCTGTGTATGATAACTTGAGCGATGAGGCAAAAAAAGAAATGGAGGATTTGTTCAGGTCAATGGACAAAAATGGAGATGGCAAAATAAGTCTTCAAGAGTTCATGACATCCTATTCCAACAACAACACATGTACAGCGGCACTGCTCGGCAGCAATCTGCCGGAAAATCGAAAAATCTTCGAGCTCGTCGATCAAAACAGTGACGGTACCTTGCAGTTTGATGAGTTTGTAACTCTGGTTTACTTGCGTTCAAGCCCCAGGCCGTGGTGTGATGGATGTGGCGATTTCATCGGAGGTTTGTTTTTCACTTGTACGCAGTGTCGTTTGGGGAACAAAGGTGTTAGGGATATGACTTATGATCTGTGTATTCCATGTTATCATGGAGGACAGTTTGTGCATGAGCATACTGATTTTGTAGATAACTATTCGCTTCTAGCCATGATGCCAAATACGCTATCATCCGAATCCAAGGTGCGTTTTTATAAATATTTCAACTTTAATTTTCAAGTTAGATGAAAGTCAAGTTGTTGGACGGTTAGAATATGCATTAGTTAGATAAAGCTCTATAAACAAAAAAAAAAAACTTTGTATGAGATTTAGAAATGTATGTGAAGGAGAGTCCAATCCTCACCCAAAGGAGGAAGGTTAATATAGTTTCCTACCTCATAAGCCACTGAGAATTCTTGAAGTTTAGTCGTTAATTACTTCCGAAGATGAAGAGTTTATTGTATTCATTGATGATTTTTGTAAATAAGATTAGTTCATCTTCATTGTTATTTTGCAACTTAACACATATATATAGGTATATCCAACAGCAACAAATTAGCAACATGGTTTCTAGGTAGGAAATGATAACTGGTTCACGCTAATTAATTTGTTATGAGGACTTTTTGATTTTAATGTTCACATTCTTTTTTTAGTACCTCATGTTGGGTTAACTTCCCGTGAATGAAAAGCAATAATTGATTTCCTTGAGTTATCTTTTTCCTTTTCAGGCAATTAGCTCTTCTCAATCAAGTGATGGATCAAGACGAGTGAAGGTGAGTGCATGTCTATATATATTTGATTTTTTTTGTTTCTTAATTTCATGTGGATTTTTATGGGCGGAGTGAGAATTGAAGGAGAGTATTTTCGTTGATTTTGTCAGGAGAAAGTGAAGAAGTCGTTTCGGAGATTTACAGCAATAGTGGGTTTGGCAGCAGATGTTGACCAATTGTCATCCCATATTATCTCATCTACTAAATCTTCAGACTCGGATTAATTTTATATACTATAAGAGCAAAACTAATGTTATAATTTCCCGTATGAGTTTGACATGTTCCTTTAATTATGAACAATGTACAATATGATTTATTTTTAGGCCAAAAAGAAAATGTAATGAATAACCAAACCTACTAGTTATTAGAAGTCTCTATAGAAGTCGATCAAAACCGTGATGGCATACTTCTGCAGGTTGACGAGGTCTCCACTATTTGTTGCAGTACGCAATGTCGTTTAACTAATCATTTTCAGTCCCATGGAAGAAGGTTATGCATCAGCACATGTTGATGAGTCTGGAGAACAAGATGTCCCTATTCATACAGTCCTAAATGTAAGACATGGTTTATAGTGTAAATTACACTATAAACTACATTTTACATTTAGAATTCTTGGAGGAGTATTACCTAATGATCACATGCACAGGTAGGAGCAATGTTTGAGGATTGCCTAATGGAATATGCTCCTTTCCGCCCTAAATGCATGTAAAATCCAATCAATTTTTTGTTTAGAGATTAAGAAAGCTAAATAAGTTAATTAACCGTATTATTTGTTGTGTATGATTAGATAACATATCAATTTATAAATGAGACAAATTAGTTTGGAAGAAAAAAATAAAAAACAATAATATTTTAAAGTAATTTAACTAACTTCCTTAATCTCTCCAAAAAAAATCAACAGAATATCGGAGGTAATGCCATCTAACAGATGCACTGCCATTTGTTATGTGTGTTAACCACACTCCAATACTAAATTATCCACTAGTTGACTTAAGGAGCTCAGTCTGTGTTCAACTAGTGGATTTGGGTTATAGAGATTCCATATGTTATACATGTCGCTTTAATACATTATTATGATTGAGTCATCAGTATATCCTTCCTATCTTCTTACGAATATACTGAGGGTCCACATTTATGTAGTGATATGATATAGAGAATATGAGAGTGTGGAGTCACAGAAGCTGCCCATGTCGACAATACAATTGTATATACTAATTCTCATGATAACTCTACACAATGCAACATATAGCTGGTCAAGGGTAAACACATGCGTGGTTGCAAAGATAGAAACCAACATGGCATAGAGATTGCCTTTAACTTTTGTTGATAGTTATAGCAAATGAAAGAGTAATTATTGAGAATTGCCTCCGTTGCATGCGCAATGGCTATCAACTTTTAGAAGGATTCATGTTCATTCTATCAATGAGGATCTTTTGAGTTGGATGTGATCCATTCAAAGTGATTGCCTCAATAACAGTCTTTTTTAGCTGAGTTATGCAAAGGCGGGTTCCATTGCATAATCCAAATGATTAATCAATGTTCTTCAGCAGCATAATGGATGCTCCGACTTTCAAATTTAGCTTGTGTGAAAGTAAACCAGAGCTGTTAATTGTGTTGAGGAATTCTATTGTGTAGAAATTGTTAAAGTTATCATTGTCTTCGTTGGGCTTAAAGATTGAGTCACTACTAAAGAATTCATGGGCATCTCCTGACAAGATGGAACACATGATTATTTATATATGCAATTCACCATTTCTATAGTTGGCGCTAATGCTAAGATTACTCTGTTATTGAAATATTCATTTGAATATAGATGGTCGAAGATCTTAGGATACATTGAGCCAGCATTCGCATGTAGTGGATCTTGACAATTTGGCATTAACAATTCATCTGGTATTTCAGTTTCAGCAATTCCAATACCCTTCTTTGGATTAACGGCGGATATAATTAATTTACAGGAGATGAGAGTATACACGCGTGGCTTAGATTTTGGAGAATAGTGATTTAGAAGAACAAACTTTATCTTACAAAAATCATGTTTTTTTTTATCAGAATAGACTTTGGCCATATCCCTGAGGTGAGTTTTATGTCGCGAGAGATAAAAGCGATGTTTTTTTTTTTAAATGCTTTTGGGTACCCAAACAAATCGCTCATGGGAGTGTTTGGGATCACTTAAGGAGCCAAATAAACCCGTTTTCAGCATAAAAAGCCTAAATAAATCTGTAACCCGTTTTGTAAGTGTTTGGTTCAGCATTTTTTTCTAAAAAAAGACCTGACTGATTCAGCTTATTGATAAACCCGAAGTTGAGGCTTATTTTTGAAATGCAGATGCGTTTTGGTGGCCCACCATTAATTAGATGATCATGCGAACATAGAATTATGCGGCTTCAGAATAATCAAGAATTTTTTTTAATCTTTTTTATGGACAATATCGGAATCGTTAGATATTGGATGATAGATCGATCGTACTATTTATTTGTCTTGGATTTTTTTTTAATAACACATCTTGTATTTTTTTTAAATGTGAAGCTAATGAATTAGAGTAAATTTATTAATTATTAATGGCGTGCTTAAATAACGGTTATAGACTCATAGTCATTTTCTGAGCTCAACGTCACCTACATTTAATTTGGACCTCGTCTCACAATTGTGGCCATTGAAATTTTAGATTGAGAGTTATTTACTCTAGTGGCATAATAGAGTGAATCACAATATGTTTATGCTGTTATAATTTCTGAAATTTCATTCGTAGTTTGGACTTCATTTTAGGATTTACAAGTTTGCATTTTAGATATCTTCCTGAGCCAGATGATATGTTACTGTTAGATATCGCATATATGATTTATCTAAAATTTGAAGAATATACAAATGTCCTTCAACTTTTTATTTTTAAAAACGCACTTATACAATCGTTAATCCAAACATGTTTTGATTTATGAAAAAGCATGTATTCAATCGCTCATCCAAACATAAATCACAAATCAAAAATTGACTTTTCTTTTAAGTCATTTTTAATAAGTCAGAATCACAATAAGTCATTTTTCCTACCGCTATCCCAAACACACCCAATGTCTTTCCTTCTTTTTCCTTTTTTTTTCCGCCAATTTTTTCCCTCCTTCCAGCGGTACTATGCCGGATGTTCCGGATGATCCGTTTGTAAAGGTCAATGCTTTCCTGCCTGTTTGCTGAATATCCCTTTTTTTTTTTAAAAAAAAAGACAAGTTCATTGTTCGGTCGTTTTAGTTTCTTCGTTATCCTCCTGACACTAGCATCCTGTCACTCTGTGACCGAGTGGCGGGAACCTGACACTGGGGTTTTGATTTCAGAGGCCAGTCCCTGAAAACCACTCTCAAACCCTATCTTTACTCATCTAGTAGGAATTTCTGTCATATCTGGGGAGAAATCATTCATCCAGCATTCCGCAATGTACCGGCTAGCAACCAGAAGCATGGTCGTTTCATCACCTCATTGGCGTTTCCTTTCTCTCTTCCTTCGCTCTCCTGCACCCATTTACTGTTCATTCATCCCTTCACGGATCTTCCTGTAATGTCCCTCTTTCTCTCTTCTTTCTGAACTTGTTCATATGCTTGTAAAATGTTGCGTCTGATTCCTTATACAGAATATCGTATTTTATAAATACATTTGGTTATGCTTCATTTTGTGGGAATTCCTACTGAAGCCTTGAGTTCCATTGAGGCTTTATTTTTGCCGTTCTTTCCTACTTAAAAAAGTGGGTTGAGTAAAATGTTTATTTCTCTGACAAGGCCAGGAATATATCTTTTATATCTTGGAACAACTTGGTGGAGCATCTGTGCTGCGTATGTGTCATTTTTTATACAACTACTAATGGCATTGCCGGGCCTGAATAAAGATTGTGCCTTTTTTTTTATTCTTAAACCCTTGGTTTTGGTTAAAGGGTTTCGAGTTTCTTTCACCGATGATAATATGGGGTTTGAAGTTGCTGTTTGTAAAACAACGAAACAAAAAAAAGAATAAGGGAAAACTGAGATTTCAAACAAAGAACAAAGCTGCCAACTCCCTGTTCATATCTTCCAATAAAAAAGAATTTTATTATAACAATAACATTCTCTCTCTTTACCCAGAATAAAATCTCTCTCACTTTCTTCTAGGAGGCTGTTCTATCCTCTTTTCATGAAGTTCTCTTTCTTTGTAATAAAGTTTATTTTTCTATAAAATTGCACTACAAACTATGTCCTATATTTAGGACCGGAGTTAGTAGAAGAATTAACTTAAACAAGGTTTTGAATTTAAGTTTCTGGATAAAAAAGTCATGTTGGAAGATTTTCCCTTATTTGGGACTTGATCTGGGTCGAATCAAAATTAGTTGGTAACACCAAATACCAAGTTTGAAGTTTGCAATGTCAGCTAGAACTGTCTCTGTTAAGATCAGTCCATGGTATAATTTGATACAGGTTGTCTATTCTACTCTTTCAGTACGGATAAAATATATTGTAAAATCATCAATCTAATTGTAAAAATAATTATCCTATTTGTCATTGTGGCTTGATTGAATAGTTTCTTAGCATCTAAATTGTGGAACTTGTTGGACAGAAGACGTGGATATATTCAGAGGATATCTTCTTTCAAAGATGGGAAGATTTTGAGGGGGAGCAGTAGAGCAGCCAAGAAACATAAATCTCCAAATAATAATTTAGATGATAAAGATATTTCTCACATATTTTGGTGGAAGGAGGTGCCAATCATTTCCATGTTTAGTTAAATTTCGAGATTATGATAATTGTTTAAGTTACATTATTTTTAGTGAGATATTGAATTCAAAGCTATCTTGCATGTCCCTTTCGTTCCCCTCCCAAAACTATGGCAGAAGATGCAAATGTGCAGAAAACCTTCAACTACTCAGCTGGTTAAAAGGCTTGCATATTCCAATTTGCTGGGCTTGGATCCCAACTTAAAAAATGGAAGGTCTGAACTTAAAACATTGATGACATTACTTTTTCCTTTTTCTCCTGTCTTTGTAACTGCCAGATGAAAACATTGATAGCTGGGTTTTCTTGTAAGACGTTGTTCTGAAACTTTAAAGAAGGAACACACAAATTGTCTTTTATGCAGTCTTAAAGAAGGAACACTCAACTGGGAGATGTTGCAGTTCAAATCCAAATTTCCTCGTGAAGTTTTGCTATGCAGAGTATGTTGTGTTTATCCCAGTTTTAGTTGGAGTTTGATCAGGCATTGGTAGGACAGTTTCCTTGTCTAAATAAAAGCCTTGTTCTGTTGAAGCTCACTTATGACTTCTATGTCTAACTTCAGTGTTGCACATTTTTTCCTGGTACTTTCTCACCAATTTTTTAAATTTTTGCTCAGGTAGGAGACTTTTATGAATCCATTGGAATAGATGCTTGTATTCTTGTTGAATATGCCGGTTTGAACCCTTTTGGTGGTATGCGGTCAGATAGTATTCCAAAGGCTGGTTGCCCTGTTGTGGTAATGACTTTTTGCTCTTGTGCATGTCACTCTTTTAGAATTGGTATATTTTATATTTAAGTATTCTTTGGTTGCAGAATCTTCGGCAGACTTTGGATGATCTGACGCGTAACGGGTTTTCAGTGGTGCGTCTATGACTTGCATGACTTTATAGTATCCCATGCCGGGGCACATGTTATCTTTTGTTTCCTATGGCCGCCATTAGGATGAAACCTGATGATACTAAGCTTCTATTTATTCATAAATGCTAAATTATCTTGCGGTGCTTTTCAGCTAATTTTATTTTATACGATTTTTGTTGAATGCCTGCATTTTGGTCATTACAGTGCATAGTGGAGGAGGTTCAGGGTCCGACTCAAGCACGATCTAGGAAAGGTCGCTTTATATCTGGGTAATTGCAAATTTTTTACATTGTCTGAAAGCTAGTAGTTTTTCCTTTTTTTATCTTTAAATATTTTGTTTCATTGACAGAGCTTTCTTTGGTTAAGCTCCAGCAAGACAAATGTCTTTCTGGCTTATGTTTTTATATTTATGACTGGGATATTGATTTCCAGACAAATTTTTATGTTCATCTTTTGGGGATATAATAATAAAATTATTTTGAAATGAAGAACAAGATACTGTTGGACATATTTACTAGTAATGGATATGTAATATTCAAGAACAACTTCAACTCATGCGCTAAGGTTTTTAAGTGAAGGCCTGGGATAGGTGCCATTTATATCTCTAACATGCTTCTTTACACTAATCCCCTTTGAATTTGAAGAGGGGAGAGGGGAATGTGGGTAGCTAGAATCAAGCTCTCCACCTCTTGGACATAGCTCAAAAGCTGAATTTGTTGAGTCAAGGCCCATGATGGATATTTCTATCAGTAACTATTTGCTGCGGTAATAAATACAACATTGTTAACAACAATAATTTGCAACATTTATGAATTGTGGTTGCTCTACACGACCTCCTTATACACTCAATCACATCAGAGGTCCTATTCGCAATAAGCAATGTCCTTGGTCTCTATTAGAAGATTTGGGACAAAAAAAATACGGTCTTTAAATAACACTCAAATCCCAAATGTAGCTCGTTCTAATATCTGAACTCAATCTGGGCTTTGTAGTAGCTCATTACTAAAGCCAATAAGTCATGAAATATGTTTTCATTTTTCTATGTGAAAAATGTTATTATAGAACGAGTTGTGAGGAGCTGGCAAAAAAAAAAAAAAAAAAAAAGAATGAGTTGTGAGGAATTGATAATTTTATCAAGCTTTCTTGTGATGCACAATTAAATATATTTTAATCTAAAGGAACTACTGGGACAACTAGTTTTGTATAGATATGTATTTAGCGATGCTTATATCACCGTAAGTTGGTATGCAGGTAGCAGTTAAGGGGAATGGATGTTTCCTGACTGAAAAATATTTTATTTGATGATTTGTTTTGGATTTTCAACCTTGGTTGTCCCGAAATCCCATGCTTGTTGAAGTCATCTTAGCTTGTTCATTCAATATTTCAGGCATGCTCATCCTGGAAATCCATATGTATATGGACTTGTTGGAGTTGATCATGACCTTGACTTTCCAGAACCAATGCCTGTAGTTGGTATGTAACTTATTTTTTCTTATTGTTGTCAATATTAGCCAAATTGTTTGGCGAATATTATCTTTAGTGATCTTCTGAGATTGTATTTAGTGAGAATAGCTGTTTAGCTAGCTTACATATTGCTGTTTATCTTTTCTTTCTGGGGTTCTGGTTATCTTTGATTCTAATTTCTTCACTGGGAAATTAATATTTTTTCATTAGTTTTTAGGAGAAAATGATATCCTTTTGATTACTGTAATAATTACTCAATTGCTCTGATTATGTGCCGTTTGATTGTCATCTAAATTTATTGCATATTTGGACTCACAATTTTCATTGATATTGCTGTTTTTTTTATAACTTTGGAAGGTTAGATTCTGATGATAATTGGTTGTTTTAGGAATATCTCGTTCTGCAAGGGGTTATTGCATAAATTTCGTCCTTGAGACCATGAAGACGTATTCTTCAGAAGATGGTTTGACAGAAGAAGCTGTTGTTACAAAGCTTCGCACTTGTCTATACCATCACTTATTTCTGCATACATCTTTGAAGAGAAACTCTTCAGGTCCGCTCTCTTTCTCATGTTATCATTTCATCTGAACGCCAAATTATGGCAAGTCACAGATGCATTGACATGAATATAGGCCTAGTGCATCTAGATGAATAACTTTTCGGAGACTCTCAAGTTGTTAAAAGTACCTGTGTATCTATTTCTGAAATGGCCTAATTTGTAGGACAGGTGGAAGTTGATATTATTTTTTTATATTCGATTTGCATTATTGTGTCTGGGGAAAAATATGTTCTAGACATTTACAATTGTTTTTTTTTATGCAGTCTTAAAATGTATGTGTTACAAATATACGTATTGTCTTTACAGAGACATTCCGCTGGGGAGAATATGGTGAGGGAGGACTCCTATGGGGAGAGTGTAGTTCCGGACATTTTGAATGGTTTGATGGCGACCCCACCTCTGACCTTTTGGTTAAGGTTTGGATCTATAAGATGCCTTTTGTAACTTGTAATTCTAACGTATGTGTATGAATGCAAGTGTCATTTGAAATAATCATATTTCATTTTTTACCGTGTTAGGTAAAGGAGCTTTATGGTCTTGAGGACGAGGTCACATTCAGGAACACCACTGTGTCTTCAGAAAATAGGCCTCGACCTTTAATGCTAGGAACAGCAACACAAATTGGTTAGTTTAAATTTCAACGAAGAAATTATTGTTAGTGGATATTTTCTTTGCCCATGATTTTCTTGTATTTCATTTTGCAGGTGCCATTCCAACGGAAGGGATACCTTATTTGTTGAAAATACTACTTCCGCCAAATTGTACTGGATTACCTGTACTGTGAGTTAGAAATTCTTATATTTTCATTATTTAATATCTTCAGAAATCATTCCTGCTTTATTTTGGATCACCTCTTCCTTTTACTTTTGTGTTGAGTGGTTTGGCAACTTTTACATTTTCATGAATATGGTAAAACTATTTGTGTTCTTTTTCATTATTATTTTTTTAAAATTTTTAACTACTAATGACAGGTAGGGAAGTTTTAGCTTGAATACGACCATGCTTCATTTTGTATCATCACATTCTCTCTTGTGCAAAATGTTGTGCTGTTCTTTTTGCTTTTTTTGACTCTAATGAGAGTCTGTGCTTTGAAAAAAAGTGAAGAAAAAAATTATGCGCCCCCAGATTATCCTGGCTGTTGAACGGATTTATTTTGTCACACTGATTAAAGTTTTAAACTTGTATCTTTTTAACTTTTGATCATGCAAATAGTTGTGTAATTCATAATTTCTAGATTTAGTCATTGACTTTAAATATCTCATTGAAGTTCTTTTTACTGCTCTTTGATTCAATCTCTCCTATTTTTAGTAATTAATCCAGAGTCAGTTGCAAGTTTCTTCTGTCTTAATTTGTTTATTGCGGTTCTCAGGTATGTTAGGGATCTTCTTTTGAATCCTCCTGCCTATGAGATCGCATCAACAATTCAAGGTGTGTCACAATATATTTGATACTCCTTGGCATCTGGAATATAACTGCCAATTTTTTCTGCTGTGCATTTTATCTCGTTATACGTAATCCTTTTACTAATTCTTGTCCTTATCTGTTTGCAGCAATATGCAAACTCATGAGCAGTGTGACATGTTCAATTCCTGAGTTCACTTGTGTTTCATCAGCAAAGGTTGTATGTAGGTTGCTTCTGCGAACTGTAGATGAAATTTAGACTAAGCTCATTGCATTTAATTTCTCTTGATAGCATTTGCATCTTACCGTTAGAATGGACAGTGGTTGTACTCTTATAGAAGATTTTGATGACGATAAGTTTGAATCCTTCTGCAATGGTGACAAAGATGTGAGAATTAAACAATGATTAGATGTGTGTTGAAATCCATATTAGTGCTAGGGAAACATGACTCAAGATAACCGAATATTCAACTGGCGGATAAAACTTGAAAGTTTTTGATAAAATTTAGGGTTTAAGCAAAGGTATGGTTGCAGAACCTAGGGGCTGTAGAAAAAACATTTCAGCCCTTGTACCTTTTCTCCTTGGTAATGTTGTGAATATGGTAGCTATAAGAATCCTAGACAATAATAAACCCCAAAGTTTTTTTCTTAATCGATAATACCAAGAATTCTGGATAATTATAAATTCCTGTTGCTTTGAAACTCCCACTTAATTTAGAATGGTAATCCTGAATAATTGACAAGTTTCTAGGTTGCTAATGGTGGCAAGGGGCAACAATTCAGTAAGTACCGACTGGCCTAAAACATTTTTACTAGGATTACAAAATCATTAGGTGAGTCTCCTACTGGGTGCTTGGCAGTGTTTGAAGATGTCAGTAAGTATTCAGTGAACCATGGACTTCCCTCAAAAAATATGAGGCTTGAGGAAGCCTATGGTTCACTGATGGAATTTAGTTTTGTTTCAAAATTTTGCCATTCCTCTGCTTCTGAAACCTGCAAAATTCTATTTCACACCCTGCCTTCAATTTTTGTTCTTCTTGCTTCTGAAACATACAAAACGAGTAACTTGCAATAATATATTTTGCATTCCTCTTGTTTCCTTGTGCTCTTTTTCGATACAGCAGGAAAAATGAACTCTTAACTTTGCTTCTGATTCCTCCCCTGTTTGTGCAGCTTGTGAAGCTACTTGGACTGAGGGAGGCCAATCATATTGAGTTTTGTAGAATAAAGCATGCACTTGATGAAATACTGCTGATGTATAGAACCCCAGAGCTCAATGAAATATTGAAACTTTTGATTGATCCCACATGGGTGGCGACTGGCTTGAAAATTGACTTTGAGACCTTGGTGAGTCACCTAAGTTGTGTGGGTTATTTTTTCTTTTTTAAGTTGAGGGTAACCGTTTAATTTTTCTCTTTTAAGTAGGAATAATCAAGCTAAGCCTAACAAACAGCCCTGCTCTACATGCTATATTTTAGCCAAGGCAGGATAACAAGAATGGAAGTTTCAGTGTCATTTTCCTTTTTGAGCAATTAAATTCAAGGCTTATTGAAATAAATACTTCTGTCATGTCTATCTGTTTGCCTTTTGGGAATTGTGTTGGCTTGTAAATATTTGTAATGTTTTCTATATTCCAGGTTTCTGGATGTGAAGTGATCTCAGAAAAGATTGGTGAAACAATCTATCTGGATGGCGAGAGTGATCAGAAAATCAATTCCTTTTCTGCCATTCCTGATGATTTTTTTGAGAATATGGAGTCTTCTTGGAAAGGTCGAGTCAAAAGGATCCACATTGATGATGCATTTATTGAAGTGGAAAGAGCTGCTGAGGCCCTATCTTTAGCTGTATGTATCTGTAGTTCAACTTGGCCTGTTTTCTGCAAAATGAAAAAGCCTTGCTTCTAAATAGTACATTCTTTTTCATTTACGTGGTTTCTCAAATGTTAGATAATTTATGATTTATTATGTTTTGTTTCAGATATTACATGATTTTTATTAGTTAGGGAAATATTTACTTGTAGTGCATCAAACGCTTCATCCTTAGGTGTCATTATGTGGTGATAGTATTATATAAATTGAGTTTTAGGGTTCTGTGACTCTGTCACATTTTTCTTTTTCCTTTGCGTTTTTTTTTTTTTTTTTGCAATTTGTATGTTTTGGTTCGGCCCCTTACCTCTCTGCCTTCTGCTCTCGAAATATTTCAAAAGATGTTACTTTTCCAGCTGTTTCGTGTGTATTATATTCAGAGGACTTTTTTTACCTGAAGAAAGTATTTGTGCAGGTAGAGGAAGATTTTGTTCCTATAATTTCTAGAATAAAAGCTACTGCGGCCCCACTTGGAGGCCCAAAGGGAGAAATATTATATGCTCGGGAGCATGAAGCAGTTTGGTTTAAGGGCAAGCGCTTTGCTCCAACTGTCTGGGCTGGTGGCCCTGGGGAGGAACAAATTAAACAACTTAAACCTGCTTTAGATTCTAAAGGTAGAAAGGTTGGTGAGGAATGGTTTACCACAACTAAGGTAGAAGCTGCCTTAACTAGGTATGCTTAGGAGAACCATGGTCATTTTCTTTAGTTCCTTGAATATTTATCTTTTTTCCTGTTAATGGTTACAAATGATGAGACACTTATATCAATTCAGGTACCATGAATGTGGTGAAAAAGCAAATGCAAGAGTTTTAGAACTTTTAAGAGGGCTCTCTGCTGAACTTCAATCCAAAATAAACATCCTTGTATTTGCCTCCATGTCGCTTGTTATAGCCAAAGCACTGTTTTCTCATGTGAGGTTTGTAACTGTTTATAATTGCTTCTGCTAAAGATATTATGAGCATGTTTGTTATGGTGTTGAGATTGCTTATAAGATGTTTTTCACGTAAATTGAGACAAAATGCCTCTCACATACTTACCTTGTATACCATAAATCATGATTGAAAAGTTGTTTTTAAGCGTTCCAATCGCTGTTCTAAACGAGCACTATATCCTATCATGGTGCACTTATTTATTTGGCAAGATGAGATGAATTTGATTAACATGACTGTTATAATTAGACGTCTTCATTTTTAAGCTCCGTTGCAAATATATGCAAAGAATTTTGATTACAATATTTTGTCTGTCTTCTAGTTTGCTTTAGCTGGAACATGACATTAGGGCCTGAAATTATTTTCAGCTAAAAAGTTTCTCTATAGCAGTTTGCTCAACCCGTTAAATGGGATGGCAGCATTAACCAATTGCAATGAATCTTGTAGTCGAGAATCCTTTCTAGTCTGTGTAGTGTCACATAAATGGTTGACTCCTATGGGAAGACAGTAAGTCATACTTCTTTAAATGAAAGTTGTAGCAGAAATTTTAACTTGAAATTGATGAAAAAAGTCCTTAAATCTGATTGTGGTACTTTCTTTCACTTTCTTTTGGAACGAGGGTAAAATTCAGATACTGATGTGCTGCCTGATTGACTGGATGGATTCTGATTTTGATCATTGATGACTTGCAGTGAAGGAAGAAGAAGGAGATGGGTATTTCCCACACTAGCAGAGCCACATGGGTCTGAGGTAGTGATTGATGAGTTGTTTAGTGGGGGAAATTCCTCAAGACATTGAAATGAATGTTCTGTGTATTAAAAAGGAAAAAAAGAATGTTCTGTGCTTGCTGCCTTCCATTTGCATGTCTTGGGTGGTTGGATGACTTACATGATATTTCAAGTCTTATGGGAAATTTGCATCTTTTATTGTAACTTGAAACCTAGTGTGCTTTTATAAACATGGCTGCAACTTGCTTTCACAGCAAATGGCAAAATCTTAACTTCTTAACTTTCCAATGTTACACACAATTGAATGCAGCTAGAAAAAGAGGAAATTGGGATCCATAGTAATTTTTAGAGGAGCACTTGGCTGAAAAAGGTTGGTTATTTTTCAAGGAAGTGAAAAGTATTATAGCAGTAGATTTTGGACTCTAATAATATGGGATTTGGAGATATTCCTCTAGGAATTGAAATCATAATTTGAATTGGTTGCTAGTTGCAAGCGGCAATAAGAACTGAAAAAAAGTATCTATGAGGATCTGTAAATCTGAATTTTCCCCCCTTGCTTAAACCCGAGCGTATGAATTGAAATTTGCATAGATAAAACTGGAGACACATTAACATTTTTTGCAACTTGCTGACACTATTACAACATCCCCTGCTTTTTTCCAGCCAAAATGCGTTTGTTTGTTGGTGCATACGCATGTGCTCCTTCTGTTGGGAACTTGTTTTGAGTAGTGGTTAAACTTTTGTTGCAGAATGCCAAGACTGTGGATGAAACCAATAGACTGAAGATAGTTGACCTGTTGCCATACTGGTTCAACGTAGCAGAAGGAGGTGTTGTGCACAATACTGTTGATATGCAGTCATTGTTTCTTTTGACTGGACCTAATGGTGGTGGTAAATCAAGTTTACTTCGATCAATTTGTGCTGCTTGTCTACTTGGGATATGTGGATTCATGGTTCCTGCCAAGTCAGCCCTGATTCCTCATTTTGATTCTATCATGCTTCATATGAAGTCATTTGATAGCCCAGCTGATGGGAAAAGTTCATTTCAGGTTTGGCGCTGATTCATACTTTGCACTCAAGAAATATTTATAATTTCAAAGGGAAAATTGGGGAAAAGTCCCACATTGAAAATTTTATTAGTGAGAATGATCTGATAAACTTTTATATACAAAAGGTACTGACACTCTGCAAATTTTGTACATAGAGTATCAGTACTCTGATTTAAGTCCTTCTCACCAATAAAATTTTTAATGGAGAACCTTTCCCTAATTTTCCCTCAAAGTAATCAGTGTAAAAAGTGCTGAGGTTCAGCTTCTGGGAAAGACCATATGTGTACTTCTCTTATCAGAGTTTATTGCAACCTCAATGCTGGGGAAAGCATAAAGAATTAATAGATCTCTGTTTTTCTAGATATGAAATTGTGTTTGCTATGGACGTTTCATTCATCTTGGTCTGTATCAGGTAGAAATGTCAGAGATTCGATCTATCATTGCTGGAACAACCAAAAGAAGCCTTGTTCTTGTTGATGAAATATGCCGAGGTACAGAAACGGCGAAAGGAACCTGTATCGCAGGCAGCATCATTGAAACTTTTGATAGAATTGGTTGTTTGGGCATTGTATCCACTCACTTGCATGGAATATTTGATTTTCCTCTGAACACTAAAAACATTGTGTACAAAGCAATGGGGACAGGATGTATCGATGGACAAACAAAGCCAACTTGGAAGCTGATCGATGGGATCTGTAAAGAGAGTCTTGCTTTTGAAACAGCCAAGAGGGAAGGAATTCCTGAGACTATTATTCAAAGAGCTGAAGATCTTTATCTATCAGTTTCTGCAAAGGAATTGCTTCCTCGGGAAAATTTCTCAAAGCAAGACCAAATATCTTCACATGCAAATGTTGATAATTCCAATGAATCGCATCTTTACTCCAGAAAGGTTACAACAAGAGGTGCCATTAGTTTACGTCAGAAAGTTGAGGGTGCTATCTTCACAATATGCCAGGAGAGGATGATGGAGCTGCATGGAAAAACGAACGCATCAATGCCTACTGAGATCAAGTGTGTTCTAATTGGTCCAAGGGAACAGCCTCCACCATCAACGATCGGTGCTTCAAGTGTCTATGTAATCATCAGACCAGACAAGAAACTTTATGTTGGAGAGGTACTTATCTTGACCCATAATAACTTAGTAATTTTTTAACTTTTGTAATAAATATATTAATGTGAAGGATTATTTAATATGCTTCTCTTACTATTTTGACTGATTGCTGCCCTCCTTTACTGGGATGAGCTGGTGATAGACAGATGATCTGGCGGGTCGAGTTCATGCTCATAGAACTAATGAAGGAATGCAGAATGCTAGTTTCCTCTATTTCCTTGTGCCGGGAAAGAGCCTGGCTTGCCAACTAGAAACTCTGCTGATCAACCAGCTTCCTGCTCAAGGCTTCCAACTAACCAACATTGCCGATGGAAAACATCGGAATTTCGGCACATCAAACCTTTTATCAGAATGTGCCACTGCTCCTAGATAAATGTTGGGAAAACCCCCCACCTTTAAGTTTTGTAATTTAGCCACTCATTTATACAAAGGGATGGCTCTTGTCATGTGTATATGTTGTTGTTGATTTCACAAGATTAGGCAATTCAGGAAGCAGCGGTTGCTGCATTTTTGTTTTATGTAGTTGCAGCAGCTGCATTAGTGTTCTTCCCTGCAAAATGGGAGGAAACTATTGTTGTGATTTAACAAGAAAAGATGGGAAATTTCCATATAGAGCAAGTCTCCTTTTGGCCTGTATTGATTTTATGATATGACCCATTCCATGGAGTCAATTTTTCATTGGGTCCATTTTTGCACTCAATTTTCGTCTGTTTTTTAATGGAACCCCGACTCCTTGCTACATGCTTAAAAGTTGATATTTAAACTTGGGTTAAAAGTTTTCGCAGAGGAGTGTTGGACACCCAAAAGTTTATTCCCAACAATGTCGCTCCGAAGTTATAACATTGTAGCAATGTCACCCATCCTTGACAGAATCAAACGGTCAATGGTTAGTTGACTAGTAATAAATTGTGACGTGGCTGTCATGTGGGATGCAATGCAACATATTGTGATATCATCATCTTTATAAGCTTCCTATCTCCTCTCCTCAAATTGCAGACATCATGATATTGGAGAACCTATATACCTACACAGTCACCAAAAACCCAGAAATTTAATTCATAACAAGAATGAAATAACCAAAACGAGGAAGTGATACAAAGAAAATTTTCCTATTCATGTTTTTCTTTCATGACTTGCAGGTGAAAAAGGATGAAGCCTCAAGCACGCATCGTCTTCAAGGTCATCGCCACTACTCCCATGCCCCTGGTGCCTGGTTGTGTCTCTATCTCTATCTCATAAATCCTCCTCTCCCAACTAGCGTTCATCCAGACATTTTAATACACAAACACAATCACACGATGAACAATACGACAAGAATCACAATAATACTTGCATAAAATAAACTCCAATTTCTCTACAAAAGAAGGGGATTGTGCTTCCTAACTTCACACTACAAGCTAATCCCAACTAATCAACGAAAACCATAAAAATATCACTTGAGTTTGTAGTGGATAGCAACGCAGAAATTTTCTTTGGTTTCTTGGCTTCAATTAATCAATGAAACCCAGTGGCATTTTGGGCAGGCAAGTGATTTTGATTCCAGAAAACTATTCTTATGAAGAAGAAGAACTAAAGCAACCGGGGTTATTCGAATCTTAAACAAGAAAATCATAGAGGACATTACTTAATCCGTTTACCGAAAACCATGAGGGAGACACTGATGATGTTGAATCACGATTCTTGAGTAGAAATCCTCATATTCGCTTCGAATTTATCGGATATGGATCTAGCAACTTGTTTTAAGTTGCTTCTATGCACCCTAACATATATTGGTAAATTCGTGCATATTTTTTAGTGATATGCATTTTACTGTAGAATACTTTAATTTAATTATAGAGAATCTAAATCTAAATTCGTAGCTCATTTATTGTGAGGCATTGTATAAGTCAGCAGTACAATTGAACTGAACATCTAAAACAAATAAAACATTATACCTTTTTTTTTTGTACCAAAATTTACCTACGTCTCTAAGAACCACATTTATCATGAAAATAGCAAATTCGTAAAGATAAGAAAAGGGGGTGATATGTCACACCAGGTTTTTTTTTTTTGTTATAACATATCACACTAGTTAATTAAATACAATAATACAATACTTGTGGCAAAAAAATACAATAATACGATACAACATCAACGTGCCTCCCTATTTACAAGAAATATTTTACTTTATATATTAATGCTTGTTAAATTAAATTTATTACAAACATTCATTAAAATTATAATGTGATAGTTTGATATTGGGCATGACGGGACTTCATGCTGGTAATTTAAGGATATTATCATTAGGGGTGGGAACAAGTTAGACGGCCTATTAGGAGCCTGCCGCCTGGCTTGTCAGGCTAAGGCCTGTTTCAAAACCTGTTTTATTTATCAGGTCAAGTTTAGGCTTATTAGTAAAAAGGCCTACTAATTCCGGCCTGTTAACATAAAAAAAAGTGAGGGTGAAATTGTAATTACAACCTTAACTTCTGTTTTTTTTTTAATCGTTCACACCGACAGATAATATTCTAATGAGATCTGTTTCTTCAATTGGACAACTCACAAAACACTCAAAGTTTCTTCAATTGGACAGCTCACAAAGCACTCAAAGTCAAAAGTGTCCAACTCACAAGCAGTCCTCATTGTGTCTCACAACGTCATCTTTCTCATCTTTTTTTTTTCCTCAAAATCTGTCTCACAACTCACATCATCGTCTCTCAATCTCTCACAAGCGCCCTCACCATCAGCATCGTCTCTCACAAACACTCACCGTCGGCATCATCTCTCACAAGCACTCACCGTTGTCATTGTCTCTCACAAGCACTCACCATCGTCAGTTCTTCATCAGAGGTCTGTCTCACCGTCATCTGTCTCATCGTCTCCGCCACTTCTCCATCAGGGGTCTGTCGTCCCTTCTGATTATGAATTCTCCGTCAGGCATCGTTTTTCTGCTACTCCCCTCCTTGTCTCATCGTCATCTTCATCTGTCCTCCCTTCTCCGTCAGGCAACCAAACTCTGTCATGGTCTCCCTCATCGTCTCCGTCATTTTCATCGTTTTAAAATTTCAGGCCCCTTAACACGCCACAAGTCAGCTTAGCCCTTTGTACAGGTTAAGCTTAGGCCTAAAAATTAGCTTCCCACAGATTAAGATCAGACCATGATACAAAATAAAATCTGGTCTGACCTGAGCTATTCCCACCCCAAATTACCATCTAGTATTTACATTTACCCTTCTAATTCAGACAAGACGGGAAGAGAGAAATGGATAGTAATAATCAAAACGCTGTCGTTTAAATTGAAGTATGAAGTGGATGATGAGCTGGAGGTATTCGAAACAGGAACAATCTCAAGAGAACTGGCAAAACAACCAATCAAACTAAAGAGAAATGCTTACATAAGTTCCACGCTCACCAATCAAATTAGTGCAGGTGTCGTGTTTTTATTTGTCAGATGATATGACACTCTGAAAGTTAAAGCACGTATTTCTTACATGAAGGAATGCTAGAGCGCTCAGGCCACCGGACGTTAGTCTCGTCTTTCGCTCACCATCTTCTTTCCCATCTCATTTGTATGTAATTCTCCACCTCTATCCTATTTTCCTTCCCAGAAATTGTAGCAAATCCCTTTTCTTTTCTTTTTTTGGCGTTTTGTTAGAATCAGCATCAGTCTCGTGATAGACGAAGTTATGCAAGTGGTTGAGAAGGTGAAGAAGGAATGGTATGAGACATACAATAAAACGCAAGAGGTTGTTAAGGCAATTGGAGAATATGGGCAATCAGAGAGATCCGAGGAGAGATGTTCACTTCCCAGACTCAATGGGATTGCTCCGGATGGCTTGGCTTTGCTTTCTTCCTTGCAGTTCAGGCTTGATCTTCTTGCTCCACAGTTGCTCACTGATGAAGAGGTGGAATCGGCTAGCACAGTGCTTGAATCTTGGAAAACCCAAAGCCAGAGGTATTTGTTCTCTCTTTTTTAAAATTGCGGTGTCCATGCTCGGGATCTTAGTTATCTATTTACTTGTACTTCTAATTGAAAACAAATGAAAATTCGCTCCTTGACCTCCCATCCCAAGGCTTCCTGTCCTATGGTCAGTGCCGAGGAATCAACGGAATCACTTTTTTTCTTACG
The DNA here is from genome assembly GCA_963855925.1 of Inga laurina. Taxonomy (NCBI): domain Eukaryota; kingdom Viridiplantae; phylum Streptophyta; class Magnoliopsida; order Fabales; family Fabaceae; genus Inga; species Inga laurina. Next base: position 58,329,534 of record OY979709.1, read on the forward strand.
ACGAGTTCTCTTGTAACTGTTGCTAGTTAAGACTGTTGCTGAGTTTTGCTAAAATTACAAATTTACAAGCTCTGATTTGCGTAATAAGTCATGAATTGAGTTATATGATGTCATGTTCTAGTGATTTCCATTGGTAATATCTGATTATTTTGTTACAGTTTGCGATTCAGTCTGAGGGATGCCAATCTGCAAGCGAAGGAAAATGTGAAAAAAGCTGTTCAGGAGAAGGCAATTTACTCGATCACCTTTTTCTTTTAAATGAATTGTCCTAATTATTACTCCCCGTCCTTAACATAAGACATATTTAGAGAGTTGATCTTGGTACTAAATATAGAACCTATTTTTCATATATCTTAATCTTTTCTTAATTTATTTCTATTTATGCTTTCTCAACAGTAATCAAGGAGAAGAGGGAATGTGGGAATTAAGAAATACGATTAAAGTATTTTAGAAAGTACATATCATATTAACTAACCTCCTTAATCTAATCAAATTAGGTTAATATGTCTTATATATAGATAAGAGGGAGTATATTCTCTTGGCTAGATTAAAATATAATCAACCATTCTAGCGCTATGTGAAAATGATGATATTTTGTTGTATAGTCTGTTCATTATTATTGGCTCATAGAGCCTTCATTTCATAGATATATGTAAAATGGGCAGATTACAAATATATATAGATAAACAGAGTGACAGAAAACACAGTAATTGACGGAGGAAATAGGCAGAGTGATTGAAGGAGAAATAGATGGAGAGAGAAGTCAGAAAACTCATGCTAAACCACTGATCTACTCTTTGACTTTTAACACTCCCCCTCAAGTTGGAGAGTATATGTCAATCATTCCCAGCTTGCACCGAAATCCTTCAAATTTAGTTCTGCTTAGTGGTTTTGTCATAACATCTGCAATTTGGTCTTCAGATCTGATGTAGAATAGACTCATGATACCTGCTTCAATCTTTTCTTTAATGAAGTGTCTATCTATCTCAATATGTTTTGTCCTATCATGATAAATTGGGTTCTTGACCATTTCAATGCTGGCCTTGTTGTCACACCAAACTCGTATTGGTCCCTCATGTGGAATCCCTAACTCCTTCAGTAATCTGATGACCCAAATTCCTTCACGTACTCCATTGTTAACAGCTCTCAGTTTAGCTTCCGCACTACTTGTCGACACCACAGTCTGTTTCTTACTTCTCCATATAACTAGATTTCCCCACACATATGTGCAGTACCCTGAGACTGACCTTCTAGTCTCCCTGTCTTTTGCATGGTATGAATCAGTATAGATTTCAATATTTCTGATAGTGCTTCTCTTAAAGAAGATCCCTCTTCCAGGATTAAACTTCAAATAGCTTAGGATTCGGTACACAGCCGCCATGTGTTCTTCTTGTGGCTGGTGCATGAATTGACTTGCTATTCTGACTGCATAGCTAATGCCTGGACGTGTGTGAGTTAAGTATATGAGTTTCCCGACAAGTTTTCTGTACCGTTCTGGGTTGACTGGGACACCATTTGGCTTGATTTCCAGGTGACAACCTTCTTCCATCGGTGTTCCTTCAGGTTGTGCCCCTAACATTCCTGTTTCATGCAACAAATCTAGGGTATACTTCTGCTGGGATACGTTGATACCCTTTTTAGTTCTTGACACTCCCATGCCCAAGAAATATCTCATTTGTCCTAGATCTTTGACTTGAAACTCAGTTGACAAGTCCTTTTTTAGTTGAGCAACAGAATCTTCATCGTTTCCCGTAATGACCGTATCATCAACATAAATGATTAAGATGGTGACTTTGCCATTGACACGTTTGATGAACAATGTATCATTTGCTTGTCCCTGAGTATAGCCAAGCCTTTTCATTGTTTTGGTGAATCTACCAAACCATGCCCTAGGAGATTGCTTAAGTCCGTATAATGACTTGTTAAGTTTACACACAGAGTTGTTAGGAGCTAGAATTCCATCTGGAATCTCCATGCAAACTTCTTCTTCTAAGTTTCCATTCAAGAAGGCATTCTTCACGTCTAGTTGGTGCAACGACCAATCTAAGTTGGTTGCGATTGATAGTAGCACTTGGATGGTATTAAGCTTGGCTACTAGAGCAAAGGTCTCCTGATAATCAACTCCATATGTTTGGGTATATCCTTTTGCAACAAGTCTTGCCTTATATTTGTTGATACTACCATCAGGATTGAATTTTGGGTTGAAGATCCACCTACAACCTACTGGTTTCTTTCCTTCGAGAAGAGTTGTAATCTCCCACGTTTTATTTTCCTTGAGTGCCCTCAACTCTTCTTCTGCAGCTTGTTTCCAATTCGAATCAGTCATAGCTTGTTGAAATGTGTTTGGGATTTTTATCCTTGCACTGTTTACAACAAAGCTTTGCATTTTTGCAGATAGGTTACCATATGAGACAAAACGTTGAATTGGATGCTGAGTACATGATCTTACCCCTTTTCTCAATGCAATAGGCCAACCCAGTTCTTTAGGATTTAATCTCGGATTGGAGTCATGGTTGTTCCTTTGAATGGGAGAGATAGTTCTATCAGTATTTAGTTCATCTTGAACTTGTAGTCCGGATTCTTCCTCTCGTTGTGGTTCAGTATCCATCCCTGAATTGATCTCAACATTTGTTTCCAGTTCATTACGTGTGATTTCAGGTGGTATGGGTTCAGATTCATGATCAAGTTGGGTATGACTGGGTTGGCTTGTGGGAGCAAATGTGTCAATGTTGGCTATAAGGTTAGGTTGTGGTTGTGACACTGATGATGTGTGGGGTAAGTATTTGGAGTTAGATTCTTCCCAGATTAGCCATTCAATGTCGTTATACTCCCCCTGAATGGGTAATTTGGGATAATAGGCTTCTTCTTATGAGAAGACGGTATCCCGGGAGATAAAAAATTTCTTGGAACTAGGACAATAACATTTGTATCCTTTTTGAGTAGAGGAGTAGCCAAGAAATATACATTTGGTAGCTCGAGCAACAAATTTGTTGCCATCATTTTTATGAACAAAGACAACACAACCAAACACCTTTGGAGGTAATGAATTGATTAGTGGGCAATTTGGAAAGTGTTGAAGGAGTTTTTGGATAGGAGTGTCGTAATTGAGAACTTTAGATGGCATGCAGTTAATGAGATAAGCTGCAGTGAGAACAGCATCACCCCAGAAGATGGTAGGAACATTTCGTTCTATCAGTAAGGTTCGAGTTACGGTTTTTTCGTTTGGCCACTCCATTTTGTTGAGGGGTGTAAGGACAGAAAGTTTGGTGATGAATTCCTTGCTGATCAAGAAATTCTTTAAAGGTGTTGCTTATGTATTCCTTGGCATTATCACTTCGTAATACCTTAATGGAAGTGTTGAATTGGGTTTGCACAAATGTATAGAATTTTTGAAATGCTTTGGCTACTTCAGATTTGTCTCTCATTAAATAAACCCATGTGGTTCTAGTGTGATCGTCTATGAAAGTAACGAACCATATAGCATTGGTGAGGGTTTTTATTCGTAAAGGACCCCAAATGTCACTATGGATTAGTGTGAATGGTGAGGAAGGTGTATAGGGCTGTTTGGGATATGAAGATCTAGTTTGCTTTGCAAGTTGGCAAGTTTCACAGTCAAAAGGAGTGGAATTCTTATTGAATAAACTTGGAAACACATGCTTCATATAATCAAAACTAGGATGGCTTGAGCGACAGTGCCATAAGTGTACCTCATGATCTTGAGATTTGGAACTAACTAGTGCCTTTCTTATCTTCCTTGCATTTTTAGTTTTCAAGTTTGATCCTTCAAGATAGAACAATCCATTCCATTCTCTAGAAGTCCCAATCGTCCTCCTCGATTTTAAATCCTGAAAAACACAAAGATTATCATCGAAAATCACTCAGCATGTTCGACTTCTAGTTAACTTTCTTACAGATATTAGATTACAGGTAAGTGCAGGCACATATAGAACATTGTGAAGTTTCAAGTGATCAGATAAAGTGACCGTGCCAATTCCCTCAACCCTTGTGTACACACCATTAGCTACTTTTACTTTGAGATGTTCATGACAGAATTTAAAGTTGTGGAATAAATTTCTATTACCGGTCATGTGATCTGTAGCTCCAAAGTCAACAATCTAAGTATCTTCACTAGTCATCACAGTGTTGAGGGCTATAACAGAATTACCTGATTGTATTAGATTCACATTAGGAATAGAGTTTGACATACTCTGCTTGTCAAATATATGGCGAAGCATATGTAATTCTTCCTGACTATCAGAGAATTCAGGTGCCACCCCTATGCTGCTAGTATATTGACTTGGATCCATGGCTAGAAAGCTTTTAGGAGGAGAAGGGCTATCAGTAGTTCGCTCAGCTTCACATTTCTTTCCTAGCTTCATGATTGTGGCCTTCTCCTAGATAGAGATTCGAATTTCAGAAATTTCAATTTAGTCCTTCGAATTTCAAAAATGACAGATTGGACTTCGAATTTCAGAAATGGCAATTTAGTCCTTCTAATTTTCAAAATGACAGATTGGTCTTCTGATTTCAGAAATGCCAATTTAATCCTTCGAATATTTAAAATGACAGATTGGTCTTATGATTTCAGAAATACCAATTCAGTCCTTCGAATAAAAAAATGACTGATTGATCTTGATGGATTAAATAATAGGCCAGATCTGGCTGAGGGCACGGAGAGCTCCAAACCGCGAGCAGCAAGGTGGCCAAGAAATCAGGGGAAGAAGAGTGCTTCACGCAATCTCGACACCAGTGATCAAAGGCACCGATCACGGACTCCTCTACCAGAACGGAATCGGAGACAACGGCAAGTGGGTCAGCGTCAAGTCTCTCCCCTGCGACTGAGACACAGTGTGAGTGACTTGTTCTGTTTCTGCATGATGCAGAGAGAGCTACTTCAAGGTGGCGGAGGAGAATCCACTGTACGCAGACGCAACTTACAGTAAGTGATAGGTGTAAAATCCAGCTAGTGTCAACATGTGCTTTCTTGCTTTTGTATCTTGCGTCTACTTGTACTGAAAAATTCAATTAGCTAGATGGCCAGGATGAATATTTAAGTTGTCTAATTTGTTATCTTCCAGAACAAAAGCTGGAATGACATCTGCTGCGGAGAGCATCACAGAAAGCCTTCATCAAACTCGCCAGTTGAGGGTTCAGGTCAGTAGCTAGATAACTCTCGTTTATCATTTATCATAATCAAAGTAAACCCATATCCTCTTCAATGTTATATCCCTTTTTGTTTTTGTGAGAGAGTATCCTGTTGGTGTTTATCTCTATTTGATCATAGCCACAGTGTGAGTAACTTGTTCTGTTTCTGCATGATGCAGAGAGAGCTACTTCTAGGTGGTGGAGGAGAATCCACTGTACGCAGACGCAACTTAGAGTAAGTGATAGGTGTAAAATCCAGCTAGTGTCAACATGTGCTTCCTTGCTTTTGTATCTTGCGTCTACTTGTACTGAAAAATTCAATTAGCTAGATGGCCAGGATGGATATTTAAGTTGTCTAATTTGTTATCTTCCAGAATAAAAGCTGGAGTGACATCTGCTGCGGAGAGCGTCACAGAAAGCCTTTGTCGAACTCGCCAGTTGATGGTTCAGGTCAATAGCTAGATAACTCTCGTTTATCATTTATCATAATCAAAGTAAACCCATATCCTCTTTGAATATTATATCCCTTTTTGTTTTTTGTGAGAGAGTATCCTGTTGGTGTTTATCTCTGCTTGATCATAGCCTTCATGACAAAATAGATAAACATACTCACTATATTTGTACAGGAGGTTGAAAGGAGCACAAGCACATTTATGACAGGTGGTATGTATTTCATGAAAATTTTAATCATACTTAAAAGGGTAGACTCTCATGCTTTCTTAGGTTTTGCTTATTACCCTGTTAAGTGGCTGATTCTATATAGATATATATATAGGTCATCGAACAAGAGAGTATTGTCAAACCTCTGGTATGCATTTAGAATCTAGGATTAATTCTATATTGCATCGTCAAGATGTCAAGGACAGGTATGGGAAGTACTGAGCCTGATTTTTTCTGCATACCCCTTTGTTTGGTCTCGTGATTGGCTCATCACAAGATATAATTGGACAGGATCATGCTTGCTGTTGGCTTTTTCTTGTTCACCCTTGCTGTGCTTTATGTTGTTTCCAAGCGGATTGCGCTGCTTCCAGAGAAAGGTTCCTGAAGCCGTTAAGGCTGGTTTGGTGGGCCAGGCGTAGCAAGCTGTTGCTGATGATGTTCATAATGCAGAGGTTTTAATGCATGATGAACTATAAGCCTCATTGTACTATTTTTGAAGAAGTTTTCTCGTGGTTTTTTGTCAGAGAAGTTTAATTTAGCTCAAGAGGTATATTCAGAACACTGCAAAATATAAATGTCTCCCATTTGTTGATGGAATGAAGCTTTTCTTTGTTTGGCCAAAGAATGAAGTTTGCTTGAAGATACTGCAAAGAAGAATTCTTCTTTGCTCCCCCTTGATAACTTTTAGAATCAACAGTGTACTCACATTTTTATCATTAGCAAGGAAAAGAACATCTTGCATGCTTAAGCCCATATTTTCATATCTTCTACGCTTTATTTCTGGAAGCTCAGGTAAAGAATTGCGAATATCCTCAACATATTCTTTGGAAAGAATGACTGCCGGAAGATCTGGTTCTGGAAAATATCGATAATCAGAAAGCCCTTCCTTTTTCCTCGTTTTAACTGTTCTCTAAACATAAGAACAATATTCCTATACGTAAATAAGAATGCAGGAAGTGGATACTATCTTTTACCGGCTACGCTAAAAAATCACAATAATATCACAATTTAGTACTAGCCTGAGCGCCTTCTTCCCATAGACGAGTTTCCAGTACAATCTAATCTTGCTGACCTTGACTATGGAGTTGCACCTGCCTTGAAATTTCAAAATCTATGGCTCTGCTCACTGATGAAAATGAGTTCAAATTTTTAATTTCAACCTGTAAATACAATTTATAATATCTGCCGCTAAATTCGTAAAAAATTGTACCATTTCATATTGCATTGCCACAAAAAAAAAAAAAAAAAAACAGAAGTCCACAACATTTTAAATGCTTCACCATAGTAAAAAAAACAACAGTCCATTAATAGTCAAATGGCATAGAGATAGCTCAACTTAAACACAGATCCTCAAATAATATCTAGTGTTGGGGCAAAATTTAGTGAATTTGAAAGCATGAACAAATTTAGCTGTATGTATCTGTAGTTCAACTTGGCCTCTTTTCTGCAAAATGAAAACGCCTTGCTTCTAAATAGCACATTCTTCTTCATTCACGTGGTTTCTCAAATATTAGATAATTTATGGTTTTTTGTTTTGTTTCAGATACTACGCGATTTTTATTACTTAGGGAAATATTTACTTGTTGTGCATCGAAAGTTTCATCCTTAGGTGTCATTATGTGGTGATAGTACTATATAAATTGAGTTTGAGGGTTCAGTGACCTCAGTGTCACATTTTTCTTTTTCCTTTTCTTTTTTCTTTTTGTCCAATTTATATGTTTTGGTCCGGCCCCTTACCTCTCTGCCTTCTGCTCTCCAAATATTTCAAAAAATGTTATTTTTCTTGCTGTTTCTTGTGTATTATGTACGGAGGACTTTTTTTCACCTGAAGAAAGTATTTGTGCAGGTAGAGGAAGATTTTGCCCCTATAATTTCTAGAATAAAAGCTCCTGCGGCCCCACTTGGAGGCCCAAAGGGGGAAATATTATATGCTCGAGAGCATGAAGCAGTTTGGTTTAAGGGCAAGTGCTTTGCTCCAACGGTCTGGGCTGGTGGCCCTGGGGAGGAACAAATTAAACAACTTAAACCTGCTTTAGATTCTAAAGGTAGAAAGGTTGGTGAGGAATGGTTTACCACAACTAAGGTAGAAGCCGCCGTAACTAGGTAAGCTTAGGAGAACCATGGTCATTTTCTTTAGTTCCTCAAATATTTGTCTTTTTTCCTGTTAATGGTTACAAATGATGAGACACTTATATCAATTCAGGTACCATGAATGTGGTGAAAAAGCAAAAGCAAGAGTTTTAGAACTTTTAAGAGGGCTTTCTGCTGAAATTCAATAATAAACATCCTTGTATTTGCCTCCATGTCGCTTGTTATAGCCAAAGCACTGTTTTCTCATGTGAGGTTTGTAACTGTTTATAATTGCTTCTGCTAAAGATATTATATCTTCTCATGGTGCACTTATTTGTTTGGCAAAATGAGATGAATTTGGTTAACATGCCTGTTCTAATTAGATGTCTTCATTTTTAAGACTCCGTTGCAAAAATATGCAAAGAATTTTGATGACAATATTTTGTCTGTCTTCTAGCGTACTTTAGTTGGAACATGACATTAGGGCCTGAAATTATTCTAAGCTAAAAAGTTTCACTATAGCAGTTTGCTCAACCAGTTAACTGGGATGGCAGCATTAACCAAGTGCAATGAATCTTGTAGTCGAGAATCCTTTCTAGTCTGTGTAGTGTCACATAAATGGTTGACTCCTATGGGAAGACAGTAAATCATACTTCCAATTTAATCATATTTCTTTAAATGAAGCTGTAGCAGAAATTGTAATTTGAAATTGATGAAAAAGTCCTTAAATCTGATTGTGGTACATTCTTTCACTTTATTTTGGGACATGGGTAAAATATCAGATGCTGATGTGCTATCTTGTTGACTGGATGGCTTCTGATTTTGATCATTGATGACTTACAGTGAAGGAAGAAGAATGAGATGGGTATTTCCCACACTAGCAGAGCCCCATGGGTCTGAGGTAGTAATTGATGGGTTGTTTAGTGGGGGAAATTCCTCAAGACATTGCAATGAATGTTCTGTGTATTCAAAAGGAAAAAAAGAATGTTTTGTGCTTGCTGCCTTCCATTTGCATGTCTTGGATAGTTGTTGTATGACTTGCATGATATTTCAAGTCTTATTGGAAAATTGCATCTTTTACTGTAACTCGAAACCTAGTGTGCTTTTACAAACATGGCTGCAACTTGCTGTCACAGCAAATGGCAAAATCTTAACTTCTTGACTTTCCAATGTTACACAATTGAATGCAGCTAGAAAAAGAGGAAATTGGGATCCATAGTAATTTTTAGAGGGGCACTTGGCTGAAAAAGGTTGGTTATCTTTCAAGGAAGTGAAAAGTATTATAGCAGTAGATTTTGGACTCTAATAATATGGGATTTGGAAATATTCCTCTAGGAATTGAAATCATAATATGAATCGGTTGCTAGTTGCTAGCTGCAAGCGGCAATAAAAACTGAAAATAAAGTATCTATTGAAGATCTGTAAATCTGATTTTTCCCCCTTGCTTAAACCTGAGCCTATGAATTGAAATTTGCATAAATGAAACTGGGGACACATTAACATTTAATGCAACTTGCTGAAACTATTACAACATCCCCTGCATTTTTCCAGCCAGAATGTGTTTGTGTTTGTTGGTGCATATGCATGTGCTCCTTTTTGGCAGAGATGCTTGCTCACTCAGAATCTCTGATACACACATAAAATTAGAAAGGAGTGAACTTCCTTAGTTGTATATCTTCATTCAGCATATCTTCTTTCAAACAAATTGTATATGTGGATTTCTTGTAGGCGGATCACTAAACAAGATGATTTTTATGGGTTTTTTGGTTGTGATGCATAAATACCTAACAGACTTCATTTAATAAACCATAAAAACTAATAGACTGAAGATAGTCGTTTTTGTTGGGAACTTGTTTTGAGTAGTGGTTAGACTTTCGTTGCAGAATGCCAAGACGGTGGATGAAACCAATAGACTGACGATAGTTGACCTGTTGCCATACTGGTTCAACGTAGCAGAAGGAGGTGCTGTGCACAATACTGTTGATATGCAGTCATTGTTTCATTTGACTGGACCTAATGGTGTTGGTAAATCAAGTTTACTTCGATCAATTTGTGCTGCTCCTCTACTTGGGATATGTGGATTCATGGTTCCGGCCAAGTCAGCCCTGATTCCTCATTATGAATTCATTTGATAGCCCAGCTGATGGGAAAAGTTCATTTCAGGTTTGGCGCAGATTCATACTCTGCACTCAAGAAATATTTATAATTTCAAAGCAATGGAAAATTGGGGAAAAGTCCCACATTGAAAATTTTATTAGTAAGAATGACATGATAAACTTATACATACAGAAGGTACTGACACTCTGCAAATTTTGTACACAGTATCACTACTCTGATTTAGGTCATTCTCATCAACAAAATTTTTAATGAAGGACTTTTCCCCAATTTTCTCTCAAGGTAATCAGTGTAAAGAGTGCTGAGTTTCAGCTTCTGGGAAAGACCATAGGCGTACTTCTCTTATCGGAGTTTATTGCAACCTAAATTCTGGGGAAAGCATAGAGAATTAATAGGTCTTTGTTTTTCTAGATATGAAATTGTGTTTGCTATGGATGTTTCATTCATCTTGGTCTGTATCAGGTAGAAATGTCAGAGATTCGATCTATCATTGCTGGAACAACCAAAAGAAGCCTTGTGCTTGTTGATGAATTATGCCGAGGTACAGAAACGATGAAAGGTACCTTTGTCGCCCGCAGCGTCATTGAAACTTTTGATAGAATTGGTTGTTTGGGCATTGTATCCACTCACTTGCATGGAATATTTGATTTGCCTCTGAACACTAAAAACATTGTGTACAAAGCAATGGGGACAGTATGTATCGACGGACAAACAAAGACAACTTGGAAGCTGATCGATGGGATCTGTAAAGAGAGTCTTGCTTTTGAAACAGCCAAGAGGGAAGGAATTCCTGAGACTATTATTCAAAGAACTGAAGATCTTTATCTCAGTTTCTGCAAAGGAATTGCTTCCTCGGGAACATTTCTCAAAGCAAGACCAAATGTCTTCACATGCAAATGTTGATAATTCTAATGAATCGCATCTTTACTCCAGAAAGGCTACAACAAGAGGTACCAAAGAGAGAATGACACCAGTTAACCAAATAGAAAGTTTACGTCAGAAAGTTGAGAGTGCTATCTTCACAATATGCCAGGAGGGGATGGTGGAGCTGCATGAAAAAACGAACTCATCAGCGCCTACCGAGATCAAGTGTGTTCTAATTGGTCCAAGGGAACAGCCCCCGCCATCAACGATCGGTGCTTCAAGTGTCTATGCGATCATCAGACCAGACAAGAAACTTTATGTTGGAGAGGTACTTATCTTGATCCATAATAAATTTGTAATTTTTGAACTTTTGTAATAAATATGTTAATGTGAAGGATTATTTAATATGCTTCTCCTACTATTTTGACTGATTGCTGCCCTCCTTCACCGGGATGAGCCGATGATAGACGGATGATCTGGTGGGTCGAGTTCATGCTCATAGAACAAATGAAGGAATGCAGAATGCATGTTTCCTCTATTTCCTTGTGCTGGGAAAGAGCCTGGCTTGCCAACTAGAAACTCTGCTGATCAACCAGCTTCCTGCTCAGGGCTTCCAACTAACCAACATTGCCGATGGAAAGCATCGGAATTTCGGCACATCAAACATTTTATCAGAATGTGCCACTGCTCCTAGACAAATGTCAGGAAATCCCCACCTTTAAGTTTTGTAATTTAGCCCCTCATTTATACAAAGGGATGGCTCTTACCATGTGTATATGTTGTTGTTGATTTCAAAAGATTAGGCATTCAGGAAGCAGCGGTTGCAGAATGTTTGTTATATGTAGTTGCAGCAACTGCATTAGTGTTCTTCCCTGCAAAATGGGAGGAAACTATTGTTTTGATTAAACAAGAAAAGATGGGAAATTTCCATATAGAACAAGTCTCTGATATGTAATTTGGAAGAAATAGAGAGAAATAGAGGAAAGCAGAGGGAAGAAGAAGTCAGAAGGTAGAGGACGATAGGAGACCAAGAATACTTCAGTTTATTGATTCATCAACATGCATTACAGTAGTACCCTAGACGGTATTATAGAGGTTGGAAAACGGTCGGTCAGCCATACACGGGTTCGGGCCTAGGGTTCGGGCCTAAACAGTCGGCCTGTTTAAACCTGTATCCAAAAAAGTATCTAAATTTAGAGGCCTGGTCCATTTAAGATTTTAAGTAAAGTTGGCTAGTTTTAGTTTTAGGCCTGTTTAAGTTTTTTTTTTTTTTTGCCATGACTTTTTTTTTCTCTTATTTTTCTAAAGATTAAAATGCTTAATTTAAAACATAAATATCATCAAAACTAATTTAAAACATAAATATTATTCAAGTTTAATAAAACACAAACACTAAGATTTAAGTCCAAACCATAATTAATGTTCAAAACTAATCAAACAAGTTCACAACCACGATCAAACAAGTCTACAAGCTTCAAATGTCAGTAATAATAGAATACCTAATTTGGATTTTAGTGTACACATACAAAAAAAGAAAAAAGAAAATCAAAGAAGAGAAGCTTCAAAAGAGGTATGAGTAAGTGTGAGAGTGTTTCTGATCTGAGGGTTAGATTAGGTTAACTATGCTCCCTGACCACTACTTACTGCTCTGTGCCCAGTTAAAAAAAAAAATTAAACGGGCCTAAAAGCACCGACCCTTTTAGGCCCGCCTTCTTTTTTGACCCTAAATCATAAACCCGACCTTCGACGGGTTTGGCCCGATTTACCGGCTCTACTCATATAGGCACTTGTCATGACTAGAGCCTCAACCACCCAGGAGACCTTATTGAATTAGTAAGCCTCCCTAATTACTATCCTACCCCTAGTTACTAATCAGCGCCCTCTGTGACCTTATATCACCATTATCCTACCAATTATCAATTATCCTACTTATTATTACAATAACCATATCAGTCTCCTTTCGGCTTGTATTGATTTTATGGTATGACCCATTCTAAGGAGTCAAATTTTCTTTGGGTCCATTTTTGCACTCAATTTTCGTCTGTTTTTTTAGGAACCCCCAGCTCCTTGCTACATGCATAAAAGTTGATATTTACGGATTTACCCTTCTAATTCAGACAGGAGGGGAAGAGAGAAATGTACAGTAATAATCAAAACGTCGTCGTTTAAGTGGGTGTTTAAGTAACACTAAAATCATAGTTTCAGAAATTATTTTTTATAAATCGAGATAAAACTCCATTCACATAAAAATTTCTTTCATATATTTTCTCTTCAAAAAAATAACTGGGAGTAGATCCTCTCAGCAGCTATTTTCTCCTCATCTCTTGTAATCTCTCTATCCTATCCGTCCAATTCATCTGATTGTGACACATCATTAAGGTTGTAAAATCTCATTTTCTGCAAGTTCCGATTGCCTCCACGCATAACTTTTCCGTCAAAGTACGAACCCTTCGACATCGCAAACAAGGAGCTCCCACTGGTGATGAAGAAAATAGCTCGCCCATCTTACTTTAGGAACAAAAGAAATTCCTTGTATTTCAAAACATAAAGAAGTTAAGAGAAAACCTCACCCCACCAAGAAAAACAGAAACCTAAGAAGGAAACTTGATGAAAATCCCACTTTCAAATGCCAAGAAAATCAGTAGGTGGAGAGCCATATTGCAGAGACTCTCAATCCCATATAGCTATAATAATCGATCTTGTTCTTAATCGACTTCAACAAACTATGATCCTTAATCCCTCATCAGATTCTCGCAAGGCTTGGGCGAAGACCCAATAACAAGAAGCACCCTGCACTTATTGGGTCCCATAAAATTCGGGTGATCTAGGTTGTTTCTCAACCACTCAACACGCTATTCATCCTAAACTGAAATTTTGGGGCTGAGACTGTGAGGTGTACTTTGATCACACTTCTCGTCATCACCTCCCTCATCGACCAGGATCTTTGAATGCCTAGTTGCTGGATTGTGAAGAGCCATAGTTCTTGCATGCTTAAGCCCATATTTTCATATCTTCTACGCTTTATTTCTGGAAGCTCAGGTGAAGAATTGAGAATATCATCAACATATTCTTTGGAAAGAATGACAGCTGGAAGATCTGGTTCTGGAAAATATCGATAATCAGAAAGCCCTTCCTTTTTCCTCGTTGTAACTGTTCGCTAAACATAAGAACAATATTCCTATACGTAAATAAGAATGCAGGAAGTGGATACTATCTTTTACCGGCTACACTAAAAAACCACAATAATATCACAATTTAGTACTAGCCTGAGCGCCTTCTTCCCATAGACGAGTTTCCAGTACAATCTGATCTTGCTGACCTTGACTATGGAGTTGCACCAGCCTTGAAATTTCAAAATCTATGGCTCTGCTCACTGATGAAAATGAGTTCAAATTTTTAATTTCAACCTGTCAATACAATTTATAGTATCAGCCGCTAAATTTATAAAATATTGTACCATTTCATATTGCATTGCCACAAACAAAAAAACAGAAGTCCACAACATTTTAAATACTTCCCCATAGTAAAAAAAACAACAGTCAAGCTATTTTACAAACAGTTTCTATTAATGCTCAAATTGCATAGAGATAGCTCAACTTAAACACAGATCCTCAAATAATATTTAGTGTTGGGACAAAATTTAAGGAATTTGAAAGCATGAACAAATTTAGCTGTATGTATCTGTAGTTCAACTTGGCCTGTTTTCTGCAAAATGAAAAAGGCTTGCTTCTAAATAATACATTCTTTTTCATTCACGTGGTTTATCAAATATTAGATAATTTATGGTGTGTTATGTTTTGTTTCAGATATTACGCGATTTTTATTAGTTAGGGAAATATTTACTTGTAGTGCATCAAAAGTTTCATCCTTAGGTGTCATTATGTGGTGATGGTATTATATAAATTGAATTTGAGGGTTCAGTGACCCAGTGTCACATTTTTCTTTTTACCTTTTTTTTTTTTTTAAATTTGTATGTTTTGGTTCGGCCCCTTACCTCTCTGCCTTCTGCTCTCCAAATATTTCAAAAAATGTTATTTTTCTAGCTGTTTCGTGTGTATTATATTCGGAGGACCCTTTTTTTTTTTTTTTTTCTGAAGAAAGTATTTGTGCAGGTAGAGGAAGATTTTGTCCCTATAATTTCTAGAATAAAAGCTACTGCGGCCCCACTTGGAGGCCCAGAGGGAGAAATATTATAGGGAGAATGACACCTAGGTTCAAAACAACAGAAAAAAAATACTAAAAAAGTCCTTTTGAAAAGTCAATAATTATTAGGGACTTTTCTGACATGAATTCCCAATATTCATTTACAAAAATAACCCCCAAACAATTTAACCACTGTCATTATTTGCAACATGTTATACTATTTTTACAACATCGTAAATCATATTAACAACATAGTCAGAGTTACAGCTACTAAGCGATTTTTATTAGTTAGGGAAATATTTACTTGTTGTGCATCGAAAGCTTCATCCTTAGGTGTTATTATGTGGTGATAGTACTATATAAATTGAGTTTGAGGGTTCAGTGACCTCAGTGTCACATTTTTCTTTTTCCTTTTTTTTTTTTATCCAATTTGTATGTTTTGGTCCGGCCCCTTACCTCTCTGCCTTCTGCTCTCCAAATATTTCAAAAAATGTTATTTTTCTTGCTGTTTCTTGTGTATTATGCACGGAGGACTTTTTTTCACCTGAAGAAAGTATTTGTGCAGGTAGAGGAAGATTTTGCCCCTATAATTTCTAGAATAAAAGCTCCTGCGGCCCTACTTGGAGGCCTAAAGGGGGAAATATTATATGCTCGAGAGCATGAAGCAGTTTGGTTTAAGGGCAAATGCTTTGCTCCAACGGTCTGGGCTGGTGGCCCTGGGGAGGAACAAATTAAACAACTTAAAACTGCTTTAGATTCTAAAGGTAGAAAGGTTGGTGAGGAATGGTTTACCACAACTAAGGTAGAAGCCGCCGTAACTAGGTAAGCTTAGGAGAACCATGGTCATTTTCTTTAGTTCCTCAAATATTTGTCTCTTTTCCTGTTAATGGTTACAAATGATGAGACACTTATATCAATTCAGGTACCATGAATGTGGTGAAAAAGCAAAAGCAAGAGTTTTAGAACTTTTAAGAGGGCTTTCTACTGAAATTCAATAATAAACATCCTTGTATTTGCCTCCATGTCGCTTGTTATAGCCAAAGCACTCTTTTCTCATGTGAGGTTTGTAACTGTTTATAATTGCTTCTGCTAAAGATATTATATCTTATCATGGTGCCCTTATTTATTTGGCAAGATGAGATGAATTTGATTAACATAACTGTTATAATTAGATGTTTCCATTTTTAAGCTCCGTTGCAAATATATGCAAAGAATTTTGATTACAATATTTTTTTTGTCTTCTAATTTGCTTTAGTTGGAACATGACATTAGGGCTTGAAATTATTTTAAGCCAAAAAGTTTTGTTATAGCAGTTTGCTCAACCGGTTATATGGGATGGCAGCATTAACCAAGGGCAATGAATCTCATAGTCGAGAATCCTTTTAAGTCTGTGTAGTGTCTGTTCGCTACCACAAGTGTATGGATCTCTTCAAATAATAAAGTGATAAGTGAATATTGTTCTCACAAGAACTATGACGAAAGTGAGCTAACTAATATAACCTTATGTTTAATCAGGTTGAATGGAATCATTTGAAATTGACCAGGTTAAGCCAAAACATATTGTTGAGATAAAAGAGAAATTTAAAACTATTTTTAGACTAAAAATTTATAAAAACAAATGATTCTTTAAATTCAAGTGTTAAATGAAACTTAAATTGTTTATCCCCCTTATATTTTAAAAACACTCACTCAAATCCCTACAATATGTGCTACTTAATGAAAGATTATACTAACCAAAGATACTAAATTATCTATAAGTCCTCTCTAGTCTCCAGATAGATATTTAGTTCAATTAATTCATTAATATCTTAATTAATTAATTAGACCCTAATTTTCATTACAAATTATATTTAGCTATGTGAAATTAATGAGTGTATCTCTACCTTATTCATTAAACTATCCATTCAATGCACAAATTTCAAGTTCTTACATGATTAAACTCAAGTTCTACACTCAATCTAACCCTCTCAAGCATCAATCAAGTAAACCCAACAATCTCATTAGTGGCCAATCAATGAGAAGCATTAAACAAAGAGTCAAATCAGCATAATCTCATCATTAATCACAAATATAAAGGGAAAATGAGCGCTTAATACATACAAGGGTTTAAAACAATCCTAAAAGAAGAGATATTTAACTACTCATGTCCAAATATACAAAGAAAGTAAGCATAACAACTGAATAAACCATAGAAAAAGAAAAAAAGAGAAGAAAAGAAATGAAACCAAGGTAGAAGTCACAAAATTCCTCTTGGAACCACCACCTAAGCTCCAAAACTCTCTAAAATCTCCTCTCCAAGGTGTCTCCTTGCATGCTTCAGCTTCCCAGAGTGAAAAGTGTTTTTGGCGCTCTTCCTAGGTTAAATAGTGTTTCACAGCTTCTGACATCAAAGCGCGCAGTTGCACTTTTTCAGGACTTACTACGGCAAGTCTGTCAACTTGCCGTAGCCAGTTACATAGAGAACCAACTTTCCTTCAGATTCTTGACTTGCTATAGCAAGTTTGTCAAGTTGCTGTGGCCAATTACACAGAGAGCAAACAAAGATGACTTGCCACGGCAAGTTTATCAACTTGCTGAAGCCAGTTGTAGAGGTTCCTCTATCTTTACATTGCTTCACTTCCTTTGTTCTTTCCTTGTTTCTTGGTTCTTATAGGGCTTCAAAATTTGTCTTCATCCTCCTACAAAAGAGAGGATTTATAAATTCTCAATTAAATCACAAATACAACAAGAATTCCTTTGATTTTGGCTTGATACTTTGATATGCACTTTTTCTTCTGTACACTTCTTTCAATGTACATTTTGAACCCAAAAGTAGAGAAAAAGAGAAGAAAATGTATTAGAATGTTATCAATTTCTAAGAATTAACACACCCCCAAACTTAAACATTTGCTTGCCCTCAAGCAAAAACTTATATCTCCACTAAATTCTCAAGTATCAGTCATCGATGCATGAATAAAATTGTCCTCATTAACTGCTCAAAGAGTTATATCAAACATGAAACCAAGAAAACATGCAAAGATGAACATTTCATAGATTTAAAACATGTTTTCAAGAATTTCTATGTGTGTGTGTGTGTGAATGGAGTTAGCGTGTATTCCTTTTGTACTAGCTAAAGTTAAAAGCAACACTTCAAGTCATATACCCATATTCAAACAATCAAATTCATCATTCTCTAATTCATTCCTCTTTTCTTCTAATTCACTCCACTTAACTTAAAAATCAAAGGGACTTTTCAGCTTGAAATGGGCCTAAAGTTTAGGTTCTTAAAAGAAAAGATAAATGATAATCAATAAATACCTCAAGATAGATGATAACTACTCAAGGGGTTTCTTCCTTTTCTCATTAAACATACTCCCCCAAACTTAAACCAAACTGATCTTTTCCCTATCAAGCCTTTTTGTACTTTTTTTTCCATCATTTTTTCCCATTTCATTTCTTTCTTTCTTTCTTTTTTTTTCTTTCTTTCTTTTTTTGTTTACATTTTTTGCTTGATTTCTATACATTGTGAATCCTTTTACTTTCTACATTCCTTCTTCCAATCATTCGAAATTCTACACATCACCACATTCCACAACCCAATCAATTATCATCTATCTCAAAGCAAGGAATCATGGTTTTTACACATTAGCTAAGGTAGGTAGATGTTAGGCTTTTCAATAAAAAAATCACTAATTGATTTTTCAATTAGGCTCAAAATAAGGGTTCAAAAAGGGAATAACATCAATTTAGTAAGCTTGAAAGGCTCAAACGCATTTTATGACATGCCCTAATCATTTCTCTAAATCTCATGACATAAATCAAAAGCTTTGAAGAATTCCAAAGATTATTCTGAAACAAAAAATTTGAAACAAAGGCATATAACTCAAATTGCTACAAAACCCTTCGACAAGAACATCTAAAATAAAGTTAACTCCAACAGTGTTTTCTTAGCTTAAAAATTCCTGAATAACATGACTTATCACTACAATACATCCATCAATGCACATTAAACAAAATTTCCTATCAAATATAAAAGAGTGAGTAGTAATTTATATCATTGGATTATCTAAGCACATTCCAACAATTTTCTTTCAAAAACTATTCAAAATTTCACAACTTTTATCAGGCACTCATCAAAGTTTCAAATTTTCAAAATTTGTCAAAATCGCAACAAGCTCTCACCCCCAAACTTAAAACTGACAATGTCCTCATTGTCAATTAAAAGGAAGGGAAATAAAAGAGCTAGCACCTGAATAGGATCAAATCCTCATTTACAAACATCAATTACCAGTAGGGGTGGAAACAGGCCAGGCCGGCTGACAGGGGCCTCCGGCCTGGCCTGTTAGAGGCCTGTTCAGGCCTGGCCTGACAGGCCAAAAGGCCAGGCCAAGGCCTCTTTAGAGGCCTATTTTCCTTAACAGGCCAGGCCAAGGCCTATTGACAGGCCTGTCAGGCCGGCCTGAGCCTGTAAGGTTTATAAAAAAAAAAAAAAAAAACTTACCTTAGTTAACTTCCTAACCTATCCCGAGTCCAGCGTCCACAGTGCCACTCCCCTCAATCCCTCATCTCTAATGTCTAAACCTAATTCCTAAATAGACAACCAGTGCGGCTGTGCGCTCTGCCTCTCTAGTCGCTACCCTCGCACCGTCACACGACTCGGCGAGACGGCGACTCCCCTCGACCACCCTCGACTGCCACCAGCCTTGACGACTACGAGACTCCGTCTGCCTCCCGAGCCCTCTGTGCTCTGCCTCGGCGAGACGGCGACTCCCCTCGACCACCCTCGACTGCCACCACCCTCGACGACTACGAGACTCCGTCTGCCTCTCGAGGCCTCTGTGCTCTGCCTCGCACGACTCGGCGACTCCCCTCGACCACCCTCGACTGCCACCCCCCTCGACCATACTCCATCTGCCTCCAGAGTCCCGACCCCCCCCCCGAGACGGAGCTCCACCGTGAGTCACCAGCGAACCATAACTCCACAAATCGGCTACCCTTGTCGGATCTGTGGTCCTCTTCGTCAAGCTCTGATTATTGATTCGGTATATGTTTCATTTTCTCGTTAAGCTTACGCTATGTTGAATCTCTGTTCTGCTGTCGTTTTTTTTTATCTTCTGCAAGTCAATACGAAGAATCAGATAATATATAACTGTTTTGAATCTATGTTTGTGGAGCTTGATGAAGCTGTCGTTTTTTTTTATCAATGCAAGTCAATTCGTTTTTTTTATCTTCATTTTCTCATTAAGCTGATGAAGCTTGATGAAGCTGTCGTAAGGTTTTAACCAATGAGGGTGTTGAGTTTCGTCAATATAAATTTTGCCAGAGTTTATACATCTATGGGTTATTTTATAGGCTTAGAAAGGAGTTGTTATGATATCTAAAATAATATATCTATTACATGAAGATCATAGTTAATGCATTCATAGCTCTCTGTTCTGCTGTCGTTTTTTTTAATCAATGCTACTGCATCTGGAAGATTTGGTGAGGAGCTTAGTGGAGCTTGGGAATTCATGGTTGAATGTTGATACGAGCTTAGTAGATTAAACTAGTGTATTGATGTATATCATATCCTTCATTTAATTATATTGTAATGATTCGGTGCTTATGATCTAATACTATATATTTCATTACTTTTTTTCAAGGCCTTTGAAGGAGAAGAAGAAATTATTTTAAAGATTTGATGTGAAGGTGAGAAGAATTATCAGTGCTAATTCCCAACTATATGTGGGAGACTGCCATAATTCATGCATCAAAAACAATAAACACCGAGTTTATGAATTGTAAAGATCAGTGATAAAATTGGTAACGTAGAGATACACAATATTACTTACTGTACTGACCAGAGATATATGCATATATTTATTTTTTCATGTAACAAGTGACTCTCGGTGCTAGAAGAACAAGGATATTCATTGTGACTTTTGCTTCAGGAGTGTTAGTTTCAAAGTGACTTTTGCTTCAGGAGAACAAGGAAATTCATTGCAACAATTATGTGATTTGTAAAATTTTAAAATGGCCCTCTTATGTACATGTGGTGTTCTGGTTATTTGCTACTTTTGATTCATGCAATGGTGTTCTCTATCAGGAAAAAAAAATCTGAGAGTCCTAGGCCTGTTTGTGTCGGCCTGTTTTGGCCTGTTAGGTGTCTGCCTGTTGGCCTGCTTGGCCTGTTTGGCCTGTTAGGATCTTTTAGAAATTCCAGGCCTTCTTAACAGGCCACAGGCCAGGCCAGGCCTGTGTACAGGCCAAGCTTAGGCCTAATAAAAAGCCTGTAACAGGCCACAGGCCAGGCTCAGGCCGTCTTGTGCCTTAACAGGCCACAAGCCTGGCCTGGCCTGGCCTGATTCCACCCCTAATTACCAGCAAAAATTAGGCCCTCAGTTGCATAACCAAAACCTATACATGCTTTCATCACTAGCCATCAATAACTAGGCAATTGACAATCACAGCAGACATATCATAAGGAGACAATTATATGAACCATTCAAAACTAGCCATCAAGAGCTAGGAAAGTCGCATCCATAAGTTATAAAGGTGTCAAAAACCACTGGCTATCAGGAACCCGCAAGAACCATAAACAAAGATCCACATCAAAAGGCTATTAGCAGCCTAATCCAAAACAGAGGAGTCTACCATGGTTCAAAATGACAAGCAAAAAGGATGCATTCACATCTAAAGGCAGCCATAGTAACACATTAAATCTCAGAACCTTCACAAAAGAACGCAACACAGCCAACATGAAAGAAATCTAACCTAACCTATCCTAAAAAGAAAAGAAAAGATCCCCCAAACTTGAATTTTTTCTAATCCTTTTTGCACTCAATGATTCCAAGCCTAATCTTAGTCCTCACTACCTTGTAAGTCCTGAAATCATTTTTAAACTGTGAGATCCATCACTTAGACTTAACTTGTTAAACTCATTTCATTGTGGTAAACAAAATGAACAATTTTAATTTAAGAGTGGATCAATTCAAAATCATGAGTAAAGTAAAGGGTCACAGATTTATTTTTGACAAACAATTATTAGAACCCTAAATAAAAATAGTTTTAAATCACCAAAAGAACTTTATCTAAGTGACCTAAAAACTTTTCTCATAACAAAATCATACGATTCAAACCAAAAACAGGTTTCACAATGAGATTTGGTTTTCCACAACATTTTAATTAAGTACACATTGAGGTGCCAATTGAGCTCACTGATGCAACTCTACAATATTTGTCTGAAACCTTTTTTTTTTTTTTTTGAAAATTTGGCACAAGAAGATTTTCCCAAGCAATTAGGAAAAGTCTCTCTACACATCAGTATGTAGAGGAGTGTTTTCATGGTGCAAAAATCGGGTTCAACTCTTTCTATATAAAATCAATAACAAAAGATTGCAGAGCAGCAATATCTAGGAGCTTGTGACAGTGCTTAATTAACCAACCATTCTAAAAACAACCTGGAAAATGGATCAACATGCACCAGTAATTTCGGGACCTAGTTTAGCAAGCAATCATCAGTAATTGCAGGCAATAAGTCTCAGAGTAGTTCTCAAAGTCCAGGTTTAACTTAATGAATGTCAATTTGATTTTCCACAATGAAAAGGTCTGAGTACATTCCAATAGCACCAACAGATTGATTAAGCATGAGTCCACAGGGTTTCTAAATGGGTCAAAATCTTTACAATTGGAACCAACCTGTTTGTCATAAGCAAACAGTACACTTTCCTAGTATTCTCATGATTCAAAACTGAAATTCAACAGTTTCCATTTACACTCAGCAACCCATACATTTCAAAACGTCACCATTAAGGAGCATGTGACAATGATTAATCAATCCATTATGCTAGGAACAATGTGGCACATGTGTGAAAATGATTCAGCAGTTTCAGGACTTAATCGCTAGTCACTAATCCTCAAATCACATATCCAATTCAAGCCTAATTTCAACAATTCCTATGACATATCAAAGTAGAAGTTCCAACGGCACTCAGCATATAGAGGCTATCAAGGGCTATCAAGAGAACCTTTTGCAAACATAAGTTAAATGGATTTTCACAATTCAATTTTTATGCCATTGAAACACTTTTCACATCAACAACAGGTTTTCAGAATTTCCACATCTTTTGCAGTTCTCATGATATCCAAACATATACAGAGTCACTAGGAAACTTAGCCAGAACCACAGGGTAAGGTCATCAGCAACCTTTCCAACACAAGTAATTGACAGCTTTTAACACATTAATATGCGAATCAAAGCAGTAGGAACAACACAGTGGCTATACTAACAGAAAAACAATGCTAATCCTTAAAGCAAACTCACAGTTCAACCTTAAGTTCGAGCACTTCCCGAAATGAATCAGTCATCCACCGAGACCCTTCTCTAAATTACCCACAATCATCAACCCAGAACCTAGATTGGTTGTTACTCTACCCAGAATTTTAAAATGATAAAGAAAAGAGGAAGTGAAGATACCTTTAGAGAATAACAGAAACAAACAAAGGTTGATGCAAGACACTGACACAGAGAGAGCAGAAGAAGAAAAAAAATCTAAGCAGCCACAAGCACGGAATGGAGAAGGCCGAAAATCGAGCATGGCTTCACAGTGCTATCGAATGAGATGATGGTGACTTACGATAATCTCGGCAACTGAAAATGAAGAAGGTGACGATGGTGGTGCTGTGGAACAGTGGAGTGAGGGTTTAGGTCAGAGGAAATGAGAAAGAAGGGGAATGCCGATTCCGAAGAAAACTGGAAGTGAGGATCGAAGGTTAAAAGGAAGAGTTAGGGCTGCGGTGAGTGATGGAGCTAGTTGGCAATGGTGGAGGATGGGTCGACGGTGGTCTGTGAGGGGTCGATGGTGACGAGACGATGTTTGTGCTATCGACGGAGATGGTGGAGAGGGGTGACGGCGCGGGAAGGGGAATGGGAAGGGTGGGTCAATGGTGAAATCCGACGGTGGAGGGAGTAGATTTAACAGTGAAGACCGAGAGAGAGAGCGATGTAGAGGGAAGGGGCAACGGATCTGGGGGTTGAGAGAGAGAGAGAGAGAGAGAGAGAGAGAGAGAGAGCCGCGGATCAAGCTGAGGGGAAGATGAGAGAGTCGGAGGTGAAGGCTGGAGCTGAGGGTCAGAGCTGTGAGATTGTGTGTCTGGTGGAGGAACCTCGGCGGTGAGTGGATTTGAGAGTGAAAGAGGGATGGAAGAAAATTAGGATTTGAGAATGGTGGGAATCAATATATAATAAATTTCCCTCCGGTCTTTAAGACACGGAATAGTATTGTTTATAAGCCGCTGAGCCAATAAACAGTGTCGGCTCAGTGTTGGGCTTGCTGCACGATATTTGAATTTCAAATGTTTGGCTTTTCACGTTTTCAGCTTTTCTTGGTAAGTCAGCGTCTTCCTTTCCCTTTCCATTTACCGATATTTCACCCCATTTATTTTTAGTATGTATTTTTCTCCCCTCTGGCAGCTTTTTCTCCACATCGTGTCATTTCTGCTCAACTGCTGAACAAGCGTAAATGCTTAACTGCTTCTCCTCTCTCTCTCTCTTTTTTTTTTTCCGTCTTTCCCTTTCTCATTTTCATTTCACGGACTTGGTTACAATGGCTTCGTGTTCTTCTTCCTCGTCTTTGTGTCAAGTTAGTCCTATTTTCAGATTTTATTCTCAAAATTGTTGATCCTAGCGAACTGGGTTTGTTCGTTTTGGGCTTGTGTATGACTCCTTTTGGTTTCACAGGTGCAGAATTTTCGAGCATTCTAGGGATCAACTATGGTCAAGAGGGGAACAATCTATCGTTGCCATTGAAATTGATGGAGCTAATCAAATCTCTGAAAGCCAAACGCGTCAAAATCTACGATGCAAACCCAGAAATCCTCAAAGCCCTAAGTAACACGAACCATGAAGTCTCAATTATGGTCCCAAATCAACTCATAGTCAACGTTTCCTCTAATCAAACTCTCGTCGACGAATGGGTCAAAACCAATGTGCTTCCTTTCTACCCTCAAACTCTGATTCGCTACCTCCTCGTCGGCAAAGAGGTCATCACGAGCAGCCCGCCGGAAGTGTGGGCGGCGCTCGTACTGGCGATCCGACTAATCAAACATTCTCTGAAACACTTCAGGATTTGCAAGGTCAAGGTCGGAACTTCGTTAGCCATGGACGTGTTGGAATCGTCGTTCATCTAAGCTTTATACAATGAGAACCAGAAACCAGGTATGGGTACGGAACAACAGCCCACAAGCAGTGAAAGGGATCCATTCATAAGGTTAACAATATCTTTATAGGTTTTGTTTCTACCTTTCTTCTGAATTTTACTCTGTCAGTTTTTTTTTTCACCGTTAGAAACTGCTTTCATGGTTAATTATAGTGTAGTTAATTATACTATTCCTTTTGATTTTTACTCTGTCTGTTTTTTAAATGGTCAATTTAGCAACAATTGATTTTTTTCGTTGCTCTGTGTTGAAGAAGCAACGACGAGGACAATGTCGACATATTTTTTGTGGCCGTGGCTCATCTCTCTTTGCCCATGTCTAGGTAAGGTGATTTCAGCTTTTAGGTTCTTCGATTTATTAAGAAAAAGAGATTGAATCCATGTGTACATCGTTGGATGATCATTTATAGAAGCTATATATGGAATCAATGTGTATACATGCCACTTTAGGTATACGTTTCTGATTACTGCATGACCATTAATTGCCACTGGGATTTAGCATGTATTCTGAAAGACACTCTAGATGATTGCGCTTTCCCTGTTATGGAATCAATGTGTATACATGCCACTCTAGGTATACATTTCTGATTCTGCATGACCATAAATAAACTACATGTTTATTTTTTTTCGAGTCAAAGAAGCTTTCCCTGTCAAAAATGAAGCTTTTTAACAAGCTAGCCATACTGGCTTCTTCTAAGGTCAAACTATCTCAAAGAGATATAACATTACTGTCCTTTCCAAAACAAGTTCCTAAAGACTTCTTACTGTATGGATAATGATATTCAATGTTGCTTGGTTTCATTTCAAACTTTGGTGTATCTGACATGATTGTAACTGACATTGTACGTACTATGCTACTCCATATGATTTGATGATACTGAGAACAAAAACATTTGATCAATGAATTAGAGACAAGTTCTAGCTACAACCATGTGCAAAGGCTCTAATCATTTTTACTTCAACATTATACATGTAGTTTCTTAATAACTTCATGTTGTCAACCATGTCAAAAGATTGCTTAACATTGAAAGAGCATAAAACAGTTAACAGATATGACAGTGAAAGCATTTGAATTACCATTGACGAAAGAGCCTATATGCCAGAAGCACGCAAATGTTGTACTTTTTCGTCATCACCAGTTTCTTGAGCTAGAAGGCAAAGCTTGGAAATTAATCCATCTAGATTTAACATGTAGGTACCATCTCTCTGCACAATAAAAGATGCCAGAAACTCAGCATTTGAACAGAAGAGAACTTACAATATCATATAATATTATAAACACCAAAAATTGAGCAAACGTCGAAATCCAAAATAAAATCCTACAAAAAAAACCCCACCTGATTGTTCACAAAGTCAAAGAGACTTTGGCACCCTAAAGTTTGCACTTCATTATGCCGTGTTTGATCAAGAAGAATTTGTATGATGGCAAGCAAGCTACTTGCAAACAATGGCCTATCAAAATAGTATGCTTCTCATATATTTATATATAGATTTAATATGCATACAGTTCCTTAAAAAAATGAAAAATCAGTTTCTTATGTTTCCTTCAAAAACAATTTTCCAGATTGATGCAGTTTCAAGGAAGCTTGAGCCTCCAAAGCAATGAAAAGTTTAAATAACTAAAGTAAATTATTTCCTAGCTTCCTATAGTCTTTATATTTACTTTTGTTATGATGTGAGGCCCAAAAAATTTGACTTACGGATGGAAATTTTGGAAAGATTTATACATTTTTTAGTAGTATATTCTATCAATATTTTGTTTGCTTTCTTTCATGATAAGTTATTTCCTTTATTATGATCTCTTTTACTTTAAGTTATTGGGCTTCCTATAAATTGATCTAAGTTACTCTCATCTTGATGATTTGAATACTGGGATTTATTATTATATTTTTTTTTGATTGAGTGTTTCTTCTACCTTGTAGCTTATTTGACTGTAGTAGATTGTGTTTTGATTTTTTTCTGGGGTTTTCAAGGTTCTGATAAGAGCATAGGCTGTTTACTGATCATATCACGATGTCTGCTAAATCTGCTTATACATTTCTGACGTGTAATGTTCAATCTGGGGTTTTTGTGTTTGTTCAGTACTTTTCCACATTAACTTATGATTTTGTATTCACATATTGCTTTATTGGAGGAGCGATTTAGAGTGAGTGACCAATCTCCCTACTTTATTGGAGGAGCGATTAAGAAACTCATATAACTATTTTCCCCGAAATTTGAGAACTTAATATGGAATGATGAGTATGACTTCCTTTTTTCCTCACTTGGTGATGTAGATGATGGCTTGGATCACTTTGGGAATGAAGAAGAGGTTCATTTCCCTTCTTACCTTACAATGCAATTTGATATATGGTACCCAACATTAATTGCTCTGCACATGTTTCGGGGAGCATTTGCATTTGGTAAGCATTTGCATTTGCTTCGTTTTGATTCCTTCCTTATTTATTGCCCATGTCTGCTTTGTCTTCAACTGCCAGCTATCTTGGTCCCAATAAATGGTCTTGCATTACCTTATTTTAAAAAATTATGTATATTCCAAGTTCCAAGTTTGAACCATGTTTTTTATCTATTGTGGGGGTGGTCAACTGCTGACTAATGCTTTCTTCCTGTGCTTCTAATTGATGGGTAGGTGGTCTTTCACTTCACTTATTACGTAACATTGTATAGTATTTTGAGCTTTCAAAACCTCATGTTTAAATAGCCCAGTGTTCTCATCTAAAAAAATGTTGATACTTTTTTGACAGTATCAAGATAAGTGATTATAAGTGATGGACTCACTTAATTAGCGTGCAACAAGTGTTATGAAGACCCATTAAAATTTGAGTAGTTTTTCCATCCAAAGGCAGACAATATTTGTGACCATTATTGTTCACTGTTGGTTTTTTCATCATTTTCTCTGTGGTTAATATAGTGGTTTGTACATGCAGATCAGTCCTGAAGGTTTTGCTCTTTGGGATGAAAAAGATTTTCAATTTCCTCTATGGAAGAAGTTTCCAATTGTCATGCTCACATATGGTCATTTTCTCAGCCCCTTTTCGCTCTCCTAGATATATTTTACTGATGGTACTTATGGATTCTAACTCCAGATTTTAGTACCTATTTTGGCTGGATTATGTCTGCACATGGTAATCATGGTCAGGAATTGTGTTCTATATCTGCCAAAAACTGGTGTTAAATTGTTCCACACTTTTTTGTGTGCCAATTATACTTCCCCCTATCCATTTTTGTTGGTTTTATGTTTCGGTAATGGTGCAAGCAGATCATGACATGTTCGTTCATTTTGAAGCTGCGAGAAAGGATTTTTCTGAAGCTTTTCGAATGTTATTTAGGTTCTAGCTTCTCTGTAGTCTCTCAATGGTGTTGTTGAGCAAAGGCCTTTTTCCTGTAAAATTCCTTCACTATTTCTATGTCTTATTTTCTTCCTATTTCACTGTTCCACTCATCTGGAACAGCCAAAACTCTAGAGGACATGGTTTTATTGGCACAGATGGGGATTGCTGCTCAATATAGTGGGAGAGACTCTGTTAGTGGTCTGCCAACAAACTATGGATTATGAGTCTTGAGATTTTAGTACCTATTTTTTTCCTGGATTATGTCTGCGCATGGTAATCATGGTTAGGAATTGTGTTCTCTATATGCTAAAAACTGGTGTTACATTGTTCCACACTATTTTATGTGCCAATAACACTTCCCCATATCCATTTTTCTTCAACTTATATTTCGTTAATGGTGCAAGCAGATCATGACATGTTCATTCATTTTGGGGCTGAGCATAAGGATTTTTTGAAGCTTGACACATGTTCTTTAGGTTCTAGCTTCTGTGTAGTCACTCCATGATGTTGTTCAGCAAAGGCCTTTTACCTGTAAAATGCCTTCACTGTTTGCATGTTTATTTTCTTCTGATTTCACTGATCTGTTCATCAGGAACACTCAGAGCTCTCGAGGACATGCCTTTATTTGAACAGAGGGGGATTCCTGCTCAATATAAACAACAGTCATGTGTTGGCACTCTGCCACGAAGCCGTCCTAATCTACAGCCTTTGAGTCTTTGTATTTCATTTCTAATTACTGTATCCGGTTGCAAACCGACAGAACTATTATTTCATGCAAGCCTCTACTTTTATTTGGTTGTGTTGAGTCTGCATCTGCTGGCTTGAAATTGCTATTTCCTTTAGTTGCAAATATCATCGTCTCTACAGTTCATACAATTAACAAGTGCACACAATGAACATTTCCATTTTTGTTGGTCCCTGCCTTTTGTTAATAAATAATTAATCATGGAGTTGTCATTTTTGTTGTTTCTATATTTTTTCAAGACGGGAAAAAGGAGGAAGAAATGCATTCACATGTAGTTAAGCTTTTGTGTTGATAAAGCGAAGTTCCAGAATGGAATTCATATTATATTTCATGCATGCACCTATAAAAGTTTAATTTAAAGTGTTTGTATTTTTTTTCCAAGAATAGCTTTTTGTGAGTGCATTTTTTTTTGTTATGACATGTTCAGTTTTATTTTCTTCAGCTTGCAAACACTGATTAACCACGTTCTTTATTTTCATTATGCTTTTGGTTGTGCTATAGTGGCCTTAAACTGATGGTGGCTTTAGAAAAAAGTATAAAACATGTTTGCCCCACCAGTGGTTTGTTCGACCAGAACAACAATTCATTTTTCTACTAGGTTTGAGGCACATAATGAATTTCGTTTAAGAGAAAAACATGACGATGAAGAAGACGACTTATGAATGCAAATGTAGGGAGTGTTTTTATTATATTTAATAGTGTGGGAAGTACGATGAACTGTTATTTATTGTTCTATGGTCAAATAACTGTAATCTATGTTACTTTCCTAATACCCTTATATTATTGCCCTACTCTTAACATATGCAATAACTTTTTTCAAAAGGGAGCAACATTTGCGAAAACTGCATAATAGAAATGTTGACTAATATTTTTTCAATTCCAACATATCATTTGCACTCGAAATGATAGTCGGCAGTTCGAAATAATTTGTGTGCATTACACAAAGTATTTTTTATTAACCTCAGTTTTCTGCCAATTTCCCGTGTCTTGGCTTGCACATTGTAATGGAGGTCAGCAAAATACAAACATCAAAATCAAGTAAGCTAGCCAACTAACACCATCACGTCACAGTGGCTATAACTTATAGTGCCATTCACATGACAGTCAACTACACTGCTCTTACCAACTATCGTGTTCACCTAACCTGCCACTCATTTAATGTTTTACAAGCTACTCTCTCATAATAAATACACCCACAATATTTCTTATTCAAAAACATTACTTTAGCACTTCTTATATTGTAATGTGAATGAGCACGTTCTTCAAGTCTTTTTTTTTGCCACACGTTCTTCAAGTCATTTGAATCATAGAAAATGTATATCAATCAAATGTGATGTGTTTAAGCATTTAGGCGTATCCTAGAATCAGAGCCCAAAAATACTATACACAATTGCTATGTTGTCCTCATTGGATATCCTTACTGTTTCTCTCCAATTGTAACATCTTTCAGTGTCTTTGTTTTGACAATTTGCCCAGTAATCAGACTTGAACAGTATAGAAATTGGGCTTCAACAGTGTTTTAATCAAATGAGATGTTTGGTTCAGTGATGGGATTTAAAGTAAAAAAGGGTAAATGATGGAAAAAGTCATAAGCCTCAAAATGGAGCTTATGTGCGTGTGTGTTTATATATATAAAATAATATTGATAGGAGTATTTTTATATCTTTGGGGATCAATGGGGTACTCAAAATCACTTCTAATCGCAAACCTTCTTTTAGAAAAAATGTTCTAAATAATTTTCTCTTTCTTTAGATAGTAATCTTTTGCTAATTAAAGAATACCTTGGGATAAGAGTTTAGGCAAGTTTTGAGTTTTATCAATATATGACTGTAGAAATGTGGAAATTAATTAATACTTAATTTTAATCAGTTTAGATTTATTATTTAGTTGTTTTATGATTTTATAATCAATTTTATTTTTATATACATGTCATAAATTAGTTTTTATATGGTGTTTTTACCCATTAAATTTAGTTTAAATAATTTATTTGGATTATTGGAGGTATTATTGAGGTTTTAATCCGTTTATTTTGTTAGATTTTGAGCTATGTGAAAATATGAGTTAGGATTTAATATTTAAATTAGAGTTTGATATAATTTATAAAATTTAAACTTGAGGTACACAATAGAAAAGACTTTTGGAGTGTACCAATTTAAATTATAGCTTGATATAATTTTATTTAAAATTGTACCATTGCCAAATTTTCAAAGTTAATGTTTGAGAAAATTGTGAAAAAATCCCTCCGTTTGTAAATATCTTCCTAGGTCCCATTTGGCAATTAAGTTCCCAACGAGATCTTTTTTCACAATTATCCCTTCATTTTTTCATTTTTCATAATTTTTACAATTTTTTCTCTTACATGATACAAAATCCACTTATGCAAAAGCCAAACCAAACATCATTCACTTTTACATAAGTTACTTATCCAATTGTCAATCCAAATTTGCACAACGTTTTTGTATGTTGTGCAAATTTACATAAGTTACTTATCCAATCGTCCTCTGGCAAAACATTCTTGTGGAATGCATTGGCCTCCAGTCTTTGTTCAAAGAGACATATTGAGTTTACTATTGCATCAAGTGGTATAGTAACAACATTACTACCATCAGGATAGACAGCCCACTCACGGTTTGCAATACCAATAATAGAATTTTCAGTATGTTCCATATGGTAGAATTCACCATTAGCAAATTTGCTTAAGCAGACAAAGTTAATAATCTGGGATGAAGCACCTATGGTCCAACAATATTGTGTTGAAGCGTTTGACAGGACTCTAAAGGATATAATACAATGCAATATATCATTTGGAGGTAAATGCTTGGTTATGGGTGGTGATTTTAGGCAAATACTTCTGGTCATTTTTAAAGCTACACGGGCAGCTATAGTTAATGCTTGCATAAGCTCTTCTCGACTATGACAACATTGCACTATTCTCCGCTTGACTCAAAACATGCGGTTGAATCAATCTTATGATAACAATACAAACAAAAGAATTGAATGGTTCTCACGATGGTTACTAGACATTGGCAATGGTAACTTAGGAGATCCTGTTGATGGTGTTGCTGATATAAAAATCCCACAAGAAGTATTGATTCCAAGTTGCAATGATTCAATGAATGCAATTGTGCAAGCAACTAATGAACTGCTTCTGGACAATCTAACTTCCAATGACTACTTCAATCCTTGCACCAACAAATGAAATGGTTGCCAAGATCAACGATCACATGTGTTCATTGCTCCCTGATCAGGAATATGAGTTCTTAAGTTGCGACTTAGTGTGTAAGTCAACTGAAGATTCTGACTCTTTTGACAACTTTTACACAACATAATTCCTCAACACCATCACTTCTTCTGGTTTGCCACCTCATAAACTTGTCTTAAAAGTTGGAGCAGCAATAATGCTATTGGGAAATATTGATCAAGCATATGGATTGTGCAATGGAACACGTCTTCGTGTTACGATGTTAGGCCATAAGGTCATTGAGGCAGTTACTCTTAATGGTTCTAAACCAAATGTCAAGGTTTTGATACATAGAATGAATCTTAATCCTTCTGAGTCTAGATGGCCATTTCACATGCAAATGAGATAGTTCCCAATTATGCTTTCATTCACGATGACAATCAATAAAAGTCAGGGACAATCATTGCGTCATGTTGGATTGTATTTGTCAAAACCCATTTTCACTCATGGCTAATTTATGTTGTACTTTCTAGAGTGAGAAGCATGAATGGGCTGAAGATTGTTCTAGGGGCTGATAATTCACGGACAATTAACACTACAAAGAATGTTATATACAAGAAGTGTTTAGAAACATAAATACCTAGGTATCCACTTGTGGCGTGAGAAAGTGTAAA
This sequence comes from Inga laurina, assembly GCA_963855925.1. Classification (NCBI taxonomy): domain Eukaryota; kingdom Viridiplantae; phylum Streptophyta; class Magnoliopsida; order Fabales; family Fabaceae; genus Inga; species Inga laurina. The sequence goes on from OY979709.1 coordinate 58,362,635, forward strand.
ACCAAATTTCTTTTATACAAATTGAAGTCATCAGTTAAATTTGTGTTTCTTCATTGTTGTTCTCGACAGTGCACTATGATGGAAAAAATGATCCCGAAAATGGTAGGTGTTAATGTACTAGAGGAAACCGGACAGGAATCAAATCTTTCCGTGCAGCGCACGGGAAGCACTGGCTCGTTTACAAGAAAGTATTAGAGATGTTTTAATTGGAATGAATATAACCTAAAATATGAATGTGGTTTAGATTAAAGGGGTGATTTGGGAATAAAGTGAAAGGGTGGGGATAAAGAGGGAAGACTAATATTTTTATTTATTTATGATTCTTGAATTTTTTTTATAAAAAATGAAAATTATTATATATAAATATCCTTTTTTTTCAAGATTTCCTTTCTTTCTTTTTATAATTTTTTTAATTGAAGATACTACCGGCAATGACAAGTTTTTACACTTGCTGAGGTCAGTCTGACAGAGAATGGCTCTAAAACACTGGAACACTGGCTACGACAAGTTTTAAAACTTGTTGAAGCCAGTCTAACAAAAAGCATAAAATAGCGAACTTGCCACGGCAAGTTGGTGAACTTACTGAAGCAACTTCAGCTGTCAAAAACAAAGCATAACAACAACTCTGTACACACATAAAACATTCCCAAATACCTTATAAACCACCAAATGAGTTCCATACCAATAATTATCAACCAAATCATACTGAACCAAGCACTATGAACCATCCAATATCACAACATATCAATTTGAGCACTAAAATAAAACAATGTGGCAAGTTTTGATATTGAAACAAGCACTAGAACACTGAAACACTGGCTACGACAAGTTTCAAAACTTGCCAAAGCTATTCTGACAGAGAGCAAATTTACCAACAAAACAGCTAACTTGCTACGGCAAGTTGTCACACTAGCCGAGGCAAGTTTTGTGGTCATGTGATTCTACACACCAAACATTCCCATATCACCTTTAAACCATCAAACATGCTAACAAACATTCTCATATCACCTTAAAACCATCTGTTATTCTCTGGAAATTCTTGTATTTCATCACATTTTTCTTATATATTTGTGGTTTTAAACTAAAATTGTGCATAAGTTTTATACATATGAAGAAAAATGTGATGTGTTGAAAATACTTGAAAAAAGTGCAAATTTTGAGCTAAATGTATAGGGTTTTAGATTACATTGAAGAATTGAAAAGCTCATAAAATCCTTCTCTTTGTAGGAGGATGATGACAAGAAATGGAAGCTTACATGGATCCTTGGAGGTGAAGAAAAGAAGAACAAAAGCCAAAAAGGAAGATCAAAGTAGCTTGAAGGTGTCCCCGGTTGCTTTTGCTACGCCACAGCGAAGCAAAAACGAAAACACATCAAAAATAGGCCCTTCTGACCGTGTACGCTGTGGGTTCACTATAGCGAAGCGAAAGCGAAAACACATAAAAAATGGGCCCTTCTGACCGCGTACGCTGTGGGTTCGCTATAACGAAGCGAAAGCAAAGTCGCGATACTGCAACTGTGCGTTTTGAAAAACTGATGCTTCAGCTGGCTTTTTAACCTAATGGGGGCGCCGAATTGAAGGGATGCTGCACAAGGAAGAGCTCAAGAACCACAAGGAGGCTTCTTGGAGAGCTTGAGGAGGATTTTGGTGCTTCTTGGAGGAGATTCTTGGAGAAAATCAAGATTTTTTTTGTTTTTCCCCTCTTTTTCTGGTTTTTCCCCTCTTCTCTTCCCATTTGCTGATATGGTTTTGAGTTTTATGTTGAGTTGTTGGTTTGTATTGACTATGAGTGGCTAAAACTCTCATTTAGGATTACTTATACTCATTGTATGGATTAAAACTACTATATTTTCTTGCCTTTGCTAGTTGTTGAGAATATATGCTGATTTTTCTCCATGCTTAATTACTATTTTGTGCTTGATCACCACATGACTAGTTTGGTTCAATTGAATGATGCTTGAGAGAGCTATTTTGGTTGTAGAACTTGAGAAAAATCATGTTAGACTTGAAGTTTGATGATTAAATGGATGGTTTGTTGTTAGAATAGAGATATATCTAACAACCTAGCATAGTCTAATGAAGAATTGCTTTGGGAAAGATGATTTTCATTAATGATAGACAAGAGATTGAATATTGTTAATGAAGATTAAAAATCAATCTTGACTTGAGAGAGCTTGATTGATGATCTTAGAATCTTTGACTAGCATATAGACTCACACAACTAGCATAAGTGAATTAATTGCATAGTTTTATGAAATACAATAAGGAAGAAGTAATCCTAAGCCTTTAAACCTTGAAGTAGAATCCATTTTGCATTCACCTTTATTTTACCTTATTGTTTTTAGCAAATTCTTTTAATTAACATACTCAATTCCAAATGATTCTATTCAACCTAGTTTAGAACATAATTACAATAATTAGCTCACTTTCGTCATAGTCCTCGTGGGAACGATCTTTACTTATCATTTTATTACTTGCGACCCATGCGCTTGCGGAAGCTAAACGGCGAACACCATCAAATATGGTCTGTACCAACATTTAGGAGCAAAATGAAATTTGAGCAAAACTTTAGACCATCCAAGACAATAAGGCACAAATATAAGAACATTAATGGAGAATACCACAACATATCACTTTCAACACTCAAATTACATCAAATAATGGTCACAAGTGAATTTCATGATAAAGAATCAACTAAATGATCATAGTAGCATCAGTAGTACTCCAAGTTAACCAATCATCACAAATGCACTCCAAAATCACATATATGAGCTTAGAGTCAAATGAACTTCCTTGAAATGCGTTCCCTTGTAACTTATAAATTCCTCCTCTTGCATTGACATTCCTATGAGCTTTAAAAGGCAAGTTCTAAGATTGGGGTACCTTTCCTTCCTACAAAACACAAAGATAAAACATAAATATACTAAAAATACACCAAAAACATAAAAATGAAAAAAGTGAGTTTAGAATTTGGGTTGCCTCTCAAGAAGCGCTTAATTTATAGTCTTTAACCCGACTCTTCATCTCCTTAAGTTATATCATCTATAGGTAAGGTGAAAATTTGATGGTTCATCTCTCCACCACAGGTGTGCTTTGATCCAAGGCCACTAGCTTGAACTCCCTTACCATTTTCATTTCTCAACCTAACTACACTAGAGGTATATGCTTGTATCTTCACAACCTCAGTAGCCCATTCAATAGCTTTGTTACATGCTTTTAGAGTTTCTAAAAGTTGTTCTTCTTGTGGAATGACTAATTGTGAAGATATACCCAATGGTGGATTGTTGGCTCCCAAATAGTCATATTGAGAGTTAGAAGGTAGCTTCTTCAAATCAGGAAACCATGCTTCTTTAATAGATGACTTCAAAGATGGTTTGTCAAGGGAAGTGAAATTTAATGATTCCAATGGTACCTGACTCTTAGGATTAGTCAGTGTTGCCCTCAAGACACCCATGCCTTCTTCCACCTCTTGACTATATATTTGAACTTCTAATGACATGGTTTCAACAAGCTCATTATGAATTGATTTATGGAATTCCTCTTGCTCCACTTGCTCAACCGTGTCAACTAAGAAGCATTGTTTAGACTCATTGGGAGATTTCATTAGCTTGTTCATATTAAAAGTAACATGCTCATCTTTAACTCGCATAGTAACTTTACCTTTTTCAACATCTATGAGGGTTCTAGCAGTTGCTAAAAATGGTCTTCCTAACAACAAGGGCATTTCTCTATCCGGATCAAAGTCAAGAACAATAAAATCCATAGGAAATATGAACTTATCAACCTTGACTAACACATCTTCAATAATCCCTCTAGGATAAGACAAGCTTCTATCGGCCAATTGCAAAGTAACCGTGGTAGGTCTAGCATCACTTAGTCCCAACTTGTCGAACACAGATAAAGGCATAAGGTTGACACTAGAATCAAGATCACATAAACCATATCCTAAGAATTTACCTCCCACATGACAAGGTATAGAGAAACTCCTGAGATCCTTCAACTTAGGTAGAAGTTACTTGATAACATCAGTGAAATATGTGGTGATGGCCACTGTTTCAAACTCATTGAACCTTCGTTTCTTTGTAAGGACATCCTTCATGAATTTGGCATATTTAGGCATTTGCTCTAAATCTTCCTCAAAGGGAATGTTAATATGCAACTGCTTGAACATCTCAATAAAATTTTTGAATTTCCTATCTTCTTGATGTTTCTTGAGCCTATGTGGAAAAGAGGGTTGTGGGACATATCGTGGAGGAGAAGTGTTGGTCTTTCTCTTCTTCTCTTCCATATTTTCAAGAGCAACGGGCTTACTTTGCACTACATCATCTAAATTCACTTCAGTTTGCTTCCTCTTCTTGTTGTCCTCTTCTTCTACCACAATTTCTTCATCAACCTCTTCATCAAGGTTAAAATCTTCTACAACGTGGTCCTTTGGCTTTGTAGTAGTAGCCTTACCCACACTTGGAACATCAGGTAAAGTTTTGCCACTTCGAAGCGTAAGAGCCTTGCATTCTTCTTTACCTTCTCACCTAGGATTGAGAATAGTATCACTTGGAAGACCATTTCTTGGTTGAGCACTCAAGTGTGAAGCAATTTGTCCCACTTGTATCTCAAAATTCTTGATTGCCGTGTCATAAAGAGAAACTGTGCCAACTAAGCTTTATTGACCTTTAAGAAGTTGCCTTAAGAGTTTATTTGTCTTAGAATCACCCTCTTGTGGCTTTTGTGGTTGCTTAAAGCCCGATGGATGCATTGCCTTACTAGTAGAAGCATAATAATTAATTGGATTCTCACTAGGTCCATTCCTCCAAAAGAAGTTTGGATGATCCCTCTACCCTTATTATATGTATTGGAGTAAGGGTTGCTATGTGGATATACCTTTGATTATTATTCAAATAACTCACCGACTCCATAGTATGATAACATTCTTCATAGGAGTGGGCTTCTCCACAGATTTCACAAGAAAGACTTGGAGCTTGGATAGCATTCACATTCTTGGAGGAATTTTTCTCCATTCTCAACTCAAGTTGATCAAATCTCTTGACAATTGCTTCAAGTTGAGCTGCAATTTCTTTAGACACATTTGAACTACTTGAAGGACTTGGTTCCTTATATGCTCTATAGCTAGAACATGATTTTTCATATTGTTGCAAGGAACTAGAAGCAATGTCCTCATACAACTGTGATATATCACAAACTCTTATCTTGCCAATTCTACCATTTGAGGCATTACTGAGCATATTTGAAGTGGGTACATTCAATCTGACCGCAAAGGCTTCAAGCAAAAAATAGGTCTTTTGTTCATAGTTAAGGCAACTACGTCACAGCTCCTTGAATCTCTCCCACGCTTCATGAAAAAGTTCACCCAGTTGTTGTTGGAAACCTAAGAGTTCAGCTCTTTGAACTGCCCGTCTACCTCTTGGAATGAACCTTGCCTTGAATTTAGAGGCCATTTCATCCCAAGTAGTGATAGAGTTAGGAGGTAGAGCGGTAAGCCAAGCTCTTGCCTTCTTGTCAAGTGATAGAGGGAAGAGTCACAATCTGAGCGCATTCAAAGTTACTCCTTGAAACTTGAAGTTCTCACACACTTATGCAAAGCTTGTCAAGTGGTCAATAGGGTCTTCATTTTGAGTTCCTGAAAACAAGCCGATCATCTGAAGCATTTGAAACATGATTGGCTTTAACTTAAAATTCTGAGCTTGAATAGCAGGAAACTGGATGCTAAATTGATAAGTGGAGCTTTCTTGCTTCATATACTCATCCAAAGTGCGCTCCAAGTCATCATCATTAGGATTGACCATATTATAAAATAGATGAGGATGAGGTGGTGGTCTTGGTTGCTCTGGTGCCGGTAAAGGTTCACGTCCTTGGATAGGTTGCACAGGAGGTGGAGTCTCCGGTTCAATGTCAAAATCTTCTAAGAAATACTCTTCAACAACTCTGTCAAGAATGTCTTCCAAATCAGTTTGCATACGGAGCACAGGTACCTATAACAAGAAAAAGAGTTATAGCTATAACTATACTTAAAAACAAAGCAAATTAAGAAAGTGAAACAAGAAGAGGAGAAGGATTTAAGCGTAATCAATAACACAATTACACTAATTAACTCAAAAGACTTTAGTCAATAACCCTCGGCAACAGCGCCAAAAACTTGTTCGCTACCGCAAGTGCACGGATCGCTTCAAGTAATAAAGTGATAAGTAAATATCGTTCTCACGAGGACTATGATGAAAGCAAGCTAACTAATGTAACCTTATGTTTAATTAGATTGAATAGAATCATCTGAAATTGATCAAGTTGAGCCAAAACATATTGTTGAGGTGAAAGAGAAATTTAAAAATATTTTTTAGACTAAAAATTTATAAAAGCAAATGATTCTTTAAATTCAAGTGTTAAATGAAATTTAGAATTGTTTATCCCCCTTGTATTTCAAAAGCACTCACTCAAATCCCTACAATATGTGCTACTTAATGAAAGATTATACTAGCCAAGGATACTAAATTATTTATAAGTGCTCTCTCAAGTCTCCAAATAGGTGTTTAGTTCAATTAATTCATTAATATCTTAATTAACTAATTAAACCCTGATTTTCATTGCAAATTCTATTTGGCTATGTGAGGTTAATGAGTGTATCTCTACCTCATTCATTAAACTATCCATTCAATGCACAAATTTCAAGTTCTCACATGATTAAACTCAAGTTCTACACTCAATCTAGCCCTCTCAAGCATCAATCAAGTTAACCCAACAATCTCATTGGTGGCCAATCAATGAGAAGCATTAAGCAAAAAGTTAAATCAGCATAATCTCATCATTAATCACAAATATAAAAGGAAAATAAGCGCTTAATCCATACAAGGGTTCAAAACAATCCTAAAAGAAGAGATACTTAGCTACTCATGTCCAAATGTAAAGAGAAAGTAAGCATAACAACTGAATAAACAATAGAAAAAGAACAAAAGAGAAGAAAAGAAATGAAACCAAGGTAGAAGTCACAAAATTCCTCTTGGAACCACCACCTAAGCTCCAAAACTCTTAAAATCTCCTCACCAAGGTGTTTCCTTGCGTGCTTCAACTTCCCAGAGTGAAAAGTGTTTTCGGCGCTCTTCCTTAGGTTAAATAGTGTTTCACAGCTTCTGACATCAAAGCACGCAGCTGCACTTTTTCAGGACTTGCTACGGCAAGTCTGTCAACTTGCCGTAGCCAATTACACAGAGAGCCAATTTTCCTTCAAATTCTTGATTTGCTATAGCAAGTTTGTCAAGTTACTGTGGCCAGTTACACAGAGAGCAAACAAGGATGACTTGCCATGGCAAGTTTATCAACTTGCTGAAGCCAATTGTAGAGGTTCCTCTATCTTTGCATTGCTTCACTTCCTTTGTTCTTTCCTTGTTTCTTGGTTCTTATAGGGATTCAAAACTTGTCTTCATCCTCCTACAAAAGAGAGAGGATTTATAAATTCTTAATTGAATCACAAATATAACAAGAATTCCTTTGATTTTTGCTTGACACTTTGATATGCACATTTTCTTCTATACACTTCTTTCAATGTACATTTTGAACCCAAAAGCAGGGAAAAAGAGAAGAAAATGTATTGGAATGTTATCAATTTCTAAGAGTTAGCAGTGCCACATAAATGATTGACTCCTATGGGAAGACAGTAAATCATACTTCTTAAATGAAAGTTGTAGCAAAAATGTTAATTTGAAATTGATGAAAAAGTCCTTAAATGTGATTGTGGCACATTCTTTAACTTTCTTTTGTAACGTGGGTAAAATATCAGATATTGGTGTGCTATCTTATTGACTGGATGGATTTTGATTTTGATCATTGATGACTTACAGTGAAGGAAGAAGAAGGAGACGGGTATTTCCCACACTAGCAGAACCCCATGGGTCTGAGGTAGTAATTGATGAGTTGTTTAGTGCAGGAAATTCCTCACGACATTGTAATGAATGTTCTGAGCTTGCTGCCTTCCATTTGCATGTCTTGGATAGTTGTATGACTTACATGATATTTCAAGTCTTATTGGAAAATTGCATCTTTTATTGTAACTTGAAACCTAGTGTGCTTTTATAAACATGGCCGCAACTTGCTTTCACAGCAAATGGCAAAATCTTAACTTCTTAACTTTCCAATGTTACACACAATTGAACGCAGCTCGAAAAAGAAGAAATGGGAAATTGGGATCCATAGTAATTTTTAGAGGGGCACTTGGCTGAAAAAGGTTGGTTATTTTTCAAGGAAGTGAAAAGTATTATAGCAGTAGATTTTGGACTCTAATAATATGGGATTTGGAAATATTCCTCTAGGAATTGAATCATAATTTGAATCGGTTGCTAGTTGCAAGTGGCAATAAAAACTGAAAAAAAGTATCTGTGAAGATCTGTAAATCTGAATTTTTCCCCTTGCTTAAACCTGAGCCTATGAAAGGAAATTTGCATAGATGAAACTGGAGACACATTAACGTTTTATGCAACTTGCTGACACTATTACAAGTTTACAACATCCCCTGCATTTTTCCAGCCAAAATGCGTTTGTGTTTGTTGGTGCACATGCATGTGCTCCTTTTGGCAGAGATGCTTGCTCACACAGAACCTCTGGTACACACATAAAATTAGAAAGGGGTGAACTTCCCTTGTTGTGTATCTTCATACGGCATATCTTCTTTCAAACAAATTGGATATGTGGATTTCTTGCAGGCGGATCACTAAACAAGAGATTTTTATGGATTTCTTGGTTGTGATGTGTAAATACCTAACAGACTTCATCTAATAAAACATAAAAACTAATAGACTGAAGATAGTCATTTTTGTTGGGAACTTGTTTTGAGTAGTGGTTAAACTTTTGTTGCAGAATGCCGAGACTATGGATGAAACCAATAGACTAAAGATAGTTGACCTGTTGCCATACTGGTTCAACGTAGCAGAAGGAGGTACTGTGCACAATACTGTTGATATGCAATCATTGTTTCTATTGACTAGACCTAATGGTGGTAGTAAATCAAGTTTACTTCGATCAATTTGTGCTGCTTCTCTACTTGGGATATGTGGATTCATGGTTCCTGCCAAGTCAACCCTGATTCCTCATTTTGATTCTATCATGCTTCATATGAAGTCATTTGATAGCCCAGCTGATGGGAAAATTTTATTTCAGGTTTGGCGCTGATTCATACTTTGCACTCAAGAAATATTTATAATTTCAAAGTAAAGGAAAATTGGGGAAAAGTCCCAAATTGAAAATTTTACAAGTGAAAATGACCTGATAAACTTTTATATACAAAAGGTACTAACATTCTATAAATTTTGTACACATAGTATCAATATTGTGATTTAGGTCATTTCCACCAATAAAATTTTTAATGGAGGACTTTTCCCCAATTTTCCTTCAAAGTAATCAGTGTAAAGAGTGCTGAGGTTCAGCTTCTGGGAAAGACCATAAGTGTACTTCTCTTATCAGAGTTTATTGCAACCTAAATGCTTGGGAAAGCATAAAGAATTAATAGGTCTCTGTTTTTCTAGATATGAAATTGTGTTTGCTATGGATGTTTCATTCATCTTGGTCTATATCAGGTAGAAATGTCAGAGATTCGATCTATCATTGCTGGAACAACCAAAAGAAGCCTTGTGCTTGTTGATGAAATATGCCGAGGTACATAAACGGCGAAAGGAACCTGTATCGCGGGCAGCGTCATTGAAACTTTTGATAGAATTGGTTGTTTGGGCATTGTATCCACTCACTTGCATGGAATATTTGATTTGCCTCTAAACACTAAAAACATTATGTGCAAAGCAATGGGGACATTATGTATCGACGGACAAACAAAGTCAACTTGGAAGCTGATCTATGGGATCTGTAAAGGGAGCCTTGTTTTAAATCTTTAATCATGAGTAAAGATTAAGGTTTCCTTATCTATATCCTATCATGCTTCGAATTTATTAATATTCAGGATTATAACAGAGTGAGTAATTAGATTTTACTGGGCCCAACTCGTCTTCCGCTATCCTTCTCCTCTTTCTCACTTCTCCGCCTCGGCAACCTCTCGGTCGGTGAATCGCCCTTAACACGGCCTCCTGCCTTCAACGGGCACACCTATCACTGCCGGCAGACCTTCAAGAATTCGGATATTCTTTACAGAATTTTCGTTGTCCGGTTAATCGGAAAATACACTCATTCTCTCTCCTCTTGAGATATTAATATAGAAGCATATTGATAGGAATAAGGGATAAGGATCCCTTAGATTTTATTACTCAGACATAAGATACAACTCAGGGAAAAACAAAGTACATAAGAGAGTGTGGTGCTAGACGGATGATCTGGCTGGTCGAGTTCATGCTCGTAGAACAAATGAAGGAATGCAGAATGCATGTTGCCGGAATTCGAAGGTCCCGAATTATTTCCTATTTTTAGGCTTTCTAACTCACAAGAAAGGGATAAACATCCACACTTCCTTTTCTGTATTATATGTTTCTGAAGTTTTATCATTGAAGAATCTAGATTAAGAAAACTAGGTTCTTGATCTAACTTTATTCTTTTATGTTCTACTGCTTCTCGGTATTCTTTGGTCATTTATTTTTAAATGATCTTGATTTATTATAACTTTATTTTTTATAATAAAGTCTTCTCCTAGTAAGATAGGAACTTGAGGATTACTCATTAATTCAAAGTTTTGAATTATAATTAATTCCTCATTCTTGTCTGTGTATAGGGTTGCTGCTAACTCTACTTCTTTTTCAACTATTTCTAAAGGATTATACATCCTTGAATTTTCTAGTCTTGTTGGAACAGCTTGCCATATTAAAGATTCTTTAATATGAGAATACTGTTTATTTTTATCAATTACACAATTTTGTGCAATTCTCTCATTTTTAATTACCATTGCTATTTGATACACCTGGTCTTGACTACTTTCTCCTTCCTCTTCTATTATTTGAAGATTTCTTTCTTCCATTTTAGGAGGAGTAATTATCGACTGTTTTCTAACGAATTGATAGTTAGGATTTTTATTGTTATTGTATTATTATCAAAAGATAATCTTGGCATACTTATTGCTCTTGATATCAGAGGTCTACTTCTTATAGCTTCCAATATTATTTCTTCAGGAATGAGTCTATCATCCGTAGGGATTGGCTCATTTCTTAGAAATGTACTGAAAATAGAGGGAATTATCACTCTATCATTCACTCTTCGACTTATCTTATGATTTTCTGTAAAAGCATACAGAATTCTTGTTTCAATAGTCATGATGTCACTATCTGTGATCATGTCTATTCCTGATAACTTATAACAAAGTTTTAAAGCTCTTTGTTTATTTGGTTCTCGTCTGGTTAAGCTAAAATTTGGTTGAACAACAAACTTTAGTTTATGATATATCAAGTCTCCTCTTACAATACTAATGGTTGCATGTTTTAGACTTGAAGTTATTCTATCATCTAAAAGATAGACTTGAATTGGAGTACTAATTCCTAACCTAAAACAGACTTTTATTTGGATTTGTACTGCTGCTATATATATATTTTGTATTCTCGGATTATTAATCTTCTCGAGTTCTTCTTCTGCAATTTCATTTGTTAATAAGGGTATATCAGCTTGTCCAGAGGTAGCTTGATCTACTCTTATTGGTTCTTGGATTTTTCTTATCACAAAATATTGTGATTTTTGTTTCTTAAAAACTTCTTTCAAAATCTTTGTTTTGAAAATATTCTCGGGTTTCAAATCGAATTCTTCCTGCTCGATTTTAGATGCTATTTGATTATTAAAAATATGAGTTTCACTAGTCATATTCATAATCATTCTCGGATTCACTTTCACTTTCTATCTCATAGACTGAAAGGTTTTCATCTGAAGTATTATATTCAGATTCTTCACAAGGATCAAACCCTTGTTCTTCTAAAATTTCAAAAATTTTAGTTTCTTTCTTTCTTTTTTCTTTATTAGGGCATTCATTTGCATAATGTCCTTTTTCTTGACAAATGTAACAAGTACACTGTTTCTTTGGCTTATATTTTGTATCTTTCTTTCTCCAATATCCGTATTTTGGATATTTCTTCTTTTTATATTTTCTAAATATTTTCTTGGGTTTCCATTTCTTTTTATATTTCTTTTTCTTTTCATAGAATTGTGGTTTACAACCCCATCGGTTAGGAAGTAATTGCTCACAACATAACCCTTTGGTTAATTTCCACTTTTCTATTTTCTTATTCATTAAATGCTTTATGCATATTTCTTTAAACCATTCGCGACAAAATTTTATCTTTTGTCCTAAGGTATCATTGGCTGTAGACTCATATTTACTATTATAATAATAGTAATATTCTTTTTCAATCTGAGACCCCCATGGCTCAGATATCTTCTGGAATAACAATTTTGAATATATATCATATTCTTGTATTTCAGGATCTCCAAATCTTCCTTTGTAGAAGATATCTTGGAAATTACAAATGTATTGCTCCAAATAACAAGGAGAACACATACTTAATTGATTTAATTGTCTTATAGCCTCTTGCGCTTTTCTTTTCTGCCATTCTTCTAAGGTTTCGGTTTTTGAGTCACCTACCCATTCCCATAGCAGAATATTCTCGATTTTAATTGCTAATTCTTGAATACTTTCAGAATTTTTGAGATTATTTTTAACCTCTTCATTTAATCCTTGAAAATATTCATTCGTCTGTCCTCTCACTGTTAACATTAAAAAATCTAATGTTTGAGAGACATTAAAACTTCTATTTATGGCTAAAACCATATTTTCTTTTATCCATCCATTAATTTTGGATTCTGGATCTATTTCACAATCTAAATTTAAGATTATTCCATTGGTACTGACATATTCAGTTGGAATACTACTTGGCTCATATCTATATCTTCTATAATCCTTTCGAGGATTATATCTATGATAACCATATCCACTGGGTTCTTCTGGATAAGGATTTCTATTTGGATTAGAAGTTTGTCCTTCTTCCATTTTAACTTCAAAAGGTTTTAATTCTTCTTTTATTAATTCTTGACCTATCTCTTCTTCTTTTAAACTACAAGAAGACTCGGTTTCTAAATATTCTTCTAAAGCTAATTCTAAGGCTTTAGTTTCTATTTTTTCTACTTGGCTATTCTTTGACGAAACAGATTTTGATGAGTCTGAATCATCACTTTCTTCTCGTAACTTTCCTTTTAGTTCTTCTAAAAGTTCTTGTTTCTTTTTCTCGTTTTCTACTCGTTTTTTCTTTTCTTCTTTTCTTCTATTTCTCTCTGCTTTTCTCTTTTCTTTTTCCCTTAATTGGGCTTTTAATTCTTCTATTTCTTTATCTATAGCAGATGGAATTGCTAGAGAAAAAGGAACAATATCAGTTACAGGTTTTACTGTTCTTGGATATTTACTACTAGATGTCTCTTGTAGTTTTTCTTCTCTAAATAGAGCGGACTCTATAGAGATTTGTTCTGCAATCAAATCTAATTCTTGTTTTAGAATTATCAATTGATTCTTTATTGGTTCCAGATTATTAGGAATACCTTGATTAACTATTTCTAATTTTCTTAACTTTACTAATTCTGTCTCAACTTCTGATTTTCTCTGTTTTAACTTTTTGATCATTAAAAATAACGATCATCGGATTTCTCTTTCATTACCTTCATTCTAGGATTTACTCTAGAACTAGGCTCTGATACCACTTTGTCGGAATTCGAAGGTCTCGAATTATTTCCTATTTTTAGGCTTTCTAACTCACAAGAAAGGGATAAACATCCACACTTCATTTTCTGTATTATATGTTTCTGAAGTTTTATCATTGAAGAATCTAGATTAAGAAAACTAGGTTCTTGATCTAACTTTATTCTTTTCTGTTCTACTGCTTCTCGAGCAATATAATTCTCGACAACAGCATTACTTAGTGCAGTATAAGCATAATGCTTAAGTTGCACAAAATCTCTTAATCCGAAGAGTCTAAAGTTATTTACCAAATAACTATCAATTCTATCGAATGTAGCAGAAAATTCTTCTATAAATTGAATTATAGCATCATTCAATCTTAACTCGTCTATAGCCCTAAATATTTTAGGATATTTTTGGCTAATTATATAATACTCATCTGTATGATTATATAGATTTGTTTTGTCCTCCTTGGCTATACAGATAAGCTCGAGTATTAAATCTTTAATCATGAGTAAAGATTAAGGTTTCCTTATCTATATCCTATCATGCTTCGAATTTATTAATATTCAGGATTATAACAGAGTGAGTAATTAGATTTTACCGGGCCCAACTCGTCTTCCGCTATCCTTCTCTTCTTTCTCACTTCTCCGCCTCGACAACCTCTCGGTCAGTGAATCGCCCTTAACACGGCCTCTTGCCTTCAACGGGCACACCTATCACAGCCGGCAGACCTTCGAGAATTCGGATATTCTTTACAGAATTTTCGTTGTTCGGTTAATCAGAAAATACACTCATTCTCTCTCCTCTCGAGATATTAATATAGAAGTATATTGATAGGAATAAGGGATAAGGATCCCTTAGATTTTATTACTCAGACATAAGATACAACTCAGGGAAAAACAAAGTACATAAGCGAGTGTGGTGCTTATTCTGTGCTTTATGAAAAAACCCTGCTTGGTATTTATAGAGACTCGACTAGCAAGTAACCATAGTTTTATAACTTAACTATAGTTCCTTTTACACAACCCTAGTTACAAAAAGTTTTTCACGGGCAGTGTCTTCTAGTCTTCTGGTCGACAGCTTTATCTTTTCCTTTATCAAAAGGACTTTAGGTGGCAAACACGTTTGTCTCCTATTTTGTTGCTTCTGCCGACGGTTGTTGGCAATATTGACAGCTGTGCTGCTTTTCCTCCTTTCTATGCAAAATCGTACAAAGGATCTCTTTTACTTTTGCGCTGGCACTGATTTGATTCAGCTTTATCTTTCTTTTGAAGGCGTTCATCTGGTTAATGACACCTGTCTTCATTGGATTCTTCTTTTTACAATAGACTATGGCAGATTCTGTCACATGGTAGGTCCAGGCTCCACCATCTTCTATTATTTCCTCAATCTCTTGGAGATAAGGAACATATTCAGCTACTCGTCTGAGATGAGAATAATGCTCATCAAATTCCCATTTAATATCTGGGAAACTTTTCTTTATTTTTAAATTAATTTGCTGCTTCACACCAACGGTTCCAACTTGACAAATATATGGACCTGTAAATGAGAACTCTGGTGGGACAATAACAAATTTTAAAAACTTAATCTTGTCTGGTCCTATTTTATCAAGCTCTTTTATAGCTAACACAATAGGCTTGGGTAAAATACCATCAATTTGTTGATGATTTTCTACATAGGCTAGAGAAAGATAACCATAATTAAACGCAAGTTTAATTATTTCTTTGGGTGCTTCACTCAAGGTTAAGATTTTAGGATAATAACTTCCATAATCTATGGCGAAGGTTTTACTCGACTCTTGATTATTTCCTGAGTTCATAGTGGTGTTCACTCGGTTGTATTCCATCAAAAACTCATTTTTGGATTTATGGTTCTCGGGTAACTCTGGAAACTGTTTAGGATGAGGGATTAACTGTTTAGCTTTTTCTGCAAAGGTGAATCCTACCTAAACAGTTTTTCTTTTAGGAACTTGGATGTAATTTTGTCCAAGTAACTCTTGGGTAAGTTTTTCCAATTCAGGGCTAACGACTTTCTTGACTTTACAGACTTTAGCCTCAACTATTGTCTCAGTCTTGGAACCTGAACTGTTGAGTTTCAAGGCTTGTTGCCTTTCTTCTTTGGATAATTCATTGGGCCTCTCATTTGAGACTTCCTCTTTATCCTCTTTCTTAGAATCACTAGAATCTTAATGAGTTGTAGATTCTTCATCTGTCTTGGGTTTTGCAGAAACTATTGTTCTTGACTTTTTCGCTTCCAGTATTCTACCAGGAAGACTTTTCTCGCTTAAACCAGAAGAACTGGCTAAGGCTTTCTCAGATTCTTCACTCAAAGGATTTGAATTCCTTATAAACTGTTTTAAATCAGTTCTGAGTTGAAGTAATATACTTCTTTGAAGTATAACTTGGCTATGAAGCTTTATGAGCTCCTCATATTTTTCTTTTTGGTAGTCTAGAAGAGACTCCAACTTGGCTTCTTCGTCTTGGATCTTTTGGATTTGATCCATAAGACTAATCATGGAATAGATTTCCATATCGGCTAAGAAAATCTGCAAAAACATTATGAATTCCTTTAATATTAACAACTTTAAAAGAATACATACTAAACCATGCAGATAATTTAGCTCTCCTTTGGCTTGCGATAGTGTCTGGGCATTTATTATTAATAAAGGCCTTCACTTGGGTATTATCTGTCTCAACAACAAATTCTTTGCTGACAATCCAGATTTCGAACTTCTTTATACCATATTTTACGGCTAGAAGCTCCTTTTCATTTATATCATAATTTATCTCTGATCCTTTAAAAGTACCTGAAGCATAAGATACAATTGGATTTATGGGTTCTTCCCGCTTTCGTAGTACTGCTCCCCCAATAATGATTAGATGCATCAGTTTGTAAAAATAAATCATCCTCATCTTTTGGTAAAGGTAGAGGTTTAACTTCATTTCTTACAAACTATTTTATCTTAATCACCTCTTGAATTTCTTCTTCTCCCCATGAAAAGGGTTTATCCTTTTTTAGCATTTTCTGAAGTTTTCCCCTTACTAATGCTGCATAAGGAATAAAATTCATGGCATAATTTAGATGACCTAAAAATGACATGAGTTGTTTCTTATCTTTAATTTTATCCGGAAATGTTAAAATTGTCCGAATAATATTGGGTTGCAATTCTACAACACCCTGATGGCTTTGTTTGGTTGGAGGTTAGGTTAGGTTGGGGTGGGGTTTAGGCTTTATAATTAATCCCAAATATTCTATCTGGACTTTTCCTATTTCAGCTTTTTTCTTTGATAATACTAATCCGTTCTCAAAAGACTTGCAAGCAAAAACAAATAAATGTTTTCTATGCTCTTCTGGGTCTTTGGAAAATATTAGTATATCATCAATATAGACCAAGATAAAAGATCTATATGGATTAAAGATTTTATCCATTCTTTCTTGAAAAATGGCTGGGCTAGTCTTTAGTCCCATTGGAAGAACATTCCATTCATAGTGTCCATTGGGAACACTAAAAGCTGTACATTCTCTTGACTTTTCTTCAAGTTCTATTTGAAAGAATCCAGACTTACAATCGAATTTTGAAACTATATTTGATTTTATCAAATAAAACATCTTTTCTTGGGAGAGGATAAGTATTAGATTTAACTACCTTGTTCAAAGGCTTATAATCTATTACAAATCTTGGTTCTCCTCTTTTTTGTTTTGAATAATTTCTTACTAAAAATCCAGGACAATTCCATGGACTCTTAGATTCTCTAATTAAGTCTTGTTTTAAAAGTTTTTCCATTATTTTAGGAAAATCTTCTAAATCTAACTTTGTATATCTTCTTGGTTTTTCATAAACTGGTTTATCAGTTTTTAACTCTATTTTCGCAACATAATTTTTTCTGGTTGCAAAAGCTCTTGGATTTTCTTCAAAACATTTTTCTAATGTTTCCTTCAATTTTTCAGATAATTGAAATTTTGTAAATTCTCTATACTCACCACGCTGAGCTGACAACTGCTGAGTATAATTATGAATCTTGGGTCGTAATAATAATGGTACTTTAAAAATTGTATGACAATGAGTAATAAAGTGGGCATTATTTCTTGTAAAACCTATGAATCTGAATGCTTGATTCATAGCTCTTCTTCCCAGAATAAAATCACTTCCTAAGTTTTTATAAACATAGAAGGTGTCTATTTTGAATTCTATCTGTCCGATTTGTATATAAAGGTTTTTATATCCTTTTTCATATCGGGTTTCATTCTGGTGAATATCATAAGCATTAATTGCTCTTAAGCTTATTAATTCCTCTTGGATTAGATTATGTTTTACCATATTAATGGTACAACATGTATCTAAAAGACAATTATATCTTTTAGCTCTGTAATGTATTGTTATATAGGGTGTTTCCCTATCTATTTATCGGGATGAGCTGGTGATAGACGGATGATCTGGCTGGTCAAGTTCATGCTCGTAGAACAAATGAAGGAATGCATAATGCATGTTTCCTCTATTTCCTTGTGCCGGGAAAGAGCCTGGCTTGCCAACTAGAAACTCTGTTGATCAACCAGCTTCCTGCTCAAGGCTTCCAACTAACCAACATTGCCGATGGAAAGCATCAGAATTTCGGCACATCAAACCTTTTAGCAGAATGTGCCACTGCTCCTAGATAAATGTTAGGAAAACCCCCACCTTTAAGTTTTGTAATTTAGCCACTCATTTCTACGAAGGGATGGCTCCTATCATGTGTATATGTTGTTGTTGATTTCACAAGATTAGGCAATTCAAGAAGCAGCGGCTGCAACATTTTTGAATATATAGTTGCAGCAGCTGTATTAGTGTTCTTTCCTGCAAAATGGGAGGAAACTGTTCTTTCGATTAAACAATAAAAGATGGGAAATTTTCATATAGAACAAGTCTCCTTTCGACTTGTATTGATTTTATGATATGACCTCATTCCATAGAGTCAATTTTTCAACTAACTCTTGACCATTTGATTCTGTTAATGAAGGGTGACAGTGCTACAATTTTGTAACTTTCGGAGCAACATTACTTAGAATAAAACTTTCAAGTGCCAACACTTTTTTGCAAAAACTTTCTGATAAAAATGGACCTTCATCCTTTAAAATTCCAACCACTTGTTTAAGTTACTTTTATGCTCACTATCATATATTGGTAAATTCATGCATATTTTTAGTGATATGCATTTTACTGTAGAATACTTTAATTTAATTACAGAGAATCTAAATCTAAATTCGTAGCTCATTTATTGTGAGACATCGTATAAGTTAGTAGTACAATTGAATTGAAAATCTAAAAATAATAAAATATTATACCTTTTTTTTTGTACCAAAATTTACCTAGGTCTCTAAGAACCCATTTATCATGAAAAGAGCACATTTGTAAATATAAGAAAAGGGGCCAGCCAAAAATTAAAAAAAGAAAAGAAAAGGGGTACATGTAACACCAGTTTTTTTTTTTGGCATAACATATCACACTAATTAATTAAATACAATGATACAATACTTGCGGGAAAAAAATACAATAATACGACAAAACATCAACGTGGCTCTCTATTTACAAGAAATATTTTAATTTATTATTAATGCTTGTTAAATTAAATTTGTTACAAATAATCATTAAAGTTATAATTTGAAAGTTTGACATTGGGCATGATAGGGGACTTCATGCTGGTAATTTCAGGGGACTTCATAATTTTATGTAATTCTCGAGCCCTATCCTATTTGTTAGAATCAGCATTAAGGCTCCAATTGCCTATATGCTCTTGTGTTTTACTGTAACTAGTTCATTGCACGGGTCAAATTAAACAAACATCTGCATCAAATAAATATCATTGCACGGATCGAATTAAAGAAATACGTAAGTTAAAAAAATATGTACATAAGGAAGATTTGTCAAACATGAATATCACAACTGAATGATATATTTGTCAGTCAACCAAAGAGATTACAAAAAACTTCTTTATATACGAGATTTGAAGTTTTGTCAGTAGGGATGTCATGCTCATCAAGGATCAATGTTTTTAGTCCCTCCCTTTGCCGGACTCTCGAGAGTGCAACATATAGTTGACTATGTGTAAATACAGGGTGGGGAAGAAATAATCCAACACTTAGTAGACTTCAACCCTGACTTTTGTTAATTGTCATTGCAAAAGAGAGCATTATTGGATACTGCCTTCTACACAAAGTGAATGGCAAAGATGCTTCAGATGGTGTGATTGTCAGGTGTGGAATTAAAACATGCATACCAATGATACTTCCTGTTATAATCTCTGCTCCAATGACATGCTTATCTAACCTTATGACAATTAACCTGGTGCCGTTGCATAGTCCAATTGATTTATCAATATTCCTCATTAGCATTATCGGCGCACCTACTTTCAATGTAAGCTTGTGATTAGGCAATCCAAACATATTAATCCCATTCAAGAACTCAATCGAATGAATTTCCCTAATAGAACTGGTAACACCATCTTGTTTGGAAACACTGTCTGCACTAAGGTAAATGACCTCTTCGCCTGGAAGCTGTGCAAGCATATAATTATTCACTTCATCAAGAACAGATAATGTAATTGTTAGTATCGCACGATCCCTAAAATAAGACTTATCACCCAAATGGTCAACAAAATCTGGATAAGTACTCTTGACAATACAATCCAATGGATCCGTTGAAGGAAATAATAACAAATCTCTAGGGATGACAATGACATCTTCTGTGTCAGCTTGTATGTCAACATTTCTGTCCCAACATATATGATCCAATTTGCAAATTCTGTTATTGCTTTAGTATCATATGAGGAAGTACCCCTGGATAATCTCATGTTTTCAATGAGTATGAAGAGTTTGCATTGTTTTCATAAATATGATGCATTAATAGTAACAAACGCAATATGTTCATGAGTACCTTTTGTTATGACAGGCAAGATTTGTCTGAAGTCTCCTCCCAGCACAACCGTCTTCCCACCAAATGCTTTACTCACAGCATTAGGCTCATTTCGTTGCAGGACATCACGCAATGTTCTATCTAATGCTTTGAAACAATATTTATTAGCCATTGGTGCTTCATCCTAAATTATCAAGGATGTTTGAACCAAAAGCTATGCTAATGGTGTTCCTTGCTTAATATTACAAACTGAGTCTTCAGTAATGGCTAAAGGAATTGCAAATTGCAAGTGTGTTGTTTTCCCATTGGGCAAAAGAAGTGATGCAATGCCACTAAGCACTATTTGGCCTTCAGATCTCAATGATGCGCATAATGTTTGCCACAAATAAGTTTTCCCAGTCCCACCATATCCATACACAAAGAACAACCCTCTACACATTTGTTGAACAGCCCCAATGATAGTATTGTATATTGACCGTTGTTCTTCCGTAACATTATCAAGGAATACTTGTAATTGGTTTGCGAGTGCTTTCCGGTCAAAGTTTAACTCGGCCTGGAAAAATTTATTTAATGTTGATCCATGGAAGAAAATATTTGGAGAAGGCATAGTTGGATAATCATAAAGGCTCATACCATTAACTTGTAATTGATCTTCAATTTTAAGTAAAACATGATTTTGTAACTCAGCATCACTAAGAGCAAGTCGTGTAGAAGCATAGTGCAATATTTTAGTTGCAAAGTTGGTAATATAGGAACTAATTAACATTTATACATATAAAGTAAAAGGATAGAAAATGTAAAGATAAAATAAGAGTGTATTTGGGGGAAGATTCATACCAGAGTGACTTGTTAGTTGCCCTTGCATATAAAGTATGTCCTCTGCCATTAGTCTTTGTGATTGTTGCCACACCATTTCAGGGTGTGACATACAATTGCATAACAGCAATATGCAAAATAAACGAAGAAGGTAGTTTGGAGTAGCCCATTAGTTTGCCTCTTCAATAGCATCAATATATTCTCTGTCATCTTCTAACAAACCCAGCGCATAGCAAGCATCCCTAAATGTGGGAAAAACTACATCATCAACAGTTCTCAAATCTTCATATGATGTAGGTCTTCTAATTGTTGCTAACAACAAACACAAATATAATACTTCTCCACTTCCTGGAGGAACATAATATAACCTTTCGATGGAGAATCCAGATTTTATTACGTCCTAATACTGACCATCTTTTTTGTACACAAATTTTGTTGGGAATTCAAAGTATGTTAATGCCCGTGCTTCTGGATAGTCTTCATTTGCCTTCATCCATGCTTCAAACATAGTTACTTTTTCTTCATTATGATTAACCACATCATCCAAGTTGGCATCATTTTCATAAATAATTGTTTGGTGATCTGGTAGATAAAAGGAAAGCCTTTGCATCGATGGAAATCTGTAGTTTATGTCAAACCCATAAATTCTCCAAACAGCTTCACATGGAGACAAATATCGAACATCATAGTGCATTTTTATTTCATTATGAATAACTTCACTTTCACCAGAGGAAGATTGAGCATAAAAGGTTGCGGTGGCTCAGTCATGACCCTTACTCACATACTTGGACAAATACTTAATTGATTCCCCTTTTTTACACCTTTCAACATTAATATGAGCTTGATATTTTAGTAGTAAGGTGGGGTTGTAGGGAATCACACTCCTATTATCCAAAGGCACCCCATATTTAATGATTTCTTGGCCATTATCCATTCTTCGATAATGTGGGTAGCCATCTTCATGAATAATAGTGCTTGAGTTGAATGGTTTTGGATAATATTTTGCACATTTCCAGTTACCATACATGGAGACTTCGGGTTAGTTATACCATATGGTCCATGCATCATATAGTTACTAACAGCTTCATACAATTCAGGTTCCTCATTTTTATCAGGTATCTCAGCATTAATAACTCGATCAATATCATGTGGCGTCTCGAGCTTAGCTTTATTTGCTAAAAATAGAATGATAAAAGCATGTTGGAGACCTCGCTTTTTAAATTCAATTGCATACAATACTGTACAAATAAGCAAGCAACAATATTATATATAACTTGACAATGATCAGTGTAATATAAGGATTTTTGCAATTCAACAGTAGAAAAAAATTACTGAATATAGTTGGGATAAATTTTTCTGTACACTATCCTGCTTTAATAGGACCAAAAATATCACCCTTTTTCAAATCGTGCATCAAATACTCTAATTTCATCTCAAAAATCTGGGTTACCTTATCAGGGCGATCTTCTGGCTTTAAATCTTCTTCTTCTAAACATCTAGTTACTTCAAGCCATTTTGGATTGCATGTAAATGTGATAAAAAGTTGAGGATATCCAGCCCAATTACAAATTGCCAATGCGTCCTGATAATTTTCTGCTATATAACGTGGTCCTCCTGTGAATGATGAAGGAAGGACGATTCTTTTTTCTCGTGCAACTGCATCTATTTCTCATAATAACAGGGCATCTGTCAATCCCTTGTACATTTCTACACGCTTATTTTTTATTATTCCGTAAAAAACTTAGCCTGCACGCTTCTATCATTGTATATGCATCGACAACAAACTATTGGAATAGCTTGCCCCCATGCAATATAACTGAAAATTCATTATTCCTGTCTTGTATAATATAAGCAAAATATTCGCGCATTGTAACATAGGAAATCTTGTCTGGTTGTACTGCTCTTGATAACACATGAGGTATTTCTTCATATAGCCTCCTTTACCATAGGGAAAAAGAAATAGATATTGTAGAAGCAGAAAATGAGGGTGATTTTCAGATATTCTCTGTAGAGCTCCTGTCTTGTATTGGATTATTAAATCTCACCCATATTTGTGGATCCAATATCTCTTACAATTAAAGCAGCTATCTCATTTTCAGAGGTTGGCAAGTCATACTGGCGTGTGTTTCTACCCACGTTTATATACAAGTTTAAGTCTTATATCTTGTCCCTCATTAGCATTGATAAAATCACGTGCCTGCAAGTAGATTTTAACTAAATCATTATGCTCATCTAGCATATTTTGTAGCATTTAGATGATAGAGCTGTTCATTAAAGATGAAGTGCCGGTTTCTCCACTACAAAAAATAATAGAAATTATTACTTAAATTATATAACAATCATGCAATTTATATGAATTTAGCAAAAGATACATACATTGATTAGCTAAATTGTGTAAAGCACAATATGTTTACCTGATGGCGGATACTCTGTTACTAATTTCATTTGATGTGTCATAGATGCATAATTGGGCAAATTTGGGAGTAGCACCGTGTATTGGTAGTATACTTCTGATCAAATGTATGTTTTGACCACTCATCCTATACATATAAGGTCCTCAGCCATCATTGATATTTCTATCTATTCTTCCACCTATAGAATTAAAAGCGAACATCATATTATACGTTCTAATATGCATTCGAAAATGTTTTCTTTGAGGGTGATGACCAGACAGTAAGCTGAGCAATTCAACTGGTGGATCTTGCAAGTTGGGAAGTTGTACTTTTCCCTGAAGGCAACACATGCCAAATCTAGGAGGATTTTCACTCCCATCCTTTCTAAGTCGTTCATCATACCACATTTTTGCACCACAATATGGACAAATGAAACTTTGGTCGCCTAAGTCTTTGTAAGCTGATAGCTCAGTAGAGCGAAGGAAATGATTTCATGTTAGAAATAATGTTAATCTATGTAAATAAATTAATGGATAAGTGCTTTTCACTGTTAAAACATTTAATGCACGCAAAGTATATAGAATAATTGGTGTAATGATTAAATTACCGTTACTGGCTGCTCCTTTAGTTGGGCCGAGATTGCTAGACATGTTCTCTTCAGACGATTGGGGTATGCGGCAGGTTTTCCCTCAGCATATATTAACACGGTCAGCTATGGAAAAAGACCCAGTGGTGTTTTCTGATGACAAAACCACATAGTTAACATAAAATGGTTAATAAAGTAGATAGTTAATAGAGTAGACATTGACGTCATAGTAATGAAAATGAATATTAAAATAAATTATTTTGCTACAGCTTATTTAAACTTCATTTCTTATAACTTTAAATGAGGCTGTAATTAATAATTGCTTATTTCTCCAGTAGACAATTCCATTAGTTGTTAGAATGTATTAAATATGTATAAGGAACAATGGAGATTTCAGGTAGAAGGACAAACAATTTGTTATTGTTGCTAATGCAGGTCGAGCTGGTTGCCTTTTGTGTAGCTGCCGGCACATTTTCTCCATGCACACCAGTGAGTTTTCTGTTGAAACAACATAGTTATATAAATAATAAGCCCAAATTATAATTTGTACTTGGCCTAATAGATATAATAAATAAATTCAGTAAAGGTATGGTTGGTCATTCCATATACTTATATATGTATTATTTATATTTAGATAGCTATATATGAAACCCATACTATGATATACATTGTTGATACGTATCTATATGAAGTTGATATCTCTTATTCTATGTTTAGTTTATAACCTAACCCTATAGTAAACCAAAAAGAAGACCCCAGTGCAAGTAGTTGAGACGCACTTAAGTTTAGGCTATATATGTGATAAGGTGTTCACAAGAGAAATGGTAAATTTCAGGCAATGAAAATGTTGTAGGGTTATTTTTTCCGAAAATGATAGTGTACTATAAAAAATTAATGTATGATTTATTTAGAAATATATACTATCCGTTATTGTTGCAAATGTTGTTGGCAAGAATGTTTTGTGGAGTTTTATGATGTATGTCTCCATGCAGATGTTTGCATTTTCTGTTGATGAATTGTATTTTAATAGATAAGAAAAAAGGGTTCATAGTGCATGTAATTTGAATTTACCTGCTTCAAAATTATTGGTGCTGTCAATATGTTCAGAATTTCTCCTTTTTTTCCTCTAAGTATTTAAAGTCACCGAGCCCGTGCTAGATGTCCTATAAATAAATATAGTTATACATGATTAGATGCTCACTATGTTATCCTACTTATACTGAGAGATGGAATTATTTGTGGAAGCTAAGTACCTGGGTTTACAGTTATTTCAGGGCAATAAATAACCTGATGAATGTTTTTGCCTTCTATCGAATTTAGGCGGTTGGTATTTGGATTCCTTTCATTTGTCTCATGTTAGTTCATATTGTTCCCTCGCCAGTTCGTGTTGCTGGCTTGCTATTTCTCTGAAATTAAATAGGCCATGACCCGCCTCTTGTACATTGCTATTTTTCATTTTGAAGCAATTTAAAAGATTCAGACCAACACTTTGGAGATTATCATAAATAAACGTTGAAAAACATGACTCATTTAACCTACCACTACTTTCAAGCAAAAATGATGTACTTGGATAGTTATCGATCATTGAATTCCATGCAATGGTGTTTATTTTAAGACCACTCAAACAATATCATGGATGCCCAGTTTTAAGTAAAACATTATCAAAACGCAGAGACAGTTGGGTTTCACGAATATAATTATAATAATCCAATAAATATTGTTACCAATACAAATGAAACAATTGTACAGTATCCTCTATTTTGGTTTACATATGTTGCTTTTAAGTGGAGATATTAAATTATAAAACACAATATTAAATTTCATTGACACTTAGATAAGGTTATTATTGAGATTATTTGGACAGAAAATTAGTCATAATTAG
Source organism: Inga laurina (assembly GCA_963855925.1). NCBI lineage: Eukaryota > Viridiplantae > Streptophyta > Magnoliopsida > Fabales > Fabaceae > Inga > Inga laurina. The sequence continues at coordinate 58,388,840 of OY979709.1, forward strand.
CAAGGTAAAATACAATTTGTTGAAGAAGGTCTTTAAATATGTCGTCTTTAAATATGAAGAAGATAATGTTATTATTTTGAAATTTGGAGATTATGATAAATAACCGTTGAAAACACTGACCCATTTAGCTTGCAAGCGAAAATGATGTACTTGGATAGTTATTGATTATTGACTTCCATGCACTGGTGTTTATTTTCAGACCACTCAAATAATATCATGGATGCCCAATTTTAAGGAAAACATTATCACAACGTAGAGATTGTTGGGTTTCCGTTATATAATTATGATAATCCAATAAATATTGTTACCAATACAAATGAAACAATTGTATATTATCCTCTATTTTTGTTTACATATGTTGCTTTTTAAGTGGAGAGATTAAATTATAAAACACAATATTAAATTTCATTGACACTTAGATAACGTTATTATTGAGATTATTTTGACAAAAAGTAAGTCAGAATTAGGAAGGCAAAATACTATTTGTTGAAGAAGGTCTTTAAATATGTAGTCTTTAAATATGAAGAAGATAACATTATTATTTTGAAATTTGGAGATTATCATAAATAACCGTTGAAAAGACAAACCCATTTGGCCCACCCCTACTTGCAAGCGAAAATGATGTACTTGGGTAGTTATCGATCAATGACTTCCATGCACTGGTGTTTATTTTCAGACCACGCAAACAATATCATGGATGCCCAGTTTTAAGTAAAACATTATCAAAACGCAGAGACAGTTGGGTTTCACGAATATAATTATAATAATCCAATAAATATTGTTACCAATACAAATGAAACAATTGTACAGTATCCTCTATTTTGGTTTACATATGTTTCTTTTAAGTGGAGATATTAAATTATAAAACACAATATTAAATTTCATTGACACTTAGATAAGGTTATTATTGAGATTATTTGGACAGAAAATCAGTCATAATTAGCAAGGGAAAATACAATTTGTTGAAGAAGGTCTTTAAATATGTCGTCTTTAAATATGAAGAAGATAATGTTATTATTTTGAAATTTGGAGATTATGATAAATAACCGTTGAAAACACTGACCCATTTAGCTTGCAAGCGAAAATGATGTACTTGGATAGTTATTGATTATTGACTTCCATGCACTGGTGTTTATTTTCAGACCACTCAAATAATATCATGGATGCCCAATTTTAAGGAAAACATTATCACAACTTAGAGATTGTTGGGTTTCCGTTATATAATTATGATAATCCAATAAATATTGTTACCAATACAAATGAAACAATTGTATATTATCCTCTATTTTTGTTGACATATGTTGCTTTTAAGTGGAGAGATTAAATTATAAAACACAATATTAAATTTCATTGACACTTAGATAACGTTATTATTGAGATTATTTTGACAAAAAGTAAGTCAGAATTAGGAAGGGAAAATACTATTTGTTGAAGAAGGTCTTTAAATATGTAGTCTTTAAATATGAAGAAGATAACATTATTATTTTGAAATTTGGAGATTATCATAAATAACCGTTGAAAAGACAAACCCATTTGGCCCACCCCTACTTGCAAGCGAAAATGATGTACTTGGGTAGTTATCGATCAATGACTTCCATGCACTGGTGTTTATTTTCAGACCACGCAAACAATATCATGGATGCCCAGTTTTAAGTAAAACATTATCAAAACGCAGAGACAGTTGGGTTTCACGAATATAATTATAATAATCCAATAAATATTGTTACCAATACAAATGAAACAATTGTACAGTATCCTCTATTTTGGTTTACATATGTTTCTTTTAAGTGGAGATATTAAATTATAAAACACAATATTAAATTTCATTGACACTTAGATAAGGTTATTATTGAGATTATTTGGACAGAAAATCAGTCATAATTAGCAAGGGAAAATACAATTTGTTGAAGAAGGTCTTTAAATATGTCGTCTTTAAATATGAAGAAGATAATGTTATTATTTTGAAATTTGGAGATTATGATAAATAACCGTTGAAAACACTGACCCATTTAGCTTGCAAGCGAAAATGATGTACTTGGATAGTTATTGATTATTGACTTCCATGCACTGGTGTTTATTTTCAGACCACTCAAATAATATCATGGATGCCCAATTTTAAGGAAAACATTATCACAACTTAGAGATTGTTGGGTTTCCGTTATATAATTATGATAATCCAATAAATATTGTTACCAATACAAATGAAACAATTGTATATTATCCTCTATTTTTGTTGACATATGTTGCTTTTAAGTGGAGAGATTAAATTATAAAACACAATATTAAAATTCATTGACACTTAGATAACGTTATTATTGAGATTATTTTGACAAAAAGTAAGTCAGAATTAGGAAGGGAAAATACTATTTGTTGAAGAAGGTCTTTAAATATGTAGTCTTTAAATATGAAGAAGATAACATTATTATTTTGAAATTTGGAGATTATCATAAATAACCGTTGAAAAGACAAACCCATTTGGCCCCCCTACTTGCAAGCGAAAATGATGTACTTGGGTAGTTATCGATCAATGACTTCCATGCACTGGTGTTTATTTTCAGACCACGCAAACAATATCATGGATGCCCAGTTTTAAGTAAAACATTATCAAAACGCAGAGACAGTTGGGTTTCACGAATATAATTATAATAATCCAATAAATATTGTTACCAATACAAATGAAACAATTGTACAGTATCCTCTATTTTGGTTTACATATGTTTCTTTTAAGTGGAGATATTAAATTATAAAACACAATATTAAATTTCATTGACACTTAGATAAGGTTATTATTGAGATTATTTGGACAGAAAATCAGTCATAATTAGCAAGGGAAAATACAATTTGTTGAAGAAGGTCTTTAAATATGTCGTCTTTAAATATGAAGAAGATAATGTTATTATTTTGAAATTTGGAGATTATGATAAATAACCGTTGAAAACACTGACCCATTTAGCTTGCAAGCGAAAATGATGTACTTGGATAGTTATTGATTATTGACTTCCATGCACTGGTGTTTATTTTCAGACCACTCAAATAATATCATGGATGCCCAATTTTAAGGAAAACATTATCACAACTTAGAGATTGTTGGGTTTCCGTTATATAATTATGATAATCCAATAAATATTGTTACCAATACAAATGAAACAATTGTATATTATCCTCTATTTTTGTTGACATATGTTGCTTTTAAGTGGAGAGATTAAATTATAAAACACAATATTAAATTTCATTGACACTTAGATAACGTTATTATTGAGATTATTTTGACAAAAAGTAAGTCAGAATTAGGAAGGGAAAATACTATTTGTTGAAGAAGGTCTTTAAATATGTAGTCTTTAAATATGAAGAAGATAACATTATTATTTTGAAATTTGGAGATTATCATAAATAACCGTTGAAAAGACAAACCCATTTGGCCCACCCCTACTTGCAAGCGAAAATGATGTACTTGGGTAGTTATCGATCAATGACTTCCATGCACTGGTGTTTATTTTCAGACCACGCAAACAATATCATGGATGCCCAGTTTTAAGTAAAACATTATCAAAACGCAGAGACAGTTGGGTTTCACGAATATAATTATAATAATCCAATAAATATTGTTACCAATACAAATGAAACAATTGTACAGTATCCTCTATTTTGGTTTACATATGTTTCTTTTAAGTGGAGATATTAAATTATAAAACACAATATTAAATTTCATTGACACTTAGATAAGGTTATTATTGAGATTATTTGGACAGAAAATCAGTCATAATTAGCAAGGGAAAATACAATTTGTTGAAGAAGGTCTTTAAATATGTCGTCTTTAAATATGAAGAAGATAATGTTATTATTTTGAAATTTGGAGATTATGATAAATAACCGTTGAAAACACTGACCCATTTAGCTTGCAAGCGAAAATGATGTACTTGGATAGTTATTGATTATTGACTTCCATGCACTGGTGTTTATTTTCAGACCACTCAAATAATATCATGGATGCCCAATTTTAAGGAAAACATTATCACAACGTAGAGATTGTTGGGTTTCCGTTATATAATTATGATAATCCAATAAATATTGTTACCAATACAAATGAAACAATTGTATATTATCCTCTATTTCGGTTTAAATATGTTACTTTTAAGTGGAAATATTAAATTATAAAACACAATATTAAATTTCATTGACGCTTAGATAAGGTTATGATTGAGATTATTTGGACAAAAAATCAGTCATAATTAGCAAGGGAAAATACAATTTGTTAAAGAAGGTCTTTAAATATGTCGTCTTTAAATATGAAGAAGATAACGTTATTATTTTGAAATTTGGAGATTATCATAAATAACCGTTGAAAAGATAGACCCATTTAGCTTGCAAGCGAAAATGATGTACTTGGATAGTTATTGATTATTGACTTCCATGCACTGGTGTTTATTTTCAGACCGCTCAAATAATATCATGGATGCCCAATTTTCAGGAAAACATTATCACAACGTAGAGATTGTTGGGTTTCCGTTATATAATTATGATAATCCAATAAATATTGTTACCAATACAAATGAAACAATTGTATATTATCCTCTATTTTTGTTTACATATGTTACTTTTAAGTGGAGATATTAAATTATAAAACACAATATTAAATTTCATTGACACTTAGATAACGTTATTATTGAGATTATTTTAACAAAAAATAAGTCAGAATTAGGAAGGGAAAATACTCTTTGTTGAAGAAGGTCTTTAAATATGTAGTCTTTAAATATGAAGAAGATAACTTTATTATTTTGAAATTTGGAGCGTATAATAAATAACCGTTGAAAAGATAGCCCCATTTGGCCCACCCCTACTTGCAAGCGAAAATGATGTACTTGGATAGTTATCGATCATTGACTTCCATGTAGTGGTGTTTATTTCTAGACCTCTCAAATAACATCATGGATGCCCAGTTTTAAGTAAAACATTATCACAACGCAGAGAAAGTTGGGTTTCCCTTATATAATTATAATAATCCAATAAATATTGTTACCAATAAAAATGAAACAATTGTATAGTATCCTCTATTTCGGTTTAAATATGTTTCTTTTAAGTGGAAATATTAAATTATAAAACACAATATTAAATTTCATTGACGCTTAGATAAGGTTATTATTGAGATTATTTGGACAAAAAATCAGTCATAATTAGCAAGGGAAAATACAATTTGTTGAAGAAGGTCTTTAAATATGTCGTCTTTAAATATGAAGAAGATAACGTTATTATTTTGAAATTTGGAGATTATAATAAATAACCGTTGAAAAGACAGACCCATTTAGCTTGCAAGCGAAAATGATGTACTTGGATAGTTATTGATTATTGACTTCCATGCACTGGTGTTTATTTTCAGACCGCTCAAATAATATCATGGATGCCCAATTTTCAGGAAAACATTATCACAATGTAGAGATTGTTGGGTTTCCGTTATATAATTATGATAATCCAATAAATATTGTTACCAATACAAATGAAACAATTGCATATTATCCTCTATTTTTGTTTACATATGTTACTTTTAAGTGGAGATATTAAATTATAAAACACAATATTAAATTTCATTGACACTTAGATAACGTTATTATTGAGATTATTTTAACAAAAAATAAGTCAGAATTAGGAAGGGAAAATACTATTTGTTGAAGAAGGTCTTTAAATATGTAGTCTTTAAATATGAAGAAGATAACATTATTATTTTGAAATTTGGAGATTATCATAAATAACCGTTGAAAAGACAAACCCATTTGGCCCACCCCTACTTGCAAGCGAAAATGATGTACTTGGGTAGTTATCGATCAATGACTTCCATGCACTGGTGTTTATTTTCAGACCACGCAAACAATATCATGGATGCCCAGTTTTAAGTAAAACATTATCAAAACGCAGAGACAGTTGGGTTTCACGAATATAATTATAATAATCCAATAAATATTGTTACCAATACAAATGAAACAATTGTACAGTATCCTCTATTTTGGTTTACATATGTTTCTTTTAAGTGGAGATATTAAATTATAAAACACAATATTAAATTTCATTGACACTTAGATAAGGTTATTATTGAGATTATTTGGACAGAAAATCAGTCATAATTAGCAAGGGAAAATACAATTTGTTGAAGAAGGTCTTTAAATATGTCGTCTTTAAATATGAAGAAGATAATGTTATTATTTTGAAATTTGGAGATTATGATAAATAACCGTTGAAAACACTGACCCATTTAGCTTGCAAGCGAAAATGATGTACTTGGATAGTTATTGATTATTGACTTCCATGCACTGGTGTTTATTTTCAGACCACTCAAATAATATCATGGATGCCCAATTTTAAGGAAAACATTATCACAACTTAGAGATTGTTGGGTTTCCGTTATATAATTATGATAATCCAATAAATATTGTTACCAATACAAATGAAACAATTGTATATTATCCTCTATTTTTGTTTACATATGTTGCTTTTTAAGTGGAGAGATTAAATTATAAAACACAATATTAAATTTCATTGACACTTAGATAACGTTATTATTGAGATTATTTTGACAAAAAGTAAGTCAGAATTAGGAAGGCAAAATACTATTTGTTGAAGAAGGTCTTTAAATATGTAGTCTTTAAATATGAAGAAGATAACATTATTATTTTGAAATTTGGAGATTATCATAAATAACCGTTGAAAAGACAAACCCATTTGGCCCACCCCTACTTGCAAGCGAAAATGATGTACTTGGGTAGTTATCGATCAATGACTTCCATGCACTGGTGTTTATTTTCAGACCACGCAAACAATATCATGGATGCCCAGTTTTAAGTAAAACATTATCAAAACGCAGAGACAGTTGGGTTTCACGAATATAATTATAATAATCCAATAAATATTGTTACCAATACAAATGAAACAATTGTACAGTATCCTCTATTTTGGTTTACATATGTTTCTTTTAAGTGGAGATATTAAATTATAAAACACAATATTAAATTTCATTGACACTTAGATAAGGTTATTATTGAGATTATTTGGACAGAAAATCAGTCATAATTAGCAAGGGAAAATACAATTTGTTGAAGAAGGTCTTTAAATATGTCGTCTTTAAATATGAAGAAGATAATGTTATTATTTTGAAATTTGGAGATTATGATAAATAACCGTTGAAAACACTGACCCATTTAGCTTGCAAGCGAAAATGATGTACTTGGATAGTTATTGATTATTGACTTCCATGCACTGGTGTTTATTTTCAGACCACTCAAATAATATCATGGATGCCCAATTTTAAGGAAAACATTATCACAACTTAGAGATTGTTGGGTTTCCGTTATATAATTATGATAATCCAATAAATATTGTTACCAATACAAATGAAACAATTGTATATTATCCTCTATTTTTGTTGACATATGTTGCTTTTAAGTGGAGAGATTAAATTATAAAACACAATATTAAATTTCATTGACACTTAGATAACGTTATTATTGAGATTATTTTGACAAAAAGTAAGTCAGAATTAGGAAGGGAAAATACTATTTGTTGAAGAAGGTCTTTAAATATGTAGTCTTTAAATATGAAGAAGATAACATTATTATTTTGAAATTTGGAGATTATCATAAATAACCGTTGAAAAGACAAACCCATTTGGCCCACCCCTACTTGCAAGCGAAAATGATGTACTTGGGTAGTTATCGATCAATGACTTCCATGCACTGGTGTTTATTTTCAGACCACGCAAACAATATCATGGATGCCCAGTTTTAAGTAAAACATTATCAAAACGCAGAGACAGTTGGGTTTCACGAATATAATTATAATAATCCAATAAATATTGTTACCAATACAAATGAAACAATTGTACAGTATCCTCTATTTTGGTTTACATATGTTTCTTTTAAGTGGAGATATTAAATTATAAAACACAATATTAAATTTCATTGACACTTAGATAAGGTTATTATTGAGATTATTTGGACAGAAAATCAGTCATAATTAGCAAGGGAAAATACAATTTGTTGAAGAAGGTCTTTAAATATGTCGTCTTTAAATATGAAGAAGATAATGTTATTATTTTGAAATTTGGAGATTATGATAAATAACCGTTGAAAACACTGACCCATTTAGCTTGCAAGCGAAAATGATGTACTTGGATAGTTATTGATTATTGACTTCCATGCACTGGTGTTTATTTTCAGACCACTCAAATAATATCATGGATACCCAATTTTAAGGAAAACATTATCACAACGTAGAGATTGTTGGGTTTCCGTTATATAATTATGATAATCCAATAAATATTGTTACCAATACAAATGAAACAATTGTATATTATCCTCTATTTCGGTTTAAATATGTTTTTTTTAAGTGGACATATTAAATTATAAAACACAATATTAAATTTCATTGACGCTTAGATAAGGTTATGATTGAGATTATTTGGACAAAAAATCAGTCATAATTAGCAAGGGAAAATACAATTTGTTAAAGAAGGTCTTTAAATATGTCGTCTTTAAATATGAAGAAGATAACGTTATTATTTTGAAATTTGGAGATTATAATAAATAACCGTTGAAAAGATAGACCCATTTAGCTTGCAAGCGAAAATGATGTACTTGGATAGTTATTGATTATTGACTTCCATGCACTGGTGTTTATTTTCAGACCGCTCAAATAATATCATGGATGCCCAATTTTCAGGAAAACATTATCACAACGTAGAGATTGTTGGGTTTCCGTTATATAATTATGATAATCCAATAAATATTGTTACCAATACAAATGAAACAATTGTATATTATCCTCTATTTTTGTTTACATATGTTACTTTTAAGTGGAGATATTAAATTATAAAACACAATATTAAATTTCATTGACACTTAGATAACGTTATTATTGAGATTATTTTAACAAAAAATAAGTCAGAATTAGGAAGGGAAAATACTCTTTGTTGAAGAAGGTCTTTAAATATGTAGTCTTTAAATATGAAGAAGATAACTTTATTATTTTGAAATTTGGAGCTTATAATAAATAACCGTTGAAAAGATAGCCCCATTTGGCCCACCCCTACTTGCAAGCGAAAATGATGTACTTGGATAGTTATCGATCATTGACTTCCATGTAGTGGTGTTTATTTCTAGACCTCTCAAATAACATCATGGATGCCCAGTTTTAAGTAAAACATTATCACAACGCAGAGAAAGTTGGGTTTCCCTTATATAATTATAATAATCCAATAAATATTGTTACCAATAAAAATGAAACAATTGTATAGTATCCTCTATTTCGGTTTAAATATGTTTCTTTTAAGTGGAAATATTAAATTATAAAACACAATATTAAATTTCATTGACGCTTAGATAAGGTTATTATTGAGATTATTTGGACAAAAAATCAGTCATAATTAGCAAGGGAAAATACAATTTGTTGAAGAAGGTCTTTAAATATGTCGTCTTTAAATATGAAGAAGATAACGTTATTATTTTGAAATTTGGAGATTATAATAAATAACCGTTGAAAAGACAGACCCATTTAGCTTGCAAGCGAAAATGATGTACTTGGATAGTTATTGATTATTGACTTCCATGCACTGGTGTTTATTTTCAGACCGCTCAAATAATATCATGGATGCCCAATTTTCAGGAAAACATTATCACAACGTAGAGATTGTTGGGTTTCCGTTATATAATTATGATAATCCAATAAATATTGTTACCAATACAAATGAAACAATTGCATATTATCCTCTATTTTTGTTTACATATGTTACTTTTAAGTGGAGATATTAAATTATAAAACACAATATTAAATTTCATTGACACTTAGATAACGTTATTATTGAGATTATTTTAACAAAAAATAAGTCAGAATTAGGAAGGGAAAATACTATTTGTTGAAGAAGGTCTTTAAATATGTAGTCTTTAAATATGAAGAAGATAACTTTATTATTTTGAAATTTGGAGCTTATAATAAATAACCGTTGAAAAGATAGCCCCATTTGGCCCACCCCTACTTGCAAGCGAAAATGATGTACTTGGATAGTTATCGATCATTGACTTCCATGTAGTGGTGTTTATTTCTAGACCTCTCAAATAACATCATGGATGCCCAGTTTTAAGTAAACATTATCACAACGCAGAGAAAGTTGGGTTTCCCTTATATAATTATAATAATCCAATAAATATTGTTACCAATAAAAATGAAACAATTGTATAGTATCCTCTATTTCGGTTTAAATATGTTTCTTTTAAGTGGAAATATTAAATTATAAAACACAATATTAAATTTCATTGACGCTTAGATAAGGTTATTATTGAGATTATTTGGACAAAAAATCAGTCATAATTAGCAAGGGAAAATACAATTTGTTGAAGAAGGTCTTTAAATATGTCGTCTTTAAATATGAAGAAGATAATGTTATTATTTTGAAATTTGGAGATTATCATAAATAACCTTTGAAAAGACAGACCCATTTGGCCCACCCCTATTTGCAAGCGAAAATGATGTACTTGGGTAGTTATCGATCATTGACTTCCATGTACTGGTGTTTATTTTCAGACCACTTAAACAATATCATGGATGCCCAGTTTTAAGTAAAACATTATCAAAACGTAGAGACAGTTGGGTTTCACTAATATAATTATAATAATCCAATAAATATTGTTACCAATACAAATGAAACAATTGTATAGTATCCTCTATTTTGGTTTATATATGTTTCTTTTAAGTGAAAATATTAAATTATAAAACACAATATTAAATTTCATTGACAGTTAGATAAGGTTATTATAGAGATTATTTGGATAGAAAATCAGTCATAATTAGCAAGGGAAAATACAATTTGTTGAAGAAAGTCTTTAAATATGTCGCCTTTAAATATGAAGAAGATAACGTTATTATTTTGAAATATAAATTGATATTAAATTTCAAAATATCAAATTAAAAATAATAAATTTTCATCTTTTAAACATTATTTAAAAATAATTATTTTGGTAAAAAATTCTAGACTCTAGATGATTAATCCCGTTTATTTAACAATTAATTTAACACAATAATAACCAACAAAAGTATAGGACAAAAAAGAACAACCACGGTTATCTACAATTCAAAATTATTTTATTTCAAGCTGCACATTATCCAAACACAAACTATAACAATGACGGTTATCTAAAATTTGAAATTCAGAATTATACTTTTTTATTTATATTTAAACAGATTGGATAAACAAAAATAAATTAAAAAAATAAAAAATAACTTATTCATCTGATATACAGTATTATCACTTAGCGACTTGACGCACTCTGGAAATACCTTTCCACCTTGCTTTTATATATTAATAGGTTCCCGCCTTCATCTTTCCCATCTCATTTTTATGTAATTCTCGAGCCCTATCCAATTTGTTAGAATCAGCATCAGGTCTCCAATTGCCTTTATATGCTCTTGCGTTTTACTGTAATTATCGCCATGATCTTTCCCATCTCATTTTTATGTAATTCTTGACCCCCATCCTATTTGTTAGAATCAGCATCAGGTCTCGTGATGGGCGAAGTTATGCAAGCGGTTGAGAAGGTGAAGAAGAAATGGGATGAGACATACGGTGAAACGCAAGGGCATGTAAAGGCAATCGGAGTATTGAGGCTATTAATCTAGCGATGAGAGGATGTGAATAAGACTATCCTTTTCGGGATTTGGTTGACGAAGCTAGGAGTCTTCTTCAGAGAGATTGGCAGATAAGCTTGTTTAATGTCCTTCGTGAAGATTTGGTTTTAGCGGATTCTTTGACCAAGTCGGCTCACAGAATTGTGGGTCCCTTTTGTGTCTTTGACCATCCTCCTACTCCTTCCCAGGAGGTGGATGATGGTGAAAGATTATAGTTTTGTTTTGTGTCCTTCTATTGTTGGAGGTTTTATTGATGATTTCCAGATTCTAATAAAAAAAAAAGAATATGGGAAATCAGGGAGATCCGAGGAGAAAAATTCACTTCCCAGACTCAATGGGATTGCTCAGGATGGCTTGGCTTTGCTTTCTTCCTTGCAGTCCTGGCTTGATCTTCTTGCTCCACAGTTGCCCACTGGGAAGAGGTGGAATCTGCTCGCACAGTGCTTGAATCCTGGAAAACCCAAAGCCAGAGGTATTTGTTCTCTCTTTTTTGTAACCGCAGTGTCTATGTTGGGGATCTTAGCAATATTTTAAAAACCGAATCAAATATGGAGTTGGAAAGATCAATGGTCATAATTAAAACGGTTGGATCGTTTAGTCGAACCGATGACATAATAATTAGATTAAAAATAATATTCTTTACATATATAATGATATAATTATAATTAGTCTAATTTAATAAAAACATAATAAAGCCACAACATATATTTTGGTAATATAAAAAAAGAAAATATATTTTAATTACATATCACTTATTATAAATAAAATTAAAATACCAAAATTTTTTTAAGTATATTATTTCACACATTAAAATTTAAAAAATAAAATTGATAAAAATTTTAATTAATTATGACACATGGAATATAAAATATGATTAATATTAAAATGTCATAGCATTTGTTTTTTCGCAAAAAATGTTTACCGTTTGACAACATAAGGTATATACAGAATCTTGTATTATTAATAATAAAACTAGAGAAAAGAGAAAGGGGCTAAAAATCACATCCAAGATATCCCCCTCGCAACTTCACGTGGCCAAACTTATTTTTTCAACTCCTCCGGATTTTGGACTGGAGCCAGACTATCATCAAGCTTTGCTAGCACAGGTTCAAGTTTTTCAATCTCTATTACAACGTTTTTTTTTCTTATACTCCTTCTTTTTTCTTCTTCTCCGGTGGTCACTAGTTCTTTTTCTTTCATCTTCTTCTTTCTGCTTCGTCATTGGTAGCTTATATTTGAGATTACGGATAGAGGAGGGCAACCATAGATATGTGTTCAGAGGTGTGAATCAGCCAAAAACTTCAGATATTTGAGGAAAACTTAGGCCGTCCGGCTACTCTGAAGCCGTTCCGCTCCTGGTTTAACGGTGGTTTCCGGCCGAACAACCGGTTCACAGCGGCTCAACATCTAAAATGGTTTTTATGTGTGACTCAAGCCGGCGTCTTCTCCGGTTTACGGCCGGACCATCCGGTCCGATCCGGCCGATCTTAGTTATCTATTTTCCTTTACTTTTAATTGAAAACAAATTAAAATTCGCTCCTTGACCTCCCATCCCAAGGCTTCCTGTCCTATGGTCAGTGCCGAGGAATCAACGGAATCACATTGTTTTCTTACGACGATTTCTCTTGTAACTGTTGCTAGGTAAGACTGTTGCTGAGTTTTGCTAAAATTACAAATTTACAAGCTCTGATTTGCGTAATAAGTCATGAATTGAGGTATATGATGTCATGCTCTTGTGATTTCCATTGGTAATATCGGATTATTTTGTTACAGTTTGCGATTAAGTCTGAGGAATGCCAATCTGCAAGCGCGGGCAAATATGAGAAAAGCTGCTCGGGAGGAGGCAATTTATTCGATCACCTTTTTCTTTTAAATGAAGTGTCCTAATTATTACTCCCCTGTCCTTAACTTAACATAAGACATATTTGGGGAATTGATATTGGTACTAAATATATGACCTATTTTTCATATTTGTGAATCTTTTCCTAATTTACTTCTATGTATGCTCTCTCAATTGTAATGTAACAAGGAGGAGAGGCAATGTGGGAAGTAAGGAATATGACTAAAAGTGTTTTAGATAGTACATATCATATTAACTAACTTCCTTAATCTAATCAAATTAGGTCAGTATGTCTTATATATAGACAAGAGGGAGTATATTCTCTTAGCCAGATTAAAATATAATCAACCACTCTAGTGCTATGTGAAAATGATGATATTTTGTTGTATAGTCTGTTCATTATCATGATCTTTTATGTGTTAATTTGTTGTTCTCTAGATGGATTTGTTGTACCACAGTAAGTAATTTGTTCTGTTTCTGCATGATGCAGAGAGAGCTACTTCTAGGTGGTGGAAGAGAATCCACTGTACGCAGACGCAAATTACAGTACCCTGTTTGGTATGGTGGAAATGAAGATATGGAATTGGAATTGGAACTGAATTCCATGAGTTGTGCATGTTTGGTACAAAGAAATGCTCATGGAATTTAATTCCATGTGGAAGCCAAATAGGATCAATTCCATCAAACTCAATTCCACCCAAAAAGCTAAGATTTACAATTCCATGTCTTCATTTTCATCCTTACCTTTTCTGCCACCAGGGATGCTCGACCATCCTCAACCACCACGGATCTGCTCACTTGTTCTACAGATCTGCAGATTTGTAATTATATATATATATATATATATCTGTTGCAAATCGAAATTTGGAAACAAGACACTCGTGATGATGGGAAACATATCTTGCAGCAGCGGTGGCTTTTCGCCGGAGTTTGAGTTCTCCGCCTTCTTCGATTCCAATTCCGGCGACCTTCCTGGAAGAAGAGATGAGGACAAAGGAGATGAGGACGATGGAGAAGGAAGAGGACGAAGGCGATCTGTTTGAAGGGAAGGACGAAGGAGAGGTGAGGACAAAGGAGATGAGGACGATGGAGAAGGAAGAGGACGTAGGCGATCTGTTTGAAGGGGAGGACGAAGGAGAGGGATTTTTTATTTTTTTATTCTTTTCTCATTTCCTTGGCATACCAAACATACTTTTAAACCTCATTTTCATTTCCATATCCATTTCTATTTCCATTTCCATCAAAATCAATTCCATTGTATCAAACAGTGATGGGTGTAATATTCAGCTAGTGTCAACATGTGCTTCCTTGTTTTTGTATCTTGCGTCTACTTGTACTGAAAAATTCAATTACCTAGATGGCCAGGATGAATATTTAAGTTGTCTAATTTGTTATCTTCCAGAACAAAAGCTGGCATGACATCTGCTGCAGAGAGCATCACAGAAAGCCTTCCTCGAACTCGCCAGTTGGTGGTTCAGGTCAGTAGCTAGATATCTCTCGTTTATCATTTATCATAATCAAAGTAAACCCATATCCTCTTTGAATATTATATCCCTTTTTGTTTTTTGTGAGAGAGTATCCTGTTGGTGTTTATCTCTATTTGATCATAGCCTTCATGACAAAATAGATAAACATACTCACTATATTTGTACAGGAGGTTGAAAGAAGCACAGGCACACATGAGATAGTTGGTATGTATTTCATGAAAATTTTAATCATACTTAAACGGGTAGACTCTCATGCTTTCTTAGGTCTTCTTCATCAGTAAGACAGTAACCCTAAGCTCATCTTTCTTTACTCCCATTTCCCTTTATTAAAAGACAAAATTAGGCCTTCTTAATTTTGCTATGGTTCAGTGAGGTTGACTTTGTGAACTGCTCAGGGATATCAGTTTAATCAATAACCTTGAAGATTGTCAGAATGGGGGAAAGTTAAGAATAGAAACTCTTAAGGCTTGCTTATTACCCTGTTAAGTGGCTGATTCTTGATTCTATATATATATATATATATATATATGTGATCCAACAAGAGAGTATTGTCAAACCTCTGGTAAGCATTTAGAATCTAGAATTAATTTTGACCATGAAATTGCTTCAAGAAAAAAGATTGGGAGAAGCTTGAACTAACTGCGTCGCATGCTTTTTATTTGTAAAAACTGTTTAAACATACCGAGGAAACAACGGGAGTATTAAAGAAGGCTGAAAGTGAAAAGAAAGGGCAACGCTCTTGGTTGATGAGAATACGAGATCTCTTCTCCACAATGCAACGTCAAGATGTCAGGGACAGCTATGGGAAGTATTGAACCTGAGTTTTTCTGCATACCCCTTTGTTTGGTCTCAAAGGTGATTGGCTCATCACAAGATATAATTGGACAGGATCATGCTTGGGGCTGGCTTTTTCTTGTTCTGCCTTGCTGTGCTTTATGTTTTCCAAGCGGATTGAGCTGCTTACATTGCAGAGAAAGGATACCGAAGCCGTTAAGGCTGGTTTGGTGGGCCAGGCGCAGTTGAGACCCTAAGCTGTTGCTGATGATGTTCATAATGCATGATGAACTATAAGCCTCATTGTACTACTTTTGAAGAAATTTTCTCGTGGTTTTTTGTCAGAGAAGTTTAATTTAGCTAAAGAGGTATTTAGAACATGCAAAATATAAATGTCTCCCATGTGTTGATGGAATGAAGCTTTTCTTCGTTTGGCCAAAGAATGAAGTTTGGTTGAAGATACTGCAAAGAAGAATTCTTCTTTACTCTCCCTTGATATTTTCTAGGAAAAATTATTCTGCAATGAAAATATATAAAAAAAAATTGAATGGATGTTCCAAGTATTTATTATCTCATTTGAAGTTTTTATTTTCAAATACAAAAATATACTTTTTTAACTATATTTTATTTGATTATAACATTTATTTTCAAACTAAGATTTCTTTTTTTTGTTTAGTAGTCTAAGATTTCTAAATCATTCAGCCACTAGAACCCTTTTAGTTTTTGGCCCTATTAAGCTAATAACCAGCCAACCAGGCAAAGCTTGGCATGTGAATACCAGTATTACAAAACATATATACAGATGATCACTAATAGGAAAACAGAGGAAAGTGTAGAGATTTCAGATGACACAGCATTCTGAACATAATAATAACAACATTAAAAGAGCAAGGTTTGCCTTTTACTAGAATCTGCATCTACGGCAGTCAATCGAAACAACCCATTTTCAAGGCTCTATTTGGGCTGCCAGCCAGCCAGGTTCACTGACTTGCAAACAAGATGCGGAACATAAATGCATCATCTACCTATCTCATTCTTTTAGTAACTATTTTTCCCTAACCGAAGGATGCAAGGTTATATATATATATATGAACACTTGATACTTTGCAAAGCAAGCAGCCGGTTCTAAAAAATGAAATGACAATATTTCTATCAAAGACAAGTGCCAGAAGGTAAGTATGCTACTAGCAATCCATTAGCATCATCTCGTTGACTTCAATTTCTCCAAGAGAATCTTGTCAAGGAGCCCTGGATTTGCCTTCCCTTTAGATAATTTCAAAACCTGTTATTTGACAAAGACATTTGTAGTTACAAATACCAAAAAATATCAGATGGGCAAAACATTTTAAAAAAAAGGATAGAAATAATAGAAAAGAAAAGGAAAAGGGGCTTCCAATTCTACGAGTGAATGCCTGGCCGGCAAAAAAACCTTGCAGCTTAGTTTTGCCTCCACGATATTGCTCTAGCAGCTTCGGATTCTCTGCAAGCACTTGGTCCACCAATTTTTCAATCTCAGCAGGATCTGGTACCTGTTATTTTCCAAGTCATATAAGTATATGCTCACATTTTCTTTCCTCATTCACAATTTCTAGGAATACAACTTTATTCATCATGGAAATGGAAAAGCCCATGGTTCAAGGTGATGAACTGAAAATTGTAACACGGGCCAACTGTGGTTGGTTGACACCATTGAATCTAATCAAAATATCAACAAACTTCCCTCCAAGAAAGACGGTGATCATTAAAGTAGTTTATGGCTATAACAATTGTTATCTACTTCTTCATGCATCACCCAAAGTTCTTCTACTGCAACTACAGCTGCCTCTTTTGAAAGTAAAATATTGTATCAATAAGAAGAGAGAAAATTACTGAAAGGCACAATGGAAAAGAAATAAATTGTTATCTTTTTGTAAAGAAAGATAAGAATTGAAGAGGAAGAATTGATTAGATGAAGAGAACAGAACTTTCGAATAGGGGAGAGAGAAAACAGAGGAGAGAAAGAATAGAAATTCTGAGAGAGAGGTAGACACGTGACTGCTGAGTAATACTTTCATTAGCTTAGTCAACAACAATGAATAATAGAAACAATAGCCCTTATATAGAGAGCCATGGGATTTAGTGGCAGAACTGTAAATAACCAATCCTAATCCTATTTAATTAGCTAGGGAATACAATTAGGGTGTGTTTGGCTAGTGTTATTCTAAAATAGCTAATGCCACTCTCACTTAATATTGCTCTTCCCCTAACTAACTAACCTAACATTCTAAAATTAGGGTTCACAATTTGGGATTAGGGAATCAAAATTACAAATATTACAAATTCATATCAATACCCCCCCCATTTTGACATCCTTGTCCTCAAGGATGAGCCACAACAAAATCTGGAAACTGTTCTCGGAAATGGGACAAGGGAATCCACGAAGCTTCTTCATCCGGCAACCCCTTCCATTGCACAAGAACTTCAGTGATCAGCCTTCGTCGCCTCTTAACAGACCTTCTATTCAAAAGCTTTTATGGAAACAAAGAAGGTGGAGGCTCAAGGAAGTCTGGAGGAGGGTGCCTTGGCTGGACAGCAGGGTTAGGACACAATTTCAGTTGTGAAACATGAAATGTAGGATGAATGCGCGAATCAGGGGGTAACTCCAGCCTATATGCAACCTGACCCACTTTCTCTAACACCTGATAAGGCCTAAAAAATCTTGGAGCTAATTTTTGAGAGCTTCTCACAGCAGCTGAAATCTATCTATAGGGTTGTAATTTCAGAAATACCCATTGGCCAACCACAAATTCCCTATCAGACCTATGTAGACCAGCTTTTTGCTTCATTCTATTAGAAGCTCGGTGTAGATGATATTTCAGCATCGCGAACACCTGTTCCCTTGCTTCAAAGCTTCTATCAACAGCTTCCAAAACTGAGTTATGAGGCAAGTAGGGACAATGAATAGGTGGCTTTTGACCATACAAGAGCTCATAGGGAGAGGCTTGGGTAGAGGTGTGAAAAGTTGTGTTATACCACCATTCCGCTTGTGATAACCATTTACTCCAATCCTTTGGTTTCTCCCAACACATACACCTCAAATAAGTTTCTAAACACCTATTGAGAACTTCTGATTGCCCATCGGTTTGTGGGTGATAGGCGGTAGATAGCTTTTGTTCAATCCCCAAAACTCTCAAGAACTCCTTCCAGAAATTACTTACAAAAAGCGGATCCCTATCACTAATAATTTCAGTAGGGGCTCCATGTAGTTTGTAAATATGGTCTAAAAAGACTTGAGCTAGTGAGGATGCCGTATAAGGATGAGATAAGGCCAAAAAATGGGAATACTTACTCATCCTATCAATTATAACCCAAATAACCTCCTTACCATTGGACTTAGGAAGTCCCTCAATGAAGTCCATGGTAATCGATTCCCATACACGACTAGGAATAGGTAAAGGTTGTAGAAGACCAGGAGATGCAACTGTTTCATATTTACACCTTGCACACGTGTCACACGTCTTCACATAGGAAGTAACATCACTCATCATCTTTCTCCACCAAAAAAGGGCTTTAATTCGGTGATAGGTGGCTTGGATGCCCGAATGCCCCCCTTGAGGGCTTGAATGTAACCAATCAAGGATCTTTTTCTTCAAAGTGGCATCATTGCCGACCACTAACTTACCCTTCCTTCTTAAGAGTTCATCACTCCATGTAAAGTGGTGGAGAGGTCCCTCTGTAGCCTGAATTTGGGGTAGTAATTGCTGCAAATACTCATCATGTGCCCAACTTTGCTTAATGTGCTGCAACAGATCTGGTGAGGAAGTGTCAAAAACCATCTGTAACAGCTGTAGTTTAGGCATCCTAGAGAGTTGTCTTGTCCTTTCTTATATTGAATCTCATAATCAAAACCAGCTAGCTTGGCCACCCACATCATCTGAAATGAAGTTTTCAGTTGCTGTCCCAGTAGGTATTTGAGGCTTTGCTGGTCTGTCCGTATGACAAAACGGTTTCTTTCTAGATATTGATGCCAATGCAATACAGCCAACACAACTGCCATGAGTTCCTTCTCATAAACTGATAATTGCTGATGCTTAGGAGATAACCCCTTGCTGAAATAGGCTAGAGGCCGCCCTTCTTGCATGAGAACAGCCCCAATACCGCAGCCACAAGCATCAGCCTCAACCACAAATTGCTTTGAGAAGTTAGGTAGAGAAAGAACCGGTGCTGAAGTGAGTGCCCTTTTTAGGTTATGAAAAGAATCCGTAGCCTCTTGTGACCATATAAAACCATTCTTCTTAAGTAGGGATGTTAGGGGTCTTGCTATAGTACCAAAGTCACGAATGAAACGCCGGTAGTAGCCGGCAAGCCCCAAAAATGCCCTTACTTGCTTGATGGTAGTAGGTAGAGGCCACTCAGCTACTGCTTTATCTTCTTAAGGTCTGTAGACACTATTCCAGCCCCAATTGTGTGCCCCAAGTAGTCTACATAGGCGGCTTCAAAGACACATTTTGATTTCTTGACATAGAATTTGTTATCTCTTAATAGGGTCAACACTTCTTCTAAGTGTGTAGCATGATCTGCAAGAGTAGAACTATAGATCAGAATGTCATTAAAAAACACCAGTACAAACTTACGTAGGTGTGCCCTGAAGAGGTCATTCATAGCTCCTTGAAATGTAGCCGGGGCATTGGTTAAGCCAAATGGCATCACCAACCATTCATAATGTCCTGAGTATGATTTAAATGTTGTTTTATGTATATCAGCAGGTTCCATTCTGATCTGATGGTATCCAGCCCTTAAATCCAATTTGGTGAACCATCTAGATCACCCAATTCTTCAAATAATTCCTCTATTAATGGTATAGGATATTGGTTCTTGACTGTCACTTTGTTAAGCTCACGGAAATCAATGCACATGCGCCATGTGCCATCCTTTTTCTTCACCAACACAATAGGAGCCGAAAAGGGTGAAGAACTTGGTTGAATAACTCCATCTTGCAACAGCTCATCAATCAATTTTTCAATAGTGTCTCGTTGGGCTGCTGGGTAGCAATAAGGCTTCAAACTAATGGGGTTTGTGCCTTCCTTGAGGATTATAGGGTGATTATGGCCTTCCCTAAAGGGTGGAAGGCCCTTAGGTTCTTCAAAAAGGGTTTGAAACTTACTAAGTGTCCACTATATTTCCGCAGGAATATTTGTTTCAGAACCAGACTGTGCAGAATCAGAATCATGGGAAGGCTGTTTTTGAACCAACTGTAGAAGGAAAAATTGGTTTTGTTGTAGAGAGTGAATTTCAGATTTGTTGGGGTGCATTACCCGCCAAGCATTAGGTGGTGCAGCTTGCAACTTTTCCAACCTTCCATTATGCCAAAAGTACATTGTTAACAAATCATAGTCCCAAAAGGCATTCTTAATGCTTTTCAGCCATTGCAGCCCCAAAACTATATCATAAGTATTGAGTTCTAAGATTCTAAGGTCAAATCTGAATTCGAGGCCCTGCATCTTCCATTTAAACCCTTTCCACACACCATGCACCTTTAACTTCCTGCCACCAGCAACCTCAACCGAAGGGAAGTCAGATGTGTCACCCTTCTACCCCAACTTCTTAGCCAATCCCAGATCAAGGAAGTCATGGGTGCTGCCACTATCAATTAGGACCTGAATTAGTCTCTTACCAACCTGCCCTGGCACTCTCATGGAGGTAGAGTTATCAACTCCAGCGAGTGCATGAAGAGATATACAAGAAGGCATATCCTCGTCAGGCAGTAATTCAGAACCATCATCACCAGGATCTTCCGGTTCAAAATCATACTCAATATAGTGCAATTGGACTCTTTGTCGCTGGGGGCATTTATGATCACGCGAGAAGGGTGCATGACAATAGAAGCACAGATTTTTCACTCGGTGGTCAATTTCTTCCTAGGTGTAAGTGGTCTATAAGGTTTGTTTGCAATCTTGGGAATCAAAGATTGGGTCTTGGGAATAATCCCAATAGATTTATCAGTGCTGGCTGGTTTATTGGCTTCTGAGGATTTGGCCGTTAGCAGAGCCGACCGATAGGAAGAAGAAGAATTTGATGGGTTCAAATACCTGGCCGAGGAAGACGAAGAAGACGTAGGCAATGCCCCTGTTGATACCTGGTTTCGAGTGTAACGGTCAGCCGATGGTCTAGAAGTGGCGCTGGCAGTGATAATTTCTTGCATTCAGGCAATCTTGCGAGCTTCAGTCAACGTTCTTGGGCTGAGGAGGCGAACTGGTCTAGCCAATTCAATTCTCAAACCTGCCACATACAAGTCAACCAGATAATCTTCCGGTAGATCCAGTTTAGCCGAGATTAAATCGAATTCCGCGTTGAAGTCGGCTAAGGACCCGGTTTGGCGCAGGTGAGCAAGATCGCTCATGGGTGTTTCGAATGGGGGTCCGAAGTTATCTTGAAGGATTACTGCATATTCCTCCCATGGTGGTAATCGTCCTCGGAGGCGTCGCTCTAACGCTCGATGCCACTGGAAGGTTCGGTCGTCCAATCCCATCGAGGCCAATTTAACTTTATTGGCTTCAGTAGTTTCATCAATCTCGAAATAACGCTCGCACCGAAGGAGCCATGTCAGAATATCATCACTCGTGAATCTTGGAAAATCGAGTTTGGTGAACTGGGTCGGCCTTTGATAGTGGTGATGATTCGGTTGCCGACGATCACCGTTTCTGGGGTTGTTCGGAGGATTTTCAGCACGGTCTTGCATCTCCAGACGCAAGGTCGTGATGCTGGTATTAACTCCGGCGGCGAAGTCTTGAAAACTGGTCGTTAATGCCTGAATCTGTCGTTCCATCGCCTGTAGACGTTCATCAGCCATTCTTTCTTGTTCTTGATTTCTTGTTTCAACCATGCAGCGTCAGCGAGTCGGCAGAGGATGAATTCTCTGATACCAATATTATCTTTTTGTAAAGAAAGATAAGAATTGAAGAGGAAGAATTGATTAGATGAAGAGAACAGAACTTTCGAACAGGGGAGAGAGAAAACAGAGGAGAGAAAGAATAGAAATTCTGAGAGAGAGAGGTAGACATGTGACTGCTGAGTAATACTTTCATTAGCTTAGTCAACAACAATGAATAATAGAAACAATAGCCCTTATATAGAGAGCCGTGGGATTCAGTGGCAGAACTGTAAATAACTAATCCTAATCCTAATCCTATTTAATTAGCTAGGGAATACAATTAGGGTGTGTTTGGCTAGTGCTATTCTAAAATAGCTAATGCCACTCTCACTTAATATTGCTCTTCCCCTAACTAACTAACCTAACATTCTAAAATTAGGGTTCACAATTTGGGATTAGGGAATCACAATTACAAATATTACAAATTCATATCATAAATCCTCCCCAAACAAAAGCTAGTACAAAAGAAGACAGCCTGAGCTAACTCAGAAGAATCTTTCCACAAAAAAAAAAAAGGCCATTAGCATAAAAGCGCCCATAAATGTAATCCTCTCTCAGAGAAGATGTGGTGGAAGGAATTTCTGGTTAGAAAATAGAATCTATTGGGTTTTAAGTTTGTCACTTTCATGCATGTCTTACTCTGCTCAATTCAAAGTATGCATCCACCATGAACGTTCGAAGCAAAGTTCACTAGCTTTTAAGAAACCAATTTCCATGCCAACTCAATCAAAATTCAACTCTTTACTGTTCTTTTTAAACAATAATAAAATAAAAGCAATGAATGGTACACTGGAGCCCCACAACATATCTACAAATTACCTGAACCAGATCCATTTCTTTTATCAGCCCCTTAACAGTTCCACCCTTGGCTAGCAGCTCAAATAATATCTATAAGCACATTACAAGATAAGAGTTGTATACATGCAGAATGTAGAAACATTACAAAATGCAAAAATAAATAAAGAGCATATGGCTTCAATATGCACCATTGACAAGTTGCAAATAAAATATACCTCCTTCCCAATCTTGCCACTGATAACTCCACCTTTAATGGAAGCTATCAACTCAGACAGCTCTTCAGGTGTAAGCTTAATTTCATTTATAGTCATCTTTTCATTTTTCATGAAGGCAGCAATATCACCCATAATCCAGTTGGCAGCCAGCTTTACATCAGCATCCTTTGCAATAAAAATTCGCAATCTGATAAACCCATCCAGAAAAAAAAAACATGCCAATCATAAGTGAAATTGTGAAAATACTTTCCAGCAGCAAGTTCAAATGACCGATAATGTGAAGCATATGCTTCCAATCAACACTAAAAATTAGAAAATTGCTGGTGAAACAACCTTTAGAGGCATACATTTACAAGTGGTCAATGTAAAACTTAAGCCTTGAGATAAATATGAGATTAGTATTACTTTATAATAACTAAAAGATTCATAAAAAGCAAATAAGTTATATTTATAGATTCCTATGGAGAATTAGAGAGGGGGAAAGAAAGAAGAGACCATAAGAAAAAGAAACCCAACCATAACTTTTAGAAACAACAATGTACTCACATTTTTATCATTAGCAAGGAAAAGAACATCTTGCATGCTTAAGCCCATATTTTCATATCTTCTACGCTTTATTTCTGGAAGCTCAGGTAAAGAATTGCAAATATCATCAACATATTCTTTGGAAAGAATGACTGCTGGAAGATCTGGTTCTGGAAAATATCGATAATCAGAAAGCACTTCCTTTTTCCTCATTGTAACTGTTCTCTAAACAGAAGAACAATATTTCTTTACGTAAGTAAGAATGCAGGAAGTGGATACTATCTTTTACCGGCTACACTAAAAAACCACAGTAATATCACAATTTAGTACTAGCCTGAGCACCTTCCTCCAATAGACAAGTTTCCTGTACAATCTGATCTTGCTAACCTTGACTATGGAGTTGCACCTGCCTTGAAATTTCAAAATCTATGGCTCTACTCACTGATGAAAATGAGTTCAAATTTTTAATTTCAATACAATTTATAATATCAGCCGCTAAATTTGTAAAAGATTGTACCATTTCATATTGCATTGCCACAAAAAAAAAAAAAAAAAAAAAAAACCAGAAGTCCACAACATTTTAAATGCTTCACCATAGTCAAAAAACAACAGTCAAGCTATTTTACAAACAGTTTCTATTAATACTCAAATTGCATAGAGATAGCTCAACTTGAACATAGATCCTCAAATAATATTTAGAGTTGGGACAAAATTTACGGAATTTGAAAGCATGAACAAAGTCTTAATGCAATTATATTATCAACATCAATAAACCTCCCATTATGTTAAAGGCAACATGAAGTACCTTTGTACCGAACCGAGATTGCCCAATGGGTCGAACTGAGACATTCACGTCACAACGAAAAGAACCTTCTTGCATATTGCCATTGCTCACTCCCAAATACCGAACCAGTCTCTGTAATTCTGCCGCATACTCTGCTGCTTCAATACCGTTCCTCATATCAGGCTCAGAAACTATCTCAAGCAATGGTACTCCTGCCCTATTTAAATCAACCTGCCATGATAGACCACAAGATTATGCCATGAATAACAACTATTTAAGCCCTCTACAATTTTGAAGACCATGAATCCAACATAAAAATTTGTTCGTACGCGATAAAACTGACAGTGCAGATTGTCCAAGTTGCATTAATATCGAAGGGTATTTGAAATTGATATTAAGTTAGAACTATACAACTAAAAACTATATATACATATTAACATAACAAAGAAGAAAACATGTTAAACAAGAGAAGGAAGTAAAAGGAAGAGAGCGGTTACCTGAGACTAGCTACCATTTTCTGCATGTAGAAGCTTCCCTGCATCCTCTTCCATGTGAACTCTGGTAATGCCAAACTTCTTGTGGCCACCACCATACTCCACTGGAAGATCCACATCAATGAAACCACCGGCAGCAATGGGCACATCAAACTGACAAATTTGATACCCTTTTGGAAGATCTGGGTAGAAATACTGCTTCCTATCAAACTTGGAGTTCAAAGACAACTTGCAATTAAGAGCAAGACCCAATTTCACAGCAAACTCTATGACCTTGGAGTTCAAAACAGGCAAAGCACCGGGCAAGCCCGTGCAAATTGGACAGACAGACGTATTAGGTGGAGACCCATAATTGTAAGGGCAGCCACAAAAAGCTTTGGTTAGAGTGGAAAGCTGAACATGGGTTTCTATACCAATGACTGCCTCAAAGTTTTCGGCTATTCTGTTCAATGTTTTGGATTGGGTACTAGAAGGGGAAACTTTGGCTTGGGAAGATTGCTTTTCTTGCGTGGCAGTTTGGGATTGTGCGCTTTTCATTGTGCAATACATAGCCCCATTCTTTCTTCCGAGTAGTGATACTGGATATAGTAGAAAGGGGTTCACTTGAAAGCTTCTGAAAACTGTGGACGCCATGTATGTTTGCTTGTTCGGAGAGATGAGCGAGCTTGAAGGAGTTCGCTATTGAGAGTGTCTGTGTGCATGATTGGTCACATTTATTTTTTAATATAAATGTTTTTAAGTAAGATAAGATAAAATTTCTTTCACATATTTATTTTATATATCATGAATTATAATTTATAAATATTTATTATCTAAAAATAAATTATTCCAAAACTATATCTCCTCAACAGATATCCGAACGATTCTTGTGTGGCATCTCAACACCGACTTCTGATGGGCCTTTAAAATGAGACGCCATATCCCAAATAAGATGAAATAATAAAAATCTAGTTGGGGGGGGGGGGGGGGCAACTGTAGGAGCGTGATTAAAATCAAGTAAAATTTGAAATATATATACACACACGCGAACATAATTAATAATCATAATTGTTTTC
Organism: Inga laurina; assembly: GCA_963855925.1. Classification (NCBI taxonomy): domain Eukaryota; kingdom Viridiplantae; phylum Streptophyta; class Magnoliopsida; order Fabales; family Fabaceae; genus Inga; species Inga laurina. Next base: position 58,415,383 of record OY979709.1, read on the forward strand.
CTTATGTAAAAATAAACGCATGCGTTCATAATTAGGTGAACCTATATATGCACCTCTATTGTAAACTATCATTCTGATCTTATTTATAAATCTTTTTTAACTAATTCTCATATATCAAGGAGAGTTAGTTAACTCATTAACTATGAGTTAATTTCCAATTTCGCCCTTATCTATAATTGGTTCTAAAAGTCAACATGAATAAGTTCATTTTGTTTATTATAATTAATAGGGGTAAAAAAGTACAAAATGCATTTACCACCTTAAAACTGGACTTATAAATAGGACCAAATTTTTTGATTAAAAGAGACTTATAAATAGGACCAGAGTGGTACAGATGTTATAAGCATGTAAACATGTAACCATATTTTACGATTTCATTTCCTTACTTGAGTTAGCCTTTTGCGATCACATTCTTACGGGAAAAAATCATATATTATTGTCAATGAGATTTGGCACAGTTGGTTAAGGTCTTGCCACCCCGATCATAAGGGAGTGTGTTCGAACCCTCTGACCGATAGGGAGACCTCATTGGTAGGCGATCTCGTAAGTCCCTTGTAAGCGCTCGAAGAGCCCTAGGGCCGTGCCCTGGCCTTGGTAGGGGACTGGTGCTGAACCTACCTAAACTTTTTATTATAAAAAAAAAATCATATATTATTTAGTACATATAATGCTGAAGAAACTTAAGAAAGTTGTTATATAATTAAATAAAATATTCAAGTTCCCATAAATTTAAAATGAAATAGTTATCACATGTTAGTCACTCTTTAACATATTACATTATTACCCATACTAGAGAGAGAGAGAGAGAGAGAGAGAGAGAGAGAGAGAGAGAGAGAGAGAGAGAGAGAGAGAGAGAGATTAGAGTAAAAAATAAATTGAAGTCACCTCTTCAGTCAAAAAACAAGATCATAAAGTGAAACACACAAATATTGAACTAGGACAAAGTGGAGTTTGCACCTTCAGCCCTTTTTTTTAAAGCAAAAAAGGAAGTTAAAATCATTTAATAGTATTGACCCAACAAAAAAAAAAAAAACCAAGACAATGGTACTCCAAATAGTGTGTATTTTTTTTTTTAATACGCACGAGCAATTTGTTGAAATAAAGCATATCGTTCATTTACTAGTGGAATTATAATCATTTATTTATAGGCATATCGTTAAATAAAATACTCTTGAAAGTAGAGTTCTGATGGAATCTGTTCTTATACAAAGTACTTCTCTTCATTCGTCCCTAACATTAAGGAAAGCAATTAAACTTCATGCAATGCAAGCCATGCACCCTGACTTATATTGGCAAATTCGTATATATATTTAGTGATACGCATTTTACTGTAGAATACTTTAATTTAATTATAGAGAATCTAAAGTTAACTTCGTAGCTCATTTATTGTGAGGCATCGTATAAGTGGCAGTATAGTTGAATTGAAAATCTAAAAATGATAAACTATTATACCTTTTTTTGGTGCCAAAATTTACCTATGTCTCCAAGAACCCCATTTATCATGAAAAAGAGTAAATTCTTAAAGATAAGAAAAAGGGATGACATGCCACACCAGTTTTTTTTTGGCATAACATATCATACTAATTAATCTATATAACATATAATACTCTTCCATCAAACTATTGTTCCTAAGGAACCAATGGCTGGATTTCCCTTATCTCATTCCACCTTCCGGTTTAGATTTCGCCTCCTCACACGCACCATAAAGTGCACATTGGGTCAAAGACTCCTAATTAAAGTGACAATTTTTTATTCCTCCATCATTCAGCTTAACTCATGTGGGTCCGATGCATCTCTCAACCCTAGAGTTGGGAATCAGGACCAGCCCGGCCCTACAGGGCTAGTCCTTGATGGGTCAGGGCCAAAAAAGGCCGGCCCTTTTAGGCTTGGGGTAAGAAAAATTGCTATTTTTTAAAGCCCTGCCCGAAAGCATAAGCCCTTTTAGGCTCGGGGTAAGAAAAATTGCTATTTTTTAAAGCCCTGCCCGAAAGCATAAGGGTCAGGGCTAGCCCGCAGGGCCTAAAGATATTTTCAAAAGATTGAACAAAATTTATTTATTTTTTTATTTAAAATTACAAAAATAGAATTCCTAATTTAACACATGAATATTGTCAAAATTAGATTGTAAACGGTATGCATCATACAAAAACAAATATGGTTAGTAAGTGATAATCAAAAGGTAAACTATTGTCTACATACCACAATTACAAATAATTAATGAGAAGACTTAACAAAATTAAAAATACTTATTTTAAATATGTCTTGAAAAGTGTAAGTAGTCAATAAAATAAACAACACAAGATATAAAAAAAACAATCACAAGAAAATAAGTCAAAAAATACAAGATTGGTAAGAATACTTATGAAATAAGAAATATTTTTTATAAGCTTTTAATTTTTAGGATTATTAATATAAGATATTCTTATGAAACTTAATTCTAAAAAAGTTAATATCAACTAAATATTTGCAACATCATTAACAAAATATAAAAAATCAATAATAATATTATCATATAAATAATTTAAAAATAAAAAAACATACAGGGCCTAAAGGGCCGGCCCTTTTAGGCCCTCGGCCCTACAGGGCGGCCCTTTTAGGCCTGCTTTCATTTTTTAGGCAAAAATTTGAAGCCCGGCCCTTATAAATTCAAGGCCTAAACGAGCTCGGCCCGTTTTCCTAGCTCTACTGTCAACTCTAGTGGTGCTATGTCTAACCTCTTGCCACATTATCATCAATATATATTACAATTCTCTTCCACCAACCTATCAGTTCATTTCTTTGTCTCCCACCCAAGCTGCTTCCTTTTCATACCTTTTGCAAAACGACAAAATGCCACCTAAAAAGCAATAGTTGGTTTGAAAATTCAAATTCTATCTCATAGAATAAGGCGGCCTCTTAACAGTCAAAAATCTGAAGGAAGAATGTTTTCGAAATAAACCCCAAATTGTCTTCTTAATGGAGACTAAACAAAAAAAGAAAAATGTGAAGAAAGTTGGGAAAAGGTGTGGTTTTGCAGAAGAATGGTTAGTAGATCCTATCGGTCGTAGTAGAGGTCTTGCTCTGTGGTGGAATGATGAAGTTGTGGTGAATATCCTTTACTATTCAGCAAACATAATGCACACGAAGGTCTTATCTTCGACATTTGACTCGCCCTCCTATATTTCTTTTATCTACGAACCCCAGAATGAGAATGAGCATTAGTTGTATTGGGAAGAAGTAAGGCGTATTGCCCAGCATGTTGATCAATTGTGGTTATGTTTGGGTGACTTTAACGATATTGCAGTTCAAGGAGAAAAAAGTGGGGGCAATCTGTGAGCTTGGAGGAAGATAGTCAATTTCCAAAACTTTGTGGCCGAATGTAATCTTATAGATCTGGGATTTAATGGTTATAGGTTCACATGGTGCAATAAGAGGGAGGGACAAGACAAGATTCGTGACGCATTGATAGAGCTTTGGAAAACACTGAATTAAGAAAACATTTTCCTCATCTACAGGTGTTCCATTTAGACTCGGTGGGGTCTGATAACCATTTGCTACTAGTTAATTATTGTTGTAAGCAAAGATTTCGAACCCGCTCCTTTAAATTTGAATCTGTCTGGACTACACACATGAACTATCTGGCTACTGTACGCAATAGATGACAACAACCCTATGTAAGTGATTCTTCATCTCTTACTGAGTTTGTAAGCCGCTTATGTTCTTATGGATCTGAATTAATCAGGTGGAACAAGAAGGAGTTTCCAAATTTCAAAAAAACTATTGAGCAACTCAAAGTGGAGCTAGCTGTCTGTGTCTCTGTGAACAAGGGGTATTAACTCCTGAGAGTAAGAAGAAAGCTTCTGAAATTACAGCTAAAATTGAAAATGCCATGGATAAGGAAGAGCAATATTAGTGGCAACGATCGAGAATTAATTGGCTAAAGGCAAGAGATAGGAACTCAAGGTTTTTCCACCTTACTACAATCCATCGCAGACAATTCAATAGCATTCTACTTATAAAGGATGATTCAGGGACCTGGCTGTCAGGTAGAAAGTCAATAACTGCCAATATCTCCTCTTTTTTTTGAGAAACTGTTTCTTCCTTCTGGGAGTCGATATATCAAAGCAGTACTAAATTTCATAGAACCCAGAATCTTAGAACAGATGAATCTTAATTTATTACTTCCTGTGACGCGAGAGGAGATTCGTGAAGCTGCTTTCAGCTTAGGAAGTACAAAAGCCCCTGGTCCCAATCGATTCTCAGGTAAATTTTATCATTCAGCTTGGACTGAAATTGGTGAAAATATATGCTCCATGGTACAAGAATTCTTTGCTGGCAATTTTTATCTTCATGAAATCAATGATACTAATGTTACTCTGATTCCCAAGATAGAGAAACCAGATCATGTTTCTCATTTTCGTCCTATTGGGCTCTGTAATTTCTCTTACAAGATTATATCTAAAATTATTGCAAGCCGGATGAGACCTTTACTTGATGCCTGTATTTCCCAAAATCAGAGTGCTTTTATTCCTAGTCATCTTATTCAAGACAACATTATCATTGCACTTGAGGTTTATCATTATCTTTGTCGAAAGAAAAAGGGGAATAAATATGAATTTGCACTTAAAATGGATATGAGCAAAGCCTGTGACCGTGTGGAATGGAATTTTTTAGAGCTTGTTCTTTTGAAATTTGGGTTTTGTGAAGATTGGGTGCGTTTAATTATGAAGTGTGTGAATTCTGTCATGCTAAATCTATGTGTTTCAGGAGAGAAAATTGGCTCTATCTCTCCAGGCAGGAGTTTACGACAAGGTGATCCTTTATCTCCATATTTATTCATTTTAGTGACTGAAGTTTTGTCTGCTATGATTACCAAGAGTTTAATGTCTAAAAACCTTCAAGGGATTAAATTGAGCAACTCCTGTCCTAGGCTTTCTCATTGCTTTTTTGCGGATGATGCCCTATTTTTATGAATGCTAATGAGAGGAATTGTGCAAACCTGGCAAATATTTTGAATCAATATTGTGTTGTATCTAGTTAGTCTACTAACTTGGATAAATCCAACATTTTCTTTTCGGCAAATACATTAGAGATAATTAAATCCAGGACAAGTGGTATCCAGGCTATGCAGGATCCGGGTAATTATCTGGGTATTCTGAGTGTATGGGGTAAAACAAAGCACCAGGCTCTATCTTATATCAGAGAGTGAGTAAGAAATAAAATTCAGGGCTGGACAAAATCTACTTTATCTTTTGCAAGGTGAGAGGTTATGATCAAATCAATTATCAACACCATCCCAATTTATCCCATGAATTGCTTCAAGTTTATAATCAAAGCATGCAAAGAATTAAATAGCTTAATAGCTTATTTCTGGTGGGAGGGCAATGCGGCTGGACATAAGCTTCACTAGAAGTCTTGAGATTCTCTAACTTAGGCCAAGTGTGCAGGAGGCATGGGATTTAGAGATTTTACTATTGCTAATTATGCTTTACTAGCTAAAACAACCTGACGCCTTCTTAATAACCCAGATGACCTGTGGGTTCAAGCTTTGAAGAGTATTTATTTTCCACAGGGGGAGTTTATGGATGTTGAAAAAGGATACAGAGCATCTTGGTGCTGGTCTAGTATCATTGATAGTAGAGATTTTCTCAAGAAAGATTTACTATGGGATCTAGGCGATCTCCATTCGCATTTGGGAAGATAGATGGGTACCAGATGTTCAATTTCCTGAGAAACCTGTTAATAATTATGATGATATTGTCCAGCAAGGACAAGTGTGTGATCTCATTGTACATGGTAGTTGGAACTTGTTTCCCATATGACACTTAATCTCTGATGATCTCGCACATGTAATTATTCGAATTCCTATCCCCTTGAATCATTTGAAAGACAAGATTATTTGGACCCCAGTAAACAATGGTAATTATTCAGCCAAGTCGGGGTATAGAAATGCAAAGGCTAAGCGTTACATTATACATAAACCTAGCTCCTCTTCTAATATGTCGCCGGCTTGTTGGAGAAGTATATGGAAGCTGAACATTGTACCACGTGTCCAACATTTTGTTTGGAGGATTCTAAACCAGGTTGTGGCCACTAATGATGCTCTCTTCCGATGTAAGAGGGAATCTACTAAAGTATGCCCTGTATGCGATGGAGAGGAGGAAACAGTTGAACATCTTTTCTTTCACTGTCCATAGACAAGGTGTATTTGGTTTGGTTGTCATTTAGGTGTTAAAACTGATGTGATTCAAGTCAGGAACTTCACTTCTTGGTGGCTATGCATTACAAATGTGGGATCAAATTTTGCTTTATCCGACATTACTCTTATTTGTGGATCTTTTGGTTTATATGGAAGAAAAGGAATGAAAAGGTGTTTAATTTTTGAGAACCTAATCCACAGTTTGTTATTGAATGGGCTATGTGATCCAATATGGAATTATGTGCTTTGAATGATGTAACGGATATGAATGAATCTATTCCTATAATTGACCCCGATGGTGTATACTGGTACTTCTCCCTAGGTACTCTCAAAATCAATTGTGATGGTGCTTACTCATCAGCAATAAGCACTGCAGCCATTGGAATTTTCTGCTGAAATGAGTATGGAGACTTCGTTTGGGGTTTTGCTGATAAGATTAAATCCTTGTCGGCGTTCATGACTGAGGCCTTCGCTTTAAAAAGGGAATTAATGTTAGCGGTGGATTTGGGTCACGAAAAAACTTTGTTTGAGACGGACAGTCAACTTCTGAAAACATGTATTGAAAGCCAACAGCCGGATCTGTATGACTGGAAATGCCGGAGTATCATTCAAGACATTATCAACCTTCTTGCTTCTCTAGTTGGGTTCTCCCTTACTTTTACTCCTCGTAGGGGTAATTTTGCAACTGACCTTAGTGCAGCTGATGCTTTTAAGGGAGTGTGCCCTACGGGCTACGGGGTGGGTGTCACAACCATCACTCTCCTTGTCTTCTCTACTGACTTTGGATGCTCAGAAGGCGGGTCGCCATTTTGATGCTACTGCTTTTCCATGAACCAGATCAGACTTTGGTCTATTTTTTTTCCTGGTTTTTATGCTACTTTGTTTTGTTGTTTACCATGTTAATTCTCTTCTGTTATTTGTGGGATTGCTTTTCTTTATTGTATTAGACAAGTCTTTGCAATATTAACTAGCATAAACTCCCCCGCACGTTGTACGGGAAGCAATACTTACAACACATTATATTTTCACTAAATTGTTTATAAAGTGAAATGACACATATCAAACATAGTACTCAACAGATAACTGGCACAACGTCAATTAGTTTTTGGTTGGAAAAAAAATTCCAATAGAACAATTTAACAGATTCCTTTAAGAAAAAAAGTAACTTAACAAACCTGCAGCAAAATAGGCTATATAATCCCCTACCTTGATAACCGTAATTAAGATTCAAAAATGCGTAATTTAAAGGAATTAGAGACCGACAGATACATTTTTCTTAAATCTTTTTTCTAAAATTTGTTCAACATGGTCTCATATTCATCTTTCGAATCTAATTACTCTGCGTAGTTCAATCACATTCATACATATCAGAGTGCATAGCCAAATTCTCGGCAACTCCCGGGTTTCATACATTTATAAACTAAGGGTTGTAAGTTCCAACTAGGGGATTACATGACCAACATCAACATAATATCTACATTTCAAAAATAAACAGTAATCTCAAGTCCAAAATAGATAACTAACAACCTAACAACACATCTCTACAAGATCTTAGCCGCTCCTAGTGGTTCGTTTCTCCTTGGAGCCACTTGCCCTGTTTGAATGTTAGTCAATGGAAAGAATGAGATTCAAAAGAATATCTGTAGTAACAAATCACTCATATAGTGTATAAACACATAGCATATATGATCATGTTAAGCAGCATCACAATGTATCATGGCTTTCGCCATAAATGACAGCAATCATGGCTGTAATCTCTATGCGTCAGCTTTCGCTGCGATCTCTATGTATCACAAAGTATCATTATGCGTTAGCTTGCGCTGTGAACTCAAAGCATCACAATGTATTTACAAAGTATTCTCAATGCATGACAAACATACATACAATGTTTCACACACAGTATAAGAGAAAGAGTTACTACCTTGTTCTTTCCGATTGTGCTCTAGCGCAGGTGGATCACGAACAGGGCAAATATCGAATCCTACAATTCTAAATGCACCATTTAGATACTTCCATAGTGTTTCTTGGGGTTATATGAGTCTATAATGAAAATTTACAAAAATACCCCCGGGGACCCGGCTTGGGCCCGCCGTACCCAGTCCGGTTGCACTTTTCCTGAAATTCAATCTGGGCTATCCTAACAAATTTCTGCCCAAGGAATCCATTTCCGGACTCAGAATTATCAAATTCAATGTAAAATTACAAATTTACCCTTGGCAGCCCTACTTTAAGGGTTTCAGGGGCGTTTTCATAATTATGCTTTTTCGGCCTTTTCCGAAAAAGTGACCAACTGTAACCCCACTTAATTTTTGCTCCTGAACTCAATGGAAGGATCAAATCATTGAAAATCCAAATCTAACACTCATTTCTAGAGTTGTCCGAAATTTATGAGCTCTCTGGAGCAAATCGGGGTTTTACGATTTCGGCTCCGTAAACGCGTTCCTTTCTACTCCTAACTACTTTATTAACCATTACATTAGGTTAAAACTAAAATTAAGATCCAATTTGGGTAGCATAACCCCTAGGCCATATCATTTACAAACTTTAAAATCAATGGCAATGCGGCGAAATTTCACCAATTAAATTGCCCACAACAGCCAGAATAAGCAATATATGAAAGTTTGGAAGTTATCTCAAGCTCTCACTAGCTTTTCCTCAAGGTGGCTGAAAATCCTAGCCTTAGAACACCCAAATTTGTGCTCCAAAAACCTTGAAGAACATAGAAGAATAGCTTAGGAGTGGAGTTATACGCGTTAGGTAAGGATTTACCAAAGAAATCGACTTACCGTACAAGTTCTCTTCTCCTTCTCTCTCTAGAATTTCTCACACATTCTCTCTCTTTTTGTAGCTGAATGTCATTGTTTTTGGCTGATAGAAGAGGTGGATGATGATTTAATATGATATAATATTATTTTCTAATTATTTACTAAATTTCCATCAATTTTAGATTTTTACAAAATTTTGGCAGATTTCTGCCCAAACTTTGAAAAATCATAACTAATTCTAGAAAAATAGAAATGGAGTGATTCCAAAGCCTATAGAACCCTTACTGAGTCTAGTTTTAAGGAAAAATATAGACCTTTTCTGGATGGAATAACAAAATTCCCAGAATTTCAATCTTTACATACTGTTCCAGAAAATAATTAATTTCGCTGGGCAAACTTCAAAAATCCATAACTTTTAGCTCACAAATCAAAATGATACAAATTATATGTCCATTTTGAAACTTGACATGTGAAATTTAAGACTAGATAATTTCATAATTTTTAGACACCATTTGCCTATTTAAAACGTCTATACAAATCGGCTGCCCTGTACAGAGTTTCAATGGACAGAGTTTTCAACTTTTGCACAATTGTTCCCAATGGTTCCAATTTCACAATAAACACTCTCCCCACACGAATTTTCATAAGGAAGCCATTGGAATCATTAAAATATCCAAATTCCCATCACATTTTCTCCAAAAGTGTTTATTCAACAATAATTATATCCACTTTTGAAGTCATTAGCCCTTAATCACTTTTTGGGATATTACATGCTACACTGACGGTTTCACTATTATTCAGCTTTAAGATGCTAAACCGCTTAGAAACTAACATCAAATCTAATTCAGCCACTTTAGAGTGTATTTGGATTAGCTTTTGGAGAATAGCTTTTAGAGAATATATTATGAGCATAATAGATTATGTGAAAAAAATGATTTTGATAAGATGAGGGTGTTTGAATATTGTGATCAGAATAGCTTTTTTTCATAATTAAAATACTAAAAAGGATATTAGCTTTTGTGATATTTATATATAAAGAATAAGATTATATTTTAAGTATTATTTAACATTAAATTGCATAATAAATACAAAAAATGAAATAAATTTGTCAAGAAATTTTAAAATTATAACATTAGTCAATTATGTATACCACTACCCAAGATACTATGGACATTCCTTAGTCCAGGATTCCCTTGCATGTTATATGAACATGTTAGTTGCTCTTCCATTCATGTCATATGAGATAATATGGTTCTTGGAAAGGGTAACAGAAATACAAGATAGAAATTACCTAAAATAGTTCTTGTACCAGCGTGAGGACTACATAGGGGGAAATTTAAGGAAGAAAAGCTATATGAGATGGCATGAAGACTATATACTTCTAAAAGAAAAACTTCATGCACACATGCGGGTGAGTTTAGAAGGGAGGAAAACTCTTGGAATGACCACTTTGAACTTCAACAAATACGAACACTGACAAAAGTCTGAAAAAAATATTTGCAGGTTACCTCTCAAAAATAGGTTTATCTGACGTTATTAGAGATGTTATTCCAACAGTAGCTCCCATCGCAAAGAAGAAAAACATTCTACCCAAAAGCTTTGGGTGCAAGTCCTTGGCGTTAGCATTCTCCTCTTGAAATTATTCAAGTAGTTCAAGATAACTAAGATTATGGCAACAATTATGGTAATCAGAATTCAAAAAAGGTGAAACTGGCGTTAGATATCTTACTCCATAGCCTCCCATGCAAAGTGCACAACTGCTTGCAGATGAATTAGCGTGGAAAATATCGCTATTAAATTTAGGGTCATCGGAAAGATTTATAAGTTTATATAATAGGCAAGTGTTTGGCAGAAAAAAGTATATAGAAATACTATGTTATCAACATTGGACTTATCATAACAAAGTAATATTCATTATGTGCTCTCATCTTTGGCTTGAATTTCACAAAGCGTCACATTTTTGGCAAGTAAAAGATTGGGATTCTCAGTAAAACTGAACTAAGAAGGCATCAGATTAACTTAAATTTTATAGAATTATAGACAATGAAAATACCTCCAGGCAAAAGTACAGCTACATACAATAATGGCAGGGAAGAGAGTGTAGAGGAAAGTTTTTGATGCCTAATGAACATACCAAGTTGTCAAACACAACTAATATGACCAAGTTGAATCAGGGGAATTTGCATAATGAACATACTAGATGTTTAAACACTAACAAACATCTTCTAATCCCCTGCCAAGTGAAGCAGATGTTTACAGAAAGCTACCAATTGAAATAGTTGCAGCAGGGGAATTTGCATAATGAACATACCAGATGTTTAAACATATAACTAAAATTGGGTGCTGAAATGTAAAAAATTTAATCAAAAGGAAATGGACAAAAGAAAAATGAACACTATTATAATACCATGTCAGTATAATGACCTACTGACAATCACTTCATCCATTGACATGAAATGGATTTTTACTTGAGACCAAATATAATTCCAAATTCCATTCCAGTTCCAAACAGTGCATGCAAACAGAAATTGGTCAGCTTGTAAAAGTGTTAGAATTCCCGCCAAAGGATACAACACAAATTGAAATGTTTAGTTGCATCTGGGCATTAATTATGATTTATGACAGTTACATTCAGTTATTTCTTTTTAAGGAAGTTGCAACTGCTAAGGTTAAAAAAGAGTGCTTACTGCCTAGTAAGGCAACATGATTGAAGAAAGCTTATCAGCATTTATACCACAAGGACAAAAGGGTGATAGCACAATAATGACAACAGGATGGATAATGACATCCTTTTAGGACCTGCACCTACAAGGGCTTAAAAAGAACATGCAGGTTCATGCGGAAAAGTTATACATAATATCTGAAAAGATTGTCTTTAATTATGAAAAAAATCTGATACATACTGCATTGACTTCAAATGGACAGAGCTGATTGCCTAAGGAATAAGACATATTTAAATTGGAAAGAGATGTGACATGAAGATGAGGATGGGGACCATGTGCACCAGATCACCTAAGGGAATCTTATATACAGAGGTATTGATTAAAGCTGTGACATGTGCAATATAAATGAGTTTAATATACTATTAAATCATGCAATATTGATATTGTTATTAATTAAAGCTGTCACAGGACAATAATATAAGTCTGCATATTATTATTCTATATTAGTTATCATGTTTACTACAATAGTAACTTAAGTTTAACTCGTTCTAAATTTACACCCTTACCCCACAAGGAAAACAATCTTCATGCTTAATGGACTTATACTACAGAAAAGTGGCCATAATGCTTGATTTCACTTATGGAGTTCAAATAACTATAAAAAGTTTTCCAATATGGTTATTTCTGAATAATAGATTCTGTTCGGCCATAATGCTTGATTTCACAACTGCTTTCATGTTGGAAATTGTGCCCTAAGGGCCAATCATTGTACTTTAAACATTATTATTTTAATGAAATTTCTCCATTCTGTTATCATATTATTTGCATGTTAACTGTGATAATTGTATCCTTGGATAATTCATAAAGATTGTCCTAAAATGTCCCTGGTCGGTCATCTATGCGGGAGCAGAGATGAAACAAGATCAGTATGACTTTGATAAGATATGGAGATACAAATTAAAGTCTTAGGCACTTGTAAGAGTACAAGGTGCTGGACCGACCCACTATGAGAAAGCTACATGGATCAAGTCATAAGCTTTTCTCATGTGTATAACCACGTCACAATGCCCTTAGACCTGAGGTCATCATGGATTCCTACATGAGAGTTGCTAAGCTTTGAACTAGTCAAAAGTTACTTTTGACCGGGTGATGATAAAGGCTACGATTGGGTTTGGTGGTTTTTCATGCAGAGGAATATGAATGATCAAGATAGAATTTGTCCCTCACATTAGTATAGAGATATTACTGGGCCCCTCGATGAGTGAGTCTGAGAAATGTATGGCCATACTATAATGAAAGGAGTTTCTGTCTCTGTTATCAAGCTACTCAGGAATCGAGAAAGTAATGGTTAGGAACAAGAGGATGACATTATCCATGCCTTATCCTTGATCGATATATCGTGTGACAAAAGGGACGTGATATGGTTGTATGACAGGTTGCATCGTGATAACGATCCTCATATGAATTGGGTAGTCGTAATGTCTTGCTAGAGGCCGCTTGCGAATTTTGGGTTAGTATAGTTATTGGCCCACTGCCAACTTCATATGGGCCTACAAGGTCGCACACAAGAATGGCCCAACACGAGATAATGTTTAATTTAGGGTGGACGAATTATATATATATATAATATAAAATTCATTAATAATATTATATAGATATATATTTTTTCGAAATATATATCTTATATATATATATATATGTATATATATATATTATATGATATTATTATATTGTGTTAGTTTTAAATTTAATTTATTAAGATATATTAAATTTAATAACTAACATGATAGAGATATAGTATCTCAGATTTAATTTATGAAGATAAATTAAATCTAATAGCTCTTTATTTGGATTAAATAAATAGGTTAAATTAAAACTGTTGGACAGATTTAATTTAAACTGAATTTATTTAATTAGCTCATCAAGATAATTAATTGTTAATTAATTTTGAAATTAATGATGATTAATTTTGAAATTTGAAAATAGCCCTCATAGGTTATAAACTTGATAGAGCAGATATATTCATACGCATATGAGAATTGAGAGCCGACAAGTGAAACCCTAGGAGATATTAGAGGCGCTAGCACGTAGTCTCGGTTGGAGAGCATTCATGTGGATACCGGTAGAGGGAGCGGACCTAACGTTTTGGCTTCTAGAGATCGTGAAAACTCTGAATCATCAAAAGGTATGAGTCCTTCCAACTTGGTTTAAACGCCGTTGATAGATCCTCGATTAGGATCGGTGAAAATTTTTAAAATTCTTCCGCTGTGCCTACGGATTCTAACACTTAATGAGTTTGCTTAGCTTGATTTCACTTCTTGTCTATATATTCAGAAAGTTGAATTATGAAATATCAATGGAACCATATTCACTTACGACCATCTTATTACTAAATATGTCTTAACTTTCCCGCTTACCAATAGATGTCATTAAAAAGTCTTTGTACTGTCTAGTGTCTTAGTTGTTCAAGAACAACTATGTTAACTTTATATTTCAACAATGTTAAAGTTATTTTTAGCTTTTATATTAGTAATGCACCTTTTGGCATTTTGTCATTAATCCACTGAAATCAAGCTGAATATTGTCAATGAGAAAATTTATAACAACTGTTTTCCTGATAAATCTCATCCCACAAAGCACATGTAAGGAACACTCTAATATGCTATCCATATATCATATATCAGCTTCTATATGGTTTGATTTGGATATGTCAAGGGCATGATATGATATATGCCACTTAACCTTAATTCATTAGGATTGATGATTGACTGATGAATTAATGAACTCATGGAACATGTTGCATCTCTGAAAATGACGTTCGCAGGAACATGCTGCCAGATTGATGATCGACTGATGAGTTTTGTCCTTGATTCTCTACTCAAAATAATGTTCTTTCCTAATTTAGATGACATATAATCTTAAATAATGTTTTAAAAGCAGAAACTATATTTCATAAAAAAAGGCATATTATCACATATACCCATAAAGCAAACAAAAAAGTAGTATCATTCTGGCACAGTCAAAAGTTGAAACAATATATCATCAAAATGGCATTGGTTGGGAGAAGAGAATTACATGCAATAGAAAAGTAATGACAGAATCTTACTCACATCTCCTTACTATATCTTTACCTTCTCCAATGGATAGCTTCTGCACAACAAAAGTTGCTACATTGCAATTACCCTTTCATTCAACATTTCCCCTTTGTAAGCTCTTATCACAATTTAAACAATTACTTTTCACAAGTTTATATAGCTGGACCAAGGAAAACTTTTACAGCACATGACATGTCACAGGTTAGGCCACCCTTATTTGTCAAATGTTGCTGCAATTAAAAGGGGAACTGTAAATTCTTTTATAGTCAATAAACTTCTTCATTCATTCAAAAGCATGAATAACATACCTCTTAAAATATAACACACATTTATTATACTGTAAATTTACAGAACATTCATTTAGGCTATAACCACTCAATGTTACAAGTGAAGATTTGCCCCCCGCTTCAGCCCTTTTCGCTTTCCCCCTTTGTACCTTATTATCTTCTTCAAAATATACTATTATCATTTCCAATTTATTATTTTCAGGTCATAACAGATACGGATATGGAAATAATGCAGTGTTTTTGCTCTTATTTGACCAAGCCAATGGCTTTTTCTCTCTCAAGCCTAAATGCACCACCTCACACCACCCCATGACTTCACAACCCCCAACACTTTTTAACAGCCTAACTGTGACTTGACAATAATAAATTGGAAAGATGATTACATTCTTAATACCCATAGATGAATTATTGCAATAACAGAGGAAGTTCAAATGATAATCAAGTAGCATAACGAAAGCTAATTACATTCACAATTTATCTTCAACATGCAAAGTATTGACAATGTAACGAATAAGGAGCTCAAATCTACATGCTTGATACTTGAAACAAAGAAAATAGTATGGAGGATTTGCATGCACAATACCAATTACCAAGTTATGTTTTGCAGCCCTTTGAAAATTTTCATTATTAAACTCCTTAAAAAAAAGCAAGTCTCTTTAATTTTTTTTTTGAACAATGGGGCCTAAAATTTGTAACAATTTTAAGGCAATAGAATAAGTGATGACAAGAAGAGAGAAAAAATGGGACATACAAGACAAAACACCCAAAGCCTATGCCGAGCAATTATACCACAAACCACTAAGTCGGAATAAAAAAATACACACAAAATTCAAGCAGAAGAGATTGCAAATTGTATAATACATATCCACTAATTCAAACCATAGACCTTGTGAATGAAAAATAAGCACCAATAATGATGGTAGAGTATTTGTAGATAAAGAACCCATTTGATCTTATACGAAATCCACTAAATATCTACCATCAACATCATTGAAGGGAAAAAATAATGTGTCTTTTTAACTCTTTCCTGGCTAAGTTTTGAGTCATCGCTAGCTTTTTCCAATTTTTTAAGAGCAGATTTTCAAAGTTTTTCATCCTCATCTTCACTTTTTCTTTCAGTTGAAGCATCTTCCCCTTCCATCTCTCTTGGATGCAGCTTGAGCAACTACAATAGCCTACGTTACAGGGGCAGAAACCATAAACAGAGCACCAAAATTTCATGGTAAAATGGTATTCAAAAGAATGCTAAATTAAAAATTGAGTAACAAAAAGAATAACATTACAGAATACCCACATAAAAAGCACTACTTACAGCCAAACATCACTTATCACACAAGAGAAAGGGTAGAAGCTTGGAAATTGATTCTTTAACCAGAAGTAAAAGAAGATAAAGGAGATATTTCTATCTTCTTTCTTTCGTCGGTGGAAGGAAAATGGAGTAGCGGTTATCCTTCCACTCTTTGTCGACGGTAGTTCTTCCTCTCTTCGCTCCATTCCTGTCTCCGGTACTAATTAGAAGTAGAAGAAGATAAAAGATATTGTGAAGTTGAAGAGGACTGATTCATTATCAAATATGAAGGAGACAAACAGATAGTGAAGAGGAAGAAGAAATAGATGGGGAAGAGAGGGTGTGTGGAGAGAATTGAGGGATGGAACCAGAAAGAAGTGATACGAATGGTGCCTATCTGTAACCCTAGTTTGAAAGAAAAGTAAGGCAGGGGATTCAGATTCAAAATTCAAATTGAGGACTGATAGGCACGTGAAATTCGTAGATGTTATGTCAGGTTGATAGGCACATTAGCAAGATCTGATCCGTTTATTGCTTGTGAACAGTGAATTTGGATGGGAGAAGAAATCGTATCCGTGCGTTGCTTGTGAATAGTGATTTTGGTGGAAGAGTATTATATGTTATGAGTAGGAGCAACCCGTGCATTGCACGGAGAGGTTTTATATACTGATAAATTATCTCTCCATTTTTCACTTAATCAATTAGACTAATATATTGTGTGTTTAAATAATAACAGTTACATCATCTTAAATAATATTGTTTATTACAATAGTACATTTAAAGCATTAAACTACACATAAATGACAATGGTTACACAAGTATAGCATGTAGTAATTGTGCGTTGCATGGGAAGAGTGAATTGAGTCAAATTGTTCATACGATACCATACACATTATATGTTTATTGTTGCTTGTTTTTTCATACGATGAATACATATGCAAGTATTGTGAAATAAGGTAACCGCACTTATAAGTGATTGTGCTTCATATATAAAGGTCAACTATATTGTTCTGATTTGTCACCACACAAACGAATCAATGTTTTGAAATACTTCCTGGAAGACAACATTCTTCGTAGTGTTAGTTGTACCAGAATCATTGACTCCTATAATAATCTTCAAACCATCAATATATTTGACTCTGAACAGTGCTATATAAAATTGTCCATGTGTGATAACTGATTTGGAAAAATACAAACCAACATGAGACAATAAAGCTAGCAATTTCATAAGTTTAGCCTTTTGTAATAGAAGCACAGAATGTGGAATGCATGGACTTGATGATGACACTTGCTTGAATAGTTGTTCTCTGCATTAAAGGACATAGAAGGAGAAAGGTAAATAAAAAATAGTGGGAGCAAACAGGCAAGAGGGGAAAAGAAAACGAGGCATAATGATGAAGGTGACATACCTCAGCATCAACCAACAACATAGCAACACAAAAGAGTTCATGTGGATATGTTTTCTAGTAGACATTCCATTTTCATAACACTCTAACAACAATTGTCTATAGGTCAGAAGCATCATGAATTACAGATAGCAAAGTGTGTTTAGACATGGTCAAAAATGATGAAGTAATGCAAAATGCAGGTAGCAGAGAGATAGGTTGAAGGTTGAATAATGTTATGTTTAAATAGACTGGAAAAAAGAATAGACATTAGTGAGTATAAAGGGCAGGAAAGGGGGGGATTGCATGGTGGGACACTTGGTATATCGAGTTTGCTGTGTTATGTCCACGTAATGGTGCAAAAAAGGCTGCAAATGTAGGCATGGGCTAAGTATGAGAATAGAAGAGGCAGGTTTGAACCTAATATCTTTATTCAGCAGACTGTTCAGTCACCTTTAAATTGATACTACAAATCTCAATAGAACCTATGGTCTATATTTATTCATATAATAATAAGGCAGTATAAATTGGTCATCATCTTTCACTGACACTCATAATAGCTTGGTAACCTCAGGAAAATATAAAAATGAGAAGGTTTGATTACTAGGGACAAATCACAATTATGGGAAATCAAACCCGTTGGAACAATGGAATTTGTCAACAGAGAAAGTAATAGATGGTTAGACCTATTGTAAGGTTGATTACAAAAGATGATAGGTGTAGGAGCTGTGCAGCTTCAATGTGTAGGACCACACCTTTGAACTTATAGGATAGTATGATGTCAGGGTACAGTGACTATAATAAGACAGGAAAGGTTGAATACATTACAGATCAATTAATAGACAGCTAAAAAAATGACTGCATACTCCCCTAAAGTGACAATAATATGACAAAAAATATGGAATAGATTACACATCCAGTTTGAAGCATAGATGATGCATATAAAGGAAAAATTAGCTTTATGATAGAAAATGTAGGCAATAAGCAATATAAACCAAGTCCTATTTCATTGATGTGCAGACATAGGATAATGAAAAAAGAGGAGTCAAGGTAGAAGAAAAAGGATATGAACATGAGAAAATGTTATAGCGAAAACTGGTTACGGAAAATGATCACAGGTAATTGCAGAGCTAAATAAGTGTGCGGTGTGTATAGGCTTATCAACTTTAATAAATAATGGAAAGGTATGGATTTTAGCATGGCACACTTAATAGGAAAGAAGCAGCATTATTTTTGTCACATACCTACAAAGAGGTGTGATTTGCTTTATAGTGTAGTTAAGGTGATAAAGAAAGGGAAAATGACTGTTATGTTAATCTTTCATACTAAAAGCAAAGGAAATTTTAAAGTTTCAATAATCAGGAAGTTCTATGGGCCTTGTAGAGGGCATATCTGACATTAAATGATGTAAAAGAAAAACACATAATGATAGGATGGACCCCCAGCTTTAAAAAAGTGACTTGCTCATTCAAACTATCATTGACAGAAAATTGGCCACCATAAGTAAATTCAACTGTTACTTGGTCAGTCATACTATCATTGACTTATGAGTAAATCTATCCATATGAAAAATACAAAAATAACACATTGGTATAAATATCAACTGACAACTCGGCCATGTACTAACATTGAGCATGCCTAATTTATGAAAGAAAAGAATGCGTCAAATTGACTTTTACGTTGATATATATAATGTTTCCTTAAACATGAAACTTGTAAGGCTACCTAATAATCACACTACAGCTACTACAGCTCCTGCATCAAAGAATATATATATATATATATATATTCAGAATTAACTTGAAATTTTAAGTGATGATGTTTGCAAAGGAATACCCGCCCAAAGAAAAAGAGATTAATATGTTTCAGAATGTTATCACCTAACTAAGCAGAACCCATTAAGGAAAGAAATTTTAAGTGGTGATATCAAAACCTTTGAAAGTGGAGTCAGGGGGACAATCCAATTTCTGACAGACATCAACAAACCAATAGACACCTACTGCTACATGTGCTGCTACTTCATCAACAATCCTAGTGACTATTTTTGAAGTATTATTGTCTCCAAATCCCACTAACTTTTGTACCATCCATGGGCCAGCATCAAGTCCTCTAGCCTCCTACAAGTATAAATTAGTACATTCAGAGCATCAAGAATCAAGATCGTAAATATCAAAGCCCTTCAATCTCTGAAGCATAAGTTGTCTGAGGGAAAATAGTTGGACCTTTTTCGTTTTTTTATTTATGAATCTATTTTGCATATTAGGAGGAGTAAACAGATTTTTCAAGGATAGTGCTTTGCCAGAAATGATTTAATTGAGGTCATAGAAAACATGTATATATATTTTGACAAAAAAGAAAAAAAATAAAACATGTGAATATCTATATATATAAGCTAAGATCCTTTAAGACATTACACTTTTACCAGCAATATCTCCATGAAATTTTTGCCACTAAGCATGCATAAAATCTTGATCATTCAGGTTTTCTCTTGATTACCAAATTCTTGCAGTAATGGCACATTTACAATTTTGCATTCTAGAGACCAATATAAAGTGAAAACTGAAAACCATGCTTGTTATTATAAAAATCCATAGACTTAAACATCAGGCAGTAGAGAAGAAGTCAGCAGAAGATATACAATAATAACCATTCCCAAAAAGCGTGTTGATCTGATTGACATATAACGTATTTTAGGCCATTCTCAGCCATAATAGACTCGAACATTTCAAAATTCCCCTCAAAACGTTCAATTAAAGCGAAAGAAAATTTTCTAGCTATTTTTCCCAAAGAAGAAGATAAACTTAGCAAGAAAATTACCTGAATTTGAAACCCTACAACATGCCAAATCTAACAAAAGAATATACCACCTTTAGCATCAACAACATCCACAATGGGTTTCCATGCTTTCACTTGCTCTTTTGTCCATATACCTGGTGTTTGAGGTTATCTTTACATTGAAAAGGGGAAAAACACTTTGTTAGAATTCCTAGCAAAGGAAGATAAATCAAAATAAAGAATTATAAAGTACACAAATTACCCTTGAGAAGTGTTAGAAACACCAGTAGCTTCAGTTATGAGAAGACCCACTTTGGAAGTGCGCTGAGAGTAATATAAGATAGCTGCGGCTAAGGAACATTATTGTAAGATCTCTGTCTAGTCAGTTGAGCTAAAACAACTCTGTATGGAAAAAGACAATGAAATTTCAACTTAAAAATCACTAAATATTCAACTAATAGTTATAGTAATCAAATATGACCAATCCCAAGGGCAATTTTCCTGAGCCATATCTTCTAGCACACAACACTAATCATATATGCAAGTGATTTTTCATAGTGCACAATAGAACATAAGGACATGAGAAATATTATTTCTGGAAAAAATGTAAAAACAAATTCCAAAATTTGTAATTTTAAAGTAAGATTTACATCATTATCGGGGCCACTGTTCAACTGGGATTGCTAACAAACACTTGAGTGCATGAGTTTACAACAGAAAAATGGAAGGAATTAGTATAAAGTATGAATACCTATGGGATAGATTGAAATTTCCTATCTTGTTAGGCGTAAGAAGAGGAATAACGGGAGCTCCAGCAGCCATTTCTGCACAAAACTATAAGTATAATTTTTCTTCATAAATTTATTAGGAATAAAAGAGGATTGATAAATCAGAATTCTCAGAATCGTTCCAATAGTAAGATCAGTGCCCACACTTATTTGAGAGTCAAAAGTAGTTCAAATCTATGATGATGTATAACTTAATAAGCGGTATGAGTCATTCTTCTTGTTGCATAATCCTCAATTGATAGATGGAATAACAAAACATATAGACTCATGCAAACTGATGTATTGACAAATTTCATAAGCAGCTTACCACCCAAAGACATAATGCGCATACTGGGTAAGGAAGAACCAGAGGAACGAGATTTATATGTTTCAAAATTAACTTGAACTTGAACTTTTAAGTGGTGATATCTCCTCTCAGAAAGAAAAATATATATATTCCATTTCCACACACAGACATTTTAGGAAATACAAAAGGGTCAAAGAAAGCAATACCAGAAGCAGAAGATGAACTAACTTGAACTTTTAAGTGACAATGTTTGCAAAAGTGGTTAAAGAAAAAAAACACTAACCCCAAGAGATTAACTCTGAGATTAACCTTGAGCTGCACGAAAGGGTCCAATTTTTTTGGTGTTGCCTTTTAATCACAGCCGCCGTTGTCGCCATCTCTCTAAAAGTTATGAAATTAGCTTAGCATACAAAAGAGGAGAAGAGGAACCATGGGTATAGATGAAGAAAATTGACATGAAAAAAAAACAGAAAAGGATCAAACCTTCCCCCACCACTTTCTTTTCTACATGAGTTGACGGTGATATCTCACCCTTTCTTTTCAAAGGCAAAAATCAATTTCAATCACAGTAAAGAAAACCTGAAATCAACAAAAGCAAAACCAAAAACAAATGAAGCTTATTTGAGAAGGATAGTTTGGCAAGAAAGGGTGATTGTGTTTAGGGAAAAAAGAGAAAGAGTGAAAAAATATATATGTTTGGGTCCCTTACAAGATATGCTTGTCGCCGTTGTCATACACGATAGCATTTGCAAAAAAGGCCCAGCTTCCTTGCCGTTGCTTCTTCCATTAACCATATCTCCAATAGGTATAAAATCAACTTGTTATCCATAGCGTTGGCCAGAAAATTAGAGAATGGGTCTGTTTGGTTTGAATCCGATGCTCCAAAACTTGCACCTCCCCTAGTCCAAGGAAGAAGAAGCAACGTCGAATAAGAGGCCGAAGCTTCATCGATGTTGTTTTTTCGCCGCCGTCATCACCGCCATCTCTCTTAGAGGTAGGAGAAGACGGATAGTGGATATAGATGAGGAAGAATGAAAAAAATAGAAGAAGAAGAAGAAGATAAGCGCCCGACTTATGGAGAAAGAGGGTAGGGAAGAGATGGAGTCGATAACTGAGAGAGAGGGTAGGGAAGAACCAGAAGAAAGAGAAAGAAGAGGGAAGGGCTACGGGAGAGGGAAAGAATGAGAAAGGGAGGGAGGAAGTTTTATATAAAGTATCGACATCAGCCTTTTATAAAGCCCAATGGAAAAAATTTGAATCCGAGTTTGAAATGGAAGCAAGGGCCCAACATATTGCTCTTGTTGGGACTGCACGAAGCCTGAGACATTCAGCTTAGCTAAAGAGGATTCGGCTTATGAACAGTACCCCCAGCTCTCTGTAAAAGGGAAGAGAATTATAAACATATTAAATCTATTAAATCCTCACTGTTCATAAGCTGTATCTCCTCTCACATTTTCCTGTTCATAAAGCCATGGTTGCTCTTATGAATAGTATCAACTCTACCATTATAAAGTTCTTGAACTCACTTTTGGTGTACACATGTCCAGCTGTGATACGTAAACAGTATGAAGGTAAGCTCATGTGTTTGTGAAGAATATAATATAATGAAGTAGAATATAAAGGTTGGTGCCGATATGGTTTCATCATTTATGGAATTGTTTCAAAAGTTCTGTCATGGGTTTGTTTCTCAAATCGTTCAGGTAGTGAGTTATAATCTTTATGTTTTTTCACTTCCCATCTTTCATCTTCAATTATCATTAAGTTGCTTACTTTGGTGTTTTTTTATCCAAAAGTGATTTTCGATGTATAAGCAGGTGAGTATTAACGCTGCTTTTTTGTCCAACCATTGTTTCAAACTGATGTATGTACTATACTTGCTTTCGAGCTATTTTCCTACAAACGGCGTTGGAGGTATGGTGACTTTACTTGGTGTTTATTTTATTGCTTAGTTGAAACATAATGATATATATGTCTTCACCTATTATGGAATTGTTTCAAAAGGTCTGTGATGGGTTTGTCTGTCAATTAGTGTAAAAGCCTTGGGGAAGAAGCAGCAGAGGTCGTTCATTGAGAACATCCAAAGGCTAAATGATGTTTCACCAACAACTACGAATGGACAATGTCAGTAAAGGTTGATTGTGTATATTTCAGGATGGAGGGTGGTGGTGAGTCAGATTTCTTGGGTTAACCTAAGAAGGTTATATCTTTTATCCACAGCTTTCATCCTTTCTGACTCTTTTCCTTCAAATAGTGTTGGAGGTATGAGTTACTTGGGTTAGTGTTCATTTTAATACTCATTCAAAATGTAATGATATATAATGAGGATTAAAAGTTATGGGTGTACTTCATATGATCGAGCCTGTAGAGGTTATCCATGCTAAAGGGATGATCAACTATAAGCTTATATTTGCAGTTGCAGATCAGAGGTACAAGGAACTCCACTACCATATGTTTTCCATGTTTTTTAATATTTCCTTTACAATATATTAAGTATTTTCCATTGCATGCTCCATTGTTTGAATGTGGAGTTGTATGGGGAAGTGCAAAGGATGCTTAGAAAGATTCAGTTTATGTTGGTTCCTAATATGCTGTGATCCTCAAGCAGTTTATGTTAGTTCCTGATCATAGAGGGTACTAATGTTTTTGTCATCTGGGAGTTTCTATGTAAAGATGTGTCAAAGTGAATGATAGCATCTGAAACAATGTATTTTGTTACTGTTAATGTGAAAACAATTTATGAGTGTATCATTTTATTAGTCATTATATGTATGAGTACAGGAAGTCAATCCAAATTATATGCAAATTGTCATAACAGTTGCTATATACATAATTACATTGGTCTCTAAAGTCATGCATGTGTTTTTAACGACTCCCCTTTGGAAAGGAAAATGTGAGGACGTCAAACTCAAGAATCTAACAAAATATTGAATGAATTTTGAGTTTCAAGCTGCATGATTTTCATTGGGAATTAAATGCAAAGAGGTTGATCATTATGAATGTTGTAGGTGAACTTTTCAATGTGCTCATAGTGGCAAAATATACATATGTATTCTTTAAAGATTATAATATCGTATGAGAGGGACAAAGGTGGTTTCATAGGGATACTGTATATGCATGTAATATGTGTGCAAGAGGTATGGATGAAGATTTCATCCAGACAATCTTAGGGATGTATTGGGAACTATCAAGTATAATTGAATGTGGATTTTATCTAGATTGATATGTATCATTGATTAGGTATTGTTAGAAGTCATAGATGGCTGATATTCTGACATTGTATTCTGACGTTAGGTATGGAGCTAATATTGATAGTGTGTCAGTGTGTTTTTATTGTAAATAGTAAGGAACCCAATTGACTACAAATCAAACATTGAATTCTCAGGGTATAGAGATGTACTCATATTGGACATCAGAATGATTCAAGTGGTTTTAATAATTAAATGCAATATTATATACCTGATTTCTTATCTGTGCATAAAGGCAAGCTCCATATATATTTAGTCAGACCATGGTTTTTCCCTACAATCAACACAGGATTTGATCACGGTTTTTATGTTTAAATCATCAGTATGACATCCAAAAAAATTTTAAACAGCAAAAAATTATATGTTGTTACTCCATATACAGCAAAAGTAGAATCATGTGTCACAAAAATTGTAAGGAAATGTTGGTGCTAAATGGTTCAATCTACCATATTACAAATATAGCAATGGTTTCATGACTATACCATGACTTATTCTACTGTAAAGCAATCAAGAAGTAGGTATTTTAAGCAATAAAAAGATATAAGCACCATAAAAAAAGTTTACACCTTCACCTGAGATAATATTTATAGAAAGATGAAAGGGGGGAATTAACTTAACTCTCTTATATCACCTATGTCACCTCCTTCAACACCTCAATATTTGATCACATGATTTTTTTATTTGCATTTGTCATTGCAGATTAAAATAAAACGATGATGTTAAAAAACCTTGATTATATATTGTTAGAAGACATATATAGGTGATATTCTGAAATTGTATTCTAACATTAGGTATGGTGATATATGTATGTTTCTAATGTTTAAAAGATATGGCTGAAGATTTTATCTATACAATCTTAGGTCAAGAAATGTTGTGTTGTGATTTTATATAGAGTGATATGATTTATTGATTAGATATTGTAAAATACATAGATAGGTGATATTCTGAAATTGTATCCTGACGTTAGGTATGGAGCTAATATTAATAAGGTGTGACAATGTGTTTTTATTTAAAATTGGTTATGGCTTTTAGTGTAAGAAGTAAGGGAGTATAGATTCAAGTTGGGTAAGTCAATCAAAGATTCAGATCTGTCTAATACTACATAATTGTTTTAGTGCTACAGTTGTTTAAGATTTCCAAGGTAGTTTCTCATTTACTGACACAGTTGGCACCGAATGTTAGTAGGATTTATGGATTTGGTAATGAAAATGGAAGTTGAATTATATAGTGATTATTTCTATATTGTAGGTTTGCCATAGAGATATTGTTTCACCACAGTTTTTTTTTTTGTGGACAGAAAGTCATGTTTTAACAGTTTTCAAAGTCATTGAAAGGTTGTGGGCAATGTTGTAGGTGTTGGTCCAATCAGTCCAGGGCTTAAGAATTTAGATTTAACCGGTGATTTGCTTAACATGCAGTGGTTAGGCATATAAGGGTAGGTTCTGTAGGTGCTGGTATGGTGTCATGTTATCGATGGCTTAAGAATGTAGGGCTTCAGGTCTTGGAGGTAGATGATATTGTTGTAGTGAGATGAAGTAGATTCAGAGAGGCGGGAAAAGGATGAAGAGTTATAGTTTTGGAGCCAAATCTGAAGTTTGCAAGTTTTATATAAAGTTAGCCGATGTGTTGTTACATGCATCGAGCTATCTCTGTTTACCTTGTGTTTGTATTAGTTCTAGCTTTATATTATACCAAATATCAACAGCAAAGGTTGCCCTCATTGAGTCAGTGAATGACAACACAGATAGATGGAGGATTATGGCTCATGTTATTCGGAAATGGAATGTGTATCAAAAGGAAGCCCTTGCTGAAGTGTTCTGTATCTCTATGCTACTGGCTGATGAATTGGTGAGGAAGTCCTAAATGATTGTTACAATTGTTGTATTTATAGTTGTCATGTTAAATAACCCTAGCTGGTAATATGAGTTGCTTTGTTCAGGGTTGCAAGATACAAGCCTCTGTGATGTCAAAGGCTCTACTTCTTCAATACTCATCCTTATTAGAAGAAGAGAAGACGTATTTATTTGCTAATTTCATTGTTGTTCCTAATACCAAAGAGTATAGGGCGACGGATCATCAATTCAAAATCAAATTTGGGCAGCAAACATATGTGAAGGAACTGGAAGGAGCGAATCCTGACTATTCTTATACTTTTTTCCCAATTTCTGAGATTAAGTAGGTGGATGAAAAGCATCCAGTGGACTACTTGATTGGTTGCTAACATGTACATATTTTAAAACTATGTGTTGTTTATATCATGGCGTAAATGACATTTACTGTGATATTGTTTGTAGATGTTATTGGATACATTACCTCTATTGGATCATTGGAGGAATATCGTGTTAATGGTGAAACCAAAAATAGGATTCGGTTGACATTGGCTGATGAAGAGTGGGCAAAATCTAAATGGTTTTTTGTCTTTTGAGTCCACTAAGCTTTGTGCTATTGAACTTATTAATATGTACTCTATTTGCAGGGGGCTACTTGTGAATTGTATGCTTTATGATGAGTGTGCGTTGAATGTGTGTTTGACTGATCTAAGCAAACTCGAAGCTCCTGTAGTTATGATACTTCAAATTGTAAGAGTGGGTTTTGATGATGAAGGTAATTTTTCATTGTAAATGAAAAACTATATTATCAGTATCATACCTTTCCATTTAATGTAAATTAATGTTATGTAATTTAATGTAACTTAACTTATCTTAATATGTATAGGTCATGCTGAAGTTTGTAGTTCATTTTATTCCACCAAAATTTTGATCAATGAGAAGTGTCCAGAAGTGAAGCACTTCATACAAAGGTTTTTTATATATGTTTCTTTGGTTTTTCTGATTGTTTAGTTGTGTTTCTTCATTTTATAAGTTCTTAATTTGTTTAGTATGAAGGAGGTTCCTTCTCCAGTGATCAGTACAATTTTGACATCCGGTTGTACTCAATCCACCAATCAATCTACCTACACTATACTTCGCTCTCATCCAAGAATCAACATTTCTGTGATTGTTGAACATGATTTGGTATATGCTTGGATTTATGGACTTTAGTTGGTTTGAGATGTTTTGAAGGTTAATTGGATTATTAAAGCATTTGTGATATTTTGTTGTATAACAGGATTCGTTCTTCCTTATCTATTGTGAGGTGGTTAAGCTGGATACCTGTTATAGTTGGATGTATGAGGGGTGTTCTAAGTGTGGTAGCAAGCCAAAAGTTGACTCCAACAAGTTTGTGAGCTTGATGTGCAAGAGAATTCCTTATTCTATTGAGGCAAAGTAAGATACAATGTTTTTTGTGATAAAAACTAGTACATATGAAAGTTTTACAACATTTTTTAACTTCATCCATGCTTGGTGTAGATTTAAGATCCATTATATTGTCATGGATGAGACCGGGAAGGCATCTGTTGTTTTTTTTTATAATTTTGCTGGTCAACTCATTAAAAGGTTTGCATCTGAGTTGAAGGCTAAGCTGGATCAGGAGGATCATTCATATGATTTCCCTGATGAGCTAGATGATATGGTTGGGAGGAAAATGTTGCTAAGGTTGAAACTTAATAAGTATAACAAAGATTATCCTAATTCAAGCATTAGTGTTGCTGGGAATACTGAATGCTCAGATATGATGAATGAATTTAATGATGCAGACACTGAGGTTTGTAATTTGTTTTTTTAATCACACACAGTACAATTATTTTCAACTAATATAAGGTGTGTAATTTGTTTTCCCCCCAGGAACCTGACCAGAATCATTTGGTCCAAAGTCAGGTATGAAGATATATGTGTCTTCAATTTTTGTATATATGATGAAAAATGCAGTTGGAAGTTGATGGGATTGAAATTTGTTTTTTACAAGCAGGAGCGGACATGTGTGGTGTTGGATAATGTGCAGACAAAGGTTGTGGTGCCAGAAGTTGTATTGGAAGTCTTTGAGGTAAATGATGATGTTGTTGATGAGAATCCTAAATTGGATGATATTCCTATATCTAATATGTTCCAGAAAGCTACTATGAGGGGCAAGAGGAAGCAAGTCTGGAAGAAGGTGGCTGTTTCAACTGAAAATGTTGGAAATTATATGATTTCTTCCCCAACCAAGGCGCCACCCAAGCCACTGAAATGTATTAAGAAGGAAAAGATGTAGGGATATGTAGGTCCATATGATGCATATTAAGTATTTTCTTAAGTTTGAATTATCATATTTTATTTTGGGTCATGATATGCCAATGTTAAGTGGTGTGTTTATTTTGCCTTAGTTGTAATGTCATTAAAAGTCTTTGTTGTTTTAGTGGTGTGTAAGGGCTATATGCCATATTGACAAGCACATATTAAATCTTTTTGGTGCTGTTAAAGTTGGGAATCAGTTCTGTAACTCATGGGTTTGATGGTTAATTTTTATGTTGCAATGTTTGTGCTTTCATTTAGTATTGTAGTTCTCTTTATGTTTATTGATTGGTGTGTGAAAACGCACACAATAACTTTATAAGAGTGCAAAAATGAATTTTATACAAGCATAACAATATTTGAATAATGTTTTGAAAAGTACTATATTAAAATTAGAAAATTTAAATTCAAATAAACATAAATTTTATTTTTTTTAAAAAAATTACCTTGAGTTCATTTGCCCTCTCATGAATAACATCCGTTGCTTTAAAAGTCTGTGGTTTTGTAAATGCAGGAACTATTAGGCTGCAAGAGCATGAAGACAATGATTCATTTCAGAAACAATGAAAAAAAGATGTTATCACTATCAATTCAAAAAATTGGAAAATTATTGCAATGAAT
This sequence comes from Inga laurina, assembly GCA_963855925.1. Classification (NCBI taxonomy): domain Eukaryota; kingdom Viridiplantae; phylum Streptophyta; class Magnoliopsida; order Fabales; family Fabaceae; genus Inga; species Inga laurina. The sequence goes on from OY979709.1 coordinate 58,444,910, forward strand.
AAACAACTTCAAATTTCAAAATAAATACAATGCTTGCAAATTGAATTGCATAAAACAAAAGTTTCATACCTGGAAAATCCTTGTCATGTCTGAAGCTATCCACACAAGAGCATCTCAGAGTTAGTTCAAGAAGTAATCAACTTGAAAAAAAAGAGTGGGCACGCACGTGCACAAACTACCTTGAGTTCATTTTCCCTCTCATGAATAATATATGTTGCTTTAGAAGTCTATGGTTTTATGAATGCAGGAACTATTAGGCTATAAGAGCATGAAGACAATGATTCATTTCAGAAACAATAAAAAAAAGATGCTACCACTGTCGATTCAAAAAATTGGAAAATTATTGTAATAAATTCAATGCTTGCGAATTGAATTGCATAAAATAAGAGTTTCGTACCTGGAAAATCCTTGTCATGTCTGAAGCTATCTGCACAAGAGTATCTCAGAGTTAGTTCAAGAAGTAATTAACTTGAAAAAAAAAGTGGGCGCGAACACGCACACACTCCCTATTTTGGACTTCCACATTTATTTATTGATAAAAAATCACAAAATGTAAAAAAAAAATATTTCGATTATGGACACCATATGGTCAATGCGGATCTACAAGTAAATTAAATGCAAAGGACCAAGAAAGGATAAGCATCCAAGAGTCCAAGACCTTACTTTAAATCATCAATATTTTATTCTAACTTAGGCCCATTAACAGAAAAAAGTTCTAAATGTAAATCTTTCATTTTGACTTTATTGGATTCCACCATTCAAGAAAGAGAATTGAAAGAAATTGAAACAACACGGCCACAAAAGGTTGCTCCGTAACAATTTCCTTCAACATTTCAGCTTTTCAGACTGGAAAAGCTATTGTCAGATTATTCATTTGTCAATAAACATTAGGAAGATTGTAAAATATTAAAATAAGGACGCAGATATGAGGACATGAGGGAAAGTGACTTGGAACTGATACTTATAGGTGTAATGCTAGAAAATGATGAGGTGGACAGCCTATGTGTAGTTTCTTTTGAAAATAAATAAAATATTGCTTATTATGCCATGGTTTTGTAATTTTATATTTCATGTATTGTTTTGTCTTTATTTGAGTATAGTTTAGTTTATACATATTAATGGGTATGTGGTCAAACGTCTGTATCATTTTGAGAAGGGTGTCTATGAATCATTTAGGAACATGAAAGGAAAAGAGAATGTTGTCGTAACTCAGTCAAGGAATCCCTCTAAGTGGTAGCAATCAAGAGAAAATTAATTAGAAGGTAGTGAGAATGTATTTTTGGATTTGTCCCTAAACAACATCAGTGTTCATCAAAAGCAGTCAAATTCCCAGAGAAATAATATGGTGGTTGGAACTGGGAACAACAGAAACGATGAAGACGTGTACATGGCTGGAAGTAATCTGCTTCATACTCAGATGCATGATGAGCTGAGGTGCACTGATATGTTGTCAAGGAAGCATTCACCAAGGGTCAGACAATTGCAGGATATTACTAATATATCTCAGAATATATGTTCAAGGTTTAGGGACGTTACACATACAGGTATTGAATCCTAGGGGTGTTTTTTTTGTAAGTTTCATAAATATGTTGTGTTGGTGGGATTGGAATATTCATAATTATATTTTTATAGTTAGCAAAGATGGGTTTAGACGTATGAGTGCTCGGTTATGCGCTATTCAAAACCAAGGCGAACACTTTACTACTGAAATGCAAAGTTTATCATTTAGGACTAAATCAGAAGAAACAATATATCACAAGTCAATTTCTGGTCATGAAAATGGAGGTATGTTATTGTTAGGCGTGCTGTTTTTTTAACTTTATGACTAGAATTTTTTAATGAAGAAACTCAAGTTATTTTTTTGTTTGAAGGAGATTTTTCAGGTACTGGTGAAGGCACTCGGTGGATGGTGATCAAATGGACTACCATGTTCCTAAACGTAAGAGCAAAAGATGGATTGGGTTGCAAAATCAGTCTCATAGCTATGAATGTTCTTTGGATATAGATCATGGCTTTACTCCAAGTTCTGGTGGAGGTCCTCCTGGAATGATTGGTGATATAGCAACAATAGGTAATTATAGTTTTTGTGTTTTGATTTTGGTGTCAGGTTTTTTAACATGACTCATCTAACTAATGTGGCCTCATTGCTGTAGAGGAAGCATACAAAAACATTATATTTGAATTTGACTGTGTGCTGCCTTCTGATAGTGATGACGGTGGATATGAAATAATGAATATTGATGGTTAGTTAATGCCATTAATTGTTAATAATTTAATTTTTGAGTGGTGTTTAAAATCTAAAATCATATGTTTATTGAATGTACTTGAAAGTATGCGGTTTTATTTAACATTGAATTGATATATGTTGTGGTTCGTTCTTTTGTGATCAGCATATGTGCATGAACGGCAACGTGAATTCAAGTGTAATTATTGTAATGCCAATATGTGGTACAATGAAAAAGTAGGGAAAGACAAAAACTCTGGACAGCCTTTATTTCCAATGTGATGCCTGAAAGGCAAAGTGGAGCTGCCACCACTTCTAACACCGCCTGAACCATTATATCAATTGTTCTTTGACAAGAAATCATCGATCTCTAGAAATTTCAATTATAATATCATGTCATACAATAATATGTTCAGCTTTACATCCATGGGTGGGAAAATTGATCTTTCAAGGAATTCTGGAGGTGGTCCTTATAATTTTGTATTATCTGGCATGAATTACCATAATATTGGAAGCTTTTACCACCAAATGGTGAATGGCAGTATATTCCCAGCTCTATATATATATATATATGATACTGAAAATGAGATCACAAATCGGATCTCAGCAGTTAGGTACTTTTTTAAAATTTTGTTGTACCTAATTGTTTAGAAGTATGTATTATTATTTTTGTCTTAAAGTTTAATGTACATTGTTTTAATGTCTAGCAAGCACTTGATGGAGTCAACAATTGATGCAAATATAGTTCATTTAATTAAGTTTGTTTTAAATGATCACAATCCATTTGTTCAATGCTATATACTTGCATATGAAATTATTCAAAAGGGTCTGTAGAGTAATGTTAAGCTTTGTTTGATTGGATTTAGGCAGAGTGATGGAAGAAATTATAATTTGCCATCCGTTTCGGAGGTTGCAGCATTGATTGTGGGTGATTTTGATATTAATTTTCAAAGGAGGGATATTATAGTTGAAGAATTGTCAGGCACTTTCCAACACATTAATAAGTTACATCCTGCATATCTCCCTCTTTAATATCCTCTTTTGTTTCCTAGGGGTGAGGATGGGTACAGAGATGATATTGATCATCGAGAGGAGACCCTTAGCAGGACGAAGAAAAAAAAGAAGGTTAGTATGAGGGAATATTTTGCTTATAGGCTTATGTTGAGGGACAACGAAGTGTCCACATTATTAAGTGCTAGGAAATTGCTTTAGTAATTTATAGTAGATGCTTATACCATGATTGAAGCTCAACGGATATTGTGTATAAGGACACATCAAAAGGAACTTAGGGTTGACTTATATCAAGGTCTTGCTAACGCTTTGACACGTGGGGAGAGGACCGCTGCTTTCATTGGGAAACGTATTATTTTGCCTTCATCATTTACTAGTGGTGCACGTTATATGGTTCAAAATTATCAAGATGCCATGGCAATATGTGCTTTTACAGGGTACACTAATTAGTTTATTACATTCACTTGCAACCCTGTATGGAGTGAAATTACCAAGGTTTGTGAAGAAGAAAAAGTTGCTCCTTCGATAGGCCGGATATCTTAGCCAGGGTCTTTAAGATGAAGTTGAAAGCACTCATGAGAACAATAAAAAAGAAAAAAGTCTTTAGTGAGGTTAGGGTAGGTAAGAGTTGTTTATATTGAAATTTTTGTTATGATTTTTTTATGACGGTCTACTATTTTATTAAATGTGTTATTTGTTTTTGCAAAAGTGTATACAATTGAATTTCAAAAGAGGGGCCTTCCTCATGTACATATATTGTTATGGCTCAAACATCGATATAAGCTCAAGGAGCCGACTGATGTAGATGAGGTTGTATGTGCAGAAATTCCTGATCATGAAAAGTCTCCTTACTTATTTGATTTATTCAAGAAATATATGATGCATGTCCTTACAGAAGAGCGAATATGAAGGCTCCATACATGAAGGAAAGGAGTTGCAAGAAGCATTTTCCTAAGAAGTTTTGTGATGTCACTGTGATAGATGAAGATGGATATCCTACTTATAAGAGGAGAGATGATGGCAGAAAGGTTGAAGTGAAAGGTATTGAATTGGATAATCGTTTTGTTGTTCCATATAATCCTAAGTTGTTGTCTATGTTCCAGGCCCATATTAATGTGGAGAAATGTAACCAGTCCATGGCAATTAAATATTTATTTAAGTATATAAGCAAAGGAAATGATTGGGTGGTTGCAGCTATGCACAATAGCAATAAGGACCAAGATGTGAATAATGGAGTTGATGAAATACAACAGTTTTACAATTTTAGATACATCTCTGCATGTAAAGCTGCATGGCGTATATTTGCATTTGAAATACACCATAGGAATTCCACCTGTTGAGAGACTAAGTTTTCATTTGCCTAACTAGCAATCTGTCATATATTCTAGTAAGGATGATATGGGTCAATTGATGGACCAGCCTAGAGTGTGTGAGTCAATGTTTCTTACATGGATGGACATAAATGATGTTGATAAATTTGCAAGGACATTACTCTATTTAGAATTTCCACATCATTTTGTATATGTGCGACGTGATCTATTTGAAAGAAAAGGGAGAGGGGTTTTGCAGTTGGCAGGATTTCTTTTGTATCACCATCCACTAGGGAGCTATATTATCTTAGAATTTTACTCACAAAAGTGAGGGGTCTGAGATCATTTGAGGAGATAAGAACGGTTAATGGAGTGATACATTCTTCATTCAGAGCTGCATGCTTTGTATGAGGCTTGATTGATGATGATAAAGAATATATTTGTACTATTAAGGAGGCTTCAGTATGGGCTGTAGGTCCTTCACTTAAGAGGATGTTTGTAAGCATGTTATTATGTGCATGCTTGAATCGTCCAGAACATGTGTGGAAAGATACTTCATTAATTATTTCAGAAGACATGTTGTATGTACCACGCTCTTAACAATTACTGTCAGGTATGGTGGTTAAATGTGTGCTTTTATTGGTCGCTTATAGTTTTTTAGTTTTAATGATGTTTTATTATATTTATCAATTTGGCTAGGTGTATGTTTTTCTCAAGAGAAGAAGTTGCAGGCTGCCTTGAGAGAGATTGAATCTTTGTTACAAAAGAATGGTAGGAGTCTTCAGCAATTTCCAACTCTCCCATATCTATCCAACTAAAATTCAGTTGAGGTCACTAATCAACTTTTATTACAAGAATTAAATTATGATCGAACACTATTGAAAGAGAAGTCTTTGGATATGATTAGTTTGCTAAACTCGGAGTAGAAGATCATTTTTAATGCAGTGATGAATGTTCTTAATCATCTTAATGGAGCATTTTTTTTTGTCTATGGTTATGGTGGTACTGGGAAGACATTTTTGTGAAATGCATTAACTTCAACGTTGAGAGGCTAAGGTCATATTGTCCTTAATGTAGCATCTAGTGAGATTGCGGCAATACTATTGCCAGGAGGTAGGACAGCTTACTCTAGGTTTGCAATCCCTATTTAGGTAAATGAAGATTCTGTTTGAAACATTAAATAGAATTCGATGTTAGCACAATTAATTAGGCAAACTAAGTTGATCATTTGGGATGAGGCACCAATGGTCCAAAAGTTATACATTAAAGCCTTTGATAGGACGATGAAGGATATTATGCGATGTAGCTCACCATTCAGTGGGAAGTGTGTTTTGATGGGTGGTGATTTCCATCAAATTCTTCCAGTTATGCCTAAGGGTTCAAGAGCATTTATTGTATATGCATGCATAAACTCATCATATCTTTGGAATGCCTACAAGGTATTTACATTGAAGGAGAACATGCGTCTTCATCACACGAAGACCGTGTTGAATTATAGGAATTTTCTAAATGGATACTCGACGTGGTGATGGTAAGATTGGGATGCCTTATGATGGCATTGCAAAGATTGACATCCTTTCGACTTTGTTGGTTAAAAATAAAGGAGATCTAATCAAAGCAATTGTAGATGCTACTTATCCTAATTTGGAAGAGAATTTAATGAATGGTTGTTATTTCAATGAAAGGGCTATTTTGGCTCCAACCATTGAGAGCATTGATAAGATTAATGAGTATGTGTTCTAAGTTAACAAGGGAAGCGATGGAATACCTTAGTTGTGATACGATATGTAAGTCATGCCAAGACAATGACTGCATTGGGGATCTACATACCCTAGAGTTATTGAGCACCATTAAGTGCTCAGGATTGCCACCGCATAAATTAACTTTAAAGGCTGGTTGTCCTACCATGCTTATCAAAAATATTGATCAAGCGGTAGGTTTATGCAATGGTACTCAGTTGCGTGTGACTAAACTTGGTAAATCTGTTATTGAAGCGGTGACGTTGAATGGTTCACACCCTAATAAGAAGGTATTAATACATAGGATAGATCTCAATCCATCGGATAGCAGGCTGCCATTTCAAATGAAAAGATGACAATTAGAAATCACAATTTCATTTGCAATGACCATTAATAAAAGTCAGGGACAATCGTTGGGTCATGTTGGATTGTTTTTTATGAAGCCTGTGTTTACTCATGGTCAATTGTATGTCGCTTTGTCAAGAGTAAAGAGTAGGGGAGGTCTAAGGATTTTCTTAGATGAAGCTAGTGATTGGAGTAACCCAAGGACAATTAATATTGTCTATAGAGAGGTGTTTCACAACCTTAAGGGCTGAGATGGTTAAGAGTTGTGTTTCTGTCCTAATATGTTGGGTTTTTTTTTGTGGACTTTTGAATGTATTATGTGGTTCTATATATGCTGCAATTTTTTGTAAGGTGATGAAATTGAAAGATATCGTGTTCTTCTTAACCCCCCCCCAAATATAATATGGAAACTATTAAAGCACACAATTTTGTACAAATCAAACATTGAATTATTAGGCTACATAATTGCACTCATATTAGACATCAAAATGACTCAAATGGTTTTAATTTATTGAAAGACAAGTGATGTCCATGGTAGACTAAGCTAATAATTAACTGCAATATTATATATTCACCTGAGATAATTTTGTTTTTTCCGCTAAAATTTCATTTTAACCTATTCAAATCATTAAATTTGTTCAAAATCTACTTTAAAATACACTAATATTTATACAAAGATGAAAATGGGGAATTAACTTCACTCTCTTTTATTACCTCGTATAACACCTCCTATAACATCTCAATATTTGATCACATGACTTTTTTTATTTGCATTTGACAATGACATAGTAAAATATTTATACATATTACATTTTATAATTTGTTACTCTGATAAATACTAAAATTGTAAATGATACTTTATTTTATTCTACATTTTATTAGTTTGTACTTTTTTTTTGGCCAAATAGTCTGTACGTTTTAACATTACAAATAAATCAATCTTTTATGTAATATTTTTTTTGTTAAAATTAAAAATTCAAAACAACCAAATTTATTCACTAAATAAAGCTACAGGGAAGATGAAAATGGGGAATTAACTTCATTCTCTTATATTACCTCATATAAAACCTCAATATTTGATGACATGACTTTTTTTATTTGCATTTTTAGATTAATATAATAAAATATTTATACAAACTACATTTTATAATTTGTTACTCTGATAAATACTAAAAGTATAAATGATAATTTATTTTATTCTACATATTAGTTTGTATGTATTAAAATTACAAATAAAACAATATTTTATGTAATATTTATTATTCTGTTAAAATTAAAATTTCAAAACAACCACATTTATTCACTGAACAAAGCTACAGGGACGATGAAAATGGGGAATTAACTTCATTCTCTTATATTTTCTCCTATAAAACCTCAATATTTGATGACATGACTTTTTTTATTTGCATTTTAAGATTGATATAGTAAAATATTTATACATACTACATTTTATAATTTGTTACTCTAATAAATACTAAAAGTCTAAATGATAATTTATTTTATTCTACATATTAGTTTGTATGTATTAAAATTACAAATAAAACAATATTTTATGTAATATTTTTTTATTCTGTTAAAATTCAAATTTCAAAACCACCAAAATTATTCACTGATCAAAGCTACATGGATGATGAGAATGGGGAATTAACTTCACTCTCTTATATTACCTCCTATAACACCTCAATATTTGATCACATGAATTTTTTTATTTGCATTTGAGATTGATATAGTAAAATATTTATACATAGTACATTTTATAATTTGTTACTCTGATAAATACTAAAAATGTAAATGGTAATCTATTTTTTGCAAGGGTAGAAGTAAATCCATTTATATTTTTCATATAATTTGGAAGTTTTCACTGACAGTGAAATCTCAGATTTTGAGGCGAGAGGTAAGATATGAGTTGTCATATTAGGTTGAAACATTTAATGTTTCACATTAATTGTGTGATAGGGCTATTCATACGCATTTATCCCACATTCAAGTATTTTGAATTGGAGAATTGGCAAAAAAAAAAGTATTTTGAATTGGAGCCTTTACCTTTTACTCAAGGGTGTGCGATAAGTCTATATTTTTATATTTAGCTTTCCACTGCGCTTTGTTTCTTCATTTCACAGCGAAAGAGGGGTTAAACAAATGGAGTTTGAGAAAGGTCTTTAATTTTTACACCAAGCAAGAAGATGTTACAGAGGAATGGTATACTCTCCCTATTATGCCTCTGATCTAAGCTGTAATCAATAGATGTTACAGAGTGTGTTTCCCTGGTCATGTTTCGGCCTACGCGAGTTGCAACGCTTGCTACGTTCATACCTTATGATGGTAAAATATGCTGTCTTTTGACTACACAGAGAGCATGGTTAGTTTTTTTTATGCATTGGTGGATTCCTCAAGTTATTTGTCGTGCATGTTGTTTATCATTTTTTGAGGGTTGTTATTTACTAATAAATGCAAGAGCCCTTGTACTGTGTTAATTGACTAATGCTACTAGACTGTTGTTTGGTGCAAATCTTATATAGTTGAAGTTGATCATGGATGGCTCTTCCCCTCTTTGTTGTTTGGTTGTCTATTTTGCTGTTTAGGATATGATAGTGCCTGTGGTAGATCCTTTATGTCCAATTGTGTATACATATGGACTGCAGAGCATTATATATTATCTTACTAAAATGTAGCTAGAAGGGTATGGACATTTTTGTTGTTGATGTTGCATATGTTTATATCCCTAATCAGAGGATTAGATATGGACTAATGGGATCTTTTGTGAACAGAAATGTTTTGGAAATGCAATTTTTCACCAAATTCACACACTCAGAAGTTAACCATTGGGATGTTTTGGTAGTTTTATAGTGTGGAGTGATTTTTATTTAGGTCAATACCTTAAAATATAGTACGTGTTTCGTTGTTTAACTCATGTGTTTTTTTTATTTTGGTTAATGGTGCATTTTCAAAAGCACGGGAAATGGTTTTTTTCATTCTTTTGGTCGTACAGCAGTAGAGAGTGAGGTAAATCCTATGAGCAATTTTTTTATTTATTTTTTTTATTTGCTTTTTAAATTATCACATTAAGGGCCCATTTGGTTTGATCCCATTACACCCTGCGGTGCGGTGCGGTGCAATGCGATGCAATGGTAATGCAATGCGATATTAATTACAAGGGTAGTGTTTGGTTTGATTTTTAAGCAATGTGCAATGAGTTAATATTTTAACAATTATTTAAAATTAATATATTACACAAAGTCTATCTTACCCCTTAATATAATCTTTATAGAAAAAATAATTACAAGACGGCGACAACGGGGATGGAGGAGGAGGAGGTAGTGGCGGTGGCAATGATAGGGGTGGCGGTGGGCAGCGGGGGTGGAGGAGGAGGTGGCGGCGGTGGGTGGTGGTGGTAGTGGTTGTGGGCGGTGGGCGGTAGGGGTGGAGGAGGTGGTGGTGGGCAATGGGCGGTGGGGGTGGAGGAGGTAGTGGTGGGCGGTGGGTCGGCGAGGGTGCGGGTGGCGACGGAGGGGAGGTGGTGGTGGTGGCGGCGGCAATGGGCGGTGGGGGGGAGAGGAGGAGGTGGTGGCGGCGGCGGCGGCGGGTGGAGGAGGAGGTGGTGGCGGTAGGCGAGGGTGGCAGCGGAGGAGGAGGTGGTGGTAGTGGCGGTGGGCGGTGGGAGTGGAGGAAGTGGTGGTGGGCGATAGGCGGTGGGTCAGCGAGGGCGGCGGGGGTGAGGGTAGCGGCGGAGGAGGAGGAGGTGGTGGTGGTGGTGGCAATAGGTAGTGGGGGTGGAGGAGGTGGTGGTAGGCGGTGGGCGATGGGCGGTGGGGGCGGCGGGGTGAGGGTGGCGGTGGAAGAGGAGGTGGTAGTGGCGGAGGCAATGGAGAAGGAGGTGGTGGTGGCGGCGAGGGGTGGAAGAGGTGGTGGTGGGCGGCGGGCCTGCAGCGGCGGGCGGTGGGCCGGTGGCGGGTGGAGGTGACGGCGGTGGAGGAGATAGTAGTGGCGGCAGAGAGTGGAGGTGATGGCGGTGGAAGAGGAAGAGGTTGTGGCGGTGGCGGTTGTGACGTGATGCGGCAAGTGAAATGAGATAAGTGAAACAAAGACAAAGGAAACTAAAGGGTAAATTGGACTTTTTAGACTATGCAATGGGATGGTAATGAGGATTCATAGGGGGGAGGTATGAATAAGGATTATCAATTTTTGGTAATCCTTATTACCATGGTAAACCCTATTACCATGCTAAAGAGCTACCAAACACTCTTTTCTTGGTAATGCAATCATGATTACTATTGCAGGCATGCAATGGGGTTAAACCAAATGGGCTCTAAGAATTTTCTTTTAAGCTAACGAAAGGAGTTGGAAAAAAATTCAACGAACAAAAGGAACATTGATAAAAAATGAATTTTCACATAATCTGTTTCTTTAACTAATCGGACGAAAGACTATAGGAAACCACTCACCATTTTTGGAAGATGTTTCAATATACGAAATTAGTGGCAGATCTGGTCATCGTTAATGCCATCATCTACGTTCTCGCAAATTCCCTCTTTCAATCATGCATCCGAACAATTTTAGGACAGGAGTTTCCATTTTACGATGATCTGTCAATAGACGAAATTAGTGGAGCAAGTAACAGATGCTATGGATTTAAAATTGTCGGATTAACTTATTCTTACCTTTACGACCACCGTTCTTCTATTTGCCCTAATTTGCTGATATTTCTGGTAACTCTGTTGGTGTTAACACTAAATCATAATCTAACTCTTGTCCTTTCTTCATTAAAAATATCAAAATAATCGCCTCTGATCAAAATATTTTTCAGTTTCCCTTTCAATGTCTGATCATTTTTTCCCACTCAATGTCTGAGATTTTTCAGGTACTCTTTGAAGCTGACGGTCAAAAGAAACACAGGATTACGCTTTGAAGGAATAATTCTAAGTAACTCAATCGACCATGTGGTGTCCTTGCCAGCTGCATCCCATTATTAGATCGTGGGCTTGGTTGTGTAACGTTGGCCCAGTATGAGATGATGTTTGTGGATTATCTAATATATAGCTGGACTATTTTTAATTGGAAGGAATTTGTTTGGTGTCATGTGTTTTTTATCATTATTAGTGCGACTAACATTTTTTGGTGTGACTACTTTGAAAATGTTACTCCCCTTTTTGTATGAAGTTTCAAAGTGTCTTTTTTGAGACATTACCTTCCCAGAGTCATTTAGTATGTTGGACTGCACATAATTCAGTTTGTTTTAGTTCATTGCAAATCATATGTGTCGACATTAAAAAAAAAAAAGAAGTCATGTGTACCCATGTATCAAGTTGGAAAAGGTTAATATTTCTTATCACCTAAGCCCATACCCACAATCTGATGCTCCCACGCTATGCTTGTTTTATTATATATTGATATAGATAGAAGACCCTTTTGAACAAAAAAAATATTCCATTTCCAAACGCTCCTTTCCGTTCCCCCACTTGCGTATCTCAAATGCAGTGCAAGGTCATCTGAAAGCGAACAAGGGAAAGAACCCACCTCACCATCCCTCTGGCTGACCCCTAAGGATTCTATTATCGCTGCCATTTCACCATGCCTCTAGAGATATTCTGAGAGAGATAGGTCATAATGCCTTCCTTTGAGCCTTTCGATTTGTTTCTCTTCTCTCTCAGTAGAGCCTTGTGCAGTCTTGTCACCGTTTTCATTCAAATCTAGGTTACGTTTCTCCTGTCACTCTGTTTTTGCCGTCGTTTTCTGGCTGCTCTGGATCCAGGTCCCTTTATTTGTGCTTAAATGCATCTACTATAAATTCGACGAATAATTTGAATAAATGATTAAGACCTTCCGAGCAATCATTTAAGCTGGAGTAACTTTTCCTAATTTTATGATTTTTTTTAAATGATAATTATCCGTTGTCTCTTGGTTTTGTTCATGGTAAAAGCTCTTGAATGAAAATTTATCATTTCTTTTTGGGAAAAGTAGATTCTTTGCTATTCAGCACTCGATATTTTGCTTGTGTTTTGTTTTATGATGATCATAGGTTTTGGTAGACGTATGCATACTGTCTCAGTGGCAAGTACCACTTGGCTTCACGTTCCATAGTAATTCATTCTGGTTGCAAGGGATAATTCTCAGTGGCAAGTACAAATTGGCCAAAGGTGTCGCTTTGGCTCTATGAGTAATATCAATTGTGCTACTGTCGCAAAAAGGATCAAATGGTTTTGATTTGGCTCTATAAGTGCTGTATTGATTGGAAACATAAACTTTGGCACCGTTAGCTATACAATGTCTAGAGGAATTTGTTTGGTATTTCTCTGATTATGTCTTACAATTTGGTCCTCCAATATGTTGTGGTTATGGATCAACTTGTAGATGTTTCTCCTTGAATGCAACGTTTGCATATGATTTTAAATTCTGACATGTTGATTGCCGGAAAGTACTGATCAATATGGAAATTTAAGACTGCCGTTGTGGCCTGATGTGGATGTAGAAACTACTACAACAGTAATATAATTGCTGCAATTGTGGCTTGGACTTTAGCTCATAATTCAAGTATGCATCTTTATTTTTTGCTGTAAATATAAATATTTTTTATGATTATAGGACATATTACTTTAATTTTTTGGTCTGCCACTATATATTCCAAAAGTATGCACAAGGCTGTTTCCTCCATAAATGAAGCACACAGCCCAAACTTTTGGCTCCTTGATTTTTTTGACGTTTACAACAGCCTAGATTTTTTTTCTTTCAGCTTTTGTTCATATTTAATAATAGGGAATATCAGCAATTGAATGTTTAGTTTCATTTATTACATGGGGCACTAAATAATTCCCCTTCTTCCTTCTCCTCCTAATGATGATTATTTTCCAGTTTCATATGGTACTTTTAGAAGAAACCATAGTGGATGGCTACAGAGTCGTTTGCATTATAAAAAGCATAGTATAATGGAAACTCATGACTGATTTTGGAATTTTTAAAATAAAGGTGCTAGGAATTATGCTCCTGTGTGTTGCCCAATTCCTCTCTGTGGCACCCAAAGGAAAATCACTCTTATGTGTTGCTTCCAAGAAAAGGTCCAGTCACCAGCGATGAAAGCACCTCCCCCTCTTATGTACTCTTTGTTCTTTGACAAAAATTCTCGAGCCTCTAAAAACTTCCATGCAAACATAAGACAATACAATAACATGTTCTCTTTCACTTTAATAGGCGGCAAAATTGATCATTCGAAGGACAATGGTAATACTCCATATTGTTTTGTCCTTTATGGGATGAACTACCATAGCATTGGAAGTTTGTTGCCTCCATAAGGTGGAAGACATGTTTATTCCCAACTGTATGTTTTTGATACTGAAAATAAAGTCAACAACAGAATAAAAGCTGCCAAGTACTTTTAGCTTATTTTCACATACATATTTTGATATATTTATTCCTTATTCACATTCAATTTAATTGACACTTCTTGATTATTTATTCCTTTTAGCTTATTTTCACATATTTATTCCTTATTCATATCCAAGGGACTTTTAACTTATTTTGACATACATATTCTGATATACTATTTGTCTCAGCAAACATCTAACGGCGTTAGATTTATCCTAAAGTTAAATATCTATGTCTCCTCATCACTTAGACATTTATTTTAGAAATCATACATTTAAAATACATGAGTTGATTTTTTATGTTAGTTCAATTATAATCTTATTGTGCTACTTATGAACAGGTTGGTGCAAATGATAAGGCAGTTCTAGATCAAATCATTGATAATTTAACTTCTCTTAAGATTTCACTAAAACTTGGCAAAGTCCAATAGAGTAGTTTAAAAAATGGACCTGAGCCAAAAAAGAAGGATGCAGTTTTGATTCTGGGTACTGGTCGTGTATGTTAACCAGCTGCAGAGATGTTATCATCAATTGGAAGTTTTTAATCCAGTCAATGGTGTAAACCATTGGTTGAATATGATTACAAAGAACATACTGATATTGAAGTCATTGTCAGATTTCTTTATATGCAGGATACAGAGTAGGTTCTTTGACTAAAATATTTTCCTTTCACATCAGTTCAATTAAGGAAGCAGAATTGGGTTTGATAATATTACTGATCAATGTAGATTGTCGAGGGTATTCTAGGGGCAATTGGAGTTCAACTTGATGTGATTGATCATGCCAGTCTTTGTAAGTATATTTCGCAGGTACAATTTATAGTATTTTCGAAAGTAGTTTCTATAATACTCATATAAATTAATGCTTCAAAAGAATGAAGCACTTGCTCTAATATCATTTTTTTATGAGAGTTAAGAGGATTCTCTGGTTTATCAGAGTGAATAATATTAAGAAGATTGAGCTTTTTTGAGGCCACAAATGCTTCCAAAAACATCCTCTTCATTCTTCCTCGAGAACTGTCAACTACATGTTCAAACTCACAAAATTGGCAAGCCTCCTTCTCCTGACCTCTCTACAAATTGAACCACCTCTGCTTCCTGTGTGCTTTCCTGAACCAGAAAATAAAAGAATGGCTACTTATAAGTTCAAATAAACATTTTCAAAATATTGTTACTTCCCATATTTGCCTCTTGAAACAACACAGTTGCTCCTACTCTATCAACCAGTTAAGTATTAATCCTATTAACAAATATAATTCTTTTAGAACAAAAATAGACTTAACCACACAAAGAATTAAAGGCCTATTGAAAAATATTCATATATGAGCAACTACTTTCATCCAAGAAGTGGGTTTCAGGAGAGTGAAACCTTCCTTTGAATTCGTGTACCTCTCTAGTTCCATTTCTTTAGCCAACAATGGAGTAAACGAATTGAGCAAAATGCACATCAACATTGTCGTAAGGGTAAGGTTGAGCATCCTCTTAGTTACAGAGTGTTCGCCACTGCTACATCTGGGATTGCAATTTTGAGTCACTAGAGAATATTTCAGTTTGAACATTAAAATTGAGACAAATTTTTTTAGAGAAGCGTAATTAAATCCATGACATTGCAGGGAAAGGCTGTTTTGTAGAACGGCGGAGCTACTCGTCAAAGCATTGCAGAGAAAAGCCACAAATTTTCACACATATTTTTTTGCCCAAAGAACTAATGCTATATGCACATCAAGAATCCTAGAAATACTAGAACAACCTTTTTTATTTCAGAAAATCATGACAGACTTCATTTTTTACTTGAACAAAGGAGCAACCGATAGAGCGGGCCTTGGACGAGCAACAGAAGGAGTAGGCGGTGGCGGCGGTGGTGGAGAAGGGGCCCGAGATGGAGCTGAAGGAGCAAATTGTGAAGAAGTCGTCGCAATCTAAAGGACAAACAGACTGGCACCGACCTTCAACGAGCAGCTAATGGTATTTATAGAAGCAAGCGACGGTGATGGCGACTGGAGGAGCTGCCGGAGACAACACTCAACTATCGAACACGTGAAGGAGAATAGGGTAAAAGGGATTGCATGCGGCAGAAACGGATGAAGAAGGGGTTAGGTAGCAAATTTGCCACGGAAGTATGGGTCCAAGAGTAATTTTGCCCTGGAAGTTTTTTTAGGATCAATTTTGCCCCAGAAGTTTTAAAACGTAGTAATGTTACCCTTTTCCGTTAAAAAAATAACAGTCAACGTCAATTATTTAACAATCAACATTTGTTATTTAACAGAAAAAGACAACATTACTATATTTTGAAACTTCAGGGGCGAAATTGATCCCCAAAAAACTTCCAGGGAAAAATTGCTCCTGACCCATACTTCCGGGGCAAATTTGCTACTTAACCCATGACGAAATAGAATGGCATAGGGAAAAATGTAAATTAGAGGCGATGATAGTGGTGTAATTTTGAAAAACTAGTGCAGGACCCACACGATGCGCGAGCTAAAGGTCAATAAAATTGATTAAGCATGCCACATACACAAACAATTTGTATGAAAGTCATTCATTAACCTCGTAAACTAAAGTAATGTTTTGTGTTTTTATAATGCACAATATACAATGCAACTTGCCACGTAAGATTAATCAGAATGTATGTACTTGTGCGGACACATTAAAACAACAAATTGAGTTTAACGATGCATATAGACATAAAATGTTAATGGTAAATGCTAATAACCTCATATGAACAAATTATAATAGACCTCTTTGTACACAATATTGCAAGTCTTGTTCGTTGGATTTTCATCTTCATCCAGGATTAATATCTTCAAGCCCTATTTACTACAAACTCAAGACACGTCAACATATAACTGACCATGTGTAAATACAGGACGAGGAAGATACAAGCCCACATTTTTAAGGCTCTGCCCTTGGCTCTTGTTTATGGTCATTGCAAAGGATAACATGACAGGGAACTGTCTGTGACAAAATGTGAAAGGCAAAGATGCATCAGGAGGTGTAATAGTAATCCTTGGGATTAGCACGCTACCATGTGATGTATTTGATGACATTAATCTTGCAACAATCACATGCTTTTCCAGCCTGGTGATAATAAGGCGTGTCCCATTATATAGCCCATTTGATTTGTCTATGTTGTGCATAAGCATGATAGGAGTATCCACTTTCAGATGTAATTGGTGGTTTGGAAGTCCAGACATTGTGATATTATTGAGAAATTCAACTGAATGAATTTCTGATATTGAGCTGCGAGCCGTATCTTGTTTAGAAATACTATCAGCACTGAAATAGATTTTTTCCTCCCCAGGAATTAATCCAAGCACATAATTATTGACCTCATCTATAACTGACAATGTAGATGTGAGGATGGCATGATCTCTAAAGTAAGAATTATCATTTAAATGAAGTAGCTAATTAGGATATGTAGCCTGCACTATACATTCTAATGGATTGTTGATAGACTTCAATAGCAACTCTTTTAGTATAGTGATCAAACTATCAGTATGCTCCTCTGTTTCAACTGTCCCGTCACCAATTGATATAATCCAATTACAAAAATCAATCACCTCTTGATTATGACGTGATGCTTCAGAGCTCATCAGTCTCATATTAGTGGTCAACATGAATAGCTTACAATATTTCCACAAATAAGATGAGTTAATTGTAGCATGCACTATATCTTCCCGTGTACCTCTTGGAATGACTGGCAGTATTTATCTAAAATCTCCACCAAGCACAACAACCTTGCCGCCAAAAGGTTTATCAGACATGTTTGGGAAATCTAAGCTAATAATATCACACATTGTTCTATCTAATGCCTCAAAACAATGCTTATGTTCCATAGGAGCCTCATCCCAAATTACTTTAAGAGACACATATAGAAGAAGTTTGGCTAGATGTGATTATTGCTTTATGTTACAGACTGAATCCTCTGTAATGGTAATTGGGATGACAAACTAAGAGTGAGCCATCTTTCCATTTGGCAAAAGAAGTAGTGCAATGCCACTTGAAGCAACATTAAAAACTACTTGACCATTTGACCTTAGAGATGTAGATAGCGTCTGCCACAAGTATGTTTTTCTTGTTCCACCATATCCATAAACAAAATACATATCACCTCGTGAGTTGGTGACAGCATCAATTACAGCTGAATAAATTTCTTGTTATTGTGGGTTTAAATTGGGTAGTAGGGTCTATAGTTGTTTACGTAGTGCATCAGTGTCAAAATTCAGCTCATTGTGCAGATATCTGTTTCCCTGTGATGAGATATTGAACTGTTGCGGGGATGGCATTGAATTATAGTCACAGAGACTCTTTCCATTTTGGATCATGAATGTTCCAATTCGACTAAAGCATAACTATGCAACTCATCATCTGACAAGTTAAAGTCTACATGAAGGCAATAAATGTTATATTCATGAGCTAATGAAAAAAGAGGTTGTTAATGTGTACAAGTGTTATTAGAAAGTACAATTTGGTGAGCTTTTATAACTAATAACCTGATAACTTGGTTGAAAGACTTACATGGATGGTCAGTTTGTTGACGGCTCTTGTAGATTATATCATCTGCCATCAACTTCCAAGTTTGTGCCAAACAATTTCAGGTCTGCCATAGCAATTACACGCTAGTAATAAACAAAATAGACGCCGTAGGTAACTGGGTGAAGCCCACTAGCTTGATTCTGTAATTGCATCTATATATTCTCTATCATCATCCATCAAACCAAGGGCATAGCATGCATCATGGAAAGTTTCATAAAGAACACCGTTAATAGTCCTTATTTCTTCATATGATCTAGGGCCTTTAATTATGGTCAACAACAACCTCAGGTAGTATGCCTCACCTGTTCCAGGGGGAACATTATATAACCTTCCAATTGCGACTCTACATTGTCTAGGATCGCACTCTAGCTTATCCTTCTTGAAAACAAACTTTGTTGGGAACTCTAAATATGTTAGTTGTCTCGCTGCCACATACTTATCATTTGCTAACATCCAAGTTAAGAACATTGATTGTTTTGTAGTATTGCAATTAACAACAGCTTCTAGTTCAGTGTCATCCTCATATATGACAATTTGTTGATTTGGAAGGTGGAATTGAAATCTTTCAACTAGGGGAAATATGTAATTAATATCAAAACCTAGAATCCTCCATACTGCTTCACATGGTAAAAGATACCGAACATCATATTACATTTTGATCTCTCATGTACGACATCGGATCCTTCTGATGGTGATTCTGAATAAAAAGCTGTGATAGCCCGACATGTCCTTTACTAACGTACTTGAATAAATACTTGATTGAGTCACCATGTTTGCATTTCTCAACATTAACATGAGCTTGGTACTTTAGAAGCAGATAAGGATTATAAGGTATGACATATCTATTATCCAGTGGGACCTCATTTTTCATGACTACCCGCATCTGGTCTCTTAAACCGAGGATATCCATCCTCATGGATAATGGTATAAGAAGTGAAGCTTTTTGGGTAATACTTTGTGCATTCATCTTTACTCATATAGGCAGAATTTGGGTTAACTATTCCACAAGGGCCATGCATCATAAAGCTATCCACTGCATCATACAGTGATGGGTTGATTTCTCTATCAGGTATTTCAACACTTATAACTCTTTCAATATCATGAGGTGTGCTTATTTTGCTGTCATTAACCAAAAACAACACAATATGGGCATGTGGCAAACCTTGTTTCTGAAACTCAATCCTATATAGCACTGCAAGGTATGAAAAAAAGCATTGAGTTAGACTGCTAACACCAAATAAATTTGAATATCATGATTTGGAGAAGTATTTTTTTTTTGTATGGTATGACATGTGATTTGAAAGTTATTTTTTGAACTGAACTAATGAACCAAATGACAAAGCTAATGTTAGTTGAATAAAATTGAACAACATATTTAAAAGAGAACCAAAGCTTTGTGATTAAGATAATATTTGTTATATATTCTTTATTTGAATATCAATTGCAATATATCCTTGATTTGGTTACTCACAACATATCGTCGCAATAGAAAAAATGTTCCGTGTCTCCGAAGTTAATTAGTCTTCATAAAATATATATTGTATATTTTGACAGAAAACATAATTTATAAGTCACAATACGGTTCATTTGTTATCCTCCATCCACATTGGCACAATATGTTGTCCTAAACTATTTTAAATTAAATGTTAACAAACTAAGGTATCATGAAAAAAAATGTTAAGCTAGTTTTAAACCATGCTTATCGCATATTGACATACAGAGGTATCTAAATGTATTTATTTTATTTTTTATCTTTACGCAAAATAAAAGGGCTTACCCAACAGGTCCAATATTGAGGGGACAAAATGAAAAGACCAAATTACATATAGTAAAACATGCCCTCCTTTGCTAGGACAAATTAAAAAAACCAACCCCACACTACCTTTTTTTTTTGGACAATAGATATTTTATTTTAGCTTATATGTAATTTTTTTTAATGTTTTGGAAAAAAATAATATAATCACTATGTTTTTTTTTTAAAGAATGATGTTCAAAGTTGGAAAATTAAAATAGAAAAAATTTGATTCTATAATGTCCCAATTAAATATAGGAGGCTATAATTGAATTGTAAACGTATTTGGAAAAAGTACTCGACCCTTGATGATTTACATATGAAGGGTACTTGAGTAAACACGAAGGAAGAAAAGTAAACATAAACGGGATGAAAAATAGATAAAGACATTTTTTCAAGTGAATAAGTACGAACCTGCTTTAACAGCACCAAACAACTTGCCTTCTTTCAAGTCTTTCATCATCATATACAGCTTCATTTCAAATATCCGTGCAATAATTTCAGGATGATCTTCTATCTTTGCATTCTTTTCATCCAAATATCTAGTAATTTCATGCCACTTTGGATTACAAGTGAATGTTATGAATAGATCTTGATAGCCAGCCCATGTACATATTGTCATTGCATCCTGATAATTTCCTATAGTATATCTGGCTCCACCGATAAATGATGAGGGAAGTATAACTCGTTTACCTCTAGTGGCAAGTGTTGTTTCTCCAGCAAGCATAGCATCTGCAAGTCCTTTGTATAATTCCACCCTGAGTTGTTTCTGGTGTGTTCTTATGTACAAAAACCTATAAGATTCAACCATAATATATGCATCAACAATAAATTGCTGGAATAATTTTCCTCCTAATAATATGGTTGATATTATGTTGTCTCGGTCTTGAATCTTATAGGAAAAATATTCTCTCATTGTCACCTTCTTAACTGTACCTCGGCTATTCCCTACCATCCTTTGATGCAGTATATCCTTTCTATAACCACCTGTACCATATGGAAATAGTAATGGATAATATAAAGGAAGAAAGTTTGGATGGGTTTCTTTTATTCTTTCAAGCAGCCCTGTTTTGTAGTTCACTACTATATCTCTGCCCTGATTTGCATCTCCAATATCTCCAACAATCAATGCAGCTATTTCATTTTGTCCTGAAGGCATATTATATCTGCGGCTGTCTGTGCCCCTTTTATGTATAAGCTTGATTTTTATCGCATAGCCTTCATGTGTGTTGACAAAATCTCTTGCCATTTGAAAAGACTGTACCAAGCAATTATGATTGTCTAGCACAGTTTGAAATCTTTGAACAATATCAGCATTTATGCCGGTCAGAGAGTTGTCTTGTCCAGTGGAATAATAAAAATTGCATGATTATAAAACATTAAAATAATGATAAAATATAAATGTCTTTATCTAAATTGAATGCAAAGAAATGAAGATTATATTTGTTTTGTATAATTACCTGATAGCTGAAATTCTATTTGATACTTCATTCTCGGTAGCATAAATATACAACTGTGCAAATTTGGGAGCTTGTCCATCATGGGGGAGGATACTACCTATCAAGTGCATATTTTGGCCACTCATTCTATATACATAAGGTCCGCGTCCATCATTGATTTGTCGATCAATTCTTCCTCCCATGGATGTAAAAGCATACATAGAATTATATGTTCTAATATTGATTTGGAAATGCTTACTCTCTGAACTTTCTCCAGATAAAAGCAATGATAACTCAAGTGGTGGTTCCAATGTAGTAGGGAGCTTGACCTTTCCTTGTAAGCAACACACGCCAAAATCTGGATTTTTGTCATTGTAATGCTTCTTTAGTCGTTCATTATACCATAATTTAGCTCCACAGTGTTTGCAAATATATGTTCGATCTCCAAGATCTTCATACCCTGGAAATTCTATTGTCAAAAAATTACAAAGATGAAGTATTTATATCACAAAAAGAAACTACTTAATGTTTGTTGCATGTCACAAAGGCTGCAATTAAGCTGTCTATAAGCAAACGTGGTACAATAAATATAGCTTAAAGATAATTACCAGGTCTCTCATTGGAAGATGTACGCTATCTACGTTTTATAACTGATGTCCTCTGGCATGACATGCGTATCTGTCCTGATTAGGAAAGATGATGGAACTGGAATTAATATATGGTTTAAATTGAAAGCATAATTAGCTTAGAAATTGAAACAATTGATAAAGAAGGCATTATTAGGAAAAAAACGTGGGTCTAAAATTTTAAATAGATACAAGGGAGAAAAAGAAAAAAGTACAAGAGAATTATAGAAGAAAGAAGATGAAGAGGAATGCAACAAACACATAATTAATGGATCCGATTCCTCATATGACCATTTAGTTGGACAAACAATGAATGTACCCCAACCAATAAATAGAATCCATAAAATGCCAGATTCAAGGATATAAGCGATTTCATAAAATTCAAAAGCTCATCCACTTCTTAGGATAGGCATTTTAAACCAATTTATGGTTGTTATAGAATCCATCCGATGTGATTGTATGATCGTTATGGTACTATCATTAGTATTGGATAATTGTTATTTTTTAATGGTATGTGATCATATTGTTAGTGAGTTGTCAATGTGCTAGCAGTGATAAATACAATGCATTCCTCTCTGCTAACCTTGTAATTCAACGGCCATTTCCTAGAAACTCATAATACATCAAAACCTCATATGTGTAACTATGCTAGAATCAACATGAACATCAATATATTATACAAAATCTATTTGAAGGGACACTATTCATAAGCAATGAACAGCGTGACTCAATTCATAGATTCCATGCACTAGGAAGAAAAATTCATCTAGAGTTTATCATCATTTACTATACTTGAAGTTTATGCTTTCAGCTACCCCAAGCAATTATATTTCGGTAATTTTTTCTGTTGGAATGAAGTCAGATGCCTCATTGACGCATAGTAACGAAAAGAGGCAAACAAAATAACCGAACAAAAAGCCAAAGAACCTTTCAACCCTTTTTCTGTGGCTTTTTATAACTTGATACAAGTTTCAAGCTTTCAAAGTGGGAAAGGTAACTTCAATAAAAAGATAAACAGGAAACTTTGGTGGTTTGAATATAGTCGCTGGGAAGAATAATGAATCTGGTAAAATGCTAAGGCTGTCTACTAAAGTAATTAATCCAAAAAGGTACAATGATATGAGTTAATAAATCCACTTTTTGAAATTTGACTATATATGTGTAAAGTAGAAAAAAGGAGGACGAGGAAGCAAGTGGGAAGGGGTGACTACAGGTATAACGATGGCTTTTTTGTAGAAGACGAGAATAATAATGAACTATTCAAAATATTAAGGAATGCAGACATGTCATGCATCACTTTTTTGTAACCCAAAAATGCCTTAAGATGAAGCTGATTATACCAAAACTCAGATCTACCTTGAGGACAAATAGTAAGGAATTTGTCTAAACAGTAAGTAGTTCAAACCATTAGTGATTTCAGCAAGTGGTGTGCGGTTAACAACGTCACTGCATTGTTCTCTTTGTTCTCTGATCAGCTGCTGGGCACAATGCCCTGAATCATATACATATAACAGTTTTAATAAGACAAGATGCAACAGGTTATGAATTTGTGCATAATGATCATTCGAGTAGGATGATAGTTATTAAAAATTAAATATTGGCAACCTTAACTGAGTGGTGTTGTCATAGGTTGTGAAATGCTCAATAAAGTCTCCTTATTTATTTTCCTCTGCTACCTTATATGCTCAAGCCGCCTTGCCCATGCTGCCAAGTGATCAGACAGACAAATGAAACAAAATCCAACTACCTGTGTATGTTGAATGTTAAACTGACAAAAAAATGAGGACCATGGCCAGACCATCTTGATGTCTGTATATACTTCCTTCCCAGATATAATTTCGCGTCTGTTGTTGATTTCAATTTGACAGCGTTTTTTCCGTTTTGCCGTGTGGGACTTTCCTTGATCTGGTATTTCTGAGAAATCCATGAGATTTGTGGCAAGAATGGAACGCAATGAAGTGAAGGTCAACCAGAAGTTTTTGTTCCTTTTCGGACAGAAAAATATTCATTTGAACTGATAGTGGTGGCATTCGGAACACGGGGTGGCAGTTATGAACCAATTTTGCGGACGATGTACGGAACTCCGATGACGATGCGTTTTGTCCGACATTTTCGCGCCATGTATCCAACTTGATAACATGTTAGTATTATATATATATTTGATGGTTATTTTTTTGGCCAGAAAATACCGTTAGTGGCGGCGGGGAATGAATTGGGATCTTTTCTCTATCTTCCTGTTATTCTTTTCTTCCTTGTCAGTACCTTTTGTGCGTGATTTTACTGATATGCGTGCTATGTATGTGTAGACTCTGACGATATTTGAGCAATATATGATCTGATTTCTTATAGCAGTATATTTTTTGTGTTTTCTAATTACCATTGAGCTATAACCCTCGCGAACATTCTATTGTTGTCGGGCCTCATATTACCCAAAAGAATAAAATAAAATCCTCATGCATACCCACAATGCATCCTCCGGTGCTTCTTCCAACTCGAACCAAGCTTCATCACGTCAGGTCTATTTATTTCTTCTCAACTTCCTATTCATATTGGAATCGAACAAACTTCTCTGTTATAATTCTCGACTCGTCTCTCCCTAAGCTGCAATTTATTCTTCGCCCCAAAGAAAGAAAAGGACCTGGATTCGTTGTTCTGTGAAGCACCATGGACCCCAATCAACAGAGAGCCGGTGCCCATCACCAGCTACGTCCTCTGGTTCTCCCTGTTTTTCTCGCATTCATCGCCATCGCTGCTATGGTAACCCTTTTGTTTACTGTTGCATTTCCTGAACTGTAATTACTGTCGTTAGGGGAGAAAGTATACTCTGTTTTGTATTTTTCTCGATAAATGCTATAATATTTTAAGCCGATTATGCTGTTCTCCTCCTCCTCCTTCTTTATCATCATCTTCTTGTTCTTGTTCTTGTTTTTTTATGAATTATAAACTCCTCAACTAACTGCGAATGATTTTTATACTTTTTTTTTTGTACCAAAGATTTTGATAATGTTTAATGCTAACAAATTGAAATAAATTAAATGTGCATTGGTAAGGCATTGAATGCGTGTTTATTTAATATGTGAGAGAGACTTTCACCTCAAACTATGAACAGATCTATTTAAAATTTTAGGAGGAACCATAACTGTGTTTTCATATTTAATTTTGCAATCTTAACTTTCACCCAGAAAAATGAAGGCTGTTAAATATTTACCTATCTCCTTATATCATGGCATTGACCTGATTGATTTTGTATTATAATATGAGATTGAATATCTTAATGTTATTTCTACCCACCAAATCCTATCGTAGTTAAATCTGAAATCGTTAATTTTATTTAATCATTAATTTTATTTATGGAAATCATAACGCTATTTTCGTAACTAATTCTGAAATCATAACGGTAAGGAAATATAATGCAGATTTAGAGAAATCATAACTACTTCATTGTCGGAAAATATAATTTTAATTCTGAATAATTAGATTTAATGGAAGCATAACTAACGTAATTGTATTTACTGAAATCATTCAGATTAGATTTAATGGAAGCATATATGTAAGTTATTTTCTCCTTTCATAATGGTAAAATAACGGGCAGTGTAACGATTATGATTTCCTTTTTTTTTATTCCATTTAATTAATTCCATACAAAGTGTAAAAGCTCCTTTTGATCACCATAAAATGGCTGCCATCAATGATGTGATCATATGACCAAAAAAGAGTTATAAGTCATAGTTTTACTTTTCTTTTCATTATAATTTTCCTTGGTTTGAAATAACCAATACTTCATGTCAGCACAAATGTCTGCACGTTCTGAGAGGCATGAAAAATGGGGATGACCACTTTCTGTCCGCCGATGAAGTATGAGCATCATTTTACAACTAAATGGTGTCCAAACAGAGTTAAAAACAACGGCATGGAAGAGGCCGGATACCGGAGGCTTTCACGCAAAAAAAAACAACGGCATGGAAGGACGAACGACTGATTGATTAAACAGATGCCACATTCAGATTTAAGAATTACAAGAAGTAAACAAATGACCACTGTTGCACGGCAAGTTGTCCAGTTTAAACACTTTCCAACCATTGATATTTAATATACCTCTCTATTGGATCTTCAAGGATGAGTTTGTCCCCAGAGTTTGATCTACAAATATTACAAGGAACAAATGACTATAGACAAAAGACAAAAGACTATGCCAAAAAAAAATTAACAGAACAACCAACACTGATAATCTGTCATACAAGAACAGAGTTGGAAAGGAACATCATCATGTCATATATTAAGCGATTGGCAACCGATACCATTTTCTATGACACTTGAAATGAAAAGTTGAAAAAGAACATAGAAATCCAACAACAACATAGAAATCTTGAAATTATAAATAAACATAGGAATCTAAAGAAAGTCCACAACAACTGAAAAAAGGCTAAAATAGCGACACAAAACCACCCTAAATCATCAATGACAAACTAATGTTTCTTCTTTGCCTTGGCCACTTTAACAGCTTTATCTTCACGTTTTGGCTTCTTTGAAGTACCACCCAAATAATCAGCTAAGTATTCATCATCATCATGAGCAGAGTTATCCTTTTCAATTTTTACTTTGACACCCACTTTTTCACGCGCAATCACTGATGAGCTTGAGCCCTCAGAGTCAAGAAGGGAGCTGTCGACATCCTACGATATTAGTAGTACAAAAAAGACGAACATCAGTTATGAATTCATAAAAGTGTTCAGAGAAATATGTGGTGTTATGACCAAATAAAGCAAATGATACAAACTCACAGGTTCATCTTCTTGGCTGGAAGACACCATAGTAGGGCAGTTGGAGCTTCCTGTTCAGCCTCAAATTCTTCAATGATTTCGGAGTCTGAAGTCAAGCGTGTCACGATGCATGATATATACCGATTTTATCATAATATTGAATATCATATTTAGGGATTTTATCATTAATTTTTGGGTTAAATAACATTTATTATGATTAAATTAAATTAAAGGTGAATGTGTGAAAATAAATCTTAAAAAGATATATTTGTTATAATCTTGTGATTGCTCTTTAAAATTTGAATTTTGAATGAAGATATTACAAGATATTGATTTAAATTGTAGGTCACATTGGAAAAGTAGGAGTTGAGGGACTAAAAAAGTAAAGATGTACAAGGACTGAAACAGAAAATAAGATTCTACATGTGGCTGCAAGGCAATTCTGACAGGAAAAAGGGTTCTTTTCTGTAATATTAGCAGTCACTTTCAGAAGGGAAAATATCAGAAACAATTACAGAAAATTCCAGTTGGGTCCCAAAATCGGAAGATCACCGCTGGATTGATTCACTTGGCCATCAGAGAATATTACAGAATAGAACACTGAATATCCAAAACTCCATTTTGGTCCCAATATCCAAAAACCAGCGTTCTTCACCTCTGAAACTGATTTTTTTTCCAGATTCTTATACAGAATTTTGCGAAAAATCTTATCTAAACATAATCTTGGAAGATTTTATCCCAACTTTAAGAGGATTTGACCTAGATTTCAAATAGCAAAAGAAATTAATAAAAAGGATTGGAGTCATCAGCGGACACGCACAGGACGCACCAGAACGCAGCTACAGACAAAAAAAAATCATCATGTGACACAAAGCAGCAGACGCGAGAGAGGAAGAGACGAGACGGACATCAGAACCTTCAGGACACGCACAAAGCCACAGAAGGGGATCGAACACGCAGGTAGCAGTAGGAGACTCACGGACGCAATGGCAGACGCGAGAGAGGAAGAGAAGAGACAACCTTCACCAACAATTTCATTTTCTTCTCCTTCCATTATCTCAATTCAATGGATTCTTGGTGCATTCAAAAAGTTTCAGCTGTGATGAATTTCATGATAAGAGGCTAAATCTTTTGTGCTTCTTGGAGATGGAAGATTGGTTTGAGCTCCAGAGGTACATTCAGGGGAGTTTATTGTTTTAATCTTTTTATTTAACTATTTAATGGATTTCCTAAGTTAGGATTTTATGTTATATGGTTAATTTACTGAGATTGTGAGTTGTTTATCTTAGTAGTGATTGAACAATTGTGATTTAGATTGGTTTATGTGATTTGAGATTTAAATTTTTATATTTCCTTTTGGTTTAATGTGGTTGTCTATTCTTTCATAATTTGAATGAGTTTTATGACTGCTTAGATCTTGTTTGAATATCTCAGTTGAGTGTTCATTGTATAGAGGAACAAGTTGCATGAACCCAATTCTAAATTGCACACTAAGTGGTATTTAATAGCGTATTAAGAGGTAATTATCTAGCTAGAGTTCTAGCGATAATCACTAATTAATATTACTAGACTTAACGAGTTGTTAAGGTTTGATTTTTGACTTAGTGAGTAGTTTAACTCCCAATTCAATTTGAGCCAGGATAACCTATATTCCATTTTTCTAAGAAGCATTCATCATCAATTTGTTTAAATCACAATTTCATTAATTATTTCAACAATTTCTCAAAAATCCAAAAAAATAGTAGTCTAGGTTATTTTCCATTATTAAAAAGAAAAAAAAATCAATTTAAAACCCATCTTAATGTTTTTGTCACTTAGTTTAGATTGGAAATTATATAAAAGGCTCTTCAAGAGAATACGACCCGAGTTGTGCCCTTCACTGCATAATTTGGTTTATTTTGATTTAACCTAAGGCGACTAAAAGCTTTAAATCAATGCACGAACTGGAAGACCCATCCACATATTCCTCAGGAATTCTTAACAGGCAAAGGAATTTTTTGCCTACAATCTTGTCCACAACATCCGCAGGAAGAACATTGTCATCTTCAACATCATCCTGCGCACACACGACTCAAATCAGCAACATGGACCTCCAATAGATAAGTGGTAGCTTATAATTATAACATCTTAATGGATTGCACACACTCACATCATGGTGAACAGGTTGATGAATCACTCGATATATCATCTCCACTGTAGAACAGCCGGCTAAATTTGAAAATTCTCTATCAAACAACACAAAGATGCTAGTGCCGGTGTCATCCATAGCATCGAACTCCACCAAGAACCTAGCACACCAAACAATCAATGTTAGGGGTCCCATTAAAGCATGCTGATTTTGAGTTGACAGATTGGTAAGAGAAGGAGAGCATATCACCTGGGAATCACATTCTTCACGATCCCTTTACACTTCTAAAAAAAACCATCCCCATCCGGAACTACTTTCTTTCCATCCGCCTTACATGAATTGTAAAACCAGCCATGCTCATAACAAACGTCAACAATTTCAACTAACACCACGGGTGTTTCCATCTAGAGATTAAATAAGCAAAAAAAATGCGCATAAAACAAAAAAGCAGAGCTGTTAGATAATACTTTTAATATAAACAATAATAAATGTAAATCTTAATCACATGTAAATGTTTGGATATTTAAAGAATGAGATTGTTTTAAATTAAAGCAAGAGTATATTTAAAGATATTATTTTGTTGCAGAAATCTTAAATACCCACACACGTGCAACGTTAACCTATTCTTAATTAGATAGAGTCGTGAAATCAAGAAATTAATAAATTTAATTTGTGTTCCTTAAAGTAAAGGTAACATCAAGATATGATTATGTAGGCAAAACTTAAATTAAATTAATTAAAATATTGGAACACATGCAACACATTTGTGATCTTTCAAAAAGTTTCCAAAATATTTGACTATTAAATATAAAATCAAACATTTAAACAGTAAAATATTAATCAAATCAAAACAACAAATAGTTAATGATTACGAAAAGGGGAAAAAAACTCAATACAAAGTCGAAAAGTAAGATGATACATTTGAAAATGAGATAATTCGAATAAGAAAACAATGAAATAATAACAACAACGAAAAAAGAAAACAATAAACTGGTAAACAATGTTTTGGAACCATAACACATGCAACACATTTGTGATCTTTCAAAAAGTTTCCAAAATATTTGACTGTTAAATATAAAATCAAACATTTAAACAATAAAATATTAATCAAATCAAAACATCAAATAGTTAATGATTACGAAAAGGGGAAAAAACTCAATACAGAGTCGAAAAGTAAGATGATGCATTTGAACATGAGATAATTCGAATAAGAAAACAATGAAATAATAACAACAACGAAAAAAGGAAACAATAAACTGCTAAACAATGTTTTGAAACCGTTTTGAAACCATAACACATTCAACACATTTGTGATTTTTCAAAAAGATTCCAGAATTTTTTACTACTAAATATAAAATCAAACATTTAAACAGCAAAATATTAATCAAATGTAATTTGGGTTTCACCAATAGATTCATTTAAGAACATTCCAAACGCACCTATTGCAACAATAAAACTCCGACCACATGGATATTTTCAAATTGGCCAAAAGAATTATTTAAAGCTTCTAAATAACCATTCCAGCACAAATTCAGCAAAAGAAAAATATAAACAAACGGGTCGACGTGTTTTGAGGAGCGGGAGGTGCGGATTCCAAACTAATAATCTAAAAGCTAATCCTCTCCACTCCACCTCATGGACTAATTGAGATTTTAGTTGGGAACCTATCATTAGAAAATATCTCACCGCGGTAATGTTTATATAATTAACTTTTTCAAGCCCCAAAGCAGAACCTTTTTTTTTGCCAAAAATAAAAGAGCACACTACCAGAGGAATAATACCGAGGAGTAAGGAGAACAAGTAGAAAGTCAACATTTGCAATTTGGCATCGAGTATTGAATGTGTGAATACGCTCAACCCATAGCTGATTATGATTATGAGATGATAATAGGTAATGGTAATTCTAATTTTGCAAATTCGACCAGCAGTCATTTTCTAAATATCTTTAGAAGCATAGTGAAGATCTTTACATAATTCAACTTACAATTCATACTAAAATAAATAAGAGAACTAATAGGAATTCTCATCTCTAAAATCTAGATTCAAGGGTAAGGTTAACAAAAAGAAAAAAAATTCTAGATTCACGGGAAATTGTTGGCAAAAAGGCTCCAAAGCCTAGAGCTAAGCAACTATGGGATACTTGACTGATGAAAAGTAATACCATGCAATTGAGGCAGGTGTATGAGCAGACGGGATGTATACATAGAGTTGGAGATCTTATTCCTACCTGGATGCAAGAAATTAGCATAAAGTATTTGATTAGTCTATGGCATGGGCTTAAAGAATGCAAACCAAGGGAATACTAAAATAAGTGAAAAACACTAACAATTAAATTCTCACGCCTTGCACCACTGGAGGATGATCACGATTGGGCCAGACTTGTGAGAAGGTCATCTGCAAATTCCCCCCAAAGTGTACACTGGAGCTGTTCTAGACTACAAAGTATCCGCGTGGTTATCGGAACAGCCATTAAAGATCAAAAACACGATATAATAAAAAAATCTCATGCCAACTTACTCTTCATTCGTTAATTCTATGTCTACGCGATGTTGTCGGCGTCCTTGGACAGTGTACTCTTCTAGTTGGCCCATGGCAAACACCCTCCCAACAATGTCTAGTAAAAGTTTTGGTAGTGAGTGAACGCTTAGTGGCAACAAATTAAGTGAGAAGCATAAAACACGCAGACACTAAAATGTCACTTACCAAACAGGAATCGGTCATCCAAATCAGTAGAGAGTATGTCAGAGAAATTCATGAAAGCGAAACCATAACGTGGGATGCTATGATCATCCTTGCGAGGGTGAACAATGGTGGAAAACTGGAAGTTAACACAATACAGGTGAGCCATTGGCCGGTACCACCCTGTTGCAGCAATGACATCGAAATTGGAGACCTCCACAATGGAGCCCTCTTCTAGATGTTTCTTATGGCGATGAATAAATCCACTTCGCACAGGTGTATGCACATGATCACCCTAAAAAAGCATAAAAAAAATACAAAGAAGGAAACAAAAAATTAATAAAGGCACAAACACAAAAGGAAGGAAGATGAAAGGGAGAAAAAGGCCAATAGAGTGTCCAAAAATGAACCCCTGACATGAATATCCTGTATCACTAGCTCCATGGACGTTGCATCACCAGAACCATACCGAGAAGGCATATTCCACATGCGGACAAGGCGGACACATATGCATCAGTTGTGCCGCTTAGGAGTCAAGGCACGAACTGCATCAAAAATGGTAACCATGGCTCTGCGTCAGAAAAGTGGAAAGGAGAGTGAAAGATGAAAGCGTAGGAGATAGAGCACCTATTGTAAGTGCGAATGAGCTTTTAAGGGGACGATAGGCAAGAAGGGTTGCAAGTTAGTGAGTCAGTAACTGCCTCCACGAACTAAAGATGGGATGAGAGTGAGTAACTTCCACCATAAACTGTAATGAAAGAAGGACGTGTGTGTGCCACTGCGAATTCATCAGGTAGAAAATATAATTATGTAATTATTTTTCTGAATAAATAGATTTACTGGAATCATAACCAACTTGCGGAGACAAAGGAACTATAATTCAGATTTAGAGACAAAGGAACCATAGGATTAAGTAATAAATAAAATTTAGACAAAGGAACTATAATTCAGAATCCACAAAAATTAAAAGGGAAAGGAAAAAAAAGCTGAAGCATAAAACACAGAACAAAAAAGGTTGTCTGGTTCAAACTTGCATCCTCTAGTCCAAAAGAATTCATAGAATCGACACCCACAACAGCTTGCTCGCTCATTTAAAGCGCATTACAGGTCCCTTCCTTTCTCTCAGCTCTGGTTCTTCAATGCTCCGATTCAGTTGCTGCAATAAAGAAGGATGAACAGTTCCCACACCCGCCGATGCTCCTTCGATTCCAATCTGACTCAGACGGTGTCAATGCAGAAGAACCAATCACGACGGCTTGCTCTCTTCTTCAGCTCGATCTGGTTTCCAATGCTCCCAACAGAAGACCCACTCCACCATCAAGCTCGTCGGACCTGGGGAAGAAGAGATGAACCAGAAGATAATAACGCCTCCCCAGGTCCTACCTTCAACGATGCTCTCTCGCAGCTGCTCCTCTCTGGTTCTATGGTTTGCCGAAGATCGCTGCTCTGTGAAGCTGCCTCTATCTCTCCATTTATCGACTGCTCTCCTTCAACAATTGCTCTCTTCCTTTAGGGCTTAACTAGAATGTGCTCCCCTGTGCGTTACTCCGGAAGCTTATAAATCCAGAATAACTACACCAATTTCAAAATTTTGTTATCATTCAATGACTTGAGATGCTTTAATTATCTGCATTATATATAAGCTTTCTTTAAATACATGATTATATACTTGAGAGCAAATAGAGGACACTTGAGCTATGAACCCATAATGAGTTATAAATTGGCCATATACAAAAATACATTTCCACAACTGAAAGAGGTCGATGTCTATTAATATCTCAAATATAAGATTTTATATTGCACCTGCATTGGACCCGTGCATCATTATAAAGAAAAATATATATTAGTTATTAATTATTCTAAAAAAAAGATTGAAGCATCAACCCATTCTTATATCCCCATCTCCATATTGTAATAATGGATGAAATTGCAAATATATTAGCAGAACAATAAAACGAAGAGGAAATAACTTGAAATAATAAAATGGACGATGAAGCCATTGAGTGAAGAGTATCTTTAACAATTATCTCACCCTTGTTTCATCATCTAGGAGAAACAGAGCTATCTCATCTTGAGAGATTGTTTCAATGGGGATTTTAGTAAATAAAACACAATCATAAAGGTTCATGAAACTTCAACTGCTTGCAAATAGAAAGAAAAAGTAAATTAAAACATATAAGGAAACAAAAAAACCATGTTATGAGAAAATTTTTTAGAATTCTCTTCCTCCCTACAAGATATGGAGATATATAGAATGAAAGTGTAACTTCAGTCTTCATAGTCTAGCCCTATTGTTAGAATTCTCTTCCTCCCTTCTCAACATAGCAAGATAAGTCATGTTAGATTCTAACAGCACCAACCAAAAGATTTAAACTAAAATTAGCTTACAGCCTTACTAATTTTCTATCAAGAACCTTTGCTTGCTTGGGCATTGTATAACACCATTATCTCACACAGTCACGCAACCTTCCCTTCTACATGAGATACTATGCTCTTTGCTTACCTAATTAATGAGTGACTCCAGCAAACATTAGTAAACTCATAGACAATTACAAGCAATTACTTTAGAAAATTACCCACTGTAATATAGAAAAGCAGATGAAGTTATAAAGACAATTACATCAGGAAATTTCCTTTCTCCTCGAAAGCTCAGCATGCATTATTTGACCCTCATACCAGTTTGACGAGTTTGTTGGAGTTGGGATTGTGCATCATGCCTTTTGTTATTAATTGTCTGCTTAGGTTGATTTGACGTGTTTTGAGGTTTCTTTTGGTTAGCTGAATTAGCAGCTCTAGCATCCCTTAAAATGGAGACAAGTTTTGGAGCTCTAAATTTTTCTGCAATGTCTAGAGGGTCTCACCAGCCTTGACCGAAAGAAACTCGTCAAATTTAATTATGTAAACATAACATTTAAGACCATAAGTAGGGTACTACTAATAAAGGGACTTATGCATAGACAACTTGACTAATTTCCACCCCATGGAGTCTTTCTAATAAGAAATTCTTGTCGAGGTAACTCAATTAAACTAATAGAAAAGAAATCTATGTTTATGCTTCTTTTAATTCCCAGAGAGATCTGTCTTAATTTTATTTCATCAGTCTCACGGAAAAAAAATTGAAAATTACAATGCCATCATATTTACTCCAAAAGCCATGCTAAATCTCACAAACAAACAAAAATTCATTGGAGTCCTTAACATAACATGAAATAGTGGGATAATTAATATTTAGTTTGTAATATTATACTAAAGCTATGTTTGGGAAAGCGTTGAAAGGGGGTTACCGCGCGATGAGGCTGAAAAAAGCACAATGGCTGGTTTGGCACCGTTTGGGAAAGCGTTGCCTTCCACTGACTTCTCTCTTCAACACAGTGGCTTCAACTCGAGCTCTGATTTGTGGTTACTCCGTTTTATCACGATAGGAACAGAACATTCGGATCATCTGCAACAACACAAAATATATGATGCTCTAATCATCTGCAAGCTTCCCAGCATTCTTTGACTCTAATAGGCCTCTTGCTTGTCTATTGATGAGGTTTGAGTTTGAGGGTAGCATTGCAGGAATTTCCACATGAAACATCAATTCTTCAAAACAAAGATGAGAATGTTTAAGCAATGTAGAAGTTAAAATTTACCGGTTGATAAAGAAACGCTTTCCCGTTGGCGGAGGACCATCATCGAATATGTGGCCGCGATGAGCATCACAGTTAGCATAAAGGACTTCCTGGCGAGGCATGAAGGATATTTTTATTTTGGCTTTGAATGTTGTTTTTAACTTCTTGGTCGTTGGGAGTATTTCCTATAAACAAATGGTAATTAATTCAAGATAAAAAATTAATCCATTTTAAATTTTTAATAAAAAAATATTTTTTTTATATTTAAATATGACTTAAGTATGAATTCTAATTTAAATATAATTTTATCCATTTTTAATTAAGTACTTTAGTGTATTTTTCTTCTTTTTTCAATAATAATGAATTTTTTTTTATCAAATTTTATTTATATTTTTTCACTTCAATTATCACAATATATACAAATAATATATTAATATATATATATATATATATATTGTAGTATTTAATCAGATTCATGCCATTTTCAGTCATTTTCCATATAAACAGGCTTTTTAAATCCTAATCCAAATAATTTTAAGGTTAGAAAAAAAAGTCACTTCTGCCACCACCAATCTAAACATAAATCACATCTACAATCTGACTTTTTCAAAAGCCTATTTATAAAAAAAATTCCTTCTCTACCGCTAATCCAAACAGACACTAAATATCCTAAAGTCAAACTGAATGGCGGAAACAATACGTAATAATATACTCATTCAGATTTTATATATTGATTGATATTGACCATCATGATATTGATGGATATTGACGATATTGGCAAAAACAAAGATATTGGCGATGAGAATGTGAGCTGGCTTCTTCTCATCCATAAAAAGTAGAAACCAAAGTCACTTGTTATGATATGGGTTCGGTTTCTCTCATTATCCATTTTCTCATCATCTCTTATAATCTTTAAATCATGTCCGTCCAATTAATTTAAAAGGTAAAAAATGAGCCACGTCATCAAGTTATCACTCCTTCAACTTTTCTCTCCTTTTCCCAATCAATGGTCCAGATGGGCTCCTCTTCCCAATCAACAGTTCAAATGGGCTTATAAGAGATAATGAGAAAATGAGATGATGAGAGGATCTGCTTCCGTTAATGATACCCATCATTTGAGGTGGTGCCATATTTGTATAGTGATAAGGTGGGTGTAGTTTACCCACGAGGTTATTTTGTTTGATTAATATAATAGCTGGCATAATGCCCAATCTTTACCAAAAAAAAAAAAATATCACTGATCTTATTTATAAATATTTTTTATTTAATTTTCATATATTAAGGAGAGTTAGTTAACTCATTAATTATGAACTAAATTTCTAATTTTATCATTATTGGTTCCAAAAGTCAATATAAATAAATTTCTTTTGTTTATTACAATTAATAGGAATAAAAAAGTATAAAATGTATTTATTACTCTGAAACTGGATTTATAAATATGATCAAATTTTTTTATTAAAAAAGATTTATAAATAGAAACAGAATAATAATAGATAAGACAATAAAATAAAAACAACTTCTTATTTTTTATTAGAAACTTTATCTTTCAAGATATATTTCAAACCTTTCGACAAAAAAAAAAGATATATTTCAAACCAAAACTGCTTTTATATAGGTAAGATGTTTTAGTGTGT
This sequence comes from Inga laurina, assembly GCA_963855925.1. Taxonomy (NCBI): domain Eukaryota; kingdom Viridiplantae; phylum Streptophyta; class Magnoliopsida; order Fabales; family Fabaceae; genus Inga; species Inga laurina. Next base: position 58,482,101 of record OY979709.1, read on the forward strand.
GTTCGGCTGACTTGAAAAAAAGTGCTTTTTAGCCTAAACCTTGATTTTGTCATGTGAGCAACTGAACACTATAAAAAATTTGATAATCCCGTTTTTAGCCCAAACCTTGATTTTGAAAAAAAAGCTATTTTTACAAGAAGCTATTTTCCTATGCTTTCCTCAGAAATTCTGACTATTTTGTCTCACTCTGTGCCCCTGCCTTTGTCTTTTTCTTTTTTTTCTTGCGTGGGCCCCACTCCACTCTCTCTCTCATTTTTTTTTTTTTTGAATTTCGGTGTTCTCTGGTCTATCAGGCATCAGCGTTGTTTTTTTAATTTTAAAATTTTAATGCCCCCTCCATTCTTAATATAAGATCTATTTATCTAATTTTATTATATTAGAAAAATTAGTTAAGTTAATTAACATTACATATAGGCAAATTTATTTCATTTTTAGTATTAATTATGAAATTTAATATTAAATAATAAGTTAAGATATATCATTTTTAATCCCGTCAGGGATTTTCTTTTCTTATAATTTAATTTCGTTAGGTGAAATTTAACGGTTTTGTTAAATTTACATCCTTTTTAATTATTCATTATTATTTTTCATCTTTCAAAACTCATTTGTATCAGACACCCCTCAGGAAAAACTTGGCTGTTAAATTTGGATCTTAACCCTTAAATAATACATAAAATATAATCTTATTTTTTATATGTAATTATCACAAAAGTTAATGTCCTTTTTAGTAATTTGACCATAAAAAAAGCTATTTTGATCATAACATCCAAACACTCTCATTTTATCAAAATCACTTTTTTCCCATAATCTATTCTTCTATATTCTATTCTCCAAAAACTATTCTCTCCAGAATCTATTCTCTAAAAACTAATAAGAATACACCATTAGTTTTTCCAATTTCTCTCTGTTAAACATCGGGCCCATGTATTCTCCTCTTTTATTAAGAAATTGCTTTACAACTTCTTTATCCTTTCTAAAGTAGAATTTGGTAGGCTTCAGCTTGCGTACAAATATAAAATAATATTTTATAATATATTAACTCTGAATCATTAAAATTTTAATCCGACGACTGACATAAAAGAAAAAAACGTCCTTTTCACCCGGTTCTCAATAGAAACTATCAGAAAAACGTCCTTTTCACCCGGTTCTCAATAAAAACTATCAGAGAGTCGGTCTCTCCACTTCTCTTACCGTACATTTCCCTGATCTACAGTTTTTTATAGCATAGAGCCGCTTACTGCTCTACTTCTACCTTTATACAGGTAAGATAAGATGGCCCTGCGCAATTGAGTCATGCGGACAAATATTCTCTCCCCAGAAAAACCACAATTCTGAAGGTTGCTACGTAGTCGTCGTTTGCTCACCATCATCTTTCCGATCTCATTTTTATGTAATTCTGCACCCCTATCCTATTTTCCTTCCCAGAAATTGTAGCAAATCCCTTTTTGTTTTTTTTTGGCTTTTTGTTAGAATCAGCATCAGGTCTCGTGATGGACGAAGTTATGCAAGAGGTTGAGAAGGTGATGAAGGAATGGTATGAGAGATACAATAAAACGCAAGAGGTTGTAAAGGCAATTGGAGAGTATGGGCAATCAGGGAGATCCGAGGAGAGATGTTCACTTCCCAGACTCAATGGGATTGCTCAGGATGGCTTGGCTTTGCTTTCTTCCCTGCAGTTCAGGCTTGATCTTCTTGCTCCACAGTTGCTCACTGATGAACAGGTGGAATCGGCTAGCACAGTGCTCGAATCCTGGAAAACCCAAAGCCAGAGGTATTTGTTCTCTCTTTTAAAACTGCAGTGTCCATGCTCGGGATCTTAGTTATCTATTTACTTGTACTTCTAATTGAAAACAAATGAAAATTCCCTCCTTGGCCTCCCATCCCAAGGCTTCCTGTCCTATGGTCAGTGCCGAGGAATCAACGGAATCACTTTTTTTTCTTACGACGAGTTCTCTTGTAACTGTTGCTATTTAAGACTGTTGCTGAGTTTTGCTAAAATTACAAATTTACAAGCTCTGATTTGCGTAATAAGTCATGAATTGAGTTATATGATGTCATGTTCTTGTGATTTCCATTGGTAATATCTGATTATTTTGTTACAGTTTGCGATCCAGTCTGAGGAATGCCAATCTGCAAGCGAAGGATAATATGAAAAAAGCTGCTCAGGAGAAGGCAATTTACTCGATCAACTTGATTTGTTGTTTTCTAGATGGATTTGTTGTACCACAGTGTGAGTAACTTGTTCTGTCTCTGCATGATGCAGAGAGAGCTACTTCTAGGTGGTGGAGGAGAATCCACTGAACGCAGACGCAACTTACAGTAAGTGATAGGTGTCACATTCAGCTAGTGTCAACATGTGCTTCCTTGTTTTTGTATCTTGCGTCTACTTGTACTGAAAAATTCAATTAGCTAGATGGCCAGGATGAATATTTAAGTTGTCTAATTTGTTATCTTCCAGAACAAAAGCTGGAATGACATCTGCTGCGGAGAGCATCACAGAAAGCCTTTCTCGAACTCGCCAGTTGGTGGTTCAGGTCAGTAGCTAGATATCTCTCGTTTATCATTTATCATAATCAAAGTACACCCATATCCTCTTTGAATATTATATCCCTTTTTGTTTTTTGTGAGAGAGTATCCTGTTGGTGTTTATCTCTGCTGATCATAGCCTTCATGACAAAATGGATAAACATACTCACTATATATGTACAGGAGGTTGAAAGAATCACAAGCACACTTATGACAGTTGGTATGTATTTCCACTTTCCACCACCCGTGATGTATTTCATGAAAATCTTAATCATACTTAAACGGGTAGATTCTCATGCTTTCTTAGGTCTTTGTAGCTTTTAGGATGATAGAAGAATCTGATGATCTTATTCCCATTCAGGTTGGAGAATTTAAAGATTACAGTGCACCTGAATCTGGTACAACGGTCCCGTAATATCCTTTGGAATTGGATGATCAGGGTTTTGAAATTTGAATCTTAAAGAGATCCGATATTCTCTCCTAATATCTAGTCTATAATATTGACCTGATAATATGTATATTTAATTTCTATAAATAGAAATTATCCCGTAATTACCACACTCCCCTACAAGTTGGATAATAGATATTCATCATCATGTCCAACTTGCGCACAAAACTTTCAAATGTGTCCGCTGGTAGTCCTTTTGTGAGTATGTTTGCTAATTGTAGTCTTGTAGGAACATAGGAGAGACAAATGATCCCAGCTTCAATCTTTTCCCTAATGAAATGATGATCAACACCAATGTGCTTGGTTATGCTATGCTGAACTGGATTCAATGCCATGCTCAGGGTTGCCTTGTTATCACAATAAAGTTTTGATGGAGACTCAACCAGGATATGAGCCTCATCAGTCACTCTCTTAAGCCACATACCTTCCATAACACCTTGAGATAGGGCCCTCTATTCGAATTCAGTACTGCTTTTGGCTACAACTCTTTGTTTTTGACTTTGCCAAGTGAAAAGATTACCCCCAAACGAATGTACTGTACCCTGCGGTTGATCTACTATTTTCTTGATCGCCTGCCCACTCTGCATCTGTATAGATTTCAATGGTTCTTAGATTTTTCTTCTTGAAAAAAAGACCTCGGCTTGGTTTACCCTTTAGATATCTCATAATCTTGTACGCTACATCCATGTGTTTCTTCTTTGGTGAGTGCATATGTTGACTAGCAACACTTACTGTGAAGGCGATATCTGGTCGAGTGTGGGAGAGATAGATAAGTTTTCGCACCAATCTCTGGTATCTTCCTGTATCTACCTACATTTCATCACTCTCTTGTTTCTCGTCTTCTTTTCTTCTTGCTGTTGATAGGAGTTTTGCTTGGTTTACATCCAAGCATACCTGTTTCTTTGAGTAAGTCAAGGACATACTTGCGTTGGGAGATGTGAATGTTGTCTTTTGATCTGGCTACCTCCATTCCTAAGAAGTATTTTAGGTTTCCCAAGTCATTTACCTCAAATTCCTGATTTAGTGCCATCTTGATTCGACCTATCTCTTAAATGTCATTCCCGGTAAGTATAATGTCATCTACATACACTATGAGAATAGTAATCATGTCTCCAAGTTTTATAGTGAACATAGTATGGTCAGAGAGACTTTGCTTGTAGCCTTTCCCTTTCAGGACATGTGAGAACCTGTCAAACCACGTTCTTGGAGACTGTTTCAAGCCATGTATTGATTTATTTAATCTGCATACCTGATAATTTCTGCCCTTGTCAAAGCCAAGTGGGAGACTCATATATACTTCCTCTTTTAGTTCTCCATTCAAGAAAGCATTCTTGATGTCCAGTTGTTGTAATGGCCAGTCAAGATTTGCAGCAATAGAAATAAGGACTCTTACCGTGTTTAGCTTTGCAACAAGTGCGAAGGTCTCATTATAGTCAAGCCTATATGTTTGAGTGAAACCTTTGGCAACTAGGCGAACCTTGTACTTATTCAGGGTTCCATTAGCATTATATTTTGGGGTGAACACCCATTTGCATCCTATTGTCTTCTTGCCCTTGGGTAATTCTGTAATGTCCCAGGTATGATTCTTCTCAAGAGCTTGCATCTCATCTAATACAACATTTCTCCACTCAGGAATTTCCAATGCTTCATGTACATTGGTTGGGATCTTGACATTATCGAGGTTAGTAATAAAGTGACAATGATTCTGGGAGAGTTTAGTGTAGGATACATACTCTTGAATAGGATGTTTGGTACAAGAACGTGCTTTCTTTCTCAAGGCAATGGGCAGGTCTAGCTCATTGTGTTGCCTAGGATTCTTCATCGGCTCAGAGATTGACACTGCTTGAGGCACAGTAGCCTCTCCTATCTTTTTGTTCTTCCACAAGTAGACTTTGCCATATTGTTTGTCATGGTTCATGTTGCCCTTTGTAGTTTGTGATGGCATTAGGGATGGGTCACTCCTTGCTTCCTCAGGATTAATAGGATTCGAGGGAACTAGTATAGGACTAGGAGGAGGTATAGGCTCAGGTATGACATTAACAGGCTGAAATTCTCTCCAACTCTTCCCCTGAATGAAAGACTGGGAATAGAAGGGTGCACGTTTAGCAAAGGTAACATCACGGCTGATAAGGAGATGTTTGAAACCAGGGTCATAACACTTGTAACCTTTCTGGAGATTGGATAGCCAAGAAAAACACAACGGACATAGCAGGGGTCTAATTTGGAGGCTGTATGATGAAGGTGGACAAAAAGTGTGCAACCAAAGACTCGAAGCGGAAGAGGATGATCAAGTTGAGACAGGACATGGGTTTCACGTAATTTATCTAGGGGAGAAGTAAAGGAGAGGACATGATTGGGCATCCGATTAATTAGGTGAGTGGCTGTGAGAATGGCATCACCCCAGAAGTATTTACGTACATGGCAGGTAAACAAAAGAGCATGAGCAACCTCAAGAAGGTGTTGGTTTTTACGTTTGGCGATGCCATTTTGTTGAGGGCTATGAGGATAGCTGCTTTTATGAATGATTCCATGGGTTTTTAAGAAAAGATTGAAAGGCTGATTGAAATACTCAGTACCATATCAGAGTGCAAGACTTGGATAGTGGAGTTAAATTGGGCTTGAACATAGTAGTAAAATTCAACAAAGACGCAGTAGACATCCGATTTTTCCTTTAACAAGTAAACCCAACACATTCGAGTGTGATCATCAATGAAGGTAACAAAATATTTTGAATGCGTATGATTAGAAATTCGACACGGTCCCCAGACATCACTATGGATGGTAGAAAAAGGGCGGGTAGGTTTATAAATAGAGGGTGAGAAAGTTACGCGGTGCTATTTAGCCAATTCACAAACATCACAATGAAGATTGACCGTTTTATTGGAAGCAAAGTGTGGAAACGGTTTTTGTAGATAAGAAAAACCAGGATGGCCCATCCTTTTATGCCACAAAACTAAATCATTGTCAACAGAGGAAATAGAATTCTTTATTTTTGATGACAAAGCACTTGCAGTAGAAGCTTCAAGATAGTAGAGTCCACCACGTTCTTTAGTCATGCCGATCGTCATCCCCGAGGAGAGATCCTGGAATGTACAGTGAGTAGAAAAAAAATGAGCAGAGCAATTGGCATGCTTAGTTAGTTTACTAATAGAGAGTAAGTTACAAGCTAGGTTGGGAACATGTAAGACAGATTCAAGATGCAAATTGTTGGTAAGAGGCGCTGTGCCTGATAGGCACCCAAGCACCCTAGAGAACCACACTCCAAAAGCTAGCTGTTGAGGTGGGAGAGCCAAGGCACTTAAATACACCATCAAGCAGCCCATACTACTCGATGTAGGACTTTGGCAGCCCATACTATCTTGGTCCCTATCAATACACCCTTCGGCTGCTCGACTCTATGACACTTCATTCGGTGCTTCACTCAGCTACTTGCTGGTCAACCCCTTTTGTTAGAACCCTCCGTAGGTAGCCCTCTCCGGTCTGCCAGCCACCGGCTCTGATACCAAATAATAGGCACCCAAACAACCTGGAGAACCACACCCCAAAAGCTAGTTGTTGAGATGGGAGAGCCAAAACATTTAAGTACCCCATCAAGCAATCCATACTACCTTGGTCCCTATCAGTGCTTGTGCTGGCTTTAGTAGCATATGAATCAGTAGCTGTACAGATTTTGCAATTTCCTGCTAAGGGATAGTAAGAACTAAACATATTGGATAGTAGGGTCATATGGTTTGATGCACCAGTGTCTACAATCCATGGAGAAGGTGATGAAGAGGATAATAGTGTGATAGAGATACCTTGTTTGGCAATAAATGCAACTGGTCCTTTTAAGCATATCTAATAGCTGATTTATCTGGTCTTTACTGATAGGAGACGACTCAGGCTCAGACGCAGACTTGGCTTCAAGAGAAGTGTGATGAGCACACGGTTTAGTTAGACGAGACTTTCAATCGGCGGGTTTGCCGTGCAGTGATCACACGTAGGTCGGCTTTTGGCAGAAACAGTAGCCACGTGTTTGCTGACCAGTCCTGATGCTTCATGATTTTGAGGCTTGGCTTTAAGTAGCATGGTGCGACGCCGCGATTCCTCACGTGTCATCTCGGAATAAACCTCGCGTACAGGAGGGAGGAATGAGCTACTTAAGATTCTAGCACGGGCATCGTCATACTCTGGGTTCAATTCGGCGAGGAAGAGCATTACCCGATTAGTATTGAGGTTGCGATTGTGGCGAGCAGCATCGATTGAAGACGACCATTTGTTATTGACCATTAAGTCCTTGTCTTGCCGAAGAGGGACAAGCTCGAACTAGTACTCTGCGACGCATCAAGAGCCTTGAGACGACTTCCACATCTGCCAGCAAAGGTCGAACAGGCGAGAGAGGTCCTTCCCGTCGATATAAGAATCCTGAATTGCATGCCATATGTCTTTAGCGGTAGGAAGGTACATGAAGCCGCACTTAATGGCAGTGATCATGGCGTTAACAAGCCATGAGCACACAAGGGAGTTGTCGGTTTGCCACTAGGCCATTGCCGGCGACTGAGGATCGGATGGAGCTTGTGCCGCTTCGGTAAGAAAGGCCATTTTGCCACGGCCTCCTACAGCAAGTTTAACGGCTTGCGCCCAATCAAGGTGGTTTTCCAGATTGAGTTTCTCGAAGACGATAGATGAAGAGTCGGTGCCAAGACTCAATTCGAGAGGATTTCCGGCATATACCATGGATGATGGTGAGGACCCATCACTTGACGACTCCATTGTGGAGGGACCCGAAGGGTGAGACTCACGCTGAGATGTGTCGGAGTCTTCGCTACAATGCTTTGATACCATGTAGCTTTTAGGATAATAGAAGAATCCAATGATCTTATTCTTATTCAGGTTAGAGTTTTTAAAGATTACAGTACACCTGAATATGGTATAACAGTCCCGTAATATCCTCTGGAATCAGATGATTAGGATTTTGAAATTTGAATCCTAAGAGATCCGATATTCTCTCCTAATATCTAGTCTATAATATTGACTTGATAATATCTATATTTTAATTTCTATAAGTACAAATTATCCCGTAATTACCACTGTCTTCTTCATCAGTAACCCTAAGCACATCTTTCTTTTCTCCCATTTCCCTTTATTAAAAGACAAAATTAGGCCTTCTTAGTTTTGCTATGGTTCAGTGAGGTTGACTTTGTGATATGCTCGGGGATATCAATTTAATCGATAACCTTGCAGATTGTCAGAATGGGGGAAAATTAAGAATAGAAACTCTCAAGGCTTTCTTATTACCCTGTTAAGTGGCTGATTCTGTATATATATATATAGGGCGAAGGTGCAAATTTGGCAATGAACAATTTCGCCTGGAGCATCTGTAAGACTTATCTATTTTCGGGTGCAAAAATGGCAATAAACTATTTTTTTTGGAGCAAATTTGGCAACACCGTTAAAAAACACTTAACGGCCATTACTTTTTGAAATGTGGGTCCCAACAAGCTTCTCGCGCTGTATTATTTTATTATTTTTTTAATGAAAAAATATCACTTAGGTCACATAGAAAAAATTTCATTTCAGATAACCCCAAAAAGATTCTGAAATATCACTGTCAGTAAAAATAAATTAAGTTTTGCAGTGAGATTTCAAAATCTTTTGGGCCTTAATTGAAATGAAATTGTTTTCATGTGGCCTAAGTGATATTTTTCCATTAAAAAAATATTAAAATAATACAGATGGAGAAGCCTGTTGAGATCCATATTTCAAAAAGTAACGGCGGTTAAATAGATTTAACAACATTGCCAAATTTGCTCCCAAAAAAATAGTTTATTGCTATTTTTGCACCTGAAAATAGGTAAGTCTTACAGATGCTCCAGGTGAAATTGTTCATTACCAAATTTGCACCTTCGCCCTATATATATATATATATATATATATATGTAGGTTATCGAACAAGAGTGTTGTCAAACTTCTTGTAAGCATTTAGAATCTAGAATAATTTTGACCATAAAATTGTTTCAAGAAATAAGATTGGGAGAAGCTTGAACTAACTGCGTCGCTTGCTTTTTATTTGGAAAAACTGTTTACTCTTGCAGAGGAATCAACGGGAGTATTAAAGAAGGCTGAAAGTGAATACAAAGGGCAACGCTCTTTGTTGATGAGAACACGAAATCTACTCTCCACAATGCAACGTCAAGATGTCATGGACAGGTATGGGAAGTATTGAACCTGATTTTTTCTGCATACCCCTTTGTTTGGTCTCAAAGGTGACTGGCTCATCACCAGATATAATTGGACAGGATCATGCTTTGGGCTGGCTTTTTCTTGTTCTGCCTTGCTGTGCTTTATGTTGTTTCCAAGCGGATTGAGCTGCTTACATTGCATAGAAAGGTTATTGAAGCCGTCAAGGCTTTTTTGGTGGGCAGGCGCAGTTGAGACCCCAAGCTGTTGCTGATGATGTTCATAATGCAGAGGCTTTAATGCATGATGAACTATAAGCCTCATTGTACTATTTTTGAAGAAATTTTCTCGTGGTTTTTTGTCAGAAGTTTAATTTAGCTAGAGAGGTATTTAGAACATGCAAAATATAGATGTCTCCCATTTGTTGATGGAATGAAGCTTTTCTTTGTTTGGCCAAAAATGAAGTTTGCTTGAAGATACTGCAGAGAAGAATTCTTCTTTGCTCCCCCTTGATATTTTCTAGGAAAAATTAATCTGCAATGAAAATATATAAAAAATTTGAATGGATGTTCCAAGTACTTTTATTAATTATATTTTATTTGATTATAACATTTCTTTTCAAACTAAGATTTCTTTTTTTATTATTATTATTAGTCTAAGATTTCTAAATCATTCAGCTACTAACCCCCTTTTAATTTTTGGCCATATTAAGCTAATAACCAGCCAACCAGGCAAAGCTTGGTATTGGAATACTAGTGTTACAAAACATATGTACAGATGATCACTAACAGGAAAACAGAGGAAAGTGTAGAGATTTCAGATGACGCAGCATTCTGAACATAATAATAACAACATTAAAAGAGCAAGGTTTGTTTTTTTGCTAGAATCTGTGTCTACGGCATTCAGTCGAAACAACTCATTTTCAAGGCTCTATTTTGGCTGCCAGCCAGCCAGCCAGGTTCACTGACTGGCAAACAAGATGGGGAACATAAATGCATCATCCACCTTTCTCATTCTTTTAGCAACTATTTTTCCCTAACCGAAGGATGCAAGGTTTTATATGTGTGTGTGTGTGTGTGTGTGTGTGTGTGTATTTCCACTTGATACTCTGCAAAGCAAGCAGCCGGTTCTAAAAAATGAAATGACAATATTTCTGTCAAAGATAAGGGCCAGCAGATAAGTATGCTAATAGCAATCCATTTGCATCAGCTCGTTGACTCAAATTTCTCCAAGAGTATCCTGTTAAGGAGCCCTGGATTTGCCATCCCTTTAGATAATTTCATAACCTGTTATTTGACAGACATTTGTAGTTACCAATACCAAAAAAAAAAACCAGATGGGCAAAACATTTTCTTTTAAAAATAAAAAAGACAGAATAATAGAAAAGGAAAGGAAAAGGGGCCCCCAATTCTACGAGTGAATACCCGGCCAGCAAAAAAACGTTGCAGCTTAGTTTTGCCTTCACGGTATTGCTCTAGCTGCTTTGGATTCTCTGCAAGCACTTGGTCCACCATTTTTTCAATCTCAGTAGGATCTGTTACCTGTTATTTCAAAAGTCATATAAGTATATGCTCACATTTTCTTTCCTCATTCACATTTTCTAGGAATACAACTTCATTCATCATGGAAATGGAAAGCTCATGGTTCAAGGTGATGAACTGAAAATTGTAACAAAGGCCAACTATGGTTGAAACCATTGAATCTAATCAAAATATGAACAAACTTCCCTCATAGAAACACGGTGATCACTGAAGTAGTTTATGGCTATAACAATTGCCATCTACTTCATGCATCATCCAAATTTCTTCTATTGTAACTACAACTGGCACTTTTGAAAGTAAAAAAAGTTGTATCAATAAGGAGAGAGAAAATTACTGAAAGGCACAATGGACAAGGAAGAAATCCTCCCCAAACAAAAGCTAGTACAAAGAAGACAGCCTGAGCTAACTCAGAAGAATCTTCCCGCAAGATGAGATGAATTTGATTAACATGACCGTTATAATTAGATGTCTTCATTTTTAAGACTCCGTTGCAAATATATGCAAAGAATTTTTATGACAATGTTTTGTCTGTCTTCTGGCTTGCTTTAGTTGGAACACATGACATTAGGGCCTGAAATTATTTTAAGCTAAAAAGTTTCGCTATAGCAGTTTGTTCAACCAGTTAAATGGGATGGCAGCATTAACCAAGTGCAATGAATCTTGTAGTCGAGAATCCTTTCTAGTCTGTGTAGTGTCACATAAATGGTTGACTCGTATGGGAAGACAGTAAATCATACTTCTTTAAATGAAAGCTGTGGCAGAAATTTTAACTTGAAATTGATGAAAAAGTCCTTAAATCTGATTGTGGTACATTCTTTCACTTTCTTTTGGAACGTGGGTAAAATATCAGATACTGGTGTGCTATCTTATTGACTGGATGATTCTGATTTTGATCATTGATGACTTACAGTGAAGGAGGAAGAAGGAGATGGGTATTTCCCACACTAGCAGAGCCCTATGGGTCTGAGGTAGTAATTGATGAATTGTTTAGTGGCGGAAATTCCTCAAGACATTGTAATGAATGTTCTGTGTATTAAAAAAGGAAAAAAAGAATGTTCTGTGCTTGCTGCCTTCCATTTGCATGTCTTGGATAGTTGTATGACTTACATGATATTTTAAGTCTTATTGGAAAATTGCATCTTTTATTGTAACTTGAAACCTAGTGTGCTTTTATAAACATGGCTGCAACTTGCTTTCACAGCAAATGGCAAAATCTTAACTTCTTCACTTTCCAATGTTACACACAATTGAATGCAGCAAGAAAAAGAGGAAATTGGGAAATTGGGAAATTGGGATCCATATCAATTTTTAGAGGGGCACTTGGCTGAAAAAGGTTGGTTATTTTTCAAGGAAGTGAAAAGTATTATAGTAGTAGATTTTGGACTCTAATAAGATGGGATTTGGAGATATTCCTCTAGGAATTGAAATCATAATTTGAATTGGTTGCTAGTTGCAAGCGGCAATAAAAACTGAAAAAAAGTATCTATGAAGATCTGTAAGTCTGAATTTTCCCCCCTTGCTTAAACCTGAGCTTATGAATTGAAATTTGCATAGATAAAACTGGAGACACATTAACATTTTATGCAACTTACTGACACTATTACAACATCCCCTGCATTTTTCCAGTCAAATTGCGTTTGTGTTTGTTGGTGCATACGCATGTGCTCTTTTGTTAGGAACTTGTTTTGAGTAGTGGATAAACTTTTGTGGCAGAATGCCAAGACTGTGGATTAAACCAATAGACTGAAGATAGTTGACCTGTTGCCATACTGGTTCAACGTAGCAGAAGGAGGTGCTGTGCAGAATACTGTTGATATGCAGTCATTGTTTCTTTTGACTGGACCTAATGGTGGTGGTAAATCAAGTTTACTTCGATCAATTTGTGCTGCTTCTCTACTTGGGATATGTGGATTCATGGTTCCTGCTAAGGCAGCCCTGATTCCTCATTTTGATTCTATCATGCTTCATATGAAGTCATTTGATAGCCCAGCTGATGGGAAAAGTTCATTTCAGGTTTGGCGCTGATTCATACTTTGCACTCAAGAAATATTTATAATTTCAAAGTAAGGGAAAATTGGGGAAATTTCCCACATTGGAAATTTTATTAGTGAGAATGACCTCATAAACTTTTATATACAGAAGGTACTGATACTCTGCAAATTTTGTACATAGAGTATCAGTATTCTGATTTAGGTCCTCCTCACAAAGAAAATTTTTAATGGAGGACTTTTTCCCAATTTTCCCTCAAAGTAATCAGTGTAAAGAGTGCTGAGGTTCAGCTTCTGGGAAAGACCATACGTGTACTTCTCTTATCAGAGTTTCTTGCAACCTAAAAGCTGAGGAAAGCATGAAGAATTAATAGGTCTCTGTTTTTCTAGATATGAAATTGTGTTTGCTATGGATGTTTCATTCATCTTGGTCTATATCAGGTAGAAATGTCAGAGATTCGATCTATCATTGCTGGAGCAACCAAAAGAAGCCTTGTGCTTGTTGATGAAATATGCCGAGGTACAGAAACGGCGAAAGGAACCTGTATCGCAGGCTGCGTTATTGAAACTTTCGATAGAATTGGTTGTTTGGGCATTGTATTCGCTCACTTGCATGGAATATTTGATTTGCCTCTTGGAAGCTGATCGATGGGATCTGTAAAGAGAGTCTTGCTTTTGAAACAGCCAAGAGGGAAGGAATTCCTGAGACTATTATTCAAAGAGCTGAAGATATTTATCTATCAGTTTCTGCAAAGGAATTGCTTCCTCGGGAAAATTTCTCAAAGCAAGACCAAATGTCTTCACATGCAAATGTTGATAATTCCAATGAATCGCATCTTTACTCCAGAAAGGTTACAACAAGAGGTACCAAAGAGAGAATGGCACCAGTTAACCAAATAGAAAGTTTACGTCAGAAAGTTGAGAGTGCTATCTTCACAATATGCCAGGAGGGGATGGTAGAGCTGCATGAAAAAACGAACTCATCAGCGCCTACCGAGATCAAGTGTGATCTAATTGGTCCAAGGGAACAGCCTCCGCCATCAACGATCGGTGCTTCAAGTGTCTATGTGATCATCAGACCAGACAAGAAACTTTATGTTGGAGAGGAACTTATCTTGACCTATAATAAATTAGTTGTTAGAGCAAGCGTTTCACCTAAGAGGGGGATGAATTGGGTGATATTAAAAATTTTGTTGCAAATATAAAACTTGATGGTGAATATAAAACGGTAAAGAGGAAGGAGAAATATCACCGAAGTGTACACCGGGAGTTATACTGGTTCGGTCACAACCACTTTGACCTACGTCCAGTCCTCAAAGCTTTTCTGAGAGTTTCACTATAACTTCTAAGATTCAGTGGGTTCTTGGCACCTCAGTACAAGCAAGTTCCTTCGCCTGAACACTCGCTCCCCCTTACAAGTTGTAATCCAATCCTAACTCAAGGTTCCACAACCTTAAGTTACCTCAATAACAAATATTGAGTTTGAATGAAATATCTCTCTCACAGAGTGAATAAGAATCACTGAAGCATAGAATTACAAGTATAATGTAAAACAGAGTAATGAACTTGATGATACGTTCGTATGTGTATTTCTTGTTCTTGTGTCTTTCTCTGTTTGGATGTTCCCATATATATAGATGTATTGGTAATGATCGTTGGAACATTTTCTTCTCGTCCGTTAGAGAGTGCACAGCCACTGTTGACTTTTCCAGTATTTGAAAAATATCCGTTTGCGGTAGGTGGCGGTAGATAGTATTTGAACGTTGCTTTTGACTTTTCTTATTTGGTAAGATTTCTTCATTGTTTTATCTATGGATATGCTAAGAATACTAATACAATGAAAGGTTAATCATATAGGAAACAAATCAATAAACGTTGGAATGATTTCTAAATTTCTGGGCTTGCATACTCGAGTAGTTACTCGAGTATTCATTTAAGTTTACTCGAGTACAAACTCGAGTATCATCGGGAAAACTTTGATAAACTACAAGTCAATAAGCAAACATAACATTACCCGGGTAGTGCATGAAGTAAACTAAATTTCAAACATTTGGAAATACATGTTTACTCGGGTACTTACTCGGGTATGGCACACTTTACTTCATAGGTTACTCTAGTATCAACTCGAGTAAACCTTCATATAAACTTTAGGTTACTCGATGCTTCACTCCAGTAATGTTGGTAGGATTTCAAGGCCGAGAGCCCTTCAAGTTTGATTACCTTGTTACTCGAGTCCTTACTCGAGTAAACATAAATTTTCTGCATAGCTTACTCGGGTAATGACTTGAAGTTCTCTTCCAAATAACTCTGCATACTCGAGTAGTGACTTGAAGTGAAGTATGAGAAAAGCATTTCATGTTATTCGAGTAATACCTTCAGGTTTTGCTTACCACAGTGAGTTACTCGAGTAACTCCTCGAGTAACATTGGCAGGGTTGAAAATGCCGAGAGCAACACATTTCTTGAAACAGAGTAACCCGAGTACAGACTCGAGTATCATTGGCAGGCCGAGAGCAACTGGATGTCTTTTACATGGTTACTCGAGTAACGTTGGCAGGCCGAGAGCAACTCCAAGTGATTTACCTGGTTACTCGAGTAACTACTCGAGTAACGTTGGCAAGCCGAGAGCAACTGGAAGTCATTTACCTTATTACTCGAGTGCTTACTCGAGTAACGTTGGTAGGTTACTTGAAGGTTGACCTGGTTACTTCAAGTTTCTGTCTCATTACTCGAGTAACCCTTTAGAAAACTTGCCACTTATCAAGTTTCTCAGCTTTTTCTCTTGGACTTTCTTCATTACTCCAATGCTTACTTCAAGTGATGATTTTGCCCTGTTATTACTTTGTTTAAACTTATTTGATTATCAATCTTCTTCATACCATTCTTTGTTATCATCAAAATATGAGATCTAACATTCTCCTCCTTTTTGATGATGACAAAACTTGGTGATTTTAAATAAGATTTTTGAAATTAAGTTCTCAAATAAACACTTATTGAATTCAATGATAATTTTGAAAACCTTGTTAAATTTAAATTCAAATTGTTTTGGAAAATATTGAAATCATAACATGTTGACCTTGCATACATAATAAACTCATTAGTCCCACAATGTATTATAATTTAAAAGCTTAAATGGACTTGAAATGAAATCATAACTTAAGGAAACTTGCATTGAACTTAGAAATTGCATTACAAAATGAAAAGCTCCCTAAATTCCAATGTACACCCATATACCAAAATGAAAGAAAACTTAAAACAAACATGAATAAAACAAACTCAGAAACTCCATCCACAAAATCACACTCAAGCTCTTCTCCCCCTTTTTGTCTTCATCAATCAAGAGGAGGATCGGAAGGCTTGACCATAGTAATAGGTTTGACAGGAAGGACAAAAGAGCTATCTGAATCAGAAGAATCAAAGGATGAGGAGCTGGAAGATTCTGGTTCAGGAAGATTTATTGGAGGGATGTGAATGTCATCTCTAGGAGGAACAGGAGAGGGCTGATAGACAATCATAGTGGTGGTCTCAACCTCTTCAGTACCACCTGGAGTATGATGATCAGAGGATGAGGGAGAAATTTCCTCTGTATGTGTAGGAGATAGAATAGGTTTAGGAGAGGGTTCAGGCTGAGGTTTAGGTGGTGAATCCTCAATGATGATATGGATGATTTCATTGGTTTCGGGGTTATCCACTGAGCATAGGATATCTTTTGGTCTTGGCTCAGGTGAACTAGAGACTGGAGGAATAAGTGACTCAACCTCAGTGTGATGAAGGTTAGATGGGATGTTCTCTGGAGGTGGTGGTATATGCTCTGGAGATGGTATGTGATCCGGAGATGATAATGGTTCAGGTGTAGGTGATGATGGACCAGTAGAAGGTCCAAGACCCAAAGAGTTTAATCTGGTCAGAATCAACTTCAAGGTCTCACCCTGGGCACGTTGCTCAGCTAGCAACTCTTCGTGCCTCTTATCCATTCTCTCAACCAACTCAGCCATCTTGTGATTCATGTTGGTTATCAGCTCAGCATTGGTGTTGGCAATGTCCACATGGAATCCCTTGAGCATATTCTCCATAAAGTGCTGAAGTGTGGCATTGAGGAAAGAGGGTGATGAGGTAGTAGCAGTTGGAGCCGAAGACTGAGTGTCATCCATTTTATTTGTCTCAGTCTCCGTCTTTTTCTTCTTCTTCGACCCAGACTCCAGAGGACCCTTGAGAGGGATTTCAATGTTGAGCTTCCCAATTTGATTTCTCCCAGCTGGAGTAATCCTCTCAATATGCTCTTTGCTCTCCAGATACAATATCTTATTTTCCTTCAGAATGAGTGAAACAATCTGAGGATATGGTATAGGTGTGGTAGCTTTCCCATCTACTCTGTACCTCTTCATCTCAGAAAATATATACTCCCCCAAATCTTTTTGTTCCTTCAGGAGTAAGGAAGCAAACCATATAAAGTCCCTATCAAAGAAGTGGGTGTAATTGTTGGCTTTATTCATAAGGGATCTAGAGTATATATACCATAGAACCCTGTGATGGTCGCACATATCACTAGGTTTGAAGTTCAAAGGACCCACAAGCTCACCAGGTTTAAGAACAGAGAAAATTTGGTTTGAATCAAGTTTGGAGTAAATGTCATCTGGGGGGTTCTCTATTCCTAACCACAGATTTATCCTAGAAAGTGAGATGAGTATCTTTTGGCCTCTAACAATAGTAGTCATTTCTTCCTCAGCTGAAGTTCTATTTGGTTCATCTAGAATCTCAAGGTTGCAGTAAAAATGGGTGACTACTTTTGTGCAAAAAGGAAGTCTAATAGATAGCCAAGGCATAAATGGTTCTAGAAAGGGACTAAGATCATGCTTCAATACCTCCTGAAGTACTTTGAGGTCCACATAGTGTGTCTTGCATACTTTTCTCCTGGAGAATTGAGTGAGGTACTTTGGGGACTCCTCTAGCTTGTTGACATTAAACCCCTTTGGAGGTTTGGTGATCTCTTCTTCTGGCAATTCTAATTTCTTTGAAGATTGTCCCTTCTCAAGCTGATCAAGAATGCCAGCCATTGCCTTAGCCACATTCACATCATATTTAGGCTTCTTGGTAGGTTTTGGTGTGAAAGAGGGAGTTGAGGAATCAGAAGGTGGAGGAGAAGGAGACTTGGTACTTTTGCCTCTCCCAGTAGAGGTGCTCTTCTTGGATTGAGCCCTTGTAACCACTGGCTCTTTAATCACAACACCTTTTGGTTTTGGTTGAGGTTTGGGTTGGACTTTGGCTTTGGATCTAGGAGCAAGTTTTCTTCTCTTTTTGGGAGGAGAAGAAAGAGGATCAATGAGTTGTGGAGATCCAGAAGAGTCTGTAGGAGTGAGGTTTTTGGTTCTAACCATTTTGATCCAAAGAAAGCTTGAAAACTCAGAAAAACAGAGTGAAAAACGCGATGTAGGGCACAGTGAATCTGAGCAGAATAGGAGGTTTCTGGGGCTGGAAATTGAAGGGTTTTGACGGAAATAGTGTAGGAAAGAAATTGTGAAAAGTTTTTCAGAGAGGACTGGGTGATTTACTCGAGGAGATTTTGTGGAAATGACCGAGTTTGCGATAGATAAAGACCTACAACCCGACGTTACTCGAGGCCTTATTCGAGTAAATTGCATGTTTACTCGAGTCCATACTCTGGTGATCATACAAAAAATTTCTAAAATAATTCATTTAAGTTGCGTACCTGGCATGAATAATATTTTAATTATCCATGTATGTTCTCTCGATCATTTTATAGCCAATTTAGAGCAGATTTGAGTCGATTCTCATCAAATTGGTGATCTGGACCTGCAGTTACTCGAGTTCTTACTCGAGTAAGCTTCAAGTTTACTCGAGGCTCTCCTCGGGTAACCTGTCATTTTCAGTTTGGACTGTTCATTTCTCACTAAATGAACCGTTTGATTTAAACTTCAGGTAACTTGATACATTACTTCCAGTTTTGGAAGACCATTACTCGAGTAGTTTCTCGAGTAAAGTGCTCATTTACTTCAAGTTGTTCCTCGAGTAATGCTTCACTGTCAGTCATTACTTGAAGTTGGTACTCCAGTAAAGGTGTCCTCTGATAACCTCTGTTTTTATTTCACAAAACAGAATTTCAATCTTCCTGCAAAACAAGTTTCTACATACTCCGATGCTTAAATTAGTAATCATCAAAACATTATCAAAAATCTTTATCTAACATTATAAGAAACTGAAATAACTTATAATTCATTGGGATTTACCATTCCCAATTCTCTTCTAATGTATAGAAATTGATCTTTTGCAAGGGGTTTAATGAAGATATCAGCTAGTTGAAGATGAGTAGGAATAAATATCACTTTCACATCTTTCTTTTGGACATGATCTCTGATGAAGTGATGTCTAACATCGATATGCTTGGTTCTAGAATATTGAACTGGATTTTTCGCCAAGCTTATCGTACTGGTATTGTCACAATAGATTGGTATTTCTTTGAGATAAATACCAAGATCTTGTAGTTGTTGTTTTAACCATATCACTTGTGCACAACAACTTGAGACTGCAACATATTCGGCTTCCGTTGACGAAAGAGATACTGTATTTTGTTTCTTGCTGAACCATGATACAAGAGATCCTCCAAGAAATTGTCCTTGTCCGCTGGTGCTCTTTCTGTCTGTCTTGTATCCTCCATGATCAGAATCTGAATATGCAACTAGATATTCACTTCTTCCTTTGGGATACCACAGACCCAATTCCGGTGTGTCAGCAAGGTATCTAAAGATTCGCTTGACAGTGTCGGCATGTGATTCCTTTGGTGCTGATTGATATCTTGCACATATGCCAACACTAAATTGGATGTCTGGTTTGCTTGCCGTGAGATAGAGTAATGATCCAATCATTCCTCTGTATTTTGTGATGTTGTAATCTTTCCCTTTGACATTAGCATCAAGTAACATAGTTGAGCTCATAGGTGTGTCCGTTTCATTTGCTTCATCCATTCCATACTTATTCAACAACTCTTTCAAATACTTTGTTTGAGATATGAAGATTCCATTCTTTCTTTTTTTGATTTGCAAACCAAGAAAGAAATTCAATTCTCCCATCATTGACATCTCAAACTCTCCCTACATTATCTTAGAAAATTCCTTACACAGAGATTCATTAGTAGCACCGAAAACAATATCATCGACATATATTTGAACAATTAAAATATCATCATGTTTTCGTTTTATAAAAAGTGTTGTATCAACTTTTCCCCGTACAAAACCTTGATCAATAAGAAATTTACTGAGCCTTTCGTACCATGCTCTAGGAGCTTGTTTTAAACCATATAAAGCCTTTTTGAGTTTGAAAACATGGTCAGGTTTGGTAATATCTTCAAAACCTGGAGGTTGTTCTACATACACTTCTTCCATAATGTAGCCATTTAGAAATGCACTCTTTACATCCATTTGATAGAGTTTGAATCCTTTGATGCATGCAAAGGCTAAGAGTACGCGTATAGCTTCCAATCTAGCCACTGGAGCATACATTTCCTCATAATCAATCCCTTCTTCATGATTATAGCCTTTGGCCACCAATCTTGCCTTGTTTCTGACAATAATTGCGGATTCATCGAGTTTGTTCTTGAATACCCATTTAGTACCAATGATCGGATGATCCTTGGGTCGGGGTACCAAATCCCAAACTTGATTTCTTTCAAATTGATTTAATTCTTCTTGCATTGCTATAACCCAATCATTGTCTGATAGGGCTTCATCAATGTTAGAAGGTTCAATCTCAGAAATGAATGCAGAAAAACTTACTTAATTGAAAATTCTATTTCTAGTTTTGATCCCTTCATTCACATCTCCTATGACTTGATCTAAGGGATGACTTGTATTGTATTTCCAGGCTCTAGGTTGTCCTAGTGATTGTTCTTCTTCCTTGGTTTCATCAATTTCTGGAATAAGGGATTTAGAAATAGATTGACCATTTTCTTGATTTAAAACAACTTCCTGTTCTTCATCAATGGTTTTGTCAGAGGATTCAAATTCATCAAATACAATATGAATTGATTCTTCAACAACACATGTTCTTTTATTGAAAACTCTATATGCTTTACTTCGGTTAGAATACCCTAGGAAAATTCCTTCATCAGTTTTAGAATCAAATTTTCCTAAGTTATCTTTACCATTATTATGAATGAAACACTTACAACCGAAGATGTATAGATGAACAATGTTTGGCTTCCTTCCTTTGTATAACTCGTATGGTGTCTTTCCAAGTTTTGTTCTGATATAGGCTCTATTTGAAATATAGCATGCTGTACTCATAGCATCAACCCAGAACACTTGAGACGCGTTCTTTTCATTTAACATTACTCTAGCCATTTCAGTAAGTACTCTATTCTTACGTTCCACGACTCCATTTTGTTGAGGTGTCCTTGGAGCAGAGAAATTGTGGTCAATGCCATTAGTATCACAATATTCTTCAAAGGCTTGATTTTCAAATTCTCCACCATAATTGGTCCTAATACCTGCAATGGACATACCTTTCTCATTTTGCACTTTCTTGGCAAAAACAATAAATTCCTCAAATGTTTCATCTTTTGATGAGAGAAAAATTACCCATGTAAATCTTGAGAAATCATCAACAATGACCAATGAATATAAGTTGCCACCAAGACTTTTTACTCTTGCTGGACCAACTAAATCCGTATGTAATAATTGTAGTGGTCTATTTGTTGAAATCTCATTTTTCAATTTGAAGGATGATTTAGTTTGTTTACCCTTTTGACATGCGTCATAAATCAAGTCATTTTTGAAATTTACTTTGGGTAATCCAAGAACTAAATCCTTTTTGAGTAGTTTGCCTAATTGATGCATATTGACATGAGCCAATCTTTTATGCCATAGCCAACTTTTATCGGCATTACTCAGAAAACAATTTTTAGATTCATTTCTACTAATATCTAAAGTATAACAATTACCTTCCCTTTTTGCTCTGAGCTTAACCTTAATATTCTTCTTATCAAGTAGTAAATCATTCTTGTTGATAATTAGGCATTCCTCTGAGTCAAATATTACCCAGTTGTTTTTGTCTGCACTTTGACTCACATTCAGCAAGTTATGGCATAATCCTTTGACATAGTATACGTCTTTGACTTGTATGCCTTTGTCATTTTTGATTTCACCAATTCCTGCTATCCTTCCAGTTTGATTTCCTCCAAATTTTACCTTTCCACCTTCTTTAGGTTGTAATTTGGTAAAACTTTCGAAATCACCGGTCATATGTCTAGAGCATCCACTGTCTATGTACCATTTGTTGTTTTTGGATGCTTTGAGACATATCTGCAATCAAATGACTAAGTCTTAGGTACCTACATCTTCTTGGGTCCTTTTGGGTTAGTACAAATAGTTTTTTGAACATATGAGCCTTTAGGTACCCATTTGTAGGTTCCTATGTTTCCTTTCTTCTTATGAATGCATGAAGAGGTATAATGACCTTTTCTATTACAGTAATTACAAAATGCAAAAGGATTCGATGTATGCACAAAATGCTGGAAATAATTCAAATATGGCTTACCTCCTGCTTTCTTTCTACCTTTCCTTTTATCTGATTTTGGATCATATCCAATTCCAGATCGGTCATTTATAAATCGTTGAGCTTTTAAAATAACATTTAATATTTCACTTCCTTGTGTAAATTTTTCAAGAGTTTTTGTGAGATCAGTGTTTTTCTTTTTCAAAGAAGAACAATTTTCACAATCCTTTTCTGAACTTTCTTTAAGTTCAATTTCAAGAACTTTGTTTTTCTTTTTGAAAACAACTAATTATTTAACTACTTTGATGAATTCAGAATGTAAAGCATTATATTCAGAAAATAATTCATCATAGGTAGGATCAGAATCATTTACCTCTTCTTCTGTTTCTTCTTGAGCAACAAGACATATATTGGCTACTTTTTCTTCATCACTTTCTTTGTCAGAGGAACTATCACCCCATATAGCAGATACAAAGGCCTTCCTTTTGTTAAAGAATTTGCCTTTTCTCTTTTCTTTGCTCTTTTGATTCAGTTCTGGATATTCTGATTTGATATGTCCTGGTTTTCCACATTCATAGCAAATGATATGATCTTTGCTGCTATTTCCTCCTTTCTGAAAGTGTTTGAATCCTTGATCTTTCTTGTAGAACTTTCTGAATCGTTTTATGATTAGGCCCATTTCGTCATCGTCAAACTCCTCATCTTCATCTTGATTTTCTTCTTTTGCTTTTAGTGCTAAGCCTTTCTTCTTTTTGTCACCGATGTCATCTAGTTCCCGTTTGAACTTTAATTTACTTTCATATTCAGAAAGGCTTCCAAATAGAGAAGCAACTGATCTCATTGATTCTCCTTTTGCTTCTTCTATCGTAGTGACTTTGGCCTCCCATTCTTTAGAAAGAATATTCAAAATCTTTCGTACTTGGGTATGTTGATCATAGGTTTTCCCAAGTGTTGAAAGTTGATTAATAAGATGTGTATATCTAAGTTCGAATTCAGATATTGACTCACCTGATTTCATTCGAAGTAGATCGAATTCAGTGACCAAGGTGTTGATCCGATTCTCCTTTATTCCTGAAGTTCCTTCATGAGCTATTTCCAGAGCTTCCCACATTTCCTTTGATGTTGGAAGTTTGCAAATTCTGAAGTATTCACTTTGACACAAAGCACTTTGTAACATCAGAATTGCCTTGCTGTTGAGAGTGATAAGTTTCTTGTCATTCTCATCATATTTCGCTGGTGTCTTGGGAATTTTCTGAGAATCTACAATCTTTGTAGGTTGATAGTTTCCACTCTCAATCACATCCCATAGCCCATATTCAGTAGCCATCACGAATACTCTGAACTTTGCTTTCCAGAAAGAAAAGTGTTTGCCACTGAAACCTGGAGGTCTAGTGATGGATGCTCCATCGGGAAGAATTCCTTCATCCATGCTTGCCATTGGATCCTTCTTAGGTTGTTAAACCTTAACAAGAAGACCTACGCTCTGATACCAAATGTTAGAGCAAGCGTTTCACCCAAGAGGGGGGTGAATTGGGTGATACTAAAAATTTTGTTGCAAATATAAAACTTGATGGTGAATATAAAATGGTAAAGAGTAAGGAGAAATATCACCGAAGTGTACACCGGGAGTTATACTGGTTCGGTCACAACCACTTTGACCTACGTCCAGTCCTCAGAGCTTTTCTGAGAGTTTCACTATAAAGTTCCAAGATTCAGTGGGTTCTTAACACCTCAGTACAAGCAAGTTCCTTCGCCTGAACACTCGCTCCCCCTTACAAGTTGTAATCCAATCCCAACTCAAGGTTCCACAACCTTAAGTTACCTCAATAACAAATATTAAGTTTGAATGAAATATCTCTCTCACAGAGTGAATAAGAATCACTGAAGCATAGAATTACAAGTATAATGTAAAACAGAGAAATGAACTTGATGATACGTTCGTGTATGTATTTCTTGTTCTTGTGTCTTTCTCTGTTTGGATGTTCCCATATATATAGATGTATTGGTAATGACCGTTGGAACATTTTCTTCTCGTCCGTTAAAGAGTGCGCAGCCACTGTTGACTTTTCCAGTATTTGAAAAATATCCGTTTGCGATAAGTGGCGGTAGATAGTATTTGAACGTTGCTTTTGACTTTCCTTATTTGGTAAGATTTCTTCATTGTTTTATCTGTGGATATGCTAAGAATACTAATACAATGAAAGGTTAATCATATAGGAAACAAATCAATAAAAGTTGGAATGATTTCTAAATTTCTGGGCTTGCATACTTGAGTAGTTACTCGAGTATTCATTTAAGTTTACTCGAGTACATACTCGAGTATCATCGGGAAAACTTTGATAAACTGCAAGTCAATAAGCAAACATAACATTACCCGGGTAGTGCATGAAGTAAACTAAATTTCAAACCTTTGGAAATACCTGTTTACTCGGGTACTTACTCGGGTATGGCACACTTTACTTCATAGATTACTCTAGTAGCAACTCGAGTAAATCTTCACATAAACTTTAGGTTACTCGATGCTTCACTCTAGTAATGTTGGCAGGATTTCAAGGCCGAGAGCACTTGAAGTTTGATTACCTTGTTACTCGAGTCCTTACTCGAGTAAACATAAATTTTCTACATAGCTTACTCGGGTAATGACTTGAAGTTCTCTTCCAAATAACTCTGTATACTCGAGTAGTGACTTGAAGTGAAGTGTGAGAAAAGCATTTCATGTTATTCGAGTAATACCTTCAGGTTTTGCTTACCACAGTGAGTTACTCGAGTAACTCCTCGAGTAACATTGGCAGGGTTGAAAATGCCGAGAGCAACACATTTCTTGAAACAGAGTAACCCGAGTACAGACTCGAGTATCATTGGCAGGCCGAGAGCAACTGGTTGTCTTTTACATGGTTACTCGAGTAGCTACTCGAGTAACGTTGGCAGGCCGAGAGCAACTCCAAGTGATTTACCTGGTTACTCGAGTAACTACTCGAGTAACGTTGGCAAGCCGAGAGCAACTGGAAGTCATTTACCTTATTACTCGAGTGCTTACTCGAGTAACGTTGGTAGGTTACTTGAAGGTTGACCTGGTTACTTCAAGTTTCTGTCTCATTACTCGAGTAACCCTTTAGAAAACTTGCCACTTATCAAGTTTCTCAGCTTTTTCTCTTGGACTTTCTTCATTACTCCAATGCTTACTTCAAGTGATGATTTTGCCCTGTTATTACTTTGTTTAAACTTATTTGATTATCAATCTTCTTCATACCATTCTTTGTTATCATCAAAATATGATATCTAACATTCTCCTCCTTTTTGATGATGACAAAACTTGGTGATTTTAAATAAGATTTTTGAAATTAAGTTCTCAAATAAACTTGGTAAATTCGTGCATATTTTTTTAGTGACATGCATTTTACTGTAGAATACTTTAATTTAATTATAGAGAATCTAAATCTAAATTCGTAGCTCATTTATTGCGAGGCATTGTATAAGTCAGCAGTACAATTGAACTAAAAATCTAAAACTAATAAAACATTATACCTTTTTTTTTGTACCAAAATTTACCTACGTCTCTAAGAACCACATTTATCATGAAAATAGCAAATTTGTAAAGATAGGAAAAGGGGGTGATATGTCACGGAGTTGGCTTGCCTCCGCTGCAGCTTATTGTCCGTTGCGTCCGCTGCACCCAAAACAACATCGTTTTGGTGTAGTTTTGGGTAGAGCCGGGAAAACGGGCCGAACTCGTCGGACCGGTCCTTTTAGTCCTTGGCCCTTTAAGGGCCGGGTTTGTAAATTGTAGCCTCAAAAGGAAGTCGAACCTAAAAGGGCGGGCCCTGTAGGGCCTCGGGCTTAAAAAGGCCGACCCTTGAGGGCCTCGGGCCGACCCTTTAAGCCCGTTTATTTTTTATTTATTTTGCTTGGAAAGGAACCATGTTACATTTTTTAATTGCCTTATTGAATATATATGTCAGTCTGTCCTCATATTGTATAGAGTATGATTTTTGAGTATATTGTTTTATCTAATTGAATCATATTGTAATTTTTTAGTATATTGTTCTGCCTATTTAGAATAAAATCATATTATATACTATTCTGCCTTATAGAGTATGATTTTTTATGGAGGTTGTGATTATTTGACTACTCGAACCTCCTACTCAAAGTGAAACACAATCAAATGATAGTGGCGAAGAAGGTGAAAATAATAGTCGTCATACTCATGTTGTTTAGAGGTTAGAGTATTTAGCTTCTTGCCTTCTTATACTTTGACCTTTGTATGAGTTATTTATGAACATGATTTTACCTTTGATTATATATTAGTAACTGTGTTTATTTGTTGCAAGAGACGTGTTATTTAAACCTTAATTTGACAACATTTATGTATTAAATTAGAACTTTAATCGTTGTTATTTACTAATTATATCTCTCTAGGAAAATACGTAGGAAAAATAGTTAAATATTGTGAAAATGACTTCCCGGCCCTGCAGCCCGGCCCTGGCCCTGATGCTCTGGGGCCGGGCCTTGAAAAACTGCAATTTTTCTGACCCCGAGCCCTTTAGGGCCAGCCCTGTTAGGCCCTAATCCGTCAAGGGCCGGCCCTGATTCCCGGCTCTAGTTTTGGGTGCATAATGATGAGTTGATGTCTTTTTTTTTAATGGTGTTCAGTATTTTGAAGGATTTTTCTGGAAGCATCTAGTATCTTAAAAATATTTTAAGTAATATACAGTATCTTAAAATAATTTTTGATGCTTTTAACCCCTTCAAATATTTTTTCAGTTGTACATGTATCTTACCAGATTGAATGGTTAAAAGCACTAAAAATTAGTTTAGAATACTTTATGCTACTTGAAATTTTAAAGTAATCTTTGGAGCTGAAAAAATTTATTAAAGGCAAGATTATATTCAGCCTGGTAAGACACTGAATACAACTGAAAAAATATTTGAAGGGGTTAAAAACACCAAAAATTGTTTTAAAATACTGTATACTACTTAAAATATTTTTAAGATACTAAATGCTTCCAGAAAAATCCTTCAAAATATTGGACATCATTAAAAAAAAGACATCAACTCATCATTTTGCACCCAAAACTACACCAAAACGGTGTAGTTTTGGGTGCAGCAGACAATAAGCTGCAGCGGAGGCAAGCCAACTCTGATATGTCACACTAGTTTTTTTTTTTAGTTATAACATATCACACTAGTTAATTAAATACAATAATACAATACTTGCGGCAAAAAAATACAATAATACGATACAACATCAACGTGCCTCCCTATTTACAAGAAATATTTTAATTTATTTATTAATGCTTGTTAAATTAAATTTATTACAAACACTCATTAAAGTTATAATTTGATAGTTTGATATTTGGCATGACAGGGGACTTCATGCTGGTAATTTCAGGACATTATCATCTAGTATTTACATTGACCCTTCTAATTCAGACAAGACGGGAAGGGAGAAATGGACAGTAATAATCAAAACGCTGTCGTTTAAAGAACTGGTGGGAAATATTTAGGGAAAATTACTTTCAAGTCTTAAGGAAACAAGATAATTACAGAAAAGTCAAATATCAAGGAATTTTTCTGTGATTATTTTCCAAAGTCAAATGACAAAGTTGCCCTTAATTCATGAGTCATTTACAACTTCATCGGTTATTTTCACAACATATTTTTATGCAATAAGTTAATTTCAAATTTGCCAAGTTCCTACATTCACAACTATCATTGTGTGTTATAACAACTGCTTGAGTGATTTTTTACACATTTTTTTTGTTGCCTAAATAAAATGACCTTTTCCAAAACTCCAAATATGACAACTGGATATGCTTTGTTTAACAACTGGTTATACTTGTGTTTACAACATGTTTAATATTTTTTACAATATATTTTTCAGGTCACAATGAAACTACTTTTTTAACAACTGTTCACCATTGCAAATTACTTAATTTACAACTCGTTAAGCTTGTTTTTACAATATGTTGAGTCATTTTAACAACTTCTTTTATCATATCTAAATAAAACTACCTTTTTATACCTCCAAGTTTAGTACTGAAAATTCCTCAGTCTGCAACTAATTAAGCGTGCTTTTACAACTTATTTTTCGTGTGTGAATGAAATTACCTTTGTTCACATCTCCAAGTTTAACACTGCAAGTTGCTCAGTTTACAACTAGTTAAGCTTGTTTTTACAACATATTGAGTTATTTTTATAATTTATTCCTCAGTTTAAAAAATAGTTTATGTTATAAAAATGACTCAATATGTTGTAAAAACACGCTTAACTAGGTGTAAACTGAAGAATTTTCAGTGCTGAACTTGAAGGTGTTAAAAGGAAGTTTTATTCAGACATGAAAAAGTTGTTAAAATGACTTAACATATTATAAAAACACACTTAACGAGTTGTAAACTAAGTAATTTACAATGGCAAACAGTTGTTAAAAAAGTAGTTTCATTGTGACCTAAAAAATATATTGTAAAAAATACTAAATATGTTGTAAACACAAGTATAAGCAGTTGTTAAACAAAGCATATGCAGTTGTCATATTTGGAGTTTTGAAAAAGGTCATTTCATTTAGGCAACAAAAAAAGTGTAAAAACCCACTCAAGCAGTTGTTATAATACACAATAATAGTTGTGAATGTAGGAACTTGGTAAACTTGAAATTAACTCATTGCATAACAACATGTTGTGAAAATAACTGATGAAGTTGTAAATGACTGATGAACTAAGGACAACTTTATCATTTGACTTTGAGAAATAATCATAGAAAAATCTCTAGGGACTTTTCTCAGGAATTTTTCTATTATTATTTTGTTTTCTTAAGACTTAGGAGTGATTTTCCTGATGCTCTGAAATAAATGCAACCATCGGACGTTGCTACGTGGTCGTCTTTTGCTCACCATCATCTTTCCGATCTCATTTTTATGTATTTCTGCACCCCTATCCTATTTTCCTTCCCAGAAATTTAGCAAATCCCTTTTCTTTTTTTTGGCTTTTTGTTAGAATCAGCATCAGGTCTTGTGATGGATGAAGTTATGCAAGAGGTTGAGAAGGTGAAGAAGGAATGGTATGAGACATACAATAAAACGCAAGAGGTTGTAAAGGCAATTGGAGAATATGGGCAATCAGGGAGATCCGAGGAGAGATGTTCACTTCCCAGACTCAATGGGATTGCTCAGGATGGCTTGGCTTTGCTTTCTTCCTTGCAGTTCAGGCTTGATCTTCTTGCTCCACAGTTGCTCACTGATGAAGAGGTGGAATCGGCTAGCACAGTGCTTGAATCCTGGAAAACCCAAAGCCAGAGGTATTTCTTCTCTCTTTTTTAAAACTGCAGTGTCCATGCTCGGGATCTTAGTTATCTATTTACTTGTACTTCTAATTGAAAACAAATGAAAATTCGCTCCTTGACCTCCCATCCCAAGGCTTCCTGTCCTATGGTCAGTGCCGAGGAATCAACGGAATCACTTTTTTTTCTTACGACGAGTTCTCTTGTAACTGTTGCTAGTTAAGACTGTTGCTGAGTTTTGCTAAAATTACAAATTTACAAGCTCTGATTTGCCTAATAAGTCATGAATTGAGTTATATGATGTCATGTTCTTGTGATTTCCATTGGTAATATCTGATTATTTTGTTACAGTTTGCGATCCAGTCTGAGGAATGCCAATCTGCAAGCGAAGGATACTATGAAAAAAGCTGCTCAGGAGAAGGCAATTTACTCGATCAACTTGATTTGTTGTTTTCTAGATGGATTTGTTGTACCACAGTGTGAGTAACTTGTTCTGTTTCTGCATGATGCAGAGAGAGCTACTTCTAGGTGGTGGAGGAGAATCCACTGTACGCAGACGCAACTTACAGTAAGTGATAGGTGTAACATTCAGCTAGTGTCAACATGTGCTTCCTTGTTTTTGTATCTTGCGTCTACTTGTACTGAAAAATTCAATTAGCTAGATGGCCAGGATGAATATTTAAGTTGTCTAATTTGTTATCTTCCAGAACAAAAGCCGGAATGACATCTGCTGCGGAGAGCATCACAGAAAGCCTTCCTCGAACTCGCCAGTTGGTGGTTCAGGTCAGTAGCTAGATATCTCTCGTTTATCATTTATCATAATCAAAGTAAACCCATATCCTCTTTGAATATTATATCCCTTTTTGTTTTTTGTGAGAGAGTAGCCTGTTGGTGTTTATCTCTGCTTGATCATAGCCTTCATGACAAAATAGATAAACATACTCACTATATTTGTACAGGAGGTTGAAAGGAGCACAAGCACACTTATGACAGGTGGTATGTATTTCATGAAAATTTTAATCATACTTAAACGGGTAGACTCTCATGCTTTCTTAGGTTTTGCTTATTACCCTGGTAAGTGGCTGATTCTATATATATATATATATATAGAATATATAGGTTATCAAACAAGCGAGTGTTGTCAAACCTCTGGTATGCATTTAGAATCTAGGATTAATTCTATATTGCAGCGTCAAGATGTCGAGGACAGGTATGGGAAGTACTGAGCCTGATTTTTCTGCATACCCCTTTGTTTGGTCTCAAAGGTGATTGGCTCATCACAAGATGTAATTGGACAGGATCATGCTTGTGGTTGGCTTTCTCTTGTTCTCCCTTGCTGTGCTTTATGTTGTTTCCAAGCGGATTGCGCTGCTTGCAGAGAAATGTTCCTGAAGCCGTTAAGGCTGGTTTGGTGGGGCAGGCGTAGCAAGCTGTTGCTGATGACGTTCATAATGCAGAGGTTTTAATGCATGATGAACTATAAGCCTCATTCATTTTCAATTCAATTGTACTGCTAACTTATGCGATGCCTCACAATAAATGAGCTACGAATTTAAATTTAGATTTTCTATAATTAAATCAAAGAATTCAACAGTAAAGTGCTTATCATTAAAAAATATGCACGAATTTACCAATTTACGTAAGTGTGCATGTTAGTAACAATGTCGCCCTTCATTAACAAAATCAAACGGTCAATGGTTAGTTAACCCAATTGTGCTGAGGTGGCATGCACACGTAACATCTACTTCACTTTTTTTTTTCCAACTTTGATTCAGAAACTGAGAAAATAATTTAAAAAAAAATTCATCCCTCTCGTTCTCTCCAAACTCTTGTTCCAGCCTCTAACGATCAATCCTTCGACTCATCTCTGGCCTTCACCAAATCACCAACTTCATCATCCACAATCCACTCAACCCATCAAACTTCCGGGTACCCAACATTTCTCCGTGAAGACTTTCAAGACAAAAATGAATCTTAACCCAAGTTTAAATATCATCTTTCATGTATGTAGCAAGGAGTTGGGGGTTCCTAAAAAAACAGACGAAAATTGAGGGCATAAATGGACCCAAAGAAAATTTGAATCCATGGATTGAGTCATACCATAAAATCAATACAAGCCAAAAGAAGACTGATATGGTTAATGTAATAATAAGTAGGATAATTGATAATTGGTAGGATAATGGTGACTCACTAAGTTTATAAGGTCACAAAGGGCGCTGAGGACTGAAAATCTAAAAATAATAAACTATCATATGGGATTTTAATAGTTGCATTACGTGTCCCTTTGTGAGGGCTCAGATGATTTGGACGGTTAGGAAAATGAGATTCTGAGGGATGAGGAGAAAGCACCACTGAGAGAAACCGGACCCGAAAAAACCCTCTTCCAGGGGGTTCTTTGACATTTTCGCTCTCCATCATCTTTCCCATCTTATTTTTATGTAATTCTCAACCCCTATCCTATTTTGTTTCCCAAGAATTGTAGCAAATCCCTCTTCCTTCTTTCTTTCTTCTTTTTTTTTGGCCTCTTGTTAGAATCAACATCAGGTCTCGTGATGGACGAAGTTGTGCAAGAGGTTGAGCAGGTAAAGAAGGAATGGTATGAGACATACAATAAAACGCAAGAGGTTGTAAAGGCAATTGGAGAATATGGGCAATCAAGGAGAAGCTTCTGGCAGAGAAACCTCCTCCTTCTTCAACCCCCCTCTCTCTCTCTATGCTTTTGTCTCTTCAACCTCTCTCTCTCTCTCTCTACGCTGTAGTAGTCTTTTGGAGGCTGATTTAAGGTTACTAAAACTGGAAATGTCGACGGAATTTGCAGAGAAATGCTGGGCTATCACAAAGAAAGGAGGAAGGAGCTGTAATGATAATTTCCAATGGTAGAGAAGGTTCTGGCAGAGAAACGAAGAGTTGGTGTTGACGGTGGAATGGAGATGTTGCCGGAAATGGGGGCCGGAGGTGTGAACGGAGATGGAAAACAGAGAGTAACGGTGGTCTCTCTCCTCTCAAGCTCCCCCTGTCCTTCGTCCGCCTCAACCCTGTCGGAGCTGGTGGTGAAGGTTGTCCGACGAGGAAGAAGAGGGGCACGGTGAAGGTGGGGGTATGGGTTGCTTGAGAGAAGGAAGGCCGAAGCTCACCGGAAAAAATGGAGGAGGTGATGATGATGATTGGTGGAGACGGAGGTGCGTCGCCGGTTGCAATGGTGGCGATGGTGAAGGCTGCCGGCGACTCAAGATAGAAGGAAGAAGAAGAAGATGGAGGTCGGATGTTGGTACCTCATGTCTCTGCGTCTTTTTTTTATACGAAGAAAAGAGTGAAAGTGATGATGATGATTCCCAGCTCACCCATATTCTTTGTGTCTCTTACGTTGATAAGGGCGATGGTGTTGGAGATGAAGGTTGGTGTCCAGCTGTGACAGTGACAATGAAGATGACGGTGATATTATGACCCAGAGAAATGAACAGTATGAACTAGAGAAATGAACAGGGTGGTCCATGGCAGCAAAATATTTAAGCTAACCGACGTCACCTTAAGATAACGGTTTATGTGCTTTTGCACTCATTTTAAAAGCTTACAAGCCCTTTGATCTAAAAAAAAATATTTGGTGTTGGATACACTTTTGAGAAAAAGCTTATTTATATTTTTACTCCTTAATCTTATTAGATATTTTTAAAAAAATATTTTAAAATATTATATTCTATTTTTTAAAAAAAAAAATCAACCCCAATACAAAAAAAAAAAGGACCTTTCCCCCAAACTAGACCACAATATTGGCGGCGGACCAACTGCAGCAGAGGGGAAAGGACCCTAGGAAGTAGGAACTTCATTTTCTTTCGATCCCAGAGCCGGACGCTCACTGCGGGTTCGTCCCCCGTCTTCTTTTTTCCCTATCTTTATTTCGTTTCCCAGAAACCGTAGCAAACCCCTTTTCTGTGTTTTTTTGGCTTTTTGTTAGAATCAGCATCAGGTCTCGTGATGGACGAAGTTGTGCAAGAGGTTGAGAAGGTGAAGAAGGAATGGTATGAGACATACAGTAAAACGCAAGAGCATATAAAGGCAATTGGAGAATATGGGAAATCAGGGAGATCCGAGGAGAAAAATTCACTTCTCAGACTCAATGGGATTGCTCAGGATGGCTTGGCATTGCTTTCTTCCTTGCAGTTCAGGCTTGATCTTCTTGCTCCACAGTTGCCCACTGGTGAAGAGGTGGAATCGGCTAGCACATTGCTTGGATCCTGGAAAACTCAAAGCCAGAGGTATTTGTTCTCTCTTTTTTGTGACTGCAGTGTCCATGTTGGGGATCTTAGTTATCTATTTACTTCTACTTTTAATTGAAAACAAATGAAAATTTGCTCCTTGACCTCCCATCCCAAGGCTTCCTGTCCTATGGTCAGTACCGAGGAATCAACGGAATCACATTTTTTTTCTTACGACGATTTCTCTTGTAACTGTTGCTGGTTAAGACTGTTGCTGAGTTTTGCTAAAAGTACAAATTTACAGGCTCTGATTTCCATAATAAGTCATGAATTGAGTTATATGATGTCATGTTCTTGTGATTTCCATTGGTAATATCTGATTATTTTGTTACAGTTTGCGATTCAGTCTGAGGAATGCCAATCTGCAAGCAAAGGAAAATGTGAAAAAAGCTGCTCAGGAGGAGGCAATTTACTCGATCACCTTTACATTTTTCTGTTCATTTCCCTAGCATCTTTCTTTTAAATGAATTGTTCTAATTATTACTGCCGCATACTTGATATAAGACATATTTAGAAAATTGATCTTTGGTTTTAAATATAGGACTTATTTTTCATGTTTGTGAATCTTTTCCTCATTTACCTCTATTTATGCTCTCTCACCAGTAATCAAGGAGGAAGGATAATGTGAGAATTAAGGAAGATGATTAAGGTGTTTTAGAAAATACATGTCATATTAACTTATTTCTTTAATCTAATCAAATTAGGTAAATATGTCTAATATTAAAGACCAGAGGAAGTATATTCTCTTAGCTAGGAAAATATAATCAACCACTCTAGCGCTATGTGAAAATGGTGATATTTTGTTGTATAGCCTGTTCATTATGTTAATTTGTTGTTCTCTAGATGAATTTGTTGTACCACAGTGTGAGTAACTTGTTCTGTTTCTGCATGATGCAGAGAGAGCTACTTCTAGGTGGTGGAGGAGAATCCAGTGTACGCAGACGCAACTTACAGTAAGGGATGGGTGTAATATTCAGCTAGTGTCAACATGTGCTTCCTTGTTTTTGTATCTTGTGTCTCCTTGTGCTGAAAAATTCAATTAGCTAGATGGCTGGGATGCATATTTAAGTTGTCTAATTTGTTATCTTCCAGAACAAAAGCTGGAATAACATCTGCTGCGGAGAGCATCACAGAAAGCCTTCGTCGAACTCGCCAGTTGATGGTTCAGGTCGGTAGCTAGATATCTCTCGTTTATCATTTATCATAATCAAAGTAAACCCATATCCTCTTTAAATATTATATCCCTTTTTGTTTTTTGTGAGAGAGTATCCTGTTGGTGTTTATCTCTGCTTGATCATAGCCTTCATGACAAAATAGATAAATATACGTACTATATTTGTACAGGAGGTTGAAAGGAGCACAAGCTCACTTATGACAGTTGGTATGTATTTCCACTTTCCACCACCCTCGATGTATTTCATGAAAATTTTAATCATACTTAAACGGGTAGATTCTCATGCTTTCTTAGGTCTTCTTCATCAGTAACCCTAAGCTCATCTTTCTTTTCTCCCATTTCCCTTTATTAAAAGACAAAATTACGCCGCCTTAATTTTGCTATGGTTTGGTGATGTTGACTCAGAATGGGGGAAAATTAAGAATAGAAACTCTCAAGGCTTTCTTATTACCCTGTTATGTGGCTGATTCTATATATAGGTTATCGAACAAGAGAGTGTTGTCAAACCTCTTGTAAGCATTTAGAATCTAGAATTAATTTTGACCATAAAATTGTTTCAAAAAAAAAGATTGGGAGAAGCTTGAACTAACTGCGTCGCATGCTTTTCATTTGGAAAAACTGTTTACACATGCAGAGGAATCAACGGGAGTATTAAAGAAGGCTGAAAGTGAATACAAAGGGCAACGCTCTTTGTTGATGAGAACACGAAATCTACTCTCCACAATGCAACGTCAAGATGTCAGGGACAGGTATAGGAACTATTGAACCTGAAGTTTTCTGCATAACCCTTTGTTTGGTCTCAAAGGTGATTGGCTCATCACAAGATATAATTGGACAGGATCATGCTTGTGGTTGGCTTTTTCTTGTTCTCCCTTGCTGTGCTTTATGTTGTTTCCAAGCGGATTGGGCTGCTTAAATTGCAGAGAAAGGTTACTGAAGCCGTTAAGGCTGGTTTGGTGGGGAAGGCGCAGTTTGCTCATGATATGAATCTCCAAGTTAGGGATGCTCCGGTTAATAATGCAGAGGCTTTAATGCATGATGAACTATAAGCCTCATTGTACTATTTTTGAAGAAATTTTCTCGTGGTTTTTTGTCAGAGAAGTTTAATTTTGCTGAAGAGTTGTTTAGAACAAGCAAAATATAAATGTCTCCCGTTTGTTGATGGAATGAAGCTTTTCTTGGTTTGGCCAAAGAATGAAGTTTGCTTGAAGATACTGCGAAGAAGAATTCTTCTTTGCTCCCCCTTGATATGTTCGAGGAAAAATTAATCTGCAATGAAAATATATAAAAAACAATTGAATCGATGTTCCAAGTGTTTATTATCTCATTTCAAGTTTTTATTTTCAAATATAAAAATATACTTTTTTTAATTATATTTTATTTGAATATAACATCTCTTTTCAAACAGATTTCTTTTCTTTTTTATCAGACTAAGATTTCTAAATCATTGAGCTACTAACCCCTTTTTATTTTTTGGACATTAAGCTAATAACCAGCAAACCATGCAAAGCTTAGTATGTGAATACTAGTATTACAAAACATGTATACAGATTATCACTAACAGGAAAACAGTAAAGTGTAGAGATTTCAGATGATTCTAAACATAACAACATAAAAAGATCAAGGTTTGCCTTTTACTAGAATCTCCGACTACGGCAGCCAGTCGGAACAACTCATTTTCAAGGCTCTATTTTGGCTGCCAGCCAGCCACGTTCACTGACTTGCAAACAAGATGCGGAAAATAAATGCATCATCTACCTTTCTCATTCTTTTTGTAACTATTTTTCCCTAACCGAAGGAAGCAAGGTTATATATATATATATATATATATTAACACTTGGTACTCCGCAAAGCAAGCAGCCGGTTCTAAAAAATTAAATGACAATATTTCTATCAAACATAAGTGCCAGCAGGTAAGTATGCTAATAGCAATCCCTTAGCATCAGCTCGTTGACTTCAATTTCTCCCAGAGGATCTTGTTAAGGAGCCCTGGATTTGCCTTCCCTTTAGATAATTTCATAACCTGCTATTTGACACAGACATTTGTAGTTACAAATACCAAAAAAAACCAGATGGGCAAAACATTTTTTTTAAAAAAAACAAAAGACAGAAATAATAGAAAAGACAAGGAAAAAGTGCTTCCAATTCTACGAGTGAATACCTGGCCGGCAAAAAAACCTTGCAGCTTAGTTTTGCCTCCACGATATTGCTCTAGCTGCTTTGGGTTCTCTGCAAGCACTTGGTCCACCATTTTTTCAATCTCAGCAGGATCTGTTACCTGTTATTTCCAAAG
This sequence comes from Inga laurina, assembly GCA_963855925.1. Lineage (NCBI taxonomy): Eukaryota > Viridiplantae > Streptophyta > Magnoliopsida > Fabales > Fabaceae > Inga > Inga laurina. The sequence goes on from OY979709.1 coordinate 58,519,261, forward strand.
TCACATAAGCATATGCTCGCATTTTCTAGGAGTACAACTTCATTCATCATGGAAATGGAAAAGCTCGTGGTTCAAGGTGATGAACTGAAAATTGTAACAAGGGCCAACTATGGTTGAAATCATTGAATCTAATCAAAATATCAACAAACTTCCCTCCTAGACACACGGTGATCACTGAAGTAGTTTATGGCTATAACAATTGTTATCTACTTCTTCATGCATCACCCAAATTTCTTCTATTGTAACTTCAGCTGGCACTTTTGAAAGTAAAAAGTTGTATCAATAAGAAGAGAGAAAATTACTGAAAGGCACAATGGACAAGAAAGAAATCCTCCCCAAACAAAAGCTAGTACAAAAGAATACAGCCTGAGCTAACTCAGAAGAATCTTTCCACTAAAAATTAAGTCATTAGCAGAAACGCGCCTATAAATGCAATCCTCTCTCAGAGCAGATGTGGTGGAAGGAATTTCTGGTCAGAAAATAGAATCTATTGGGTTTTAAGTTTGTCACTTTCATGCATGTCTTACTCTGCTCAATTCAAAGTATGCATCTACCATGAACATTCAAAGCAAAGTTCACTAGCTTTTAAGAAACCAATTTCCATGCCAACTCAATCAAAATTCAACTCTTTACGGTTCTCTTTAAACAATAATAAAATAAAAGATGAATGATACACTGGAGCCCTACAACATATCTGCAACTTACCTGAACCAGATCCTTTTCTTTTATCAGCCCCTTAACAGTTCCACCCTTGGCTAGCAGCTCGAATAATATCTGTAAGCACATTACAAGGTAAGAGTTGTATACATGAAGAACGTAGAAATATAACAAAATGCACAAATAAATAGAGAGCATATGGCTTAAAAATGCACCATTGACAAGTTGCAAATAAAATATACCTCCTTCCCAATCTTGCCACTGATAACTCCACCTTTAATGGAAGCTATCAACTCAGACAGCTCTTGAGGTGTAAGCTTAATTTCATTTATAGACATCTTCTCATTTTTCATGAAGGCAGCAATATCACCCATAATCCAGTTGGCAGCCAGCTTTACATCAGCACCCTTCGCAATAGTGGCATCAAAAAAATCCGCAATCTGATAAACCCATCCAGAAAACAAAAAACATGCCAATCATAAGTGAAATTGTGAAAATACATTCCAGCAGCAAGTTCAAATGACTGATAATGTGAAGCATATGCTTCCAATCAACACTAACAATTAGAAAATTGCTGGTGAAACAAACAACCTTTAGAGGCATAAATTTACAAGTGGTCAGTATAAAACTTAAGCCTTGAGATAAATATGAGACCAATAGTACTTTATAATGACTAAAAGATTCATAAAAAGCAAATTACTGATGTTTAAAGATTCCTATAGAGAATTAGAGAGGGAGAGAGAAGATTCATAAAAAGCAAATTAGTGAATAACTTTTAGAAACAACAATGTACTCACATTTTTATCATTAGCAAGGAAAAGAACATCTTGCATGCTTAAGCCCATATTTTCATATCTTCTACGCTTTATTTCTGGAAGCTCAGGTAAAGAAATGCGAATATCATCAACATATTCTTTGGAAAGAATGACTGCTGGAAGATCTGGTTCTGGAAAATATCGATAATCAGAAAGCCCTTCCTTTTTCCTCATTGTAACTGTTCTCTAAACATAAGAACAATATTTCTTTACGTAAATAAGAATGCAGGAAGTTGATACTATCTTTTACCGGCTACACTAAAAAACCACAATAATATCACAATTTAGTACTAGCCTGTGCGCCTTCTTCCCATAGACGAGTTTCCTGTACAATCTGATCTTGCTGACCTTGACTATGGAGTTGCACCTGCCTTGAAATTTCAAAATCTATGGCTCTACTCACTGATGAAAACGAGTTCAAATTTTTAATTTCAACCTGTCAATACAATTTCTAATATCAGCCGCTAAATTTGTAAAAGATTGTACCATTTCATATTGCATTGCCACAAAAAAAGAAACAGAAGTCCACTACATTTTAAATACGTCACCATAGTAAAAAAACAACAGTCAAGCTATTTTACAAACAGTTTCTATAAATACTCGAATTGCATAGAAATAGCTCAACTTAAACACAGATCCTCAAATAATATCGAGAGTAGGGACAAAATTCACGGAATTTGGAAGCATGAACAAAGTCTTCATGCAATTATATTATCAACATCAATAAACCTCCCATTAATGTTAAAGGCAACATGAGGTACCTTTGTACCAAACCGAGATTGCCCAATGGGTCGAACTGAGACATTCACATCACAACGAAGAGAACCTTCTTGCATATTGCCATTGCTCACTCCCAAATAACGAACCAATCTCTGTAATTCTGCAGCATACTCTGCTGCTTCAATACCGTTCCTCATATCAGGCTCAGAAACTATCTCAAGCAATGGTACTCCTGCCTAGAGCCGGGAAAACGGGCCGGCCCTCTTAGGCCCTAGCCCTTCAAGGGCCGGGCTTGTAAATTGTAGCATGAAAAGGAAGTCGGGCCTAGAAGGGCCGGCCCTGTAGGGCCTCGGGCTTAAAAGGGCCGGCCCTTTAAACCCGTTTATCTTTTTTTTTTTTTGCTTGGAAAGGGAACCATGTTACATTTTTGAATTGCTTTATCGATCTATATGTCACTCTGTCCTCATATTGTATAGAGTATGATTTTTGAGTATATTGTTTTGTCTAATTGAATCATATTGTGATTTTTGAGTATATTGTTCTGCCTATTTAGAATAAAATCATATTATATACTGTTCTCCCTGATAGAGGTTGTGATTATTTGACTACTTGAACTTACTACTCAAAGTGAAACACAATCAAATGTCCTTGAAATTGATGATAGTAGCGAAGAAGGTGAAAATGATAGTCGTAATACTCATGTTGCTTAGATGTTAGAGTATTTAGCTTCTTGCCTTTTTATACTTTGGCTTTTGTGTGAGTTATTTATGGACATGATTTTACCTTTGATTATACATTAGTAACTGTGTTTGTTTGTTGCAAGAGACGTGTTATTTAAATCTTAATGTTGACAACATTTATGTATTAAATTAGAACTTTAATCATTGTTATTTACTAATCATATCTCTCTAGGGAAAATACGTAGGAAAAATAGTTAAATATTGTGAAAAGAACTTCCGGGCGCTGCGGGCCGGCCCTGGCCCTGATGCTCTCGGGCTAGGCTTTGAAAAAATGCAATTTTTCTGACCCCGAGCCCTTTAGGGCCGGCCCTGTTAGGCCCTGGCCCGTCAAGGGCCAGGCCGACCCTGATTCCCAACTCTACTTCTGCCCTATTTAAATCAACCTGCCATTATAGATGTAACCCCCTTCACGATTAAGGCCGAGATTAAGTTCTTAAACTCGTAATTAAGTTGTAATTAGAGACCATAATTCAAGTTGGGACTTATCAAAGGAATCTTTTGCCCAAAAATCGGATTTGCAAAAACTTTTTCAAACTTATTCACGATGGTCTCATATTCACAACACAAAACAATAATGGCCTGAACAGGTGAATTCCATTTACAAATATCAGAGTGCAAATAAGTTCCCGACTCACTCGGGTTCCATTCATAAATAAAAGGGATTTACACAAGGCACAAAGCCTACAATTCATACCCTTTTTCTTGGGGATTACACAAATATACCATATACAAGTCCAAAATATACAATGATAACCATTAACTCCAAAATATACTCCTAAACAGGAGCTCTAACCACTCTTCGTCGCCCGCTTGCCTTTTGATCCTTCAGCCCTGTCTAAAATGGTTAATTTTGGGAGAGTGAGATTCTAAAGAATCCCCGTAGTAACAAGTCAATCATATAATGTACAATAATAATGCATGTAAGCAAATCATTATCAACAACAAGCAACTACAACGGCAGTTACAACGGCAATGGTTAGTATGACACATGTCATCCCTGACGATTGCTCACGCTGAATTGCTCACGTTGTATTGCATTACCACAATCAACACAGTATAATTCACCACAGCTGGGATCCATATAAAGCATATCATAATCGCAAGCCACATAGGCAAGATACACACACAGCCCACGGCTGGTTTCACAAACGCCGCCCCACGGGTCGGATTCACAAAGATCCATGTAGATTACGACGGCAGTCCAACGGCCGACCTAGAGATGACCATTGTCACTCCCTATACGGCTCACGCTGACCTGCTCGCGCCGTAATGGACCATGGCACACATTTCACAATTTCAACGATAAGTTATGCATGCCAAGACATCATACAAGATATGAGAGAAAAGTCACTACCTGAGTTCTTCCGGGCGTGTCCTAGCGCCGGTCTCTCCTGAGGAAGGCAAATATCAAATCCTATTTTCACAATTAGGGACGAAGAGTCATTCTCTATTCCAAGACTTAATTCAATTTATAATGCTTAATTGGTTATCATTATTTCTCTTTTGGAGCCATTAAATACCCCTCACAACACTCCTAAAGGGTTGGAAAACTATCCCAAAGGATCCCCTTTTGGAAGCACAAAACTGAGATTTTACACTGTTTCACTCGAGCACAGATGACCATGCTCGAGCACGATGTATGGACACTCGAGTGAAAACGGCTTCACTCGAGTGATGGTACGGACATCACTCGGGCACAAGAGAGTGAGAGGCAGCGAGTGAACACCCGAGAGCACAAGGGAGATTTCATAAGCAGGCTCACTCGAGCACAAATGCCCTCACTCGAGCACAAGTACGGAAATCACTTCAAGCACAAGGAAGTGAGACAGAAAGCACACGCCCTAGAGCACCATCCCACACTAGAAGCACAAGCTCACTCGAGCACACACGGCTCACTCGAGCACGGTGCCCATACCCGCGAGTGAGAAGGCACACCCGTGCACCTATTTGCGAGTGACAACCCGAGAAGCAAGTCCTTTGGTGTCAAATACACTCATCACTCGAGCACAAAATCCTCACTCGAGTGATGTTCATCCCTCACTCGCGAGTGAGGCTATGCTTGCTATGACCCAGAGAGTGCAATAAGAACACAGAAAGCAAGAAACGAGAATTGCACTACCGCACTCGAGCAGACCCATCTCTGCTCGGGTGATGTTCATCCTTCACTCGAGCAGACCCATCTCTGCTCGAGTGAATCCATCAGATAGCAGAAAACGCAGAAACAGAGGCACTCTCCTTAACCTTTGCCCAATTGATTCCTATGGATACAAAACTTAACCCAAAGCCATTCCCCCACAAAAACACCCAATAAACTCAATGGAATACTCAGAATCATCAAAATCCTACTTCATTATCATGCTTTGGGTCTTGGGCAACAATTTCATCAAAATTCCCATTTCATCCTAACATCATATTTCAATCTCTAATCAATCTATCTAACATAAACTCATTCCAAAATGCCATTCTCATGCCATAAACATACTAAATGAACAGTGGCACTCATTTTCATGATTAGGCCAAAATTCCCAGAATTTATAAACTATTCTAAATGGCATGAAACTTAGATAGATAGGTTAGATTCACTCACCTTATCAACTTCTCCAAAGAGAGTTCTTGATCCACCAATAATCAGATTTCCGGGTGGCACAAATCAGCACCAAATGGCTACATTATACACACCAAAATGAAGCCCATGATTCAAGGATCAACATTTAAGAATGGTGTTTGAGCAATGGAGATGATTTACTTACCCAAAGATCAAGCTTTTCCCTTCTTCCTTGCCTTCAACAATGGAGAGAGAGAGAAAAGAGAGAGAGCACGAGAGAGAGAGCACGAGAGAGAGAGAAATGGAGAGGAGGAGCAAAAAGTAATCATTTGTCCTCATGTGCTCATATCCAACCACCCCCATATTGCCACTTGTCAACATCTCATGCATTCCCACAATGAGCTCACCACATCTCAACACATAGGATTCCAACCCACGGTCAAGGAATCACAACCCTTGATCTTAAATACCACTCACATGCACCAATATTTCAAATTTCCACTAATTATGACATTAATTAACATAGTCATAAAACACTTAATAATTCCAATAAATTCATAATTATCATTAATAATCATGATTATCCCTTAATCAAAAATTGGGATATTACAATAGACCACAAGATTATGCCATTAATAACAACTATTTAAGCCCTCTACAATTTTGAAGACCATGAATCCAACATAAAAATTTGTTCATATGCGATAAAACTGACAGTGCAGATTGTCCAAATTACATTAATATCGAAGGGTATTTGAAATTGATAATAAGTTAGAACTATATAACTAAAAACTATATAGACATATTAACATAACAAAGAAGAAAACACGTTAAACAAGAGATGTAAGTAAAAGGAAGAGAGCGCTTACCTTAGAGTAACTACCATTTTCTGCATGTAGAAGCTGTTGGATGTGGGAAATATGTCCCATATCGCTGAAATTGTGAGGGAGGAGGCGCTCCTTATGCTATAAAAGGAGCTCTCTTCCTTCCCTTTAATCTCACCCCTCAACTTGCCTATTTCCTTCTATAAGGCATTTTGTATCTCCTCTTCTCTTATAGAATTTCACTTGTAAATTATTTAAAGTGAAATTAGATTATGGTATTTTCCTTATTGGTGTCTTATTTATTATTTATTAGCTGTTATTAGATATAGTAGTTGTGATTTATTATATTATTAAATTACGTCTAGAGACTTTGTTTCTAGTTTGTAATTTTTTAGTATAATTGGTTACGCTCTATATATCCCGCTTCCGCAACAATTGGTATCAGAGCCAAGGTTCTGTCTGAGTATGCTCTGTGGTTGCAGTGTAATCTGAACTTCCACATCAGAAAAGAATTACTTTGGGCTTTTGTATTGACAGCTATTAAATAGTATCTGGAGCAGAAATTGCGGACAAGAAGATTGAAGAATCCACATCAAATGTCGACAACTCGTCGTTGACATCTTCACTTATGGCAAGAATTGTGTCAAATGCGAAGTTTGCAGTTGAAATATTTGACGGATCTGGACATTTTGGGATGTGGCAGAGCGAAGTTCTTGATGTCCTTTTGCAACAATCACTAGACTTTGCTATTGAAGAGAGAAAACCAGATAGCATGGGGGAGGAAGAATGGAGGAGGATCAATCGTGTTGCTTGTGGTACCATTCGATCGTTCCTTTCAAGAGAACAGAAGTATCCATACACAAAGGAAACTTCTGGATATAGACTGTGGAAGGCACTAGAGGACAAATTTTTGAAGAAAAGCACTCAGAATAAACTTCATATGAAGAAAAGACTGTTTCGCTTCACTTATGTACCTGGTACCACAATGAATGATCATATTACCAGCTTCAATAAGTGGTAACAGATTTACAGAATCTGGACGTGACCTTCGAAGATGAAGATCTGGCCTTGATGTTGTTGGGATCACTTCCTGATGAGTACGAGCACCTGGAGACTACTCTACTTTATGGCAAAGAGGAGGTATCTCTTAGAGACGTTTGTTCTGCGCTATACAGCTATGAACAAAGAAAGAAAGAGAAAGAAAGAAGCGGAGAAGCAGAGGCACTAGTCACAAGAGGACGTACTGAAAATCAGTCGAGATCGAGGAAAGGGAGATCCAAATCGAGGTCCAAACCCAGTAAAGATGAATGTGCCTTTTGTCGAGAAAAAGGCCACTGGAAGAAGGATTGTCCGAAATTGAAGAACAAATCCAAACACAACAATGAGAAGGCTGCTATGGATTCAAATGTAGCTAACTGTGATGATGAAAATTCATATTTTTCACTATCTACAACGACGTCGTCAAAATCGTCAGGCGTATGGTTGTTAGACTCAGCTTGCAGCCATCATATGTGTCCCAACAGAGACTGGTTCACTGATTTCCAAGAAGGAGGATGTGGAGTTGTACACACAGCAGACAACACTTCACTTACCGCATATGGCATTGGTTTAATTCGTTTGAGGAACCATGATAGACTGATCAGAACATTGACTGATGTTCGATATATACCGGATTTGAAGAAAAATCTCATTTCTGTGGGAACTTTGGACTCAAAGGGGTTCAAAATCACCATAGAAAGTGGAGTAATGAAGATACTTTCCGATGCACTGGTGGTAATGAAGGGTATACTGAAGAACAATAACACGTATCACTATCAAGGTAGTACGGTTATTGGAACAGCAGCAGTGACATCCAGTGATGAGAAGGAAGTAGAAGCGACGAGGTTGTGGCATATGCGCTTGGAACATGATGGAGGTAAATCCTTAAAAACTCTATCAGATCAAGGGTTGTTAAAAGGATTAAAGCATTGCAGTTTGGATTTTTGTGAGCACTGTGTAAAGGGGAAGCAGACAAGGGTTAAGTTCGGGACAGCTATCCATAATACAAAAGGTATTTTGGATTATGTTCACTCTGATGTTTGGGGTCCTTCCAAAACACCGTCATTGGGAGGAAAACATTATTTTGTAACTTTTGTTGATGATTTTTCCCGAAGAGTATGGGTGTATACAATGAAGACCAAGGATGAAGTGTTGGGAATCTTTCTCAAATGGAAGGTGATGATAGAAACACAAACAGGCAGGAGGATCAAATGTCTTCATACAGATAACGGAGGAGAATACAGAAATGATCCTTTCCAGAAGATTTGTGAGGAAGATGGCATCGTCAGACACTTCACCGTCAGGCATACACCACAACAGAATGGAGTGGCAGAACGCATGAACCGAACTTTACTGGAGAAGGTTCGGTGTATGTTGTCCAATGATGGCTTGGGCAAAGAATTTTTGGCTGAGGCAATTACATATGCGAGTCACCTCATTAATCGTCTACCATCTTCTGTTACTGGTGGTAAGACACCATTGGAACAATGGTATGAAAAACCTGCTACAGATTACGATTCTTTATATGTATTTGGCTCAACTGCATATTACCATGTGAAAGAATCAAAATTGGATCCGAGAGCAAAGAAAGCCATTTTTTTGGGTATCACTTCTGGAGTCAAAGGATATCGTTTATGGTGTCCAGAGACAAAGAAGATTGTATTCAGTAGGGATGTTACCTTTGATGAATCTGCCATGGTGAGAAAGGTAGCAGCTGAAGATACCAAGCAAGGTGATGGTGTTTCAAAGCAGGTGGAGTTTGAAGGAAAGTTGATTTTCCCAGTACAAGGTGCAAACGGGGAAACAAAAGAAGACTTTCCTGTAGCAGATGAAGAGCCAGTTGAAAGGGAGGTTTCAACTCATGAACCTCAACAGCAACGTGAATCAATAGCAACCAGCAAGCCAAAACGAACAATAAGAAAGCCTACTCGTTTCGAGGACATGGTGGCTTGTGCAACCTCAATTGCAGCTGATGATATTCCTTTAACTTACAAGTGGGCTATCTAGAGCTCAGAGAAGGATAAGTGGAGGAATGCCATGAATGAAGAAATGCAGTCCCTTCATCAGAACGGTACGTGGAAATTGGCCAAACTCCCGAAGGGTAAGAAGGCAATTGGTTGCAAATGGGTATATGCAAAGAAAGAAGGATTTCCTAACCAAGGTGATGTACGCTACAAAGCAAGATTGGTAGCTAAAGGCTATGCTCAGAAGGAGGGAATTGATTACAATGAGGTATTTTCTCCAGTTGTGAAACATTCTTCCATTAGAATTTTGTTGGCTTTGGTAGCACAGTTGGATTTGGAACTAGTTCAGATGGATGTTAAAACTGCATTTCTAAATGGAGACTTGGAAGAGGAAATCTACATGACTCAGCCGAAAGGATTCAAAGTTGCTGGAAAGGAGAATATGGTGTGTAAACTTGAAAAATCGTTATACGGATTGAAACAATCTTCGAGACAATGGTATAAACGATTTGACAAGTTTATGTTGCAGCATAAGTACAAAAGAAGCAGATACGATCATTGTGTTTATTTGCGAAAGCTTGAAGATGGATCCTTTATATATCTCCTCTTATATGTTGATGATATGTTGATAGCTTCAAAAAATCAGGCAGAAATCGAGAAGCTGAAGGTTCAACTAAAAGGGGAATTTGAGATGAAGGACTTAGGAGAGGCAAAGAAGATTCTCGGCATGGAGATAACAAGAGATAGACAATCAAAGAAACTCTTTTTATCTCAGAAGGAGTATTTGAAGAGAGTGCTAAATCGATTTGGTATGGATGAGAGAACGAAGCCGGTTAGCACTCCACTTGCCCCTCATTTTAAGCTTAGTGCTGATATGTCGCCGAAGGATGAAGATGAACGAGAATATATGTCAAGGGTACCATACGCAAATGTTGTTGGTAGCTTGATGTATGCGATGGTTTGTACAAGACCTGACATTTCACAAGCTGTTGGAGTTGTGAGTAGGTATATGCATGATCCAGGAAAGGAGCATTGGCAAGCTGTGAAATGGATTCTACGGTATATATGTAATACTGTGGATGTTGGTTTGGTTTTTGAGCAGGAAGATGACCGATCTTTAGTTGGGTATTGTGACTCAGATTTTGCAGGTGATTTGGACAAACAAAGATCAACTACTGGTTATGTGTTTACCCTTGCAAAAGCACAAGTTAGTTGGAAGTCGACTTTGCAGTCAACAGTTGCTTTGTCTACCACAGAGGCAGAGTACATGGCGATTACAGAGGCTGTAAAGGAGGCAATTTGGCTTCAAGGATTGCTTGGGGAACTTGGTATTGGTCAAGAAGACATCATAGTATTTTGTGATAGCCAAAGTGCTATTCAATTAGCAAAGAACCAAGTTTACCATACAAGGACGAAGCACATTGATGTTCGATATCACTTCGTACGAGAAATTTTAGAAGAAGGTGGAGTCATGATACAGAAGATACGGACGAGCGAGAATCCTGCTGAAATGCTGACAAAGGGGTGACCTCTGTCAAATTTCAACATTATTTGGATTTGATCAACATTGTTGAACATTGATTGTTGAATTGTAAATAGAATTTATAATTAGGAATGTGGGAATTTTTCCCAAGGTGGAGATTTGTTGGATGTGGGAAATATGTCCCACATCGCTGAAATTGTGAGGGAGGAGGCGCTCCTTATGCTATAAAAGGAGCTCTCCTCCTTCCCTTTAATCTCACCCCTCAACTTGCCTATTTCCTTCTATAAGGCATTTTGTATCTCATCTTCTCTTATAGAATTTCACTTATAAATTATTTAAAGTGAAATTAGATTCTGGTATTTTCTTTATTGGTGTCCTATTTATTATTTATTAGCTGTTATTAAATATAGTAGTTGTGATTTATTATATTATTAAATTACGTCTAGAGACTTTGTTTCTAGTTTGTAATTTTTTAGTATAATTGGTTATGCTCTATATATCCCGCTTCCGCAACAGAAGCTTCCCTGCATCCTCTTCCATGTGAACTTGCAATTAAGAGCAAGACCCAATTTCACAGCAAACTCTATGACCTTGGAGTTCAAAACAGGCAAAGCACCAGGCAAGCCCATGCAAATTGGACAGACAGAGGTATTAGGCGGAGACCCATAATTGTAAGGGCAGCCACAAAATGCTTTGGTTAGAGTGGAAAGCTGAACATGGGTTTCTATACCAATGACTGCCTCAAATTTTTCGGCGATTTTGTTCAATTTTTTGGATTGGGTACTAGATGGTGAAACTTTGGCTTGGGAAGATTGCTTTTCTTGCGTGGCAGTTTGGGATTGTGTGCTTTTCATTGTGCAATACATAGCCCCATTCTTTCCTCCGAGTAGTGATACTGGGTATAGTAGAAAGGGGTTCACTTGAAAGCTTCTGAAAATTGTGGACGCCATGTATGTTTGCTTGTTCGAAGAGATGAGCGAGCTTGAAGGAGTTCGCTACTGTGAGTGTCTGTCTCCTCAGCAGATATCTGAACGGCTTTTGTGTGGCATCTTTTTATTCTGCTCAGCGCCGAATTCTGATGGGCCTTTAAAATGAGTTGCCGTATCCCAAATAAGATGAAATAATAAAGATCTAGTAGCCCATCGTGGTTCAGCTCGCGAAGGGTTAAACACTCACGTTAATGGAAGAAAGTTTGATCTTGGGGAAGTTCATTTAGTTATGGTTTAGTTGAGATGTTGGGGGAGATATCCCAATTTGGAATCCTGTCCTTAGATCGTGGGTGAGCCTAACTCTTTTTCTAAAATTTAGATATCCAAAAAGATAAAAATAAAAATAAAAATAGGGTAAAAAGGGAGAAAAAACAGTGGGAGCGTAATTAAAATCAAGTGAAATTTGAATATGTGTGTGTGTGTGTGAACATAATTAATATCATAATTGTTTTCTTTATTTAAAAATATATGCATGCGTTCATAATTAGATGAACCTGCATATGCACCTTTATGTAAAAGCACAGATGTTGTAAGCATGTAAACATGTAACCATATTTTACGAGTTCATTTCTTTACTTGAGTTAGCCTTGTGCGATCACATTCTTACGGGGGGAAATCATATATTATTTAGTACATATAATGCTGAAGAAACTTAAGAAAGTTGTTATATAATTAAATAAAATATTCCAGTTCCCATAAATTTAAAATGAAATAGTTATCACATGTTAGTCACTCTTCAACATATTACCCGTTCTTGTGAGAGAGAGAGATAAGAGTAAAAAATAAATTGAAGTCACCTCTTCAGCCAAAAAACAAGATCATAAAGTGAAACACATAAATATTGAACTAGGACAAAGTGGAGTTTGCACCTTCAGCCCGTTTTTTAAGCCCAAAAGGAAGCTAAAATCATTTAATAGTATTGACCCCACAAAAAAAAAAAAACCAAGACAATGGTACCCCAAATATTGTGCATATTTTTTTAATACGCATGAGCAATTTGTTGGAATAAAGTATATCGTCCATTTACCAGTTGAACTATAATCCTTTATTTACAGGCATATCGTTAAATAAAATACTCTTGAAAGTAGAATTCTGATGGAATCTGTTCTTATACGAAATACTTCTCTTCATTTGTCCCTAACGTTAAGGAAAGCAATTAGACTTCATGCAATGCAAGCCAGTCACGAATATAATTGCTGTACAAGTAAAGCATTATATACACAAGAAAGTCGATACAGCTGAGTTACATTCTCACACTTGGCAGTGACCAAGACCTTCAAACGCTTTGCCATTCACCAGGCGGCGTCGGATACACAATTGACATCATCGGTAATCGAGGACCGATTGCTGGAGAGTTCAGCAGATATTACAACCTGATTTCCTATTTATTTTTCACCATGCAGAAGACAATTGTGCTAGGCCAAGGCCAACGAATGAGGGACAGCATATATAGGTAAGAATGTAAGACAACTACTTGTTTCCCTGATGAGAGAGTTCACCAGGTAAAATGACGAAGCTGAAACCACCTGGATTTCTGCAGCATATGAATATACATACTTACAAGTCAGTAACTTTTCAGATTATGATTGGCCTTGATAATTCAGAGCCTACATTATGATGAAAGCCTGCTACAAGTAAATCAAAGGCAGATGTGGGTAAAGAACAAGCAGAAAGAACCAGGGCATTTACAGAGACTCCAGGAAAAAAACAAAGGAAAGAAAAGACACACTGTCACAAAAAGTCGAGAACAAACATTAAGCTCCAGTGCTGGCTTCTTACAGCTCAACCTCAACATTTGCAAGCATATTTATTGTCACAATTATGCTAAAAGGTAATAAGGACACAAATCTGGCTTGATATGAGCAAACCTAAAGGCTAATTAAACTGCAGTGATCCTGAACAAGTCATTTTATGTAGGAAACCTGTGAGGAAATGGAAAAGGATGAGACCCAACACCTAACAACGCACATCTTGGAAGGGCCAAAACAAAGCATGTTCCTCAAAGGAAAAAGAACAAACAAAGCACACTGCAGCTTATTTGAATCACACTGTCATCCTTCAACCATTGGGGTACAAGGTAACAAATGATGCGCTTGTTATGCTAAATGTGATGATCAAAACTTTTCCTCTTCAGTAGGGTTCAACATTTTAAGTCCAACGTGAAATCAGAACACGTAAAACCACTTGAGTCAGACAACAGTCATTTACAAGAACAAAATATACAAAAGGGCATAGTTCTATTCGACTCAAGAATGTTAGGATTACTAAAAACTAGACATGTTTTCCAAGATAAGTTGCATTGGTCATGTATAATGAATTGAATAGCATGGTTTACTATAGATTTTACATTTTATATTGGTAAACAATTTACATTTCATGACAGCCTAGCTGCCACAATGAGAAAAAACAGGACAGGCAGAACTAGAATCCATAATTCTAGACCAAAGGTAATTGCTACACAACGTACACAAATCTGAGATAATCATCAACAAAGAATTGTAGTAAGCATAATTCATTACCTTGTATTTAATAGTACTGCAACAATGGTACAACTTGATGAGTTCACAAAATGTCAACAACCCAAAAGCTGAAGTTATTATTTAAAGGCTTAGAATTGGGTTAACCCGCCCCCAATAATCAAACTTCCGATTACTTTAGAAAGGAAGCCTTTTGTCACCCAAATCAATCTTAAAGAAAGATGTCAAGCTTGTGATACAGCCAATGTGGGACTTGCTATAGTGTAACTACGTACAGAAGACTGGTACTATTCTAAAACTATTTAATAAGTTTCAACACTTCTGATGAGTTCAAGTGGTAGAGTACGAGATAATGGATAAAAAGGGTATGATTACAGTAAAATTGTGTAAACGTAGTTGCGCTTTTGTAGTCACTTCTCATCATCCTATTATTTTGGAATTGGCACATTGATGCCAATTAAACTAAAAGAAGGCAATTATACCCAAAAAAAACTAAAAGAAGGCAAGGCATGGACCTGGATCCCCTTTTTCATAAGGCTGTGCAGGATGCACATCTTATTTGCACTGTCCAAATCAAATCTAGACTATTCAAACTTTTCTAAAGTCAAAACATAAATAAGAAAGGTTAATAAAATCTAGATCGCTTGGATCTATTTCAGACTCCAAATCAGATGTGCAAGAGATGTGCAGTTATCCATTTGCAACAAGGCACACAAGATTTATGAAGATATATACACCATTTGTGCAGGCAAACCTGTGTCATATTTGTATAGTGTATGTGTATGTATCGTTAGACCATTTGTGTAGTATATAAAAGTCATATTTCTAACAAAATATTTGTGCTTGAACTAGTGCTATATATCATAAGACAGGGCATATAACCGTTCAAATTCACTGAGATGCGCAAGGGTAGCATGCCTCATGCGGTTATTTGAGCCTGAGTTCAAGCATATATAACCATAAATTCTTTTTATTAATTCAAATTCTATATCAGTAAGATTGAAAAGGACCCTCTAAAGTGCATTATGCACATACCACATATGATGTTACAACAGATTGTCATTCATGAATGTTAGAATTTGATTTTCATAGGTCTTCACTAGATAACTTAAAACATTTATGACCAAGCAATCTAGAGTATGAGCCTTTCGGTATTCTAATCAAAACCATTCATGGGCCTTTAACAAGCAATTTAAGCTTCTAATCAATAGTCATACACAGGTACCTTGCTTGATGCATGAGCAACCCCACAACAACCTGTGTAGGTGGGAAAAAGTGAAAACTACCTTTCTTTTATTTTCTCATAATAGTTACCGCAGGAACCTTACTTCTGAAATGCCAATAATGAATTAATGATTTGGAAAAGCCAAATCCCAAAAAAAAAGAAAATAATAATACTTATTTGCCAAATTAGGGCTCTGGGTCAACATAAGGTATGTTCTTTTTTAAGGGGAAAAATAATTCTTCAAGCCTCTTAGCTTGCCTTTCAATCCAAAAGAAAATAGGTATGTTCTTTCACTTTGTAGCAGTTTCCCATGAAATGTTTCCAAGATTATGGCATGAATAGGATATGCGTTCCTTTTTTGGCAAAATGAGCAATACATGCAGTTTCCAGCCAACAAGGTGATAAGCATATATTTTATAATTAAATAAGTGTAGATTATGATATATATATATATATATTTGATTAAATTTATTAATATTTTATACTTATTTAATTATCTTTTATATATTTTTCTATCCTATAATTAATTATAGGATAAAAGAATATTTTGATATAAAATCTACTCATATCGTAATTTATTTTGTAGGAGATATTATAAGATTCAAGTGGGAACAAAATATCAATATAATAATCTAAATTATATGATAATCGATTGAAAAAATAGATAAACCAAAATATTGTGATAGAGACGCACGCAAAACCCTTGGTTTTGGATTATGTAGTCTGATTATGGATAAATGGATGATAATTTTTGCCGTTAATTGTTTTAATATTATATTTGTTGATTTAACTGTGTGGTTGATTATCCTGAAATAAGAGACATCTGATTGGATTGTTCTGGTGTTCTAAAGGAGTCTAGATGTAAGAAATTTAAATCAAACTTTCAATTGAATCATGTAGAATTAGGTTTTCGGATTTAATTTGCTTGTAGGATAGACATATACCTACCGGCCCTATATAATCTCATTAGGCTTGCATTTAAATTAATCCAATCAAGTACTAATCGCTTAAGAAATTAGGGATTAATATAGTTGAAATGTCTTTTAATGGATTGAAAGACACTCTTAGGTAAATAAGAGACCTAGACTAGCAAATATAACTTTAAATGCAATTAAGGGGATAAATTAGACGCTAAAAAGTAATCAAAACAATAATAATACAAGTCACCGCTAAAGATCTAGAATCTCCCTTGGCCTTCATAGTAGTTAGATTTGCCTTTTTTCTTCTTTTTATTTTATCTAGCTTTTATTCATAATTTGAATTGTGTTGACTTAAATTAAGGGAAAGTGTAAAGTTATTGTTCAGCTACATTATTGGTATCAAGTCCTCATGAGAACGATATTCACTCTTTATTACTTGATACGGCTTGTGTACTATTGAGTCTTAGGCTCTATATTTTTCTCCTATCACACGGATTAGAGGGGAATGAGGATCAATCAGAAGGGGTTTCTTTGCCATTATTTTTATTACTACAAGATAGAATAGTTTTTACAGCTTCTGTTTGCTGCTACTCTATTCATAATCATTTCAATCAATATTTTCAACAACAGACTATACTAGCCAGTTAGTCATTCAAAATGTGAGCAGGTTATTTGCCTAGTTTAATCAACCCTGACAACTGGCTTTAGCATTAGAAAAAGACTGAACAGTTTTTGAGAAATCCAGTACGAGTGCTTTTAAAATCCTACCATGAATTCATTAATACTGAAAAATTGATCCAATCAAAGGTGATACGCCCAATTCAAAATTCTCCAATGCACAAAGAATACCATTTCATATTTGAAAAACTTGGATATGAATGTATTGTGTGAATTATATGCAATGTGGCAAAATATCAGGGAAACAAATTTATTTAAAAGAGAAAATAAGAGTGAAACAAGGCCTGTGTCTTTGCTGTGGTCAAGAGCATGAAGAGGCTGTTACTGGGACTACTCGTAAAGGTATAAGTTGATGTTATGCTTTTGTTTGTTTGATCTGTATGGTTATATTTTCTTTTGTTTCTCTGATATGTATGGGTCTATTTTTGTTTTGTTTATCTGATTTGTAGGTTGTAATGAAGGTGTTTTACTTCTGTTCTCTGATATAAGTTTTATCCCCAAGTCTTCTTTTGCTAGCTTCAGGACATGAACCTTACCTGGATTGCTAACAAACGCACAAGTCTTTCAAAATAATTATATGTGATCAAATACTTGGGAAGTTGGGCTCACGTTCAATCATTTGTCACTAAACCCATCAAAGAAAGAATTTCAAGGGAGGGGGAAAAGTTGTACGCGTATTGTTGGCATGTTAGAGATTGATATGAATTACTATCTTTTTTTTTTCCAGACTGAGATAGCATAACCATGGGAAAGATAAAGACGTATAGACCGTGAAACTTGAATACTCACTAGATCTAATGTATTTATAGCCTCAATTAGTGCATTGAAATGCAAAATAGATTCACATGTTACCTTATCAAGATGGATTGTTTGTCATTTGCTAGTTATAAATAACCCTTTGTCAATGCAAAGGCTAGTAACCTACCATTTGGTCTTGCTTTTACTATAAACCAAGTTCAAACCAATTTTTACAACAACTAACAGAGTTAAATTTGAACGGTTGAATAAACTTTCTCTAAACTGTATTAGAACCAGGACGGAGAGGCAATTTGGAATGACATGAGTCGTGATTTTCAATATTACAGTAGTAATGTTTGTTCATTTCCAACTTTTTTTTTTTTTTGGTGATAGGTTCATTTCTTGCTTAATATATATTAATAACATGTGTAAGAGAATCTTCAGAAGTGCAAGACAAATTTCACGAGATTTAAATAGAGAAAATTGGTACAAAAACAGATTGGGACTACTACAAACGGCAAATGCTACAAACGGGATAATATATAAGAGCAGCCATGATGCTTAATCACTAAAAAAAAAAAAAGCCAAAAAATTAACTGCTGCGATATCAGAAGACAGTAAATTGATTTTCATATTAATATTTTATACTTATTTAATTATCTTTTATATATTTTTCTATCCTTTAATGAATTATAGGATAAAAGAATATTTAGATATAAAATTTGCAATCATTTTATTTTTTGGCATAACATATCACACTAATTAATTCAATACAATAATACAATACTTGCGGGAAAAAAATATAATAATACGATACAATATCAACGTGGCTCTCTATTTACAAGAAATATTTTAATTTATTTATTAATGCTTGTTAAATTAAATTTATTACAAATACTCATTAAAGTTATAATTTGATAGTTTGATTTTGGCATGACAGGGGAGTTCATGCTGGTAATTTCAGGACATTATTATCTAGAATTTACCCTTCTCCAATTCAGACAAAAAGGGACGGCAGAAATGGACAGTAATAATAAAACGCCGTCGTTTAAAAGAACTGGAGACATTCGCTCAGCATTTCTGACGCCGGATTCATTGTGTTTGGTTAGGTTTTTTTTAGATAATAAGTCCTTATTATGTAAGTCGAGATAAAACTACTCTCACATATTTATCTTATATATCATAAATCACGATTTATAATCACTTATTACCTAAAAATAAGTTGTTACAAACTATCCCTAGATGAATTTTCGCTCGCCATCATCTTTCCCCTCTCATTTTTATGTAATTCTCGACCCCCATCCTATTTCGTTTCCCAGAAACTGTAGCAAATCCCTTTTCTGTTTTTTTTTTTTTTTTTTTTGGCTTTTTGTTAGAATCAGCATCAGGTCTCGTAATGGACGAAGTTGTGCAAGAGGTTGAGAAGGTGAAGAAGGAATGGTATGAGACATACAATAAAACGCAAGAGGTTGTAAAGGCAATTGGAGAATATGGGCAATCAGGGAGATCCGAGGAGAAAAATTCACTTCCCAGACTCAATGGGATTGCTCAGGATGGCTTGGCTTTGCTTTCTTCCTTGCAGTTCAGGCTTGATCTTCTTGCTCCACAGTTGCTCACTGATGAAGAGGTGGAATCGGCTAGCACAGTGCTTGAATCCTGGAAAACCCAAAGCCAGAGGTATTTGTTTTCTCTTTCTTGTAACTGCATTGTCCATGCTCGGGATCTTAGTTATCTATTTACTTGTACTTCTAATTGAAAACAAATGAAAATTCGCTCCTTGACCTCCCATCCCAAGGCTTCCTGTCCTATGGTCGGTGCCCAGGAATCAACGGAATCACATTTTTTTCTTACGACGATTTCTCTTGTAACTGTTGCTGAGTTTTGCTAAAATTACAAATTTACAAGCTCTGATTTCCGTAATAAGTCATTAATTGAGTTATATGATGCCATGTTCTTGTGATTTCCATCGGTAACATCTGATTATTTTGTTACAGTTTGCGATCCAGTCTGAGGAATGCCAATCTTCAAGCGGAGGAAAATATGAAAAAAGCTGCTCAGGAGGAGGCAATTTATTCCATCACCTTTTTCTTTTAAATGAATTGTCCTAATTATTACTCCCCCTTCCTTAACATATCTGAGGATTTGATCTTGGTACTAAATATAGGACCCATTTTTCATATTTTTGAATCTTTTCCTAATTTACTTCTATTTATGCTTTCTCAACAGAGGAGAGGGAATGTGTTAATTAAGAAATATGATTAAAGTGTTTTAGAAAATACATATCATATTGACTAACTTTCTTAATATAATCAAATTAGGTAAATATGTCTTATATATAGACAAGAGGGAGTATATTCTCTTAGCCAGATTAAAATATAATCAACCACTCTAGCGCTATGTGAAAATGATGATATTTTGTTGTATAGTCTGTTCATTATCATGATCTTTTGTGTTAATTTGTTGTTCTCTAGATGGATTTGTTGTACCACAGTGTGTGTAACTTGTTATGTTTCTGCGTGATGCAGAGAGAGCTACTTCTAGGTGGTGGAAGAGAATCCACTGTACGCAGACGCAACTTACAGTAAGTCATTGGTGTAATATTCAGCTAGTGTCAACACGTGCTTCCTTGTTCTTGTATCTTGCGTCTACTTGTACCGAAAAATTCAATTAGCTAGATGGCCAGGATGAATATTTACGTTGTCTAATTTGTTATCTTCCAGAACACAAGCTGGAATGACATCTGCTGCGGAGAGCATCACAGAAAGCCTTCGTCGAACTCTCCGGTTGATGGTTCAGGTCAGTAGCTAGATAACTCTCGTTTATCATTTATCATAATCAAAGTAAACCCATATCCTCTTTAAATATTATATCCCTCTTTGTTTTTTGTGAGAGGGTATCCTGTTGGTGTTTATCTCTGCTTGATCATAGCCTTCATGACAAAATAGATAAACATACTCGCTATATTTGTACAGGAGGTTGGAAGATGCACAAACACACATGTGATAGTTGGTATGTATTTCATGAAAATTTAAATCATACTTAAACGGTAGACTCTCATGCTTTCTTCGGTCCTGTTCATCAGTAAGACAGTAACCCTAATCTCATCTTTCTTTACGCCCATTTCCCTTTATTAAAAGACAAAATTAGGCTTCTTAATTTTGGCATGGTTCAGTGAGGTTGACTTTGTAAACTGCTCAGGGATATCAATTTAATCAATAACCTTTAAGATTGTCAGAATGGGGGAAAATTAAGAATAGAAACTCTTAAGGCTTGCTTATTTATTACCCTGTTAAGTGGCTGATTCTATGTGTGTGTGTGTGTGATCCAACAAGAGAGTGTTGTCAAACCTCTGGTAAGCATTTAGAATCTAGGATTAATTTTGACCATGAAATTGTTTCGAGAAAAAAGATTGGGAGAAGCTTGAACTAACCGCGTCGCATGCTTTTTATTTGGAAAAACTGTTTGAACGTACAGAGGAAACAACGGGAGTCTTAAAGAAGGCTGAAAGTGAAAAGAAAGGGCAACGCTCTTGGTCGATGAGAATACGAGATCTCTTCTCCACAATGCAACGTCAAGATGTCAGGGACAGGTATGGGAAGTATTGAACCTGATTTTTTCTGCATACCCCTTTGTTTGGTCTCAAAGGTGATTGGCTCATCAAAAGATATAATTGGACAGGATCATGCTTGTGGTTGGCTTTTTCTTGTTCTCCCTTGCTGTGCTTTATGTTGTTTCCAAGCGGATTGGGCTGCTTAAATTGCAGAGAAAGGTTACTGAAGCCGTTAAGGCTGGTTTGGTGGGGCGGGCGCAGTTTGCTCATGATATGAATCTCCAAGTTAGGGATGCTCCGGTTAATAATGCAGAGGCTTTTAATGCATGATGAACTATAAGCCTCATTGTACTCTTTTTGGAGAAATTTTCTCGTGGCTTTTTGTCATAGAAGTTTAATTCTTCTGAAGAGATTATGCAAAATATAAAGGTTTCCCATTTGTTGATAGAATGAAGCTTTTCTTTGTTTGGCCAAAGAATGAAGTTTGCTTGACGATATTGCAAAGAAGAATTCGTTGTTCCCCCTTTATATTTTCTAGGAAAAATTAATCTGCAATGAAAATATGTAAAAAAAAATTGAATGGATGTTCCAAGTATTTATTATCTCATTTTAAGTTTTTATTTTCAAATAAAAAAATATACTGTTTTTTAATTATATTTTATTTGATTATAACATTTCTTTTCAAACTAAGATTTCTTTTCTTTTCTTTTTTATTAGTCTAAGATTTCTAAATCATTCCATGGAATCAATTTTTCTTTGGGCCCATTTTTTCACTCAATTTTCGTCTGTGTTTTTATGGAACCCCCAACTCCTTACTGCATGCATAAAAGTTGATATTTAAACTTGGGTTAAGGTGTATTTTTGCTCTGAAAGTTTTCGCGGAGGAGCGTTGGGCACCTGGAAGTTTTATTCTGCGCAATATCAGCCCGAAAATTACAAAATTGTAGCAATTTCGCCCTTCATTAATAGAATTAAACGGTCAACGGTTAGTTGACCAATAAATTGTGATGTGATTCTGTCATGAAGGATACAATGCAACATATTGTGATATGTGGTCATCATCTTTATAAACTTCCTATCTCCTCTCTCCTCAAATTGCAGACATCATGATATTGGAGAACCCAAAAATCTATACAAAGAGTCAACAAGAATCCAAAAATGTAATTCATAACAAGAATGAAATAACCAAAACGAGGAAGCAATATAAAGAAATTTTTCCCATTCATGTGTTTTCTTCATGACTTGCAGGTGAAAAAAGATGAAGCCTCAAGCATGCATCATCTTCAAGGTCATCGCCACTACTCCCATACCCCTGATGCCTGGTTGTGTCTCTATCACTGTCTTATAAACCCTCCTCTCCCAACTGGTTTTCATCCAGACATTTTAATACACAGCCACAATTACACAAAGAACAATACAATAAGAATCATCAAAACCTAAAAATACTTGCACAAAATAAACTCCAATTTCTCTACAAAAGAAGTGGATTGTGCTTCCTAACTTCACACTACAAGCTAATCCCAACTAATCAACGAAAACCATAAAAATATCACTTCCGGATGCCCAACACTCCTCCGCAAAATTTCCGGAGCAAAAATAGATCATAACCCTTTAAAATTCCAACCATTTGTTTAAGTTACTTCCATGCACACTAACGTATATTGGTAAATTTGTGCATATTTTTAGTGATACGTATTTTACTGTATAATACTTTAATTTAATTATAGAGAATCTAAAACTAAATTCGTAGCAGTACAATTGAATTGAAAATCTAAAAATAATAAACTATCATACCTTTTTTTGTACAAAAATTTACCTACGTCTCTAAGAACCACATTTGTCATGATAATAGCAAATTCGTGAAGACAAGGAAAGGGGGTGACATGTCACACCAGTTTTTTTTTTTTTTGGCATAACATAGCACATTAATTAATTAAATACAATAATACAATACTTGCTGCAAAAGAATACAATAATATGATACAACATCAACGTGGCTCTCTAGTTACAAGAAATATTTTAATTTATTTATTAATCTTGTTAAATTAAATTTATTACAAATACTCATTAAAGTTATAATTTGATAGTTTGATATTTGGCATGACAGGGGACTTCATATATGTAATTTCAGGACGTTACTATCTAGTATTTACCAGAAATGCTGGTGGGTCAAGGTTCAACCGGTGGGATCGATCAGATCATTCGGTCGAGCCGGTGACGTAATAATTAAATAAAATTAGTATTATACACATATATAATAATATTATATGTACAAAAATATCAAATTATTTAATTTAATTTCATGATTTGAAGCTTTGGTAGTACTTAACATAAAATTAATTTAAATTAAGAAAATTGTAATATTTTTAATAAATAAAAACGTGTTTATAATCTATCTAATATCCAACCTACTTTATAATTTTTTTAAATTACTAATACATATAAAATAAAGAGTATGTGTTTTAAAAATTACATATAATAAATAACATATTATAAAAATTTACTTTCCCTCCAATACTGTCCCCGGCATTTTACATTCTAGTGATGGGTCATCCTGGCCATGAGATCCACCTCAGCACCAATCAGGTAGTGAAGTGGAAAGTGCAAACAGATGACAAAAACCGTATGGATTTTGATTATTTTCGTCTTCATCCTTCTTCTTCGCTAGTACTTCGATTCGTCCGGCTTTTGATTTCTGCTCCGGTTCCCGTTCCCGGATGGACAAAGTTACGCAAGAGGTTGAGAAGGTGAAGAAGGAATGGTATGAGAAATACAATAAAACGCAAGAGGTTGTAAAGGCAATTGAAGAATATGGGCAATCAGGGAGATCCGAGGAGAAAAATTCACTTCCCAGACTCAATGGGATTGCTCAGGATGACTTGGCTTTGCTCTCTTCCCTGCAGTCCAGGCTTGATCTTCTTGCTCCACAGTTGCTCACTGATGAGGAGGTGGAATCGGCTAGCACGGTGCTTGAATGCTGGAAAACCCAAAGCCAGAGGTATTTGTTTTCTCTTTTTTAAAACTGCAGTGTCCATGCTCGGGATCTTAGTTATCTATTTACCTGTACTTCTAATTGAAAGCAAATGAAAATTCGCTCCTTGACCTCCCATCCCAAGGCTTCCTGTCCCATGGTCAGTGCCGAGGGATCAACGGAATCACATATTTTTCTTACGACGATTTCTCTTGTAACTGTTGCTGAGTTTTGCTAAAATTACAAATTTACAAGCTCTGATTTGCGTAATAAGTCATGAATTGAGTTATATGATGTCATTTTCTTGTGATTTCCATCGGTAATATCTGATTATTTTGTTACAGTTTGCGATCCAGTCTGAGGAATGCCAAGCTGCAAGCGAAGGAAAATATGAAAAAAGCTGCTCAGGAGGAGGCAATTGACTCGATCACCTTTTTCTTTTAAATGAATTGTCCTCATTATTACTCCCCCGTCGTTATGTAACAGAACACATATTTATATTTAGGGAGTTGATCTTGGTATTAAATATATGACCTATTTTCATATTTGTAAATCTTTTCCTAATTTACTTCTATTTATGCTCTCTCAAGAGTAATCAAGGAGGAAAGGGAATGTGGGAATTAAGGAATATGACTAAAGTGTTTTAGAAAGTACATATCATATTAACTAACTTCCTTAATCTAATTAAATTAAATAAATATGTCTTATATATAGACAAGAGGGAGTATATTCTCTCTTAGCTAGATTAAAATATAATCAACCATTCTAGCGCTGTGTGAAAATGATGATATTTTGTTGTATAGTCTGTTCATGATCATGATCTTGTATATGTTAATTTGTTGTTCTCTAGATGGATTTGTTGTACCACAGTGTGAGTAACTTGTTATGTTTCTGCGTGATGCAGAGAGAGCTACTTCTAGGTGGTGGAAGAGAATCCACTGTACGCAGACGCAACTTACAGTAAGTCATTGGTGTAATATTCAGCTAGTGTCAACACGTGCTTCCTTGTTCTTGTATCTTGCGTCTACTTGTACCGAAAAATTCAATTAGCTAGATGGCCAGGATGAATATTTACGTTGTCTAATTTGTTATCTTCCAGAACACAAGCTGGAATGACATCTGCTGCGGAGAGCATCACAGAAAGCCTTCGTCGAACTCTCCGGTTGATGGTTCAGGTCAGTAGCTAGATAACTCTCGTTTATCATTTATCATAATCAAAGTAAACCCATATCCTCTTTAAATATTATATCCCTCTTTGTTTTTTGTGAGAGGGTATCCTGTTGGTGTTTATCTCTGCTTGATCATAGCCTTCATGACAAAATAGATAAACATACTCGCTATATTTGTACAGGAGGTTGGAAGATGCACAAACACACATGTGATAGTTGGTATGTATTTCATGAAAATTTAAATCATACTTAAACGGTAGACTCTCATGCTTTCTTCGGTCCTGTTCATCAGTAAGACAGTAACCCTAATCTCATCTTTCTTTACGCCCATTTCCCTTTATTAAAAGACAAAATTAGGCTTCTTAATTTTGGCATGGTTCAGTGAGGTTGACTTTGTAAACTGCTCAGGGATATCAATTTAATCAATAACCTTTAAGATTGTCAGAATGGGGGAAAATTAAGAATAGAAACTCTTAAGGCTTGCTTATTTATTACCCTGTTAAGTGGCTGATTCTATATGTGTGTGTGTGTGATCCAACAAGATAGTGTTGTCAAACCTCTGGTAAGCATTTAGAATCTAGGATTAATTTTGACCATGAAATTGTTTCGAGAAAAAAGATTGGGAGAAGCTTGAACTAACCGCGTCGCATGCTTTTTATTTGGAAAAACTGTTTAAACGTACAGAGGAAACACCGGGAGTCTTAAAGAAGGCTGAAAGTGAAAAGAAACGGCAACGCTCTTGGTCGATGAGAATACGAGATCTCTTCTCCACAATGCAACGTCAAGATGTCAGGGACAGGTATGGGAAGTATTGAACCTGATTTTTTCTGCATACCCCTTTGTTTGGTCTCAAAGGTGATTGGCTCATCACAAGATATAATTGGACAGGATCATGCTTGGGGCTGCCTTTTTCTTGTTCTCCCTTGCTGTGCTTTATGTTGTTTCCAAGCGGATTGGGCTGCTTACATTGTAGAGAAAGGTTACTGAAGCCGTTAAGGCTGGTTTGGTGGGGCAGGCGCCGTCGAGACCCCAAGCTGTTACTGATGATGTTAATAATGCAGAGGCTTTAATGCATGATGAACCATAAGCCTCATTGTACTATTTTTGAAGAAATTTTCTCGTGATTTTTTGTCAGAGAAGTTTAATTTAGCTAAAGAGGTATTTAGAACATGCAAAATATAAATGTCTCCCATTTGTTGATGGAATGAAGCTTTTCTTTGTTTGGCCAAAGAATGAAGTTTGCTTGAAGATACTGCAGAGAAGAATTCTTCTTTGCTCCCCCTTGATATTTTCTAAGAAAAATTAATCTGCAATGAAAATATATAAAAAAATTGAATGGATGTTCCAAGTACTTTTTTTAATTATATTTTATTTGATTACAACATTTCTTTTCAAACTAAGATTTCTTTTGTTATTATTATTATTATTGGTCTAAGATTTCTAAATCATTCAGCTACTAACCCCCTTTTAATTTTTGGTCATATTAAGCTAATAACCAGCCAACCAGGCAAAGCTTGGTATTGGAATACTAGTATTACAAAACATATATACAGATGATCACTAACAGGAAAACAGAGGAAAGTGTAGAGATTTCAGATCACACAGCATTCTGAACATAATAATAACAACATTAAAAGAGCAAGGTTTGTTTTTTACTAGAATCTGCGTCTACGGCCGTCAGTCGAGAAAGTTGTGGAAGTTGACAAATCTTTTTTTATTATGATGGCTATTATTTGACGACACAGTAGAGAAATGTTTTTAATGTGATGTTCAATTTTATTTTTAACTAAAAAAATATGAAACCATTAGATTGATGAAAAAGAAAAACAAAGGATTGAGATGCAGCACGTGATCAGGGTATCTCATTATACACAGCAACACGCAGTCACTCACCATTGAGGCATTTACAATTGCAATATATGAAAATAAAAAAGTTTCCTCATCATTCCGTTCATCCTTCTCTTCCTCATCCTCATCTTCATTCCCATCAACGGAGGTGGGAGATGAAGGCCGGGTCAGAGTATTATCCTCAATGTGTGGAAGGGGAAAGATTTCGAACCATCATGACTTTCATGACGGTTTTTGCTTAATAACCGTTGTTCTTGTGAGACAAAATATGATAGTTACCAATTACCGTTATTATTTATTTGCTTGGACTTCTATTAAGTGATGTGTTTTACTTAATAACTATTACGTATCTGAAGTACTGAGGATTTTAACCACGTCGCAACCTCCGCGGTAGCCGGCACCTCCGCCCCCTCCGCCAATCCATCTATTACGCCGAATGACGAGATGGCACAAGAGAAAAGAGTACTGGGGAAGGGTCTTGTTGTCATGAAGGAGGTCCAAAGCAAATTACGAGAGAGGGGAGGAAACTTATTGTGAGGTGGAACAAGAAAGGTCAAATTTTGAAATCTGACAAGACTATGAGGTGGAACAAGAAAGGACAAATTGTGAACCTGTCAGATTTCAAAATTTGACCTTTCTTGTTCCATCTACAGTAAGTCTCCTCCCCTCTCTCTTAATTTGCTTTATGGACCTCCTTCATGGCAACAAAATCATTCCCCAGTGCTCTTTTCTCTTGTGTCATCTCGTCATTCGCCCCAATAGATGGATTAGCGGAGGGAGCGGAGGTGTTGGCTACGGCGGAGGGGGCAACATGATTAGAATCCTCAGTATTTGGGCCATTTGTTGCCACCAACAAGCTTTAAGGAGGAGAAGGGGGTGATGGCAGCGGAGGAGTTTTCTGGGATCTTAACATGATGAAGAAGAGAAGGAGAAAGCCGATAAAGAAAAGTAGTAAAAGTCACAAAGAATGGTTGAGTTTAAATAGAGGTCTAACGGATTGCGAAGGGTTATGAGTTAATCTAATGGGATTGCAAAGGGTTATGATGAGCTATGATATCAAAGGTCCAAATGATGGTTGTTTATGAAGACCATTATATTTTGTTTTCGCTAATATAAGTGTTTGGAAGATGAATCGTTTGTAAGTGTTACATGATAGTTGTTTCTTAAGAACCATCATTTTTGTCACTAAAACAATGACGGTTGTTAGCTACAACCATTATGTTTGTGTTTTCAAGAATTACGCCTCGCAATATATGACAGTGCGTATAATTAACCATTATGTTTAAGTATTATATATCCTTGCGTGACCTCTATCTCGACAGACATAAAATTTATTATTAGTTGTAACCGTTGTGTATTAGGCGTTACAAATACCCAAATATGTAGTAGTGCAATACAATGTCTAGTGTAATACCCCGAATTTTGATATTTAAGGCTAGAGAATAAGTCTGAAATAAGTGGACTGCTAAACCCCAGTTTAGCACGAGCCCAAATTTATTCCCTAATGATTCTTATATCTTTAGGGTATTAAAGAAAGTAAAATGGTGAATTTTGGAGAAAGTAATAATGTTTTTGGTGAAATCGCCTATGAGGAAGTGAGCTTGTCATGTGATTCTGTATGATCAAATGATAAGCAAAATTATGAAATTTTACAGGATGAAAGTAGACATCCTAAGCTTTAATTTGATGTGTCATATAACTCAATTAGAGATATATACAAAAAGTTATGAATTTTTGAAGTCAGCACAGAAAAACCGTGAAATTTCTGGAACAACATATGAAGATTAAAAATCTGGGAATGATGTGCTTCCAAATAGTAAAGGCTATATTTTTCCTTGAAACTACACTCAATAAGGGTTCTCTAGCCTTTAGAATCACTCCAATTCAATTTTTCTAAAATTAGTTATGATTTTTCAAAGTTAGGCAGAAAATGGGAATTATGACATCATCATAATTAAAGATGACATAATATATCATCTCCTTCTTCCTCATGTGCTCATTTCCGACATGAAACAACAGCTGAAATAGAGAGAGAAAGTTATGAGTATCTAGAGAGAGAAAGGGGAGAAAACTCGCAAGGTAAGTCGATTTCTTCGGTGAATTCGTACCTGACGCGTATAACTCCGCACCTAAGCTTCTCTTTTATGTATTTCAAGGTTTTTGAAGCCCAAATTTGGTGTAGAAGAGCTTAGGGTTTTCAGCCATATTGAGGAAAAGCTAGTGGGAGCTTGAGGTAACTTCTAAACTCTTGTATGACTATTCTGGCTGTCGTGGACAATTTAATCGGTGAAATTTCGCCGGATTGTCTTTGATTTGAAAATTGGAGATTGAATTGGCCTAGGGGTTATACTGCCGAAATTGGGTCCAAATGGTAGTTATAACCTAATGTAATAGTTAATAAAGTGGTTAGGAGTAGAAAGAAACACGTCTGCGGAGTCGGATTTGAAAAACCCCAATTTTCCCCGGAGTTCCTATAAGTTTCAGCCAGCTCTAGAAATTGGCTTTAGAGTTGGATTTTCAATAATTTGATGGTTTCATTGAGTTCAGGAGGGAAAATTAGGTGGGGTTACAGTTGGTCACTTTTCCGGAAAAGGCCGAAAAAGCATAATTACGAAAACGCCCCTAAAACCCTTAAAGTGGGGCTGTCAAGGGTAATTTTGTAATTTGACATCGAATTTGATAATTCCAAGTCCTGAAATGGATTCCTTGGGCGAAAATATGTCAGAATAGCCCATGTCAAAATTTCGGGAAAAGTACAGTCGGACCGGGTACGGCGGGGCCGGGCCATGTCCCCGGGGGCATTTTAGTAAGTTTTCATAATAGGCTCACATAACCCCCAGAAACACTACGGAAGTGTCTAAATTATACATTTGGAATTGTAGGACCGAGTTGAGAGTCCGAGGGATTGGCACGCAGATCGAGGCGCGTTATTTGAGGATCAGGGAAGGCGATTAAGGTAGGGAACTTACCTCTTCTTCATGTATTTGATATTTGTGTTGGTGTATTGATGCATGTTATTGCTTTTCTTGATTATGTGAAACATATATGAATAATTGAAGCTCTGTTTCTGTCCATGCTATGGCCATAAGTATGTTGTTTGAAACAGTGAGCACGCAGATATGTCATTGTGTAAGCATGAGTTAGTGTAAAGCAAGCATGTCATGCATTAAACATTTGTCTTGCATGCATATTGGTACTGTTTTCCTACTGAGATTCTCTCGAATCTCACCCTCCCCTACCAACAATTAAGACAGGGTAAGAGGCTCGAGGAGGAGACAAGCAACCAGGGGCGGCGAAGACTCCTTCGAGATGTAGATTTGATAGTTGGTTATCAATTATGAATTGCGATAACTGTTTGTGTTTGGGATGTGTATTTGGATATTTGGATGTGTATATGTTCCTATGAGGAATTGGTTATGTATTCGAAATAGATTTGTGTAATCCCCTGTTTGGAAAATTGTAAGGGGCGAATATGCCCTGAAGATCCTTAGTAAAGGTGTGGACCCAGGATTGCCGGGATTATTATGTTATGCGCTCTGACATGTTATGAAAGTGATTTATCTTCGCGAGGTAATTGTATTCGAAATATGAATATAAGACCAGGTGTGTTAGATTTCGAAAGGTATTCGTGAAAACCCTATCTTAAGGATGGGAAATTAAAATGAGTTTTGTTTATCCGACGGTCTCTAATTCATTTTAATCACGTATTTCGAATAACAATTACGGAGGGGTTACATCCAGCATAGTTGTTGACCAGTATACAAGGAGCACTTCTGAAGGACCTGCATAATTCTGATCTCATTATGAATCGTGGGCGACCACAGCTATTGTTAACTGTGCAAAACGACTCCATATTTTATATCAACCCAAGTCAGGGGAAAAAGTGGTAATAAGTATTATCTAACAAAGAAGCAAGTACTCCCCCTTCAAAAA
Source organism: Inga laurina (assembly GCA_963855925.1). NCBI lineage: Eukaryota > Viridiplantae > Streptophyta > Magnoliopsida > Fabales > Fabaceae > Inga > Inga laurina. The sequence continues at coordinate 58,550,545 of OY979709.1, forward strand.
CTCCCAAATTTTTGAATCCCTTGCCCCTTTTTATAACATTCACTTTAGGCTTGTCGTCTGAGGATGTGTTTGGATTAGCGGTGACAGAAGTGACTTTTTTTTTTGTCAATCTGACTTTTGCAAACGTGAGATAGGGTAAAAGTTAGATTGTATAATATGATTTATATTTGGATTGACTTTTGAAAAAGTCAGTTTGATAAATTGAAACTTATTTATATGATTAATGAAAAAGTAAGTTTGGATGTACAATAACTGAAAAAGATATGAATTTAATAAAAATAAAAATAGTTGATGTATTATTGGGAAAAATTTGAAAATACTAAATTACTTAAATTTTTAGGGAAAATGGAGAAAAGTCCCCCTTCAAAAATTTAATTGGTGAGAATAACCTGAGTCAGAGTAATGCCATTTTTCATATAAATAAACTTATAGGTTATTCACACCAATTAAATCTCTACTGGGGGATTTTTTTTCCTAAGTTCCCTTAAATTATACTATTTTTTTTCTTTAGACACTTTCACAATATTTTAAAAGCCGGACCGGACATTAAACCAGAAATGCTGGTGGGTCAAGGTTCAACCGGTGGGATCGATCAGATCATTCGGTCGAGCCGGTGACGTAATAATTAAATAAAATTAGTATTATACACATATATAATAATATTATATGTACAAAAATATCAAATTATTTAATTTAATTTCATGATTTGAAGCTTTGGTAGTACTTAACATAAAATTAATTTAAATTAAGAAAATTGTAATATTTTTAATAAATAAAAACGTGTTTATAATCTATCTAATATCCAACCTACTTTATAATTTTTTTAAATTACTAATACATATAAAATAAAGAGTATGTGTTTTAAAAATTACATATAATAAATAACATATTATAAAAATTTACTTTCCCTCCAATACTGTCCCCGGCATTTTACATTCTAGTGATGGGTCATCCTGGCCATGAGATCCACCTCAGCACCAATCAGGTAGTGAAGTGGAAAGTGCAAACAGATGACAAAAACCGTATGGATTTTGATTATTTTCGTCTTCATCCTTCTTCTTCGCTAGTACTTCGATTCGTCCGGCTTTTGATTTCTGCTCCGGTTCCCGTTCCCGGATGGACAAAGTTACGCAAGAGGTTGAGAAGGTGAAGAAGGAATGGTATGAGAAATACAATAAAACGCAAGAGGTTGTAAAGGCAATTGAAGAATATGGGCAATCAGGGAGATCCGAGGAGAAAAATTCACTTCCCAGACTCAATGGGATTGCTCAGGATGACTTGGCTTTGCTCTCTTCCCTGCAGTCCAGGCTTGATCTTCTTGCTCCACAGTTGCTCACTGATGAGGAGGTGGAATCGGCTAGCACGGTGCTTGAATGCTGGAAAACCCAAAGCCAGAGGTATTTGTTTTCTCTTTTTTAAAACTGCAGTGTCCATGCTCGGGATCTTAGTTATCTATTTACCTGTACTTCTAATTGAAAGCAAATGAAAATTCGCTCCTTGACCTCCCATCCCAAGGCTTCCTGTCCCATGGTCAGTGCCGAGGGATCAACGGAATCACATATTTTTCTTACGACGATTTCTCTTGTAACTGTTGCTGAGTTTTGCTAAAATTACAAATTTACAAGCTCTGATTTGCGTAATAAGTCATGAATTGAGTTATATGATGTCATTTTCTTGTGATTTCCATCGGTAATATCTGATTATTTTGTTACAGTTTGCGATCCAGTCTGAGGAATGCCAAGCTGCAAGCGAAGGAAAATATGAAAAAAGCTGCTCAGGAGGAGGCAATTGACTCGATCACCTTTTTCTTTTAAATGAATTGTCCTCATTATTACTCCCCCGTCGTTATGTAACAGAACACATATTTATATTTAGGGAGTTGATCTTGGTATTAAATATATGACCTATTTTCATATTTGTAAATCTTTTCCTAATTTACTTCTATTTATGCTCTCTCAAGAGTAATCAAGGAGGAAAGGGAATGTGGGAATTAAGGAATATGACTAAAGTGTTTTAGAAAGTACATATCATATTAACTAACTTCCTTAATCTAATTAAATTAAATAAATATGTCTTATATATAGACAAGAGGGAGTATATTCTCTCTTAGCTAGATTAAAATATAATCAACCATTCTAGCGCTGTGTGAAAATGATGATATTTTGTTGTATAGTCTGTTCATGATCATGATCTTGTATATGTTAATTTGTTGTTCTCTAGATGGATTTGTTGTACCACAGTGTGAGTAACTTGTTATGTTTCTGCGTGATGCAGAGAGAGCTACTTCTAGGTGGTGGAAGAGAATCCACTGTACGCAGACGCAACTTACAGTAAGTCATTGGTGTAATATTCAGCTAGTGTCAACACGTGCTTCCTTGTTCTTGTATCTTGCGTCTACTTGTACCGAAAAATTCAATTAGCTAGATGGCCAGGATGAATATTTACGTTGTCTAATTTGTTATCTTCCAGAACACAAGCTGGAATGACATCTGCTGCGGAGAGCATCACAGAAAGCCTTCGTCGAACTCTCCGGTTGATGGTTCAGGTCAGTAGCTAGATAACTCTCGTTTATCATTTATCATAATCAAAGTAAACCCATATCCTCTTTAAATATTATATCCCTCTTTGTTTTTTGTGAGAGGGTATCCTGTTGGTGTTTATCTCTGCTTGATCATAGCCTTCATGACAAAATAGATAAACATACTCGCTATATTTGTACAGGAGGTTGGAAGATGCACAAACACACATGTGATAGTTGGTATGTATTTCATGAAAATTTAAATCATACTTAAACGGTAGACTCTCATGCTTTCTTCGGTCCTGTTCATCAGTAAGACAGTAACCCTAATCTCATCTTTCTTTACGCCCATTTCCCTTTATTAAAAGACAAAATTAGGCTTCTTAATTTTGGCATGGTTCAGTGAGGTTGACTTTGTAAACTGCTCAGGGATATCAATTTAATCAATAACCTTTAAGATTGTCAGAATGGGGGAAAATTAAGAATAGAAACTCTTAAGGCTTGCTTATTTATTACCCTGTTAAGTGGCTGATTCTATATGTGTGTGTGTGTGATCCAACAAGATAGTGTTGTCAAACCTCTGGTAAGCATTTAGAATCTAGGATTAATTTTGACCATGAAATTGTTTCGAGAAAAAAGATTGGGAGAAGCTTGAACTAACCGCGTCGCATGCTTTTTATTTGGAAAAACTGTTTAAACGTACAGAGGAAACACCGGGAGTCTTAAAGAAGGCTGAAAGTGAAAAGAAACGGCAACGCTCTTGGTCGATGAGAATACGAGATCTCTTCTCCACAATGCAACGTCAAGATGTCAGGGACAGGTATGGGAAGTATTGAACCTGATTTTTTCTGCATACCCCTTTGTTTGGTCTCAAAGGTGATTGGCTCATCACAAGATATAATTGGACAGGATCATGCTTGGGGCTGCCTTTTTCTTGTTCTCCCTTGCTGTGCTTTATGTTGTTTCCAAGCGGATTGGGCTGCTTACATTGTAGAGAAAGGTTACTGAAGCCGTTAAGGCTGGTTTGGTGGGGCAGGCGCCGTCGAGACCCCAAGCTGTTACTGATGATGTTAATAATGCAGAGGCTTTAATGCATGATGAACCATAAGCCTCATTGTACTATTTTTGAAGAAATTTTCTCGTGATTTTTTGTCAGAGAAGTTTAATTTAGCTAAAGAGGTATTTAGAACATGCAAAATATAAATGTCTCCCATTTGTTGATGGAATGAAGCTTTTCTTTGTTTGGCCAAAGAATGAAGTTTGCTTGAAGATACTGCAGAGAAGAATTCTTCTTTGCTCCCCCTTGATATTTTCTAAGAAAAATTAATCTGCAATGAAAATATATAAAAAAATTGAATGGATGTTCCAAGTACTTTTTTTAATTATATTTTATTTGATTACAACATTTCTTTTCAAACTAAGATTTCTTTTGTTATTATTATTATTATTGGTCTAAGATTTCTAAATCATTCAGCTACTAACCCCCTTTTAATTTTTGGTCATATTAAGCTAATAACCAGCCAACCAGGCAAAGCTTGGTATTGGAATACTAGTATTACAAAACATATATACAGATGATCACTAACAGGAAAACAGAGGAAAGTGTAGAGATTTCAGATCACACAGCATTCTGAACATAATAATAACAACATTAAAAGAGCAAGGTTTGTTTTTTACTAGAATCTGCGTCTACGGCCGTCAGTCGAGAAAGTTGTGGAAGTTGACAAATCTTTTTTTATTATGATGGCTATTATTTGACGACACAGTAGAGAAATGTTTTTAATGTGATGTTCAATTTTATTTTTAACTAAAAAAATATGAAACCATTAGATTGATGAAAAAGAAAAACAAAGGATTGAGATGCAGCACGTGATCAGGGTATCTCATTATACACAGCAACACGCAGTCACTCACCATTGAGGCATTTACAATTGCAATATATGAAAATAAAAAAGTTTCCTCATCATTCCGTTCATCCTTCTCTTCCTCATCCTCATCTTCATTCCCATCAACGGAGGTGGGAGATGAAGGCCGGGTCAGAGTATTATCCTCAATGTGTGGAAGGGGAAAGATTTCGAACCATCATGACTTTCATGACGGTTTTTGCTTAATAACCGTTGTTCTTGTGAGACAAAATATGATAGTTACCAATTACCGTTATTATTTATTTGCTTGGACTTCTATTAAGTGATGTGTTTTACTTAATAACTATTACGTATCTGAAGTACTGAGGATTTTAACCACGTCGCAACCTCCGCGGTAGCCGGCACCTCCGCCCCCTCCGCCAATCCATCTATTACGCCGAATGACGAGATGGCACAAGAGAAAAGAGTACTGGGGAAGGGTCTTGTTGTCATGAAGGAGGTCCAAAGCAAATTACGAGAGAGGGGAGGAAACTTATTGTGAGGTGGAACAAGAAAGGTCAAATTTTGAAATCTGACAAGACTATGAGGTGGAACAAGAAAGGACAAATTGTGAACCTGTCAGATTTCAAAATTTGACCTTTCTTGTTCCATCTACAGTAAGTCTCCTCCCCTCTCTCTTAATTTGCTTTATGGACCTCCTTCATGGCAACAAAATCATTCCCCAGTGCTCTTTTCTCTTGTGTCATCTCGTCATTCGCCCCAATAGATGGATTAGCGGAGGGAGCGGAGGTGTTGGCTACGGCGGAGGGGGCAACATGATTAGAATCCTCAGTATTTGGGCCATTTGTTGCCACCAACAAGCTTTAAGGAGGAGAAGGGGGTGATGGCAGCGGAGGAGTTTTCTGGGATCTTAACATGATGAAGAAGAGAAGGAGAAAGCCGATAAAGAAAAGTAGTAAAAGTCACAAAGAATGGTTGAGTTTAAATAGAGGTCTAACGGATTGCGAAGGGTTATGAGTTAATCTAATGGGATTGCAAAGGGTTATGATGAGCTATGATATCAAAGGTCCAAATGATGGTTGTTTATGAAGACCATTATATTTTGTTTTCGCTAATATAAGTGTTTGGAAGATGAATCGTTTGTAAGTGTTACATGATAGTTGTTTCTTAAGAACCATCATTTTTGTCACTAAAACAATGACGGTTGTTAGCTACAACCATTATGTTTGTGTTTTCAAGAATTACGCCTCGCAATATATGACAGTGCGTATAATTAACCATTATGTTTAAGTATTATATATCCTTGCGTGACCTCTATCTCGACAGACATAAAATTTATTATTAGTTGTAACCGTTGTGTATTAGGCGTTACAAATACCCAAATATGTAGTAGTGCAATACAATGTCTAGTGTAATACCCCGAATTTTGATATTTAAGGCTAGAGAATAAGTCTGAAATAAGTGGACTGCTAAACCCCAGTTTAGCACGAGCTCAAATTTATTCCCTAATGATTCTTATATCTTTAGGGTATTAAAGAAAGTAAAATGGTGAATTTTGGAGAAAGTAATAATGTTTTTGGTGAAATCGCCTATGAGGAAGTGAGCTTGTCATGTGATTCTGTATGATCAAATGATAAGCAAAATTATGAAATTTTACAGGATGAAAGTAGACATCCTAAGCTTTAATTTGATGTGTCATATAACTCAATTAGAGATATATACAAAAAGTTATGAATTTTTGAAGTCAGCACAGAAAAACCGTGAAATTTCTGGAACAACATATGAAGATTAAAAATCTGGGAATGATGTGCTTCCAAATAGTAAAGGCTATATTTTTCCTTGAAACTACACTCAATAAGGGTTCTCTAGCCTTTAGAATCACTCCAATTCAATTTTTCTAAAATTAGTTATGATTTTTCAAAGTTAGGCAGAAAATGGGAATTATGACATCATCATAATTAAAGATGACATAATATATCATCTCCTTCTTCCTCATGTGCTCATTTCCGACATGAAACAACAGCTGAAATAGAGAGAGAAAGTTATGAGTATCTAGAGAGAGAAAGGGGAGAAAACTCGCAAGGTAAGTCGATTTCTTCGGTGAATTCGTACCTGACGCGTATAACTCCGCACCTAAGCTTCTCTTTTATGTATTTCAAGGTTTTTGAAGCCCAAATTTGGTGTAGAAGAGCTTAGGGTTTTCAGCCATATTGAGGAAAAGCTAGTGGGAGCTTGAGGTAACTTCTAAACTCTTGTATGACTATTCTGGCTGTCGTGGACAATTTAATCGGTGAAATTTCGCCGGATTGTCTTTGATTTGAAAATTGGAGATTGAATTGGCCTAGGGGTTATACTGCCGAAATTGGGTCCAAATGGTAGTTATAACCTAATGTAATAGTTAATAAAGTGGTTAGGAGTAGAAAGAAACACGTCTGCGGAGTCGGATTTGAAAAACCCCAATTTTCCCCGGAGTTCCTATAAGTTTCAGCCAGCTCTAGAAATTGGCTTTAGAGTTGGATTTTCAATAATTTGATGGTTTCATTGAGTTCAGGAGGGAAAATTAGGTGGGGTTACAGTTGGTCACTTTTCCGGAAAAGGCCGAAAAAGCATAATTACGAAAACGCCCCTAAAACCCTTAAAGTGGGGCTGTCAAGGGTAATTTTGTAATTTGACATCGAATTTGATAATTCCAAGTCCTGAAATGGATTCCTTGGGCGAAAATATGTCAGAATAGCCCATGTCAAAATTTCGGGAAAAGTACAGTCGGACCGGGTACGGCGGGGCCGGGCCATGTCCCCGGGGGCATTTTAGTAAGTTTTCATAATAGGCTCACATAACCCCCAGAAACACTACGGAAGTGTCTAAATTATACATTTGGAATTGTAGGACCGAGTTGAGAGTCCGAGGGATTGGCACGCAGATCGAGGCGCGTTATTTGAGGATCAGGGAAGGCGATTAAGGTAGGGAACTTACCTCTTCTTCATGTATTTGATATTTGTGTTGGTGTATTGATGCATGTTATTGCTTTTCTTGATTATGTGAAACATATATGAATAATTGAAGCTCTGTTTCTGTCCATGCTATGGCCATAAGTATGTTGTTTGAAACAGTGAGCACGCAGATATGTCATTGTGTAAGCATGAGTTAGTGTAAAGCAAGCATGTCATGCATTAAACATTTGTCTTGCATGCATATTGGTACTGTTTTCCTACTGAGATTCTCTCGAATCTCACCCTCCCCTACCAACAATTAAGACAGGGTAAGAGGCTCGAGGAGGAGACAAGCAACCAGGGGCGGCGAAGACTCCTTCGAGATGTAGATTTGATAGTTGGTTATCAATTATGAATTGCGATAACTGTTTGTGTTTGGGATGTGTATTTGGATATTTGGATGTGTATATGTTCCTATGAGGAATTGGTTATGTATTCGAAATAGATTTGTGTAATCCCCTGTTTGGAAAATTGTAAGGGGCGAATATGCCCTGAAGATCCTTAGTAAAGGTGTGGACCCAGGATTGCCGGGATTATTATGTTATGCGCTCTGACATGTTATGAAAGTGATTTATCTTCGCGAGGTAATTGTATTCGAAATATGAATATAAGACCAGGTGTGTTAGATTTCGAAAGGTATTCGTGAAAACCCTATCTTAAGGATGGGAAATTAAAATGAGTTTTGTTTATCCGACGGTCTCTAATTCATTTTAATCACGTATTTCGAATAACAATTACGGAGGGGTTACATCCAGCATAGTTGTTGACCAGTATACAAGGAGCACTTCTGAAGGACCTGCATAATTCTGATCTCATTATGAATCGTGGGCGACCACAGCTATTGTTAACTGTGCAAAACGACTCCATATTTTATATCAACCCAAGTCAGGGGAAAAAGTGGTAATAAGTATTATCTAACAAAGAAGCAAGTACTCCCCCTTCAAAAACTCCCAAATTTTTGAATCCCTTGCCCCTTTTTATAACATTCACTTTAGGCTTGTCGTCTGAGGATGTGTTTGGATTAGCGGTGACAGAAGTGACTTTTTTTTTTGTCAATCTGACTTTTGCAAACGTGAGATAGGGTAAAAGTTAGATTGTATAATATGATTTATATTTGGATTGACTTTTGAAAAAGTCAGTTTGATAAATTGAAACTTATTTATATGATTAATGAAAAAGTAAGTTTGGATGTACAATAACTGAAAAAGATATGAATTTAATAAAAATAAAAATAGTTGATGTATTATTGGGAAAAATTTGAAAATACTAAATTACTTAAATTTTTAGGGAAAATGGAGAAAAGTCCCCCTTCAAAAATTTAATTGGTGAGAATAACCTGAGTCAGAGTAATGCCATTTTTCATATAAATAAACTTATAGGTTATTCACACCAATTAAATCTCTACTGGGGGATTTTTTTCCTAAGTTCCCTTAAATTATACTATTTTTTTTCTTTAGACACTTTCACAATATTTTAAAAGCCGGACCGGACATTAAACCAGAAATGCTGGTGGGTCAAGGTTCAACCGGTGGGATCGATCAGATCATTCGGTCGAGCCGGTGACGTAATAATTAAATAAAATTAGTATTATACACATATATAATAATATTATATGTACAAAAATATCAAATTATTTAATTTAATTTCATGATTTGAAGCTTTGGTAGTACTTAACATAAAATTAATTTAAATTAAGAAAATTGTAATATTTTTAATAAATAAAAACGTGTTTATAATCTATCTAATATCCAACCTACTTTATAATTTTTTTAAATTACTAATACATATAAAATAAAGAGTATGTGTTTTAAAAATTACATATAATAAATAACATATTATAAAAATTTACTTTCCCTCCAATACTGTCCCCGGCATTTTACATTCTAGTGATGGGTCATCCTGGCCATGGATCCACCTCAGCACCAATCAGGTAGTGAAGTGGAAAGTGCAAACAGATGACAAAAACCGTATGGATTTTGATTATTTTCGTCTTCATCCTTCTTCTTCGCTAGTACTTCGATTCGTCCGGCTTTTGATTTCTGCTCCGGTTCCCGTTCCCGGATGGACAAAGTTACGCAAGAGGTTGAGAAGGTGAAGAAGGAATGGTATGAGAAATACAATAAAACGCAAGAGGTTGTAAAGGCAATTGAAGAATATGGGCAATCAGGGAGATCCGAGGAGAAAAATTCACTTCCCAGACTCAATGGGATTGCTCAGGATGACTTGGCTTTGCTCTCTTCCCTGCAGTCCAGGCTTGATCTTCTTGCTCCACAGTTGCTCACTGATGAGGAGGTGGAATCGGCTAGCACGGTGCTTGAATGCTGGAAAACCCAAAGCCAGAGGTATTTGTTTTCTCTTTTTTAAAACTGCAGTGTCCATGCTCGGGATCTTAGTTATCTATTTACCTGTACTTCTAATTGAAAGCAAATGAAAATTCGCTCCTTGACCTCCCATCCCAAGGCTTCCTGTCCCATGGTCAGTGCCGAGGGATCAACGGAATCACATATTTTTCTTACGACGATTTCTCTTGTAACTGTTGCTGAGTTTTGCTAAAATTACAAATTTACAAGCTCTGATTTGCGTAATAAGTCATGAATTGAGTTATATGATGTCATTTTCTTGTGATTTCCATCGGTAATATCTGATTATTTTGTTACAGTTTGCGATCCAGTCTGAGGAATGCCAAGCTGCAAGCGAAGGAAAATATGAAAAAAGCTGCTCAGGAGGAGGCAATTGACTCGATCACCTTTTTCTTTTAAATGAATTGTCCTCATTATTACTCCCCCGTCGTTATGTAACAGAACACATATTTATATTTAGGGAGTTGATCTTGGTATTAAATATATGACCTATTTTCATATTTGTAAATCTTTTCCTAATTTACTTCTATTTATGCTCTCTCAAGAGTAATCAAGGAGGAAAGGGAATGTGGGAATTAAGGAATATGACTAAAGTGTTTTAGAAAGTACATATCATATTAACTAACTTCCTTAATCTAATTAAATTAAATAAATATGTCTTATATATAGACAAGAGGGAGTATATTCTCTCTTAGCTAGATTAAAATATAATCAACCATTCTAGCGCTGTGTGAAAATGATGATATTTTGTTGTATAGTCTGTTCATGATCATGATCTTGTATATGTTAATTTGTTGTTCTCTAGATGGATTTGTTGTACCACAGTGTGAGTAACTTGTTATGTTTCTGCGTGATGCAGAGAGAGCTACTTCTAGGTGGTGGAAGAGAATCCACTGTACGCAGACGCAACTTACAGTAAGTCATTGGTGTAATATTCAGCTAGTGTCAACACGTGCTTCCTTGTTCTTGTATCTTGCGTCTACTTGTACCGAAAAATTCAATTAGCTAGATGGCCAGGATGAATATTTACGTTGTCTAATTTGTTATCTTCCAGAACACAAGCTGGAATGACATCTGCTGCGGAGAGCATCACAGAAAGCCTTCGTCGAACTCTCCGGTTGATGGTTCAGGTCAGTAGCTAGATAACTCTCGTTTATCATTTATCATAATCAAAGTAAACCCATATCCTCTTTAAATATTATATCCCTCTTTGTTTTTTGTGAGAGGGTATCCTGTTGGTGTTTATCTCTGCTTGATCATAGCCTTCATGACAAAATAGATAAACATACTCGCTATATTTGTACAGGAGGTTGGAAGATGCACAAACACACATGTGATAGTTGGTATGTATTTCATGAAAATTTAAATCATACTTAAACGGTAGACTCTCATGCTTTCTTCGGTCCTGTTCATCAGTAAGACAGTAACCCTAATCTCATCTTTCTTTACGCCCATTTCCCTTTATTAAAAGACAAAATTAGGCTTCTTAATTTTGGCATGGTTCAGTGAGGTTGACTTTGTAAACTGCTCAGGGATATCAATTTAATCAATAACCTTTAAGATTGTCAGAATGGGGGAAAATTAAGAATAGAAACTCTTAAGGCTTGCTTATTTATTACCCTGTTAAGTGGCTGATTCTATGTGTGTGTGTGTGTGATCCAACAAGAGAGTGTTGTCAAACCTCTGGTAAGCATTTAGAATCTAGGATTAATTTTGACCATGAAATTGTTTCGAGAAAAAAGATTGGGAGAAGCTTGAACTAACCGCGTCGCATGCTTTTTATTTGGAAAAACTGTTTAAACGTACAGAGGAAACACCGGGAGTCTTAAAGAAGGCTGAAAGTGAAAAGAAACGGCAACGCTCTTGGTCGATGAGAATACGAGATCTCTTCTCCACAATGCAACGTCAAGATGTCAGGGACAGGTATGGGAAGTATTGAACCTGATTTTTTCTGCATACCCCTTTGTTTGGTCTCAAAGGTGATTGGCTCATCACAAGATATAATTGGACAGGATCATGCTTGGGGCTGCCTTTTTCTTGTTCTCCCTTGCTGTGCTTTATGTTGTTTCCAAGCGGATTGGGCTGCTTACATTGTAGAGAAAGGTTACTGAAGCCGTTAAGGCTGGTTTGGTGGGGCAGGCGCCGTCGAGACCCCAAGCTGTTACTGATGATGTTAATAATGCAGAGGCTTTAATGCATGATGAACCATAAGCCTCATTGTACTATTTTTGAAGAAATTTTCTCGTGATTTTTTGTCAGAGAAGTTTAATTTAGCTAAAGAGGTATTTAGAACATGCAAAATATAAATGTCTCCCATTTGTTGATGGAATGAAGCTTTTCTTTGTTTGGCCAAAGAATGAAGTTTGCTTGAAGATACTGCAGAGAAGAATTCTTCTTTGCTCCCCCTTGATATTTTCTAAGAAAAATTAATCTGCAATGAAAATATATAAAAAAATTGAATGGATGTTCCAAGTACTTTTTTTAATTATATTTTATTTGATTACAACATTTCTTTTCAAACTAAGATTTCTTTTGTTATTATTATTATTATTGGTCTAAGATTTCTAAATCATTCAGCTACTAACCCCCTTTTAATTTTTGGTCATATTAAGCTAATAACCAGCCAACCAGGCAAAGCTTGGTATTGGAATACTAGTATTACAAAACATATATACAGATGATCACTAACAGGAAAACAGAGGAAAGTGTAGAGATTTCAGATCACACAGCATTCTGAACATAATAATAACAACATTAAAAGAGCAAGGTTTGTTTTTTACTAGAATCTGCGTCTACGGCCGTCAGTCGAGAAAGTTGTGGAAGTTGACAAATCTTTTTTTATTATGATGGCTATTATTTGACGACACAGTAGAGAAATGTTTTTAATGTGATGTTCAATTTTATTTTTAACTAAAAAAATATGAAACCATTAGATTGATGAAAAAGAAAAACAAAGGATTGAGATGCAGCACGTGATCAGGGTATCTCATTATACACAGCAACACGCAGTCACTCACCATTGAGGCATTTACAATTGCAATATATGAAAATAAAAAAGTTTCCTCATCATTCCGTTCATCCTTCTCTTCCTCATCCTCATCTTCATTCCCATCAACGGAGGTGGGAGATGAAGGCCGGGTCAGAGTATTATCCTCAATGTGTGGAAGGGGAAAGATTTCGAACCATCATGACTTTCATGACGGTTTTTGCTTAATAACCGTTGTTCTTGTGAGACAAAATATGATAGTTACCAATTACCGTTATTATTTATTTGCTTGGACTTCTATTAAGTGATGTGTTTTACTTAATAACTATTACGTATCTGAAGTACTGAGGATTTTAACCACGTCGCAACCTCCGCGGTAGCCGGCACCTCCGCCCCCTCCGCCAATCCATCTATTACGCCGAATGACGAGATGGCACAAGAGAAAAGAGTACTGGGGAAGGGTCTTGTTGTCATGAAGGAGGTCCAAAGCAAATTACGAGAGAGGGGAGGAAACTTATTGTGAGGTGGAACAAGAAAGGTCAAATTTTGAAATCTGACAAGACTATGAGGTGGAACAAGAAAGGACAAATTGTGAACCTGTCAGATTTCAAAATTTGACCTTTCTTGTTCCATCTACAGTAAGTCTCCTCCCCTCTCTCTTAATTTGCTTTATGGACCTCCTTCATGGCAACAAAATCATTCCCCAGTGCTCTTTTCTCTTGTGTCATCTCGTCATTCGCCCCAATAGATGGATTAGCGGAGGGAGCGGAGGTGTTGGCTACGGCGGAGGGGGCAACATGATTAGAATCCTCAGTATTTGGGCCATTTGTTGCCACCAACAAGCTTTAAGGAGGAGAAGGGGGTGATGGCAGCGGAGGAGTTTTCTGGGATCTTAACATGATGAAGAAGAGAAGGAGAAAGCCGATAAAGAAAAGTAGTAAAAGTCACAAAGAATGGTTGAGTTTAAATAGAGGTCTAACGGATTGCGAAGGGTTATGAGTTAATCTAATGGGATTGCAAAGGGTTATGATGAGCTATGATATCAAAGGTCCAAATGATGGTTGTTTATGAAGACCATTATATTTTGTTTTCGCTAATATAAGTGTTTGGAAGATGAATCGTTTGTAAGTGTTACATGATAGTTGTTTCTTAAGAACCATCATTTTTGTCACTAAAACAATGACGGTTGTTAGCTACAACCATTATGTTTGTGTTTTCAAGAATTACGCCTCGCAATATATGACAGTGCGTATAATTAACCATTATGTTTAAGTATTATATATCCTTGCGTGACCTCTATCTCGACAGACATAAAATTTATTATTAGTTGTAACCGTTGTGTATTAGGCGTTACAAATACCCAAATATGTAGTAGTGCAATACAATGTCTAGTGTAATACCCCGAATTTTGATATTTAAGGCTAGAGAATAAGTCTGAAATAAGTGGACTGCTAAACCCCAGTTTAGCACGAGCCCAAATTTATTCCCTAATGATTCTTATATCTTTAGGGTATTAAAGAAAGTAAAATGGTGAATTTTGGAGAAAGTAATAATGTTTTTGGTGAAATCGCCTATGAGGAAGTGAGCTTGTCATGTGATTCTGTATGATCAAATGATAAGCAAAATTATGAAATTTTACAGGATGAAAGTAGACATCCTAAGCTTTAATTTGATGTGTCATATAACTCAATTAGACGAAGGCGATCTGTTTGAAGGGAAGGACGAAGGAGAGGTGAGGACAAAGGAGATGAGGACGATGAAGAAGGAAGAGGATGTAGGCGATTTGTTTGAAGGGGAGGACGAAGGTGAGGGATTTTTTATTTTTTAATTATAAAGGCATTTTGGTCTTTTCACATATAAATTAGGACTCATTTCCTTGGCATACCAAACATACTTTTAAACCTCATTTCTATTTCTATTTCCATCAAAATGAATTCCATTGTATCAAACGGTGATGGGTGTAATATTCTGCTAGTGTCAACATGTGCTTCCTTGTTTTTGTATCTTGCGTCTACTTGTACTGAAAAATTCAATTACCTAGATGGCCAGGATGAATATTTAAGTTGTCTAATTTGTTATCTTCCAGAACAAAAGCTGGCATGACATCTGCTGCGGAGAGCATCACAGAAAGCCTTCGTCAAACTCGCCAGTTGATGGTTCAGGTCAGTAGCTAGATGACTCTCGTTTATCATTTATCATTTATCATAATAAAAGTAAACCCATATCCTCTTTAAATATTATATCCCTTTTTGTTTTTTGTGAGAGAGTATCCTGTTGGTGTTTATCTCTATTTGATCATAGCCTTCATGACAAAAAAGATAAACATACTCACTATATTTGTACAGGAGGTTGAAAGAAGCACAAGCACACATGAGATAGTTGGTATGTATTTCATGAAAATTTTAATCATACTTAAACGGGTAGACTCTCGTGCTTTCTTAGGTCTTCTTCATCAGTAAGACAGTAACCCTAAGCTCATCTTTCTTTACTCCCATCTCCCTTTATTAAAAGACAAAATTAGGCCTTCTTAATTTTGCTATGGTTCAGTGAGGTTGACTTTGTGAGCTGCTCAGGGATATCAGTTTAATCAGTAACCTTGAAGATTGTCAGAATGGGGGAAAGTTAAGAATAGAAACTCTTATGGCTTGCTTATTACCCTGTTAAGTGGCTGATTCTATATATATAAAAAGAGTAAGGTTTGCCTTTTACTAGAATCTCCGTCTACGGTAGTCTGTCGAAACAACTCATTTTCAAGCCACGTTCACTGACTTGCAAACAAGATGCGGAACATAAATGTCTCATTCCTTCTTTTGTAACTATTTTCCCCTAACCGAAGGAACCAAGGTTATATATATATATATATATATATATATATATATTAACACTTGATACTCTGCAAAGCAAGCAGCCGGTTCTAAAAAATGAAATGACAATATTTCTATCAAAGATAAGTGCCAGCAGGAAAGAGTGCTAATAGCAATTCAATAGCATCAGCTCGTTGACTTCAATTTCTCCAAGAGGATCTTGTTAAGGAGCCCTGGATTTGCCTTCCCTTTAGATAATTTCATAGCCTGTTATTTGACAAAGACATTTGTAGTTACAAATACCAAAAAAAACCAGATGGGTAAAACATTTTTAAAAAAAAAAAAAAAAGACAGAAATAATAGAAAAGAAAAGGAAAAGGGCTTTCCAATTCTACGAGTGAATACCTGGCCGGCAAAAAAACCTTGCAGCTTAGTTTTGCCTCCACGATATTGCTCTAGCTGCTTTGGATTCTCTGCAAGCACTTGGTCCACCATTTTTTCAATCTCAGCAGGATCTGTTACCTGTTATTTCCAAAGTCATATAAGCATATGCTCACATTTTCTTTCCTCATTCACATTTTCAGGAATACAACTTCATTCATCATGGAAATGGAAAAGCTCATGGTTCAAGGTGATGAACTGAAAATTGTAACAAGGGCCAACTATGGTTGAAATCATTGAATCTAATCAAAATATCAACAAACTTCCCTCCTAGACACACGGTGATCACTGAAGTAGTTTATGGCTATAACAATTGTTATCTACTTCTTCATGCATCACCCAAATTTCTTCTATTGTAACTACAGCTGGCACTTTTGAAAGTAAAAAGTTGTATCAATAAGATGAAAGAAAATTACCGAAAGGCACAATGGACAAGAAAGAAATCCTCCCCAAACAAAAGCTAGTACAAAAGAAGATAGCCTGAGCTAACTCAGAAGAATCTTTCCACAAAAAAAAAATAGGCCATTAGCAGAAAAGCGCCCGTAAATGTAATCCTCTCTCAGAGAAGATGTGGTGGAAGGAATTTCTGGTCAGAAAATAGAATCTATTGGGTTTTAAGTTTGTCAGTTTCATGCATGTCTTATTCTGCTCAATTCAAAGTATGCATCCACCATGAACATTCAAAGCAAAGTTCACTAGCTTTTAAGAAACCAATTTCCATGCCAACTCAATCAAAATTCAATTCTTTACCGTACTCTTTAAACAATAATAAAATAAAAGCAATGAATGATACACTGGAGCCCTACAACATATCTGCAACTTACCTGAACCAGATCCTTTTCTTTGATCAGCCCCTTAACAGTTCCACCCTTGGCTAGCAGCTCGAATAATATCTATAAGCACATTACAAGGTAAGAGTTGTATACATGCAGAATGTAGAAATATAACAAAATGCACAAATAAATAACAGTGTTCATGAACCCAGACTGGACCGGATAGTCCAGCCTGGAAACTGGTGAATCGGCCGGTAAACCAGTCCTGGTCACTATTTTTTAAAAAAGAAAAAATTCTTTATAATTTCATATTAATAAGCCCAAAATCTTCAATTTCCCCCCGATTTGGCCCTGATCTGACCCACTAACCCTTAACCCAATACCCTGGCCGGTTCAGTGCCCAGTCCGGGTTCATGAACCTTGATAAATAAAGAGCATATGGCTTAAATATGCGCCATTGACAAGTTGCAAATAAAATATACCTCCTTCCCAATCTTGCCACTGATAACTCCACCTTTAATGGAAGCTATCAACTCAGACAGCTCTTCAGGTGTAAGCTTAATTTCATTTATAGTCATCTTTTCATTTTTCATGAAGGCAGCAATATCACCCATAATCCAGTTGGCAGCCAGCTTTACATCAGCACCCTTTGCAATAGTAGCATCAAAAAAATCCGCAATCTGATAAACCCATCCAGAAAACAAAAAACATGCCAATCATAAGTGAAATTGAGAAAATACTTTCCAGCAGCAAGTTCAAATGACTGATAATGTGAAGCATATGCTTCCAATCAACACTAACAATTAGAAAATTGCTGGTGAAACAACCTTTAGAGGCATAAATTTACAAGTGGTCAGTGTAAAACTTAAGCCTTAAGATAAATATGAGACTAGTATTACTTTATAATAACTAAAAGATTCATAAAAAGAAAATTAGTGATGTTTATAGATTCCTATAGAGAATTAGAGAGGGAGAGGGAGAGAAGAGACGATAAGATAAAGAAACCCAACCATAACTTCTAGAATCAACAGTGTACTCACAGTTTTATCATTAGCAAGGAAAAGAACATCTTGCATGCTTAAGCCCATATTTTCATATCTTCTACGCTTTATTTCTGGAAGCTCAGGTAAAGAATTGCGAATATCATCAACATATTCTTTGGAAAGAATGACTGCCGGAAGATCTGGTTCTGGAAAATATCGATAATCAGAAAGCCCTTCCTTTTTCCTCATTGTAACTGTTCTCTAAACATAAGAACAATATTTCTTTACGTAAATAAGAATGCAGGAAGTGGATACTATCTTTTACCGGCTACACTAAAAAACCACAATAATATCACAATTTAGTACTAGCCTGAGCGCCTTCCTCCCATAGACGAGTTTCCTGTGCAATCTGATCCTGCTGACCTTGACTATGGAGTTGCACCTGCCTTGAAATTTCAAAATCTATGGCTCTACTCACTGATGAAAATGAGTTCAAATTTTTAATTTCAACCTGTCAATACAATTTATAATATCAGCCGCTAAATTTGTAAAGGATTGTACCATTTCATAGTGCATTGCCACAAAAAAAACAGAAGTCGACAACATTTTAAATGCTTAACCATAGTCAAAAAAACAACAGTCAAGCTATTTTACAAACAGTTTCTATTAATACTCAAATTGCATAGAGATAGCTCAACTTGAACACAGATCCTCAAATAATATTTAGAGTAGGGACAAAATTTAAGGAATTTGAAAGCATGAACAAAGTCTTCATGCAATTATATTATCAACATCAATAAACCTCCCATCAATGTTCAAGGCAACATGAAGTACCTTTGTACCAAACCGAGATTGCCCAATAGGTCGAACAGACACATTCACGTCACAACGAAGAGAACCTTCTTGCATATTGCCATTGCTCACACCCAAATACCGAACCAGTCTCTGTAATTCTGCCGCATACTCTGCTGCTTCAATACCGTTCCTCATATCAGGCTCAGAAACTATCTCAAGCAATGGTACTCCTGCCCTATTTAAATCAACCTGCCATGATAGACCACAAGATTATGCCATGAATAACAACTATTTAGGCCCTCTACAATTTTGAAGACCATGAATCCAACATAAAAATTTGTTCGCATGCGATAAAACTGACAGTGCAGATGGTCCAAGTTACATTAATATCGAAGGGTATTTGAAATTGATAATAAGTTAGAACTATATAACTAAAAACTATATATACATATTAACATAACAAAGAAGAAACATGTTAAACAAGAGAAGTAAAAGGAAGAGAGCGGTTACCTGAGAGTAGCTACCATTTTCTGCATGTAGAAGCTTCCCTGCATCCTCTTCCATGTGAACTCTGGTAATGCCAAACTTCCTGTGGCCACCACCATACTCCACTGGAAGATCCACATCAATGAAACCACCGGCAGCAATTGGCACATCAAACTGAGAAATTTGATACCCTTTTGGAAGATCTGGGTAGAAATACTGCTTCCTATCAAACTTGGAGTTCAAAGACAATTTGCAATTAAGAGCAAGACCCAATTTCACAGCAAACTCTATGACCTTGGAGTTCAAAACAGGCAAAGCACCAGGCAAGCCCATGCAAATTGGACAGACAGAGGTATTAGGTGGAGACCCATAATTGTAAGGGCAGCCACAAAAAGCTTTGGTTAGAGTGGAAAGCTGAACGTGGGTTTCTATACCAATGACTGCCTCAAAGTTTTCGGCGATTTTGTTCAATTTTTTGGATTGGGTACTAGATGGTGAAACTTTGGCTTGGGAAGATTGCTTTTCTTGCGTGGCAGTTTGGGATTGTGTGCTTTTCATTGTGCAATACATAGCCCCATTCTTTCTTCCGAGTAGTGATACTGGGTATAGTAGAAAGGGGTTCACTTGAAAGCTTCTGAAAATTGTGGACGCCATGTATGTTTGCTTGTTCGAAGAGACGAGCGAGCTTGAAGGAGTTCGCTACTGTGAGTGTCTGTCTCCCCAGCAGATATCCGAACGGTTCTTGTGTGGCATCGTTTTCTTCGGCTCAACACCGAATTCTGATGGGCCTTTAAAATGAGATGCCGTATCCCAAATAAGATGAAATAATAAAAATCTAGTAAAAAGAGGGAAAAAACACTGTGGGAACGTAATTAAAATCAAGTGAAATTTGAATATGTGTGTGTGTGTGTGTGTGTGAACATAATTAATAATCATAATTGTTTTCTTTATTTAAAAATATATGCATGCGTTCATAATTAGATGAACCTGCATAAGCACCTTTATGTAAAAGCACAGATGTTGAAAGCATGTAAACATGTAACCATATTTTACGAGTTCATTTCTTTACTCGAGTTAGCCTTATGCGATCACATTCTTGCGGGGGGGAAATCATATATTATTTAGTACATATAACGCTGAAGAAACTTAAGAAAGTTGTTATATAATTAAATAAAATATTCCAGTTCCCATAAATTTAAAATGAAATAGTTATCACATGTTAGTCACTCTTTAACATATTACCCGTTCTTGAGAGAGAGAGAGATAAGAGTAAAAAATAAATTGAAGTCACCTCTTCAGCCAAAAACCAAGATCATAAAGTGAAACACATAAATATTGACCTAGGACAAAGTGGAGTTTGCACCTTCCGCCCGTTTTTTAAGCAAAAAGGAAGTTAAAATCATTTAATAGTATTGACCCCAAAAAAAACACCAAGACAATGGTACCCCAAATAACATGTGTATATTTTTTTAATACGCATGAGCAATTTGTTGGAATAAAGTATATCGTCCATTTACCAGTGGAACTATAATCATTTATTTACAGGCATATCGTTAAATAAAATACTCTTGAAAGTAGAATTCTGATGGAATCTGTTCTTATACAAAGTACTTCTCTTCATTCATCCCTAACGTTAAGGAAAGCAATTAAACTTCATGCAATGCAAGCCAGTCACGAATATAATTGCTGTACAAGTAAAGCATTATATACACAAGAAAGTCGATACAGCTGAGTTACATTCTCACACTTGGCAGTGACCAAGACCTTCAAACGCTTTGCCATTCGCCAGGCAGCGTAGGATACACAATTGACATCATCGGTGATCGAGGACCGATTACCGGAGAGTTCAGCAGATGTTACAACCTGATTTCCTATTTATTTTTCACCATGCAGAAGATAATTGTGCTAGGCCAACGAATGGGGGACAGCATATAGAGGTAAGAATGCAAGACAGCTACTTGTTTCCCTGATGAGAGTTCACCAGGTAAAATGACGAAGCTGAAACCACCTGGATTTCTGCAGCATACGAATATACATGCATACAAGTCAGGAACTTTTCAGATTATGATAGGCCTTGATAATTCAGAGCCAACATTATGATGAAAGCCTGCTACATGTAAATCAAAGGCAAATGTGGGTAAAGAACAAGCAGAAAGAACCAGGGCATTCACAGAGACTCCAGGAAGAAAACAAAGGAAAGAAAACACAGACTGTCACAAAAAGTCGAGAGCAAACATTAAGCTCCAGTGCTGCCTTCTTACAGCTCAACCTCAACATTTGCAATTATTGTCACAATTATGCTAAAAGGTAATAAGGAACACAAATCTGGCTTGATATGAGCAAACCTAAAGGCTAATTAAGCTGCAGTGATCCTGAACAAGTTATTTTATGTAGGAAACCTGTGAGGAAATGGAAAAGGTTGAGACCCAACAGCTGACAAAGCACATCTTGAAAGGGCCAAAACAAAGCTTATTCCTCAAAGGAAAAAGATCAAATAAAGCATACAGCAGCTTAATTTGGATCACACTGTCATCCTTCCACCATTGGGGTACAAGGTAACAAATGATGCGCTTGTTATGCCAAATGTGATGATCAAAACTTTTCCTCTTCAGTAGGGTTCAACATTTTAAGTCCAACGTGAAATCAGAATACATACAAACACTTGACACTTGAGTCGGACAATAGTCATTCACAAGAGAAAATATACAAAAGGGCATAGTTCTATTCGATTCAAGAATGTTAGGATTACTAAAAACTAGACATGTTTTCCAAGAAAAGCTGCATTGGTCATGTATAATGAATTGAATAGCACGGCTTGCTACAGATTTTATATTTTACATTGGTATACAATGTACATTTCAGGACAGCCTAGCTGCCACCATGAGAAAAAACAGGACAGGCAGAACTAGAAGCCATAATTCTAGACCAAAGGTAATTGCTACACAACGTACACAAATCTGAGATAATCATCAACAAAGAATTGTAGTAAACATAATTCATTACCTTGTATTTACTAGTCCTGCAACAACGGTACAACTTGATGAGTTCACAAAATGTCAACAACCCAAAAACTTAAGTTATTATTTAAAGGCTTAGAATTGGGTTAACAGGCCCCAATAATCAAACTTCCGATTACTTTAGAAAGGAAGTCTTTTGTTACCCAAATCAATCCATAAGAAAGATGTCAAGCTTGTGATACAGCCAATGTGGGACTTGCTATGGTGTAACTACGTACAGAAGACTAGTACTATTCTAAAACTATTTGATAAGTTTCAACACTTCTGATAAGTTCAAGTGGTAAAGAATACGAGATAATGGATAAAAAGGGTATGATTACAGTAAAATTGTGTAAACATAGATGTGCTTTTGTAGTCACTGCTCATCATCCTATTATTTTGAATTGGAACATTGATGCCAAGATTTGAAAAGCAAGAACAATTCTTACACATAATTCAAGTATCCAGGGAATAACATACCAACAATAAATGTTATAATAAAATATAATAGATTAAAGAAAAGTATAAGGAAAAGTAGGACTGGAAGTTTGCGATGTGATAGAATAGTGTGGAAGTTAATAATACAAAGCACACTAGTTAAACTCAAAGAAGGCAATTATACCCAAAAAATACTAAAAGAAGGCAAGGCATGGACCTGGATCGCTTTTTTCATAAGGCTGTGCAGGGTGCACATCTTATTTGCACTGTCCAAATCAAATGTAGACTGTTCAAACTTTTCTATAGTCAAAAAATAAATAAGAAAGGTTAATAAAATCTAGATTGCTTAGATCTATTTCAGACTTCAAATCAGATGTGCAAGAGATGTGCAGTTATCCACTTGCAACAAGGCACACAAGACTTATGAAGATATACACCATTTGTGCAGGCAAACCTGTGTCATATCTGTATAGTGTATGTGTATGTGTCGTTAGACCATTTGTGTAGTATATAAAAGTCATATTTCTAACACAATATTTGTGCTTGAACTAGTGCTATATATCATAAGACAGGGCATAACACCGTTCAAATTCACTGAGATGCGCAAGGGTAGCATGCGTCATGCGGTTATTTGAGCCTGAGTTCAAACATATATAACCATGACTCCTTTTTATGAATTTCAAATTCTATATCAGTAAGATGGAAAAGGATCCTCTAAAGTGCATTATGCACATACCACATATGATGTACAACAGATTGTCATTCATGAGTGTTAGATTTTGATTTTCATAGGTCTTCACTAGATAACTTGAAACATTTATGACCAAGCAATCTAGAGTATGAGCCTTTTGGTATTCTAATCAAAACCATTCATGGCCTTTAACAAGCAACTTAAGCTTCTAATCAATAGTTATACACAGGTACTTTGCTTGATGCATGAGCAACCTCACAACAACCTGTGCATGTGGGAAAAGTGAAAACTACCTTTTTTTATTTTCTCATCAATAGTTACCGCAGGAACCTTGCTTCTGAAATGCCAATTATGATTTGGAGGAGCCGAATCCCAAAAAAATAATAATAATAAAATACTTATCTGCCTAATTAGGGCTCTGGGTCAACATAAGTTATGTTCTTTTGTAAGGGAAAAAAATTCTTCAAGCCTCTCAGCTTGCCTTTCAATCCAAAAGAAAATAGGTATGTTCTTTCACTTTGTAGCAGTTTCCCATGAAATGTTTCCAAGATTATGGCATGAACAGGATATGCTTCGCCTTTTTGGCAAAATGAGCAATATATGCAGTTTCCCATCAAACACGGATTAGAGGGGAATGAAGATCAATCAGAAGGTGTTTCTTTGCCATTTACTTTTATTACTCCCTCCGATTCTAAATATAAAACAAAGTTGACTTTCTTTGAAGAAATTAAAACAACTATATGAGTTACTTAATCATATCATAAGTTGTATATCATTAGATTATATATCAATTTATATGTTAGGTAAAATAGTTTGGAAAAAAAACGATAAATATAAATATTTTAAAATAATTTAATTAACTTTCTTAATATCTCCAAAAAAGTCAATTTTGTCTTATATTTAGGACCGTAGAGAGTGCAAGATAGAATAGTTTTTACAGCTTCTATTTGCTGCTACTCTATTCATAATCATTTCAATCAATATTTTCAACAGCAGACTATACTAGCCAGTTTAGTCATTCAAAATGTGAAAAGGTTATTTGCCCGGTTCAATCAACCCTGACAACTGGCTTTAGCATTAGAAAAAGACTGAACAGTTTTTGAGAAATCCAGTACGCGTTCTTTTAAAATCCTCCCATAAATTCATTAATACTGTAAAATTGATCCAATCAAAGGTGATACGACCAATTCAAAATTCTCCAATGCACAAAGAATATCATTTCATATTTGAAAAACTTGGATATCAATGTATTGTGTGAATTATATGCAATATGGCAAAACATCAGGGAAACAAATTAACTTTAAAGAGAAAATAAGAGTGAACCAAGGCCTGTGTCTTTGCTGTGGTCAAGAGCATGAAGAGGCTGTTACTGGGACTACTCGTAAAGGTATAAGTTCATGTTGTGTTTTGTGTTTGTTTGATCTATTTTTGTTTTGTTTATCTGATTTGCAGGTTGTGCTGAAGGTGTTTTACTTCTGTTCTCTGATATAAGTTTTATCCCCAAGTCTTCTTTTCCTAGCTTCAGGACCTGAACCTTACCTGGATTGCTAACAAACACACAAGTCTTTCAAAATAATTATACGTGATCAAATACTTGGGAAATTGGGCTCACGTTCAATCATTTGTCACTAAACCCATCAAAGAAAGAATTTGAAGGGAGGGGGAAAAGTTGAAAGCGTATTGTTGGCATGTTAGAGATTGATATGAATTATCTTTTTTTACAGACTGCTATAGCATAACCATGAGAAAGATAAAGACTTGTTAACTGTGAAACTTGAATACTCACTAGATCTAATGTATTTATAGCCTCAATTAGTGCATTGAAATGCAAAATAGATTCACATGTTACCTTATCAAGATGGATTGTTTGTCATTTCCTAGTTCTAAATAGCCCTTTGTCAATGCAAAGGCTAGTAACCTACCATTTGGTCTTGCTTTTACTTTAAACCAAGTTCAAACCAATTCTTACAACAACTAACAGAGTCAAGTTCGAACGGTTGAATAAACTTTCTCTAAACTATATTAGAATCAGGATGGAGAGGCAATTTGGAATAAAATGAGTCGTGATTTGCAGTATTACAGTAGTAATGTTTGTTCATTTCGAACTTCTTCTTTTTTTTTTTTTTTTGTGATTGGTTCATTTCATACTTGATACATATTAATAACATGTGTAAGAGAATCTTCAGATATGCAAGGCAAAATTTCAAATGAAATATAAATGGAGACAATTGGTACAAAAACAGATTGGGACTGCTACAACCAGCAAATGCTACAAAAGGGATAATATATAAGAGCAGCCATGATGCTTAATCATTAAAAAAAAGCCAAAAAATTAACTTCTGAGATGACAGAAGACAGTAAATTGATTTTCATAAAGATATCAATATACGATAGTTTACAGGGAATGATGTAACCAATAGGAAATAACTATATAGTTAAAAGATAACACTTTGGACAAATGGAAAAGGGATAACTGTAGAAACAAATAAGATATATGATAGAACTTGGCTTTACCTCAGTGTATCATGCCAAAAACTCAGCTTCAACATTTTAAAAGGAGTATGAGACTTTCAAAATCATTCAGTTACATATGGAAAGCTTTCCTGTCCATTCATCAGCCACCCCGTAATCAAGGCTGAGCTCCCTCATTGGAGGGATGTTCTCCAATGCAAATAGCATAAGGTGAGGGAACATCAAATTATTGTGATCATACAGCACAAACTGAACCGACACATTAGGAATTGAACTGTGGCTCATATAGCAAGCAACATTCCTCATTGTGGACACATCCATCGCAAAATCTAAAGGAGGAGTTGATGGATAAGATGGACGCACATAGTCAGCGTAAATTTGAGATACATCACCCCATTCTGGGGCTTGCCTATTAGAAAACCGACTCGGATATATCAATGAATCGCCATTCATTGACAAAATTTTTGCTTGCTCCATAGTCAGAACAACCCCAGCATATTCACAGATAAAAGCACCAGCATGAATGAGGTCCAATGACCTCACTCCCCAACCTGTTTCCCTTGACCTAAACACTTCAATTCTATTTTTCAGCCCATGTTGTGTAACTCGATTTCGGCAATGTGGTGGACAACGACAGAAAGGGCCACATTCAAAAATAATAGGCTTCCCTCGCACAAGAATCCCATTTAGATTATAAGCGAATTGGCCGCCATTTTTCAAGGCACAAAAACAGTTATCAGCACAGCCATCAACGCAGTCACAACCAGTAGCACTCCCACTTTGATGAAATACAAATGGTGGAAAATTAGTACGTGAAAGATATTCATAACGAAGAGGCTCGTGATCCCTATCTATGTCATTAAAAAGACGAACAGGAACCCTCTCCCTTTGGTTAGAAATATCAAGACTGAGATAAGCCATTGGCTTGATAGACAAAGGACTAGTCCTAAGAGTCTGAGCAAGTTTAAGAATAGCACTACCCATTTGAGGTTGGCCCTCAATTCTGACAAGTTTATACTTGTAAACTCCAAATCCAGATTTACCCACATCAAACCAGCATTGAACAATTCTATACAAGCCATCATAAACGTAGATTTTACTAGAAACACTTCCCTCGTATTTGAACCCTCGAATAACACGCACTTCAATCCCATAATGCATGCTTCTTTCCATAGCACGATTTCCTCCTTCCAACTTCTGGTGAACAACTTGCCTTGAAATATTCTTACCTTGACCTCCATGACCCGTGTAGATTATCACATCACCACCGTCTTCGTCATCCTCATATCCACCAGAAACTATCACACTGGTTGCTATCGGCTCCCCATTTGTGCTTTGGCTGGAAGGAAGATAGTCAATTCCAGCTTGTGGTTGACCGTGCAACCCAACCACGACAAGTTCCATCCTAAAAAAGAACAAATCGCCAATGTAAATCCCTGGAATCGCACCGACTATACGCTTATCACGATTAAGCCACAATCCACGATCCCTCATTAACGAGGCAGCCCTCAGATCACCTCGCATCCTTTTGGCGCTAGAAAAATCGAATTTCTTCTCATCCTCCACCGTTGCCAAGATACGCAACGAATCATAAACCATCCTGGTCCTTCTGATAATGTCTCGGAAATACCTGTCATCTTCAATTCGAAGATCATTGACCCTCACCAGCTCCTTCACACGCGGGGTCCGCCGCGGAGTAACGACGACCGGAGGAGCCTGATTTTCTTGTGGCACAGGAACAATTGCCCGTGAATCTGGATCTAAATCGTCGACATCTACCTTTACTTTGAAACTGTCAGCTAACATGGCCCTAAACTGCTCGGAAAATCGATAAAACTCCGCGTACAAGTTGTCTTGTTCCGCCGATGCGCCTCGTGTGTCACCGGAAGCGAGGCTATTATCACAGAAATTATTGCGCTGAGACGGAGAGAGCGCTTCCAAGGCATGATTCGAAAACATGGTCTGCTCCACTTCTTGGGGTTCTTGGGGATGATGGTTCAGACAGGGCTCGTCCAACGGCTCGAGCTTCGGTTCCAATTTCGGTACCAACAACATGGTGGGGGTAGGGGCACCGGCACCAACATCGACGGGGTTGGTGCTGCCACCGGGAATACAGGCGGATGGGTCGGGTAAGTGATTGAGGTCTTGAAATGGTACAAGAGAATCCATGGCTTTGCCGTGCAAAATGAAGAAGGTGTTTATTAGGGTTTAAGACATGAGACTGAGTTCAAAATCTAGAAAGAAGGAAATAGATGTCTAGATTCGAGCATAGAATCATCAAAAATATAAATCGCGAGAAGAAAGGGGGACGGGGCACTTCGTACTCAAGACACCGTACCTGTAATAAAACTGTGTAGTTCAAGAAAGCCACGGGCTCTTTTCTCTCTCTTGGCTTTTTACATTTTTTTCGTCGCTTTTTGGATTTTCTCGCATAATTTGAAAAAAGAAAAAAGAAAATTGGTTTTGGTGCAAAGATTTCTTTAAATTTGAACTGAACTTTACTTTTTTGAATCTTCCCTCGCTGCGGGAATAGTTCTTGTTTCCTGGGAAATTTCTGGCGCCATTTCCTTGCTCAATGGCATGGCCTCGTCCTCAACCATTATGACAACTTTGAAATCTCACCTGGGCTGAATTCGGGCAAAATATGTATTGTTCATTTTATTTATTTTTAATTTTTTTTGCCTTCATATAACTTTTTATTGTTTTTAATAGTAGAATCTGAATATGGGAACGGCGCTAAATGTATTTTCCCATGCAATTTTACTTTTTTTTTATGACAAAATTATAGATATTATTCTTTTTTGCCTGAATAAATGCATCCCATTATTTTTTATTGAGTTTACAATATGCATAAAATCATGTATAGTGTAAGTAAATATATAATATACTCTTCATTATTTTATATAAGTTACAGCTTTTTCATTAAAAGACCTAGTCTTTTTATAAGTTACGTTTTACAAATCTAAAGCCTTAATTGATTTTTTTTTCACTCTTAATTAATTATGTGTCTCCCCAATCTCCATTAATTATAATAGCGGGAACTCTCATCCACCCTCTCTATAAATAAGGGTATATTTAAAATATATATAGGACAAAACTTACCTCCAATTTCTTATATCCAATCCAACCAATTCCTCAATCAAAAAGTGCCACATGGTTTCATTAAAAAAAATCATCACTTAACACTATTATTTTTTCTGTCTTCGTTCAAGTCCCGAACATAGGAGAACCATGGCTTCCTGAATTTTCTCAACAGCCCAACAGAAAATTATGGTTTCAAAGATTGGACTCATATTTAATCTTCAGTGTTACCACACCCGATTGAACTACGTCCCCTAAATACTCCCAACAACAACCCAACACCCCATCTGAATCTCAGAGCATTATGTTTTCAGAGCTTGAGTGGATGAGTGTTCGGCAGCAAGGAAGAAGGTGGGGGAGGTATCGTGGGAGGCGTGCATTGTAGGTATAGAAGGGATAATGGTGGAAAGTCTCATTTGAATATGATGAAGACAAGGTTAAAGAGGCTGAAGCAGCTGTTGAAGATGGTGTCGGCCTTATATAGCATATTTCTCATTGTGATGATTGATAAGTAAAATATTTGTATATTTATTTTTCCTTATATGATGATTTTGTGGAGGATATTTGAGCTCAATTTAATGAATTTGAGTGTAATTAATAAATAAATAATGATTTTGACATAAAATATAATTTCTTGAAAAACACCAAATCATACATTTTTCAGTTTTTAGGCAATATTTTGAGCTCTAGATGTTGGATTGAGACATTCTATATATGGATAAAAAGCTAAGAAAGAGCTCCACAACTTTTATATTGAAACCAAAACTCAATTCTATCTCCAAGAGCTACGAACTTTACTTTGAAGTTGTTGACATGAATTTGTTCAAGTTTGACCTTTGCTCACTAATTTACCGTAACTGGAGCTGCAAATATTGAAATGAGGAGTTTTCACTTGTGTCTTCAAGCTAAGATCCAGAGCTACAACTTTCATGAAGATCAAAATGTGAAGTTGCGCCAACCATTCTATCTATCACATTCCATCTACCATTTCACCAACGACTTCATCTACTGTGCTCCATTATTCCCTACATATAGTCATCCCCTCCCTCACATTTAACACACATCATTTCATATCCATTACTTTCTTCTCTTCTCCACATACACCATCTTAGAATTAATTTTATGCATTGTATTTAATTCCTGCATGCCTCCTGCATGGAAGGCTTAGGTAGTCCTCCTTTATGGATGGTATAGGTTGCCACCTACATGGAAGATTTTACCTCCTAAGGGACGGCTTGATTTTCTCCATTTTCATGCATCTTTTGGTTGTATATTTATATTTTAGAATTTAATATTCAAGTTTTATGCAATATTTACGAAGTTTTCAATTTATTTTTATTCTGTTTTTAAATTCATCATGAGCTAAATTTCCATTTTCCTAGGGTGATAATGTAGCTTACTAATAATGGATTGAATTTTAACTTATTAAATCTAATTTGAATTTCTTCTTTGTGATTGAGTTTTAATGATTGTTCTTAATTATTTTGATTAATTGGCCACCTTTTGAATGATTTTACTCTGCATGTTGAGACTGAAAGAAGATGCATGTGTATAGATCATATAATTAAAACCATGACTTGCATATGAAATAGAAATATATTCATATGAGTTGTGTAGTTTTACTGAGTTCCATAAATCTTAATGCATAATTAACTGCTTGAATTCATAAAGGAATATATTGGATTGACAATTAATTATAGAATTGTTTGACCTTAGAAGAGGCTAATAATTAAATTAGAGAAACTCGACTATCAATCATGTGGAATAAATTGGGCTAGAATAGATAAGCGGTTCAATCCGAAATTTGTTAAGTGAAATATGACCCCTATGGCTTTTTCTCATAGTTTCTTTATATCATTTACACTCATATTTAATCATCTTTTATTTCGTACTCTCAATCACCAACTAATTGATCGACTAAATAGAGTTAAGATTACCCATTTTGGTACTTAGTGATCAATTCTCGTGGGAACAATACTCTACTCACTTCTATATTAATTGATTACGATAATGTACACTTGCACTATTTAATGGATCATTTACACTCGTAACAATATCACCGATGATATTTCACTCTACTGCATCAACGGCATAGCGAATGAAATCTGCAGGCTTGTTTTGATTTCTGACTTGCGGCTATAAAGTGCATCATTGCTGCTCTAGAATAGCTCTCAAGGGCATCTGTATGGTTAGTGGCCCATATTTAACATTTTTAGATTTAGAGTCCAGAGGAGTGCAAGTCTAGAGGGGCCATAAGATTGGATAATAGAGACCCGATGAACATGAAAGCAATTGGAGGGGGCGATTAAGAACAAGAGAATCACATCAGATTTGTGGTGGATTCAAGCTGGGCTCTTGAGCAAGAATGGAGTTGAATGGAGATAGAGATGGAGAGTAATGATGTCAAATGAGCCTTATTTAATAAATCTACGTGGCACCTTTTGATTGGGGGACTGGTTGGACTGGATATAAGGAACTTGAAAACGTGGTTTCATTAAAAAAAATCATTACTCAACACTGTTATTTTTTCCGTCCTCATTCAAGTCCCAAACACAAGAGAACCATAGCTTCCTGAATTTTCTTAACAGCCCAGTAGAAAGTTATGTCTTCGAAGATTGGACTCATATTTACTCTTCAATGTTACCACACCCTACCGAACTACATCCCCTAAATACTCCCAACAACAACCCAACACCTCATCTGAATCTCAGAGCATTATGTTTTCAGAGCTTGAGTGGATGAGTATTCGGCAACAAGGAAGCAGGCGGGGGAGGTATTGTGGGATGCGTGCATTGCAGGTATATAAGGGATAATGGTGGAGAGTCTCATTTGAATATGAAGACAAGGTTGAAGAGGTTGAAGATGGCATCGACAAGCATGCGTCTCACTGTGATAAGCACATGAAATTTGTAGGCTTGTTTTGATTTATGACTTGCAGCTATAACGTGCATTACTGCTGCTCTAGAATAGCTCTCAACGGCATCTGTATGGTGAGTGGCTCATATTCAACATTTTTAGATTCAAAGTCCAGAGGAGTACAAGTCTAGAGGGGCCACAAGATTGGATAATAGAGACCCGATGAACATGGAAGCAATTGGAGGGGGCGATTGAGAACAAGAGAATCGTGTCAGATTTGTGGTGGATTCAAGCTGGGCTCTTGAGCAGAAATGGAGTTGAACGAAGATAGAGATGGAGAGTAACGGCGTCAAATGAGCCTTATTTAATAAATCTATGTGGCACCTTTTGATTAGGGAACTAGTTGAACTGGATATAAGGAACTTGAGGCAAGTTTTATCCATATATATACATGCATTTCTGGCACATTTGTTACATTTAATTAGCTTTAACCAACTTCTTAATCTGCATAATTTATTTTTTTTGTCAACTATGTGATTTAGTTATTTGTAACGTACAAAAAGGATCGAATGAGTAATAGCTAATATTACTTGTGAATCATTAGGAATACGATTTATCACCTACCTTAAGAAAAAAGACAAATTTGTTCAAGCTCTAATTGTGCAACCGGCATAGCCAAGTTACATACAACTAAGATGAGCTGCACTCGCTGAAAAAGTGTTAAATTACATAATCTTTATCCACTATTGCCTTTGAGTAACAAATTTCGCAATGGACGAAATTTCTCCTCTGTAAAGGTCATTATTTAATTACATTATATAGGGATATTATCTATACTCAAAGATCCAGGTATGGTTTTATTTTAAACACAAATATAATTAAACTTGATGATTGTGAAAATTGATTTTTTTAACACGTAAATTAATATATTTAATAAAATTTATAACAGATCATAATCAGACACTGATACCTTGGAAAAATAAATTAGAAACTAGTATCTCGTTTATTTGCTCAGACTAAACAATAACCATGTTTTAATTTTGGTCCAAAAATGTTGTGAATTTGTTATGGTGGGCTTTATATGATTTATATTGATAAAAAATTAAATGATCAGTTAATATAATAAAATAAAATGTTAAATTTATAACGAGCTGCATTATTTACCAATTGCGTGATTTATTTTTCAATTCATGAACGGGGACGTAATTCCCTTCTAATTATAACGATTTTGTGTATTTAAAAATAATGTGGAGAAGAAATGTACTCTTACTCCATTGGGTTCTATATAGTTTATGTTCTAATTAACTAATTTATGAAAATAAAAAAAATGATTAAATTAGCTGTTTGTTAGTATTATATAAAAAATATGGGTCACTCTCCCTAAACTAAATATCCACCCAGTATTGGATGCGAGATGCAAGAGGATGAGGAAAAAACTATAAAATTGATGAGATTAATAAGGTGGAAATATTATATGAGAGAATTTGGAAGACTGAGGACATATAAAATAGGGTTAAGGTGTAAATTTATTAATAAAGTTTTGTTTGATGAGCACCTGACATAAATATCTTTTAGAATGGGCAAAAATACCAATGAACAATTAAAAAGGGGCGTCCACCACAAAAACCGTTAATTCGTACTAACTACGTTAGATTATAAAAGAAGAAAACCCTTAACAGTGTTAGTACGGATTTAACGGTTTTTGTGGTAGATGCCCCTTTTTAATTGTTCATTGGTATTTTTGCCCATTCTAAAAGATATTTGTGTCAGACGCTCCTCGGACAAAACTTCATTAATAAATTTACACCTTCACCCTATAAAATAAATACCTCGCCTATGTTTGGGTATAAAAGTGTCTGTTGGCAAAAAAAAAAAAAAAAACGGTATAAAAGTGTCTACTAGATAGCAAAAAATAAAATAGAAGTGTCTATCAAAAAAGTCTTAAATATTCCGGTGTAGTGTAAGGAGTATTATTCTGACTTTATAAATAAGATAATTGATAAATAATTAAATAGTGTAGAATATGTTTTTTTTTTTTTGGGTCAAATAGAATATCGTATTCATTGATATAGTGATAAGACGCAACTATTTATTCCTGGTCAATTTTTTTTTTTTTAATTAGTACAGCGGCCAAGTGTGACTTGGAGAATTACAAAAAATAGTCAAAACCCCACATCAGACCACAGAATTAAGGTCCTGGGCCATAAAGATGACACTTATTTCTGATCAATTGCAGCTTTTTTCATGGTAGGTCAACTGTCTCAAATTATAAGCGGCGTTAAACTCATAACCTTTTATTTATAATGAAACTTTTATAAGGAGATCCTGTAATAAGAGTAACAGTCGGAATTTTTTAATTTCAAAATGGGAGACAGCTTTTCTAGTTTGAATTTGCATGGTACTTGGTGCACACTATTTTATTTTTATTTATTTTATTTATTAGTAACTTTGTACAGGAGTTGATGCTTTTTTTTTTTTTGGTTCAAAATGGTTTATGTTTACTGAAATATTAATAAGATGCATTCTAAAATAAATAGATTGTCCACATCACAAGTGGCTAAAGAGTATCAATAACACTGTGCAAAGTGCACACTTGTTCCTTGACTTTATACAAAATTTCAAAATTTTCCGTTAACTTTAAAAAGCATCCTTTTCAGTTCTTTAGCCTTGATATCATTTGTCTTGAATGATAGTTTTTGTAATGATAATTATTATTTAAAAATTAAACGTAATATTGTGGCACTTGAAAAGGGTTTTTTTTCCACGTTTTAAATTTTAATATCAGCATTTTTTATTAATAATATGATTAAATTTGTACATTTGCCTGACATTGTTTTAAAGATATCCCCTTTTTAAGATCTCAATTTCAACTTTTATGATTTATTAGATACATTGCTCTAGTAATTCCTGATATTAAATATGAGTAAATTTAGCAATTTATTTTATTCTGGGATATGGTTTATGACTGAACTATGTCTCATTGATTTTGATTGAGTGGTTAGAGATGTGCGGTGTGTTATATAACAAGGATGGAGCGAGTAAACCAAGTCATCAGTACATAATACTCATTCAATCTTTAAAATTTTCATATAAATGTATAATTACACAATTTATTATTGTGTAAATTTTGTTTTCATAAAATATAATGTATAATAAACATGAATAAAATTGAAAAATTAGAAAATTCCGGAGAAAGGTTGACGAGGTTTAAGAGTTTTCTTAGTTACAATAAGACATGTTAAAAATGACTTATAAACAAAATTACAGGTATATTCTAATTTTTCTTTCATGCCACACTACTCTTGTCCTTATTATAAACCTGATTTGTGAAAAACAAATTGTCCTCAATATATCAGCCCAAATCAATATTCTAGATATTGTAATCTTGCACTATAAATGTATGATATATTGATACCATCAATTAATGAAAAACAAAAGAGAATAATATCCATATTGCTCTATTCTCTACTATTCCGAGTTTATATTCTAATATGGTGTCTTACCCAAAAAAAAAAAAAAAAAAGTTCTTGGTAAGTGCAATTTAGTCAAACTAGACTTATTATAAAAATAATTACTACTTTGATCCTTGTTATAGAATTGGTTGGTAAAAAATTTTTTTGCTTCTGAATGCAAATTCAACATGAGGATCATTAATGATTGTTTTTCAATCTTACTTCCATTGAATATGTTATAGAAAATGTACAAACATCGTCTTTTGTTTTTTGTTTCAAATATCACTACTAAACAATGAAATTTTTGATCAATTTAAAATATATGAAATGTTTTAACTTCTATTTCCTTTTGGTATGTGTGATTTGGTCAAATTGCACTTATAATAATAACCATGTTATATATTTTCTGAATCTATTGGTCACATTTACGCAGAGGTCATGCTAATCTTCTTACATGTTTTTTGAATGATATGTTTTGTTTTTCGCCCATGTCGACTTGTTTTGGATTGGGCTTGTCACGTCACTTTCCTTGAGAATGTTTCTCTCAATTCCTGCATTCTACACATTTTGTGAGAACAACCTGCACAGAACATTAGGCTGAAGAGTTAGTGCCTGTTTGGCAAAGCGTTAAGTGATATAGACGTATGTTAATAATGGAAAAATGTATTTTAAGGATTTTTGGCTGTTTGGTTCACGTCAGAAATTATCTTGCTTTTATGAAAAAGCCACAGTAACTTATAAACTTGAATTTAGTGTTTTTATGATAATCGTGGAGAGAGAAAGCAGTGATTATGAAATAAAAGAAGCTCTTTGGCAAATGAGGGCTAGACAAGTGGGAGTGCTTTCGATATATGGTATCACTCTGATCTTTTTTATAAGTCTTTTTTGACAAAAAAAATTTTAGTCCTTATTATAAATTTAATTTTAGGATAATAGATGCATTATTTACTTTTTTGCCCGTATTGATTGCAATAAATAAAAAAATTATTTTATTTTTCTTCAAAAATAGTTTTTTGAGAGGAAGCTCAAA
The DNA here is from genome assembly GCA_963855925.1 of Inga laurina. Lineage (NCBI taxonomy): Eukaryota > Viridiplantae > Streptophyta > Magnoliopsida > Fabales > Fabaceae > Inga > Inga laurina. The sequence continues at coordinate 58,586,562 of OY979709.1, forward strand.
AGTATAGCTTTTCCAAAAAAGTCACTTCGGTCACCGTGAATCCAAACACAAATTACATTTTTAATCTAACTTTTATCCTATCTCACTTTTATAAAAGTCAGATAAAAAAAAACTTCTGTCACCACTAACCCAAACAAGCCCTGAATGCTAGCTATCAATTGGCAAATATAAAATAGCTAACTGGCCACATGGAAAAACATTTATTAACCATTTTTGCCTTCTGCCCTCCTTGTCTAAATTGAACGGGCTATCAAAGAACTCATAGTTTAATAGTATGAGAGCTCCCCTTTACATTGAAGGTTACAGATTCAATCCCGATTATAACTTTTGACCGTTAGTACCTGCACATTTAATTTTTTAAAAAAAAAAAATTAAAAGAGCCATTATTGCCTATTTGCTGCATTGTATTTATGACTGCATCTGTAACACAAAGAATAAAACCAACTTTATTGTAGTGCTCTATTAAAGCTGTTTATTTTATTGTTGATCTTCTTAATCATGACTTTTAACGTTGTGATTTTGCTACTTGAAAGGAGATCCACAGTAGAGGACGGGGTAAACATGGAAGCACATCCTCTCAGTATCTCAACTTTACCCCCATGCAAAAATGGAGAATTCAAATTTAATATTCATAATTAAATGCTACAATCATTCTTGATCCGTTACTTCTTTAGGGATGGTTATGTAGAATTTAGATATTTTGAAACGACAATTTGACTGTTTGATAAGCATCTTCTTGTTCAGCCAAAAAGAACAGAGAGAGTTTAGCCAAAAAAGAAAGACAGAAAAAAAAGAAAAGAGAGACGCAGAGAAGCATATCCTTGAAAAATTTATCCACAAAGAGCCGAGTAAAAGTGTACATTATTATTTCGAGTGAAGCCCACTGGGCCCATATGAAAAGCCCTCATACCAGGGGTGAACAAAAAGGTATTGTAAAATTAGAAAGGCCCAAACCAACTGGGTTTGGTCTAGCTGAAAAGGTCAATCCTTTACAATATGACGAACTCATATTCAAACCTTTATTGGGAGAGATGCTCATTTTTAATATCTGACAATGCCTCGAATATGATTACCTTCTGTAGGAGGATACCTATATTTTAAAAAAGAAGAAGAAGAAGCTCAGATAGACACTATTTTTCATTTTAATTTTTAATATTATCCTTAATTCACGATGACAAGTTGACATTTTTTAAAAATATTTGTTCCTATTCCTCGGATAGGTTCAACTTTAAAATGATAATTTGAGTCGTTTCATAGTACAGTTCACGAGTTGATGTGATTCATGTTGTATTATTGTTATTGGGGGTGGCCACGGGAGAAATGATGCTGCTCTCTGGAATTATATTATGGAATATTGATAAACTTTTGTGTAATTATTGGAGAATGTCGTCATTAAATCTTAATTAATCAAGATAGATTATCATTATGCCACTTCAAACAGAACTGTATTAAATAATATATATTGACAGGCTAAATGTGTATTTTTAAGATAATTAATTAATAATCAAGATAATTAGGAAAAATATCTAATAAAGGACTTTAAAAAATACTAAAAGACAAAAGAATGTTTCGAATATTCATAATCCTAAAGAGATGTTAGGCTCAATTTATCTTTATTGAAATTAAAAAGAAAAAACTAATTTACCTTTACATATATTTTTTTTAACAAAAATTACCCCCACCGGCTGCTGCCACCCACCCCGTTGACAACCTGAGCTCCGATGGGAATATTCTACCGGAATAAATATTCCCGAAATGGTGGGGGTGGGGTTGGATGTAACATTCTTATTTTATTTTCAGGATGTAATTATAATTAGGAAGTAATTATTTATAAAAAATAAGTTTAACAGGTCATTATTGAAATAAAAAAAATTGGTTAAAAAAAGAAATGAATACCAAAAAAATATTAAAATAAACTAAAGGACACGTGACCTTTTAGTTTAAAGTCGATGGGAATTTTGTTAAACACCCCACCTCCACCACTTTTTTCATTTTCATTAAACACCACTTTTTTCATTTGGGGAGATATTGAGAATAGTCAGGGCCAAAGGGAGCATTTTCTGTCCCTACTCCCAATAGGCTGCATTTCAAGTAAAGTTTTAAACTTTTCAGATAATTTTGGTACTTAAAATCATTTTATTTTATTAAACTTCTTTCATAAAAATGGTTCTATATATTTTTATATTTTTATTGGTGGTAATATTATACTAATTAGTGAGAATTTTGGGATTAGAGTTCTGGGAGTTTGAGTTTTGACAATAGATGACTATATATGGATAAATGAATGTTAATAGCTAATTTTTACAAGTTTGGATTTATTATTTGGTTATCCTATTATTTTATAATGAATTTCTCTTAAAAAAATAGTACAAATTATTTCTTTTTGGACATTTTGCAGATTAAATTTGGGTTAAACAATTTATTTGAGTTATTAGAGGTATTATTGAATTTTTAATTAGTTTGGTTTTGTAGATTTTGAGTTATATGAAATTATAAATTAGGATGTGATATTTGAGTTAGAGTTTGATATGATTTAAATTATTTGGATGTTTGAAAAGTTGTTTAGTAATTGGGTTATGCTCATATAAGTTATAAAAGAGATTTAATTGGTCTAGGATGTTGAGGATAATGTTGTAGAGGAAATTGAGTTTTTGGGAGTTGAATTGTATAACTTAATTATTTTATTGTTGCTAGTGGTTGATTGATATCTACATTGATATATAGAGTTTTCTTGTGACCGGTGATCACTCGTGTTTTACTTCTCAAGTTAAGATTAAGTTTGGAGTTGAGGTAGTCAGGGTTAATTTATTCTGTATGCTTGCTTTGGGCTGTAAGGTGTTTTCTAAACCTTACTTTCATCTATACTATCTATATGTGTTTTGAAAAATTATGTGTATGTTTGAATATGAACTTAGTTCAGTGAGGCACTGTATTTTCCAACTTATATATATGTGGGTGAGATTATTATTAAAATTGTTACTGTTATGACTATGATATTTGTGATGGAATATTATTGCATATGCAATGATAATATTGTAAAATGCCTTTAGAATAACTTTATTAATATATTATTTCCTGTTATGGAATATGTTTAGTTGTGTGAAAGAGATACAGTGTTCATTTGGAATAGTTTATTTTTGGACAATAAGTGCTTATAAATAGTGATTCACAGTATACGAGGTAAATATGTGAAATGAATTTTATTTTGGCTTGCTAATAAAAACTTATTCTCTAAAATTAAGTGATCCCAAACATACTAACAGTGAAATTGTGCCCATTGACTCTCTCATTTCTAGCCCAGATTTTGAGTTGGGTGTTTTGGGATGAAACCTCCCTGTTACGGTATATCGGTGGTGGTATGGGAGGGGACAGTATTCTTGAAGTGATTAGCTAACCTTTGGTTGGAAATACTAGCACTGATAGGCTGTACCACGTCCAAAAGATATAAGGAGAAGCAGGATGGTGAGTGAGGATAGTTCTGATTGTTGAAAGCATTATATAATATTTAATCATTGAGAATATTATTGTTATGTGAGTTAAACCTGCTTCTCTGACTTGCAATCCTATCCCTCATATTTTGTGAATTGATTTTGGTTATTGAGACTTTAAATCTCATCCTGTCATTATTAATATTTTTCCAGGCGAGGCCTCTAATTCTATCAGAGGCCAAGGGACACAACTAAAAGGCATAGACGTCGTGAGCTTTGCAGGCCTCTTTTGGTATTGGTAATGTATTGATTTATATATATTGCCATTATAGGGCCTTTATGTTTTTGAAATACTATATTTATCGATTTGAATATTTGTCTTGGGATGATTGTTTAACCACTGTTGGGCCGGAGGCTGTATTTTGCATACTATGATGTTTTGGTAAATTCACAATCATATCTTGTGCTGAAAATTGTTTTGTGTAAGACCATTTGTAGGGTTCAGCGTTGTAAAACTCATGGGCTATGTTTTCTCTTGTTTGTTATTTGTGCTCAAAGTAATAGATTCCCTATAGTGGGTTTGTAGGTGGGTTTTATGCCCTGAACCTCGGTGTGTCTTCTTGAAAGAAATAGTTTTCAATTATTACTGGTTATTTAGGTTTTATAAAACCATTATGAATAATTGTTGTTTGTGAGAAATGTTCTTTTCATTTGAACCCCCACCACTTATTTGCACAAAATGTTAGTGATCATTGGGCCACCAATGCCATCCAATGTAAATAATGCAAACACAAATATATATATATATATATATATATATATATATATATATATATATATATATATATATATATATATATATATATATATATATATATATATATATATATATATATATATATATATATATATATATATATATATATTGACCTTTGATCTTTAACCCAAGCCCATTAACAAGTTCAGATAAGGAGTTCATAAGTTTAAATAAGGAATTAATAAATTTAAATAATAAATTCACAACTTTTGTTTAAGTAAAAAATTCATTTACTCTCTTATGCCATTCATAAATTTAGATGAGAAATTTACAAATTTAGATAAGGAATTCACAAGTTTAAATAAGGAATTCGCAACTTTCAATTTTTAAGTAAAAAATTCACTTACTTTATCAGGTCATTCAAAATTTTAGATAAGGAATTCACAAGTTCAGATAAGGACTGCAAATTCGATGCTGGCCTTCCAACTTAATTTCTGGCACCAGCTATTGTCCACAACTTTCCCCACAATACTAAGCCATCCCAATTCCCAAATATAAACAACATAATCACTGTATTTTTCTATATAAGAAAACCTTCAAATATATACAAGCATTCAATATATATTTGTTTAAAATAAAAGCCTCCCATTAATTCACTTGTTTCCTTTAGCTCATGCATAAATAGGCAGATTACTTATATTTGTTGTCTTCACATATCAAATAGATTTCAGAAAAGACATACAAGATAGATTCCGGAAAACATATACACACAAAATTAGAACGAAAAATGCTGTGGCTTAGCTGTTTACACAATTCATGCCTTTTTTTGGAAAAAAAAGTCACCTCATTTCTCTTCCAAATTAAATGCTCTGATTATTTTTTTAATATTTTAGAGAATCAAAATAAAATAAGAATTTTGTCTTGTATTATTTCGTTGACATACCTTTGCTTTTAGGGTTTAGAGTTTTTTTTTAAGATGTGAATTCTTTATATGAACTTGTGAATGACCTGAGAGAGTAAGTGTATTTTTTACTTAAACGAAAATAGCGAATTCCTTATATAAATTTGTCAATTCCTTATCTGAACTTGTGAATTTCTTATCTAAATTTGTGAATGACCTGAAAGAGTAAGTGAATTTCTTACCCAAAAAAATGAAAGTTGTGAATTCCTTATCTAAACTTACTAATTCTTTATTTAAACTTATTAATAAACTTGGGTTAAAGATCAAATATATATATATATATATATATATATATATATATATATATATATATATATATATATATATATATATATATATATATATATATATATATATATATATATATATATATATATATATATATATATATTTTATTTGCATTATTTATATTGGGTGTCATTTGTGACCCAATGGCCACCAATATTTTATGCAAACGTAGGGGTTCAAACCCCACCTCCACCACTTTAAGAATTCCCATAAGATGGAAAACCCTTTTCGCTTTACATAGCACTATCCCCCCTAGGGGTATTTTTGTGATAGGTTTTAGGGGTAATTTTTTTTAATAAGAAAAATATATAAGGGCAAATTGGCCTTTTCCTTTTAATTTCAATAAAGACAAATTAAGCTTAACTTCTCTTTGAGATTTTGAATATTCAAAACACCTTTTTATCTTTTAACATTTTTAAAGTTCTTTATTAGGGATTTTCCCAAATAATTATAATTACATGACAAGAAAAAATAGAAAGAGTTTGTACCTCCAGTGATGATAATATTATTTTGCATCGGCAACGAACAAGTTTTGTTGTTTTATTTAAGGAGAAGAAAGCCTGAACTGGTTGTGGTAATTAATTCATATAATTAACCTCTCGGTTTGCTTCTAGCATAAACAGTGAAGGGAGGGGGCAGAGACCACAGTAACAAGAAATATATAGCCTATGTTTGGCTATGGCTTTTGCTTGGGCAAAACTGGATTTTTAAATCTAATTAAAAGTCAATTTAAGCCTAAAATGGTTTGAGGTAAATGACTTTGTGCCCAAAAGTTGGAATAATTTTTCTCTGTTTTTAACTTTTAGCTTTTCTTTATATACAGCTTTTTGAAACTGATTTTTTAATATATTATTAAAAAAACATGTTAAATTAATTTTTTTAAAACTTTATCTAAATATAAATCATATTACAATGGTTGATTATTTTGATGCGGTTAAAAAAAAAAGATTACTTTTACTCAAACTTCAATTTACGAAATTGCATCATGCCCCAAAAAAAGTCACTGTTGCAAATGCTGGTGGGTCGAAATTAACGCATAATCTTCGACAATAATGAGGTGGCGTGTCATGCAGTGGCTAGACATCATCGTATATTTGTGTTTTAAGAAAACCAGGGGAAGAATATACATGTTGGCGTGGCTAAATTAATTAGCGTTCTTGGTTTATTACGTTCATGATATATCAGGCCCTCTTGCTCCTTTAATATAATTTTCACTCCACTTTTTCATTAATTTAATAGTCCAATTCTAATAACATTATTTGTTTTATGCCTGATATTATATCTGATCAACCTTCAAGTTTCGTTTTGAAGCTGATGAGTTCAGTTTGAAGAACTCTTGGTGTAGCTAGATTTTTATATCAAGCGTGCTTTAACCTGTAAATTAATTAACTTGCCCCCACCCACTATGAAGTCTCAAGGGGAAGAAGAAAAAGGAATGCGATATAAGTATATTTAATATAAATTAAGAAAAAGCGATAAAAGTAATAAAATAAAATTAAGTTACATATGGTGAGGATCATGATTTATGATGGGAATGTGAGCCTACCCACCCGTGTGGCTTCCGTGTTTTCAATAACACAAAACAAATTAAATTATTAAGTGATTATATGAAACAGGTGGTTGACTGGTTGACTAAAATCTTATCCTCCCTTTTAGTTTAATCCAGTCAAAAAGTTTGCTTTGAATGATCCATCCATAAAAGTGTTATGAATCGTGCATTACCAACCCATTATATACTGGTCACACAAAACCCTCATTACCTCCTTTGAATTTGGTCTCACCATCAAATTTTACCGTCAATATTATCCAAATCATTCTTAATTTTCTTCAAACCAAATGTGTGTGTGTGTGTTCATGAAAAGCAACAGACAACAGCTTCATGATTCCAAGCAAAATTAGGTTGGCAGTCAAAGAGTGGTAATAAATTATCATAAGCAACATACTTGATACATAAGCGACGATATTATTATTATAGTGAGGATTAAATAAAAAACAATATATTAGTTGAAGTGGTCGGTAGTGCCAAACAGCCAAGAACATGGATGAGGATTTAGACTAATAACAACGACAATGAGTTTGGCTTGCACAATATAAATTGTTCCTAAAGTTGTTGATGTCGATGTGAGTGACATGAGCGGTTCAGGAAAATTTTACTATGTAATTATACTCAAATATTTGGCGTTAGTGTCTAGAAATTATAATCGATCGACCTTGTGAGACAAGAAGAAGCGTTGTAAGTCGAAAATTTGTTTGGAGAATTTAATCCCAACAACAAACCTAGCCAACGAAATGTTATTCATTCTCTGTTTTTTTTTTTAATTAGGAAACGCTATATATATACTACCTTTGGAGCCTTGTAATCGTTGTTCTTTAATTGATATAATTTTGTCTTGTCTTTTATATATATATATATATATATATATAACATAGTGTTACAGAAAATTTTAGTTTGATGAAGAACAATAGCACACTTCGTGTGTGTGTGTGGGTGTGAGCACAAGTTATTAATAAGTTATATAGTAGTATATTGCAGAGTCACGGTGACCACCAGTGATAGTTTATATATGCATGACACTGATATATCATGTGGAGAGCAGTTTCTTTGCACCACATACTTTTAGCTCGTTTGGATCAATTTTGGGGGGTGGATTACATGTAATCATGATACAACAAATCGATTATAGTATTTGATTGGGTATATGTAATATAAAGAGGATTACATTTTATAATAAGGATTACATAATTTGATGTAATCAAGATTATACTATTAGGATTGATGAATGTGAATGAAGACATCTTGTAATCAAGCGAAAAAGACACTATTGTGGTCATAATTTTTAAATTGACCAAAGTGGCAACATATAACCATTGCTAAATATTAAATAATTACAACCACTAAATATTAAAAAATTAATTAATAATATAAAAATTTAAGAAATATTCTCCCTTTACAAAATAAAAAAAATTATATTCCGCCATTAAAAAATGTTAAAATATCCCATTAAATAATATTTCCACCATTAAATATTAAAAAATTACCATGAATGCAACCTGCTGTATAGTATTTCTACCATTAAATATTAAAAAATTATTATGAACCCAACCTGTACATTACATAATATTTTCATCATTAAATACTAAAAAAATTACTCTAAACTCAATCTATACACTGCACAAATTGAAAAAATTACCATAAACCCAACGTGTACATTATACATATATGTGTAGATAGGGGTAATTTTGTCTCGTGCTATATTATTCCTATATATTTTCATGTTCGATATAATCCAACCAAATATTTTTATATATACGCATCATCTTTTCTTAATAATTACCCAAATAATTTCATGTAATCACTATTACATTACATTCATTTACATTACTTCTGATACCTTGAACCAAACAGACACTTCATGTTTATTGCAGATTTGGACCGTGAATTACGTATTAAATGATTTATTTTTAATTTATAAACCTGATTGGGAGGATGAGGTTCAGATGTGCACAAAAAGAATATCATTTTGGTGGTGCCGATGAGGAAGATAGATCAAGCTATATGAGTTTTTTCTGAAAAGTGGTGCGTAGAAGATGAAGATTCACGAGAATACTTGATGAAGTTATTGATGAGAGAGACCTTTTGATTTATAACTTATCTAAATATTTAGTTATGAATAAAATATAATGACATTGTATAGTCTATGTACCCTACCCCGGCCACTTGGTGGAATAAGCTAACCTCGGTACGGTGTTGTTGTTGTTGTTGTGTTTTATAAATCCATCAATTCAAGCCTATAGTGAATGTGAAATTAGACGGTTATAGATGAACTTGCAATTGGTAAATACCATTACGTAAATTGAGAAAAAATTCTTGCGATAAAAGGTGGACTTGCAATATAATTGTGGGTTTTAGCATCCATGCACTGTCCTCGTCCGAGCATGTCATGTGCAAGAAAATATGCTTCCATATATACGTTTGCCTATTCTTATTTGTCTTTATATATGACCATCACGATATGGCGCTATATATATGGATCTGTAAAGTGTATACATGACGTGCTAAATATAATATCTATCTTAAATATAAGACACAAATGATATTTTTGGAAAGATTAAGGAAGCTAGTTAAAATACTTTAAAGTATTTATATTTATTGTTTTTTCTCCAAACTAATTTGTTTGAATAATTTAATTAATCATACACAATATATGATATAATTAAGTAATTGATTTAACTTCCTTAACCTCTAAAAAAAAAGTCAACAAGGTCCTAAATATATAGAATCGAGGGACGGTAGTGTATATATATAGGCATAGTAGAGAATACGTAAAGTCCAAACATGAATCCGTGACGTGGCTGGACCCTCATCCACAATTAGGGGTGGAAACAGGCCAGACATGTGCTTTAACAGGCTGGGCTTGTCTTGTATCAAGATGGCCTGAGCCTGGCCTGTTAAAGGCATTTTTTTGCGGCTTGAGCCTAGCCTGTGGCCTGTTAAGAGGCCTGAAATTTTAAAAGATTTTAAACATCAAAAGAAATAAATCTGATTTAAATGCCTATCCAAATCCAATACTAAATATCCACTTTCAAATTAGGTAATCGCATATTTAAACATAAAAAATAGATGATGATATTATATCTAAAAAGTAATGCAGATTTAATCCGAACCCCAAAACTGTTGCAACTTATCCAAAAACACCCTTTGAACCATACATAATCAAGAACAAAGTTTAAAAGCAGCTACATCAAGAACAGTAGATCCTGAACAGAGTTTAAACAATACATAATTTGTATAAAATAGATCATGGAAAAATCAAAATATTTGACTATTAGTATAAAATCCACAAAATCAAAATTTGTAAAAATCGATCCTGGAAAAAATGATATAGAACCAAGAAGAGTTTAAAAAGCAGCTACATCAAGAACAATAGATCCTGAACAGAGTTTAAACGATGTAGAATCTGTACAAAATAGATCCTAGAAAAATCCGTTGAAATCAAAATCAAAATAAATCAGAGTTTAAACCTGAACAGAGTTTAAATCACATATGAAAGCAAAATCAACGCTCTAGTCCACACGCAAACACGTGAATCGGACAACCCATAGGAAGGCTTAGGCGTCGGAGAAGGCTTAGGAGTCGGAGAATCAACCAAATCGGACGAAGAAGGCTCCTGTCATAAACGAATCAGATGGAGAAGGCTCTAGTCCAAACCGAATCGAAGAACCAATCGAATCAGACGGTGTAGGAGAAGGCTTAAGGGTCGGAGAAGGAGAGGACGGATGCGAAGCAAGCCATCAAAGAAGGGAGAACAGATGAATGAGCAGAAAAGCGGCATGGGTCTCTAGGGGAGTCAGTGTGAGTTGTGAGTGCTTGTGACTTGTGTTGTGAGTGTGACTGTGATAGCGTGACGGTGTGGGTGTGGGTGTGGGTGTGGCAGAATGGGGTAATTACAATTTCACCCTCAAATTTTTTTTTATTTAAAGCTTAGCAAGCCGGCCTGATAGGCCTAGGCCTGGCTTGTTAGATAAAATAAGCCTTAGTGTGTGTTCGGATTAGCTTTTGGAGAATAGCTTTTACAGTTTACGAGATAAGTATGTAAGAGGAGTTTTGTCTCGATTTACGGAAAAATACTTCTAAAATCATGGTTTTAGGGGTAGGCGAATACACACTTAAAAAAGGGCTGTTCAGGCGGGAAACAGGCCATGTTGCAGGCCCCTGACAGGCCGCCTAGCCTGTTTCCACCCCTATCCGCAACTACACACACATATGAAGACACATTAATAATTAAGCAGGTCTCAATAAGTGTTATTATGTGTGTTTGTGAGGGTGGCCTGGCTTAGCTGGTGCACAAGACTTCCATTAAGTGGGGTAAAAGAAGAGGCTATTTCCGGGATTTGCATTGGACCTTTGGTCAACATAATCTCTTAGTCATATGACGGTAACTCTTGCCTTTGCTCTAAGCCTTAAGGCTCACCCTTTAATTTGTTAGAATATATATATATATATATATATATATATATTTATATTTATGCATATGGATTATTATCAATATGTTAGAAATGAGATCAAAACGGGTCACAACTCACAAGCTTCAGCTTCGAAAGTGAATGAATGAGAGAGAGAGGAATCAAACTTAGGTAAGAAAAGAAGAAGAATGGGCGGCCACTGTATGGAGGGTTATGTGGAACACAAAAGTGACAGGTATGGTCAAACAACATTATAGTTTAATTAGTTTAATATGGATGTGTTATGGACGATCTGCAAATTGCAGCCAAGATTGTTGTGAAGGTGATGTGAACGAAGAGTCATTATTCCACGACTTTTCACCTGCTTTGATTGCTACGGTCAAAGCAATTTTGAGTCAGACATAGCAACTCCTCATGCCCCAGAATAATGGATAGATCATACATGTTTAAATTTTCTGCAATACAACTGTGAGATCACTAAGGGCGAAGAATTAATGTTGGAGTTTGTGTTTGCATACCTAATTCACTTCAATTTCGCCCCTCTCTATTGGTCCATGTTGCTTTTGTTGATGTCACACCCACACGTGCACTTTTACCTTTACGACTTACTATGCACTTGCACTTTTGCTAGATTGGCTTGCATGCTCTCTTTCAATTCCTTAACCGCTTCTCAGTTAATCTTATGACATTCCCTACTACTGAATCACGCACATATAACGTTTAATAAATAACGCTCAGAACAAATAAAAATTATATATATTGAGGTTGAGATCACATAAGAATATATAGCGTTAAAGTTTAACGATTAAATATGCATACTGTCATGTATATTGAGAGATAGAATTCATAAAAACAAAAACATAACGATTGTAATTATGAACCATTATTTATTTAGTGATAATCATAACGGTTCTTACAACACAACCATCATGTAACACTTACAAAGGATTTGTTTTCTAACCTTATATCAACGAAAACAAAAACATAACGATTATAATAATTAACAGTAAAGTATGAATTCTGAATAGTTATTTTTTTAAAATAAAAACATAACGATTATAATAATTAACAGTAAAGTATGAATTCTGAATAGTTATTTTTTTTAAAAAATAATTAACAGTTAAAACGATAACTGTCATATATAAGAAGATGAGATTTTGAGGAAAAAAAATTAAAATATTTGACAATTATTTACAAAAAATTGTTACATATTTTTCATGAATACTCAACAGCTAAAAATGAAAGGCATCATATATAAGAAAATTATGAAAAATTTCAAATATAAGAAGGTGAGATTTTGAAAAGAAAATATAATTTGACAATGCATTACGGTTTTTCACAAAAAATTATTAATTATTATTTAATATAAATAAAGGCAGGATTATGAAAGATACCATCACATATAAGGAAGTGAGATCATAAAAAAAACGATACTCCCTCCCGTCTTTAATATAAGACAACTTTGGGGAGTTGATTTTGGTCCTAATTATAGGATATGATTTTCATATTTATCAATCTTTTCCTAATTTAACCCTAATGATGCTCTCCCAACAATAGTTAAGGAGAATAGGAAATGAGAAAATTAAGGAAGATGACTATGATATTTTAAAAAATACATATCATATTAACTAATTTAACTAACTTTTTTAATATAATCAAATTAAGTAAATATGTCTTATATTAAGGATCCACGAAGTAATACATTACGGTTCTTCACAAAGAACTATTAAGCATTCTTTAATATAAACAAAAGCAAGAATGTGAAAATTTAAAATATAGTACGGTTCTTCACTAAGAACCGTTAAGTATTCTTTAATATAAAAACGAGAGATTCTAAAAAAATACCAAATATAAGGAGATAGGGTTTTAAAAAAATTTATTTGACACAGTTAACCTTTCAAACTCCTTCTCAAATGTTTTTTAAGCTTCTCTAGTGGGTTTTGTACTCTCTTTTTTTTTTTCCATAGGTTTTGTTTTGCTATGCAAGTCTTGTCCTCCCCCACTACCACGAGTAGTCTTTACGATATATGGAGCACCTTCCTCTTATGATCCTTTTTTGTATAAGCTTTCATTTTTTTTTTCCAATGAGAGCTCGCTAGTTGATGCTCAAGGTCGCAGGTTGGAATTATGATATCTAATATGATGACGACTATTGGTTTGAAGATTAAAAAAGAAAAAAAAAAGCAGGAGAAAAGCAGAGGACACGAAAAAACGATTAGGTAAGTGAAACGCTGATTTTTTTTTTAGCATCTCACATTCATAAACTTAAGCAACCCAAACTATAATTGAAATCAGGTTTGTTGAATTAAGTTTTGAGATTTGCTCAAGTTTTTATATTTGACATTGTTTGCTATCTTCTGATTTTCATAGTTATTTTTTGATATTTGTCCATGTTTTTATATTTGCTTATTTTTATTATATATAATATTATTTTCATATTTATATTATCTTTTTTCGGTTAAAGGATATGTGATAGGAACTCTTGGAGCACTGATATGCAATCTATGGGCAATCCACAACAAAGATATTGGAGGATATTATGGAATTTTTTATTAACTGATTTTTTCTTTTAGAATTTAAAAAATTATAAGATCGATAATGTATGTTCTATTGTGAGAGTGTTTAAGTGAGTAATTTCTTTTAAATTGTATGTTTTTTATCTATAATGTATTGAATTTTAAATACTACAAATATAAGATTTTTTAAATATTAGAGGTTGTTTCTAGGATTTGAACCCGTGACCTCTAGGTTACATTGCTCAAATCCCAGAAACAGCCTCTTCGCTTGTGGGATAAGACTACATGCATTTATTCTCCCCATATCTCATTTGATGGGAGCCTTGTATGCATTTGGCCGAGCTTTTTTGTTATTATCAATAATCATATTGTCTCCTAAATATTAAAATATTGATAGTAAAACTAAATTAAAAATAATAATAAAAAATAACTATATATAATAAAAAAACTAATACATTTTGATTATTAACAAATAATCGTTATATATACTTTTAATATATTGTATATGGTTGATAATAACCGTCATCACTTATGCGATCCTGTAGTAGTGATTAAGAATTGCTTTGTCCATAGTTATGGAATCATGCATTTAAGAAATCAACAGAATATATAATCCGACTGTCTTAATACGGGACTTCCAAATGTAGGACTTGTAATAATACATCCCATCCAAGAGTCGCCATCTCTTTGCGCCTCTATCTATCCTACGACACTTCCTTTGGCATCTTGCTGGTTAATATATACCCTCCATGGGCCGTCCTCTCCATGAAATTGACCTCTCAGTAAAAGTACAATTATTACGGACACAAATCCAAGAGACTTAAATGTTATGTGAAATAACCTCTTAAATTTATGAGCCCCACCTCCCTTATCAATTTAGAACTCAAAACATTCATTTTCGTGGGACCACTGTTTTTAAAAGCAACTTTTATAATAGTCACGTACAAGATATTTTTTTTGCTTTTTTAAAAGAAGTACTCATATTTTGTTTGATTTGTGTAGGGTTGGGTTTATACTGTTGCTTTAATTTAAAAAGAAAACAACTATATTGCAGGAGGATTCTATGTAGAGGCAACATTACGTCAAGGAACTTATTGTCATGCCAACCAGTGAATAGTTCATAAGAATGTTAATTACAGTCATCTAAATATATAACTGAATTTTTAGCCCTGTTTCTTTATGATTGGCCTCCGAGCTAGACTTGAACCTTGTACCCCTCTTATTTTAAATATAAGATAAAATTAATTTTTTTAGAGAAATTAAAAAAGTTAATAAAATTACTTTAGAGTATTTTTATTTTTTTTTTCCTCCAAACTAATTAGTTTGATTAATAAATTGATATATGATTTAAGGATACACAACATATGATATTATTAAGTAATTTATTTAGCTTCCTTAATTTCTCAAAAAAAAAAAAGTCAACTCTATCTTATATTTAGGATTGGATGGAGTATATATTATAACCATGATCGAATATCTTTTAAGTGTTGATATTAAATTGATTTAAGAAACAAAAGTGAGGAAGAGAGAAAAGCTTTATACATAGCAGATGTAATTTGTTATTCTCAATGTTCTCTAACCCGGACCGGCCCGGCCGAACCGGCCCGGAAACCGGCGACCCGGGCACTAAACCGGTCCGGTTCGGTGACCCGGTCCGGGTCAACTTTTTTCATTTTTTTTTTTTAATTTTTATTTTTTTTAAAAAAAAAATCCTTTAGAATTTCATACTATAAGCCTAAAATATTCTATTTTTCACCGGTTTGGTACCGGTTTAGCTCCGGTTTGACTCCGGTCTGACCCACTGACCCTTGACCCAGTACCCCGACCGGTTCACTGACCGGTCCGGGTTTAATTACCTTGGTTATTCTAGTTTCGGTTTCTACATTTTTATGTTCATCGTATCTCCTCCTGTTTCTCTCCACAACATAATTTTAATAATTTATAAAATAAATTTAAAAGACACAGATTATTTTTTAAACAGTAAAATTTAAAAGCCTGGATAAATAAAGTACATACATTTCACAACCATATTTATTTTAGATTTACAAGATATTTTATTTTGTTGCGGGTCTCAAGCTCAACTTTCAGATAAACACATATATGGCCACAGGCATCATTATTACATCATCAGCATTTTCTTTGATTCACATGGCTAGAGACGGTAATTCGAGTCGGGTTGGCAGGCCACAAAAAACATACTGTTCTAGTGGTCTGTTTGAATTCGAACTGGCCAGCGGGCTGGGCCGAGTTATTTAATTTTTTTTATTTTTTTCAAATGCCCTTAGTCTCCCTTATCTTATTTTCTTTGATGATGTGTTTACTTAATTCCCTATACTTTTTATTTGACACTTATTTTCATATTATATTTATTTATTCTACTATTATTAAATTTAAAAAATATGTGTTTATATAGTTTTGTGATGTGAATAGATGAAAAAAAAAAGAAAATAAGAATGAAATTGACCTCATAATATAAATGTATAAAAGAAAAGAAGTGTGATATAAGCGAGTGAAAAAGAAATAAAATAAAAATTTAAAAAAAAAGTGATTTTTTTTTTTTTAAATTGGCAAGCTGGGGGCCAGCCCGCCTTAACGGGCTTTATCAGCTTGCGAAGGGGGCGGGTTGGTGGTCTCAACTCACAGCTCGTGTGGGTCAACCTGTAACCCATGGACCAGCCCGCATTACCAGTTCTATGGCATGGGCCATGTATTGATGATTGGATTAAATATTGCTTCAAGTAAATGAATCTCCCTCAACAGCTACATTTCATTTACAGCCGTCAATTTCCCATCTATTGTGATTTATTGATCTGTCCACATACAACTAGTTATCCACCAAGTATGAAGCAGTGATAAAGTTATCATTATGTGAGGTACATACTTGCTTTAAAAAAAAAAAAAAAAGGCTGATTTCAGTTTGGAAACTTACCGAGATCATGATATATCTCTTGATTGGAGGAGCACTTACTGTTATAGGGATAAATTCAGAATACTTACCAATAAGGTTCTCCTATCAATAATAAGATTTAAACTCACAATCTTATAAGTTGTGGGACAAATATTTACAAACTAGAACAACATTTTTCTAGGACAAATTTGCCATGTGAATTCCAATTCAGATATGGAGTTTGCTACTCCCTCCGGTCATAATTATGAGTCATTTTTTACTAATTCACACTTATTGAAAAAGACATTTATTAAAATATTTAATTTATCATAAAATTCAAATGATATATAATATTATCTTTATTAACTACACTAAACTTTAATGTCATATCATTCATTCTAATCCACAATATAAGTCAATTATAGAATAACTCTTTTGGTTTATAATATAAGTCATGTGTAGGGTAATTAATGATTATTTGCCAGTTTTATCCTTACAATTGATGCCTAAATATGTGACTCATTGTATTTCCCCTCTCTTATTTAAAACCGCATTTAATATTGGTAAATTTTAAAAAAATCAATTTAAGACGAATATAATGAATTAATTAATATTGTTATTTCTTAGTTCCAGTGAATTAATTTGAAATGATTTTTATTGTAAATTAGATAAGTAATTTCTACCCTTTCCTTATTAAATATGCAATACTCTCTGAAATTCATAAATGTTTTATGAAAAGGATTATGAACACCTTTTAGAAGCAATCTTATAGGGAGTAGAGGTCATGTGTTGTGAATAAAATCACAGTTTCATAGAATAACAAATAATTTGAAAATAAATAGAAAAAATATTATATATGCAATCAAAATAAATACATTTTTTAAAGTAATGCAGAACATTGGAATATGTGAAAAACTGAAAATAATGGAAGCAAACATAGCCTGAATATATACAATAACTTTATTTTTTGGAGATAAGAATGTGACTTAGTGAGTGTTTGAATGGGTGTTTTCATGGCGTTTAAGTTACTTTTCACATAAATCGAGACGAAATTCTTCTCACATATTTATCTCATATACCGTAAATTATGATTAAAAAATTATTTTTAAACATTCCAATCATTATTTCAAACACACATTAAACCAGAACCCGGAATAAACGTTGTATTGGTGGATTGCTGGTAAAACTTCCTATGTTAATTTTATCATTTATATATACATACTACATCTCCTATATATCTTTTATATTCCGATAACATAAATAATTAACGGTGCTTAATTCAGGATCTCCAGCATATACAATATTATATTTTATATACAGCAGATAGCTGAACACTTTAAAGCTAAAGAGTACAGTTGAGAGAATTAAAATTTAAGTGTCATGATATGCAACATTAATTAAGGTATCGGTAAAAAGGACAAGATATTTTAGTGCGCCTTAATTATTTAATTAATTAGTGCGCATATGCAACAGCTACAATATGCAATAAACATATATAACACAATGTTATTTGTGGTTAGACGTGATGCTTTTTGGGGTTTAAGATGCATTATATCTTTCCAAATTTGTAAAATTTCAAGTTTATCACTTAAGCAACAACATGCAATTTGCATGACAAGTCCCAGGTCATTATATATTATAGCCAACTAGGTACTGGCTCTCAATTAAAATATTTTATCTCTTAATAATATTTTATATATTGTGATATATTTTTCATTTCTTCAATAGAGCAATGAATTAAATAATTAACAGCTGGTTGGACATTTCAAACAACGTTAGTCCTTCTGGTCTTATTTATAAACAACTTTTCTCTTGATTAAACAAAACGAATTGATAGTTAAAAGCAATAAGTGTGTCAAAAATGTAATATTTTTTTCCCCATATATGCCCCTATTTATGAAAAAAATAGGGGGGGAGAATGAATAAAAAATATGAGAGATAACTCTTGGTGTGTGTGAAAATTAATTATAAATATATGTATTTAATAAGGATAAAATAGAAAAAAGAAGTTTACATTTTCAGACACAAAATAAAAGTTGCTTATAAAAAAAATCATGTACATGAGAGAAAAAATTACTTATAAATAAAACCGGTGGGAATGCTTAATTTGACCAAGTTATCATGCCCTTGCCATTTGCACTCACAATCATGCCATCCTCTTCAAATGTTTGCTTTAATTTCTACCGACAACCTTATTTTAAATCTGTTACAGATAAATGAATTTATAGACAATATTTTAAAATTTGGGCCATTATTTATCGAAGATAAAGGTTAAGTATAACTTCATTTTCTAATGAATTTTAGGTTAGTATAATATGACCGATATGTAGTGTAATTAATCAAGATATTATAGAGTTGTGGTGTTAGGATGTTAAAATACACTCTGTATTTTAATCAAATCATCAGATAGTGAAAATACAGGGAAAAAGGCTGTTTATGAAAAGTTCCAACAGCCAAATATAAATTGGAATATTTTTTGCAAGTTGCGGTTAATTGATGGATTTCAAAATCCTCGTCCATGATAAATTAATAATAATACCCTTGAATAAACCTGGTACGCATGGGTCCCGGTTCCCATGTATCAAAACTCAGATCATGAGATAGATTAATCCACACAAAACACTATTGTTTTTTTCAAAGAGCAAATCACTAACAAAGTAATATTACTACTTCCAATTAATAATATTACCAACTATTATTAAAGACCGTAATACTCCCCAGGTAAAGTTAATCTTTTTGGAGAAATTAAAGAAGCCAATTAAATTACTTTAGAGTGTTTATATTTTTAGTATCTTTAGATTATATATTAGTTTATTAGTCAAATTAATTAATTTGGAGAAAAAAATAAAAATATAAATACGCTAAAGTAATTTAATTAGCTTCCTTAATTTCTCCAAAAAAGTCAATTTTGTCTTATAATTAAGACTGGATGGAGTATTTTTTTTAATATTATTATCTGATATTTAGTTTAGGGTTTGTGGCTGTCCCTCCTAATATAAGCGTTTTTTTTTTAAACTCAAATTTAAAACCTAAAAGGATTTAATAAGACTTTACACTACTAGATTAAATATATGTTGATAATTAAAACCGTACTAATTCTTATATTAACAATACGAGGTAGTTGTACCCAACAGAGTCTAAAACACTTTGAGAAAAGAAGCACGCTACTAATCTCCATGTCAGGTCTTTTGAGGGAAAAAACCAAAAATATTTACAGAGAAGTTCATCACTCAGCATTATTTTTTTAACATATGTCATGTCAGTATTAGTGCATATTTGGAAACACTTATTTTTTGAATATAAGTGTTTATTATACAAACCGAAATAAAACTCCTCTCACATACTTACTTTGTATACCGTGAATCACGATTTATAAACACTTAATACCTAAAAATAAGCTATTCCAAACGAACATTTAACCAATAAAAAATAGATTACTAGATAGCAGGAGTATTTATAAATTGCTGGCCACATAATTAAGGCTAAAAAATTTGGTGTTGGGACTTAAGTCTCATGGACTAATTAATTGTCCTAACTATAATATTTATTTGGGAAGTTAATTTTAATCTTAAATATAAGACATGTTTTTTAAATTTTGAAATAGTTTTTTTTGTGCTGATGACCTCAAAAATATTGAGACTCTTCTGGAAGCAAAGTTCCGATCTAAATGGCGCGAGACTGTCAGATTAATTAGCAAATGGGTGGTTTTTCTAGAAGTGGCCCTGAGAGAAAGCCACACCACAGGCCTCTCCATCCTATTGAACAATTTTAATTAACCCTAAAGCCAACTAATTAATTGAATAATCTTTTGTGGCCCCCACCAAGAAATCTCAAAACCTTGATCCTAATCTATATTGAAAAGACACTCACTCCAAAAGGACATACACACGCCATAAACAAATATTATAGTGAGAGAGAGAATTTGTTAACATCACGAGGAACCACAGGCAAATCTCTTTCGATCACATCCCACTTCATTTTTTTTGTTTTGTTTAATTTTAAAAATACTTTATTGACGACTCAAATGTGCTTAGCTGTTAAAGAAAGTGTTTTAGTAATACAAGCATGTATAAAAATATTAGGGTTGTTCCCTTTATTGTGTATGAATTATGATATCTCTCCGTACTGGACATTGATTACTCGTTCCTGGTAGATTCTACTGTGTTCTTAATTACATAAATATCTAATTAGCCATAAAGCTAGCCTTCAATCAATGAGAGGCTTAGTCTAATAGCGTAAACAAGTGGAGTCTTTTTTGTCAGAGAAGTGCTTCTGATTATTAATTTTTTGTTAATTTTAAACATGTTTTGCCATCAAATGACAGACCCACGGATTTCTTTTTTCTTGGGTTATAAATTTTGCAAAATTTGACCGGTTCATCAAAACCTGATAGTTCAAAAGATTTTTACTTTACTTTATTTTAAGCAATTTTGTGTTTTATGAAATAAATATGTAAAAAAAATTTGTCCCGAGGCATAAATGTGATTTTCGAGGGAGCTCCTAAATACTCCTTTTCTGGTCTCAATTCTAGGCAGGGATCTTACGTGTTCCATTCCTTACTTCTGCATAAACAAATGCACTCATGTTAGTTTCTATATAGAAATGTTATAAGCAAGCAGCTTTCAGCCTGGTTTCATATTTTATAAAAACGTCAATGTGCCAATGTATTGGAATTTGCAATTTCAACGTAGGCCATGGTTATAAGGAAGAAGAATATTTTTTTTTTATTCCTACTATAAAGCAACTTACTAAATTTATTAGGAGAATGTATAATTTTACATAATTTATCATTTTATAAATTTTCATTTCACTATACTTCTTATTAAAGTATATATATTAAATAGAAATAAATAAATAAATTTATATTAAAATAAACCTTTGTCCTTGAGAAAGTTAAATTTTAAGACAAAATTAACGTTACCATTAACACTTAATATAAGAATTCGTTTGTAATGAAATTTGCTTCAGTCTTTAATAGTGCAGTTTATATTAAGGATTGAACGTAAGAAAATTTAAGGGTCATGAAACGTGTTAAAAGCAAGTTATAAATAGAATGAAAAGAGCATATTTTAAGCTATTCCTAGCATTTGTTTAGAATAGTGATAGAATCCTTTAAAAATAATTTTTCAATCATGATTTATAATATATAAGATAAGTATATGAAAAAAATTTTATCTTAACTTAAATAAATAAACGCTTTTGAGGCTTTAAACGTAATCCAAACAAGCAATTGATAAACGAGTCAAAAACAATTTTAGCTAAATGTATAGGGCTTGTTTGGTATGCGGAAGATGTGGGAAGGGAAAGAAACCGTATAAGTTCTCTCATTTGATACACAATTTTAGCTCAATCTTCTCAGGAATTCAAATTCCCGGGCCCACCCGGGGCCCACAAATGTTCCCTTATCTATGGGAAGATGAATTCCACCAAAATTAGTGGGATCCTAAGTTCATTCAGTGGAGGAAGATCCGAAAAGCAAAAATGCCCCTAAAATATTTAAATTAAAAGGCGGGAAATTCAAACTTTTTAATAGAATTTGCTTATCAAATTCGAACTTTTCAAAATTCCCGCCTTGCAAGTTTGAACTTCATCAATAGATTTGAACTTTTCAAAATTATCGTCTTGCAAGTTCGAACTTCATCAATAAATTCGAACTTTTCAAAATTTCTGTCTTGTAAATTTGAACTTCATCAATAAATTCGAACTTTTCAAAATTTCCTCCATACAAATTCGAATTTTATTAATAAATAAATAAATATTTATTTATTTAAATTATAATTTATAATTTATTCATTTTATTTAATTTTTAAATTATTGTACTACTAATTATTTAATTTATGAATTGAAATATAAATTTAATTAATATATAATTATTAACTTATGTTAAGGGTAAAATGGACATTTCTCTTTTTTTCCTTCAAATTCCACCCTCAATTTTTTTTCTACCAAACAACTTATCTTCCCTCAACTCATCTTCCATCACTCTTTATAATGTTCTTTTCCTTTCCCTTCCCTTCTCAAAATTCCTTTCCCTCTTTAAATATTCCGCGTACCAAAGAGGCCCGTAGGTGGCACAAGGAAACACGGAAGATTCACGCCTCCGCCAGTTGGAGAAGCCCTATCTTTCCAAAAATACATAAAAAAGGGACACCTGTCCCCTACGTGACTTTACACGTCATGAAGAGCATGAATATTTAAGACACCCAGATCCCCAAAATGGCATCTAATCCATATTTAAATGAGAAAATTGGCGACCCATTAGTACATTACAAATGGAGCGCGATCGTGAGAAGCAAGCAAAAGGCACAGGTGGTAAAAGCCCATTGGGTATGTTGTAATTTTCAAAGTTTTATTAAAAAAAGGCCCACACTTTCGTCCTTATTATAATTTTTTCACAAGTGCCTCGTCATTCAAGTTTTTCTTTTGGGCTTGGCAACATTGTGTCCGGATTCCAGAGCCCTCCTCACACGTGTCCATTGCCCACTGAATTTCTCCTCCCTTTTTTATCCTTTAGTAATTGTTTAAAACACTTATTTTAAGTAATTAGTGTCTGTTTGGAAAATTCTAAATCATGGTTTTAGAAATTTTTTGTTATAAGTTGGGACAAAATTATTTTTATATATTCTTCTAATAAATCATAAAAGCACTCATAAAAAACTAAAATAAACAGGCACCTATTGCATATAGAGTTTTGACACATACTAAATACAGTATAAGTCTATTTAATCACCTTATTAGGATTAAGTAAAGTTAATTATTCCGTTAAAATGGTATATTTTCATATTTACATATCACTAACAGTTTAACACCGCCTATTTCAGTTGACATTTGTAAAAGACTTGTCCTGAAAACAAGTCAAGCGCATATCATAAATTTATAGAAGACCTGTATAAAAACCCAAATAGTATGGAATTACATGCATATGGACTCATAATTAACAATAGGATGGAATTATATTCGAGTTTAGACTAATCATAGATAATTTAAAAATAGTATAGTTTGTTATATATATGGACTAATATTGATTACATATTTTTGTCAATAAAAATATAGTCTCTCACAATTTTTTTTTTGGTTTTGAATTTGATGTTATTAAAATATGAATTAGTTAATATATAAAATATCGGATGGGCTTACTTTAAGGTTATCTTATATATTTAGGGGGAATTATTTTATGTTGTCCTTAGTTAATTTTAAGAAAGATCCAAATTGTTTAATTTTCGAGTGTCTTAAATTAATTTGTGTACTTTTACTAAAATCAACCTACTTTATATTTTTCAAACAAAAATTATATTAACTTTATACAATCCAAACTGTCTAAGCAAAGAAAAAATAATTTTCTTTTCATTATTGTGGTAGGAAAAGAATTTCTTCAGCTAATAAATGGGACTACATGAAAAAGACAAGTTGGTCTATTTCAAAACACAGACGCGCATGCTTTTCTAAGATCAATTGGACCACTGTTCAAAATTTCACAGCATTAAGAAAGTATGATCTTTTTTAAATTAATGATGATATGTGTACTACATGGATCATGTAATCAGATTGCCTGATTATTATATGCTTCAAAAATATGATGAATCCTTTACCTGATCCGATTTATTTCATTTTTATATATAAATATCCCCCGCACAAATCACACTTTATTTGTAAAGAAAAATCTCAGATTTCTTTTGTTAAAAAAAAAAAGGGGGTCATCCATACACCATAAACAGTGACAGGGAAAGAGATGATACACACGAAGTGGCGGGAGGCATAGCTTGCTAGCTACAACTATAAATATGGAGCAACCCCACAAACTCCAAACCAGTGCAAGGAATTTAGAAGACAGTTTTGGAACAAAAGTTATCAACTTTACAAAGAGCCATTCTTGGCATCTCAAAAGGGTGCAAGAAAAAAGAGAAAAGTTTGCAACTTTTTTCAAAGGTTTTTTTTTTCCGGCTATGTATTGGGGAGGCATGACTGGCAGCAACATGGGTTGGGGTATGAATATGTTAGAGGAAGAAGGTTGGAGGAAAGGTCCTTGGACTGCTGAAGAAGACAGATTGCTTATTGAATATGTCAGGCTTCATGGTGAGGGCAGATGGAACTCTGTCTCTAGGCTTGCAGGTTCACCACTTTAATCTCTCTCTCCCCCCTCTTCTATTCATCTTTTCATATTCCTTTGATGATTACGAGTTTCAGAGTAATCAAGCTTGCTTTCTACTGATTTAAGTATCTATATCTGAGTTATCTAGTTGAGTGCTAAAAGAATTAAGGTTTCTGAACAGATGATGATGATGATGATGTTTGTTTCATGTTTTTGTCTGAAACAGGATTGAAAAGAAATGGCAAAAGCTGCAGATTGAGGTGGGTGAATTATTTGAGGCCTGACCTTAAGAAGGGTCAGATAACACCTCAGGAAGAGAGTATCATTCTTGAGCTGCATGCTAGGTGGGGAAACAGGTATGTTTTGGGTTTGGTTTTTCATCTTAATTTTTCCTTTGTCACTGACAAAAGCTTGTACAGATGATGAGTCTTTTGATTGGTGATTCAAAAAAAAAAAAAAAATTCAGGTGGTCAACAATTGCAAGAAGCTTACCAGGAAGAACTGACAATGAGATTAAGAACTACTGGAGGACTCATTTCAAGAAGAAGGCGAAAAATTCTCCTGATTCTGCAGAAAAGGCGAAGAGTCGCCTCATAAGGAGGCAACAATTTCAGCAGCAGCAACAGCAAATGCAGCAGCAGCAGCAGCAACAGCAACAGCACCCACAGCAACAACTTCAATTCAACTTGGACATCAAAGGGATTATGGCTCTTCTGGAGGAAAATGATCATAAAGTGACTATGCCTTGTTTGTCTCAAATGAGGCAAGAAATGTATCAGAACACCATGGAAGAACAAGGCTGCTTATACTCTATGCTCAATGGCAATGCCTCTGTACCAGAGCCTTCAAATGATGATCCTTTCTGGGATGGCCTTTGGAACTTGGATGATCTTCATGGAAATTTCAGTGCAGCAGCAAGCAAAACCAATCTACACAATTTAGTTGCTCCCTTCTGCTAGAAGTTTATATTATTGTCTGCCTTTTTAAGTTCTCTCTTAATTAGCTTTAGTCATATATTACTAGGGACAAAACTGTGATAAAAAGTTTCCCGAGTGTTTGTTTCACTTTCAAGTTCTCTAAATAAGATGCAATATGTGGACAAACTTTACAAGCTTGGACCACATTTCTAACTCGTTTGAAGGAAGGAAAAAAAAGGTGGCTTTAATGGAGAACTTGTAGCAGACACTTGAAAATGATATCTGAGTTTTTGCATGTTACTTTTAATCATGGGACTAGAAAGCTCCAAAAACCACAGGAGCTTTTGAGTTTGGATTAGTTGTTGTATGAGGTGTGAACTTGAGGAAGCATATATAGTACTCTGAAGGCAAGTTTTCTGTCAGTGAAGTGTATTAATTATGCTTTTGAACTGAAATGACCTTTGCTTTATTGATTGTTTTTGGATATACAAGAAGTTCAGCAGCTTTCCAACTTCTGGGAAAATATGAAGAAAAAGGCAAGAGAAAAAAAAGAGGGGGGGGGGGCAATTCTATACTTTTTTTTTTTTACAATTAAAAAAAGCAGTAAAAATAATTCTACATTATAAGAGAGAAACAAAATGAAAATCATCTAAAGAAACTAAGTGAAATCCAGGAGCATCGTAAAACGGGCAGGACAAGTATATCGGTTTCAAAGTTTTGTTTTCTTCCAACATTTTCAAAATCAACCAACTATTCTAATTTAAGCATATCGTGGCTTTCTATAATTAAACTTCAGTTATCATAAAGCTCGTTATTTCCGTATTTAATAGGCCATTTTAGACTTCCTTTGCATAATCTTACAAGTGATTCATGGATTTTTTTTTTTTTTTAGCCCTTTTCTCTTGCAGTAGTCCAAAACAAAGTGGAGTTAGAAGCTGTAAAATCAAAGTGAAATTTCCAAAAGCACTAGGAAATAATGAAGTACTCCATATTGCATCATTGCAACGGGAAAGTTGTGCAATTAAATTAAATAAAAAGTACGCACTTAGTTAATAAAATATCCGATAAATGTCTACTTTTGGTGTTAGAAAACAACTAAATGTTGAGTTCTTTCAGACATCTTTATCATAATATTCTTTTATGTTTGTTTAAGGTACAAATAATACAAAATGCTCTTTAGTTTATCATTTGTTTCATATCAATCATTCTGGGATTAGCCTTAGATTTATGAAACACAGAATTTGATTCCGTAAATCTCACATATCTTCATGATATCATTTTTTTAATTATCTCATCGACATAGCGGTATATCATAGATTTTGACATTATGCTAGTATCTGTTACTTCAAGAGTTAACTTTTTTAGTCACACTCGGAAAAAAAAAAAAAGGAAACATTTAGAGGGGATAAATAAATTTAATCATTATTCTCATTGAAGAGAATAGTAATATTTAGATATTTATAAAGCGTCTTACGTTCAACTTCCCGTCGATGTGGGACATAATATTCTACTCATCTTTGGACCCATTGTAACAACTTCTTATAATTATTGTAATAATTAATCATTTCGAACAACTTAGTAAAACATTATGTAGTACTATCTCCGGTCCTAAATATAAGACATAGTTTGTAGTGTAATTTGCACTACAAACTTTGTCCTATATTTAGGACCGGAGGGAATACTATGGTAGATAACCAAGAAACCAATATAAAAGACTACCAAAGTCAGAATAATTTCTCTAAACACTTTGGAAAAGTTAACCATGGTAGGAAGAACTTTAACCATTTGTTTAACACTATATTAGCACAACTAATACAATTCATAAATGGGCTAAGGGCATTTGAAGCCCTCAATGTAAGCATAATCACCACAGTCCATTATAACATAGATATATTTGCATCTGAATGTTTAAATTTATTTCATACACAAAAAATGTTTAGACCCGGTTTCTAATAAAGTAGCTTATACAATAAAAAACATATCAAAGAGCTCCGCCCACGGTACAAATCCTAGCATGCAGTGGAGTATTCAAACTATGCAACGAATATTAAAAATGCCCTTAAGTTTGGCAATATACATTAAACCATGCTCATTGGGATGAAAAAAGGTTAGGCTTTTAACAGGGGTCTACAACCTAGCCTACATAAAGTCTAACCTAGCCGATTTAGTAAATAGGTTAGACTTAGGTCAGGTCTATTGCCAAGTTTATTTAGATAGATAGGTCAGGTCTATTTTTATAAAACCTAGCCTAGAAGCTTATAGGCCTGACCTATTTAACTTTTTTAATTTATACTATAATATAAGAATATATAATGTCATCTAAATAATTGTATAAATTATTTATAAATTTACCAATTTAACCTTAATTTTAAGTTTCACATTTCAACGTTATTACTCTCAACCCTTATTTTCGCATCAATCATTAACCCCCACCTCTTTTCTCTCCAATCGCTCAAAATGATAATGCTAACTCACTCCCTCTCCCTTGATTTGCGCCATCCACTAAAGCATAATAATTTATATGAGTTTATTTTAGTGCCAAATGAAATAATATAATTTTAGTAGGAGGAGTTTGTTCCAATTTATGTGGGAACAGTAAAAGAAATAAAATTTAGTTTTACATGTTACTTGTTATGCTTGAACAATTTTAAAAAATATATCTCATTAGTCAGCATACATTCGTTTTTCTTATTCCTATTTACTTGGACAATTGTTGTCATTAGAGATTCTTTTCTTTTCCTTACTAAACCTTTATATTACAACGCGAATGGATGCTAAGCTTTTAAGACATAATGTAATATTTTAACTGAGCGTGAAGGCAACTAGTTATATATGAATTTAGATGCATAGGCATTAAAAGCTATTTAAAGGCCTATAATTTAAAGGGTTAGTATAACTTTTGATCCCTGAAGTTTGATCCAATTTTGGTTTTGGTCCCTCAAGTTTGAAATCGGTGGTTTAGGTCCCTGAAGTTTCACCCAATTTTGGTTTTAGTCCCTTAAGTTTGAAATCGGTGGTTTTAGTCTCTGAAGTTTCACCCGATTTTGGTTTTGGTCCCTCAAGTTTGAAAAGGACTTGGCGACCTGTTTTTGAAACCCGACCTGACCCAGAAAAAAAACTAAGTCTTTTTCAAACTTGAGGGACCAAAACCAAAATCGGGTGAAACTTTAAGGACTAAAACCACTAATTTCAAACTTGAAGGACTAAAACCAAAATTGGGTGAAACTTCAGGGACCAAAACCACCAATTTCAAACTTAAGGGACTAAAACCAAAATTGGATCAAACTTCAGGGACCAAAAGTTATATTAACCCTAATTTAAATAAGCTTTTAAACAGGCTTCAAGCCTTATTAGGCCTTTTGAAGACCTAGGCTCTGACCTAAAAAATAACTTGCATGCAGGCTTGGGCTTTAAATTTATGTTGTAGGCCCAGGTCTATTTAGGTAAAGCCTAGTCTAGCCTATTTCCACCCCTATGCTCATGTAACTAAATGAGGCAAACGATTGATATCAAGTCAAGTCTCGTACGCCGTTCCCTTAATAGCACCGCCTGAACTCTCACATGAAAAATAATAAATAATGACGGAGTGAGTCACATGGATCCCATAACCACAATTCCATTTTAACAAGTATGTATGGAATGATTATAAGATAGTTAAGCTGACAACATATACGTTCATATAATATAAAGTCTAAATAGTTTTCTAAAAACTTTAGTAGTTCAAGAGAACAATTCAATATACATAGAACTTTCTCAATTATCCTTATAACTGCTGACATAACCTATGAACTACAACACATAATAGGATTGGTCTCTTTGACAAGACTGCACCAAGCTCTCCAATAATGAAGTGTAGCTCGACCAAAGGCTACAAAACTCATCAGACCATGCATTCCCTTTCCATCGAATATGGAAAGGTGTCACGTCCCTTGAACTGACCCTTAACCCAGTTAAAGGAAGAGTGATACTAAGGGCCCTGAGAATATAAAAGCCATCAACTGTGCACACAATGGCGGCTATACCACATGGTATAAAAAAAGGTTAACCTCCCACAATCACATTTCATCACAATCGATAAACTTCAATATGTAGTTTAACATCACAAATTTCGACATCAATGATCTATCCTCATATTTAATATTCAATGCTATGCATAATCAACATCACAATCACAAGATAAACAATTTAAGCCCACTTAACTAAA
Organism: Inga laurina; assembly: GCA_963855925.1. NCBI lineage: Eukaryota > Viridiplantae > Streptophyta > Magnoliopsida > Fabales > Fabaceae > Inga > Inga laurina. The sequence continues at coordinate 58,616,573 of OY979709.1, forward strand.
AAGTTTACTTACAAATGTGCATTTCTTACATGTACAACCTTTATATGTAAAATATTATAACATATACTTATATCATTTGAACATACTAACATATACTTATAATATCTTCAACAAGCATATAAGGTAAATTGGAAAGTGGTTACCTAGAATTCGACACAATAACTAAACTTGAGAGAATTCAAGTCCAACAAACTAAATCCAAATTCACTCTACAATAAACAGATAATTACATGTTAATAAAATTAATAAGAATTTCTAACTAATACAATAGTAAATAACAAGTAATTAAACCCCCCATAATTGGCTCACTTTAATTTTCTTAGAAGAATAATAACAATTTATCTATCCCTTAAATCATCATTTCAAATCACAAATCTTAACAGTTCTTAATTCTATTTTATTCAATAAAATCTTTAACAACTATAATTTGCTCTACAACCATTATCCTCAAACATTCTAATATCCTTAAAATCCTTGACCTTAACAATCCAAGGTCATAGATAACTTCTCATGAGCCCAAATCACTCATTAAATTTTTAGATAACCTCTATATCATCCTCTCACATTAATCACTCAATTTCATTTGTTAAAGTTTCACCTCCAACACACCAATGGTCATAAAATTATTAATTTTTTTTATAATAAAAGACCGGCATCCATCTAAGGCTCTAACACCAAAGCATCCATATCCTGTAGAAGAAACCGACGTAGCTGTTCTGAAGGGGCTGTGACCTCCTGGAAATCGCCACCCATGCCCCAAGCATTAGCTACTAGGGCATCAGCCACACTGTTAGCGTGACGATCGTAATGAACCAGATCTACCTTCCAGCTTCTGTTGAGCAGTCCTTGAATCTCTAAGAAAACCGAGTAATCAGGGTGCTCATCAGTCACCTCAGTCCGTAATAGAGTCAGGACCTTGCTACTATCGCTCTCTACTACCAACGACCAAATATTCTTATCCCAAGCAAGCTTAAGCGCCCATAAAATGCCCCATGGTTCCACCGTAATAACAAATCCATATCCTACTATGAACATAAAACCATGTATGAAAACCCCTAGGTGATCCCGAACGAGTCCGCCACACGTACAGGTTCCAATATTTGGATCAAATGACCCATCAACGTTATACTTAAACATGCCTATGGGAAGGGAATGCCACACCGTTGAAGAACTACTCTCTATCTGCTGCCGAAGAAGGTCAGGCGAACCCCAAGAAAGACAAGCCTGGGTCTGACACAAGATCTCCTCTGAAGACCAACCTTGATTATTGAATACCCAATCATTCCGCCTAAGCCATGCATGACGGCAGAGTACTGCAAACCATAGGCGAAACTCATGGCCTCGTAGCAAAACCCGACGTTGAACACACCAGTTGATCCAAGGTTGAGGTTCTACAAAGCCAAAAAATCTCCCATGAACACCCTTCGGCAAAATCGCATCCCATACTCGACGAGCACTGGGGCAGTCCTTACGTACATGCAATCATGTTTCAGGCGCCGACCCATATACCTCAGATAAAGTAGTAAACCGCATCTTACGAGTACAACATGACATATTGTTAAGCAACCTGTCATGACAACAAAGCCACAAGAACATACGATACCGTTGTGGGAGTCGCAGCTTTCAGACCCATCACCATAGAGCTTTATTCGGGGACATATGCTGGCCAGCGAGTTGACCATATATATTCTTGACAGAAAAACGATCATCTGCTATCCAACGCCAAACTGGAGTATCACACCCCTCTAAACGATCCACCTGTTGTCTTCGGATGGCATCGAGGACATGCTCTGGAAGAAACTGACCAAACTTATGCCACGACTATGCTCCTGATGGTGTCATGCAGTCTGCAACCCGTCAATCAAGAATATCTATAGGCAAACTACTAGTAGCCAAATTTTGAAGGGGATCCAAGTGAGGGACCCATACATCCTTCTAAAAGTTCATAGTAAGACTATCCCGTACCCTCTAACCGACTCCAGATTGAACTACCTCCCAGTTCATGCGTATGCCCTTTTAAGTCCTAGACTCGACTCTCCGTTTTTCCACTACGGGGAGCACATCAGAACCTGCCTTGTATTTCTCCCAAAGGAACCGCACCCACAACAAATCCCTCTGAGAAATCAAAGACCTGCCAAGTTTAACCATAAAAGCATTATTTTGAATACTAGCTTTACAGATCCCCAAACCACCAGCTTCCTTTTGTCGGCACACATTATTCCAAGACACCAGATGAACTTTCCGTGAGGAAGAGCTACCTCCCCATAGGAAGCATCGACACCATTTATCAATGTCGTTACAAGTGTGGACAGGTAGAGGCACCATTTGCATGGCGTACGAAGGCATAGCAGACACCATGGAAGACACCAAGGTATGCAATCCAGCCAAGGAGAGAGTATTAGCTTTCCAACTAAAGAGGCGCGAGTCCATTTTGTCCAAAATAAACTTATAAGTAGACTGAGACACCCTTTTATGGAGCAAGGGCATACCCAAATATTTGCCAAGATCAGAGCAGGGGGTAAAATTCAAGAACTCACATATCTCCTTACTACGAACATGATTCACATTTTTAGAAAAATAAATCTAGGATTTAGATGAATTTATTTTCTGACTTGAAGCTTTACAAAAATAATCAAGAATGGCCTTAATAATTGCAGCTTGATCCATATCAGCCTCAGCAAACAAAATAAGATCATTAGCAAAGAATATATGAGAGATAGGGATACCTCTCCAGCTAAGCCAGAAAGGAAGCTAGACTTCAATATTAACAGCATCCTAGACCAAATGGCGCAAGTGTTCAATTGCCAAGACAAAAAGGTAAGGCGAAATTGGGTCTCCTTGTCTCACCCCTCTGGTAGGCCTGGATTCAAAGTAGCTGACCCATTCCATAAAAGCTTCATCTGGGGAGATGAAACACAAGCTTCAATCACCCGTCGAATATAGTCAGGAATCTTGAGAATCTCAAAATAGTCAAAAATAAACTCCCACCGAATGCGGTCATAAGCTTTCTTTAGATCAATTTTAATCTCTATACACCTACGCTTGCTCTTCAAACTATGCATCAAATGAATAATCTCTTGTGCCAGAATGATATTATCCGCACTCTGATGGCCCTGTACAAAACTACATTGATTTGGGGCCACCACCAAAGGCATAACTGGTTTTAGTTGGTTTGAGATAATCTTCGTTACAATCTTGTACACGACATTACATAAGCTAATGGGCTGAAAGTCACGAATGGTTTGTAGATGATCCACCTTTTGGATAAGGACGATTTGAGTATTATTAACGGTTTCCACCTTTCTAGGTACTTCAAAAATACCTCTCACCAAGCTAATCGCGGACTGCCCCACAATGGTCCATTGACTTTGAAAAACCAAAGGATTTAGGCCATTCGGTCCAGGTGCCTTCAGCGGTCCCATTCCAAACAGAGCCCATTTAATCTCTTTACCTGCCACCGATCGTCCTAGAGCCTCTAACTGGGCCTCTTCCAAAGGCAGAAACGTACACCCAAAAACCAATGGGTTACAAATAGTGCCCTCCTCTAAATATAATGACTGAAAAAACTTACTACCCATCTCTATGATCTCATTCTCGTCATATGACCACTTCTCGTTGTCTAATTTTAGAGCCTCAATTATATTCCTCCTATGTCTACCATTTGCTACCGAGTGAAAGTATCTAGTGTTGCGATCCCCATCCACGAACCACTTGGCCCTTGAGTATTGACCCACATTAATTCCTCCTGCAAGAGAACTTCCTCTAACTCCCTCCACAATTGGCCCCGTAATACCTCTAATCTCGCTGTGGGTCTTACTGAGGCAATTGTATTGTTTACTCCTTCAAGTCATCAATACAGACTGTTCTTTTTCCACCCTACATTACCAAAGACATCCCTATTCCACCTCATAATCTCTTGGCAAAACTCCCCCACTGCATGGTTCCAATTCTGCTCCACCTTCCAACTAGATTTCACAAACTTCGAAAATTCATTATGAAGAACCCAAGGTGCAAAGAACCTGAAAGGTCTCTGATTGTTACTCTGAGCCCCCTGCACGTTAGTCCTCAATAAAATTGGGCAATGGTCAAAACTAAATTTCGGTAGATGAAGCACAGAGGCATTAGGAAATTTTTCATGCCATACAACATTAACAAACACACTGTCAATCCGGCTGTGGCTCCCCCTACTACTCCACGTAAATTTGGGCCCATTAAAGCTGATATCAATCACTTCATGGTTAACTACCCAGTCATAAAATGCCTTCTCCACTCCACTAGATCCACGTGGGTGTCTACTCATTTGATCCCCCATGTAGGTATGGCATTAAAATCTCCAGAGATAACCCATTGATCGGTAATAGTAGAATATAACTCCCGTAGTTGAGTCCGTAAATGTCGACGAGCTGCAAAATTCGAGCTCCTATGGACGAAAGTTAAGAACCAATCACTACCATATCTTTCCTTAACCCGGCTATGCACAAACTGCTCCCCTGTTGAGATTACTGAGAAAGAAATTTCATCACTCTAAAATAGCCAGATCCTACCGCTAAAACCTCTGGCTTCAACTACATGGACCGACACCCACCCAAGCTTCCTACTTAGTCCCATGGCTTTCGCACCTGGTTGCCTTGGTTCTAGAATCGCGATCATATCTAAACTATACTTCTGACGGAGATCACATAAGAGTCGACAAAATGAGGTCTTTCCAGCACCTCTACTATTATAGGGATGACGAGGAAACCCAACGTGGACAAATCTACATGGATATCAGCCTAACCTGGGCATAATCACTATCACCACTCTGCATCATGACATCGGCTAGCTTTCCCTCCCCCAATGGGTTAACATGCATACGAAATGGCCTACCCTCGTCCTCTCCAGGATCCAGCGGGTTAGTACTAGCTGGGCCAATAGATGATATGAAAGGCCCAACTAAGTTTCCAGATGAGCCCTATAGATGTTGAATATTCTTCCCAGCGCGAGCACCATCCAAATTGATTACACGAGAGTTTTGAAGCTCGATGTGCTCCTGACCGTTAGAAGGATCGACCGTGATGACACCTAGTGACTCCCTAGAACTTGATGAAAGATTCCTACCCTACTACATCAACCAGTTTTTGACATTTAAATAAGCTTCCATAGGGCCCACAGCTGGACGTATATGTTCTCCCTCACTACCCATTAAATTCACTTGTGAACCCGTGGGAACTTTCTTAATTTTAGACGATCCTGCCGGCTCTCTAATCTTCAGTGATCTGGAGTGATTGATATTATTCCTAACCGAACTCAACTCCCATGATTGGCTTCGATTAGCTCCAGAATCAATGCTAACTTCCAAATCATCAAGCAGAGTATTTAGCAATGTATTAAAACAGGAGCCATTAGTTCTGCCTTCAATCTCACAGTAAAAATCCCTCCGTACCTCCCATTGTCTGTTCTCACTGACTTTCAGAAATAGACGTTGAGGCCATCACAGCCTCAGAGCCATCATCCATTCTCTGTACTTCGGTTGCTGTGACAATAATGGATGACTAACCGGTGCAGCATGAGTTTGCGTCGCTACCCTTGGTGAACCACTACCTACACACCCTATCATTGAGGTACCTTCCTTGCCCGTTGGTTCTCTCGCCGGATAATGCTCGGGCGCATGGCCATATTTCCCGCAAGAGAAACAAATTAGGTGCAAGCCTTCGTACACAATCTTCTTCTCAACACCATTAATCCATATAGATGGAAGCAGAGGAGCCTTGAGATCACTTCCACACATAGGCGTGCAAAGCAGCCTTTGATATGTTTAAGAGTATGCATATCTACTTTCAACACCTTGCCAATTTGACTTCCCATTACATAAAGAAATCCTTTATCATAGTAGTCCACAGGTATCCGCGGGATTGTCACCCATGCCACGATCTTGGACACCTCAGCCACATACGGATCATAGTCCTCAATCCATGGTTGCACCGCCAAATAATGATCCATATACACACAAGGACCTTCCGTGACAATGAAGTCATAATCCTCATGACTACTCAGTAGAACCAAAAAGAAGCCCGATCCAATCTCTATGGTTTCTACTTCCCCTCGTCGACCCCATAGCTGTTGTAACTTAACACTCAGTTGGTTTTCACGAACCATCCTACCCAGCAACCGCACAAATAAAAACTTAGACCAGCGCCTAGCCAGTTGCTTCTTATACTCTGGCAATGCAAACACATTTGTACCTTTCTCATTCCTCTCTACTTGCATACATGATCTCCACCCATCATCCTACCATCAGTCCCGTTCCTCTTCAGTTGCCTCTAACCTTGGATCACTGCCCACACACGCATCTTTATACGACTTCCTCAGTGAATTCGAGTGCTCCATTGGAACCTCCCCTTCCCCATCATCCGACATCCAATCCTCCACCCTCGGAACCACTGCATGGCCATTAATCAAGACGCCCTCCCCCGTACGCACCTTCTTCCTACTACGACATAAGGTATCAGCCTCCTCCGTAGACACCACCGCGTGCTCCTCCTTCGTGCCCTCCATTTTTCTTCAGAATTTTTTATAAAATTATTAATATCAACATCCTAGACCAATTAAATCTCGTTTCTACCTTATATGAGCATAACCTAGCTATTAAACAACATTTGAAACCTCCACATAATTAAAATCATATTAAACTATAACCCTAATATCAAATCATAACTTATAATTTCATATAACTCAAAATCTATAAAATCAAACCGATTAAAATTTCAATAATACCTCTAATAACCTAAATAAATTTTTTAATCCAAATTTAATTGGTAAAAATATCCTAAAAGTATAATTTATGATATGTTTTAAAAGAAATTAATTATAGAATCATAAAACAACAAAATGATAAATTTAAACTGATTAAAATTAGCTATTAGCCTTTCTCTACATATCTATAGTCATCTACTGTCAAACTCAAAGCTCTCCTAAAATCCTAACTCCAAAATTTTCACTGATCAAAATGATATTACCTCTTTAGAAAGAGAAAAATATGTGGAACAATTTTTATGAAGGAAGTTTGATAAGAAGAAGTGATTTTAAGTACTAAAATTATCTAAAAAAATTTAAAATCTTACCTGAAATAGCAAACTATTGGAGACAGAGACACAAATCGCACCTTCTGGTCTAAACTTGCCAAATGAAAAAGTGATGAATTAAAGTGGTGGGGGTGGGGTATTAATAATACCCCCACAAACTTTGACCAAAGGGCCACGTGCCATTTAGTTGATTTTTATTTTTTTTAATATTACTTCCTCTCTCTCTCTTTTTTCGTTTTTTAAGAATATCATATTAGTTACCTGCTAGATCCATTTCTTATAAGTAATTATTTTCTAATTATAATTACATCCTATAAATAAAAATAAGGATGTTACGTCCTTGTTGGCACATCAACCCACAATGACTTGAACTTGGCTCTAATAACATGTGTAACCTTTTAGTGCATCACTTTCAATATTTACTTTGGGGCCACACTACTACAGAATTAAGATATAACCACCCTAATAGACGTCCCAATTTTAAAATTGGGTGGTTAAAAAGGAAGGCGGTGGCATTTTCGTAATTATATGTACATAGGAAAACCCTTAGGCATCCCAAATTTGAATTTGGGATGCCTAAAGTTGAGTTTAGACAATTTGGGACGCCTAAAGATTTCCATTGGCGCCAAAAAAATAAATTAAAAAAATTTAAATTACTTTAGGAGTCCCAAATGGGATTTGCGACGCCTAAAGTCACACTTTAGGAGTCCTAAAAAAATTTGGGACTCCTAAAATCATGTCAGAAATTCTGACATGCGTGAGACTTTTTTTCCCTTTTCTTCATTCCCATGTCAGAAACCCATACCTCTTTTTCCATCTTTCCCATCCCTATGACTTCTCTTCCCTTTTTTCTTTCATTCCTGTGACTTCGTCTTCCTCAATCTTCTTCCTCTCTTCCTTTTCTTCATTCCCTTTTCCTCCACCTCCTTCCATTCTCATAACACCTTCTTTGCTCTCACCCTCCAGCGTACACCTTCTCCACCTTTTTTGCCCCCTCCACCCTCCGGTGTACACCTCCCACTCTCTTTGTTGCTTTCAGCCTTCGGCGTACCTCTCCTCTCCACTGTGTATACACAACTCCTCCAATGTCTTCTCTCCACCTTGGAAGCACATAGACATCGTTAGCTGCCCTCTCCCCTGGTTTCATCAGGTTTTTTTTTAAAATATAATTTTACATGAAGAATTAAGTTAAACTTGCAATATGAAATTATTATAATGCTTTCAGTTTATTTACATGATTCTAGTTATTGGAGTGTTTTTCCCTGGATTGTTTTTTTTTTTGCCAGAATCATAACCTAGTTGTTAGTAGTTATGTAATACTAATAATGTTTTTGTTTTATACATTTAGAGCTTGGAAATTGAGAAAAATACATATGTATATTTATTTTGATGAAATGAACAACAATTGGTTTGTAGTTGTGTGATGACAAATATTTTGACACTTTCTAGTTGTTGTTATACATATATGATATTAGGTTGTATGAGTTGTTGTTATTATACATATACATATATATATATATATATAGTAAAAAGATTGCAGTGCTAGAAGTCCTTACCATTTCATAAGGGATATTTTGTGGTTTATGAATCCATCTTCAATTCTGTTTCTGCAATTTTAATTTGCTAGGTAATGAAGAATATAAATAATTATTTAAAAAAAAATAAAACTTTTAATGTCCCAAATTAAGAATTGGGATGTCTAAAGTCCCCCTGTGAAGGACTTTAGACGTCCCAAATTGAGATTTGGGAGGTCTAAAGTCTCCCCGTGGAGGACTTTAGACGTCCCAAATCTCAATTTGGGACGTCTAAAGTCTCACTTTAGACGTCCCAACTTTTTTGGGACGTCTTTTCTTAAAACATACTACGCCCCCTACATAGACGTCCCTTAGTTTTTGGACGTTAAAAGTGCCAAAATAGGGACGTTAAAACCCCTTTTTGTAGTAGTGCCATCGCCCCTCACGACTTTAAAATGCGTTAAGAGGGGAGATATTCAGATCCTTAAAAGGTGTCTTTTGTTCCCTCCCCAACCGAAATGGGATATAACACTAAAGTGATGGTTCAAACAACCCTAATCACCGTAGTAGGCTGGCTGAGTGCCTAGCAGCAGTCGATGATCTGGTTCAAGAAGAGGGTTAAAAGCTGTCGATCGCTCAGCACCAAATTGGACCATATGCCTACCTTCATCCAACCAGACCATGTGATATGACCTCCATCACCTTAATGCCCCCACTTGGTTTATAAGCCATCGTTACCCAGTTTGGCTATGGAAGACGCCTTATAAAGGTCTGAAACACATTTAAAGTCGTAATGGATAACAGGCCCCAAAGCGAACAACATTGAGAGTAAGGCGTTGAGATGTTACAAATGGTATTAGGGTCAGGCTGGTGGGTGGAGTGTTATGTCCCATATCGACTGGAAGAACACAAAACACTTTATAAGGGTCTGGATACCCCTCAATGAGTTTTAAAGCTGTGAGGGGTGCCTTATCGACGGTTTTTAAAGCCATAAGGGGCAATGGGTCACCAAAGCAGATGATATCAAGAGCGAGGGAGAAAATGCTTAAGAGATAATCAGTTTTCAAATGGTATCAGAGTCAGGCTCAAGTACACCTCAACTCTATTCTTAAGAGATAATTAGTCTACAACTTTACAGGGCATGGACTAAATGACTTGCTTGCAAGCTTGCGAACTAAATCTTATATTAAGATGTGTGTAACTACACAAAACAACAAAATACAATTAGACATTATTACTAATAGAAAAGGGGTTTTTAAACATATCATACTACACATGCCCTATGCCTTTGGATAAACCCAGTACTCCTTCCCATATTTTTATAAACAACTTTCTCTCTCTTGAGGTTGGTTCTTCTTATGAGTAATTTTCTCATTGTATCTCAAAATTTAAACTACTTTTTTCCTTTTCTACCCCTATTAAATAACATCTTTATATTAATTATCCCCCACTCACCACTAATTCTCTTTCATTTACTCATTTATTACATATTTTCTCTCATATTTTATACTCGTATTTATTTCTCATTCCCTCTCATATGTTCTTTTCATAAATAGGGGCATATTTGAAAGAAACATGACATTTTTTACACATTTATAGTTTTTAACTAATCTTAACTGTCAGTTCGTTTTAAGCAACAATGATAAAATTTGCTTATAAGAAAGATCAAAGGGAGTATTAATTTTCTTCCAATAAATTGTTGCTAAAATTTCTATGTTACACTTGAAATAGTTGGTGCCTGTTTGGTAGTCATATCCCTAACAAGGCACTTTCATAAAATTAACTTTTACTAAATCCTTGTTTGGTTACAAAAGGTGCAGTTGAGAATAGTTATTTTTTTTAATGTTGTTATAATTTATCACGTAGTTTTCATTTTTAAGATTTGTTAAGAATTAAAAAAAAAAAATCCCGCACACTTTGGGTTTAAAGGGGAAAATTATTCAATAAAAATTCTGATTGGTTTTGGGCTTTTGGTGCATTTCATTGAAAGTGCTCAATCAGTTCAGACGTTTTGCGCTCGATCACGAGTCCATGAACGAAGAAGAATAAAAATCCGAGTCATTCAAGAGCGATTCGGTTTGGTGCTACTCTGTTCTGAACAGAAGACTCGAACTTGAAAAGCTATTCTGAATGATCTTATGCTTCTCCATAGGACGTTTACCTTCCGCGCTTCCCGTTATTACACTACAGCCACTGTCTCTCACTCGCCTTTGCATCTCCTTGATTTGCTTCAACTATCGATTCATCATCGTTGTCTGAAACTTGCACAGCAATCTCACGCTCAAATACTCACTCTGGGCTTTGACCAAAACGCCTTCCTCTGCACTCGACTCGTTTCTGCGTACTTGACGTGCGGAAATTTATCCAAATCAAGGCTCGTATTTAACTCCGTTTCTCTCAAGAATATCTATCTCTGGAACTCGTTGATTAATGGGTATGTGAAATACCATGCCTTTGATGAAGCTTTTGCGTTGTTCCATGAAATGGTTCGTAGTAATATTTTTCCGGATGATTATACTCTAGCCACACTTTCCAAGATTTCTGCTGAGATCGAGGACTTGATTTCTGGGCAATTGATTCATGCCAGGAGTGTAAATATTGGGTTTGTCTCGGATGTCGTTGTAGCCAATTCTCTGATGTCAATGTACTGCAAATGCGGCGAATTAGGTGAAGCAAGGAAGCTGTTCGATGAAATGCCTCAGAGTAACCTTTCTTCATGGAATGTCATCATTGCAGGATGTGCTGCCTCAGAGGATTCTATGTCCCATATAGATTTATGGAATTATTTTCGAAGAATGCAAAATGAAGGATTTAAGCCTAATGGTTATACAATTGCAAGTATCCTGCCTGCATGTGGTAGCAATACTGGTAGATGGAATTATGGGATGGAACTTCACGGTTTTCTTGTGAAGAATGAATGGGATTTAAAGATGGACTTAGATGTTCATATGGGGTCGTCTTTAATAGATATGTACTCAAGAAGTAACAGAGTTGCTTATAGCAGACGGGTATTTGACCAAATGAAGTGTAGAAATGTATATGTTTGGACGGCAATGATCAAGAGTTATGTGCAAAATGGAGCACCCGAAGAAGCAGCGTCTCTTCTACATGAAATGCAAGTGAAAGCAGGGATTCAGCCCAACAAGGTAACTCTTGTGAGCGTGCTTCCGGCCTGTAGCTCGCTTGCTGGATTAACTGGAGGGAAACAAATTCATGGTTTTGCAATTAAAATGGATTTGAATCATGATGTTTCCTTATGTAATGCGTTGATCGATATGTATTCCAAATGTGGGAGTTTGAGTTATGCACGATGCCTATTTGACAACGGCTCTTTCGACAAAGACTCCATTTCATGGAGTTCAATGATCTCTGCATATGGATTACACGGGAGAGGGGAAGATGCTGTGAACATGTATTATAAAATGCTTCAGCTAGGAACCAAGCCAGATATGATAACAGTGGTTGGTGTTCTTTCTGCTTGTAGCAAGTCAGGATTGGTAGACCAAGGACTTAGTATTTACAACTCATTCATGAACAAGTATGGAATGAAACCAACGGCTGAGATTTGTGCTTGCGTTGTAGATATGTTAGGTCGATCAGGACGACTTGATGAAGCCATGAAATTCATCAGAGAAATGCCTGCAGAGCCCAGTGCAAGTATTTGGGGAGCTCTTTCAAGTGCTTCCATAATGCATGGGAATTCAGTGACCAGAGACGTGGCTTATAGGTTTCTGCTAGAGCTAGAACCTGAGAACCCATCAAATTATATCTCGCTGTCAAATTTGTATGCTTCTCACAGAAGATGGGATGTTGTGGCTGAAATGAGAACAGTGATGAAAGAGAGAGGCTTAAGGAAGGTCCCAGGTTGCAGTTGGATAACAATTAGTGGTAAGACTCGTTCATTTTATGTTGCTGATAAAGCACATCCTTGTTCAGGTTTAATCTATGGAATTCTGGATGACCTTGTATCAGTAATGAAAGGAGATAGTTGTCTGGATATTGATATTCTTACTGAGATCTTCTGATATTCAAAATCAGTTATGATGAATGTGATTTTCCTGGCGGTATTGAACATGAAGAGCACAATGGATTCCTGATAGATACACTGTTAGGCAATGTTTGACATGTAGAGAAATGTTTTTCTAGAAAGATGTCAAGATGGTTGCGTTTGGTTGGTTCTCATTTAATCAATAACCATTGAAATACAACATACATCCTTTATATTTCACAGTTCTTAACTTGGACCATTTGTATCTATGTATTCATGAAAATTCTTTCTATCAATACTTAAAATTTTGAATCTTTGCGATGCACAAATTGTTTCTTTAACCACCACTAAGTGGGTTAACTTTTAAGTGAATTTCATGAAAATTATAGCCTCTTTTTTTCTTTTTTAACATTTTAAAAACATAGTTGAATCACTCGATGGTTTTGTAATACGCCATATAAACAAATAAAGGTTATGATACCAAGCAAAATATATAAAATGAATGGTATCCAACAACAAAAGGAACTTAGATTAAGTTGCCCAAAAAAAAAAAAAAAGCTTAAATTGTTGAAAATTTTTATAAACATGGATACAACAATCTACAATTAACCATGTATAAGCAAGCTTTATAAGGTGGTATAATTTAATTTTGCATAGACTCTGGGTTAGTATGGGTTGGATGACATTTTTTTTTTTTTAAAATTAACGTTATCGTTAAAAGTATTTTTGAACAAGGTTTTAAATAAATATGGCTATCTAAAATTAGCTAATTATATAAAAAAAATTCATATAGTACTCATCTAATTACGCACTTTTTAGTATATGTTTAGAATAAAAATAAAAAAATAGTCTGTCATAAATATGAGATCTAATTAATTTTTTTAAAGATGAAGAAAATTAATTAAATTATTTTAAAGTACTTATATTTATTTTTTTTAAAATTAATTTATTTAATTTATAAATTTATATATAATTTAATCATATTATTATTATTATGATTAAATATCTTATATAACTAATTTAATCTCTCTAAATAACAGTTAACTGAGTATTATATTGAGCAGCCGCGAATTTCTGGCGCGGAATTCACGAACGGCAGGTTGAACAGGTGAAGGAATGCTCTGCAGCCTGCACTGAAGTTCCTTAGCCTCGCTCTGTCTCCAAAGTCCAAACCCAAACCCTAGAGATTGTCCGGCGGCGGTCGCCTCCCTTAATCACTGTCCGTGTAGTAAAATCGGAGCCCGCGGCAGGGGGTTCTCTCGCCTTTAACTTCAGGTGTTAACTTCATCGCGGCTTTCAATCGCGGCTTCTCGACTTCAGGTTCTTTTTTTTTTTTTCCCTTTGTTCTGTTTGAAGATCGAACCTGGTTACTGGTGATTTTTTTCTTTTTTTTCCTTTTGGCTCTGCTGTGCCGTGTTCATTTTCCCGCCTTAACTTTAGTTTTAATTTTCGCCTTTTTTTCAAACTTCTCCTAACTACAATTTACTTATCAGAACTGAAGTAGACATGAAAGAGTTTGGCGTGGCTTAATGAAGACCTATTTTTTTAAGAAAGAGTCGTTTTTAGGCATTGTAAGCCACTGGTTGGGCAAACAATCTATTCAAGGAATTATCTGATTTCAAGCTTTGTGGGTCTTAGGAAAAACATTCTGATTTCCACTCATTCTTCCTTTAAGTAGTATTCCCTCCGGTCATAAATATACAAGACAGAGGTGATTTTTTTTTTTTCTGAGAATAAGGAAGCTAAATAAGTTATTTAATCATCTAATATTTTGTGTATCTTTAAATTATATATCAATTTATTAATTAAATTAATTAACTTGAAAAAAATAAAAATAAAAATATTCTAAAATAATTTAATTAATTTTCTTAATCTGAAAGTCAACTGTCTTTAGGACCGGATGGAGCACTTCATTTGAGTTCACAACCCATCTTGCTTAGCTTATATGCACCCTTTAGATTTCCACTCAAGATTGCTTGTATATTGTCTTCAGAATATGCCAGTAATGTTGAACCACATTCTGATGTACACTCATCCTTCCCTGTACATTGTTTCCTTGCAGATGAAGAAGAAACGCAAAAGTCTTTGGAGGAGACCAATGCTGCTCAAGATTTGGATTCTATTATTCAGCAGCACAGACTCTTCTTTGACAAGTTAATTGAGCTTATACCAGCCAAGTTCTATCTACCGAACAACGATGAGAAACCGTGGTTTCAGGGCCTGAGCAAGGCTGAAAAAGAAGCTGCTAAGAAAGAGACAAGGGAAAATATTAAGAAATCTCGAAGAGAACGTTTAGACCCAGACAAGCCTAGTGCAACTACACTTGACCTGCTTAAACAAAGCTTGGACAAGGAAAAATTGAATGAGAGCAATGCTGAGCAAATTGATGGCAATCATTTATCATCAGGTCTTGAAGATGATGATCGGTCAGTGACATATGAAGAACTTCGACAAAAGCTTCATCGCAAAATTGAAGAGTTTCGGACAAGTCGTAACTGTGGAAGTTCCAATAGAGAAAAGAAAAGGGATGAGAGAAATGCAAAGAGAGGAATTCAGAATAAGAAACATAAGAAAGATGATGGGAATGAAGGAAGTAAACCTAAACCTGATGATTCAACAGGGAAAAGGAAGAGAGATGCTGTGGAGGCTTCGAAAGACCTCATGTTTGGCCATGTCAAACTCAATAATGAGGAAAAGCAAGGGAAGAAGAAAAGGAAAATGTCAACACATAAAGAACTTGAAAGGGCAAAAAAACTAGAAGAAGCAAAGAAAGATCCTGAGAAAGGAGAGGTTATTGCAAAAAAGCAATCATGGAAGGCAGCAATGGATAGGGCTGCAGGAATTAAGGTTCATGATGATCCCAAACTGTTAGAGAAAAGCATAAAGAAAGAGAAGAAGAGACAACAGAAAAATTCAGAGAAATGGAAGGAGAGAATCGATACCAGGGAGAAAATGAAAGCAGAGAAGCAACAAAGAAGATCCGAAAATATAGCTGAGAGGATTCATCAGAAGAAAATGCGGAGAATTGCAAAGAGGGAGAAAAAGCTTATGCGGCCTGGATTTGAAGGTCGCAAGGAAGGTTTCATTAATGAAGGTTCTGGTTAACAAAGCTTTATGAAAGTCAAGCTTGCTGACTTGCTGATATTTGCTGGACGATGTTTAGTTGTTGCGTGCTTTCTGTGCCTTGACTAGTATCAATTTTGTTGTTCTTTTATATATGTTCATTCTAAAACTGTTGAGTATTAATATTAATAGGAGATTAAAAATTATGTGGGGAAAAGGTGAAAAGGATTGAACAAAATTCTGCTTCCTAGATTGTTAGGTCTATTCATTAGACATTAGAGAACAAGCTGGCAACTAGACATGAAAAATTCATTGTACGCAGATCCATTTGTTTAGTGAAAAGGTAATGATACGATAAATATATCATTCGTAAAACGTAATTGTGTATTTACCTCGAAGGATCAAGGCTAAATATGCTTAGCTGATTTAAGCTCTACATAGTAAATATAGGCAGATGTTACCAATCGCCATTAAAACAAAAGCTGTGTATACTAAAAGATGGACACAATTTGCTATTAATATGGCAAGATGAACCTCAAGATGGTTGGTTACGCTTCCTAATCTCACTTAAAGTGCTTGAACTCTACTGCTTTAGTACGAGACTGTGATAAGCTGAAAACCTAAGCAGCTTCGTAACACACTCCTGAGCGGAGGTGCACGAGACTGCTTTATGAAATCAATCCTTCTCATGCATGGAGGCATTAGTTCGCATCCTCTCCTCGTAGACATTTCTTTTCTTTTTTAATTATGGCTTTTGCTTTGAAGAGTATCTCTAAAAGCAATTAAATCCAGACTAATGCTCGGAAATTTATGAACAAATTTTCTTGACTGCTCGATGTCACCCTCAAGCCTTTAAAGCTTTTATGAACAAATTTATGACCTCTGATGAGGATGAATAATTGTGGTGATCATTTTGCTGTTCTCTAATCTGCAGAGCCAGGGCCATGATGAAGCTACCTATTTTAAGTATTTTTAAAGTATAACTAAACCTTAAGTGCATATTTCAAAGGACCCTGTAAGATTTTGATGGGATTCATTAGGAAAATCTTAAAGGAACCAGTTTATAAAAAAGGATATCTTTCTGCTATTTCGAAATTTCATAGCTCTCACATTTTCTTTCCCAATTCTGCAAAAATGTACAACGCCTATGCAAACAGGCATGCACCAAACTCCCAGATCTGCTTATAAATTTTCAATGGATCCATAAACAAATGTAAAGGGTACAGAGCTCTTAT
The DNA here is from genome assembly GCA_963855925.1 of Inga laurina. Taxonomy (NCBI): domain Eukaryota; kingdom Viridiplantae; phylum Streptophyta; class Magnoliopsida; order Fabales; family Fabaceae; genus Inga; species Inga laurina. Next base: position 58,633,434 of record OY979709.1, read on the forward strand.
TAATTTTTTTTTTTTTTCCCGATTCCACCTCCACCTTGAAGCAATCCTCAGCTCCAGGAGAGATTCGTAGATTCTTGTATAATAATTGTTGAATAAAACCAAAATTTCTGGGTATTCCTCAATGAATTTGATGGAAAACCTCATCCAAATTATGGACCGTTGATTGCTGAGCCATTCAGCAAATCATGAGGCTGAATGTTGAAATCTAGGGAATTTTGAAGGAAGTGGTCAGGACCAGTCTCACAACTATCCAGCATGCAGAAAATTCCCTACCTTTGTTGCTAGCAGAGGCCTATCTGTTGGAACCAATGATAAGACATGGTTCCTGCATAATCTTCAGATGATCAAAAGAGAAAGGCACTTAGAAGGGAACTAATTTCCGTTTCATCTCTCCATGATCACAATTCAGAACAATGCAGATTTAAACATGGCCTATTTTCACATCTGTATCTCTGATTCTCTTTCACGTCGATAGGCATAAATAGAACCAAGACCAACTTTTCCAACTCTTCGATGTTTCCGAGTTCTTCTGTTCATTCCTTTTCTCCTTCCCCTCTCAACAATAGGTTGAGACATTGGTACAGAATAAATCCATCTCAATGGAACTAGAGCCGCAACGAATTGAATCAGAATTCCCATGGTCAAGCCTGAGTAATTACCAGAAGTAATACCAAGCAGCGAAGCCAATCCAATGCCAAAAAACCCACTGACTATTGATGACAGACATGCAACAGAAGCAAAGAAAGACATAAGAGACCCTTCACAACCCTGTGGACATATGCTTGCGAAAAACATTGAAAAAGGAAGGAGCTTAAATTGTGCCAAAGTTTCTGCAAAACCAGAGAAGCAAAGGGCAAACACTTCATTCGGAATTCCCAGTCTAAGATTTATCTGATTTACTAAAACCAGATCAAGAAGTAGAGACGCAGCATATAAAATTTGCACTATCCTTATCAGTTTTCTCATTGGAACTTTTTTCCAATAGCGATCATAGAGAACAGTCCCTGATAGAAGCATCAACTGGCTAATCACCCGAGATAACCCAAATACTGAAGGATTAAGGTTTAGTTGCTGTGTTTGATAGCAAAAGATAGAGCCTGAAAGTATTGGAACCATGGCAATAGATCCGACAATCCACTTAAGGGGGCCAGAAATGCTTTCTTCACGGATTGCTGTGACAAGATTAGAGAATTGATTTCTGATAACTTCCAAGATTGATTTCCTAGCAAAAGCATGACCTGAAACTTTTGGCAAGCCCAGAGATTCCTCCCTTGTGGAGGAAGAAATTGCAAGTTGAAGAGATAGTAAACCTGAGAATATAAGAAACATGGCACTGGGCTGCATTTTCTTTAAGAAGTAACCACCAATCAAGTTGCCTAGAATTCCACCTGCAGCTAAAGCCATGAATGCATATGACTGTAAGCCCCCAGTTTTGTGCTCCTGGCCATACTCTGCCACAAGAGCATCCTTTGCTACTTCTGTTATGGATGCTCCCAGATTGCTGAGAAGCACACATGAAATTAAGCTGGGAAGTACTTGCCTTGCAACAGGGAAAAATGCCAGAGATCCCCAAGACAGGGCCTGCAAAAGAACTGAGAACATTGAACTAAGCAAGCATCTTGGATCAAGATTTTATATTCCATTTAATATAAGCTTCATTCAGGACCACCCTGAGAATGGACATGGACTTTAAGCTGATATAAGCGTACTCTTCCTAGTCCTATACTAAATGCTGAATCAATGTCTTATGTTCCGTATGATAAAACTACGCATGCTGCCTTCTATAGTCAATTAAATTCTTATTTATGAATATGAGAATCCCTTCCATTAATCTCAAGCTATTTATGAGTAGGTGAGTTCCTCATTGGCCGTTCACCGTATTGAGGCAAAACAAAATACACAAGAAAAAGACTTGTTTAAAAAGGTTTCAGCTTGGTGGTAACCAAAGCGAAGAAAGCAAAAGACATGACAAGTTACCTCCAATGGCAATATAAGGTATTCTACGAGCACCAGCAACATAGATGGCATCGGAGAGGATTCCATAAAGGGGTTTAGCCACCATGGGAAGATTACCAGAGTTCTGCACAAGCTGCAATGTGGAGGGGTCCAAGTTAAGATTGTTGGCCATGTGAAGGTTGAGAGCCAGCCATGGAAAGCACCGAAAGCCCTGAACCCAGTACCCCAACCCACACAATAGAATCATTTGTCTGCTGCCAACCTGAGGAGGAGATCCCCTCTTCTTCTCTTTTGTTTCATACACGTTGTTGCTTTGTTTCTTTCCCTTCTTGACATTGATTGGATTTGGGTTTATAAAGATGGTGGGTTTGTTTAAGGCATTAGGATTGTGACGGTTCTGAAAACAAAGCAGAGGCGGCTTCGAACGAGGCAAAAAACGAGACTTCTGGGGCGATAAAGTGAGCTTTGGGGGAGACCCCAGGAAAGGGGGATGGAAAGAAATTGCAGGGTACATCATGATTTGGCGAGGAGTGATTAGGAATGTGGAGTCAAATATAAAGCTCAGGTGGCCACCATGTGAGGTTGCATAATGAGGACGAGAGAATGTAAGTCAGGGTGGGGAAGAAGGGAGGAATCTAGAAGAGCATAATGGAGGGTTTGAGGAAGGTTAAGAATTCAGAATAAAAAAAGAATATAGTAAAACACTGTGGTAACAGTAGAGGAGGAGGGTAGAGAGACGGAGAGAAATCTTGCGGGCGCTTTTGAGATCTGAATTGGTTTGGCGAAATCCGGGAGGGCCCTCTAAGGAAGGCACGAAGGCGCTCCTAGTTTCGAGGAGATGGGGACGGGTGGGGTCGACGCGATGCTAAGCCGTCAACATATTCAGGGAATCATCATTCCCGTGATGGTCTGGACTCTTTTCCAGCTTGCGCTGACGACTTCTCTTTGTCCGCCTGGTTAGTTTTTAACCGTTCAATTTGGGAAAAATATAAATAAAAAATTATACGGAGTAGTATGGGACCATGAATTAAAAATGTTCAGCTATTATCCCCTATGTTATTGAAAATCTGTAATGGCAATTCATCGTATTAACATGCATTATTGATCATCCAAACACTAAAGTTGAATAGGACTTCTTATCGAATTACTTAATCATTAAAGTTGAATGTAACAGAAAATCCTAACTCTATTTGTGTAATAACCCTATAAATAATAAAAATTAATAATTCAAATCAAAATCATAAAATGTGCTTATTTGGAATAACGATTGGAATGTTTAAAGATAATTTTTTTATCTCGATTTATATGAAAAGTATATTATAAGTAATCTCAACACTAAAATAAGCCTACCCTACATGAAAATTGTTATAAATTAAGCCGGTAGATATCTTATGTTATGTTACTATGATATTGCATAATATCCTAAAGATACCCTCAATATTTAAATTAAACCCGTAATTGTGCATGAGTGTGTTTGAAATAGTGGTGGGAAAAGTAGCGTATTTTTAATTTGACTTATAAAATTTTAAGATTGAAAAAAAAAATAACATTGGATAAAATAATTAATGTTTGGATTAATGATTAGATAATTGCTTTTATGAAAATGAAAAGGTGTTTGATTTGGCTTTTGTATAAGTGACTTTTGTAATATTTAAGAGAAAAAATTTTAAAAATTATGAAAAGTGAAAAAATTAATTTTGAAAATTTGACAATGGTAAAATATATAATGAAATTACAATTAAAAATGCCAATAAATTAGAAATTATACAAACTTAAAGATTTTGATAAAGTAAAATATAACAGAATTAATCAGATCAATAAATTAGTATTATAAGTTTTGGGTGTTTTTTACTACTAAAAAAATACATTGAAGGTAAAATTGTAGTTAATCTCTTAAAATTCTGTACAACTGAAAAAATATTTTAAAAGGTTAAAATCACCAAAAAAAATATTTTAAAGTAATTTTTTAAGCTAAAAAAATACATTAAGGATAAAATTACAATCAATCTTATACTAGATACAACTAAAAAATATTTTAAGAGATTAAAAATTATGATATTATATAATTAATTGGATCACATATCATATAACACAACATCAGATCACTGAATTAGAATTTTGTTTTTCTTTTTGTGGTTCATGCTTTTCGTCAAAAAAGGTAACAAGTCTTGCAGGATTGAGAGGAGAAGCGAGCCATGAGTCGCAAAAACGGAAACGGGCCAAAGCTTGACTTGAAGCTGAACTTGTCCTCACCGAGGGCTGACCGGAGACTAGAGTCAGCAAATCTATCGGCGACGGTCTAACCGATGTCGACGCCGAGCTCTTGCCTGTCGTCGGAACTGAACCAAGAGGACGGGCAGCAGAGATACTCGCACAGCCCTGAAGCAACTTCGATGGTGCGAGTAGGCTGCCCAAGATGCCTCATGTACGTGATGCTCTCAGAGGACGATCCCAAGTGCCCAAAGTGCAAAAGCACCGTTCTTCTTGATTTCCTGCAAGACGGAAACAACCCCACCATTAGGAGGAGCTACACTGTGCCGCTCTCTGTTTTTATTTCCCTATTCTGCATTTCTCTGTTTCTAGTAGGACATAAGCTATGGAACTTTAGGTAGAGGGACAGATCTTGATTAAATGAAGCTTTAAAGCTTACCAGCCAAAACAAGCCAACGTCTGTACCCACAAGACGGAGACGGAGAAGACAAGCACTGCCAAGTCACCCAGCCACCTTCTGTGCCCACAAGCTAATCGTGAAAAGCTCCACCTGCTGGCTTAAAAATATAAGCCAGATTCAGATAAAAGCCCAGTCACCCAATCGTGCAACCAAACATACCGATTTGACAAATAAGCTGCCAATCATTGAGCCACCAAATGGCCACACCAAACATGCTGATGTATAATAATCCTATGGTCCCTCAACAGGCTTCCTCCTTTTTGTTCAACTGTCCACACAAATTGGTGGCCCAAAAAAACTGCCCAGTGCCCACAGAAACTAACTTTTGGCTGTTTCTGAATCTGATTCTCATCATAAATCGTCCCCCTGTTTTCTCTCTTCCCCTCTTTCTCCCTCTCTCTCTTCTTCTTCTTCCTCCTTTTTTTGTGAGAATTAAGTCACTAACTGTATAATGCTGTGTTCAGCTAAGCGCCTAAGCCCATATCTAGGACTTGGCTGTTTTTGAGCCACACAAACAATGTAAATGATCACGAAAACAAATTCCAAACATATACCAGTATGTGTGTGTGTGTGTCTGGGCAAAAATATGTGTGTGTGGATTTTGAGAAATAAATTACGTAATGTTTGAGTTATAATTTTATTATATTGAAAATAAAAATATTGAATTATTGATGTTCAAATACTGTGACACACACCTTGACATTGATGGCGCAAAAAATGGTTGAAATGAAATACCTCCCCTCCTTTTTATAAATCTTTTTGATAAGCTTGTCTTTTAAAAAAAAAAAAAAAAAAAAAAAAGCTTGTCTTGCTCCTTCGTATTAAACCCCTTCCAAATTGTATATCACATTAATCTTTCTTCTACGAAAATTCCCTTAATTACTGGAATGGCAATTACTGGGATGCCAATAATTTTAAGGGTAATTATGAAAAAATATACAAACTGTTCGTGGATTTAATGTCACTAGCTAAATATGAAGGGGCTAAAAATTAAAATAATTGCAGGATCAAAAGTTGCCATTAAAATTTTAAAAAAATATTATTTAGGTTAAATTTCTTATATCCATCCATGTTTATGTCAAGTTTTTCAAATAATGTGTTCTATTTTTAAAATATTACTATTTAATTATAAATACAAATAAAAAAAATGACACCAAAGAACTTGGCATAATAAACATAAAGAACCTGGTTTAAGTTTGGTCCCAAAATAAAAAATGCTGTCTTAAAATTAACAATGTCATAAAATGATGAGGACAATTAATGAAAGCATCCATCAAATTTCAGTTCGATCACTTCTTTTTTTTTTTAATTACATCGGCGACCGGGATCGAACCCGGATGGGGGAGGGGGGAGAAGCACCTAAAGGTGCTTCGGTGACCATCGCGCCTAAAGGCGCTGGTTCGATCACTTCTTTAATTAACAACACGCGCATATGACACAACACAAGAATAATAACAAGTAAATTAATTCAGCATTAAAATGAAATTAAAATGTGTATAAAAATTCAACGTACGTGGTCCTTCTAGAGACCTGGATGATACGGAATCCGAAGCCGAGGAATCCAATCACCGCCGCCCAAAAACGCAGAAGCAGTGAAGCCTTCAACTTCCTTGGGATCATCGACAACCCTAACCCCAGGCCATTTCACCCTCTTATAACTCTTCGCCCCTGGCCCTTCATTCTTATACTCCATGTAACTCAACTTGTCCGTACGCAACGTCCCGTACATAATTTCCCATCCCGTCGGATCTATCAGTGAATCGATGTACGATTCCATGATCACCACCCTCGAATACGCCCTCCATGGCCTCCCTAAAGTCGCTCTTATCACCTGCGACTTCCGATCTGCGTCCTCGGCGGAGATCGTGAAGTGGCAGAACTGGAAGACGAAGCCGGTGGGTTCGCGGTCGGAGGAGCGAGATTGGGCGGTGAAGGTGATGAAATCCTTGGGTCTGGCGAAGAGGTTGCAGTTCTGGAAGAGGGCGGCGGCGTCGCCCATGACGAAGTCGACGGTGCCGTAGATGTCGCAGTCTCGGTAGAATTGGCGGCCGGCGACGGCCCATAGCGTGTCTTGGAAGCCTTCGATGGAGCATTTGTAGAAGGCGCTGTGATCCGCCTGGTTGAATACGGCCACGCCCGGCCCGGCATCGCTCCCTGCGGTGTTCGCGAACGCTAGGTTTTTGGCCACGAACCCTGATCCATATATCGCTGACAAAACAAGCTTGATGATCAGAGATTTGTTGATTATGTCGATCCTTTTAATGGTTACTTGGTTTATTGAAATGGAACGGTTGATTCATTGGCTTATTTTCTTCGGATATTAAAGCAACGACATATCCAATGAGAGTTAATCTAAGTGGTAAGTGACTTGATTCCGCTTAAAGAAGGTCTCAAGTTCAAGTCTTGTGTATGCAGAAAATTCTCATTGGGAGATTCTCCCACCATAGTCAGGTAAGTAACGTGGGTCGGATCCAGATATAGTCGGGGTAAAGCTCCGATGAACATAAAAAATAAAGCAACGACATACAAATAATATTATTGTCCAAAAAATTATATGAACATAAAAGTTTTTGGTCCAATTAACCAGGTTATTTGCTTTTGAGCTCTAACAAATTTTAGGGCAAATGCATAATGAACAACAGCTCCCCCCCCCCCTTTTGCCATTTTCAGTGAAAAGTAACAGATTTGGATTGATTAAATGCTTGTTTAGGTTCACGTTGGGAAAATCGCTAATAAATATTAAATAAGCAAATTAATTGCTCTTTGCCATCAACACACATGGGGTACTGAACTTGCATTAAAATTGAACTTAAAAAGATAAAAAAGCCCTCAGTTTGATAAGAAGATTTTAGGCGGGAGAAAGGAGAAAGTGCAGATCTGAATCCCTTCTTCCTCTTCCATTTCAGGCCTGCAAAAGTTCAGCGTCGTCTCCCCTCACTCGGCTGTCTCCTTGGCTTGTGTCTGTCGGCAGTGTCATCTCCGGCTACTCCTCCAGCGGCCGCCGTCTCATTGGCTTGTGTTCTTCGGATCTGTCGTCTCCAAGTGCTCCTCCAACGGTCGACGTCTCCTTGGCTGTGTCCTTCGACAGTGTTGTCTCTGGCTACTCCTCCAGCGGCCGGCGCCAACGCCTAGTCCTCAAGCGACCGTCGCTTGCTCCTCAAATCTAAATGCCTCCTTCATTCACTTGATCTTTTTCATACGTGCCCAATGGTCATCCACGCTATGTGCAAAGGATGAAAATCCATTATGTGCCAATGATATGTCGTTTTGTGCAATTACTCTTCCTTCATGTGCCAATGATCTCTCGTTTTGTACAATTAATTTTTCATGATGTTCAATTGATCTTCCATGATGTGCATTTGATCTTCAGTTTTGTGCAATTACTCTTCCTTCATGTGCCAATGATCTTCCATTTTGTGCAATTAATCTTTCATGATGTTCAATTGATCTTCCAGATGGGCATTTGATCTTCTGTTTTGTGCAATTACTCTTCCATGATGTGCAATCGATCTCCCATTTTGTGCAATGGATCTTTTCCATGGTGTAAAGGATGATCCATTGTGCCAATGATCTTCCATTATATGCAATTACTCTTCATTGATTTGTAATTGATCTTCCGTTTTGTGCAACTGATCCTTTCCATACATGCCCAATGGTCATTCACGCTATGTGCAAAGGATGAAGATCCATTATGTGCCAATGATCTTTCGTTTTGTGCAATTACTCTTCCTTCATGTGCCAATGATCTTCCATTTTGTGCAATTAATCTTTCATGATGTTCAATTGATCTTCCATGATGGGCATTTGATCTTCTGTTTTGTGCAATTACTCTTCTATTATGTGCAATTGATCTCTCATTTTGTGCAATGGATCTTTTCCATGGTGTAAAGGATGATCCATTGTGCCAATGATATTCCATTATATGCAATTACTCTTCCATGATGTGTAATTGATCTCCCATTTTGTGGAATGGATTTTTCCATAGTGTGGATGACCATTGGGCACGTATGGAAAAGATCAGTTGTACATAATGGAAGATCAATTGCACATCATGAAAGAGCAATTGCACAAAACGGAAGATTAGGTGTACAGAATGGAAGATCAATTGCACATAATGGAAGAGTAATTGCACAAAACAGATCATTGGCACATGAAGGAAGAGTAATTGCACAAAACGACAGATCATTGGCACATAATGGATCTTCATCCTTTGCACATAGCGTGGATGACCATTGGGCACATATGAAAAAGATCAGGTGAATGAAGGAGGCATTTAGGTTGGAGGAGCAAGCGACAGTCGCTTGAGGACTAGGTGCCGGCGCCGGCCGCTGGGGGAGTAACTTGAGACAACACTGCCAAAGGACATGAGCCAAGGAGACGTCGGCTGCTGGAGGAGCACTTGGAGATGACAGATCCGAAGAACACGAGCCAATGAGACAGCGGCCGCTGGAGGAGTAGCCGGAGATGACACTGCCGACAGACACAAGCCAAGGAGACGACCGAGTGAGGGGAGACGACGCTGAACTTTTGCAGGCCGGAAATGGAAGAAGAAGAAGAAGGGATTCAGAACTGCACTTTCTCCTTTCTCCCGCCTAAAATCTTCTTATCAAACTGAGGGCTTTTTTGTTTTTTAAGTTCAATTTTAATGCAAGTTCAGTACCCCATGTGTGTTGATGGCAAAGAGCAATTAATTTGCTTATTTAGTATTTATTAGCGATTTTCCCGTTCATGTTTAGGATCCCAAAAATATTTATTTACATAAATCGAGACAAAATTCATTTCATATATTTATTTTATATACCGTAAATCACGATTAAAAAATTATTTTTAAAGGCTCCAATTACTATTTTAAATAAGGACGTATTATGTTAAATATATTAATGAACCTCCAAACATGGAGTATTGCCATTTTTCTATCCTTCAATATTGAATGCTAGTGTCATGGGCTATAAATTTTTTCAGGTGGGGCACTAACATTTGATGAAAAGGTTTCCTAATTTTGGCTTCAATCGCTGAAAGTCCGAAATTTTGAAACGTATGATTGCGATAGTGGGGCATGCGTTGTGGTACAAAGAAAAGATAAAGTGCCCTTAGAATTTTTGGGAAAATTGAACCTAAGTTCCAAATAAAAGAAAATGCAACAAAAAAGTACCTTAAACTCTTAAATTTGCCAAATAACTCATGAGACATTTGTGTAATATATTCTAAATATGAAAAAGTCTAAAATGCCCTTAATGAATTCTGTAACACAATCATCTATTTCCTCTCTATCTAATCAATAGGGTTATTTTGAACTTTTCACATTTTGAATACTCCCTCCGATTCTAAATATAAGACAGAGTTGATTTTTTTTAGAGAGATTAAGGAAGCTAAATAAATTACTTAATTATATCATATGTTGTGTATCCTTAGATTATATATTAGTTTATTAGTCAAACTAATTAGTTTTGAGAAAAAATAAAAATAAAAATATTTTAAAGTAATTTAATTAACTTCCTTAATTTCTCAAAAAAAAATCAACTTTATCTTATATTTAGGACTGGAGGGAGTACCTTCACTATAAATTTAAGAATTTAAGAGACTTTTATATCAATATTTTGTTACTTAAGACTTGGTGCAATTTTCCCTAGATTTTTCTAGTCATGTTGCCGCGAGATGTTTTAATTTATAAGTTATGTAAAATAATTTTTAAAAAAAATATAAATATTTTAAAATAATTTAGTTAACTTGCTTATTTTTTCTAAAAATATTAACTTTATATTATATTTAGGATATGATGAAGTAATAAATTCCATCCCAGGATTCAAACGTCAAGGGAACAAATCAACTAAGCAACCTATTTAATTTGTAAATTCTAGAAGATAATAATTAAATTGGTCGCTTTATCCATTTAATAATTTTTAACCCTTAAAACTAAATAGATTCACACAATCCATGACACACATATACATACAAACAATCAAAACTAACTTGTCGATCTTATTTAATTACCAGGGCTTGCAGAAAATTAACGAGAGGTGTTAGCTAGAGATGAATATGTGTATTTATACCTAGGGTGGCACTTTGATCGGTGGCAGTGTTTCGATTACCAGTAATTCTTGTAAGTTGGGGGCCACTTCCGATGAGCAGAATGTTGGTCTTGTCGAGGGGGATTCTGAGATACTCCTCGTAGATCCCACCTTTCACCTCTATTATGTATCTCTTTCTGCTGAAGCTTGGGGCTCTTGCTATGGCTTCACCTATGCTTGTATAATCTCCATCGCCACCCTTTGACACTATTACACCTAAAGAAGAAGACGGAGAAGAAAGAAGCACCAAAAACAGGAAACAGAATATAGAGGAGGTAATCAAGCAGCTAGCCATATTGGATCTTGGATGGATGGATGGATCACAATGATAGAGTTTGGTAGATCAAAGTGTGTATGTGTGTGCACGTTGTTAAATATTCTATCTGGCCGCGTATATATCTACCCTACAGCTAGCTAGCTAGTCTCTGACTTTTGAACGTGATGTGTGTGTGTGTGTGTGTGTGTGTGTGAGTAGTAGTATGGGAGTGATGGTAAAAGAAGTTTTGTCATTATTCAGTTTTTTCCTATAAACAAAATGATGAAGCTGAGAAAGGAAAAACACCCGCAAAGCTGAGAAGTGCAAGGAATTGTGATTATGAGATGGGGAGTATGGTGAGGCAGTAATTGGCCACTAACTTTGGAAAAGTGGCTGTCTGCTACGTAGCAAACAGTGCTAAATGGAATGAGAGAGATAAAATAATGTATTCCTCCCGATCCTAAATATAAGATAGGATTGACTTTTTTTGTGAGCGATTAAGGAAGCTAATTAAATTAATTAATCATATCATATGTTGTGTATCCTTATATTATATATCAATTTATTAGTTAAACTAATTAATTTAGAGAAAAATATAAATACTTTAAAGTAATTTAATTAGCTTCCTTAATTTCTCTGAAAAACTTAATTTTATCTTATATTTAAGATCGGAGAAAGTAATAATGATATTGATATACATATATGTGTGTGACCCAATTAGTTATGCAATATTATTTTGTCAGAGAATTTTGCATTTGTATTATTTTTAATCTATATGCATTTTTATCCATTAAATATATTTAATTAAGTATTTTTTTCATTTTCAAGTTTTCTAACTAATAAATAATTTTTTTATTTTTTTATAATTTTAATTTTTCTCTTAAAATTATCACAATCTATACATAACACATATATATATACATATATGTATCTATTATTTAATAAGATTTATGTCATTTTTCATTTAAATTTAATTTTCAAAATAATCATCCAAATATATTTCAGTTTAACAAAGCCGTTTCTGCTATGGTCAATTTAAACATAAATTATATTATAATATATGACTTTTACCCTATCTTATATTTTCAAAAATAAGATTAAAAAAAAACTTCTTTTACCGTCATGAATCCAAACACACCCATCTAATTCACTTTTTATATTATTTATAATTTTATATAACATTTCCGTCCCGTTTCAGTTAATTCTAGTTACGGTAAAATTCCATGTATGTGTGTGTTTATTTATTGAGACAGAACTTGACGCTTCTATATGAATTTATATTAATGGTTAAATTATACTTTTAGACTTTTAGTCCTTTAAATTTGAAAGAGGTTCCATTTTAATCCTTTATCTTTGAAAAGTATATTTTTAATCTTTTTAAATTAACAATATTAACTTCACTAAGTCAGTATGTTGAATCACTGAATTTGATCTTATATGGAAGTTTATGTGTCGGGTGTAACACCCCAAATTTTATTCACCAAAAATATATTATAATTATTTGAATAATTTAATAAAATGGTGAATATTCATGAATTTAGATCTTGTGAATTGTGAAATATTCATATTCATAAGGAAATGGGCAAATTAATTCAAAAATTGAATTAAATTACAAAGGGGATAGCAAAATCATAATTTTTCCAATTTAGCCCAAGATTAATTATTTTTCAATTAATTAGAGTTAATTTCAATTAATCAAGGAAAATACAAGAAAATGCATAAATGAGATTATTCTTGGTAGAATAAATCAAGAATTTGGGGAATTAGAGGGAATCATACATTGTTCAATTATATGAATTATGGAATATATGAAAAACATTTTTTCTCCTCTACCTTTCCTAAAATTCATCCAATACATAGAAAAAAATAAGAAAAAAAGTTAGTCAAACCCAATTGGACCTAAATGATGACAAGGGATGGCATAAGGTTGAGTGAGTTGGTAGATTAATGTTGAGTGTAAGAATGGGAAGAGAAGCTTGAGTGGAAGAATGGAAAAGCATGATTGCATGAAGAGTGTAAAAAAAGGAAAAGAAGCATGGACTAGTGGAGAAAAGAAAGGGAGAGGGACGGATTTCTTGGAGCAAGAAAGGGAAGACATTGACTCAACTTAATGGAAATAAAGTGGAGAAATTATGAGGAAGAAAAGAGTGTGACAAGTGTCACATTAGAAGCCCTTGATCAAATCAATGGATAGGAAGATGGGAGACCAAAATAATAAAACATACTCCTTCCTCTTTTCAAGTCACCATTCAGCCAAGACCAAGAGAAGAGAGAGAGAGAGAGTTTGTGAAGTTCTTGGGAGCTAAAGAGAAGAAGGAGCAAGAAGACTAAGGTAAGTGTTGTCTCTTAAGTATTTTCCTTATGATCTTCCATGAAATCCTTCTCTAAACTCTTGTTTCTCATGAATCTATGGTGGTGAAGTCACACTTTGAGATCAAGAAGAGAGGGAGGAGGAGCCTAGAGTAAGAGGAAACCAAATAGCCAAAGAGGGTAACTTCATGAACTTGCCTTCTTGAGTTGTTGTTGATAATTGTTGTTTGGTTTTTATGATTTTTGGTTTGAGTTGTAAAATTAGAAAAGCCATAACCCTAAGGGGTTCTGCTGCCCAAAATCCTTTAAATCATGGTTAAGAAGTGTTTATGTAAGTTAATCAAGAATTAGAAGTGGCAAAGTACAAGTTTTGGGAGCTAAAACACAAAACCTCATTTTTTCCATTTTTTCCTAATATTTCGGCCAGCACCAGAACTGGTAGTAGGAGTTGTATTTTCATGAAATAAAGGGTTCCATTGGATTCAGTGGGCAAAAATAGGTGGGGTTACAGTTGGGCACTTTTTCGGTAGAGGCCGAAAAAGTATAATTACGAAAACGCCACTGAAATCCCTAAATAAGGGCTATCAAGGGTATTTTTGTAATTTGACAGTGAATTTGGTGATTTCGAGCCTTAGTCAAAATTTTGGGAAAACGTGCCATTAGACCGGGTACGACGAGGCTTGGCCGGGTTCCTGGGGGCATTTTTGTAAATTTTCACCATAGACTAATATAACCACAATAAAAATTATGGAAGAGTCTAAAATTATATTTGGATAGGTTATGACCTATTTCTGGTACATTTAATATTTTAGGACCGATTTAGAGGCCGGATACGACACGTTCTTTGAGGCACATTTAAAAAGGGGATATTAAAGCTTTGAGGTAGGGACATTATCCTCCATACACTATGCCATAAGTTATGTGATTGTGTGGATGCCATTGTTTTATAAATGCGCTTTATTAATCAACACGATTTTCCCAGAGAAAGGCCAGAAGTGTCAGAGGCACTTACACTAGAGTTGTTGAAAATCCAACCGGTGCAGAATAGTGGGGTTGGGCCCTACTCATGTTTACATACAGATGATATGTTTATAATGTTCATTAATTGGTGCATACATGGCATATATCATATTTACTTTTCGCATTTTCTATAAAGATAGCATGTTTCTACTGAGGTTCTCCAGAATCTCACCGTATTTTTAAATAAACACCTCAACGGGTACCAGTGGGGCAAAGGGAAAAAACATAGACGTCGAAAAGTGAACGGAACGTGTTTCGAGGCAAGGACAAGATTGTGGTCATAATTAGTCTATTTTGTGATATTTTGGTGAAATTTGTAAATATTAAAACTTTCGCTGTATTTTTTGTTTTCGTCTACGAACGATATCAGAATTGTAAACGAATATTTTTATCAGTATAATTGTACTTTTCTGTATGTCCATTAAATACCGTATTTATTACTCTTCGATTATCGAAATGAAAACGGGTGTTAACTCCGGAATTTTTAATTTATATTAATTTGATCATTTAATCAAACAACTTTACCATATCTTTTTCCGCCCCTTCTTTCTCCTCCTCGGTCATTTTCCTCTTCCACATTTGTTTCTCAAACTCTCTCTCTCTCTCGTTTATTGAACTTATGGTTGGCTGGTTAGAGCATATTGGCTTCACTTTGCAAGTTTCGGGTTTGATTCGACATGACCACTTGAAAATTGTCTCTGACCTATGAAAAACTCCATCTCTCCTCTTGATAACTTGTTCTTCTTTCTCATAACTCTTAAAGTGGCAGCAATAGCTATTGAACTCGTTGAAAAACGTGAGCGATGAAGGTTTGATTTTGGGTCTGCAAGTTCTAATTTCTGCATCTCCTTATCATTGGCTTTCTCTGAAATTGGTTCCTATGGTTGAAAAGTGAATGGCCATATATCAACATTGGACCCACCATACCCAACACTTCAGGGGGCGGCATATGCCAGAGTCCATACTGGGTGTGGAGGAGGCCTTCATGACAGAGCTATTCCGGCAACACTAAGGCCAAAGTCAGAGATTTTGGGACTCTTGTTCTCGTCCAGCAACAAATTTAATTTTTAGGCTTGAGGTCTGGTGTGATATTCCTCTGCTGTGATGGAGCCCTTGCGCTTGATCTACTCTATCTTGCCCTCCTTCCTTACTTGCTCCGTGTGCAATTTTGATGGCAACGCTTTCCTCAATGGCTATCTATTTACTGTTATGCACCTGGGAGAAAGTCCCTTTGCCCAGAAGAAAAACTTATTCAGGAGAGATGAGTTTAAGGGGTAAAAATGAGGAAGGTGACTGATGAGGAGAGGGGTGTGGCAGCACGCTTTTCAAATTAAATGAAATTTTTTTAATTAAATTATCAAATTAATATAAACTAAAAGGCCAAACACACAACTTTCCACATAAGATCAAATTCAGTGACTTGGCATGCTGACTTAGCATTTTCTATTAGTGAAACTAACCGGGTTAGCTTAAAAAAGACTAAAAACACACGTTTCGAAGATAAAGAATTAAAATGAAATCTTATCCAAATTTAAATGACTAAAAATATATTTTAACTTATATTAAAGCAACTTTTCTTATTACGTACTCTTATACTCTTATTTTTTATTAAATCAAGAAAAAGCAAAGGGTTATCATCCCTTCCAACAAATATATTTTTTGAGATTTGAATTAGTGTTCTTTTTCTTATGAAAGTAGAACCTCTTACTATTTTAACTATCAACTTATTGATATGTACTCTTATACTTCATTTTATATTAATTATTACATCACTTGAGCAAGATCTCTAGGGAATAATCTTTTAATGTATTGCTCTGCCTTTTAGAATTAACTTTTTCTTGGATAAAAGAAATAGTTTTGTTAAATATTATTGTATCCACAGATCGAATGCCAAAAATAAATTACCCACTAATTGGGATCACTACATTGTTTTTCAAAAAACAATTATGCAGTGTCCACAATGAACTATTGCATATTTGGCTGAACATTATACATTCCTTGGCTAGTTAATTATACTTCAAAAACCGTTAATTTAATACTGGGGCTAGAGAGTGGCAGAGAGTTCTATTTCAAACCAATGAACTTAATACAGACACTCTAAAGCCCAAAAGCAAAAGCCTATCTTCATCAATAACCGCCTCCTATAAAAGAAGTGGTGGTTGGTTAAGGAAAACAAAATTACCCTCAATATAATAACCCGTCCTGGCAATATGGTCTGCTACCATATTCTGTTTCCTACTAATATAGCTCAAAAGAACCTCAATCCCTGCATAACCGCAATCTCGTTTGAACAATGATATCCTTAAAGGGAGATTTTGGTCGCCACCTTTAGTTATCAAATTAATAGATTCAATGCAATCAGTAAAAACAGTAACATGTCTATATCCTCTGTTTCTAGCACAGCTGTGATCCCTGAATAACTGCAATAACCTCTATAATTGCTGGGGGTACTGTTGTCAGCTTACAGCTATAACCCCCAAGCCAACCTCCTTGGTCGTCGTATAAGGCTCCTCCACAGCTACTCTGGCCTTAATCCAACACCGAACCATCCACCTCAAGATGCACAAAACCATGTCTACTATATTTTACCCCCTCCCCTACATGTGCTAATGTGCTTGATGTGTATAAAAGTGACAATATGTCAGTAAATCCTAATCCCGGTTAGCCCTAAATAAACTAGAATGTGCATCCTATAGATCCTGCTCCAATTCTTCACTAAAGACTTTCCTACATCTATCAGCCCAAATATCCTTGCAGACATAGCCAAATAGAGTAGCCCATTGAACCTTTTCGTAAACACTCTGCCCACTTCGTGTTTAGATTCCAATAAATCCATTCCCTTCCCCGCAAAGAAGTAAACTTCACCCACAAGGTCGAGGCGACTATTGAAATCCAATGTTCCTGAGCATTGACACAAACCCAAAGCAAATGCGTCATATCTTCCACATGATCACAACCAAAAGGACAAAAAGATGAATATGTTACTTGTCTCTGAAAACGGAGCTTCCCTATGTAAACATGTCCATATGAATCTAACCACATAAAGGATTTAATCTTTTCCGGTACCGGCCATCTCCACAGGATCTTCCAGAAGGATTCTACAACAAGGCAGTTACAATTAAAGATAAGATAACATCTAGCACCCTAATATAATTTTTCACCTGCATCTTATATCCTAATATTGTTTATGGTTCATCCATAACTCTGATATTATTTCCCTAATGCATCTAACACCGACTGATGTTATTTTTTTATATACCCTTGACATATTTATGATTTAAGATACTGGATTCACTATAAATAAAATTAAGCTACTAGAAGCACCTAAAAAATAATATCACATCATGGTGCTAACTGCACCATAATAGGATTAGGGTGTTGCATGCTTTTTTTGAGCAATAACATTAGGTGTTAAATACCACTTTACTCAATTTCAAACACAAGTAAACTTGATTATCTATAAATAAATATAATCATGTATTATTTTTATCTTTAATGAGGTTTTTTAAATATATGTTGCGTTATTTATTTATTTATTTATTTTTCACCAACCTCATTATCTTAGTGAAAAGGGCTTTGTGTAAAACCTCATCCAAATAGAATGTTGCACTCTGATCATTTAAGCACAAGATCTTAAAGTTAAATTCATGTGAATGCATAAAATACTTTTGGAAGAGCTATTCTTATTGTATTTAACAATCCTTAAATTTGACACAGTTAGATAATCATATATAAAAAGGGGGCTAATGTAAAAAATAATACAAAAATAAGAAAGATTACTTTTACCAGATTATAGCATTACCGTCATAAATCAGGTTTAGAGAGCTTGTTTAATTTGGTGATGCAATGCAGGGAAAGAAATATATACCATTAATGATTGTTTGATATTAATTATATTCCTTTGAAATTTGAATATTATTTTATAGTTTTATATCTTAATTACTATTACAGCAATAAGAGTATAATATGTATCATCTATATTTTAAAAATCCTAGGTGTTGGTTTTATATATATATAATTATTTGATTGTTATATATATAGTGTTCCCGGCCACCTGGTTTATTATATGGAAATTGAATTAAGCTGGAAATAGAACATTCAAATTCCTGGATGCCATTGTAAGAGAAAAACCTAAACAAATAAGGACAACAACCTACCCACCTTGAATAAAAAACCTGACTTCATTTTCTAATGGCCCCAAAATTTTCCAAAAACGCCACACTTTTCTTCATCGATGAGATTCAACCACCGTACCTATTTGTTTCTTTCTTTCTGATTTATACGAAAACGACACTTACAGTCCCACCGTTTCACATGAAAACGAATCAGACGAAACTATGACTTTCCACAAACTTTTCATGGATCCTAATGGCTAACCAAGACAAATTACTCTACTACATATATATATATATATATATAATATTCTGAATAAGCCTTAATTATAGGATGAATTCCCATGTTCTTCTTCCATTTCAAAACTATCTGGCTTAAGGAAATACTTGTGCATGAAGTACACGAATGTACATATGTGGAGAAATCCAGATTTGATCCATAAACATAAAGGTATTGCTCAAAATTTAGGCCATTGCATCTAAGAAAGCTGTATCAAGAACTCTTCAGAGTTTTGAGGTCTTGTAGATGTTCTTGAACTAGCTAGTCCCATTACTATCGGTGTACATGATTATTTTGCTGAGAAGCAATCCCCCTCTCGGCTTACTTATTTGTCATACCATGTTCAAAGTAGCATCCACTGAGTTGAGAAGAAATATGGAATATGATTAAAGATTGTGGGATTTTGAATTTATATTAAAAAATTAATAATATAAAATGATAAAATTTAATCATATTTGTTGGTGACCTATATAAGGACATTTGTTGAATGTTCTCCTTTTTCCCGTAAGGACTTGTTTATGTAGCACTGGGAATGCAGGCTGGCCCACAGGTTGCGGGCCAGCCCGCGCGGGTTGGAGTCTTTCGCGAGGCGGGCTGGTGCAGCCCACCCCCTTCCCGGGCTGGCTAAGCTTGTTTAGGCGGGTTGGCGGGCTGGCCCGCCAACCTGCCATTCTTTTTTTTTTTTAATTTCGTTTTTTTTTAAAAATATTTACTCTTTTTTTCTTTCACCCGCTCATATCACACTTCTTCTTTTTTATATATTTATGTTATGAAGTCAATTTTATTCTTACTTTCCTTTTTTTTTCATCTACTCACATAACAAAAACATATAAACACATCTCTTTTAAATTCAATAATAATAGAATAAATAAATATAATATGAAAATAAAAATGTCAAATAAAAAGTATGAGAAATTAATTAAACACGGCATCAAATGAAAGGTAATAATAAGGGTATTTGAATTTATTTTTTTTTTTTTTTTAAAAAAAAAGCCAGTTTAAGGGTTTTTTGGGCGGGCTGGCGGGTCCGGTCCAAATTACCGGCTCTATGTTTATGGATGTTGTAAAAGACTTGGCAATTTAGTTTGCTAATCATTTGAAGACTTTTGATGTTAGCAATTTAGTTTGCTAACCTTTTAGAAACTTTTGATATCATAATATCTTACTTATTGGGCTATGATTTTTGATAATCACTAGCTACCCATATGGATATTTTGAAAGGATTAGCAATATAGGACTTATATAGTTTGCTGACCATATGAAAACTTTTCATTTTATGTAATGATATGACCTATTTCTTATTGATTTTTGACAATGATGTAAGTTAATATGCAAAATATATAATTATCTAAGACTTTGGATTTTTGATAATGATGTAAGAAAGAAACCGGTCAAAATGTAAAGACAATTATTTTCTGCTACCCAATATCTTATAATGTAAAATATTGCAGCATTAAGTTTTATTCTACAAAGAATGGAATCGATAATTCTAGTTATAACTATGATTCTCAAGTAGGTTTATTAAATTTGTTCCACTTCTGCTTTTCATGATAGCTGAGTTGGAATTCTTTTAATAATTTAGAAATAAAAATTTTAACAAAAAAAATTGTAAAAGAAAAATATATAAGTAAAGAGAAAATGCTTAAAAGAAATTTATTTGGGTGTTATGATTGCTTATAAGTTGTTTTTTACGTAAATCGAAACGCAACTCCTCTCACATACTTACTTCATATACCGTAAATCACTATTAAAAAATAACTTATAAACAATCAAATCGTTAAAACAAACACACATAATACCTTGACAAGTCTCTGTTCGCTATCATATTTGATAATGCATTGGGGTTTTAGAAGAAGGCTTCTTAACTGATGTTTCTCAATGGTTGGATCTAAGTTTTCTGCTCCGTTTCTTGTTTGTCTCCCTGGATCTGAATCTTATTGTTCTTTGGATTTCTTCTACATTTTATGCTTTGAATCGTTTTAGTTGTCATATCTGAAAATTTTTAGCTGTCAATTATCGTAATTTTGCTTCATCTCGACCTGTTATTATTTTTCGGAGTCCAGGAGGAAACAAAACCCCTTCAGATTTTACCATGGTTTTCCCCAAGGTCTCCTTCCGGAGCATCAGCGCCACCGTCTCTGCGCGACTCTTCGCCGCCATTGCCCCACTGCCCCGCCGCCGCTTGTCTTCTTCTTCTTCTTCACATCCACACCAAGACCACAACAACGACAACGCAACCCCAACCGTTCCTTCTTCAAATGATTCCGAACTGGTGTCAAGGATCCTCCTCCAGCACCATAATCCCTTCCACGCCATGGAGTCCTCTCTGCAGCTCCATGGAATCACCCTTACCCCTCACCTTCTACACGATATCCTCCTCCGTCTCAGGCACTCTTCCAAAATCGCACTTGCCCTTTTCAATTATTCCAAATCTCTTCCCAATCCTCCTCTCAACTCCGATTCCTACAACCTCATGATCGACATCATGGGTAAAGTTCGCCAATTCGATGTTGTTTGGCAACTCATCATTGAGATGGACCAGAGAAAGCTCAACCCCACTTCTACTACCTTCTTGATATTGATTCGCAGGCTTATTTCCGCTGGGCTTACTCGCCAAGCAATTCGTGCATTCGACGACATCAATAATTTTGTTGAGGAGAAGGTGAGTTCTGAGGATTTCTGTTATCTGCTGGACACCCTTTGTAAGTACGGCTATGTGAAGGTTGCTGTTCAAGTTTTTAACCAAAATAAGCACAGGTTCGCGCCTGATGCGAAAATGTACACGGTTTTGATATATGGTTGGTGTAAAATAGGTCGAATCAAAATGGCTGAGGGGTTCTTGAAGGACATGGTGGACAAAGGACTTGAGCCTAATGTTGTTACGTATAATGTATTGTTGAATGGAATTTGTAGGAGGGCAAGTTTACACCCGGACCAAAGATTTGAAAGGACAGTAAGAAATGCTGAGAACTTGTTTGATGAAATGCACAAGAGAGGGATTGAGCCAGATGTTACTAGTTTCTCCATTGTCCTCCATGTCTATAGCCGGGCACATAAACCACAACTGTCTCTAGATAAATTAAGATTGATGAAGGAGAAAGGACTCTGCCCAACAGTAGTGACGTATACTTCTGTTATTAAATGTCTTTGTTCCTGTGGCTGGCTTGAAGATGCTGAGGAGTTGCTCAATGAGATGGTAAGGAATGGAGTAAGTCCATGTGCTGCAACCTATAATTGCTTCTATAAGGAATACAGGGGCAGAAAGGATGCAGATAGTGCTTTGAAGTTGTTCAAGAAAATGAAGGAAGATGGTTTATGCATGCCCACCATGCACACATACAACATATTGATTGGTATGTTTTTGAAATTAAATAAAATCGAGGTTGTAAAACAACTATGGAATGATATGAAAGAAACTGGGGTTGGACCAGATTTAGATTCCTATACACTACTAATAAATGGACTGTGTGAGAAACAAAACTGGAGGCAGGCTTGCGGTTTTTTTGTTGAGATGATAGAGAATGGGTTTCTTCCACAGAAAGTTACTTTTGAGACCCTTTACAAAGGCTTAATACAATCTGATATGTTGAGAACTTGGAGAAGATTGAAGAAAAAGCTTGATGAGGAATCAATAACATTTGGTTCGGAGTTCCAAAAGTACCATTTAAAGCCCTATAGGAGATGATTTGATATCTATGGAAACATGAAATTACTTTGTACGAGGTACTGTTGTGACTCTTCTTGACCATATTTTTGCATTATTATCCGTTGCCTAATTTTTGCCATGAGGGTTTTAACTCTAATAGCCCATTCTACTTCTGAATGGATAAAATTGTATTGCAGGATTTGATAATATTTTGCCGTTTTTTTTTTTTTTTTTTTTTTTTTTGTCTTTCATTGTTGTAGCATGCATGCTTATTTTTGCGGGGAAATTGGAAGGAGAAAGAACATCGTACCTTATGGTATTCAATGAGTGTGTTTCTTGGTTACCTTGGGAATCTTTTATATACCTTCATGTCTTTCTAGCAACTCATACTTTATGTGGAGCTTTTAAAATTGTTCTCGTATTAGCTTGAGACTTAGGTTCATTTGATCATTACATCTTATCTTATTGGCTTTAATTTGCAGATATATCTCAAACTTGCTCAACCTAAATTATAATTGTAAATTTTGGAGTGGTTACCATCAAATATCTCAAGCGTGCGGTCTTGGCAGATGGCAGTTGATGGACCTGAAGATTTCGTGCTGGTGAATACTCAATTGTTGGCACTTCTTGGCACAGGGGATTTTAATACTCTGTCCGATTTATAAGAACTTAATAACCGAATTACGCTGTTTAAGAAAGTACTTAAAATTAGTTAAAAACAATAAGTGTGTCTGAAATAAACCTTGTTTTTTCAAATATGCCCTTATTTATGAGGTGCAAGTAAGAGAGAGAATTGTAGTAAATATAGGTATAACTAACCTTTTAATTAATACAATTTATATAATTAATGAGGGGTAAAAATGGGAAAAAAAACTTTTTAAATGTTCAGACAACTTTTGTCGGGTTTTATAAAAAAGATCAAGGCAGTTTAAATTTTGGGTTCTTATAAAAAGCACAGAAGGAGTAGCTCACAACTGGTAAAGAAGACAACAAAAGGCACATAATATGAGTGAGGTTGTTTTACACGCACACAGTACATGTACCTCTTCTTGTTATATATTCAATCAATTCCTCTAATTTGCTTGTTTGCTTTACTTGATACAGATCGTTGACAGTGCAGCGTTACATGCATCACCCATAATCTCCGGTCAAGAGATGGAGAGATAGCACCTGCAGGATGAAGAAGTTATTGCGTGGATTTAGGATTGTTGGAAATAGGGGATGAGTCAAGAAATGTAGGGTGAGGGGGATCAAGACGCATATCTCAGTAAATGAGAGATAGCAGTGGGTTTGGTTGGTGGTAGCTGCTGGGTGATTTTTTTTTTTACGTGCGGAGTTGTTGAGGTCCAACTATTCTCTGTCTTTGTCTCTCACTCATCTACTGGAGTAGTTCCATCACGGGAAATAATCCCATTTGGTTCCACTAAGCTATTCCAAAACTCGAACTTGCTTATAACTCGGAGGAGGGAACTAATGCTTTATCACATGTAAAATGAAGACAATCAAGTTATATAAGATTGAGAGAAACATGAATGATTCTCTATTTATTAGCATCACAGTAAATATGCACTTGACCGACCACAATGCTAGTATTTTTCTCAAGTCATTCAGAGTCGTGAAAAAATTGCTCGAACTAATCGGAATTCAAATTCATCGCTCTAGATATTCATGGTCAAAGTCGTCATTAGCATTATATTCTCAAGTTCATCTAGCTGAAAACGAACAGAAATGCTGGGGAAAAATGGGAAACCCAGTTCATACTTTTATTAGAGCTTGAAAAGTTTGCGTCACGAAAAAATAATGCCACCAGTTGTAGCCTTATCGATGTCTACCTACACATTTAGATTAATTTTTAAAGGATAGTTTTTACGATTTACGAAAGAAATATGAGAAAAGAGTTTTTTTTTTTTTTTTTTTTTTGACTTGTAGAAAAGCGATTTTAAAACTACGGTTTTGTAGTTTTCTAAACACAAGCATCTAAAATAGCAACCACGAGATGAAGAAACACATCCAATAAAAACCAGAGCCACCAAACGCCAAAGGAAACCAAAGGAAAAAAAAAAATTCTGAGAAATTGCATCTTATTGACAAGTGATGATGCATCGTGGTATTCATGTTATACTACACTTTGGGGTACAAGAATGTATGATTCATCGATCTTTGATACTGTGATCCGCTGGATGATTGGATCGCGTGATCTCATTATTCAGAAGTTTCTTGTTTCTTAATGACCCAAGTGGAGGCATAGAAAAACATCCTCGACATGATCCTTTGCATTAACCACAAGCTAAATCGCTTGGGTGAGTTTTAATATTTTCAAGTGAACAGGACTTGGCAAGTTGGCATCATGGTGCCAGCGCAAAATTTTCTTCCAGAATGGAGGAAATTTCAGCAAGGGAAGTCACCTTGAAATCTGGTTTCAATTCAACATCGGCATACAGAGGAGAATCGTATCTTCCAGTCTGATCAAGCAAGCATGCAAAAGCTCCCGCTCGCTTTGCACAAGCAACCTGTAAAAGAATCTGAAGCAACATCAACCAATAAACATGCAGTTTCAGAAATATCTTAGTACACCACACTGCAGGTAAAAAGTGCTAACTGATTCGCAACTGTGTCAGATATATAGTTCTATTTCAAATTGGAAACGCAAATTGAAAGACTACTCCAAATGTTTGCAATGCACAAATGAGACTGGTTTATTCATGCACTCTAATCATGAGTGCACATAGTGCCATAAAGAAAAATACGGCATGAATTAATGCATACATTAGTCTCTTTTCTGGTCTAACTATACCGATAAGTTTAAATAACTCAAAATATTCTACTCCTCACTGAATTTTGGTTCAAACATTCGGTCTACTGTTCTTCCTTCTATAGTACAATCGTATGTATGAAGCTTTAAATTATATGTATGAAAATTTAAAGAGTCTAGTTTTTAACAGGAGGTGAAAAGAGAAACTACATGAACATCAAGATAGTAAAAGAGAAACTACCTGAACATCAATATAGTAATCAGAATAAAGGCAAATATTTTGCTTGGTTACAAAGACAGCAAAGTTCCTGTGGCTGTAAGCACATAGAGTGGACATCATGTTATCAGGAAAAGAACAACTTACGTCGTCTTTAAGGCTATCCCCTACCATTATCACTTCATTTGGTTGAACTCCCCAAGCTGAACATATGTGTGATAACGGAGCTGGATCGGGTTTATAAGGACGAAACTCCCTGCTTAACGCTGGAGAAAATGTAATCTGCAGCATGAGAAGTACAATAACTTATCCCACAATGCATCATAGAAAGCTTGTTTGTGTTGCAGATCACCACATTTACAACAGTATATTGGAAGTATCATTAATATTTTGTCATAAAATGAATAAAAATGCAACACCGACAAAATATCGCCCCCTGCCCAGGTGTCAAGCATGTGTAAAACTTTCATGTTATCGTACCAACCAGTCTATGTTGTATGGACAACAAATATAAGCATGCTATTTGCACTGCATTCATTTTGCTCTTTTTATGGAAATAAAAGCCGGATGTTATTTTTCATATCACACAGCCTCCACGTCATTTTGAACTATACCTTGGACCTGGGCCCCCAAGGAAAAACAATGGCATATGAATACAACTGCACTTGTTTATAAACTAACCCCAAATCGTTTCTGGAATATATCAACTGCCATCTTCGCATTGCGTGTGATCAGTCCCCTCCTGCACATGGACAGACAAAGTTATCTATCGTGAATAAATTTGAAATAAAAGCTATGACTAAAACTATCAAGGTCATAACTCCGTCAGTATTGCACCAACCAGTTTATCCAACCCAAGTTCAAACAAATTTGGTCAACATTAGTCAGACTACATCACTATCACAAAACACTTCTGCGTCGGACTCAAAAACATCAACTAGATATTTACTTCTGGCCTGATAATCAACTCCAGGGAAGCTGGCCTGGAACCATGCTTTTAAATATCAGAAGTTCCTCCTAGTATAAACCTGAAAAGCATTTTGTCCCTCTAATAACATAGAATTCTCATCTTAAACAGAATGGGAGAAATGGAAGAATTAAAGCTTTCACTATAGCTTTAGAGCAAATGGCATGTTTTTTCTGCTTTTCTGACTTGCCAAACTCTTACATATTAGCATGACCTGCTACCTCTTCCCTAAAAGAAATATAACAATTTGTAGTTCTATATCATATTTCAAAAATCATTAGAATAAGCAAAATTGATAGTAGGGAACGTAATATAGACACAAAAGACTGATTGTAAGGAACGTAATATAGACGCAAAAGAACCTGTTTCCAAGAAAGGCAGCCATATGGAACTTCACATATAATTTTCCCAAGAAAGGCATGCGAAAATTAGAGGTTCCAATTATTGTTAAAACCCGAAATCGCATTGTTTGTAATAGACAAAGGAACTATAGATGGCCGTCAAGACATTAGATTGGATGGTAATGTTCTTAACTTGACCTTAATTTCTTGGAATCAAGAAAACCACAAAGAGCAGCTGCACCTGCGCCACAATTTAACAGAAAATTCAAACTCTACCAACTAGTTCGTAATCTACTAGCAAAAAACTAAAAGTCACCTTCATTTTGGCCAGAACGTGAGATATGATATTTTTAAGAAAAAGAGTAAAGTAAACATAAATTTAAACATTCATGGAAAAATATCGACATATGTTCACCGCAAACACACTAAACTTCTAGCACGAGCAAGGTTGCAGTGTAGTCGAATTATCAGGAGAAAAAACGATGCAGAAACAAGTAGGAAATCACCGAATTTCAGAAATCAGAAGGATGCACATTGTACTTGGTTCCTAAATCCTAACAAATTTCATCAACATTGTTCCGGAAAATTCAACTGTTCACCACCCCGTTCAAAGAATTAGTAAACAAGAGAAGGAACAGATAGGAAAGGGCGAAGCACTAACCAGGCATGATTTGGAGGTGATCCAGTCCCCGGCGCTCGTAATCAGCGATGGTCTCGTAAGCAAGACGCTGCTTCTCGGGATCCCAGTCCTCAATGAGGTGCAAAATGTCAATTCCAGAAGGATTTTCTTTCTTGATCCTGCGAAACTCATCGTCGCCGAGCACAGCCCGGTACATGGCGGCAAAATCGATGGCGGGGACGGTGAGAGTGCCGTCCATGTCAAAAACGACTCCTCTAAGACGAGCTTTGGGGGTAGAATTGGCAGGAGAAAGAGCCATGGAAAATGAGGCTTTGGAAGGTAAGAATGAGGATAAGAAGACCCTGGCTAGCAGCAAGGGCATGATATGGACGTGAAGGAGGGAAGAAGAGCGATATTATTGGGGCCGTACGTCGGTGAAATGAGGCCTCGGAGCCGAGCGAAACTCAAGTAGTGATGTGGTGACTGGGAGCGAGTACGGTGTTTTGGCGCTTTAATCTGTGGGAATGTCAATAAAATAAATAAATAAATAATAGATTCCTAGGAGTAGGTTGCTGGACTGACCTAAATATTACTGCTCCTGTAATATTAATAACACAGATATTTCTTGTTAGGTGCCTGCATTAAAGCCGGACGTTCCTTCTTACAATGGAATTAAGCTGAAAGTGTGTTTGGGTAAATTTAAAGAAAAAAACACTTTTTAATTTGAAATCTCTAGAATATTTGGGATCAAGATTAGGGATTCTAAAAATACTTATACACATAAGTTAAAATAATACTCTTCTTATATATTTATCTTATATACCGTAAATCATAATTAAAAATTAATTTTAAAGATTCCATTCGTTATTTCAAAACAACACTGTGATTTGATAAAAACGCAGGCAACTATCTGAAAAAATAGAGAGAAGTACTTTTTTCTGGTCTCAAACCATAATTTTGGGACTTAAAAATTATGGTTTTAAAGAAATAAAATTTTTCTCCCTTTTCGTTTTTCTTGCCTCCAAAAATTTTATCCTTTTTCTATTTTCTCTTTCCCTTTCTTTTCTCTTTTTCCCCTTGTTCGCTTTCCTTTTTCTTCCTTTCTTTTTCCCCATTTTCACCATTTCCTCTTGTAAAAATCTCTCTAAAATACATTGGAAATAGGAAGAAAAAATCCCTATTCAGTGTATTGAAATTGAAAAATTCATATCAGTCCAGTGTCAGTACGGATGAACAGTGCGGCGCGACACCAAAAGACGATTTTGCCCTTCAGCTCTCATTCTCGCCACTTTAAAAATAACAACACGCGGTTTTTAATTAACAACTCCTGATTCTTGATTAACAACTCCGTATTTTTTATTAACAACTCCAGTT
Organism: Inga laurina; assembly: GCA_963855925.1. Classification (NCBI taxonomy): domain Eukaryota; kingdom Viridiplantae; phylum Streptophyta; class Magnoliopsida; order Fabales; family Fabaceae; genus Inga; species Inga laurina. The sequence continues at coordinate 58,662,023 of OY979709.1, forward strand.
TCATCTTTTTTTTTTCACAATAACAACACCGGTCTTGTTATTAACAACTCCGAATTCTTGATTAACAACTTCGTTTTATTCTTCCACATATTCACATCTCAAAAATATAGTGTTGTTAATAAAGAAAGATGTGTTGTTGTTGGCCCTGAAACTTAAATTACGAAGTTGTGAAACAAGAAATGGGAGTTGTTAATATATAATATGGTGTTGTTAATAACAAGACCGGTGTTGTTATTATGAAAGTAAAAAAGATGAAACTGGACTTGTTAATCAAGAATATGGAGTTGTTAATCAAGAATTCAAAGTTGTTAATTAAAAGCACGTGTTGTTAATAAAAAAAGAGGTGTTGTTATTGATTTTATAACTTAAATTATGAAGTTGTGAAATAAGAAATGGGAGTTATTAATCAAGAATCCGGAGTTGTTAATTAAGAGCCGCGTGTTGTTATTTCTGAAGTGGCGAGAATAAGGGCTGAAGGGCAAAATCGTCTTTTGACGCTTCCCACACTATTCATCCGTACTGACACTAGACTGATCCGGATTTTTCAATTTCAATACACTAAATAAAGATTTTCCCTTTCCTCTTTCTTTCTTTCCCCATTTCCCCTTTATTTGTCTTTCCTTCCCCATTTTGGTAATGACGAATTTTTTGCTTGAGTTGTATTGCCATGCCTTTTTTTTTTTCATTTGAAGTGATGACCGTATTTGTAAAATAAATACAAGTAGTCTCAAAATGTTTAATTAGCAAGAAGATGGGCATGGTTATAGACCATGAGATTCGGAATAGTAAATAAGAAGAGTTAAATAAATCAAATTACTTTTTTTTTGGGCCCAAGGAATAAATTGAATTACATTCATAAAACAACGAGGTTAATGACATAATTTAGTTATAATAGAACACTAGAACCTGTTTGATTCTTCTGTTGTAATCTATCATAGGATTAAAAAAAATTTCTCCAGGAGTAGAAAAAGGAGAGAAAAGAGTGAAAAAAGCAAGATCTAGGGTTTATGAGCGAGAAGTTTCGTATCATCGGAGGGTCGTCACCATCGGCGGTGGCGGCAATGGCAGATGGGAAGGATGTGATGGACAGAAGTCGACGGAAGGTGCGGAAGGGGGCAGGGCAGTTTTCTGGAGAGGTTTCGTTTACTCCTCATGTTGAAGATTGGATGGAGGAGGAGTCTGGGAAGGAAGGACAATCACAGTATAGAGATTCACTGCTGAAAAATATGCTACCTTCGTGGTGTGATTTGGATGAGGAGTCCGATAGGATTGAAGGGGAGATCAAAACGGGATTTGAGGATGTGAAGGAGCCTACGAAGGGGATTGAGGTGGATTTGAGTAATCCGTTGTGTCCTAATTTCGTGCTTGATAATGTGGAGAAGGAGAGATTACAGAAGCCGTTTCAGAGAACGCTTATAGTGAAGTTGCTAGGGGTTACAACAAATTATGAGTTTCTGCGGAAAAGGTTTGCTCAAATCTGGGCTAGAGCTGGGCCAATCCGGGTGTTCGATTTGCCAAATGAGTTCTATTTGGTTAAATTTAAAAGTGAAGAGGACTATGAAGCTGCGCTGACTGGTGGACCGTGGGTGGTTGCGGGAAGCTACCTCAGTGTTATGAGATGGAGAGCTGACTTCAATCCAAGGGAAGAAGTAGTTGATCGAGTAGTGGCTTGGGTGAGACTACCGGATCTTCCGGCTACGCATTATGATCGTAAGTTTCTGTTTAACTTGGGCAATGCTATTGGGAAAGCTATCAAGGTTGACATACCTACTGCTCAAAGAGGTAGGGGAAAATTTGCTCGGCTCTGTGTTGAATTGAATTTGTCTAAACCGTTAGTGCCAGAGTACAGTATCGAAGGGAAAGTATATTCGATTGAATATGAGTGTATGAGTTTACTCTGCTTGCATTGTGGTCGCTTTGGGCATGTTAAGGAGGCTTGTGCAGAGTGGCAGAAGTTAAAGCAGGGGAAGGAGAAGAGCAAAGAGGCAGCAGAGAAGAGGGGCAAGGAAGATGTAGAGACAGAATCTATGGAGGTACAGCAAGAAAGCCCCTGGAAGGTGGTTCAGAGGTCTTGGAGGCAGAGGAAGGCCGTGTCACCTAATGCCAACAAGGGTAACACAAACAGATTTGCAGTACTAAACAGTCAGGGAAACAATGTTAAGGATGGTAGTCCTTTGACAGATGTCAAAACCAGGTAAGGGGTAAAGGGGAGGCAGCGTATAAGGATGGTGTTGGAAAGGTACAAGTGCAGCGACACCATCATCCTGTGGATGTTGATAAGGTGGGAAAGGTACAAGGGAGGGCTGAAGGAAAAATGAGGAAACAAGGTGGTACTATGAAGGAACCGAAAGGTGGTTTGAATAGTATAAAAGAGAGAGAGGTGAGTATGATTGCTGAGGGCAATTGGTCTGATGATGATGTGACTGTGGAAGAAATGGTCAGTGAGGAGGGTGTGTCCTGGGCAGATCGTTGCCAATTAAACTGTTTATTATGAAGATAATAATATGGAATTGTCGTGGAGCTGCTAGTAAGGGCTTCTTAGTCTCCATGAAAAGTTTAATTCAGAATTTTAAGCCGGATGTTGTAGTGCTCCTGGAGCCTAGAATTAGTGGTGCAAAGGCGCGGAAAGTTATACGAAATTTAGGATTTAGTTGCTGGGAAATTGAGGAGGCTCGGGGTTTTGCAGGAGGAATATGGATTTTGTGGAAAGATGAAGGTTTGAATTTAAGAATAATTGAAAAGCATGCACAGTATGTGCACTGTGTTGTTGACGAGGGATCAGAAAGGGATTGGTATTTTACAGCCATTTATGCATGCCCAAGGGAGAATGGTCGAGAGGTACTATGGGAAAGGAACAAACACTTAGCAGATCAGATGGCTGGTAAGTGGTTGTTAGCTGGAGATTTTAATGAAATTGCTGCTCCATGTGAGCAAAAAGGAGGAATAAGGGTGAATGTGCATAAGTGTAATGTTTTCCGAAGTAGATTGGAGGAGTGGAGGGTAATAGATGTAGAAGCACATGGGCCTTTCTTTACATGGAGAGGCCCTAGGTGGAGTGGACATGAACGGTTATACAAACGTTTGGATAGGTGTATGTGTAATTTGAAGTGGCAAGACAGCTTTCCGGATGCTAAGATATGTGTTGGGACTCGGATCTCTTCGGATCATCATCCAATCATGATTGATAGTGAACCAAGGCAAGAATTTAGTAGAAGGAGGTTGTTTCGTTTTGAGGCTGCATGGTTAACACATGAAAACTTTAAAGAATTTCTGACAAGCTGCTGGGTGGATTCCTCAGAAGTCCTGAAGGAACTGTGGAGGTTACAAGGTAAGCTTCATAATTGGAACAGAAATGTTTTCAGAAGAATTGAGGTGCGGAAAAAGGAAATAGACAGAAAGATAAATGAAGTTCAGCAAATGTTGATGTGTGGAGGGGATGAGGAGCTTGAAGGAAAAGAGAGAGTGTTACAGGAGGAAATGGCAGAAGTATTGAGGCAAGAGGAGCTGGTATGGTACCAAAAGTCAAGAGGAAAGTGGCTGGATCATGGGGATCGAAATACACGGTATTACCACATGAAAACGCTGGTAAGGAGAAGGAGGAACAAGGTATTAATGCTGATGGATGAGGAAGGGAAGTGGGTGGATGAAGTAAGTGAAATTAAACTTCTGGTACAGAAATTTGATATGCATTTATTTGAGGAAGAGGTTTAACATAGAAAGCAACATTTAACTGTGCAGAGGTGGGGGAGGGTGTCAGCGGAAGACTTGCAAAAAGTAGGTAGACCACTTTGCAGGGATGAGATTCGTAGAGCTATATTTAATATGGGAGCTTTCAAGGCTCCTGGCGAAGATGGCTTCCAGGCTATATTTTACCAACAAAATTGGGATGTGGTGGGGAAAAATGTTTGTGAGTACATTATGAAGGTGTGGGAGTATCCTGAGATGATTAGAGAAATTAATGGCACAATGCTTGTGATGGTGCCAAAGGTTGATCATCCAGAATTTGTTACGCATTTCAGGCCAATTGCATTGTGTAATGTGCTATACAAGAGCATTACTAAAATAATTGTACAGCGTATGAGAGGGCTAATGGATAGGTTGGTCTCACCATATCAGGTTAGTTTTGTCCCAGGACGTAGCATACATGACAATATTGTTATAGCAAAGGAGGCAGCTCACATGATGAATAGAATGCAGGGTGGTAACGGGTATTTAGCTATTAAAATTGATTTAGAGAAAGCATATGATCGTATGAGCTGGGCATTCATTATTGATATACTTGAAGAGATTGGATTTCCTAGTCATATTGTACACTTAATTAGGTGCTGTATGTGTACTGCGAGTATGGCGGTGATGTGGAATGGGGAGAGAGGGGATGCTTTTTATCCCTCAAGAGGAGTAAGGCAGGGGGACCCGTTATCCCCTTACCTTTTTGTATTAGGGATGGAAAAGATCTCTCATATGATTGCTGATGCGATTAGCAGCAAGCAGTGGCGGGCCTTAAAGGTAGGAAGAAGAGGGGTTCCAATATCGCATTTAATGTTTGCTGATGATCTGATAATTTTTTGTGAAGCAGATGTTGGTCAGTTGTGTAACCTTATGGATTGTCTGGATCTGTTTAGGGAAATATCAGGTCAGCGGGTAAACAAACAAAAAACAAGCGTATATTTTTCGCGTAATGTCTCTAGAAGAAAGCAGGATGAACTATGCAGGGTTTGTGGATTTCAGAGAAAGGAAGAGCTTGGGAGATATCTGGGAGCTTTCATTACAAATGGTAGGGTAACAAAAAATAAGTTTCAGTATATCATCAATAAGGTGCAGTCGAAGCTGGCTGGGTGGAAGAAACAGTGTTTATCGCTTGCTGGCAGGCTGACGTTGGTCCAATCTGTTACCTCCCAAATGGCAAATTTTGCTATGCAACATGTTCAGTTGCTGATTGGAGTATGTAAGGAAGTGGAAAAGTTGCAAAGGGATTTCATATGGGGTTCTTCAGAGGATAAAAGGAAGTTGCATGCTTTGAGTTGGGACACGTTGTACTTATCTAAGGATCAGGGGGGTTTGGAATAAGGGAGATGGATAGCATGAATAAGGCCCTTTTGGGAAGAATAGGATGGGGGATGTTGCTTCAGCCTCACAGTCTATGTGCTGCAGTTCTAATAGGAAAATATGGGCGTGGAGCTGACTTACTAAAAGACTGTGTGGTGGTCAAGAGTTCTGACTCCAGTCTATGGAAGAGCCTTGCGGGGATTTGGAAGGAATTAACTGAGCAGGTGGCATGGAATTGTAGGAATGGGAGAGGTGTTAGTTTTTGGCAAGATATCTGGCTGGATGACGCGAATTGTTTATATGACAGAGCTGTATGGAAACCTGAGGGAAGGTTGTTAGAGTGCAAGGTGGGAGATTTGGTGAATGAGAGGGGGGAGTGGGAAATAATATTTTTGAAGGATTATTTGGCTGAACAGGATTTGCTCAAGTTGCGTGCAACCCCTGCCCCACATGCTGATAGGGGTAATGATGAGATCAGGTGGAGGGGTTCAATAGGCCCGAAATATTGTGTAAAAGATATGTATAGGAAGCTCTCGAGGGTGAGGAAAGTGGATGGGAATAGTGTGTGGAGGAGAATTTGGAAATGGAAGGGACCATGTAGAATTCAGACCCAACTATGGATGGGTATGCATAATCGTTTGCTCACTGCCAGTAGGAGAGCGAGGCTATTTGGGACGTCATCATTATGCAGCAGGTGTAAAGAAGGGAATGAGGATCTGATGCACGCGATCAGGGATTGTAAAGTTGCTATAGAGGTCTGGAAAGCTGTGGGAGGAAGGTGTGTGGATGGGAGGTTCTTTGCTGTTCAATATGAGGAGTGGCTGATGGATAATCTGGGGAAAGGGGAACACTGGGCGAGGGTTTTTGCTGTGACAATCTGGTGGCAATGGAATTGGAGAAACAAAATGTTATTTGAGGAAGGGTTTGAATTTCCTGCCCGGGCAGATCTGATTATTGGGAAGTATGTTTGGGAACTAGAGAACCTAGTGAGTACAAATGGGCCGTTGAAGGTGGAAAGGAAGGTAGTAAATGTCAAGTGGAATGCACCGCTACTTGAGTGGGTGAAACTGAATTTTGATGGGTCTGTGAAGGAAAGTTTGGGGTTGGCAGGATGTGGTGGTCTACTAAGGGATAGCGCTGGGAATTGGCTGAGGGGTTTTATGCAGAAACTTGGTTATTGTGATGCGTATACTGCTGAGCTTTGGGGAGTATTGGGGGGTTTAAGGATGGCGAAGGAGATGGGCATCAGGAAGTTGATTGTTGAAGGTGATTCACAGGCAGTTATTGCAGGATTAAAGGACATTAAAGAAGGTGAGCCTACACATAGTGCCTTATTAGAGGACATACGCAAGATTTTATGTTCTGAATGGTCTGTTCAATTGTGCCACACTTACAGGGAAGGTAATCAAGTAGCTGATAGATTGGCAAATATGTGTTTTGATAGTGATTTTAATATTGTGTACTTGGCTAGGCCTGATAGTAATTTGCAAGAACGACTCTGTAATGATTCCGTGGGAAAGTCATACCCAAGGAAAGTTGTGATTGAATAAAATTTGTTGGGGTCTGTCCCCAGGATTTACCAAAAAAAAAAAAAAATTCTCCTCAGAGCTTGATTTACAATGCCTTTGTTGAAGATTTCAGGTCCTTTATATATTATACTCCCAATGACACCAATTTTCTGTTTCTTGTGATGTCAATTTATATTACACATATAGTTGAACTATTTTATCATTATTAAAATTGACTAATGTTATAATTTTAAAATTTTCAAATTATTTAAATTTTGTTGTTTTAGTATGAAATTTTATACTTTCTAGTTTCTATGCAATTGTTACATAATCTAATGTCCTTTCTGGTAATTTAATCATGCAAATAGTGATTCTAATGACAATTATCTAAACACTATCAAAATCATTTGTTCATATAATCTATTTTACTCAAAATTTATTATTTAAAATCACCTTTATCACTTTTTTTCTAGAAAAGATTCTCTAAAAGCTAATCAAAACACTCTCTAAATTATAATGGATGACCCAATTTTTTAATATACTAGTATTATTTTTCAAATGATATTTTTTTTTTAAAAAAAGTAATCATTATAAAATATCTTAGATACCTTATCAATTTTAAATATAGGAGCCAGACAAATATAATTTTGAACCTAAATATAATACATATTTCATCTGGTCTTTTTTATAAAGAATATTTTCTCTTACAAAGGCAATATTTAATATAAAGAACAAATCTTTTTTGTCTGAAAAATTTAAATTAGTCTTTTATTTTTATCCTTATTAAATACATGTCATTTATTATCTTTTTACAATAGCTTTTCACCTATCATCTCTCATTAGAGGTGGTAATATGGGTTGGGACCGTGAGCCGAACCAACCCAACCTGACAAAATGGGTGGTTTGGGTTCTACAAAATTGGGACTATATTGATGTGGTCCTTTTGAGCTCGAACCCATATGGTCCCAACCTGTGACGGGTTAAACCACCAGGTTGGCCCATATTTAAAAAAAACAAGAGGGAAGAGTCATTAGCCAAGGCTCAACCCTCAACAGTCCAAGACCGTCACTCTAGAGTCCAGTCCAATACTCCCACTCTTCAATCTGGTCAACTCTCTTTTGTTTTTGTCTGAAACAGTCTCTCACTCCCCGTCTCTCTCACGGCTCACGCTCTTAATCTTAGAAATCAGTCTCAACTCTCTTTAATTTCTAATGTATTTTAAATTTTGTTATATTTAGATGTGTAGAAAAAACAATCTTATTGTATAAAAAAAAACAATCTTAGTATATTGTTAAAAAAATTGTAAACAAAATATGGGTTGGCCCGCCCAACCTGCCAACCTAGCGATTATGTTTAGCCAACCCATATTGATGCATTCTTTTTGGGCCCGAACCCATATGGTCCCAACCGTGACGGGTTAGCCCGAACCCACCGGGCCATACCATATTACTACCTCTATCTCTCATGTATTCTATTTATAGATAAGGGTATAAATGGAAAGAAAAAGGCATATTTTACACATTTATTACTTTTAACTAACATTTTGAACAACATAATTTTGGTAATTATTCTTTACAAAAATGACTGAATGGAATATTTCCCATATTTGTCCATCTTTTCATTGTTTATCCCTCTTGATATTCTTTTAACAATAATTAATTAAGAGAAAGATGAAAGGAATTAAGAAAAAGTATGGTATTTTAGCAAAATATGTGTCATATATATGCTGATATTAACTAACTTCGTTAATATGATCAAATTAGATATAGGAACTAGGTGTATTCAAGACAAGAGGGAATAATTTTTAGCGTAATATAAAAGCTAGACACAGTAAAATAAACAACCCAAGAAATGAAGAAAACAAACAAATACAAATGTGTGGCTTTCTCATCTCATACTTCATAATTCCTTTTGGCTAGAATCTATGCCATAGACTTGTCTTTTGATTTGTCTCTCTGTCCTTCTAACATTGCCAATACTATTGCTAGTATGACAATTTCCTTTACTAATATCGGGTGTGTTTGTTTTAGTGATTTGATAAGTAACTTATTTTTATTTAAATTTATGAAATCTTAATATTAGAAAAAAGTTAGATTGGGTAAAATGATGAGTGTTTGGATTGGTGATTGAATAAGTAACTTATGTAAAAGTTAGGATGTTTGGTTTGATTTTTTCATAAGTGACTTTTGTGCTAATTAAGAGAGAAAAATTGAAAAAATTATGAAAAATGAAAAAATGAAGGGATAATTGTGAAAAGAGTCCTTATTGGCAACTTAATTGCCAATGGGACATGGGAAGATATCTACCCACGGAGGGATTTTTTCACAATTTTCTCAAAAATTAACTTTGAAAATTTGATAATGGTACAATTTTAATAAAATTATATCAAACTCTAATTTAAATTGGTACACTCCAAAAGTCTTTTCTACTGTGCACCTCAAGATTAAATCTTATAAATTATATCAAACTCTAATTTAAATATTAAATCCTAACTCATATTTTCACATAGCTCAAAATTTAACAAAATAAACCGATTAAAATCTCAATAATACCTCCAATAATCCAAATAAATTATTTAAACTAAATGTAATGGGTAAAAACACTATATAGAAACTAATTTATGACATGTTTATAAAAAAATTTGATTATAAAATCATAAAATAACTAAATAATAAATATAAATTGATTAAATTAATTATTAATTATTCTCTACATTTCTACGGTCATATATTAACAAAACTCAAAATTTGCCTAAACTCTTATCCCAAAGTATTCTTTAATTAGTAGAAGATTACTATCTAAAGAAAGAGAAAATTATTTAGAACATTTTTCATAAAAGAATTTTTGTGATTAGAAGTGATTTTGAGTACCTCACTGATCCTCAAAAATATGAAAATACTCCTATTAATTTTTTTTATACACACACAGGCACATAAGCTCCAATAAGCTTCATTTTGAGGCTTATGACTTTTTTCAACTTATGAATTTTTTTTATTTTAAAACCAATCGCTAAAACAAACATCCATTTTTTATCAAAATACTATTTAAGTTCAATTAATCACTGTTTAAGTCCGATTTTCCTACCAAATCGCCAAAACAAACATAGGCATTGTTGATCATAGATTGGGCTGGAAAAAAGCCATGTGCCCATACCATTAAAGATGGATATTTCTTGTGCCTGTGGCGGTATTATTCTAAAGCTTATGCTGTTGTTTGGAAATACTCATGGTTTATTTCCTTTCCTCCCAAACACATTTTGTTTATTTGGAAATTGCGACCTAAGGTCGTACCTTCAGGTGGCGTTCACAGACGTCTTCGTTTAGGTTGTGTTTGGTTTAATGAAGGCTCTTCGTTTAGGTTGTGTTTGGTTTAATGAAGGAGAGGGGAAGGAACAGATTTTAATGAAGGGGAAGGGAAGCGAAGGTTTGAGAGGGATTTTTTTTTTATCTTGTTTGGATTGATAAAAAGAGAGAGAAAGGAAGGGATTTTAATATTACTATATTTAATATAAAAGGGGAGGGGAGGGAAAATATTTTTATATAGGCAACTTTACCCTTATTTCATTTAATTTATATTTTATAACTTTCTAACATATTTAATAAAATATAATTATAAATGACATTCAACACATAAAATTATAATTTTATAAAACTGGATAGAGAAAAGTGATGAGGACACATGATTTTCTCCCCTAAAATTTTCTCCCTAAAAAGTAAAAATGAAAAGATTTGGGGAGAAAATTAATTTTACGAAACGGTAAAAGCATCCCCCTTCTCCCATGTCATCATGATATGCCAGCTCAATTCTCATACGCCCACATTCTGTAATACACTAATACGTTAGACATATATATATATATAATGGTTAAATTATACTTTTAGTCATTTAAATTTATATAATGTATATTTTTTATCTCTTAACTTTATAAAATATATTTTTGATCTTATAATTCTAAAAACACTCACGTAACAAATTCAAGTGATGATTGAGTAATTAAATACTATTAATCTTTAAAAAAAATTCGTTTAATAATCTAAATATCAAAACCTCAACTTATTTGTAGTGATTTGTTGATTTATTTTAATTTAATAATCTAAATATATTATATTTAAAAATTAAAACTTAAATATGCGTTGGTAGCTGTATGGTTATCACTTAAGTTTGTCGTATCAACACATCCGTTAGCAACATTAACTATGTTAGAAATATAGGATTAAAAATATATTTTATAAAATTAAGGAACTAAAAATATACCTCATGTAAAATTTAAAGGACTAAAAATATTTTAACCTATATATATATAATATCAAGTGACCCACAACATTCAAAGAAAAAAACCAGGCCTATACAAATTAATATATATATATATAGATAGATGTAAGTATATCTATAGTCGTATTTTTTAACTTTCTTGTAATGCTATAAAATTCCAAGATGAGGGAATCTGTAACTTAGGTTTAGGTTTTGGGTAAATAATAAGAAGGGTAATGTAATAATATTTTAAAATAATATAGATATATTAGTCAATATAAATCCAAACATTAATCTTTCCCTCCAAATTCCTCCAATTTTGGAGGGAAGGGTTAGAAGGGGAAGGGAGGAAAAACTTTCTAAAATTTTCCCTCCCCTCCTAAAAATTATAACTATCCAAATAAGGGGAGGGGAGCAAAATCCCCCTATTTCCATCCCCTTCCCCCTCTCCCCTCAGACCAAACAGACCTTTAGGGTGTGTTTGGTTTGAGGGGATGAGGGGATGAGTGGATTAAATTATCTTTTTTGGTTGAAAGTATTTAAATTTTGGGCTGAAACCTAAAATTTAAAAGGAATGAGAAGGTAAATTTTGGGCAGGAATCCAAAATTTAAAAGAACGAAAAGGTAAATTTTGGATTTTTCCTGTACAAAATTGCAATTTGTCACCCCCATTGGGTGTGTTTGGTTTGAAGGGAGGGGAGAGAGGGGTTAAATTACCTTTTTGGGTTAAAGGTGCTTAAGTTTTGGACAGAAATCCAAAATTTGAAAGAATAAGAAGGTAAATTTTGGGTTTCTCCCGTCTAAAATTGTACTTTGCCACCCCACCCTCCCCTTGCCTTACCTCAAACCAAACACAACCTTAGGGTCCATTTGGGAAAATGTTTGGAAGAAAAAAAAACTAAAAAAAATAAAAACCCAATAGATATGTTATTGATTCGTTTGGGGTGGTATTTTTTGTAGATGGGCCTTTTCAAAAAAAAAAAAAAACATCTTCTGCCAGGAGTTACCTCCAGATGCTTTTTTTAAAAAAAAAGTATTTCTATCACCATCAATTCAAACACAAATCACATTTAGAATATGACTTTTATTATATCTTAAGTTTACAAAAATCAGATTAAAAAAAATTCATTTATACCACCATTAATCTAAACAGGCTCTTAAATGTTTTGGGACTATGCTTGTTTGGTTGCAAATCAAGAGGAAACTTTGCAACATTTATCTTACACCCGTCCTTTTTTCCAAAGCGGTCCAGTTTGAATGTTTCTAGTAAAATTTGAAAATTTTTGCATACACCTATTTCATCATATGGTTGAAAGATACTCTTATTAACTTGTATCAAAATGATCACTCGTCTCTTCTAAAGGAGATTATAATTCTCATCAATATTACATGTAACTTTGCTTCACAATAGAAAATTATTCCAAATCATGTCGTCGGTGCATAAGAGGTCAAGAATATCTTAACCTTATCTCACCTAGCATTCACTTATAGTCAGTCAGGTTAATTCATTTTTTTTTCCTCCGAGCAAGTCTGTGCTTTCACATAATCCAGTCAGTAATACTAACGGTTTGACCATTAAACTTCATAGAGCTAAAAGAAGAAGATGCGTGATTCTCTATCATTCTTAGATACACATGTCTTTAAGGTTAGGCTATTACCATTCTAATCATATTTATAAATCTTTTTTTTATCAAAAAATGTGGTCTTATTTATAAGTTTAGTTTCAGTATAGTAAATGAGATTGTGACAATTTTACCTCTATTTATTGTACCAATGAATAAATAATTTAAAGATAGATAAAGAATAAAGAGTTGAAAAGTCCTGATTCATAAATGAGGGCATAACTGAAACTTTATCACATAATCATGAAGTTAACTATCTCTCTATAGTATATAAAATTTAGTTAAAAATAACTTACAAATAGAATCAAAATGAAATCTTTTTTCAATGGGTTCGGAGATGGGGGATCATCTTTTCATTAAAGCAACCTCAAATATTGTCTTACATCATTCTCCTAACCATTCTCCCTTTATTTACCATAACACCTATAATACGGCAATGAATTTCTCCATTGATGTCTCTCTCAATTTCTTCTTAATTAAATGCCTCTATCATTCGATTAAGTTCAATGGTTGAGATTTAATAGTATATTAGTATTTTTATGCAGTATTAAATTTCAACCATTGAAACTTAATCTAATCATGGAGGCATTTAATGAAAAATAAAATAAAATAAAGAGAGATCAACAGAGACATTCCTCTCCGTGATAGTCAACCCTTCTCCATATGTATTTTCTAATTTATTTTCTTGATCTCCTCCTTTGATAATACCTTTATGGATGCTTTATAGGGAAAATGCCAACTAAATACCATTTGAAATTGTAAAACCCTAAAAAGTTTATTAACACTTTAAAAAGACATAAAGGTACCAAGTACCAAATTGGGTTTTTCAAGTTTTGACACTTTTACCATTTTATCTCTTAATATTTTTTTAAAAGAAGAGTGGTGCCCTTGTCTGAGCACCATTGCCGGTCGGCCGCTGGCACTCAGGAGGCTAGCCGGGACCCCCTGCTGGAGTTCCGGCCGCTGGCAGCAAGAGCTTTATTGGTGAGGAAGGGTGCTATTTTTTTTTTTTTTAGAAAAATTATTTGAGAATGGCAAGGGGTGGGCACCCCTTTAGCAAAAGAATGGCCACAAAGCTCCTTTGATATATATTTACATTATTAAATATGTATAATATAAATTAAGGCATAGTAGTTTTGACAAAGTCAGTAATGACTTTGACAAATTCAATAATGGAAATAACAAAATTCGTAATGTAATTGACTAAACCGTTTATTGATAAACCTTGATTTACATGTTTTCATCAACATTTTTTTTGCACAAAACGCTTTTATCAAAACCATTAAAATTTTTGTCAAAATCATTATTAAACTTGTCAATCTCATTTAAAATTCTTTTATTTATATTATGAATGTTTTCATAATGGAATCTCATAATGAAATTGTCAAAATCATTATTAAACTTGTCAATCCCATAACTAAATTTGTTTAAATCCTTTTATTTATATTATGAATGTTTTCATTATGGGATTTTCAAAACAATTATAATTCTTGTCAGTTATGGGATTAACAAGTCTAGTAATGATTTTGAAAAGAATTGAAGGTATAATAGCTTTAACAAAATCAATAATGGAAATGACAAAATGCGTAATAGTTTTAACAAAATGAGTAATGTGATTGACTAAACGAGTAATATATATATATATATATATATATAATATAAAAAATGGAATGATGACTTTAACAAAACTAGTAATGGAAATGACAAGTTTAGTAATGATTTTAACAATCTCATCATGAAATTCAATTATGAAAACATTCATAATATAAATAAAAGGATTTTAATAAATTCAGTAGTGAAACTAACAAGTTTAGTAATGATTTTGACAAAAATTGTAATGGTTTTGATAAAAGCGTTTTATGTAAAAATGCTGATGAAGACATGCAAGTCAAGGTTCATCAGCAAACGGTTTAGTCAGTACCATTACAAGTTTTGCTACTTCTATTACTGAATTTGTCAAAGATATTACGCCTTTATTTATATTATACATATTTAATAATGCATATATATATATATATTAAAGGAGTTTTAATGGCTCAATGGCCACCATGCTTCTTTGCTAACGGGTGGGATGGGTTCAATCCCACCCCTTTTCATTCACAAATATTTTTTTTTAAAAAAACACCTCTTCCCCTCCAAAAAAGCCCCCGATAGCCAGAGCTCCGGGCGGGGGATGGGTTCGATCACACTCATTGCCATTCTTAAATAATTTTTTTTTTAAAAAAAAACACCTCTTCCCCACCAAAAAAGCTCTCGCTAGCCGGAGCTCCTGCCGCTGGGGTCCCAGCCGGCCACCAGAGCGCCGGCGGTTGACCGGTGCCGGGGCACCCTTTTTATTTTTTTTTAAAAAAGTTGAGGGGTAAAATGATAAAAGTCTCAAAACTTGAAAAACCCAATTTGGTACTCGATACCTTTATATCTATTTAAAGTGTTAATAGATTTTTTAGGGTTTTACAATTTCAAATGGTATTTACTCCATCCGGTCTTATTTATAAGCAACTTTCTCTCTTATATGACTGGTCCCTTTTATAAGCAGCCTTTACTTTTTGTCTGAAAATATAAGCTTCTTTTTCCTATTTTATCCTTATTAAATACTTATTATTTCTCATATCTTATACTCATTATCTCTCATACTTTTTATATATTATTTCTCATATACTCTTTTCATAAATAGTAGCATATATGAAAAAATATGGGATTTTTAACACACTTATTGCTTTTAACTACTTGTTCGTTTTGCATAATTAAGAGAAAAATTATTTATAAATAGAAACGGAGGGAGTAATTGACATTTACCCTACTTTATATTTATGTTGTTAGTTGTTACTCCCTCCGGTTCTATTTATAAGCAATTTTCTCTCTTATGGGGTTGATCTCTTTTATAAACAATTTTTACTTTATTTTTCTGAAAATGTAAGTTTCTTTTTTTTCTCTCCTATTTTACCCTTATTAAATACTCATTCTCTCACTCATATTTTATACTCCATCCAATCTTATTTATAAGCAACTTTTTCTCCTATATGATTGATCTCTTTTATAAGCAACTTTCACTTTTTATCTGAAAATATAAGATTATTTTTCTTATTTTATCCTTATTAAATATTTATTCTCTCTCATATGTTCTACTCATTATCTCTCATATTTTTTATCCATTCTCTCTCCTATACTCTTTTCATAAATAGGGGTATATAGGGAAAAAAAAATATGACATTTTTTACACATTTATTACTTTTAACTACCAGTTTGTTTTGTACAATCAAGAAAAAAGTTGTTTATTTATAGAACCAAAGGTTATACTTATTATCTCTTATACTTTTTATCTATTCTCTCTCCTATACTCTTTTTATCAATAAGAACACATATATTAAAAAGTATAACATTTATTATTTTTAACCATCAATACATTCTATACAGGCAGAAGAAAAATTATTTATAAATACGACAAAAGTGAATACCTCCTTGTAAAACAAATAGAAACCAGATGATATCATCATCGATTTAGAAACAAGATGATATCATCATCACTTCCCTTTGTACGTAATCAAACGGAAAACGTAGAGCCCTCGTCTATTCGTCATCCACCCGCAGAGTAGCCTTTCCTTCACCATCCTCACTACTCAGCTCTCTCTCTCTCACACAGAGTACACACCATGGAAATGACGAATTGCTCCTTCGACCTCGCACAGTACTTCGGTTCCAACTTCGTCAACGCCACAGCCGCCGCTGACCTCATCTGCAACAAGTTCAACGACACCACCTTCGCCGTCGACAACACCTTCCTCCTCTTCTCTGCCTACCTTGTATTCTCCATGCAGCTCGGCTTCGCCATGCTCTGTGCCGGCTCCGTTCGCGCCAAAAACACCATGAACATCATGCTCACCAACGTCCTCGACGCTGCCGCCGGCGGCCTCTTCTACTACCTCTTCGGGTTCGCTTTTGCCTTTGGAACCCCCTCCAACGTATTCATCGGCCGTCACTCCTTCGGCCTCACCGACTTCCCGTCGATTGACTTCGATTATAGCTACTTCCTCTACCAATGGGCCTTCGCCATCGCCGCCGCCGGCGTAACCAGCGGCTCCATCGCGGAACGGACTCAATTTGTCGCTTACCTAATCTACTCCTCTTTCCTGACCGGGTTCGTTTACCCTGTTGTGTCTCATTGGATCTGGTCCATCGACGGTTGGGCTAACGCTAGTCACCCAGATCTTCTATTCGGATCGGGAGCCATCGATTTCGCCGGGTCGGGCGTGGTCCACATGGTGGGCGGTATCGCTGGTCTGTGGGGCGCACTCATAGAAGGGCCTAGGATTGGCCGGTTTGATCATTCCGGTCGACCGGTCTCGCTTCGCGGGCACAGTGCTACCTTGGTTGTTCTCGGAACTTTCTTGCTCTGGTTCGGGTGGTTCGGATTTAACCCGGGTTCGTTCTTGAAGATTCTGAACCATTACGAGCCGGGAAACTACTACGGGCAGTGGAGCGCGGTGGGCAGAGCCGCCGTGACTACCACCTTAGCCGGCTGCACTGCCGCGCTGACGACTCTATTCGGGAAAAGGATTGACTCGGGCCATTGGAACGTGATGGACGTGTGCAATGGGCTGCTAGGCGGATTTGCCGCCATCACGGCGGGATGCTCGGTCGTGGAGCCATGGGCGGCTATCATTTGCGGGTTCATAGCGGCAGTGGTGCTAATTTCATGCAACAAACTTGCGGAAAAGTTGAAGTTTGACGACCCGTTGGAGGCGGCGCAGCTGCACGGCGGGTGCGGCGCGTGGGGGCTGATCTTCACGGCGTTGTTCGCGAAGAAGAAGTACGTGAACGAGGTGTACGGAGGGCCAGAGGATCGGCCGTACGGGTTGTTTATGGGTGGCGGAGGTAAGCTATTGGCGGCAAATGTAGTGGAGATTGTGGTGATTATTGGGTGGGTGAGTGTTACGATGGGCCCTCTGTTCTTGATTCTTCACAAGCTTCAACTATTGCGAATCTCGAGAGAAGACGAATTGGAAGGTATGGATCTGACACGACACGGTGGGTTTGCATATGCATACGAGGATTCATCCTCAAACAAAGGGCCGATCCAGTTGGAGATGGACGGAATGGCCAAGAATGCAGGCGCTCAAACCAGAGAGTAGATTCTACAGATTATGATTTCAACATGCTTATGTTTGTGTAATAAATGTTGCATGGTGTGCTTTTGCTGCTTTGATAAGAAATGGAAGTAATTGTATGCATGTTAATGATAATTAAAGTATGCTTCTTTGAAGCCTTGATTTGTTTCAAAGTCGAAGCATGTATGGGCACCAGATTTATCAGTGATAAAGGAAATGACCGGTGAGTAATGAGAGTTTGAGGATATTTTGAACACTAATGATTTCACGGGCGGGGCCTGCGGGACTACTAAAGAGTGGGAAAAAGGAGGGGTCATGGTGGAGCCACGCCAACATTTTTGGAAGAGCAGAAAAAGTTGAAGGGGTTAAGCATGTGGGATGTGTGGGGGAGTGCAGTGATTTGTCTCTTTTATGATCAGTGGGCCAAGCAAACCACGGCCATGACTTTTTGCAAGCCTAATGCTATGATGCTATCGCCTATCAAGATTGACTTCCTTCGTTGACGAAAGGGAAAGCCGCTACCACAAGTTTTTCAGGACTTCTATCTTCAAAAGATAAGCATTTTCTACCACAAAAGTTAGAATATTTAGTTCCGTTTTGATTAGCGGGGGGAGAAATGATTTTTTTTATCACTTGATTTTTGAAAAAGTAAGATAGGAAAAAAAGTGAAAATTTAAATGTGATTCGTGTTTGGATTAGCGGTGACAGAAGTGATTTTTTTTTCTAACCTTGAACCTGTTTGGATTAGAGTTTGAAAAGCCCGTTTAAATGCAAAATGACTGAAAAGGGTATGAATCTTATTGAATACTACACACACATATATTATTTGTATATATTATGATCATTAAAGTTGAAAAATGTAAATAAAATTTGATAACATAATAAAAAATTATTATTGAAAAAAAGGAAAGTACAGGAAAATACTTAATTAAAAATGGATAAATTTATAACATATTTAATGAATTAATTGTACTCCCTCCGGTCCTAAATATAGGATAAATTCTGTAGTGTAAATTACACTACAAACTTTATCCTATATTTAGGACCGGAGGTAGTAACTTTTTATCTTTCATATTTAATTAAAGCTTTTATATTATACATCGCTGAGTAGTTGATGACTCATTTAATAGAATTAATATTTTGAGGATTAGAGAAAATTATAGAAAAGGACCCTGAAATTTATGAAAATTATAAGTGAAGGAAAAAAGGGATAAGGAAAATCACAGAAAGCTACCCAAATGTTTCATAAATTACAGTTTACCCTACAAATATTTCAAAAGTTTCACTATAATCCCTCTTTGAGAACTTTTGAAATTTTCATTAAAGTCCTTGGTCAAATCCTAATTTGACCAAAGTTCTTCTCCTTCCTTGGAACACTCGAACCAGCGGAATGAATCAGCAAAACATAGCATAGCGTCTTCTTCCACTATGTGAGACGCAAACCACTGAACCATCGAAGGCAAGCCATGAAACACCAAACCTCAGATCACCGTGAGACGCCGACGAGACGCAACCTCAGACCACCGAAGGAATCTTGGACGGAGCTCTCTGAAATGCGCCACTAGAAGCTCTGATTCGGATGAAAAAAGAAGCTCAGATATCGCCTTTGTGCATGAGTGCCAACGGTCATGGAGTTTGGTTTGGTGAGACTCATTATTATGACCGTATGAATGCTTCCAACGGTGAAGGAAGAGAGAGACGAGAAGCGCAATGACACGAGAAGCTCATTCGATCAGCTTTAAAAAAAAGCAACGGTGGCACGAGAAGCACAGGGAAAATGAACGCTTTGCCAAACAATTGAAATTGGGCCACTGTGCTTTTTTTTGGCTAAACGTGCGGTGGAGGCCGCCCACCGCTTTGCCAAATAGACCCTTAGTTTCGTTTGGTACGATAGAATTGATTTTGATGGAAATAAAAATAAAAATGGATATAGATATGGATATGAATATGGAGTTTAAAAGTATATTTGGTATGTCATGAAAATGAGACATGATTTTTATATAAAAAGACTAAAATATCCTTCTAATTAAAAAATAAAAATCTGCACTGTTTTCTTCAACCACCTATATCTAAACACACGGATTTTTTTTTTTGGCTAGATATAAGAACATGCAGATTTTTTCAAGACACATGTCTAAACCCATAACTAAAAAAACACAAATTTTTTGCAGAAGTAGTTTTCTGCTAAGGGTGGATGAGTGTGCAAGAAGAAGAAGTGTTGTGAATGTCATCTTCCTTACCAATAATCGCTATCTTCCTCACCGACGCCGACGCTCACACCCTCAAAGGTGGTGATAAAGCTTGTGATTTTCTGCAGAAGTAGTTTTGCGAAGGCTTCTTTTTTATTCTAGAGCAGCGCTGCCACGTCATCCTTGCTGTGCCATAATCACCGGTAAGTGAGCAAACTGTGAAGATGGGTAGAGTTAAGAGGTCGTCGTTGTCTCCGGTAAGGAGAGGGGGTCATCGTCTTCGCCAGTGAGATTAGAACCTTTCCGATTTTGGTGAGGGGCGAAGATGAAATATCATACATGGAATTGCAAATCTTAAGGGGTGAGGATGGAAATCAATTCCAATTTCATGGTACCTAACAAACTTATACATGGAATTAAGTTACAATTCGATCTCCTTACCCCCATTTCCATCTACCAAACGCGGCCTTATTGTCTATTTGGGATGTCCTTTTACTATCCTAAAGGTGTTTTTTTTAAAACACTTGGTGGCAGTTGGTTTAGGGTGTTTGTATTGGCATTTTGGTATTTGAGTTTTTTTTTTCCCCTAAAAACAGCTTTTGAGAAGAAGCTCAAAAGTTTGGCTTTTCCAAAAAAAGTCACTTCTAACACCGCTAATCCAAATACAAATTACATTTATAATTTGACTTTTACCCTATATGATTTTTATAAAAATCATATTAAAAAAAAGTCACGTATGCTACCTCTGACCCAAACGGCCCTATATGTGATTTGTTTTTAGCGGAAAGAATCACCATTTAATTATATTTCAGTCACCAGTAAAATTTCCAACCTCTAATTTATTTAAGGGAGAATTATATTATCACGACATCCGGAAGAATAAATATAATCATTAAAAAATGTCCCAATAAGTTATGCAAAAAATAACCACCCCCATGCTACTTGTCACTAAAACTTTGGGAAAATTTCAAAAAATTATATTGGAAATATAAAAAGGATAAATCAGTACATTGGAAATGGGAAAAGATGGATTAGGCAGATGTCAAAAGATGTGAGGAATCTGTCCTTTTGAAATCTCGGCTAAATGACGAAAATGCCCTTCAGCACTTCATCCCCACTTCAGAATAACAACATGATCATCATAATTAACAACTCCGGATTCGATATTAACAACTTCAATTCTTCTTTTACAATTAACAAGTTTCAGGGCTAATAACAACACTTATATTTTAATTAACAACTCTGGATTCGATATTAACAACTGCAATATCTTCTTTCACAATTAACATGTTTCAGGGCCAATAACAACACTTATCTCTTAATTAACAACTTTGAATTCGACATCATTAACTCCAATTTATTCTTTCACACTAAACAAGTTTCAGGGCCCATAACAACACCTATCTCTTAATTAACAACTCCAGATTCGACATTAAATAACTCCAATTTCTTCTTTCATACTAAACAAGTTTCAGGGTCAATAACAACTCCTTTCTCTTTATTAACAATACCGTATTCTACATTAACAACTCCACTTTCTTCATCCACTTTGAAAAAACAACACTCATCTCTTAATTAACAACTCCGGATTCAATATTAACAACTCCAATTTTTCTTTCACACTTAACAAGTTTCAAGGCCAATAACAACACTCATCTCTTAATTAACAACTCTAGATTCGAAATTAACAACTTCAATTTCTTCTTTCACGCTTAATAAGTTTCAAGGCCAATAACAATACCTATCTCTTAATTAACAACTCGGGATTTGAAATTAACAACTCTAATTTCTTCTTTCACAATTGACAAGTTTTAGGGCCAATAACAACAATTATCTCGCCATTAACAACTCCTATGTTGCTATTGCGATTGAGGGTTGAAGGGCATTTTCGTCATTTGACAGAGATTTCAAAAGGACTGATTCTTCACATCGTTTGACACCTACTTGATCCGTCTTTTCCCCTTTCCAATGTACTGATTTATCCTTTTTATATTTCCAATGTAGTTTTGGAATTTTCCCTAAAACTTTCAGACGAGTAATATTTACATTCCTTCCTTTCTAGAAATATCATCGTGATTATTATAAAAAAAAAAAAAAAGAAATATCACCGTGATTCTCCCAATTTAAATATTGATTAAAGCATGCATTTAATCCTTTAAGTTTAAACCAAGTTTCAATTTAATCCCTTATATTTATAAAGTGTATTTTTAGTCCCTTAAACTTGACACCGTTAGTATCATTTAATATAAAATGTTGACTCAATAATTTAAAATGATGATTGCTTAATTAAATGGTGACAAAACAGGGCAAAATCAGTAAAATTTAATTTACATTATTTTTTCCTTTACCAAAGTCTTTCCCCGTTTTCTTCTCAGGGGCAGACGCTCCTCATGATACTTCCTCCCAAGATTACGAGGACGATGGTAATAAAAATGGCTGACGCTCACCAGTTCCACCAAAACACCATGGATGGTGAAATTATATAATCTTTAAGCCCCTGGTCGATTTTCATTTTTATCAACTCAATTATCTGATTGTACGTTATTATTGATCTCAATCTTCTGTTGTACCTGACGATTGCTGATTTTGTGGTTTGATTCTTGTCAAGCATTGAAGCCTGGGAAGCGGTGGGTGATAGCCCATGGTGTATGCCTAGATGTAAAAGTATGTAACATTGAAGACTAGAGGTTTTTCTTCTTTTCCTTTTTGCCCACTGTTTTGGGTTGATTATTAGTGTTTGTTGGGTATCGTTTATTTTTTTATTTATAAGTGTTTATAATTTATTATTTACGTATACGAGATAAGTATGCGATAGAAGTTTTATCTCAATTTATATAATAAGTGCTTATTTCCTAAAAATAAGCTATTTCAAACATAGCTTTAGTGGGTCCCGATCTAGGGGATTATCCTCAAAATGGAATTAAATAGACACAACACTCAAAATATTTTCAAATAGAAATAAAAATTCCAGGCAATGATATGAACTTCTATTTTTTCTTTAAAAAAAATTCAAGGTTGTGTTTCTCTAAAGCCATATAATATATCCAAGAGTTAGCAATGGTCAACTTCTTTGGAGGATTGATCATGAGGAGCGCCGGTGCCTCAGAAGAAACAAAAGGTAGAGATGGAGGAAACCATGAGGCTAACCAACGGATGAGAGAAAAATGCACACTTAAAAAATAATGTAAATTAAATTATATTGATTTTATCCTGCTTTGTCATCAATTAATTACACTATTATCATTTTAAATTGTTGACTCAGTGTTTTCCGTCAAATGATACTGATGGTGTTAAACTCAAGGGACCAAAAATACCTTATATTAATATAAGGGACTAAATTAAAACCTGACCCAAACTAAGACTAAACTTAAACTTTAGCCTTAAATGTATATTGTCATGAGCACGTGATGGTCTTAATTTTTTGCCGCAAGGAGTGAATTGAAAACGATGGCTATGTATTGAAGAGGGAAGAGGGCAGCGACTAGAGACTTGGTAGGTAGGAATAATGAATTGTATTGGCAAAATAAATTCTTCGGCTAACTCATCATAATCACAACTCCAACCAACAGTATAATTCGTACCCATATAATCTCAGCAACAAAATTGCCCAGTAATTCATTTACTTGTAGTGAGTTCAGCTATAAATATAAGCTACGTTTTTCATGCCTCTAAATATAAACTTTTTTAGGTTTCCTTTTCGCAGTGAAGAAAATACTTTACCGCCACTCACAAAGTATTTTGTTTTGCTTTTTTTTTTTTTTTTTTTGAAGAGTTTGGCCTCACGCAAGTAACTCAAATTGAGCACGTGATTTTTCTGCCCAAAAAATTAGTCCAGGATTGTGCCTTAGTAGAAAACAATTGGCGCCACAGATTGATCCCACAAGCTCAATTACGATTGTTAGTTTTGGTTGGACTTGGTGGAATCAAACCAAATATGGTAATCACAATATTTCCAAAAGCCACAACCCCCTGTCTTTGGATTTAACTGGTGAAGGGGTTGAACACTCTCACCAAAAGAAGAGGGTTCGATCCCGGGAAAATCAACTTAGTTGTGGTTCAATCGAGGAGTTGGGGGAGATATCCCAATTTAGAGCCCTGCCCTTAAATTGTAGGTAAATCTAACCCTTTTCCTAAAATTCTTATAACAAAAAAAAAAAAAAAAACCAAGAATTAATTTATCCCGCAAACTCTAATTTAAAAATAAATCTTCTAAATATAACTCACAACTATCCTTATAGTTATAAATCCGCTCATGCACACATATCAATATACCCACACACACGCAGTAGTTACATACAGTATCAAATTTATAAAAAATATAGGAAAAATTGTTCATAAATACTTAATTAAAAACTTATTTATTAAATGAGACTTTCAGATATAAATAATTTTCTCCGTAGATAAAAGATCCTTTTTTGTATTTAATATATCTTTTCTATATGATCTTCTCTTATGTTTAAATAATCTTTCTTTATGTGTAAAAGATCTTTCCTCATATCTTATCTAACAAATAAATTTTTAATAAAGTATTTATTGGCAATCCTTCTAAAAATATATTATTTACAATTATAAATTCACGACTTTATTAGGGTATGTTTGTTTCATTGATAAGATTGCTTATAAGTTGTTTTTTTACGTAGATCGAGACACAACTCCTCTCACATACTTACCTCGTATACCGTAAATTACGATTAAAAAGTTGCTTTTAAGTATTCCAATCGCTCATCCAAACAAACACTTAGTTGGCCCAAAAAAAGAGACTTGTTTGAGATGAGGCCCTTGTCAGAGATGGGGGAATATTTTGTTTTTCCCACACTGAGACCACAGGGAAGGATTAGACGCGATTAATGCAACGCTTCACAAAAAGAGAGCAACGATAAGGCATAACCGTGCAAATAGAAACCAAAACTCAAGAACATTGGGGCTTCCCTTTTTTCCATGGAGGTCTTTGGCATCTCCATCAATGCTTCCATGGCCCCAAACTTCTCCATACCTCAGGTTCTCTATCTTTCCTGTCAAAGCTTCTGTTTTCGTTTCTCTCCCTGTTTTATTCTTTATACATTAGTTCACCTTCTCGAATTTCATACTTCGCCCCTTCTTTCTGTTTGGTTATGGAGAAAGCATGACGAAATGAAGGCAAAATCGATGATTGAGTGTTACTCTTTTGTATATGTTCGGGGCAAAGTCTGTAATAGGTCAATGAAGAACGCATATGAAGTCATGAACATCTGACTAAGTTTCCTTTTTATGGTCAATTCGACTGTTTACAGGTGTCAAAGTGGGAACCTCTAGCTGTTGGAGTGATACGAACCCCATTTTCCTTAACTTATAGTGGCAAAAGAAATCCGAGCTTCAGAAATGAAGGCTCTAAAACTGAATTTTCACTTCGATTGCTGCCCAGCTTCGGCAAAAGTTGTTCTGCTCAGTGTAGTTTGTTTCCTATAACTTTTGGCTGGCTTCCTAAATGGAGAAAAAATTCCAGTCTTAAAAGAATGACGCATTATTCAATGAACTTCAGACAGCATGCCTCACTTGTTTTTGTGCGGTTGGCTGTCGGAGTCATGTTGGTCATGTCAGTTTCTCTTGCCTTCAGCAGTTCATCCGGTGAGTATAATTTATCCCCGTACTAGACCTTCATCGGGGAGCGGCATTACAATTTGTCTTAGGCTTTTTATGTTTTAACTTTTGTCATATCTGACATCGTAATGATGTTTCTTTTTTGTGTGTCATTTCTTCTGGAGGGGCCCTAACCGAAGAAAATCTCCTCTTTTTGGAAGCGTGGAGAACAATTGACCGAGCATATGTTGACAAAAGCTTTAATGGACAAAGTTGGTTTAAGTATAGAGAAAATGCACTGCGCAATGAACCCATGAACACCCGAGAAGAGACATGTATGGATTCTATTTTTTTAAGTTAATTATTTGATCTTCACTTGCTCCACGCCCTTTTGTTATGAAGATGTGACATCAGTAGCTATGGCTACCCTCACTCACGTGTTTTTGTGGCCTTTGATGACTCTGTAAATAAAACATGGTTAAATATATACAGCATTTGTCTTTTAACCTCATTAGCAACAGCAAGTGGACAACGATGAAAATAAAAGATAGATAATGAAAACAGAGTAAGACGGTAGGAAATCTTCAGTAGTGGCCTTCTAAGTTTTGAGGTGTAGGATCTGTCATTGGATCACTCTTTCAATGTCATAGCTTTAGCTCAACTTGATAGGGTTAAGAACATTTAGTTGAAATATGGCAAGTTATTAGCAGAGATAATGAAACACAAGGGAGGAATAAGTGAAGAGTAGTGTTTTGTCAAATACTGATGCTTGAATATCAGAAAAACTTAAGAAATTTGATTTTGTCCTGAACCTTCATCTGTTTAAGCCTCTCATCAATGCTTTGAATTTGTCAGGTTTACTTAGCATCTTGTTTGTCAGAATCTTGTTCAAATCCTGAATTGGGAATATGAGTAGATCCTCTTTCATAGTCCTTTTACTATTTGAATATATAAAGGAAGTTTACGAAGGAATAATGTATACTCCGTCCCAATATTGTCAAGAAATTTGAGAGGATAAACCCAAAGGACTGAAGGTTTTAATCATCACAAAGAAGCTTACTTTTTTACTTTTATGCATGTAATTTCAAACTGAATCAGGCAATGTCTAATGTGATGCCGACCGTTGGAGGGCATGGCCCCCATTCATATCAGGTTATTTTGTCTAGACTGATCAAGTAATTATTGATGGTACACCTATCTTATTTTCCTTCTTCTGATCCTTTCATCAGTGATAGTCATATGATGCAAATTGTTTCAAGATAATTATATAGTTGGTTTTGAGACACCAGAAGATGAGTGGATCATAGCATGCAATCATACATAATATATTGTCCTAATATACTCCAAATTCCTAATGGTGTATTTGTACTCAGATTCGGCAATAAAGAAGATGCTTGCTACACTAGATGATCCCTTCACTAGGTTTTTGGAGCCTGACAAATTCAAAAGTTTGCGGGTATGAGGATCCTTCTTAAGTTGACTTTTCCTTTGGTTCATCTAACATACAGTCCTAACTGTAGATGTGGGTATTGCCATTACTTAATCTGGCAGAAGACCTGCATCACTATATACTCAAAAAAATAATGTTTTGTTGAAGGCAGTCTGGAACTCAAGGATCTCTTACAGGTGTGGGGCTGTCAATAGGCTACCCTTCAAAAGTTGATGGACCACCTGCTGGACTTGTCGTCATTTCAGCTTCTCCAGGGGGTCCTGCATATAGAGCTGGTGTTTTGTCAGGTGATGTTATTCTGGCAATTGATGATACGAGTACAGAAAGCATGGGGTTATATGATGCAGCAGAACGACTACAGTAGGTTTCCTCTCCTAGATGCAATTTTTACTATTAAATCAGTATTCTCGTCCAGGAACATGGAGAATCCAAAAGCAACAAAAGAAAAACAATGCTAATCTAATGGAAGAGATCAACAAGTATGATTTGGTGTACATCTTAAATGTTATTCAGAAAGTGAAGAGTACCATAATATGTTGATACAAAGCATCAATGAGGTTTAATAGCCCAAAAATTAAAAAAAAAAAAATACTGATGAAGTTTCAGATTGACTTTGCTAATGTAATACTGATGAGGTTTGTTTTGTCAGAAGCATTTCTTGAGAAAGATAGGGAAGATTTTTGCTGTACCTTATCTCTTTAAGGCTGTATGAGCTAATCATAAACGAAACCTGTTGCCTTTGGTGCTTCAGGATGACTGTGGATTGTTAGGTCTAGGCATGAAGTGTAAATTTATGCATCAGCAGTCATCTAGAGAATAGTATCTAGTTATTTCACTATAATTTCCAAGAAAATTCTAAAATTCTGGCCCTTCAAAGTTTTGAACACCACATCTTTAGGCAAGTGAACTTACATTTCAAAGCACAGATCTTGTCTAGCTCAGTATTTGCCTTGAGTATGATAATGGGTTGCCTGACCTTCAAAAGGAAATTACAGGGGACCTGAAGGAAGCTCTGTAGCCTTGACACTTCGGAGTGGTCAGGAAGTAAAGCACCTATCATTGATGTAAGTAACTTATGTTTACTTGTCTTTTTGGCCTTAATATCTTTATTCTTCTCTTTTAGATTTCTCTCAAGTATGATTTTCTACCTTCTAGGCGAGAGAAAGTTTCATTGAATCCAGTGAAGTCAAGATTATGCAAGCTGCCTGGTTCAGGAAATGATTCCCCGTTGATTGGTTATATCAAACTAACAGCTTTCAACCAAAAGGCATCCAGTAAGAAATAAATTTCCTGCCGCGTGCTGTTTAATTGGTTTATACTAATATAACAAAAAATGAGTAAATCATTCATCAAGCCCTCATATTACAAAGAAATAATACATCAAAACCAAATTGGATTTCATGTTCTTCCAGATATGATTAAGGAACATCTGTTTTCTTTGTTACAATGTAAAGAATGAAGAAATGTGTATATATATTAAATGAAATGTGATTTAGGTGGTTGAAAGTGTTAAGTTTTTCTAGCTTTACTGCATCCTTATTTTTGTAGTTTAAATGTCTCCCTTGCAGATGCTGTCAAGGAAGCAATCAATACATTGAGGAGTGATAACGTTAATGCATTTGTTTTGGACCTTAGAGATAATAGGTGATTTAGTATTTCCTCCTTTATGCTTTTGTCTACTGGCAGGCTGCCTTTCTGAAGCATATATTTGTTGCAGTGGTGGTCTCTTCCCAGAAGGAATCGAGATTGCCAAAATTTGGTAAGATATGTTTATCAACTAGTGGCAAACTGACTTATATTGCACAACAAAATTATTTCCTATGCATGTGGCAAGGCCAGCACCCCAGTGTTCTTATCCTTTGCTGACAATTTCCTCCTTTGTTTTTTGAATAGAAAAGATACAGGTCAAAGATCATAGGCTGTACTCTAGATTTTTGTAATAGACTTCTTTAAATATATAAAAAAAATTAAATGAAAAATGGGTTAAAAACATATTGAAGCATGTACTTCATGTTTCTATAAATGGAAATAATTGAGAGACTGTTTTGTGATAATACTAAAGTGTATTCTATTTTCAGGCTTAATTTTCCGAAAATTCACTGCATCTCCAAGCAATGCCAAAACAACAATCACATTTACGTTGCTCACCTTAAATTAAATGGGAACCCAACATCCAGGAATATCAGATGCTTGTACTAAAATGTTTATTACACAATTTTACAAGTTCTTGTATGTACATGTAATTAACTTGAGCACTACCGCTTTTAAGAAGTTGTGAAACAAGTTCTATGAAGGATGATAACTGTCCTATAACCATATTATCAGAAGTACTTCTGCCAAAGTAATTTAGCAATGAAATGCTGATCTTGGATGTCAGATTCTTTCAATATTTAACAACCAAATGGGGTTCTTTTAGTTTCACTTCATATGACTTTTATGAAGAGAATATTATGTTAATTTCGTCTTGAATTCTAAGAGATATTTCCAATCAGGTTGGACAAAGGTGTGATTGTATATATTTGCGATAGTCGTGGTGTTCGAGACATACTAGATACAGATGGAAGCAATGCAATAGCAACGTCAGAACCTCTAGCTGTATTGGTAACTCTCTTCTTATTCTTAGTTGCATTGGTTTCATGTATTGTTGGAGTTTGGCTCAATTCTAATTTCTATTTGGGTTTCGTTGATGGGCAAGTTGTTGTTGTTGTTACCTAAAGATTTGAGTTGTAAATACTGGTGTAGGTTAGATAGACTATGGGGTGTGATAGATACATGAAAGAACGTGTGGGTTTCGGGGGTGGAAGAGAGAAGTAAACCCTCATAGGGTTTGGTAGAGCTCACAAGGGTAATCTTTTCATCTGAAAATTGCTTGTATGTTTCCTATGATCGATGTTTTCTTTTTGCTTTAATATTGAAATGAAATCTAGTAGAGGGTGAGCCTTGGTGCAACGATAAGGTTGCTGTCATATGACTTAGAGGTCACGGATTCAAATCTTGGAAAGCGGAAATAGCCTTTCTTCTTGCGGGGATAAGGCTGTGTACATTTATCTCTTCTCAGACCGTACCTAGTGGAAGCCTTATGCACTGAGTCGCCTTAAATTTATTGAAATGAAATCTAGTAGCCTTAGCTCAAGTAGCATTTCGCCTAAACTAAATTGCCAAGGTTCCTGATTCTGCAAGGCACATGGATATACCATATCTATTCTATGTCGTCCCTCTCTTATTCTTTATGCCCAAGTCCTTGTGCCTTTTATAACCAGACTTCGAATTTCTGTTATCTGTTTCGTATACTGTTCCATCTGAGCACCCTATTTGATACGAGTATCGCATGTCATTTAACTTCTCTGTTATTTTCTTGAGCTAATCTCAGGTGAATAAGGGAACAGCTAGTGCAAGTGAAATATTAGCTGGTGCATTGAAAGACAATAAACGGGCGATCCTATTTGGAGAACCCACATTCGGAAAAGGGTAGTTAACTTTGTTCACATTTAATATTAAACAAACCAAACAAAAATTTCCCTTTCACTCACATGAAGTGCTCATCTTATCCGCAGGAAGATTCAGTCAGTGTTCGAGCTCTCTGATGGTTCAGGATTGGTCGTTACTGTTGCCCGTTACGAGACACCTGACCACACTGATATTGACAAGGTCTCAACTTCTCAACTCTTCGATCGCCATATCTCCCTTACAACTTATTCCTCTCACTTAACCTCTGGATTTGTGTGCAGATTGGTGTCATACCTGACCACCCCCTACCAGCATCATTTCCTAAGGATGAGGATGGCTTTTGCAACTGCCTCCAGGACCCTACTTCTTCTTGTCATGTTAATAGAGTCCAGCTGTTTGCAAGATGATGACTGCCTTTTTTTCATATCAACGTTTCTGAGAAAGATGGCAATTCTTTGACAAGAAGTAACGAGTTTTGCTGGCTTATTGTTAGTTGAGCAAAGATTGATAATCACATGCCTCCAATTGAAGAAACAGTTGTGAGTGCTACTGAACACTGATTCCTTTATTATTGATTCTTCCTTTGTTTGAGTTTGGTGTGTAACATAAACATTTCCATGATCTGAAACATCAAAATGTTGCATTAAATTAAAAAGAAGCCGTCTTACGTGAATATCTCTCGGAACTTAATTCTATATGATTGATTTTTTTTTTTTTGGAAGATTAAATGAAGCATGTTTTTATTCCATGGTAGTTCCCCGAAAGAAAGTTCCTGAGTGAAACTTGCTTTCCATTACCTATGTTAAAAATTGCGATGATGATGAATATCGATGGAATCAAACTCGATGCGTTCCTTCATTGGATGGTTAGACCCAATTGGTTAGGTATTACTAACCCATGTCCTGTACAAATATAAATTGAAAATCAAATAGTAAAAAATAAATGCTGAGAAACTGGGCTTTGCGAAGATAACGAAATATTTCTTCTTTCTCCAGAGAATTAACAATTTCCTTAGCCCATGTTTTGAAAATCGGACCGGTCGGTTTGGATCGGAAACCGGCCAACCGATGATCCGATTGATCCGGTCAGATAGTTGACCCCGGTTTGACCGGTTTAAGATTAAAAAAAGTTAAATTAATTCTTTTTTTTTTCATATATTTTATTCAGAATTTCATATAAATAACTATGAAATCTTCACTTTTTTATCGTTCTAATCTCGGATTAGTTTCAGTTTGACTCCAATCTGACCTATTGACCATTAACCTAGTACCCCAACCAATTCAGTGGCCGGTCGGGTTTTAGAACCTTGTCTTTAGCTTTGATGATTTGAGCATTCTTTGTACTTTGGATATGCTCATTCACGTGTATGAGAGGAGCAAACCATCTTAGCAGTTGTTTCATTTGATCGATCACCTAAAATCTTCAACGACGTTTAATCCGTCAGTCAATTCAACAAACTCGACATTATATCATTCCCTACTAATTCAGCAAATCGACGATTTGACTCTCTGAATTACTTGAAGGATCCCACGAATTGGTTCGCAAACCTATATGAAAAGAACCTTTATTTTCTTTAAATTTTGCAACTTTACTTTGATCAGGATCACATTTATAAGTCCCGTTGACTAAATTCTTTATTCAAGTGATTTTAAAGGCTTGTTATTTCACATCGACCAGTTAATTGTAAATTTTATTGGGGAAAGGGTTCCTCCATTATTTGGTTGGGAAAACGGAGGGATAATGAATTTTCCCTTCCTTTTAAAAGAAAAATTGGCACTCCATGTGCATAAAATTTGCGTAGTACTAGTTTCTGTAAATAAAATTTATCATGTCCTTATGTGGGATTTTTTCTCAATTTTCCCTCATTAAAAAATCCCTCTCCTCATCCTCCTTTTGTCGAATCAAACATTGCATTCCCACTATAGAACATTGTGATTTTTTCAGATAAGCTGAGAAAAGTGTTGTAGTCATATATAAAATAAATAATTAATATAATCTTTGATTCCTCAAGTTTCATTTCATTTCAAATGTCAGTCCCTACAACTCAATAAAAATCTAGACTATTCTGCTCCACAGGGACCAAAACCAAAATGAGGGGAAATCTGAGAGGCCAAAGATGGTATTAACCCTAAAATAAAACAGGAGTCTCCTCTGTGCTTTGCAAGCTGGGGCATCAAGTCCCACACCGGACACTTGACACAACAATTGAGAAGATAGCAGATAAACACTGAACATTATTTGCCTATCTAACATCTTGATACAAATTGTCATGAATTTTGACAAAAACTGCATAAAAGCCCAACTTCTCCATGGAGTTGTCAAGCAGATCAAAATTTGTCCCATTGTCATCAAGAATTTATGCCTTAACAAAATGTGTCTGGTTTCCTCATTTACTACAGAGCTTATAACAGGATATATTCAATACACTCAACAGGGGAAGCTTCAGCTAAAATTTAAGACAGTTGAAGAATCAAAGTATAGTATAGTTATCTGATTCAATCAGAACTTGAGACGTATTAAAGAGATAAATAGTTACTTGAATTCTCTTCATCCCAACGAGATCCAATTAAAAGTAATCCCAAGGCCGCCACACAGACGGTGGTGAGTGGTGACTACTACAGCATTTTAGTCCATGAGCCCAGAAAAGGAAAAAGTGCAATCAGCAATCTCACTAGCAGAGGTCTGTCACTTTTCCTCACTGCCCTGCTCAACTTGCCCTTCTCCTCACTCAATCTTTCAGATCCATTTGCCACTTGAGACGGCCTCATTGTCGGGCCAGCTCTATCCAAATCATCCCATCCACCAAAACCTGGTGCACTCTGTTTATCCCTGCCAACTGAACCATTATCCACCCATGACTGATAGCTTGTCTTTCCCTTTCTTCTTCTCTGGGTTTCCTCTGGTTGTTCCTGTACTTTGGCGCCACTCACAGTGCTGGCGGTTGGCTTCCTCCTCATCCGTGACTTGCGTTTTGGTTTGCTTTTATCACTTCCCCACAATTTCTCAAATGCCAGGGCAAGTGCTGACTGACCAAGGGGGAGTGCTAATGCCATGAGGAAAGCTTTTGGGCCAGTAGTCGCCAACCAAGAAAGGATGATGATTGGAAACGTCCAACCATAAGATTTGAAAACCTGCACTGATGAAAATGCTACATATTAGAACACTTGTACCAATTGAAAAGTTGATGTAATTACTAATTAGACACATAAAGGATGATGGAAGTCTTGAGGAGCCTGATGTTATAGAGTAGACAATTTAATTAAAGATGGTGTCACTAAGTGAATAATTCTTTCTTTTAAAAAAAATGATAATCATTCTTTTATGCAGGATAGTAGGAGTATTAAACACCTTTATCGAGCAAAACAGATTGCACAGGTGATATAAAAGTAGAAATCATAAGTAACAAGGGAGTGAGTACAGAAGAAGTAAATAAGGAAGCTTTAAAAGAGCTTTGAGCATCAGGTATAAAGTTAAGCACAAAATTATTAGATAAAAATGGCAGACAAAGCTATGTAAATTGCAGGCCACGTCACTCATATACTGCCTTCATGCCTCTACCTCTCTCTTTCATCACTCATGGCATTGTTATCTTGTAGAGTCAAAATTATGCCTTTTGTAAACTAGTAGTGATGACTAAAGTAGGAAACCTCTGGTTGAAATGACAAATCATTTCTTGCTTAATAGGATAAACCGTCAATCAGCATGCAATCAAGAGGCTCTTATATTCTACAGGATAAACATCTACAGGTCATTATTCTGCTATTCGCAATTCAGGGCATCATAGAAATAGTAAAATTAACTAAAACCCCAATACAAAGACAAGCAAACATAAAATCAGCTCAGTAAGCGAATTAATATTAATTCACCTTGAAAATCCATACGCTGTCAATTGCATCTTCCCAGGTCCAACTTGTCTCTTCCTCGAATTCCGCGGGATCATCGGACGACCACCACCGTCTCTTCTTCTCATACTCCTCTTCGTCGTCGTCGTCATCATCCGCACCCTTGCCTCTGAAATTGAAGTTGAATTTGCGGTCTCGGACGGTTTCGGCATTGGAATCCCAACGCGGGTACTTAGTGGAGAAGAAGATTTTGGAGAAGTGAGGAGGTGAAGGAGGTGGGGACAGAAGGAATCGCCATGGACAAGGTCGAGGTCGAGGAACGATGGAGAAGAGGTGAGAGCAGTGATGGGCTTCCATTTGCCACGTCCTCGTTATCTTTCTCCATGACTCATCAATTTTCTAATCAATTTTACTATTTATAAATTATTAATTATAAAATTTATTTCTCAATTTCGCCATTTACCATCGATCATGTAATATTCTTCAACTCCATTATTTAAATGTCAGTGGCCATCCGTTTATACTTTAATCCAATTACATAACCATCTCTTGTGAGGTATCATTATTCTGATCAATTTCATCTGACTAGGCTGCAACCTTGTGTTTCTTGAAGGGAAAAAAACTCAATCCTTATTTACTTGTCCGAGAGATTAAAGTCTTCACTATTTTTTTGCAGTTTGGCATTTACATCAACTTTGGAAGTCAATCCACAAAGTGAATGCTTGTTGAACAATGGCACTCAATTCCAATTCATTTCAGTTGGTGGATTATTATTTTGTAACGGATTAAGAGTGTGTTTGGATACTCTCCAAAAATGCTTTTTTTAACAAAATTTTGGTTTTGAGGAAAAGTCATCCGAACACCCTAAAAAACTACGTAATCCCTTTTTAATTTAAAACTTTAATTTTAGTGCAAAAATCAAGGTTTTGACATAATCTATTTTTTTTTCATTGTTTTTTTTTGTGTGGGCCCCATTCAACTCACTCTCGCCCATCTTTTTTTTTTTTTTTTTAAAATTTTGGTGTTCTCTCGATACTCTATCAGTGTTTTTTTTAATTTTAAAATTTTAATATCCCCTCCTATTTTTAATATGAGATTTATTTATCTAATTTGATTATATTAGAAAAATTGGTTAAGTTAATTAACATTACATATAGATAAATTTATTTCATTTTTAGTATTAATTATGAAATTTAATGTTAAATAATGGGTTAAGATGCATCATTTTTAATGCCGTCAGGGGTTTTCTTCTCTTATAATTTAATGTCGTTAGGTGAAATTTAACGGTTTTGTTAAATTTGGACCTTAACCCTTAAATAATATATAAAATATAATCTTATCTTTATATGTAATTATCACAAAAGTTAATGTCCTTTTTTAGTAATTTGACTATAAAAAAAGCTATTCTGATTATAACATCCAAACACTTTCATTACCTCAAAATCATTTTTTTCTCATAATCTATTATCTCTATAAGTTATTCTCCATTTTTCCTTCAGAAGTTATTCTCCAAAAGCTAATAAGAACACACCCTAAGCATGGTTGGATTATGTTTGGTCATCTCTCTTTCAAAGCCAATTTAACAATTTAAATGGAAAAGATTGCAACGAGACTTTTCTTATACTTTCAAATGTCTAATTTAGTGTTTGGCAAACCTCCAAACCATGGTTTGCGCAATCCGTGATAAAACTCCTCTCACACACTTACCTCGTAAGTCGTAAAAGCTATTAAAAAAAGCTAATTCAAACACACAATAAGAGCTAGATTGTTTGCTCACCGTTGTTTGTTTATGGTAAAGTAACTCTCCATCTATGGCCATTAAGAATGCATATTAGCATCAAAATCAAACGACATGGTCACACATTCGCACAAGATTTACTGTACTTGCTTAATTTCTTTGTACTTGTCCTTTGCTAGAATCTGTACCATAATTACATTATCCTCCTTTTAATATCATTATGATCCTTTCATTTTAAAAAAAATTAATTTAGAGCTCCAGAATAAGAAGATTAATTATGAATATCTAGGTATAGATCCAAAATTATTATTTTCTGTAATTTCGAAACTGTTAAATTAAATTTTTATGCTTGTGTATTTATGACCATAAAAAATATGATCATATCTAAAAATTTGATTTTTGTTACTTTCATATTCACCATTTTATAATTATTTTTTAATTTAGCACACGTGCATAAGAATATATAAAAAGTTAAAATACAAAATCAGATCATCATCGTTTCATTTTTATTTTGTGAGATCAGAAGTGCATTCTTTACTGACAAGAAGGGCCAGTATAATTCTCGTTAAGGATTGTAAGAGGCAGAATTCTTGTAATTAATTAAAGCCTCGTACCCAAGAGTTGTACACTTGGACCCCGGTTACTTACGAGAAGATGAGAGAGCATTTACTATTCAAATGACAAAATCATTGTCACGTATATATCAACCCATCTTCAATAATATATCTTACTATTGAGTCTTGACCTAGCAAGTTAATTATTTTCTTAAAAAGCAACTGCTTTGATCATTAATGTAAGACTTTATTAACTAATTTGAATAGATTAAGGATCTAAGCAAAATTATATATTTTTTCTAAAATATCATAATCATCTTTCTTAATTCCCTCTCCCCCTCTTACTTGACTAGTGTTGAGGGAATGTCAATAGGATTAATGTGAGAAAAAAATGACAAACATATAAAATATGTATTACATTTAATACCAACATCAAATGCTTAATTAGGCCCTATATTAAATACAAGAGAAGTATAATGTATTTGGTATTACATACCCATACAGGTTCAAGTTGAGTAGTGGTTGTTAGGAAAAATAGCTTTCTCATATCAAATGAAATTTTTGTAATTAATCACTAAGACATAGGAGATATCGATCAAGATTTTATTTCAAAAGTGACTTGAGTCTTTAGTTCTTACTCGATACAACTCTATATTCGTCACAATCAGACAAACCCAAAAACTTCACAACAAATATATGATGATGAAACTAATTAATAAAGCTCTCTCTCAAAATAGAAGCAAAGATCAGCATCTTGTCACTAACACAGAGGAATCTGTACTCCAAGTATTATTACCGACCTCAATTCTGCGTGGGCCAGACTTGATGTTAATTGTTAATAGATCAGTCGATGAGAGTGCGAGATATTGTACTATACTACTATCATGTTCGATCATTAATAAATTTCAAACTACCAACGGAAGTGGCATATGTGCCACATCAATTTGTTTCTGGGTTAGATCCCAAGAAACAAAAAATAAAAAGAATTTTTGTTGGAAGCTCTCCGGGATATCTTAAAGAGGTGATTTTTCTGTCGGGCCTATTTAATTCGGGGCATAATGACTAATCGGTTGTCAGAGGCCTATATTAGTAAACCTGGGATTGACCTTCAAGTTAACTACGGATATTTAGAGGTTGGGTGTATCGAAGGCCAAAAACTGTCCATTACATTCCATCAAAAAAAAAAAATTTCAAATTTTATATAATTTTTCTGACTTTATTCATTTATTTTAGAGACTATTTTAGGCTAATTTAGATATATTAAAAAAATATTTAGATCATTAGCAAATTTTAGGACATAATATAAATCTAATTTAATTGTGATAATATTGAACTTAAATTATTAATTTTTAATTTCCTATATTGTGATCGGTTAATATTTCGAAAGATATGATATATTACGATTTTATTTAATTTTTGAAGGATAAGGAAAAGCATATTAGGAAATCCTATAGTGAAAAATTATTTTTTGGAAGTTTAAAGAAGATCTAATGGTTGAGTTTGAATAAACCAATTCAATTCTAATGGATTCAAATCTTATACCCTAAACTTTCTCATTCTCCTATAAAAAAATACCTGGCAGCTATATAATTATTCACACTCTCCATTAAGAGCCCATGCTCACACTTCTCTGTGGAGTTAGGAAGATGATCATGGAAGTTTGAGTTAGCTTAGGAGATAATCTGGGAGGAGTATAAAGGAAGCTAAAATCTAGGACTTATACTTGAAGACCATAAAAGAATGTCTTTCCTTTTTATCAATTTATTTCAAGACTTCGGGGTATTTAGTTTTAGATAATTTGGAGTTATATTAATTGAGAATAATCTAGTTTTATATTGTAAACATATTCTTTTTGGATTGGATTGACTTGTGCTAAGAAACTTGTGAGAATTTTTGTTTTGCAAATCTTTGGATTGTCAATTAAATTATTAATTGAGTTTTCATTATTAGTTTAGCTGTCAAGTTGGGTTTATCCTCTTGATTGTTTAATTTAGTTGGTTAATTGTCTAATTGTTTAATTAGACAATTGTAAACATAATTTTCATAATTTATTTGAAATTAATTGGGATTGGTTTTAGTGGGTTTAATTAAGCAGCGCTTACATCATTATGAATTTTCTAACGGATTAAGTGTTATTAAACTTGAGAGTTTCCTATGTTTCAATTATATGATTAAACTTATTAATTCCACTTTTTTTATCAATCTACCTTTGGTTTAATTAATTAATTTGGACAAAGAAAGCTAACTCAATGTAAATCCTAAATTATTCCCTTCACCGTACTTGAAAAAAACCTTTGTTATCTTTTCTTATTTGATTTTCTTAATTATTAGTTTATTTCTTTTGCTTAGGATTTTAATTCTACTATCATAAAAAGAACCCAAAAAATTGCATTTGCATCTAGATTAGCTCCATTCTCATATAGTTTTAGAGTCAATTTCGTCTTGTATTTAGTTAGCTAGTGTAATTGCATTTAGATAGGTAGTAGTATAGTGCATTATAATTTATGTTCATCCCACTATATCTTTCACCACCTAAATTCAATTATAAAGAAAAACTCAGATTATTCTTTAAAAGAATGACCTAGTTAGGTTGTCATTATATTACATTTATGGTTGGTCTTAGTTTAATTGATTATTTTAGCCATAAAAACGACATCAATCATTATATGCTTTTAGAAAAGCAAATGCTTAATTATGCCAACTGGTTTGCTCATCAAGATACAGTAGATTTCATGCTATAGTTAGGATTATTTATTTATGAACTCCCGTTTGGATGTGGGAGGAATTTATTTCATGAACTCCCCTAATTTAATTGACTCTTTTTGGATAAGCCTTCCCCCGTTTCGGTGCCTATCAGGTATTAGGTGTTTGTCTTGATTTGTGCCGTTTAGATCTAGATCTGAATGATTCATATTTAATTTTTTTAAAACGGGTGATTTTAGAATAAAATAATCATTTTTAGGAAACTATTAGTTAAAAGATTATTTTTATTTTAGATTCTGTATCTATTAAAATAATTTAAAAAAAAAATAAAAAAATATGAAACGCAAATCTGACCTCGCTCATCCCATAAAATAAAGGTCTCTCCCTCCCATTGAGGCTCACCAAAAACAGGTCAACCTCCCCCCTCCTTTTTCCCTTTTTACAGTTTTGGCTTTGCAGTTTGCACCAATTTGTATACAGGGCCAAAAAAATCGAGAGTAGCTAGTCTTTTTAACACAGCATTCATGTTTGAGTTTGACCACGGCCACTTGTTAGATCTATTCCCTCATGTTTTAATTATAAGATAAAATTAGTTTTTTTAGAGAAATCAAGGAAGTTAATTAAATTATTTTAGAGTATTTATATTTATATTTTTTCTTTCAAACTAGTTAGTTTGATAAATAAACTAATATATAATATAAAGATACATAATATATCATATAATTAAGTAACTTATTTAATTTCTTAAATCTCTAAAAAAAAAAAAAAAACTTTATCTTATTTTCAGTTGAGAAGGTAGTACACGCTATTACCTCGTTAAGGCTCACATTATAATGAGAAGGGGACAAGAGTTGACATAAAGGTCGTGTGAGATTGAATTTTTGAGAGGGGGGGGGGGGGGGGGAGGGCTCGGTAGGAGGTAGTTGAGGAATAGGTTGCTTAACTTAAGACCGAAAACTAATAACGTTAATTTGTGCTAGCTGCATGTGCTATAATATCTATCTAGCTATATGCCATAAAACTAGGCTCTACTCTAACCTTATCCTACTTTTACTCACCCTGCTTGTCTCCTTTAATTGTCTTCACCGAACCTCTGCCCGCTCATCATCACACGCGATAATTAATTAACAAAATCACATACACTTGCATGTATATTTGGATAAACATTCTCACAAGATTTATATCTAATCACCGATGAATATACATATACTTCCTTCGGTTCTAATTATAAGATAAATTTAATTTTTTTTGGAGAAATTAAGGAAGCCAATTGAATTACTTTAGAGTGTTTATATTTTTAGTATCATTAGATTATATATTAGTTTATTAGTCAAATTAATTAGTTTGGAGAAAAAAATAAAAATAAAAATACTCTAAAATAATTTAATTGGCTTCCTTAATTTCTCTAAAAAAGCCAACTTTATCTTATAATTAGGATCGGTGAGAGTAGTAATTAAGTGGGGCTGTTCTTTAATTTGACTCCTGAGGAGGCTACATTTAAAAGGGTTGAGGTATTAAAATAACTTTAAATTTTTATTAAAATTACAACAATAATCATAAATTATTTCTTAGAGTAAAAGTAACTATAAATTTTTTAAATTAGGTTAAAATTATTAAATCTAATTAACTTCCATATATTATCATGTAAAAATATTAAAATACCCCTACTTAATAAAAAACCGTGACTGGTATAATCTGATGATTTTTCAACCCCTTTCTCTAATAGTTACTGTCACCTTTTGTCTCTCTCTCATTCTCGTTCTTATATTCTCTGCTCTTCATCTTCATCACCACAACACCATCACCATCTACAATTCCAAAAAATTATCATCAATAATCCATACTAGAAAAGTAAAAAACTGGAAAAAAAGAAAAAGAAAAGATCTAGCTCCTGTTATTCATTGAAATGTCCTCTCACTGGAATTTTTTCCCCCATGCACATGCTCCTCTTCATAAATTAAAGCCCCGGTCCCCCGCTTCCTAGTGTTGACAATGAGGCAAAACCCTCATCCCCCAAGTCCTATTTTAGCTGAGAGCATTTTTTTTTATTTTAAATTATTACTATGATCCTGGCGGAAATTTTTTTCTTGGAATTTACATTATAGATTCTGAATTTTTCTTGATAATCTTACTAACAAGCAGAGTTTAGATTTTTGAGGACAACTTTTTATTTTTCCCAATTTTTTACTTTTTTAGTATGGATTGTTGATGATAATTTTTTGGAACGGTAGATAGTAGTTGTGGTGTGGTGATGAAGATGAAGAGTGGGGAATAACAATAAGAGAGTGAGAGAGAGACAGAAGGTGAAATCAACTGTTAGAGGAAGGGAAATAAAAAATCACCAGGTTGCACATCAACCAAGGTTTTTTATTAAGTGAGATATTTCAGTACTTTCATATTGTAATACATGAAAGTTAGTTAGGTTTAACAGTTTCGCCCCGATTTTGAAAGTTTATTTTTTATTTTTACTTCAAATAATAGTTTATAGTTATTACCGCACTAATAAAATAAAAATGAGTGTGGTTGGCTATATTTGAAAATGAGAGTTATATATAAGTGGGTGTGGTGTGAAGTTTGGGGACGTAAATATACAGAGACGCGCGCCAGTTGTGTGTGCAAGACTTGAAGAGTTACTGCACCGTTGAACGCTGCCCCAAATAAATTGGATGCTATATAGTTAATGATTTGGAAGAGATAACGTCTCATTCTTAAGTGCTCAACAGTGTTCATGAAAATGGTCAAGTAAGGTTTTGTAAATGAAGAAGCAGTCATTTGAAATTGAATCCAAAAAACCCATACGTTCATGTGTTGGCTTCTGTGATGGATCAGATCATATGAAGAGCCATCTCTCACATTCAAAGAAGCTCCCATGTTGCCTCCATCTCCTTCAATTTATTAAGTGGGTGTTTGGGTAACACCAAAACCACGGTTTCAAAAGTCATTTTCTTTAAATCAAGATAAAACTCTTCAAATATACT
Source organism: Inga laurina (assembly GCA_963855925.1). Classification (NCBI taxonomy): domain Eukaryota; kingdom Viridiplantae; phylum Streptophyta; class Magnoliopsida; order Fabales; family Fabaceae; genus Inga; species Inga laurina. Next base: position 58,704,012 of record OY979709.1, read on the forward strand.
TATCTCGTAAATCGTAAAAGCTATTCTTTAAAAGTTATTGGGGACCATATGTAATATTATAAATACTTTAATGTAATTTAACTAGCTTCCTTAATCTTTTCAAAAAAATCTACTAAATATTATATTAAGGACCGTAGATAGTGTTATATACATGCACCCATATTCATAATTTAGCAATTGGCTCTTGATCAAGCCATAACTAAAGCTTCCATTAGCTTTCATGAAAACCAAAATGGTCATCAACACCGAGTCTAACCACAGCTACACTGATCGGAGGAGACCATATTGATATTGAGATTCCTTTGTTTAGAAGCCAAGGTGTTCATTTATAGCTCTAACTGAAGATCATTAATAGCAATGTCACGTTCAGGGAAGTCTTCATTTGAATACTCACTCTCTAGTACTTAATATAAGATATATTTATCTAATTTGATTAAATTAGTTAATATGATATGTATGTTCTAAAACACTATAGTCATCTTCCTTAATTTCCTCATTCTCTCTCCTCGTTGATTATTGTTCTTTAATAGAGGTAAATTAAAAAAAAACTGATAAATATAAAAACCATGTCTTATATTTAGGATCCATATCAACTTCTCAAATATGCCTTAATTATATTAAGGATTGAAGGAGTATTAAGGTTTTAAGTAGTAGTAGTCCCTTTGTTTATTTATTTATTTTACCAAGTAGTAGTCCCTTTATTTAACCAATACTCACACTTTCATTTTGTGTATAATTAACTTGAAAAAAAATTCAAAGCTGTTTTCCAAACAATTTCAAACAGTAGGATATGATTTATTGCGCCCAACATAGGACATATATATTTTTTTGCCGAGAAACATAGGATATATATTGATATGATATGGACGTAATTTTTTACTGATGCATCCGCATTTACTCCCAAAGCAGCTCCTCGTTTCTTGGGATCCAATCCTCTCATGGTGTGTTGTCAGAAGATTATAACATATCTAGTTTAATTCATGCATTTCTAATAACCAAGTGCTATTTTGTTTTTTTGCCAGAAACCAAGTGCTATTATAATAATACTTACCACCCAATAAATAGAGTCGTTGTAATCCCATTAAATCTATTTACCCACTTATTAATTCACCTTTATACCACCGCGACACATCAACACTTGTGACCTCTCATTTATTATCTGTATATATACGATCAATGCATGGATCTATATATGTACATACACTATCTTTTGTACTTATATAACATCTTGTTTGCAGTGTAATTTATAGTCCTTCAATCTTTTTTATAAACAATTTTTTCTTTCATAAGGCTGGTTTCTTTTATAAACAACTTTCACTCTTTGTCTGAAAATATAAGTTTATTTTTCCTAATTTACCTTTATTAAATACTCATTTTTTCTTATATCTTATACTCATTTTCTCTCATATTTTTTATCTATTCTCTCTCATATATTCTTTTCATAAATAGAAGTATATATGGAAAAATATGACATTTTTTATACACTTATTACTTTTAACTATCAGTTCATTTTGCACAATCAAAGGAAAGGTCGCTTTTAGAGTAAATAGGACCAGAGGGAGTATTATAAAAGAGATCTTATATTACGAACGGAAGGTATTGTATATATTTTATACCACAAAAATTTGCCCAGGTTGTTATATTTGATTTTATGTTTTTTTTTTTCTATTGATCAAATACAAGTTTCAAGGCACAATTTATAATACATTGTCTGTTCATTCATTTCAAAGTTGTTCAGCATGCAAATAAAATGTTTTACATTGTTGGTAAAAATAAATAATGGGACAATTATATTCAAGTGCCATACAAGATAAAAAATGAAGAAATAATTTTTTAAGTTATTAATGACAAATTGAGGGACGTTTATTGAAAAGTTGAGGGATGTCCATGGATAACTTTAGGAATTATTTCTTCTTCTTCTTTTTCTTTTAGGTAGGATTTGAATGTAATTATCTCATAAATAAATAAATGTTTTACCTACTCTAACCAAGGATGAAAATGATCCATGTGTAGCACATTGTTGTTTTTAAATTTTTTGTTCTGACAAAGTAGTGTTGCGTCTCTTAAAATAATACATTGAAACGGATTGTATACATATATATGTCGTTGATAGTTGCCCACTATTAAATTCGAATCGATGTTGTGGGTCAGAGGGGAGAGCGTTGGATGGGGTTTAAGGTGTCTTTGGTTTGAGCGGGAGGGGAAGGAGAAGGTGGTATATTATAATTTTGGATAAGAGAAATTTAAAATTTATCTTCTCATTCTTTTAAATTTTGGATTCATACACAAAATTTATTCTTTTATTTTTTTTAAAATTTTGAATTCCCATCCAAAATTTAAATACCTCTAACCTAAAAAAATAATTTACCTCCTTTCTCCTCACTCCGCTCCCTTACCTCCCCTTAAAACAAACAGACCTTTAAAGAAATGAATATTGATCAACCAAGCATGCATCATAAAAATTACACTAAATTACGTAATATTTAATTGTTTGCAAAAAGAGTGGATATCAACATCAAACTTAAGTGTATGTTTGTGTAACCTCCAAACCACAATTTCAAAAATCTTTTTTCTATAAATCAAGATAAAACTTCTCTTACGTATTTACTTCATAAATCATAAAAAGATATTTTTTTTTTAAAACTAATCCAAACACATATTAAAGTTGAATAATTAACTAAACCCAGATCTCGATAAAATTTTACAGTAAAAAATGAAACTACAGGTGGCGTAGGGCCTCCAAGAAAGGGTACAGTGCCAGTGTTATTTTGTATCCCTGACACTATCAATTACTAACAGTTATAACCTCTATTAATTCTTTTTATCTACCCCTCTACCCACCTTTCTGTACAATTCCACCTGTAAAATATCATTGCAAAACCAAACTCAAACTTTTTGTATCTATGTTTATGTGGGTTAAATCATGTTGCACCTTTAAGTTAGTCATAGATTTGATGGGACTTTTATGTGTTTTATTTGGAAAGTTTCTACAGACATCACAAAATTCATGTACACCTGAACTCACTTTAGTTAACTTGCTCCATAAGAATGAACAAATTTTGTTGTGATTCACCAGATTTGAGTGTTGGCAGATTTAATCAAGGTACCTTTGTCAAAACTGTTTTCTGCGTTCAGATGAATTTAAACTTGAGACATCGCGTTTACACTGTCAAAACACTTTCCTTCAAGACCAAGCCTGCGAGTAAGAATGAAAATTTCTTTTATCATGACTAATAATGTGTAAGATTTTAATTAGATTTGAAAGAATAATTTTAGTGTGTTCCTTGTTATATATCTACATGTAGTTTTTTTACCTGATAACGAAAATAGTGATATTACATGTTTTTTGACTAGCATGAATCAAATACATGCTATATATTTATTAGATATCGAAAATTTTAACAACAAACATTAATGAAACGAGTGAATTTCGTTGGCAAGATATGATAATTTGTGCAAAAGCACACACATGCAATGATGCCGGCATAGAAACGCCGGATAAATCATATCCCAAAAATAACATTGTAGTATGTTGTGCTATAATTAATGTTTCTTCTTTTCTCAACTCTATAAATACTCGTGCAAAGCAAAACCTAGTCTTCACTTCACCATTAGGGTTTCTTTCTCCATACATCCCACCTAGCCAGAGAGTTAGTTTCTTCACAAATGGCCCCATCATCTTCATCATCATTCTCACCTCCTTCACTTCCACCATCGTCCTCGACCAGATTCAAGTTCCTGAAACATGCATATTACTTCATACTCTCCAACAAAACGAACCTATTGTTCGCTTCCCTAGCCTTCCTAGCTGGAGCACCAGCTTGTCTCTATGTTCAACACTTAAACCTACCTCCATTGTTGCTCTTACCTTCATGCTTAGCCCTACTGTTCCTTGTACGCTACTTGTTCATGAACAAACCCTCACAAGTATACCTAGTTGACTTCTCATGCTTCAAACCAGCCCTCACATGTCTTTGTAACAAGGAAATGCTTCTTGACAGAGCCGAACGTGTGGGTTTTTTGTCAGAAGATAGCTTGAAGCTTGTGAGGAAGATAGTGGACAGGTCTGGTTTGGGACCAAACACATATGTTCCTGAGGCTTTGTTGAAGGTTCCTCCAAATCTGGCTCTGGTCGAGGCGAGGAAGGAGACAGAGACAGTGTTCTTCGGAGCAGTCGACGAACTTTTGGAGAAGACAGGAGTTGATGCAAGGGACATTGATATTCTTGTTGTGAACTGTTGTGTGTTTAATCCCACGCCATCTCTCGCTGACATGGTTGTGAATCGTTACAAGCTCAGAGGCAATGTCTTGTGCTACAATCTTAGTGGCATGGGTTGCAGTGCTGGTGTTCTCGCCGTTGACCTCGCCAATCACCTCCTTAAGGTTCATTCTCTACTCCAAAAGATCTATATATCTGTATTACGGTTTTATAAAACGTATCGTGAGTGGAGGTATCTAGGTTTTTTTTCGATCCCTCTTCTAGTGATGTGGGACTTTGCAATATCTCTATTTATTTTCTATATATATATATATAGCAGTACTTGACACTTAGATTAACGTGATATTTGATAATGAACAGGCTCATCCAAATTCTTACGCGTTGGTACTGAGTACGGAGAACGGAATATCAAGCATGTATTGGGGAAACAACCCTTCTATGCTGCTCGTGAACTGTCTCTTCCGTATGGGTGGCTCCGCCGCGCTCCTCTCCTCCCACCCCTCGGACGCCCGCCGTTCTAAGTATCGCCTCGTCCACACCCTCCGCACGCACGTCGGCGCAGACGACAACAGCTACAATTGCGTTATGCAGCAAGAAGACGATGAGAAAAAGGTCGGCGTCGCTCTTTCCAAAGAACTCATGAACGTGGCCAGAGACGCCCTCAAAGTTCACATCACAACCCTGGGACCCCTGGTCCTACCCATCTCGGAAAAAGTCAAGTTTCTGATTAACCTGATTCAGAGGAAGGTGATGAAGAGAAAGATTGAAGGGTACATGCCTGATTTCAGACTGGCGTTTGAGCATTTTTGTATTCACACTGGTGGGAGGGCAGTGTTGGACAGAATGCAGAAGAGTTTGAATTTGGATGATTGGTATATGGAGCCCTCGAGAATGGCGTTGTACAGGTTTGGTAACACGTCTTCGAGCTCTGTTTGGTATGAATTGGCTTATTGTGAGGCTAAAGGGAGAGTGAAGAAAGGTGACAGAGTTTGGCAAATGGCGTTTGGGTCTGGGTTTAAGTGTAATACTGCTGTGTGGTTGGCTCTGAAAACCATTGATCCTGTCACCAACAAGAGTCCATGGAGGGATGAGATTCATCACTTTCCTGTTAAAGTAGTCTCCTAATTAATTAATCACTGAGACCCCACACCACAGGGATGATGATGATGATATATATATATATATATAAAATACAGTTATGTGTTTATGTTTGGAAGATTGGGATGATTCAGAGATGTGGAGAAGGCAGGATTTACGATTACTGGTGTAGACAGTTATAGTCATGGGATGTGGCGGGAGTGAATTATTGTGATATTGTTGTAGTTAACACTATTGTTATGGCTTTATCTAAGAGGGTTGTTGAGTCAACAATCTAGCGACTTTAATGTGGTGTCAGGAGTTTAGATCTGGCGCTGGGCGTATTTAAGGTTATTTAAGGTCAACTCTCTCTCCTGTATTCTCAGATTTGATGGGCTTATAATAATAAAAATTATTAAATTATCGTGGGTGTCTGCCTTCAGTGCCTTGTGATCATCTCCCACCCGTTCCCTCTGTCTTCTGGCTCAATACTGACACGCTTTTATTTTTATTCATATCTTTTTAAATATTTGTCTTGTGTTTCATCCCCTCCATTTCCTGTACTCAGAAACAGAATTTTATTATTTTAGTTGATTTAAGAAACCTTTTAAAAAACTGTCTCGCAAATGTAACAAAGTTTAGACTAGGATTGGTGGGGTTCGCCAGGCCAAGGCTGCAGTTAGGAGGTCTTCATCAATTTTTCGTCTTAATCTTTCTGTTCTGATCTAGAATAAATTAGACCGTCTTGATCCTGAGTAAAATGGAGTGGGATGAAAATTTTGGTGTCGGGAAAAAGTAGAGATCGGGAATGGTACTTTCCGATCGTGATTTTTTCCCGATCCCGAATATATATATATATATATATTTATATATACATTTTTTTAAAATATTTAAAAAAATAATACCAAATGTAAAATAAAATGTGAAATTCCCTAACATATAATATCTATTTTTTTAGTTTATTTAGTTAATTTCGTTTATTATTAATTAAATAATTCTAATTTTTTTGTTTTTGTCTTTGTTCTTTTTGCAGCTGAATCGACAACTTTAAACATATATTGGACTAATTATATATTTATATTAGACTTATTTAATACAATATGATATTAGACAAATTATGTATTTATACTAAATTAGAGAAAACACAACAAAAAATCTAATATAGAAATTCTTTTTTTATAAAAAAGAAATCCAGAATCAGAAAATTCTGAATCCCAATTCCAAAAATTTTCCAATTTTTGAAATCAAAAAACTTTTTAGATCAAGAATGAAAATCATTCCCAAATATTTCACAGGATCGAGATTAAGAATGATATTTCCTTACTCCGCCCGATCCCAAACACTCCTAGCTGCAATGCACCGCCTAAGGGACGCGCTAGAGCCCCAATAGCAAGCTACTGTGGTGGGCCCTCCCTCTCTAAAGAAATAATTTAATATCATGTCAGTCAGTGACCCACGCATCAGATATCAAACTGGTAAGAACAGCCAAAAGGCTCCGCTCATTTGTTTTGTTGACTCGTCAGAGTGGGACTTAATTCACCCCGACGGGACCAACTATTTGTTGTATGTGGCTCTTATAATATATGGTTGGTATCATTTATTTTTTGATAATAATTTTTTATTATATAAATCAAGATAAAATTTTTTTCATATATTTATCTCATATACCGTAAATCATGATTTATAAACATTTATTATCTAAAAATAAACTATTCCAAATAAATACATAATCTACGAGGTCTCATTTGTATCTAGTTGGACTCCGTAAGTAACAAGAAGAATTATGAGAGAAGGCAAAGGGATTAAGATCCAAATTAACTAAACTATTATCAAACACTGGATTTCTTTATTTGACCCGCCAACAAACAACATATATATGGATATGTTGTTCCTACTCCATACATGACAGGGATGTTGCAATAACTTAATGATAGCAGAAAAAGTAAAGAAAGAAGGCGAAACAGAAACAGCTGACATGTATGCTACCTAAATAAGACGAACCAATTTACTGACCATCAACAAAGCACTTTATAGTTGGGAACTGCAAAGGCCTTTGCTTCTATAATAACCCATCAGGAATTGAGTGAATTCGTGAGTGTTTGGATTAGCGGTGGATGTTATTTTTTTAATGTGATTTATGGTATATGAGATAAATATATAAAAAGAATTTTATCTCATTTTAGATGAATATGTTTTTTAAATGTCAACTTAAACAGGCTCGAATTCGTGTGTCCCAATTGAGATGTTTATATCTTTATCATGCAACATATATTTCAATAACTCATTTATATTCTCATTCTCTTTTTTGAAACTAGCATTCTAGTACTCAGATGTTATTTCATGTATGGTGCATCCAGCCTCAAAATTTTATTATCGTGCATAAATTATGCTAGGTAGGTATTGGATGTAAATGGAAAATAAGGGGTAGTGGATGATTCATAAATGAAATTAGGGTGATGGATGCTATTTTATTGTTCTAAATAATAAGACATTTTTCTAGTAATGAAACTCTTTGAAACAACATTGTTGAGTCAAAAGCCAATTGATAGATAGAGGTGGAAAATTGGGTCAGCTCTTAATAGGTCCGGGCAACAAAAAAAAGCCTGCTTTCACAAAATAGCCCTAAAGTTGAAGCATATCCCTCGAACTTGCATACTTATAGCTGGGAAAACGGGTTGGCTTGGCCCTATAGGGCTAGTCTGTCATGAGCTCGGGTCTAAATGGATCGGTTTTTTTAGACCCGTTTAACAAAAGCCGACAGGTTGGCCCTAAGGCTTTAGGCCCTTTTGTCGCTTTTTTATTTTTAACATTTTTTAAGAATAAAATACCCAATTTAAAGCAAAAATATTATCAAATCTAACTTAAAAACATCAACAATTATCTATGTTTAACAAAACACAAACACTAAGTCTAAATAGTAAATACTAATGTCCACAACCACAATCAAATAAATAACTAGATAAAGTTATAATCATAAACTAAATACTAAACAATATTTCGAAGAGGTTGACATTAGGTAAGATTAAGAATTGCAATCTATCTCAAGTTATAGACTCTGTTTGGTAGTAAAAATATTGAAGATAAAATGCTGAAGCATAAGAGAATTTGTTGTACCTAGGAAAAAAGATAATCCCCCCAAATTAAATTCATATATGTATCACATATGACCATGCGGTGCAATAATATACAAATCTATTTTTAAAAAATTAAACGGGCCTAAATGGCTAGCCCTACAGGGTTGCAGGGCCAGCCGGTTTAAACTAGCAGCCCCACAGGGCCGGCCCATTTAGGCCCGCCTCCTTCTTGAGACTTTAAATTATAAGCCCGGCCCTTGATGTAACACCTCAAATCAAACAGTCAAATACTTAACCATAGTAATTCAAATATCGCCAATAAGGATGTTCAACATCCAAACCATTAAAATACAAATCAGTTCAAATAAAGCTCAAGTCACAGTATTAAATCAAATCCTCAAAATATTTCCTCAAAACAAATTAAAATGCGGAAGTCTTAGGGTCATGGATATATAAATGACATAACATGAGCTCTAGGAGCACAAAAGAGCCTCCAAGGCTCACTCCATAGGTGCCTTCCCTTGCTCCTTACTAGAACAATCACTTGAAAATGTTAATATATAGGGATGAGATTCCACGTCTCAGTAACTACTGAAAGTTTCAATCGTACACAAGCAAAATCTCATATGATAAAAAGGAACTGATTACATATATATTCATATATACCATAATTCTCATACAAGACAAAAATAAGTTTAATCACCATTATATCAATCTGTATTTTCACCACAACATGTAATATACAATTATGCAATATGCAATATGTAAGATGCAACCTCCCTTATATCACCGTTCATCCTTATTCCGCTGACTGGAACCATAGGCTAATACATAGTCCAACAGAAACCCATCAATTTGACTGGATTGTCTCAAGCTCACCAGTTCTTAAGATACACCTGGCCAAAGGTGTAGAGCTTAAGTCTGGACTATGGCTCCCCTCCTTAAAAGAACACAACTAAGGAGGTGTCACATGTCTCATAGCTCCAATGCAATCCCGCCCAAAGGAAAACATGGAAGAAAGGGCCCTGACAAGTGCCATCCACTGTGCACCGAGTGATGGCATACCTCGTGGTAAAAGATCTCAACATACAAATTCCTCCTTACTCCAACCCATCACAAATGCAACCGCCATGATAGTAATAAATAATATCATTAAAAGACAATGTACAATAAATCATGCTTCCATTCTTATCCAATATCACCATATATTCAAACATGCTAAAAAAATGGAAATAATAATCCAATAATACATCAATTATCATTAAATTATTAATTATTCGAGTAAAATGAGTTATAGAGAAATTTACTTATAATACTACTTATTTGAGAATTAACAATACATACACATACACATATAATTCAGTCCATTTTTCTTTCAAAAAAAAAAAAAGATAGTCATTCACAATCATATACAATTCACAAGTATATGGAAGAATATTCAGAGTTACCTGTTACTCCTTAATCTAAAAATAATTACCAAAGAGTTACCCCAAAGCTCTTAATGAGACTCTACACATTGACAAACATAAATTTATGTCAATATGACAAATAAAAGCTAACCTAGTATTGTTACAAAGCTACTGGAAATTTAGAGATTTTATATTAAAATTACTTTGATTAAGAAAGTTGATGTCAAAATTAGATACTAGAAGGGATTAACAAAATTATCTTGTATAAAATGTCAAAACAAATTAAAAATCATTTATATATATATAATCGCTCACGTGGCTGTGGCTAAAATGAAAGAGATTTTGTGGAACTCAGAGAATAGAAAATATAGATAGCTATCAAAATTAAATGGGCTTTTGTTTTTTTGTGTTTTTTGCAGTCAAATTAGTTGATACAAAGTGTCAATGTGAAGAAGGAACATGGCCGGAATACATATTGAAGAGAGTCATGTTTGTTAAAGGAAGAGGCAAAATAAAAGTAGTACACGCAACATATAACATATATTGTGACAAGACGTTGGTGTGAGAGGATGATTTAGTTCAGAGAAATAATGAATGTTTGTGGCAGGAGTGAATAAAAAAAAATATTTACTTGCTCTTCCAAAGAGAGATAAATGGAGGTGGGGTCAAGAATTAAATACATAAACATAATGCGTATTGACAATTTTGATGGAGAAAAACAAGAATGATAAGACTTTCTAAAAGATAAGATGAGAAGCCATTGAAGGGATATGAACTTTTCATTCACACACACACACATATATATATATATATATATATATATATAGTTTTTTGGACAATATATATATATAGTTAACAAAGCTAAACAGAAGAGTACAGGGAACAAGAGGGTGAAATGAAGGAAGAAGAGAGATACCTGTGAGACTACGCATGTGCGACAGCTGAGAATGAGAAGTGAAAAGTGAGAGGGTTTATATAGAAGAGATATTAGGGTTTGGGTCCGACCCTCTTATAAAAAAATAATTTTTTTAATAATAAAGTAATATTCAAAATGCTAGAAACATTTTTCTTTTTTCATGTTACAGATTTGAATAATGAGGTGTTTTTACATACACCCATTTGGTTAATATAATTATTTTAAGGAGGTATTTTATTTGTATTATTTTATTTCTTAGAGATTTTTTTTTGAACTTAATACTACTTTTTAAAGTATTAATTTATTATATACTCTTAATTAATTAAAACTTAAACTACAACGAACTCTAAGTGCTAATAAAAATTAGGATGTTACACTTGACGGGCTCGTACCTAAACGGACTAATTCGATGGGCTTGGCCCGATTTCCCAGCTCTATGCATACCCAAGCTTTGAATGTAGGCTTTAGATCTTTTTAACATTTTAAAAATAAAAATACTTCATAAAATTTTTAACTCAAAAAATAAACTAGCAAATTAAAGTATCAACTAAATCCAAACGACTAAAACTAAATTAAATCAAACCGTGGCCTTGAACCATAATAAAAAAAGTTATCCGTGGTCGCATAATCTTTGATATTTTTACATCTCATCATGTAATTTATAACGGATTAAAACAAGTTCAAATAAATATTAGCCAAATAAATATAATTATGGTTAAAATATACCTCAATGGAGAGAAATTATGTTATGTGAGTTTAGAAGGTTGGGCCTTTGATGAGCTTAGGCTTAAAGGGCAGGGCCTGAAACACCAATGTACTTCAAACCATCTCTTTTGGCAAGTTCACCCCCAATTTAAACGAGATTAGAAGGCTCAGACAAGTTGGAAGGCGGAGTAATCTTCTAGAATAGGCGAGAAAGGGTCGTCTGATAAGACCGACTCCAATGGACTTGTTCGGAGAGATGGATGATCAAGGATCGTCGATGGCCATGGACGTCGACGACGTTGATTCGCTCGATTTTTTCGGCGACGGGATCATCGTCACGGATAACAAGCTCGCCGACGCTGACTTTTTCAACGGCTTCGAGGACGATTTCGATGATACTGATATCAACTGACGCATCCCACATTTTCCCCTCTCTTATACTACTCAATATAGTGCTTGTGGTTTGTTGGGTCAAGAATTTAGGGATTCACTATGTTAGAACCGAGCTATTTTGCTCTTGATGGTGGAGAATGGCAGTGTTAAACCTTTTCTGGAATTTCTATATTTTGTATGATGTGAACTAATTACACTAATATGAATATATTTTTATGCCAGTCGCATACTTTGGTTTCTTTTAAATTCTGGTTGATTTCGTTCTTCATGAACGAAACCTTGTTATTTGGATTTGGTACTGGAAGCTGTGGAAAACGAAGTTTCTTTGCCAAAGTGATTTTGAATTGCGGCTGACTGAGAATGCGACAATTTTCTTATCATAGATCAGCCTATAGGGTTTGCTGAATATTTCTGGCTGTAAGGCCAAAGTTGTAAGACCGAGACTATATTTATTGTGGCTGGAACTTTTTGATAGACTGGTATAGAATGACACAATATTTATGTCAGTACCTTGCAACTCTTTTGGTCGGCACTGTGAATAGTGTTGTGGTTGTTAATTTTCTTCCAACCAGTAATGCTACTTTTGCTGCACAGTGGTATTCGTACATAAGCACATGCAATGGATATTGAAGTACTCTGGAAAAAGGGTTTTCTATCAGCAGTGACCACAGAAAGTTAGAAATTGTGTTGTTGATCATCCTGGGACGCATTCTAATTTCTAAAGTTTAGGTGATTAAATATACTTTTAACTAAGTTGATATTCAAATCACTCTTTAATTCCTTATGATCTTAGTATCTCAACAAATTTTATTAACTCGAGGCAAAATAATTATGTTTAGGGTTAAAGGTCATTTTTGCTTCGGAAGTTTTTCGAGGCGCAATTTTGTTTCGGAAGTATCAAATTTGGAGCAATTTTGCCCTTGCCGTTAGTTGGCTGTTAGTCGGGGCAAATTTGCTCCCAAGTTAAAACTTCAAGGGCAAATTTATACCTTAATAGAAGTGACATAGACGACAAAATGCATAAAGAGTGTTGGTCGATTAAGACAACAGGATGGTGGTCATGGAAATCGAAACCCACCAACGAGTATGTAACAACTCACCTGCCGAATCAACTAGCCCGGAAAATGGATGGCGTTGAAGTGCGTGACCTATACCCGGCCGTCGGGGCAAGTGCCAGGCCTCGATGAGTAGAAGGGTGTGGCGGTTGTTGCAAAACCTGGGGCGCGATCCCTAGCAAAGCAGCCGTCAATACAGATCTTGGTGGTAGTAACAAATATTCAAATGAGAACTTTGAAGGTCGAAGATGGGAAAGGTTCTATGTGAATGGCACTTGCACATTGGTTAGTCGATCCTAAGAGATGGGGGGAAGCCCGTCTGATAGCGTGCAGCATGCGTATTTTGAAAGGGAATCAGGTTAAAATTCCTGAACCGAGACGTGGCGGCTGACGGCAATGTTGGTGAGTCCGGGGACGTCGGCAGGGGCCTTGGGAAGAGTTCTCTTTTCTGTTTAATAGCCTGCCCATCCTGGAAACGGCTCAGCTGGAGGTATGATCTAGCGGCTGGAAGAGCACAACACGTCGCGTGGTGTCTGATGTGCCAGACTAACGGTCATTGGGTTAAGGTGCAATTTTGCCCTGGAAATGTCAAATTTAAAGCAAATTTGCCCCGTTTAACCGTCAACTAACATAAAGGCAAATGCGCCTCGAAAAACTTCCGGGGCAAAATTAGCACCAAGTGAATACTTCCGTGGTAAAAATGACCTTTAACCCTTATATTTATGATGACTGAACATTGTGGAACAAAGGCCCCGTCATGAGTTTAGTGCGAGAGGGATGATGAAATTTACCATCCATTTTAATTAGCAAGGTCTGCTCTGTTTTTTTTTTTTTAAAAAAAAAATTTTGTGCTTTAGTTGAAGCTTACAGGAAATACAAACATTAGGCGTCACAGAGATGATAATAAATTTGATTTAGAAATTCAGTATTAGTCCATGACACCCTAACTTGTCGTTCAATCTTGGAAAGTTACTAGCTTTGTTTGCTTAGTTTTATGAGATTTTATGAGTTATAGTAGTAGGTTTAAGGGTCAATCAAGTTTTCATCTGCATAACATTCCATATTTTAGAATTTATTGTATTTCATTTTCAAAAAACTGAAAAACTGAAAATCGAACAAATTCATGTTCATGGCTTTACGTGTGTGTTTGGATTAGTTTTTGAGAATAGGCTTTACGATTTATGAGGTAAGTGTGAAAGAGGAGTTTTATCTCAGGTTGCGCAAACCTAAGTTTGGAAACTTCCCAAACACCCACTACATAGGAAAAATGTTACAATGAACAAAAAATGGTCAATTCAGTTTTACCAAAAAAAAAAGGGTCAATTCAGATTTGATGTTATAAGAATTTAATTCAGATCTTTTCAATTTAGAGCAATGTGGCAGAAACTCCCTCACATGGATTATTGCTGCTATGAAAGCCAACCAGAAACCCAGGAGACGGCTAACTGTACTTCCATGGTTATAAATACACATTCTTTTATGTGTGTGTGTGTGTGTGTGAAGCAGGGAAAGAATGTTTATACACTTTCAACTTTCATGCATTATTTAATGGTCTGTGTGTTTTATTGATTCGGATGTTCTCCTCAGGAGCTTGGCTTTCTCCAATAGTGATAAGCTCTGCAACACAAGTAATTGTACGATTAGAATTTTACAAGTTCGGAAACATAATTTTCAAAGGACTATTCCAAACTTTAAGAACACAACATCACCAGAACTTGTTCCTAGGCAACAAATTATGCTATTTTTTCAAAAAAAAAAAAACTGGGATATAAAATTTGATATTAAAATGAGTTATCAATAACGCCCACAATGAAAACAACAGCGTGTCAAGGGAGTCAAACATAATATATCCTGAAATGAATTAGTGGTAACTAACTAGATTCAGTCAATATGCAGATGTCCCCAAAAAAAACACATTATTGCCATCCAATGGAAAGCATGTGGTGCCTTTTTCATAACTTGGGCTTTTTGCAGAAGGAAAACAAAATGTATACATAGAGATCAAAGAGTAACATACCAGTATGCACTTGGTTAATCCTCTCTGAAATGTTGAACTATGGCTTCGGCTCAAACTTGTCCTTTTACTGTCTTAACAAGTAAGCATCCCATTGGGTAACCGGCCTTGAAACAGAAAAACCTTATTGGCTTCTAAATAGTTTGCTCATTTGGCTGTGGACTTGATACAGTTTGGTAATTTGATTTCACACTCTGAATAAACAAAGTTATAAACAATTGTCAGCAAAATAAATACATGACATGATTTTTCCTCTACTCAGTGGACTACTCAGTGGACATAGATAATGAATGGTAATAGAAAAATAGTCCATAAGATTATTAATTTAAGAGACTGGTACCTCTAGTAAGGTAATGTAATAGAAATCCTCCATATGTTGCATAAGACCGCTCCCATCTCTTAATGAACGAAATATGTTTATTTCAGTTTGTAATAACCTCTCAATGAGCTCCTTCTCACCCTTCATCTGCATCCATCACAGTAGTGATTGGTGAATATATAAACCAAAGACAAACTGATGTAATACAAAGGAAAAGCCAGATAACAAACACGTACAAATTCAATGACTAGAACATCTGGTGTGGATTCCCCAACTATATCTCCTTGATATCCATCGCCAAGAATCTCCATATTTTCCTGGATAGCATGCATTTGATCCATAAGCGGATATGAAGCATCAGAAATTCTCAATATGCTTTATTACAATATACGTACAGCTAATGCATTACAGTAATCACTAACCATGGCATTTCTAAAATCTCCTGGAGCAAGATATACAGGTTGAGCCACATGACAATAACCCATCAACCGAGGTACTGTAGGTATAATATCTCTGTGGTTTACGACTCTCCAGCTATCTTTAACTTTCTGCAAATGCGGTGGTCAAGCTTTTACTGCTTTTGGAAATTCAAATAAAGAACCAAGACGTGGCTACTTCTTCCCAAGTGGAAAGCTAAGGCCATACAGAAATTTCATTTTCAGCGAACTCGACAAAGGAAAACCAGATTAAGGGAGCATGGCTTGAACTATCAATTATTCACACAAGATGATAACTTGCATGCCGTTTTGAAAACACACTATATTCATTGGTATGTCTGTGCACGCCATTTAACAGAAGTCAGTCATGTAATTCACATGCTGTTCTTGGCACTCAAGGTGCCCATAGATCAAGACGACAAAGCCAATAAGACAGACGTGGATCTTCCCGTGGCTGTCCTCAGAGTTCACACTCAAAAACAGTTTCAACACAAGATTATGGATATGCTCAAAATCTGCAGCATTAAATTTTCCCCAGCTATTAACATTTATAGCTGCCAAAAAAAAAAAATAGCTGCCATAGCCCAGTGAAGGAAATTCAGTTCAGCATTCTATTCATAGCAATGAAAGCCTGTGTTTTGAATATCAAGCCAGTAACTATAATCTTTTCTTACCTCATTGTAAACCTCTGCAAATTTTTTGTTGCCAACCCTGGGAGAGCCAAAGTTATACATTGTCACATAAATTGCTCCCTTCCTGGAAAGCAGCACACATAAAATGGTAAATTCATACTATCACAAATTATGGATGGTCAGGCATAAATGAAATGAACAATTTTCGCTTTCATGCTGAAGCCTATGTAGATTATGAAGCAAAAATACACAAGGGCGGAAAATTTTCCATTGATATTCGGAAGCAGGAAAATAATCTCACAATCAAATCTCAATCGTTTTCTAGAAATGCCATTTTCTACAGCCATAGATTACAAGGATACTACTGAAATTCCGCACTCAAGCATTTAGTTATTAATATGTTAAAAGCATATTTTCTAATCTACCGAAAACATTTGCATGCTTCTTCACAACAGAAAATTTTTATTGCAATTTTTACCCCGAAAAAATTAGTCAATCTCTATATATAACAATATAATGAGGCCCTGTGTAAATTTTATTTTTTCAAGAGGATCTTATAGAAAATTTCATGCATAGAGTAGAACAGTAAAAAATCAACCTGATGGGTCTAGGCCTATTAAGACTTATACCCATAGAGGTAGGAAAAATAGGGAATTGGGCCAATCCGGTCCGACTCAGACAGAAAGGGTGAATGAGGAAACTTAACAGTTTGTTTGTTAGAGGCTTAGAGGAGAGAATAAGTCTAGTGAATAATGAATATAAGGGTGAGGATGGGCTGTGAGAAAGGTAATGGATTGTGTACTGACTTGGGGAAGAGAGCTAGCCTCTCGAAGCTTGAGTGTATGTGTCAGTGTTTCTTTTGATTTCCATTTCTTTCTATAGCCGAACCTGTGTTTATCCACTTAGACTGTACCCAAGCATATTTCTGGTTGTATTGAGTATTATATCAAAGAAAGGTCCCATTAAAGCCATTGATATTGCGTATCAGGCTACTATAGTTTCACAAAAAATTATTATTCATCACACGAAGTCAGCCCAAACTCCAGAAACTGAAACAGTACAAGAATTAAACACAATATGTTTAACAAGTACGACAGTTAGAGAAGAATCGCGTCATTTAACAAACGAAATACAGATATGCCCATTAGCATCCATAATACCAGCAGATTTACAGGGAAAAAATAGAGTTGAAATAAAATATAAACGAAAATAGTGACAAACAAGAGAGATAATCAACTTACTTCACCAGTTGATTAAATGAAAGTTCAAGAGCAAGCAGGGTTGCCAGTGCGCCACCTAAACTGTGACCAGTCACATAAACATGCCACTTGTGCGGTGGCTCAGAATGATCATCTCTGGCACAACATATATTTTGTCAACACTCAAATGGAATTTTAAGAAGTTATATATAACCAATAAATAAATCAATGAAGAGAAATATTTTATCATGGTAAAAAGGTAAGAAAGTGATAAGACATACAGAAAACATAAGCAGATGACAAAAGACATCGGTTGTTTTATTAAATAATGAAATGTGTGCTCAAGGCAGCAATTAAAATCAATAATCGCCAATTGAATTTGGTCAGAAAGAAATTGCAACACTTTAAATTTTCAGAATAGATTCCAAACATTAAGAACCTCATTAGCAAACTACATCATAGAATTTTCATTCTTTGAGATCAAAGACATATAATGGAAGTAATTATGGAAAATAAAATCATGGCACGAGCAAAGTACATAAGGGAAAAAAAATCATATACACATATATTTCAAAGGATTGCTTGGTGTAATTAAATATGTCCAGAAGCATCACTTACGTATAACCAATTGCAAGTCGAATTAGAGAGATGATCCTGGTCCTAACAGAATCATATGCATTCAAAAAACCACTATGAACCTGCATCAAGTACAGCACCATTACTGATTGTGGAATGTGTTGTCCTTGTAGTTTTCTAGGCATCTGATAAATATGTTTGACATATATAAACCTGATATTGATTAACATACTTGAACCTCTTGCTTGAAATCGCCACCTATCCTTTCAGGATTTAACCTACGGAAGTGATAGAAAAGTTAGGTATGCTTTGGAATCATCTAGTGAAATGAAAACGCAAACAAAATGAAGCCTATACAAAATTATGCATGCGCTATAATAGACAAGGTGCTGAGGCCAAGATAAAAACGCCTAGAGCCTCCCCAGTTCCCTCAAATTCAGTTCCTCAGCTTCCTCTATTCTCTGTCAGCAACAGGATTCTTCAGTTTTTCCCCCAAAGGCTCATCACCCTTCCTTTTTTTATTACAGAGTAGGATACTTTAATTATTTGATTTCCCACTATATAATACAAGATGGATACATCAATATATATCTGAGCGGAAATAACACGTCAAACCAAGTAGATGTCACAGATTAAGACGTATTGACAGGATGAGAACACTTGTATGACTAATAAGAAATCATTTATATTAATCAAGATCAGAACTGAGTGTTACCCAGCAGGAGCAAGCATTAGATCAGTTCTCAAGTCCTTCCATTTTGCCTAGAGAGCATCAAAACAAACGTACCTTAGGGACAAACCTGAAGTCTAACTCTGCTTAAAAGAAAAAGAATATGACCTACCTGTTCTGTTCCCCTGAAAGCAACCACTAACCTTTTCCGTGCAGAATCACGCCAAATAGCAACCTGAAAGTCCCACAGTTATATTTATAAAGGCTCACACAGAGAAGAACAAATTAATAATTGGCTTTATACTGGGATGAATGATTGCAAAACACTACGACCAGAGTAACATAGGAAAGGGGACTTATCTGCCAGGAAATAACAAGATACCTGTGTGTCTGTGGTTGCATTATCTAAGAAACATAGTTTCTCAAACTCAGACTTGATAAAACTTGGCTGACCCAGTGAAGTGGCGAGCATTGCCCAAGCTTCCACAGCACTTTCAGCAGTTGAAAAAAGTTTTTTCATTTCCTCAGTTTTCTTCTCTTCCAATGCAGACCCATTCCCTGAGCTAGGAAGTTTTTGCGAAGTGGAATATTGTATTTCAGCTTCTCTTACTTCGGCAGAACCATCTTTGCTCTCCCTCTCTTCTGCGGAATGTCCTTCCTTGTTCATCTTGGAAACTGTTGCAGCCAGAAGCATTAATCCTCCCAAAACTGACTCTGTCTGTCTTACCAAATTTTGCGTTGCTTTTTTGACCTCTGGTATTGAAGATTGAATTGCAGCAATAGCAGGTTGGCTACTCGTTTTACCAGATGTATCATCTGTGCCTTCTGATGTTGCAAGCCCAGATTCAATGTAAAATGATTCTGCAATACTTTGAGACTGAGAGCCAATTTTGCTCAAAAAGTCGAATCCATCCCATTTTAGTTTCTCAGGAACTGAGAGACCTAGCTTTTGAACAATGTTATGACTGACAACGTCAGAAAGGTTCCTCCAGAAAAGTTGGTCCGACTGCTCTTCCTTGCTAACTTCGTTTGATAGCTCAGAAACATGTCCATTCTCAGCATCATCCACATATCTCTGTTCACTAGAAGTTTCACTACTGAAGGATTCTGAACCTCCAGCCTCTTCTGAAGGCGTATCTAACGCAATAGAAGAATCATTCAATGTCCCAGAGCCTTCAGCATCATATTTATAAGACTCAGACATCTGATCCTCGTGAGGATATAAATTATTGAATGACTTTAATTGCCCAAATGCATATTCCACAAATCGGCGGGCTTGCACTGTATCAGAACCAGTAATCTTTCTTAGTGCAGAATCAATGGCATTAATCTTTAGAAGCTCTGAAACAAAAGGAATCTTCCACCTCCTTTTCTCATCATCGATTTCATCAAAGGTTTTATATTTAACCTAAAATTAAAAAAGATATATCGTGGAAATTAACAACTTATAGCTCATTAAAATGCAACTATGTAACATATTTAAATCAAATAAAGCATATAAGTACTAGAATTCTGAAGAATTAAAACTACAACTTGACAGAAAACCGAGCATATAAGTTCTGTGGTATAGAACTTCCAAGCTTGATGATAATTTAGTTGATCCACAAGCTGTAAATATATATTGAGTATCACAAAGCTGTAACAATTGGAAAAATATATTTAGACTCATGATATATTGCACAAGCATCCAAAAGGCATCAATGGCTGACCATAGTTGACTTCACTCTTAAGTCTTACCCCAGTGAAACATGGGTAGGCAAAAACCTAAACAACTGGCAGGGCTAGGGCCTTATAAGCAGAAGTATCTCGGCAATATATAAAAGTATAATAAATTCTTCCGATATTTGAGGGGTGATGAGAAATATTTGTTCTTCCCATAACATAAAAACTATGCTGTTAGTTTCTTAATTCATTGTTACAACTTGCAAGCAACTTACCTCCAGCTGAACCTTTCCACCCCCACCCATTCCTTCTAACTCCACTGTTATTTCATGCGAGTCTCCTAAAACACATGCATGATTGTTAGTTGAGCGAATGTTTGTCAAGCAATAATTACTTTAAAAGAAAAAGAAATTGACACATACATTAATTCTGTTGACAGCGATAAGATATTTCCAAAATAATATGAACTGAAAACTTAACAAATTGAAATTCTACTGACAAGAAAACTTTCCAGGCTTGCATCAACTATATGGTGCAAGAGATTTTCTGAAACTCACCATCACAAAGCCATTCCAGGTCTACTCCTGCATTCCCCATGCGTTTGTGGGGAGCCACAAGGTTGGCATCCCAAGCTGCAATCTATAATTACAACATCTAAGAAAACCAATATAAACTTTCAAATGAAATTGTTAGGAAAAATTAAAAAAAAAAAATTTGACATTGTACATACACTTCCTGCACTGATCCCAATCATGAAAACTTCACAAATTCATAAGGTTGAGTGTGTGTGTGTGTGTGTGAGAGAGAGAGAGAGAGAGAGAGAGAGAGAGTCCATTGACCTGAAGGGGTTTAGTTCGAGGCTGCTTTATATGAAAAGCAAATTCTTCATTCCATGTTGGCTCTTTTGTCCTGCCATATTTAATTTAGTATGAACCTTATGTACTAACAGAATTCTAAAAGTTATACTCCTTACGAGAATTTGAAAAGGCAATATATAAACGCACAGCTCCATTTAATACATCAAAATTTAGTCATCCATTATCTTGAGTATTTCTTATTTCTCAGTTGTCGCCCAATATACCAATTAAAGAAGTCAAAGCTAGAGATACTTTAAATTCTTAGAGCAATGCATGATAGGACAAGGTAACTTGTTTCTTCTCAAGAAAAGCCATGAGTCCAGTAACTAAAGCTGCAAACCATGAAAAATTGTTATGTCTCTTCAACCACCAAATAACATCCTGAGATAAAAGGGAAGAAAACTCACCCCCATTTAATCTTGCTTTTAGCAGTCTGAGCATCTAATTGCATGACCGCATATGGATCACTTGTTCCCTGGAAGTCAGATCAATGGAGGACACATAGTCCAAGAAAGGAAATCAAAGGAAAAATTAGTCATATTAATTAAGTACTAAGTGTCAGATATGAAGCAAAGTAACAAGAAGTAACTAGCTCATCAGAGAATTAGTCAATAATGTAAATATTATATAAGATAACCAACCCATGGATCCATGGCAGGGAAATCGAATCCTTTCTTCAACTTCACGAACAGTTGGCCATCATAAATTTCAGAAACAAATTGCCTGCATATGCCAAGAAAATAACTTGTTAAGCACGCCCGTTTGTACATTCAACCAATTGCATCCATTTATCTGGCTAACTAAAAGAGACAGTATAAAATTAAAATGAAGTATCACATATTAGAATGCATTTTAATAAGAAAGGTATTTGAAATCTGATAATAAGAAAAAATCAAACAACAGCTACAAAAAGAAATCGACACGTACTCAGAAAGGTATATTGTCTTACAATCTGCAGCATCAACTTCACGCCTTCCTATGTTTTCCTGCATTATGTTAAAAACTTGGAAATGAAAAAGGCACAAAACGAGCATGAACACATTCTGATGTAAGATGCCAAATTGCGTTCTACTCCTACTTGGTTATAGTGGTATTGTTTAACGCTGAAGAAGCAAAGGCAAAACCAAGTTGACTTTCCACGGTCCGTTTGTCTTAACATCAACCCCAATATACTATTTGTTCCATGGCAAATGAAAAGAAGATAAACCAAAACTGAAGAAGGAGTCAACATATTTCTAACTTAATAGGGATCATGAAGTTAATGGTAGTGAAAGTGACATGCTTCATTCTATAAAAATTTCAGATTTTGCAATTGCATTTCTGCTTATACTTTCTTACAGCTCTATTTCCGCGAAGTATCTTCAGCTTCACAATTCAGGAATAACCAATTCATGGGGCGGGAGAAGGAACTATAACGAATCCAGTTATTTGAGTTACGAAGGTGTAGGTGTGGCAAACAGAAATGAAAATTTAAGTAAAGTTACAAATATTCAAGGAAGCTGGCGAGCTAATGACATACAGGAGGGGTAGTGTAAGCCTCGAAAGCGAATCCCGCCAAAACAACAGCGAGATTGATATCAAAAGGAGGCCGTTCATCGTCGTTCTGAATCGAACGTCTTTCAATTTCGGAGCCGACCTTAGAGGAACAGCAAATTCTGTAAGCTTCATTTCTGGCTTTCGCATATCCGCTGGAAGAGAAAAGCCGAACATTACGGGGAAAGTACCCTGGAAAAAGGCGCGAAAATTGGGGGGTTCGAGAGTGAGGAAGAAGCTTGGGTGAGATCGGAAAGAATGAGTAACGAAATTGAAGAGATTGTAGAGAAGCCATGGAGCGAGCCAGAAACGGTGGAAGACCAAGCCAATACCACCTCGAAGTGAGTCTCAGAGGGGTAGTGGCAAGGTTACGTAATTTGAAAGAAAAGGAAGGGGATATTGTAAGAATGTAAATGGACTAATTGCGCATAACCACGGAACTGCAAGGGGAGGGCCAACGGTCATTCTGGAACATGCGGTAGTTTCTGTCGTTATACGGTGACAGTTATGGGCCTCGCCCCCAAAACGCAAATATTTACGGGGGGAAAAGATCAACAGTAAATCCTTCACTTCTAAATTTTTTAATTTATTATTTATTCTGTGCATCTATTATTTATCATTAATGTAAAACCTATTTAATTTATTTAATTAAATTAAAAAAATTAGTTAATTTAGTTAGTTTTTAAAACGTTCTTATCATTTTCCTTAATTTCATCCCTTTCTATAATAATTATAGTAGAGATAGAACCAATAGAGGTAATTTTAAAACAATAATAATAAAAATAAAAATAAGTTTTATATTTGGAACTAATATAAACTCCTAATTAAATCCTGCATTAAGAACTAGAGGTGTTTTTTTTTTTTTGGATCTCTCCTCCGATATCTCAAGCTATCTTTCAGCTACTACAACGACCTCAGACTAATTCGGATCATACCAAGAACCTCTACTTAAGGGCAAAGTGATGGTCAAGGGGCAAGCTGCATTCTTAGGGCTCGAATTTGAGACGTCTGGTTAAGCGGCAAAGTGAGATTACCACAACACCAACTGCGCTTGGTTGGTGGTTTTTTTTTTTTTTAAATTAAGACTCAATCAACTTGACTGAGGTTTGCAAGCAGACTACAGACTTGAAGGCACTTAGGTGATGAAACCAAACCATCATCCTTAGTAGTCAAACTAGTTCTTAGCTTGAATTAGATTAATATAGCAACTGGTAATTTTTAATAATTTGATTTAGCGCTTACTAGACTTTGACAAAAAGATTCCCGCCAAGAATGGACTTCACTTTGTCATGAATGATCTTGAAACTTTATCCATTGGAATGATCCTTCACTCCACTGGTCATTTTTTGGGGCAATTTCCAGACACGCATGCTCGCCTCCAAGCCTTCTTATCATTATCTAATTGTCTGCCATGTGATTGACATCTTGCGTACAAGAATAACCTTACAGACAATCATATGGATCAACATTGTAACCTTATAAAGCAATGTGTTGGCAAATGAAAAAAAAAAAATAAGAAGTAAAAAACCCATAAAGCAATTATTTAAAGTAGGATAAAGATACACCCATCACTTTAAACTATTTTTAGATGTGTAATTAAAGTGTTTGTTGAAACCAGTATTTGGGAACCCAGACCGGACCGGCCGATCCGGCCCAAGAACCAGTGAACCGGACCATAAAACGGTCCGGTTCACCATTTTTTTATCTTTTATTTATTTTTAAATTGCTTTTTTAATATTTTTTTCTTATAATTTCATATTAATAAACTTAAAATATTCAATTTTTCACCGATTTAGCTCCGGTTTGACTTCGATCTAACCCATTAATCCTTGATCCAGTACCCCGACTAGTCCAGTAACCGATCCAAGTTTCAGAATCTTGGTTGAAACTGAGGAAGGTTCGTATGATAACATGGATTTATACTCAACGTCCAAAAGCAATGGGCTTAAAGAAGGATTTCAGCTGTTATGGCGATGGGTTTTTGGCATAAAAAAGAAGAAAGAAAGATGCAAAGAGACACAGCGATTTGCTGTAGAGGGGAGAAAATGGAGGTTAATGGCAGTTAGTCGGGGGTAATGATTGCACTAATTTTAATACATTAAAGTTAAAATTACATCCTTAAATATTTTAGAGTGCTAATTGCATATTAAAAGATAGTTTGAGGTGCTAGGTGCATCTTTATTATTTAAAGTATATATCAATATTTACAGGTAGATTTGCGTGGATCAGTGGAAAAGTAGTGTCATGGGTCATGACACACAAAGTGTTTGTTTGAGTTAGCGTTTTAAAGGCGCATTTACGTAAATCGAAACAAAACTCCTCTCATATACTTATCTCATGCACCATAAATCACGTTGAAAAACTAACTTCTATTGTTAATCCAGGCACAAAGTGATTCTCTGATCATCAATTGGCTAGCATTTCTACATTTGAAATGTGCTTTAATATAATTTATTATATGATTCAACTTGAAAGATGCCTAATAAACCTCATAGCACATGATTGCTTTGAGTTACGTTCTACGATCAACAAGGGAGTAAGTTTGACATATTCATAGATCAAGTCAAGTGTTTCATACTGATTTTACATGAAATTGGCGTCTCCCTCTATAAATATACACGCCGGTTGTTATCAAATAGTAATTCGCATTTTGGGTAACGTTAATTTTATTCAATTTCACATGAGAAGGTATTTTCCCCATGATTAGCTATTAAATCAAGCGAAAAACGTGAAGCTATTAATTACACTATCAAGTGGAGGAAACGTATGAAATTGATCCTTGTTATAGAAATGATTAAACTTGGCAATCGAACTGTTTGAATCCCAACTCCCAAGGCATCCAGAAAGCGTCTGAGGCATAGGATCGATTGCTTGAAGAAGCAAAAGGCTTATAAATGGTTTAAATATGAACGCAGAACTAGAAATCGCTTTACTCTGGCTCCCCTTTCATACTTCAATTCAATGTTTCGAGCACAGTTCCGCTTAGGTTGTATTCGAATTAGTTTTTGGAGAATAAATTCCGAGCAGAATAGATTATGAGAAAAAAGTGATTTTGATAAAATAAGAGTGTTTGGGTACTATGAGTAGAATAACTTTTTTTCATGGTGTAGGGCCCACATAATAAAAAAGGATCAATGAGAGAGGGGGTGGCGCCCACACAAAGAAAAAAAAAAGGATTTTCCCAATGGTTTGAGATCAAAACCATGATTTAGAAAAAATAAAGGTGTTTGGATGTTTTTTTGACAAAAAAAATCGCCTTTTCTGTTGACATCCAAACAAAGTTAGTAGAAAAATGACTTATTGCAGCACTATTATATGGTTGTTTGTTTCAGCGTTTTTTTAAAAAATAAATCCTCATTACACAAGCCAAGATAAAACTCCTCTCATATATTTACCTCGTATACCGTAAATCACGATTTATAAACACTTATTATCTAAAAATAAGCTATTCCAAACGAACACTATATTACAATGCTAAGCTTAAAACAAAAAAATACCACAACTTATTTTGGCACACAGAAGCGTTTGCTGCTGTAGACTGTATTAAATAAAAGTTTATACATGCATTTTCATAGGCCACCAAGTCTAGGATGCTTAAAAAATTCATTTAATATATTAGGGTCAAAATTGCACCCCTAAATATGGTAGGTTGTTAATTGCACTTCAAAAAATAGTTTGGGATATTGGGTGCATCTTTACCCTTTAAAGTATATATCAATATGTACAACTAGATTTGTGTGGATCAGTGGAAAAGTAGTGATATGAGTCATGACACACAAAGTGCCTGTTTGAGTTAGCGTTTCAAAAGCACGTTCACATAAGTCGATACAAAACTCCTCTCATATACTTACTTTGTACACCATTAATCATATTAAAAAACCAACTTTTACTACTAATTCAAATAGACACAAAGTGATTACCTGGTCATCAATTGACCAGTATGTCTACATTTGAAACTGGGTTTAATATAATTTATTGGGGTTTAATATAATTTATTATATGATTTAACTTGAAAGATGCCCAATAGACTTCTTAGTACATACATTATTGCTTTGAGCTACGTTCTACGATCAATTAGGGAGTAATTTTGTCATATTCATAGATCAAGTGTTTCATACTGATTTTACATGAAACTGGCGTCTCTCTCTCTCTCTCTATATATATATATAGTGTGTGTGTGTGTGTTTGTTTCAGCGTTTGGTGTCCACTTAAGTTCGATTGGATCCACTTAAGTCACATAATGACTTAAAAAAAAAAAGTATTTGCGTTTGGTTGGACGATGAGTCAGTGGAATTCAGTTGCTTTTAAGGAACTTTTAAATAAGCTTTGGGTTGTTGCTTTTTTCTAATTGTATTGCATGTGAGTGGGTGAGATATTACCGTTAAAGCCATTAATGCCAACCTAATTATTAATTTCTCTCTTTCCTCATTCTCGCCTCCTCTCATCTCCTGTCCTCTCCTCAATTTTCATTTATTCTTCTTGCGTTTTCCTTCCTCCTCACAGTGCCGATCTTCCCACTCTCGGCAGGCAGGGAATCGAGCTCCAGCTGGGTCCTGTGGTTCCTTCCTCATTTTTCATTGCTTGTCATGTTGTCTTCGGTAGTGGCGGTCAAAGCGGCGTTCGGTGTCAGTGGCCATTGGGCTTGAGGTCAAGGTGCTGGCTTGGAGTCCGACAGAGTTGTGTCAAGTCTGGTGGGAAACTAACGGAAAATGACGGTGGCAGATCTGTGAGTTTGAAACCGGATTTGGATGAGTTTGGTCTGCAAGGGTTCGAGCTGCTGAGCTACGCCGGCGCAATCCAGAATAGCGATACACGGTTGAAGGTGGTGTGGTGGTGGATCTGCTCAGTCGCGGTGATCTGTGCGCATTGTGAGGGTGCTCAGGTATGTTAGCTCTGCCTTTGTCCATGTTCAAGAAATATTCATGGTTGCTCTGCTTTTTCTCTGACCTGTGCTCTGCGGTGTGGGTACATCAATGTTGTGTGTTTGCTTGTTTTCGGTTCAAGTTCAAGTATCTCTGGTTGTGTTCTTCGTTTTGTTTGCTCTGGTTCGTGGTGTGCGCTTTTCCTCTACTTTTGTTCTGGTTCGTGTGCTTTTCCTCTTGTTATTTTTATGTATGTGCGTTTGTTTGTTTTCCTATCTGTTTCTTTAGATCTAGGAAAATGTAAGTAGTTTGAAGTTTCTGTGTAATTAATGTAAATTAGGAGGAAGAAGAAGAACACCCTCTGTTCACTAAAGTTTTGATGTATATATATACACTTCATCAACATCATCGCTTTGTGTCTAATTTGATTTTGAGTTGTTTGAAGTTTCTGAAATGTTTTATCAGAAACAGCAAGAACGTGCAAAATTTGAAGAAATTCTGTTTTATTTTGATCAAGTGTTGAAGATGAATGTGACAGAAAACAATCGAGCTCGTGGCAAAAAATGGAAAAAAAATAACACAAGTGTAATGCATTTTTAATCTATGCTCTGCATGCCATCAAATATAGGACTCAAATTTATGGGAAAAATTGTATACACAGTTTTTTTTTGAATTTGTTGTTAAGCTCTTCTACATGATTATAAGATGCCGAGACAATTTTTTAATGCATCAATGATCTACTAAAAACGTCCAAAGGTCGTCCTTTCATTGAAGTAATTAGCAGCAATATGATGCTCAATAACTTGTTTATCATTCAAGAACTTGTTCATCATTACATCCTAGCAAGTTTTTAATGAGTAATATGATGCTCATTTACGTTCTTAATGCACTAAATTACTTTGGAGATTGCTCATTTACATTCTTAATGCACTAAATTACTTTGGACATTGAATTGATGCTCATTGACGCTCTTAATGCAATATGATGCTCATTTGTGTTAGAAACTTGTCTTTGGCCCTTTTAGTTAATTTTCAAGTGTAATGATTGCTTTCTTTATTATTATTTTTTCTATAACATTGATCAACGAATGCTTTGTTGGAGGTATATATAAAGATTAGTGAGGACTAGCAAAATTCTACTAGCACTGATTAAACTGTATAGTGAATAATTTGGTTGGCATGTGTGTTATGTGTGACCTTTGTGGTATAGCAATATGGACACAAAAGCTGTGTGGGATTTAGAGTCAACAGAGATATTCATCAACGCATGCGTAGACCAACTATACAAAAAAGAACACAAAGGGCAGTCATTTACACCAACAGGATGGAAGAATATTATTTCCACATTCACTGAAAAGACTGGAAAACTGTATGGGAAGAAACAATTTAAAAATAGGTTAGATATCTTAAAGAAAGAGTTGAGGATATGAGATTCTTTAATCAAAGAGACCGGTGTGGGTAAAGACCCTGTGACGAACAATGTGAATGCGTCAAGCGACTGGTGGAAGGAGAAATTACAGGTAAAAAATTTTATGTGCACTTTACAAGTATAATGAGTTCGCTATTTGGTATGTACTTCAGTTAAATATTCATTTTGACTCTTTACTTGTATGCATGCAAGAGCATCCCGAATATAAGAAATTTAGGTACTCTTACCTAAAGAATGAAAGGGAGTTACGAATAATATTCAAAGATGGCTCGGCAATGGGAGACCACATTTTCTCAACCTCTCGCATACTTGAACAGACAAATGAGGAAGATGAGGATGACGTTTACAGACCCACGATGGATAAACAGGAAGGCTCTGGGGACAACGAGGATGAACATTTTGGCGCTGCCCCTGCAGTTAGTATAGGGGTGATAAAGGAAATGGCAAGCGTTGGGTTAGCTACAGAAAAGAAAGATTTATGAGTGAAAAGTGTGCAAAGAATTGTTATCTGGATGGGTTAGCGGCATCAAACTTTTGAGTACGTGCCTTGTAGTAACACTGTCGCTATTGGATGGTTTGGATCAATTTATCACCAAGAATGCCACTTTAACAAATGCACATATCTTCCCAAATCCCATTTGACAATTAAGTTGCCAATGAGTTCTTTTTCCACAATTGGTCCTTCATTTTTTCTTTTTTCATAATTTTTTCAATTTTTTTCTCTTAAATAACACAAAAGTCACTTATGCAAAAGCCTAACCAAACATCTTTCACTTTTACATAAGTTACTTATCCAATCGCCAATTAAAACACTTATCATTTTACCCAATCTAACTTTTTTTCAATCTTAAGATTCCATAAGTCTAAGTAAAAATAAGTAACTTATCGCCAATCCAAACACACCCATGCCGGTTGTTATCAAATAGTAATTCGCATTTTGGGTACCGTTAATTTTATTCAAATTCACATGAGAAGCTATTTTCCCCATGATTAGCAATTAAGTGCTTGTTTTGGATAGCTTAATTTTTACTTATAAGTACTTATAATTCGTGATTTATGGTATACAAGCTAAATATGTAAAAGAAGTTTTATTTCGACTTACATAATAAGCACTTATTTTTCAAATATAAGCTATTCCAAACATAAATTAAATCAAACAAAAAAACGTGAAGATATTAATCACACTATCAGTGGAGGAAACGTATGAAATTGATCCTTGTTATAGAAATTATTAAACTTGGCAATCGAACTATTTGAATCCCAACTCCCAAGGCATCCAGAAAAGCGTGAGGTAGAGGAACGATTGCTTGAAGAAGCAAAGGCGTTATAAATGGTTTAAATACGAACGCAGAAGTTACTCTGGCTCCCCTTTCATACTTCAATTCAATGTTTCAACCACAGTTCCGCTTAGTAGAAAAATGACATATTGTGTACTATTATATTACAATGCTAAGCTTCAAAAAAAAAAAAAACCAGAACTTATTTTGGCACATAGAAACAGTATGCCGCTGTAGACTGTATTAAATACACAAACATTTTCATAGGCCACCAAGTCTAGGATGCTTCTTCATTTAAAAAACTTCGTAACCTAGCTGTGGCCTATAGAGAGGCCTTATAAACGAAAATATAACTGCAGAAACAAGTTCAAATTCAACAGCCATTCTTATTGCATAAGTGCAGCAGCAGCCTCATGCACCAAAGGCTGGGTCACATGAACAAAATGCTCTGCTTCCCTCTCCACCTCTTCCCAACACTTGCGAGCACCCTTATCTTCCTTCATCTTCTTCACAAAAGCCACAAACTTTCTCCAATTTTCTGGGTGGAACAATTGAGGGTTCATCCTCAGATAAGTGAAAGCACGCATTTTTAAGTCATTTTGGCCATCATCATCCACAACCAACTGTGACGCCCTTATGATCTGCTCATGCGCGTATTCATCGTATCTTGGGAGTGCATTTTCACCTGCCAGAGGAACCTGTGCTTTCTTTGTGGCCATAGCCACTTGCCTCACTAGCTTCTCTGGTGCACACAGAGCATCCTGAGGCTGCTCGTGGTCTCGCATCTCAATGCAAGTGAAATTAAAGATGGCTCCATGGCGAGCCAGCATTTGAGCTATTGGGAGGTAGCCGTCGCGGAACCTGGTGTTGTAGTAGCCTGCTGTGAGCTCAGGAGCATGAGATCTAGTGCCATAGTGCCAGTGGATACCCGCGATTTTAACCGAGATTTTAACGCTGGAGTTCTCAAAGACTGACTTGGCCGAGGTGAGGATCCTCTCACCATGGTTCAAGAGCATGTTGGAATACCAGGTGAGGAAGAACTCACCATATGGACTGTTCCAGCCTCCACCTTCCTTGCGGAAAAATGGTGTGTCTTCTGGCCAGTTGTTGTAGTGACCGGCATCAGTAGGGCCTGTGCTTCCCCATTCTGGCTTACCCGCAGCTTCAGCAGCTGCTTTTAAGCTACTCAGCATATACTGAACCATAATGAAACCAAAAGGTTATTCAGCTTTCAAAGCCAAACTGTTACAAGCAAAGCTAGAAACCCCGAAAAAATTGATTCCATGCTTGCATTCACTCTTGGGGGAAGAGAGAAATCACCAAAACGTCAAATGTGTATTTATATTTAAAGTGATAACTCCTTGTTTGAACATTTATAGCTCTGTCAATAACGCTTATCTATTTCTAACCAATTTCCAAGTATTACTTACTCGGTATAACTATCAGCCATGTAGATGAACCAGAAACGGTATAAATTTAAATAAGAAAATGTGAATTACCTTGTCATAACACTGGAAAGCACCAATTCCTGGGAATTTCCATGTTCCATTTTGCTCTGGATATGAAGGGTAACGCAGCTCCCCTGCTGGTCCCATTCCTATTTGGATTTCCTGAATGGAGTAAACATATGCGAGTCAGATTTCTAGAGCATTTTAAAACAGGAAAAATGTTAGAAAGGAATCTTGAGAAAGGAGTCTCAAATGGTATTTACCACAATGGTGTCACCAAGAAGGTGTTCGAACTTGTCTTTGAAAGCAGCCATGAAGTCAGCATAACACTGAACTGGTGTTCGGCCCTTGAGAACAGGAAGGGTATCACACCCAAGAGATGCATATTCGAAGTTTCTTCTTCCCCATTGATCCGTGTATGCAAGATCTGGATCTTTATCCATTTCTTCCAAAACCCACTTGGGCAGGGGAATTCTGCATGCAATATAAACAATCATTAAGCACCACAAAGATTGGTACATTAGAAATTATAAAATAATTACTCAATACTTTTACATTAAAAGGATTTAAATCCCTGTTTTATCCTTCCACCCACTTGCAGTGCCTAAACTAATGTGCCGAATAATTATTAACTACAAAAATTTTATATAAGATGCCTCTTTTATTTTCATTCAAACTAAACAAACAAATCTTGAGGAGACCTGGACCTAGGGGAAAGGCTAATATACTTCTAGAAGCAAAGCAACCAACAAAACAAGTTCATGTGGGCTCCAGTCAAATCTTCACAAAACCACATGCTTTCCGTGTTTCTTTCTTGGGCTACCTAACCCTTTTCCGGTTTTTCCACGTTACTTACCTAAGCCACAAGTTGACCCCTCTTTTTTTATCATTTTAAAAGATGCAACATAAATAGAATTAAAAAATAAATAATAAAGTATAAAATCGAATTTCTAAATGACACTTTTTTAGAAAAAAGCAAATAATTTTTTTGCCATAAATAATTTTTAAAATAATAAATTATAAATCAAATAATGAATTAAAAACCAAATTAATTAATTACTGAAAAATGAACGTTCTACCCTAGTGGCACCGGCCACCGGATCCGGGTTCGTTACGCCTCTATCATGGCTCGTGAAATTCATCAATCATCACTCCCAAAAGAATAAAGCAGGTTTTCCAAATAAAAACATCATCATCAACTTCAGATAATCTCAAAACGCTGAAATACCAGCAATTACACGGCACTTCCACCCCACAAGTTGACTAATTTAGGAGAAGCTAAATAAAATGAAATATAATCCAATTTTTTTAACTTAAAACTGAGATATACTTATCAGTATTTCAAAGTTAAACATTTTATTTGGGTAGTATCATACAAAATTTACACTCTCTACTATCCTAAATATAAAATAAAATTGATTTTTATAGAATTTAAGAAAGTTAATTAAATTATTTTAAAATATTTATATTATTATTTTTTTATTTAAACTTATTAGTTTAACTAATAAATTTATAAAGGATTCAACACAACATATGATTCATAATTGGTTCTACAGCTGCTGAGATTCAAGCAATAAAAATTGGACCTCAATTATGTCATTCTTTGAAGTTTGCTAAGGTTAGACTTTTCAGAGACTCGACGGAAGCGATTCAGTTGCTAATCAGTCAAGCAGTCCAGTTCATCCCCTCAGCTCAGAACTAGAGGACGTTAGACAATTAATTTATCTTGATTGGGACTTAGAGATACACCACGCACACAGGAAAGCACTAAAATGTGCATATTTTTTTTGGCTAAATTAGCATTAGACTTGAATAATGAACTAATAACATTGCAACATCCTCCAGTTTTTTGTTCGTTCCAAATATTAACTGATTTTAGCTAAGATTTGGTTGCTACAATCCTATTTTCAGGTATGATGTAGTGGCCTTAAATGGCCCGAAGAGATCTTATCATTGTAATTAAAAAAAAAAAACTAATAAATTTATATATATTTATATTTAGGATAAGAAGGTGAAGTACTGTATATAAAAAAAATTGAATGAGAGAGATTGGATAAATGAGATACGTACGTGCAAGAGTCGCCGACGTTTCCGCCACACTGGTGAAACGACATTACCGCCTGCACCTTGAGGCCGTGCTTCTTTGCCATGTCCAGGAGCTCACTGTAACCACCCCAATTGTACTCTCCCGGCGAATCTCTCTCTACCAATCCCCACCATACGTCCATCATGATTCCCTCCACCCCCGCGCTCTTCAGAGCCTGCATACTCGCGTTCATCGCCTTTCGCCGATTCACCGTGTTCCCCATCGTCACGCTATCCAGCGGCATCATCACGTACACCGGCACTCCCTCCATCTTCTCTGAGCCTCCTCCCTCCTTGTACCTCCTCATCGGCACGGGCACCGCCTCCGCCTCAGCCATCGGCGCAACTTCTGTCGCAAATGCTTGACACGCGACGGATAGATCTGCCCGAATCCCGCCTAACACCGGCGACCTGCAAGGACTCACTGGCGGCGAGAGACCATCCACGCCCTCCGACTTACTCACCTTACACCGGAGATTCGTCGCCGGCGTCTTCCACACCGCCGCCGCGTTCACCGTTGCAGTTGACTCTCCCGATGAAGTCCCTATATCATATTGTATTGTTCCTACTGGAGTCCCCGCAAGGCTACCAATCTGATGTGTGATGTTCAATGCCATTAACCAGAACTTATCCTAGAAAATCAAGCGAAAAAACCGCAGGAAAGAAGGAAAAGTTTGAAAAATCTTTTAAAAAATTTCTTCCTATCTGTTCACTGGTGGATTGAGAGTCAAGAATTTGGAAAATGGGAGATGCCAGTTCTTGAAATTTATAACCGCGCTTGAGTTGAGGATAAGATTAAAATAATGTTTTTCCCCTTCTGGGCCGATATTTTGTTGCCGCGTGTCCAATAGAGTACGTGGCACAGAAAGGACGGTTGGGAAGGCAACGGCTACGATGCCTCAACCACGTGACAATAGACGGCTAGATGAGGATTACGCGTGAAGTTTCCAGCAAACGCGCGTATTGATAGATGTAAGAACCAACGGTGAAGCGACGCGTGGGGGAAAGTGACCCCTCACGTGAAGTGCTCGCTTTTCGGTTCAACACATGAACTCAGCCTCCTCCCTACGTTTAATACTCACTCCATATTTATCTAATTTTGAAAAAATTAAGGATAATAGTTAAATTAATTAATTATATTTATTTTTATAAAATAATCTTATTTAAAATTTAAAATGGCATCAAATTAAGTTTATTCGCTGTTTTTTCTTGTACCTCTCCTGCATCACACACGACTTCTCCAAGCTCTCACACAATCTGCCATCGTCAATCTCCCTCAACAACTTCCGATCTACTCCTATTAAATTATTAATATGTTTAATTATTATTGAGAAAGTATCAATAGGAAGTATTTTGGGAAGAAATTGAAAAAAAATTAAAATTTTATCTTATAATTATGATCAAAATCAATTCTCAAATATTATCCTGTAATTAGGACCAGAAGGGGTATTATTTATTGTAAAATTGTTGTCCTCCTTGTATTTTATAGGAGAATTCTTAAAAAAAAAAATTTGAAAATTAAGAAATGTTAAATCAGTTTTTTTTATCAAGAGTTTATTAGAAAATGTCAAAATGAGATAAGTGATTTTCAACTTTATTTTTTAGAAAACACTTCTTCCGTCATTTCTCAATTTTTAAAATTTTTTTTAAAGATTCTACCTATCTTTTACCCCATCCAATCTCCAATCTTTTTAGGATGAAGGTGTAAAAATGCTCATCATCTTTTTTACAACGAGCCACTAGCATCATAAATAACTTTTTAGTTTAGAAATACCTAGGTACCTTACAAAAAGTATCTTAAATGTCCCCGCCGTTAGTATCACGTAACGTCCGTTGATTTTGGCATCTGGGACCTTTGTTTATTCATTAACGGGGACAATATTTACTGAGTAAGAGGAGGACGTGGCAAGTGGGGAATAATAATTGTGTTGGTGAGGATCTTTAAACCTGATATGCCTTTTTAAGAAGGAAGAAAAAAAACCAATATACCTACCACTTCTCTTCTTCCATTAAAGTCTTTGATTCCTCCATTAAAAAGCAAACCGACGCTTCTCTTTTTCCATTAAGGTTTCTACTGCTTCTCTTCTTCCATTAAAGCTTCTTCTTCCTCTGAGCCAATTTATTGGTGACGAAAGCAAATAATGGGTAATAAGAGAAAGGGGGTTAACCTGATTGCAGACACGATAGTTGAGGGTAGGAGTGAGTATGGTGTCCAGTGGCCTGATACGCCCACCCTAACCCGACAAAAAATTACGCAGCCCCAAAAAAGTGACCCAAAAAAATTTTGAATAGTTTTAGGCGGGTTAATGATTGAGCAGGGCCGAACATTGGGTAATGGGTGTTGCCCTGCCAGAAAAATTATTTTCATTTATTTAAAATATAAAATTTCATATCAATTAAACATTATTTCATATATATTTTTTTATCTAAAATATATATTGTCTATTGTATAATACTCTTCTGGTTCTCTCTTTTTTGCCCTAGCCACTAAACGCTATTTATAAGTAAATTTCTTCCTGTCTTCTTTACTTTGTAATGTATTAAATTATAGCTGCTTTTTTTTTTTCTAGATGCTTCATTATTTGATCAACTTTTGGGACATTGAATTGATGCAAACTACTCTGACTTCACGGCTTTAATTACAATTGTTTTGTTTCTTTATTTATAATGGATTATGGATGTTATTTAATTTTTAAAGTATGGATATTTGTTAAGACATATGGTAATTTTTAAATTTCAAGACTCAAGTTGCGGACTTATTTTGAAATATCCCAATATGTGGAATTATCGAATGTATTTAAAGTTTATATTACTTAGGGCGAAGTTAAGACATATGGTATTGGTAACTATAGGAATGTTCATGAAATTTACAAAGAATTATCTTTTTTCACATGTGGACAAAACAATGCGTTATCACTTGGATATGGAAATCAACCCTGCCCAGCCCACCCTTGCCCAACCCAAAACGGTTAGGGCTTTTAGCGGGCAGGGTTAGACATTGGGTTGCAAAATGCAGCCCATTCATCCTACAGGCTGGGTATCAGGCAAAGATCTCATCCTACCCAACACTACCCATATCTACCCCTAATTGAGGGGAGAAAGGAGAGGGAGTCATCTTGGTGTTCATCTTCTGAAAGAAGCAAAGGTAGAGTGGTTTTAATAAGGAAACCCACCCTCTCTTGCCTTTGTTTGACCATTTCCTCTTCCAAGTCAAGGTTCCCCTCCCCCATTAAACGCCATGAACTCTACCAATATGTTGGTTCTTTCTTTTTCTTTTTTTTTTGGATAGATGTATTTCTCCATTTCGCCATGACTTGCTTTACCTATCCACCTAAGCGTCCGCATGTACTACTCAATTTTGCCAACTCACA
The DNA here is from genome assembly GCA_963855925.1 of Inga laurina. Lineage (NCBI taxonomy): Eukaryota > Viridiplantae > Streptophyta > Magnoliopsida > Fabales > Fabaceae > Inga > Inga laurina. The sequence goes on from OY979709.1 coordinate 58,741,230, forward strand.
CTCCATGTCATCTTATTTGATCAAGATTTTAAAAAAAAGGTCAACGGTCAACATACATGATTCAACTGTCATGGCGTTTAAGATACTTTTTGTAATATACATAAGTATTTTTGAACTAAAAAATTATTTATAGTGCTAGTAACTTTTTTTGAAAAAGATCATGGGTAATTTTGCACATTCGTCCATCTTTTTATGATTAATAACTACCCATAGCAAATTAAAAAGATTAAAATGTTGTTTAGAATTAGTTAAAAATGATAAATATATCATGTACTATTTTTCAATAATATCCTAATTTATGAAGATGATGAAAGTAAGAGAATGGGTAGGAAGAATATATAAGAGATACATGTAATGATAAATATTGTTGCATGCCAAGGGATATGAAAGAGAAAGAGATGAAGTAGAAGGGATGGTAGGGGGTCTCATCCATAAGAGACACTTATATTAGAAGGAGTGAGTATAAACCACAAAACTAAAGTAGTTAATTGATATGGTTAATAATTAGTTGAGAGTAAAAGGCGGATGGAGAATGGGAGTGTTTGTTTGGGAACTAACTTCCCTTTATTGCCAATCCTTTTATCAAAACTACACTATTTGGGTGTAAAATGATGGACTGAATTTTTTTTTTTCAAAAAAATGGTATATAGTATTTTAAAATAATTTTTTGGATGTATCTAATATCTTAAAATATTTTTTAAATAGCATGCAGTATCCTAAAATCATTTTAAGTGATTTTAACTCTTTAAAATATTTTTTCAGTTGTATCTAGTGTGTCAGCAGACTAATTACAGTTTTACTTTTAATGTATTTTTTCAGCTCCAAAAATTAATTTAAACTATTTTTTGGGTGCTTTTAACATTTTAAAATATTTTTTCAATTGTACCCATTGTCTTAAGAAATTGACTACAATTTTCCCGTTAATATATTTTTCTTAGTAGTAATGAGCATCCAAAACTTAAGATACTGATTTAGTGATTTCTACACACTATAAAATTGCAATCAATCTAGTAAGATATTAAGTACGACTGAAAAAAAAATTGAAGAGGTAAAAAACACAAAAAAAAACTACTTTATGATACTATATAATAATTAAAAAATATTTTAAGATATTAGATACTTTCAGAAAAAATATTTTAAAATACTAGATATCATTTTTTTAAAAAAAAAATTTAGCCCCATATTTTACACCAAAAATTACACTAAAATGATATAGTTTTGAGAAAAGGATAGCCACGGGACGGAATTGCAGCGGAGAGAAACTAGATCCGTTTGTTTGGGCCTTTTTTCCTGAGGGTGCGGATAACATTTGAAAAGGTCAGGCGGGAAAGGGCGACTCGTGGCAGGAAATGGGTGAAGGAGGATGAAGCCGAATGGGAACAGTAGCAGCGAGGGTAGACACGTGAGGGCCATATACTTGTTTGTGCCGGAGACGTGGCATGTTTGGAATCGGGGATATGCTAAATGGCTAGACGTCACAGGATCTGGAAGATTCTACGAATCAAAAGTGAACATTGTTTTTATTTTTTTATTGCTTGGAGTGCAGCTGTTAAGGTGAAAATGTGAAATGGTTGAAGTAAAGGAGGGCCAGGTGTCCACAACGATGTCGGAGGCCCACACAGGGCATGATCAAGACTCAAGAGATGTTGCTTAACGGATTGCTTTAGAATGTCCTTCCTCCCATCCTAAATCTAATTAGTTAGTTGACTTTTTTTTTAAGTTTAATGGAGTGAAATAAGTTTGATTCAAGTATTTCTATTTATTATTTTTCTTTAAACTAATTTGATTGACTTCTAAATTAATATTATCTTTTATTCTTAATATAAGATATAACTGACTCTGTTTTTTTAAAAAAAATTCAGGAAACTAAATAAATTGGTTAATCATAATATATGTTATATATCATTTGATTATATATCAGTTTATAAATCAGATAAATTAGTTTATCATAAAAAAAAATATAATTACTCTAAAGTAATTTAAATAACTTCTATAATCCCTAATCCTCTAAAAAAATTAACTGAATCTTATATTTAAGATCGAATATGATATATAACCTAATGTTATAATAGGAGTGGAAATATGTTAGGCTAGGTTAGGCTTTACTTAAATAGACCTAAGCCTGCAACAGAAATTTAAAGCCTGGGCCTGAGCATGAACTTATATATAGACTTTTTTTTAGGTTTTTATATCTTCAAAAGGCCTGATAAGACCTAAATCTTATTTAAAAGCCTATTTAAAATATAGACCTTTAAATAGTCTTTAAAACCTATATATCTAAATCCATATATCACATCTTCACGTTTATTTAGAACCTTTTTTTTTTTTTTTTTTTTTACCGAAATCTTATCAAGTTAAAACATATCCATACTATATGGCGGGAAGGGAGCCAATGATAGCTCTTGGACGGTTAGACCACCGGGGACTGAAGATTTATCCTACTACCGAGGCTTCCGTGTTTAAAGCGTAACTCTCACGTACGTTTTACGAGATTTGAAATACAGGATCATTCCACCACTTGTTGACTTTTAGAAATGGAAATGGAAAAGATAATCTTCCCGGCCTTTATATAATATATATTTAGATATTTGATTTTAGTTTTAAATATAAGATAAAATTTTTATTTTTATCAATCTTTTTTTGATTTATTCTTGCTTTAAGAAATAATCAAGGAAGGAATGAGGAAATTAAAGAAGATAGTTAGGGTATTTTAAAAAATACATATCATATTAACTAACTTCCTTAATCTAATTAAATTAAATAAATATATGTTATATTAATTTAAGGAGTAGAGAAGTACTCCATCCGGTTCTAATTATAGGACATATTTACCTAACTTTAGAAAAATTAAGGATAGTAGTTAAATTAGTTAATCATATTTATTTTCCTAAAATGCCCTTATTTAAAACTTAAAATTTACAAAAAACAGTAAAATTAGGGTGTATGTGGCATTAATGAGTTGCAAGCATTACTCACTATAGAATACATAAATGTATTCTTAAATTATTATTGTGTTTAATTATTATTGAGAAAGTATCAATAGGGGATATTTTGGGAAGAAATTGATAAAAATTAGAATTTTGTCTTATAATTAAGATCAAAATCAACTTCTAAATATTATCCTATAATTAGGACCGAACGGAATAATATATTTAGAGGAATATGGATGTAGAGATAGTTAAAATTACCCACTCATCTATTCTCCCTCTTCCCATTCCTTCCATTGTTTCACGCTAATATTACTGTTTAGATTAATTCAGCCTGACAAGCAGCAAATGGGAATAAATCACAATCCTTGGGCTAAAAGCAAAAATGATATTGGAAGGGAAGCAACCTAAAACTTGCGGTGTTGCTTGTTTTGGTATACACGCACGCCAAGGGAGAATGATACTTCTTTCTGTCTTAAATATAAGATAGAGATAATTTTTTTTTAGAAAAATTAAGAAAGTTAAATAAGTTACTTAATCATATCATATGTTATGTATCATTAGATTATATATCAGTTATTAGTCAAACTAATTAGTTTGAAAAAAAATATAAATACTCTAAAATAATTTAATTATATTTCTTAATTTCTTCAAAAAAATCAACTTTATCGTATATTTAAGATACGAGGGAGTAGTGCAAAACTCAAAAGAGATAATTAATAGTAGTTATGGGTTACTATTTTTTTGTTTTTTAAGAAAATTTGCAAACATCGATTTAGATAACTACAAATTCAGAAGTGTACTTAAGAATTTCAACTGTTACTATCGGTTTGTAACTGAGATTCCTCCTTGTAACTATTAGGGGTGAGCATGGTGTCCAGTAGCCCGGTGCGCCCACCCTGGCCCTGCAAAAAAATGCCCAGTCCAGCCCTAAAAAAGTGGCCCGAAAAAATTTTGGGCAGCTTTGGGCGGGCTAATAACCGGGCAGGGCCGGGCATCGGGCAAGGGGTGCTGCCCTGCCCATTTGGCCCTGCCCTGAAAATTATTTTCATTTATTTAAAATATAAAATTTTATATCAATTAAATATTATTTCATATATATTTTTTTATTTAAAATGTATATTGTCTATTGTATAATACTCTTCTGATCCTCTCTTTTTTACTCTAACCACTAAACACTATTTACAAATAGATTTCTTCCTTTCCTCTTTACTTTGTGTTGTATTAAATTATAGTTGCTTTTTATTTTCTTTCCAGATGCTTCATCATTTGATCAACTTTTGGGACATTGAATTGATGCAAACTACTTTGACTTCACGGTTTTAATTACAATCATTTTGTTTTCTTATTTATAATGGATTATGGATGTTGTTTAATTTTTAAAGTATGATATTTGTTAAGACATATGATATTTTTTAAATTTCAAGATTCAAGTTGTAGACTTATTTTGAAATATCCCAAGATGTGAAATCATCGAATGTATTTGAAGTTTATATTATTTAGGGCAAAGTTAAGATATATATGGTATAGTAACTACATGAATGTTTATGAAATTCATAAGGAATTATTTTTTTCATAAGTGGACAAGATAAGACGTCATCACTTGGGCAGGGAAGCCCACCCTGCCCAGCCCACCCTTGCCCAGCCCAAAATGGTTAGGGCTTTTAGTGGGCAGGGCTGGGCATCGGGCTGCAAAATGCAGCCCGTTCATTCTTTGGGCAAGGCATCGGGCAGGGGTCTCGCCCTGCCCAACCCTGCCCATGCCCACCCCTAGTAACTATCTAGATTAACACTTACATCTCATTTTTATTTTTTTTAATTAGCTATATGTCATTAATTCAATTTTTTGAGACTTGAATATCATTATCCCTTAAGAACCTACCTCAACCTCAGTAGATTCATGGTAGGCCTGGGAGAGGCCCAAGAATAGACTTGAAGTGGGAAGCCCAGCAGATGCATTATCAAGGAATATTATTTAATTAATTCTATGTAATTAAATACACAAACATGATTTTTTTATTCCAGTAGTTTGATTCGTTAGGTTTAACCTTGTCTTTGGATTCTTCAAACTACTTGTAAATTTTAAAACCAAAATATACAATATTACTTTTTTTCTAAAATATCATTTGAAATAATATGATTATTTTTCAACAGGCTCAGGGATTTCGTCCCCATTTTTGTAACCTCGGTCTAAATAATTAATTTAATAAAATATTATTCATTTTCAACTGTGAGAGTCGGTCCCTTACAAGGCATGATTGAGTGGATGGGTGAATGCTTCTCAATTGTGTTTGATATATCAGCCGAAAATGCTGACTCTAATTTAAAACCACACATACTTCTTCTTTATCTTTTGTTTGTGTTTGATATTCTACAATACTTCAAATATATCTTCTTGTGTGCTGGCTGTGATAAGAAATTTAAAAAAAAGAAAAAGAAAAAGAAGTACATATCTGTTATGAATATTAAATATGTGGATGTCCATTGACTCATATTACTCTTCCAGTCAACTTGACATAAAGATGACTTGACACAAAGATGACTTGACACAAAGCAAAAGCAAAAGAAGACAAGGATATAAAGACAGCAAAAGAAGACAAGGATATAAAGACGATATAAAGTAACTATGGTCATTTACATATAACCATGGTAATACAACCAGGGTTAGATTTATGCCTCTATATAAAGGGCTGTAATCGATTGTTTCAATTGAACTGAATGAGAACTTCTCTCTAACTTCTCTCTAGAAATTCTATAATCTTTTCTTTGAATTCTATCAATCTTCTCTCTTACCACATATACTTTTATAACACGTTATCAGCACGAAGCTCTAATAGAAGGTATGATCTTCTTATGGTTTCTTTAATGATTATATATATCCTGTTTTATTTATAGATCTGGGATAATCTGAGCCACTATATGGAATTAGAGAGATACTTTTACCGATTGTTATATAACATCGGGTTCCATGGTTAAGATTGGAGATCGTTATTGTTTTATATACAAGTTCTTTTATATTATTATTATTATTATTATTGTTATTATGACCAGAAGCCATATACACATCTGATTCTTGAAATTATGACCAGAAGTCATAATGTTTTAATTTCTTATAATATGGCCAGAAGCCATATCCATTCTTATTATATAGCAAGAAGCTATATACATTTTTCATCTTATTATATGGCCAGAAGCTATATATATTTTTATCTTTTATCTTATTGTACAGCCAGAAGTCATGTACAACTTTTATCCTGAAGATAATAATTAATTCCTCATCTTGAGATTAAATGGCCCGAAGCCATACATGACTTGAAGTCATGAGATTAAATGGCCTGAAGCCATACATGTTTTAATTTTCTTATCTTGCCTTATGAATTATTTATTGTCTTTATGAATTTACAGTTATTATATTGTATATTTATATTTTATATTATTTTCATTTATTTCTTTAATTAGTTTGAACAAATGGCAAACCTTGCAAAACTTGAAATTGTGGCTCTTGATATTACTGGGAAAAATTATTTATCTTGGTTGTCACTCGAATATTTGACAGTAATGGACCCACTTGTCTTTTGGAACAATTTGAAAGAGAGGTATGATCACCAGAAGATGATTATTCTTCCAAAAGCTCATTTTGAGTGGATGCATTTGCGCTTGCAAGATTTTAAATCTATAAGCGAATATAACTCAGCTATGTTTAGAATTACTTCAAAATTGAAATTATGTGGAGAAAATGTTACTGATGATGATATGTTAGAAAAGACATTCTCCACATTTTATGCATCCAATTTGCTCCTGCAGCAGCAATATTGTGAAAAAGATTTCAAGAAATATGCTGAGTTAATTTCTTGTCTCCTTATGGCTGAGCAAAATAATGAGCTTTTATTGAAAAATCATGAATCCCGTCCAACAGGCTCAACTCCATTCCCTGAAGTGAATGTAGTAACTAATGAATTTTATTGTGGCCGTGGACGTGGACATGGACATGGACATGGACGTGGGCGTGGCTACAGCCGTGGGCGTAGTCGTGATCGATATCATGGAGGCTCAAATTTCCTACCAGAAGTGGGAAAAGACTTATAAGAACCAAAAAGGGCGAGAATTCTGAGTATGGTGATATAGATAATAACTATTTGAATGTTACAGATTTCTTAATATAATTTTAACTGTTATATTTTATTTAAAGTTGTTTCTATCATATATATTAATTTTAATTATGTTTTTATGAAGAATGAATCCTATTGGCATCAATCCTGAAGATTTATGTCTCGTTGATAGTGCAACAACCCACACCATACTCAGACATGATAAATATTTTTATTCCTTGGTAATACGAGAAGCCAATGTTCAGACTATATCTGGTAGTATAAATTTAATTGAAGGCTCCGGAAGAGCTAATATTTTGTTACCTGAAGGAACAAAATTATGCATTGATAATGCATTTTATTCTACCAAGTCTAAAAGAAACTTACTGAGTTTCAAAGATATCCGCAGAAATGGATATCATTTAGAAACAACAACTAAAGATAATAAGGAATATCTTGTCATTACAAATATAGTTGCTGGTAGAAAATGCATATTAGAAAGTTTTCCTATTTTTTCTTCTGGTTTGTATTACACATGTATAAGCACAATTGAAACACATACTATTGTGAACCAGAAGTTCAATAATGCAGACCAGAAGTTTGCTAATATAAACCAGCAGTTTTATAATGTAAACCAGAAGTTTACTAATGAATTTAATGTTTGGCATGACCGGTTAGGCCATCCCGGTTCAATAATGATGCGACAAATAATTGGGAATTCATGTGGACATACCCTGAAGTGTAAACAAATACCACAATCCCATGATTTCTCATGTGCTGCATGTTCCAAGGGAAAGTTAATTATTCGCCCCTCACCAAGCAAAGTAGAAAGTGAGTCTCTCACATTTCTAGAACGGATACAGGGAGATATTTGTGGGCCAATACACCCACCATGCGGACCATTTAGGTACTATATGGTTTTAATTGATGCATCAACTAAATGGTCGCATGTTTGCTTATTATCTTCTCGCAACCTGGCGTTTGCGAGATTACTTGCTCAATTGATCAGATTAAGAGCACATTACCCTGATTATCCTATCAAGAAAATACGTCTTGATAATGCTGGTGAATTTACATCACAAGCTTTTAATGAATATTGTATGTCCCTTGGAATTGATGTTGAACATCCTGTAGCTTATGTTCACACGCAAAATGGACTTGCAGAATCATTGGTTAAAAGGTTGCAATTAATTGCAAGACCTTTACTTATGAAATCTAATCTACCAATTTCTGCTTGGGGCCATGCCATTTTGCATGCAGCAATGTTAATTCGCATTAGGCCAACAAGTTATTTAAAGGTTTCCCCCTTACAAATGGTTTTTGGTCAGGAACCTAATATTTCCCACATAAGAACTTTCGGGTGTGCGGTATATGTGCCTGTAGCACTACCACAACGCACTAAGATGGGCCCACAAAGAAAGATGGGAATATATGTTGGGTATGAATCTCCATCAATTATAAAATATTTAGAATCATCTACAGGAGATTTATTTACGGCACGATTTGCCGATTGTCATTTTGATGAATCATTTTTCCCAACATTAGGGGGAGAAAACAAGCAGCTGGGTAATGAAATTAGTTGGAATGAATTATCATTGGCTCATTTTGATCCTCGTACAAAACAATGTGAACTTGAAGTTCAAAAGATAATTCATTTACAGAATTTAGCTAATCAAATGCCAGAAGCATTTACTGACCCAAAGAAAGTGACAAAGTCACATATCCCAGCTGCTAATGCTCCTATTAAAATTGATGTCCCTGAAGGACAACCTGCTATAAATGAATATAAAGCACGCCTGAAGCGTGGCAGACCCATCGGTTCCAAAGATAAAAATCCTCGAAAAAGAAAAGGAGCAAAGAATATAGATGGTCAAGTCGAGGATAATGAAGAAACATTAGTAGCTCCAGAAGAGCCATCTCCTGAAGAGATATTATCTCCAGAAGAGAATGTTGTAGTCCCAGAAGAGACCCAGGTACCTGATATATGTGAAAATAATGAGATCTCAATAAATTATGTTATGAATGGAATCCGATGGGATAGAAATGAAGTCAACGTTGATGACATCTTTGCTTATCATATAGCATATGATGTAATGAATGATAATGAGGATCATGAGCCAAAATCCATTAGTGAGAGCCAACAAAGAAAAGACTGGCCCCTATGGAAAGATGCCATTAATGCAGAATTAAAATCATTGGCAAAGCGAAAAGTATTTGGACCTGTAGTCCTTACACCTGAAGATGTAAAACCAGTTGGATGCAAATGGGTCTTTGTACGAAAAAGAAATGAAAAGGGCAAAATAACTAGATATAAGGCACGTCTAGTAGCCCAAGGTTTTACGCAAAGACCTGGCATTGATTTTGAAGAAACGTATTCACCAGTAGTGGATGCGACTACTTTTCGTTATTTAATCAGTCTAGCAGTAGATGCAGGACTTGATTTACATCTCATGGATGTTGTGACTGCCTATTTATATGGATCACTTGATAGTGATATTTATATGAAAGTCCCTGAAGGACTTAAGATGCCAGAAGCATCCAATTCAAGTTCTCGAGAACAATACTCAGTTAAGTTAAATAAGTCCCTGTATGGCCTGAAGCAATCAGGGCGCATGTGGTATAATCGTCTTAATGAATATTTGTTGAAAGAAGGATACAAAAATGATCCGATATGCCCATGCATCTTTATGAAAAGATCTAATAATGAGTTTGTTATAATTGCTGTTTATGTTGATGATATCAACATCATTGGAACTCCTGAAGAGCTTCAAAAGGCAATTAATTGTTTGAAGAAAGAATTTGAAATGAAGGACTTGGGAAGAACAAAATTTTGTCTTGGATTACAGATCGAGTACTTCAAGAAAGGGATCTTTGTATATCAAGAAACTTATACAAAGAAGGTCCTAGAGCGATTTTACATGGATAAATCTCATCCATTATGTACCCCAATGATTGTAAGATCTTTGAAGGTGGATAAAGACCCATTCCGACCCCGAGAAATCAGTGAAGAAGGTGATGAAGAACTACTTGGTCCAGAAGTACCATATCTTAGTGCTATTGGAGCACTAATGTATCTTGCTAATCACACACGTCCTGATATATCATTTGCTGTTAATTTACTAGCAAGATACAGTTCTTCACCAACACGAAGGCATTGGAATGGAATAAAGCACATTTTTCGTTATCTCAGAGGTACAACAGACATGGGGTTATACTACTCAAATGTATCCAAACATGAACTGGTTGGGTATGCAGATGCCGGATTTTTGTCTGATCCACATAATGGTAAATCACAAACGGGCTATCTATTTACATGTGGAGGTGCAGCTATTTCATGGCGATCTATGAAACAGACTATATCAGCCACATCATCTAATCATGCAGAAATTCTAGCAATACATGAAGCAAGTCGAGAATGTATGTGGTTGAGGTCAGTAATACATCATATACGTACAACTTGTCATTTATCTTCTGGCAAAATGATCCCAACAATCCTCTATGAGGATAATGCTGCATGTATCGCTCAACTTAAAGAAGGCTATATCAAGGGCGATAGAACGAAGCATATTTCACCAAAATTCTTCTTCACTCGCGACCTTCAAAAGGATGGTGAAATAGATATCCAGCAAATCAGTTCAAGTGAAAATCTAGCAGATTTATTCACCAAGTCACTCCCAGGTACAGTCTTTGAAAAACTTGTTCATGATATTGGTCTTCGGAGATTCAAAGATTTCAACTGATATTATCAAGAGGGGGAGTCGATACACGCTGTACTCTTTTTCCCTTATCTAGGTTTTGTCCCACTGGGTTTTCCTAGAAAGGTTTTTAATGAGGCAGCACTCGATGGTGTATCAATGAATGATGTACTCTTTTCTTTGGCTAGGTTTTTATCCCACTGGGTTTTTCCTAGTTAAAGTTTTTAATGAGGCACATTCATAATGGACATCCAAGGGGGAGTGTTATGAATATTAAATATGTGGATGTCCATTGACTCATATTACTCTTCCAGTCAACTTGACATAAAGATGACTTGACACAAAGATGACTTGACACAAAGCAAAAGCAAAAGAAGACAAGGATATAAAGACAGCAAAAGAAGACAAGGATATAAAGACGATATAAAGTAACTATGGTCATTTACATATAACCATGGTAATACAACCAGGGTTAGATTTCTGCCTCTATATAAATGGCTGTAATCGATTGTTTCAATTGAACTGAATGAGAACTTCTCTCTAGAAATTCTATAATCTTTTCTTTGAATTCTATCAATCTTCTCTCTTACCACATATACTTTTATAACAATATCTTCTTTTTTATTAATCAGGATTTTAAAGAAATGTCGTCCTTCTTTGGTTTTGGTTTGTCGTTTTATAGAAGCATTCATTCATGGCAGAATGGGAATGGGCCCTGGCCCAAATCTAGACAGAGTGCAAAAGCCATACCCAATATCACAATTTTATTCAGGCTTTAAAAAAATCACAATGTTATAATTTTGAGCTTTTTTGCCTGTGTATCGACATTGCAAGTCTTGTATTTAACCACAATCATGAAAAATCAAATACTGGTATTTTTTTTTATGGGGATTTTAAGCCTTATACTTTTGAAAAATTTTAATCGGACGCAAAAAGATTTAATTCATAAAATTAGAAAATGTTAAGGAAAAACAAAGAACGTGAATGTGATCGTTTGGCTCATTGAATCTTCAGCAATACTGACATCACACGAGTACAAGAAATATTGCAAAGTTGACAACAAAAGCCGTATATGTACATATAAGTCTTGAAATAAAATGCCTGCAATTATGTAATAGATTCCCCCTTACATATGGGACCTTAATGAGGCAAGCCCTGTTTCTCTGAGTCGCTACATAGTCTCGCCAGTAATAGAAAAACCCACTGACATTTTGTTTTATGTTTTTTTTTTTAAATATACTAAACAAATGTTATAAATTATAATTCGCTGCCACTGTTTCAGGACAGGTTATTACGGTTTGGTTTGGAAATCGGCGAAACAGTTGGTAAATCAGTCCGGTCTTGACATCAACCCTGCTCAATTTTTTTTAAGAAAAAATTCTTTAGAATTTCATATTAATAATCTTGAAATCTTCACTTTCTCATTGGTTTAGCCTCATGTTAGTTCCAGTTTAAATCCGGTTTAACAGACTAGCGCCTAGTGACGCAGTGGTCACTAGAGTGGCCTTAGGCCACTTCCCCCCTCCCACCTCACTGGTTTGACCCGTGTCAGATGTAATAAAAAAAAATCCGGTCTAACTCACTAACCTTTGATCTAGTACTCCGACCGATTCAGTGACCAACCCGGATTTAATAGCCTTGGTTTCAAGTCCATCTCGCCTAACATATCTATATATATTGAATGGCAAACGGCACAATATTTTTAATTATATATTACATCAAGTCGGTAATATAAGCAAGCAAGTGTTTATATCATACATTATACCAGAAACTTTTTGGGCTGTATACTAATTTTGCGTTTAGAATTATTTTAGTAGGTACCACTCTGGTCCCTATTATAAGTTCCTTTTACCTAAATCCCACATACCAAGAAAAAGTAGTTAACCCAATGATTATAGGGTAAATTTCCAATTATACCCTCATTTATGAATGTATGCTTTTAAACTTTTTCTTCTTTATCTCTCTTTAAATTATTTCTTTATGGGTACAATAAATAGGGACAAAATTGTCATAAGCTCATTTATGTACTGAAAGTGGACTTATAAATAGGACCAAATTTTTTGGTCAAAAAGGACTTATAATAGGGACCAGAGTGGTATTTGAAAAAGAAAAGATTGGTCAAGGTTCAATAGCAATTATTTTATGGCGGAAATTTAGGCATTCGTTAGTAGCTTGGCATACTCGAAGTTATTAATTAATATTGTGATTTGAATGTTTTTCTCACATACTATAAACTCTTTTTTTTTTCATAACTGAGTCAAAATAGTAAAACACACAGCCAGTGTTCAGGGACCCGGACCGGACCGGCCGGTCCGGTCCGGAACCCGCCGAACCGGTCACTAGACCGGTCTGGTTCCCGGTCCGGTCTGTGTCCCAATTTAAAAAAAAAAAAATTTTAACTTTTTTCTTTAGAATTTCATACTATAAGCCTAAAATTTTTAATTACTCACCGGTTTGGTCCCGGTTTAGCTCCGATTTGGCCTCGGTTTGACCCACTGACCCTTAACCCAATACCTCGACCGGTTCAATATCCGATCCGGATTTTAATACCTTGCACACAGCTACCATGGTACCGCCAATAAGTGTAACAAGCAGCAGAGTTTGAAGTAATACTGTAAGCTCATTGAACTAAACTGGGCCTCAAGTTTTCTTAGATTGAAAGTTACTAAATAGTTGTTTAAAACTAATATTCTTGTTTACTTTAAAGTTTTAACGTTTACCTTTTTGTGTTAACACTGTAATCCGTGTCATTTTCATAATATACTTGCAAAGTGAATCATACCAAATGCCAAAAAGAGAAGTACAACACAAACTTTTTTTGCTAAGAATGAAATTTCGTTCGGCCATGCTTATGAAACGAAGTAATTAAAAAAAGCAAAGATAAACAAGTGGACAAATTAAGAAGAGATTAAAAAAATTGCTCACCTGCCTTGTTGGGGTTTCCCCTGTTGGCTCAACAATGAACCTTTTCTTCACTGAAAACCAAATCTTCATACTCTTATTTTCTAAAGGAAACTGAAAAATAAAAGATAGTAATTTCAAGATACACAATTCAACCCATTATTCAGTTCTGCATAAAAAGAAATTGCAATTCATCATCTTCCATATTTGCTTTTCAAGAGCTTCTCTTTCACTGGAACTGAGATCATACCATTCCCATTCATGATCCTTAAACTTTGCCTTAACAGGTCAAACTCTCTCTCTGTTTTGTTCTTTTCATTCTCCATTGAAGCTAATTGAGCTTTCAAGGCTTGAATAGTTTCATCCCTTTCTTGCAACTCCCTCTTCAGATTCTCCATCTGGATCTCATCTTCCTCTGCTTTCCACAACAGGCCATCCCCTGCAAAACAAGTTGCCAAATCAAATAATAAGCTCATCAAAAACATTCATGACTTGTTCTGCTGAAATTTTACAAATTTTTCTTAACCAAACCATGCCAGACCAGACCTGTTAACTAACTCTAGCTCATGGAATTATTTTCACAAAAGAAACAAACAGAATTAGAAAACAAAGCATATAACAGATGAATTAGAACCTAGAACAGAGAATTCAGTTTCAGGGAAAACTGAAAGAAAAGAAAAGAATCTACAAAACTTGACTGCGTGATCTGAGAGAGGAGACAGAGAGAGAGATAAGACCATAAGTTCTCTGAATGAGGTCATCAAGTTCAGTCTTAATTGCAAGATAGAGTTGCTTCCATTTCTCCACAGCTTCATCTCTCCAAACTCTCTCTTCCTTCATTTTCTGAACCAGAATCTTAGTCCCCATCAATTCCAACTCTTTATGAGTATCGTTGCTGCTGTTATCATCATTGTCTTTTCGAAGCTCTTTGATTTCTCTAATCTGTTCTTCTTTCTCCTGCAGAACCTTCCTGAGTTGCCTCACTTCTTCTCTCAGCCTCTTCCTCTCTTGCTTCCAATCCGCCTCTTTGAAACTGAACAACATCATGTCCCTCTCATAGCTCATGCTCTCTTTTTCTCTCTCATACACCATCTTCTTCATCTCCTCCTGCAAAATCTTCACTTTCTCTTTCACACCCATAAATTCTCTCTCACAAAAATACCTCCTTTTCTTGCTAACCTTTCCTCCCATCCTTCCAAAACTTCTGGGTTATAAGCTCTCACTGTAATGGACAGAGTTTCTGTTCTTATAGGGAGCTAGAGAGGAAATATATTTTCTTAGCAGAGCCTCCTCTATTTAATACTACATACATCGATGTTTAATATAAGACTCGATTGACTATTTTAAAAAGATTACGGAAGTTCAATAAATTACTTTAAAATGTATTTTTAAATTTTTTGTATCAAACTAATTTGTTTGATTTATAGACTAATATATAATTAAATGACATAAATATATGTTATTATTAATTAATATATTTAGCTTTATTAATATCTAAAAAAAATTAACTGAATCTTATATTAAGAAATGAAGCAATAAAAGAACTCATATAGTGCAGTTGTTTTGTTCTTATGGCGAGCTATAGAAGAAAGATAATAGGGTTGAGGGTGGCGTATTTGCTTAGCGGAGCCTCCTCTCATTAATAAAGTAATGATGTTTTTAAAGAAAATACAACAAAGAGATGAAGTTAATCTAACACACTCATGCACACGTGTTTCAGTGAACCTCACTTTGATTCAATAATGGAAGTACTGGCAAAACAGGCCGGTGACCATTAATAGGGGCGTGATAGTAAGGTTTCACGTTAAATACAGAGAGAGGGATGTGTCAATATATATTTCACATGAAAAATTTTCAACGGGAGCGTGAGTGGAATAATTATTATGACTCCAATTATTAAACAATACATTTTGACTAGCTTCTTCTAAGTTCTAATTGGTCCCACATCTAATTTTGCAAGGAAGTAGCACAAGGCCATGTACTTGAGCATCCTAGAACAGTCACAAAATAGTTTTTTCCTCCCTCAAAATTGTCAAACCCAGTAATTAACCACTCACATTAAGTTAACCCATGTGTATATATACTCGGGAGAATTACTTTACAGTCTCATATAAACAATTTAATCATTGAAAAATTTCACGACAAGTTAGAGATTGCTCAATAATTCTCCCTATGCATACGTATATACATGTTGGATTCAAATTGTGGCTAAACTTGTGATGGAATCTGGTTGAATGTTAGAGAATGAAGGGAAAGATGTCTATATTTGTGAAAAGGTAGAAGTGTTGAAGAGGTGGGGAAGAAAACATCCTATTTTGCAGGTAATGGCTTTTATGGGATGCAAGAATTTCAACTCTCCGGTGGGGAAGCTGAGGCATAGGACATGTTCATATGGCAACAAAAACATTTAATGTTGTTGCCATCTTTGGATTCCCTGCTTAGAAAATGACTTGTATCAGTTTCTGATTTTTATGGCCTCTTGGTAAGTCTTGTTTTCTGTTTTCCTGAGACAGGGTCCTTTTCTCATTTAATTCTATTATGTACCCTCCTCGATCCTTCTCGCTTCCCCATTATTCATCCCTTCCATTCCATTATTACTATATACTAGCATCATTTATTGAACATATATCTTGTTCTATCTACTATCCAACTCCAACTTCAACTTAGATTCTCTCATTCTCATATATGTTAATTTTGTCATGTCCCACGTCGGTTGTGGAGGGTGGTAAGAGGCCCAAAATAGACATTATCGATGTAAGATGTTTTATAAGAGTTTGGACATCTTCCCCTCTTTATGCCTCTTGATTCGTTTTAAAATCGTATATTATCAATTTAGTTTGTGGGAAAATGGATCTAAGAAAAGTAAAAATAGTTAAGAAAAAATATTGTAATTTGTTTATAACGATAGGGGTACACCCCCTTAATCCTAAATATAGGAGCTCGTTAAATATTTTATCTTGTTTCTAAAGGTAAGATGTTAATAAGAACAAGTCCCTAGCGTAAATAATTAAAAAGAAAGGATATTTTAAGAAGACTAACACTATTTTTTTTTAATGATTAACTTGACTAACTTTTTTAATCTATATATATATGAAATAGTTATCTGATTCCTACATTTAGATCCCAATTTTATTTTGAATAATCGAATATATTTTACCTTACATTGTCTTCTCAATCGTTGATAATGTTTGTATATTTGCTTGGGATTGATACAACATATAGGTATGGTGGGTGTGGCCTAACACGCTGAGTCGGCAAGACACAAACATAAATCGATTGGACGAGATTTATATATTCTTCTACTAAGCAGGGGATTCCAGTTTCAGTCCACGAATATAATGATAAAAAAAGATATGTTCATGATAATAACATTTTTTTTTTTGGTAATACCTGATAATAAGATTATTCAAAGTATCAATTTATAGACCAACACCTTACAGTGTAGCAGTCGTTAGTGTGGCTTTAAGCCACTTCCCCCTCCCCCTACACATGGGTTCGACCGGCCCTGATATAATAATAAAAAAAAGTATTGATTTATAAGATATTTTCTTTCCAACCAACCATAATTTTTTTATGTTAATATAAGTAATAATTAAAATGAAACAATCTAAATACCTGTGAATAATGCATATATATATATATATATATATATATATATATATATATATATATATATATTTGGCAGCAGTAATATTTTGAGTTTCTCAAAATATTTTGAGTTAATATGTATATGTATATGATTATATGAGAAACTCAAAATATTACTGCTACCAAATTTAATTTCCACGTAATTAATGGTGGATTTCTCAAGATATCCCAATCCGACAACTCATTACCTCTCTCTCTCTCTCTGCATTGTCACTTTCCAATATGGCTTCCCATGAATATGTATCGTAAAATTCTAAAATGTATTATTCCTATGACCCATTATTGTCACGGGCTATGCTTCACTTGCGTTGTTCCCTTTGGTGCAAATCATCCTAACTTCCTTCTTTTTTGCCCCAATTCAACTTTTTGTCAAGTCCTATTCCAACTCTTGACATATCATAGATTCGTAGATAATCAATCCAATGTAATGTAATCAGCCATTTTCTCTTGACACAGACACAGAGAGAGAGAGAGGGGGGGGGGTTTAATGGTTTTTTTTTACCATCTCTGCACAAAGTAGTCGAAAGGACATAACCAAAAAAAAATGATAGAAACTTGACTCAAACAATTCTTTCAAGTACAATTCTTAGAGCACAAATCGATCTCTTTGTTTTTTTTTTAAATGAAAATTGGAATACATTAATCAACGTAAGGTTACAAACAAACTCCTTCCCTAAAGGAAAACGCTAAAGGGCCATCATCCATGATTAGCAACCACCTCCTCCAAAGAAGGTGATAGATGATCAAGAATAACAAAATTCTCATTCATATTATGAGCTAATCCCGCTAAATAATCAATAAGAGTATTATTCTTCTTAGGAACATAACTAATAAGAACTTGCCAGTCTTTCGAAATCCAGTTTCTCGCATCCTCAATCACTTCCCCGAATGGGTGATCCTTGTGATAGCCTCTTGAAATTAAGTTAATCGCCTCTAGATAATCTGTAAAGACAATGCTATTCCTTAGGTTCTTGCTCCAGCAGATCTGAAGTCCTTGAATAATTGAGATGATCTCAGCAACCACCGGGGCACTTAAACAAGCCGACTAATATATCCATAAATCCAGCTTCCGTCATCTTCCTTTATAGCTCCAGCGCACCCTATCATACCTGAATCCAGGACCGAGTCATCTGTCTCCAAAGTAGCAAAACCAGGTCTACCCCTCATACCCACTACATCTTGGACAATATTTCCTTTGTATAAATGACAATTGTGGGTTAAATCTAGATCCCAAGTAGCCCTGAATAAACTAGAGTGACAATTGTGATGCTCCATCTCTTGTTCATTTCCAAATAGCCTCGAGCAACGAGCTACCCAGATGTCCTAGCAAACATACCCGAACAAAATTGGCCAGCTAGCTTTATTAGTGAAATTTGTTCCCGCTTCATTCCTGAGATTCCAGTTGATCCACTCCAAACCTTATAGGTTAGAAAATTGCTCCCACAGAAGAGGATTAATTAAGGAAATCCACCTCTCCTTTGTATTGACACAATCCCTCAATAAGTGCATTAGATCTTCCTCAGCATCGCATCCAAAAGCACAATCTGCATGTTCCATCAAGCCTCTTTGTTCTCTCAGTTTCACCGTATGGATCCTCCCATGAGCAGCAAGCCACATAAGAGCCTTTATCTTCTCTGGTACCGCCCATTTCCACGGCATCCTCCAAAAAGATTGATTCTGATTCTGGGAACCTGCAAAACAAAAGTGATATGCGGAACTAACAGAAAAACAACCATCAGTAGCAGGTTTCCAAAAATATTTATCCTCTCCTCTCTCCTCTTAAGGCGGATGAGCGCTAGTGATTCTCTCGATAACTGGCCACTGGAACCACCGACTCAATTTCCTTATGTCCCATTCCCCCCCATGGATTAACGTAGTCTTGAATTTTCTCATTGATGTCCATAAATGGCTCCAAATTCAAGGAATAGATCAATCAATGACCTATTTAAATCCTACCAGTTGTCAAACCAGAAAGAGGCCAAAGCACCATTGTCGACTTTAACCAGCACCCTTTCCTTGAATTTCTCCCAAACAAAGTAAACTCCTCTACAAGTATAAGATGCAATTTGCCTTGGTCTCGGTCTATTCATTTGATCCCATTTGTATTTGCTCCTCAGCACCTTCATCCATAAGGTATCCTTGTTTGTAAGTAGATACCGACATAGCTTCATAACAAACACTTCATTCTGCTTGCACATAATCGATCTCTTTCCATGTTCTGCCACCTCACACACACACATTTTTACTCTTCTATGTTCTTTTTACAGTCTTGGTGTACGTCCATTAATTCGTAATTGGTAGAAGTTTGTAATTAGTTTAATTAGTACACCATTGTTCTGATTTCACAAGTCAAGGAGGTTGTGAAGGAAATTAAAAATGGAGAGTAAGAAATTAAAGGAAGCCTTCCCAATGAAGCAAAATAATACGGTGTACTTTTTATTGTTTCAGTAATTAGAGGGTTGTAATCAATTTGAGTTAATTGATCTCTATAGTTTTTTTTTTAATTAGGAAATCAATTTTCAGAATTATAGTTAACTTTGGTAGTATATAATCTCCAGAGATGACGCGTTATATGTGACAAAAATATTTGATAACAGTAGAAAATTTTGACAAAAATTGGCCACCATTTCAGGAATTACATTATTTAATTTGATAATAGAACTTTTTGATTCAAGTTACACATAATAACTTTAAGGGAAAAAGCCCATATGTTATGATCTGAAAGATGCTTTTGGATTCTGATTAGGACAATAATGGACATAACATAACACACAAAGACACATATGGTATTTTAAGTTATTATCAATTAATAATGCATGTCTCTAGGCACGCGCTGCTGTGATGGGCACAGTTGTATGACATGACACATACGAGGCTTGTTTGGTTCAGCGTTGTCTTAAAAAATAAGTTCTTATTACGCAAGCCAAGATAAAACTCCTCTCACATACTTACCTCGTATTCTGTGAATCAAGATTTATAAGCACTTATTATCCAAAAATAAGCTATTCCAAACGAACACACGGTATTTTAAGGTTGGTGGTATTATTGTTACAGGAACGATAAATAAATATAAATTAAACTTTAAAATTATAAATTAATGATTTTTAAAAAATCTAAGTTTTTAATTATTATATTCTTTTTATCAATCTCATTATTCTTATTATCAATAAAATCAATTTGAGATTTTAAAGTTTAAATGGTATTTAACTATCTTTTTCCCTTATAGTATTAACTATGAATTTTTCTTGGTTTTAACTTTTAAGGAATGGAAACAAAGCTATTAATAATGTTGATACTTCAAGAAAACCATTCTTTAAGAGTGGGTTTTGAATGATATCACCATCTTCTCTTTCATGTTTATTAAGGAATGTATTATTGTCAGTTATGGTTGTAGCACCAGAGAAGCGGCAAACATACATGGGATTGACAATTATTCTTTGTCATTCTTAATATAAAATCTATTTATTTAATTTAAATATATTAAATAATTTAGTTAAGCTGATTAATATAATATATTTTTTTAAAAACATTCTAATAATTTTCTTTTATTATTGTTGAGAAAATATTAACAGAAATAAATTAAAAAAATTGATAAATATGAAAAATATGATTTATATTTAAAATTAAAATCAACTCCCTAATTAGTTCGTGACCAGAGGGAGGAGTATATAGTTTTGGCTCACTTCATAGTTTGGTGGTTGACTGGTTGTAGTTGTTGTGAGGAGTTATAAGTGACTATGGTACGTATAAGTAGATTGAAAGTGGTTGGTTGGGTTTTGTGTTTGTTTTTGTATTTTTTGTTGTTTGGTTTGGTTTGGTTATTTATGTTCGAAGTGTCTGTTTGTGGTAATTTGCTGCTGATATGTATGAAATCTTTTTTTTTTTTTTTTTTTGTCAAGATATGTATGAAATCAAATTATTGTTTTGGGGGAAAATTGCTAAGATATATGCATAAATAATTTTTTTAGACTTTATTTTGAAACCTTTTTTTCTTGTTTAGGACAAAAATCTTATTCGCCTGACTGAATTAAAATTCCTTTTTACATCATTCAAATTACTTAGAATATAAAGTAATTTTATGGACTAGATTATGTGGGCCAAAAAAAAAAAAAAATTAAACGGACAATATTCTATTAAAAATATGTTGAGAATGATTTGAAGTTTTAAACGTAAAGAAAAAGAAAAGTCAAACTAGCCGTAGACGAGCGGTGGGCCCGAAGGGCCATTTCGCCAACGGCCAGGAGTTTGTCTTTGTTGCCGCGCGGTGGCGGCAAAGAAATGGAAGTTACATTTCCCAAATTGCCCCGCCTGTTACAAAAGGTTCAACATGCCATTCTATTATTAAAATGTAAAATGCTAATTGTTAAAGAATTATTCAAAATAAAATCTTTTAATTTTTAAATACTAGGAGACTTAATTTTACTAGAGATATACTTGATATAGTAGATGAAATTTTTAAATAATTAAAATAAAATTGTCTTGCTAGTATGTTTATTGAATATTTTTTTAAATTAAAGCAAAAAAAAAAAAACTATAAATTGGATTATGTCATCTTAACTATGGATCCATTAGTTCTTTATATCAAAAAATTAATCACAATAAAAAAGAGTCTTTATTTTCCCAAAAAAAAATAATTTTCTTTTGAACGTGTTGCTCCCAACATTATACATTACAACATTAAGCTTATAAACTTGTGTTGATTGATATTCATAAAGGACAACTAACCAATTCAACGCTATATATATATATCTATGTTTTGTGTGTGTGTGTGTGTGGTTTTTATAAGGTAAATTCCTCATAGATAAGTTTTGTATGATTTGTCTAAAAAAAGTTTTATGCGAGTGGTTAATAAGCACATGTGTTTATGGTTTATTTAAGCTAGCTTTAAATAATAAAAAAAATAACTGTATCTATCTGTAATAATTAAACTTATTTAGATAAAATTCTTGTGAGCTGTAACTAAATCATATTTTTCTCTTGAAAAAAATTAAACGCATAATATGTTCATGAGCACACCCAAATTAGTATATACCAAAAAAATTAAAGAAACCAAAAAGCTAGCACCCGAGCATCAACGGTTAGTAAATAATGACCAATAATAACACAACAGTGGCAACAGATGTAAATATTAATGAAAACAATGGCAAACTACGAAGTTTGAGGCCCGCGTAGGTACGAATCTTGTTAATGCAATACGCAATATTGGAAACACATGGTGCATGAAAGGAGAGGGGAAGCGCGCGAGCGAAACAGAGCGAGCGAGAGGGAGGAACTGAAGGAGGAGGAAGAGAAAATAAGGGGAGATAATTGCAGAAGAGGCGTTAGGTTTCATATTATTATCCTTATAGCCCCGCCATTGTGAAGCCCCTTGTGCTACGACCAATTCCCAGGGTGACATTTTCCGTTTTCTTCATGATCGCCATGTAAAGACGACAGTGAGAGAGGAATGAGGAAACGGGAATCTATTTTGGTATTCCGGGAGTGGAGATTGGATGTTCTTAATTATGTGCTTGATTTTAAATCAATTGGTAGAATACATTGTTTTTTCCCACGTTGGGTGGTAGTTTCTGTTAATGGAATATCGGGTTTGAGCCGCTGATCGTTAATTCGTTTGGGTGATCGACATTTAATTAACGATGGTACCTATTACCAAACCTTCAATTGCGTTAATTCAGTTTATTTTTCTTTTTACAAGTTTAGAATTCTTAGCTCATGGTAGAAATGTGTATATCTGGTGATATTATTCTGTTCTTTAGTTGGTTAGTATGAGGGTGAATTCTTACCTTAGAGAAGATAGAAACGTGTCCGAGTGATTTTACCAGAAGTCTGTATTATTTTACGATTTTCACAGCGAAGGTCTTGGAAACCGGTATAATCTTGATAAAGATTGTGTTTGCATATACGGCAATATTTGTGAGTGAAAACTGGTATAATCTTGAAACTGTGCCTTTTATCGTGAAGGCCTTTCTTTTCTGTGAAAATGCAAGGATAAAATGTTTCCTATTTGATAAACTTCTATAAACTTTTACGATTTTAGTTTTAACGTCTGAATATTGTGGACAACTGGAAACTTTTTGCACCTCTTCTTAGATATTTGTGACATAAATGTACATATATTTTCTTATAAAATAGTTCTACTCTCTTTAATGTCGCTTGATGACGGACTATATGAATCTTGCCCGATATGCCTGTTTTGTATTCCATTCTGGTTTCTCTGCAGTGGCTGGCCATTACACACAACAAAATTGAAGTGAACGTAGTTGAGCCAGTAAAAGTGCCCAAGTGTATTTCATCCGGATTAGCCTAGAATGTATTTTACCCCTTTTGATTTGACAGAATGTACATAGCAGATAGATTCTTGTTTGCTTATGGATGATAATTTTTAAGTTGAATTAAATGTAAAGGGTTTTAGTTTTGACATGTACTGCCTAATAACAATCTTTCTTCGCTTGTGACGTGGAAAGAAAAGTTTCACCGGTTAGTTTGCATGTATGCAACTAATTGTAATTTTTCTTTTCTTTTCACTTGTGCTAATGTTAACTACTTGTATGTGCAGGCTACTTCAATCAATTTCAGAGTTGGAACTCAAGTTTTTGTTGAGGACCATGAGGTAGCTTGGATAGATGGAGAAATTGTGGAAACTAATGGCGAAGAGATCAAAGTCAAGTGTGCATCAGACAAGACGGTGAGCCTTTTGGAATGCATTTTTATCCACTTCTTTGAAACTGAGTGCATATATGAAAACACTATCTTTTTTCTTTGTATACACAAGATCTGGTATACTTCTTTCCTTTATTCCTTTGTTAATATTTGTGTATTTTGCTCACATGTTTACCGCCCAAAATGGTACGAGTGCTTGTAAATTTTATAATTAATTCCTTTTATTTGTACTTGTTTTACTTCCCTTTTGGGCTTGTCATATCCTTATCAAATAAATGTACCGTAGTTGAATAAACAAAGCAAACATTTTATGTTTTCTTTAGGTTGTGGTCAAAGGATCCAATGTCCATCCCAAGGATCCTGAGTTCCCTCCTTCTGGTGTGGATGATATGACAAGGCTGGCATATCTGCATGAGCCAGGGGTTCTCCAGAATTTGCAGATTCGATATGACAACAGTGAAATATATGTAAGCACTAAGCATTGACCTGATTAACCTTACCTTTTGTTTTCTGTGCTCCCCAAAACCCGGGAATGAAAATGAGATATTACAGTAGCCAGTTAGATGTGACCTGGGAAGAAACTCCTTCCATGTATGTTACAACAAAATATCTATAGCCTATAGTTGGGCCTTGATGAATGATAAGCGAACTACCCAACTCCTTCCCTCATGTATGCTATTCATTTCATTTTTCCGCCTATACAAAATACTGCCTGTATTGTTCTATTATCCTTTCCGTCTGTGGACTAAGAATATTGCATCTTTGTTCTTCAATTATACAAGAATTTGGTTTGTGTTCCATTGGCTTTCTTTATTGTCAACTGGACTGGCCATCTTTGGAAATGAAGTTTAACTCCCTAATGGCGTTTCCAGACATACACAGGGAATATATTGATTGCTGTGAACCCTTTTCAAAGATTACCTCATTTGTATGGCCACGATGTGATGGAAAAGTATAAAGGAGCAGCGATTGGTGAATTGACCCCACATCCTTTTGCAATTGCTGATTCTGCATATAGGTATCTATTCTGAGTTTTTGCGTCTTGGCTGTCTAGGCTGCTTAAGTATCAGTAGGTATCTTGTAGGTACAGCTAAATCAATAATTCATAAGAAAATGAAAATAGTGAAAATACCAATTTGGAAAAATTAAAATGCTATATGATAAAGATTCCCACGAGAAAATGCCAACTTCAGCCTTCTTTCCTCTTTTTGAAATCTCATTTCAAGTGTTTCTACATTTAAAATCGTCTATAACAGTAGAATTATTATCAGCCTTTTTCCCTCATCAAAATTTTGTGTCAGTTTAAATTTGTTTCTCAGCTATTGGCAATTCTGAGACGATGAGTAATTTGGACGACGTTTTTTTCCCTTAATCGCCTTTGGTATTTACATTATCTACAACTTCTCTAGTTTCCAGAATTCCTTGAAAATGAGACTTAGGAGAAAATACATTTGCAGGATGATGTTAAACGAAGAAACAAGCCAAGCAATTTTGGTCAGTGGTGAAAGTGGAGCCGGCAAAACTGAAAGCACAAAGATGCTTATGCATTATCTTGCCTTTATGGGTGGGAGAAAGGAATCTGAGGGACGATCAGTGGAGCAGCAAGTTCTAGAGGTAACAAACAAAATAATTTGCTCACCCTGCTTATTTGGGGAGCCCTATATATTTATGTATATAATATAAAAGCTCTAACAAGCTGCAAACCGTGTGTCTTACTTCTCATATTCTATACAACACGGGACCTACACTAGTTGGGGAAAAAAACAGAGGGGTGGGGATGGCAATTAAATATTCTGACTCTTATATTCTGAATTAGACTTTCTTTTTATTTACTTCACAGTCCAATCCTGTTTTAGAAGCATTTGGCAATGCAAAGACAGTTAGAAACAATAATTCAAGGTATTAACTCAGCTGTTGAGTAAGGTCCTCTTTATTCCTATCTTGCAATTCTTATGCTCTTCTTTGTTTTGATTGCTTTGAATTTTGTTCTGACTTGAGCATAATGCTATTTCAGTCGTTTTGGGAAGTTTGTGGAGCTACAGTTTGATCATACGGGGAGAATTTCAGGAGCTGCTATTAGAACATATTTGCTGGAACGATCACGCGTCTGTCAAGTTTCAGATCCTGAGAGAAACTACCATTGTTTTTACATGATTTGTGCTGCGCCAGAAGAGGTGAAATATTCTTCTCTTTGGATAACAAATTATGGCATACAGAAATTAAGTCTGCTTCTTTCTGAAACATTGTTCTTTAATGTTTAGCATTCTAATTTCTGAGTTTATGACATGGATATGCTAGTCACTGGGTATCAAATAAAATAGCCCGATTAGATTTAAATTTATCATTTTATGCCATGACATGTAAGGTAATCTGCTACAGATTTGGGACTACAGATTGTGATACAATGTAGGCAAACTTAATAATGCAAGTCTAGAAGCCATGAGAAGCTGCATTTTGAAATAAGAGATTGACTTCTGCAGTATGTGAGATCTGGAAAAAAACCTTGCATGACTACCTTCATATTCGCTTGTTTTTTTTCCCTGCGGCCATATTTCTCAAATGCAAGGCTTAAAAAATGGTTCAGAGGCTAGGCTTGATGATGTGGGAGTTAGAACTGAGAAACATTTTGTGGTATGAGGTAGGGGTTATTGCAATACAAAGCTTCATGGGATTGTTAACAAATGTTCAATAAGAGTTCTAAAATTCAGAATAAGCTTAAAATTATTTGTCTGCAAGTGGTTTTGACTTTCGAATTTGTTTTGCCAGTTGTATCTTCTTTTACTTGCCCGATTTAATGAGTGCTCAGTGAGAACTTATTTGCTATATCCTTTTATTTATCTAGGATCTTAAAAGGTTTAAATTGGAAAATCCAAGAACATATCATTACTTAAACCAATCAAATTTCTTCGAATTGGATGGATTGGATGAATCCAAGGAGTACCTTGCAACTAGGAGAGCTATGGAGGTTGTTGGAATCAATTCTGATGAGCAGGTACCCTTCAGTACAGTGTGTATGGATAATTTTGTTATTTGTTTTCTTCACAGGTTTTTGTCACGCGTCTTTTCAGGATGCTATATTCAGAGTAATAGCTGCAATACTTCATTTAGGAAACATTGAATTTCAGAAGGGGGATGAGCCGGATTCCTCTGAACCCAAGGATGATCAATCTCGTTTCCACCTAAAAACCACAGCTGAACTTTTGATGTAAGTGATTTTCCCCCTTCATCTTAGCATTTCTTCATAATTGAAATTTACGTCTATGACTGGAGTTTACTTATTTCTTAATGCTAGGTGCGACGAGAAGTCACTTGAGGACTCCTTGTGCAAACGCGTCATGGTAACACGTGGTGAGGCCATAACAAAGTGGCTTGATCCAAATTCGGCAGCTCTCAGCAGAGATTCATTGGCCAAAGTAGTTTACTCAAAGCTGTTTGACTGGTAACTGTTAGTGAAGTTTGTGAACCTGTATATAAGTTTCATTTACGTTAAAGTTCTTGTGATGGTTAAATTGCATATACATATTTACGAGTTTTTATAGTTTAATCAACGTAAATACTATTGGTCCAGGATTGTAAACAGGATAAATAACTCTATCGGTCAAGATCCAAATGCGAAGAACTTAATTGGGGTTCTGGATATATACGGATTCGAGAGTTTCAAGACAAACAGGTGCTTAACCGGTACGCTTTTGTCTTTGTTATTCACAGAAATAATTTTTTGCGGAGAATTTTGTGAAATAGTTTCTATTGATGAGGTGGGATGCTTAATTAAATAAATTAATAGTCCTGCGAATGTGAATTTTGATGCAAAAGATGTAACTTTGCTAATCTTTGATGCATCAGTTGATGAATATCCATGACCTGAGACACATCTGTTTTCATTTTTACTTTCTTTTGTGCTGTTCATGCACATATCATTAATAGTTTATTGGGATGCAGGGGCCAAATTGCTCTGCTAGGGTAAATAATTATTGGTGATGAATTCTTCTTATAAGGCTGCCTTAATTTCTTTCTTTTCTTTTTTCTGTTGACTTACTAATGCAGAATGGTTATGTTGTAATATTTGTGATTAATCAACATCACTAAACATTTTGGCTTAATTTTTCTCGCGTTAATCTTCCCAAGTTTTCCAACTTTTTACGTCATATAATGGGTCCTGTGCAGTTTTGAGCAATTTTGTATCAACCTGACAAATGAGAAATTACAGCAACATTTCAACCAGGTTTCATTTCATACATTTTCCCTACTTAGTACTCATCATCTACTAAATTAATTACTGTTACTGATTGTGTTATCACATTCTTTTTCTCTTTTTCTTGTACACATCAATATTTTATTTAACAGCATGTCTTCAAAATGGAGCAAGAGGAATATACAAAGGAAGAGATTAACTGGAGTTATATAGAGTTCATTGATAATCAGGATGTCCTTGATCTCATCGAGAAGGTGGGCGATCTATCCAAAAGCCCACTTTTCACTCTAGACGAATTATATTTGGCTTCTAATTCCTCGTATCAAATGATGCTTAATGATGATCCCTAGAAACAGTTACTTTCATCATAAAAAAAAGATATAATTGGTCATCTGAGATCTTATGGAGAATATTATTTATTGGAAATTTGAAGTTTCTGAGTAACATGATGATCTAAAAATCTGTTTAAACCATGATGTGGCATACACGAAATCTATCATCCTGTGATGGTCACCAGACTTCATGGACCTTATCCTGTGAATTTGATTCATTTCATCTTTTGAATATAATATCACATGACTCAACATTCTTTGACTTCAACACTCGAAATCTTTTGCTTACCTTATGTATTTTGGCACTTAACTGTTTACTGTAGCCGTTTTTGTCCATTTTACTCAATTTTTCTGGTCTCTGTTCACTATTTGAGACAAGGTGTATCACAATTTAACAATTTGACGCAGTAGGAAGTTTTCAGTCGACAATTAATGCAATCTTAAAAACTTCGAATGAGAAAAATCTGCTTAAGGATCTGTTCATAAAAGTTTTTCGTTTGATGAGAAATCCCACAAATGTATCTCAACTTGGATTTAGATAGTCATTTTTGGGTCCCCTCCATGCGCTATGGTAGAAGTACCCATTTTTGACTTCATAAATTTGGCTTCGCATTATTTACTTCTTGTGGAAGGTAACTGAACTGCTGACTAGTTTGCTTACGCTTTTAGTTTCCATTCTATGCATAAAATAGAGTTTGTCATTTTCTTATATTTTGTTTTTCTAAACTATACTTTCATAAATACAGAAACCTGGCGGCATCATTGCTCTTCTTGATGAGGCTTGGTATGTATTAAATGACAAAATGGCGCCATTGCTTCCTTTCTTGACATTTCTGATAGATATCTGCAGTCCGATGGTTCATATGTGATTTACATATATTTCCCTTCTGGTTATATACAATTAGATCTGCTTGTGCATATACTTTGAGATTGTAAAACTGCTCTGCTTATTCGTTGCAGTATGTTTCCAAGATCAACACACGAAACATTTGCCGAAAAGTTATATCAAACTTATAAGGACAATAAACGCTTCAGCAAACCAAAGTTGTCTCGTACTGATTTCACCATCTGCCACTATGCTGGTGATGTATGTGAAGTATATTTTGGTTTAAGTAGGTCTCCACCTTAGACAACAAAAGCTAAAAAGTAAATGCCAAACTTTTAATTGTAGGTCACTTATCAGACTGACTTTTTCCTTGACAAGAACAAAGACTACGTTGTCCCAGAGTTCGAGGCATTACTCAACGCTTCAAAGTGCTCCTTCGTTTCAGGATTGTTTCCACCTCCACCTGAGGAAACTTCCAAATCATCAAAGTTCTCCTCAATAGCCACCCAGTTTAAGGTATGTTTGCCTTTTCAGGTATGCTTGCAGTCAGGGGCGGAGCTAGGACTTGTAGACGAGGGGGGCGAGATTATGAAACAAAGTGTATAGGAGTTGAAGAAAAATTTTATGGGGATGTGCAATTCTTAGACAAACAATTTATGACAATAAAGTCAATCAATATGAACTCTTCTAGAGTCAACAACAAACATTGAATGCACATTTTAGTTGATGTTAAATTTTCCGGGGACTGAAATGTATAATACCATTAAGAAGAAAAAAAATTAATCTGACTTCTGTTTTATTATTTTCATTCTTGATGCATTTTACACAGCAACAACTACAATCTTTGCTTGAAACCCTGAATGCTACGGAGCCACATTACATTCGTTGCATAAAGCCGAATAATCTTCTCAAGCCAAGGATATTTGAGAACACTAATGTTTTACAGCAGCTTCAATGTGGGGTAAGTTGAATGCTATTCTGTTCATATTTTCTGTAGGTCATGAATATCCTTCTCAATTGATCAGGACTTTGTGGGTGTTATCTGTAGGGAGTAATGGAGGCAATTCGGATAAGTTGTGCTGGATACCCTACTAGAAAGCAATTTGATGAATTTGTTAAGCGGTTTGGAATTCTGGCACCTGATTCTCTGAAAGAATGGTATTAATATCTCCTTTCCTGTTCCTCTCTTTCAATTTCTTTAGAAATATGCGACCTTCAACTATTTTAAGCAGATTAACGATGACCATATATTTACAGCCCTGATGAGAGGACTGCTTGCGTGAAGCTGCTAGGACAAGTGAATCTTGAAGATTATCAGGTATCTACGATCCCAGTTGGTATTCAAGCCAGTAATAGTTTTTGCTTAGAATGGGATGGTAGGAATTACCAATAGTTTTCTTTTTCTTTTTGAACCATTTTGACTTATTTTTAAGAAAATGATTTGTGAGTTACTTTATATTTTTTTGGTAAATTTTGCTTGATTAGTCATCCTCGGACAAAATAATACCAAAAAGGAAAGCATTAAGTGTTGCAGCTTGTTGCTGAGGACTCTAGTGTTATTATATTCATAATCTGCTGTGGTATCTAAAGACAAAAATACATTCTTGCTGAAATTTCTTGTTGCAGGTGGGCAAGACTAAAGTATTTCTGAGAGCAGGACAAATGGCAAAACTAGATGCATTTCGTTCTGAAGTCTTGGGACGATCTGCAATCATTATTCAGAGTAAAATCCGCTCATTTTTTGGCCACAAAAAATACGCTCTGTTGCGGTTGTCTGCCATACAAGTACAAACAATCTTAAGAGGTATTTACATGAATTCTTATCCAACCCGATGCTAAAATTTTGGCTAATTTTAAGGATTTTCTGAAAGTTCTCTCTTTTTCATGTCCTATTAATTTAATGTAGGAGAACTTGCGCGCTGTCTGTGCGAGAAAAAAAGGAGGGAAGCTGCTTCTGTAAAAATTCAAAAGAATGGTCGCATGTATATTGCTAAAACATCTTATAAAACTTTGCGTGCCTCAGCCGTTTCCATTCAAACCGGCATGCGCTGCATGGCGGCTAGAAATGAGCTCAAGTGCAGAAGGCGGACGGAAGCTTCAATTGTCATCCAAGTAGGACATAATTTTGTTAACTACAGAGAACTAGAATCATGCCTAATATATTTGAGTTGTTAGCCTTTTTTTGTTTCCATCAAAATTTTACCATTGAGTTGGATAAGAGAGTTGAACTTTTTTATTTTTGGTGTTTGGGGGGGGGGGGGGGTTGTTGTTTGTTGGGGTGTTTAGTATGAGATTTTTTAAATTCGTTCTGCCTTTAGCAAGGGATGTCAACGGGAAAAGTCTTCTGTTAGCACTTCCTCTTTAGCGGAGCATGTTTTGGTTAAAAAACGACAGAACAAGGCTCAGAAACTGGAAGTGCTTGGCAGTTGTTGATCTTTCTATAATTATACTATATAATATCTAATTAACTGTTTTATTACATAAAAAAAAAAATTGAACTAATGCGAGTTGATTTTGGCCCAAAAAAAAAAAAAAACTAAGGCGAGTTGATGTTTATCAGACTCGCTGCCGAGGTCATGTAGCCTACCTCCAACTCCAGAGGCTAAGGGAAGCAGCACTCATTATACAGTGTATCTCGAGAGGACAAATGGCTCGTAATGAACTTCGAAAGCTTGAATTGGTAATTCCCTTGTTTGTTTCTTCATAATTCTATTAAAAATCTGGTGATTTTTTTTAATTCTAGACAAAAAAATATATTCTTTACTTGTTTATAATGACCATTAGTGCCATTTGATTTTTTTCCCGTTTTGTTTGAGGGGTAACTATTTGCTTAATTGTTCACATAATTGAAAAGGTTTAAAACTTCACTGTTTGCAGGCTGCTAGGGAAACTGGTGCTCTCAAAGATGCCAAAGAAAAACTTGAAAAGGAAGTTGAAGAACTAAATTCTTCACTACAAATGGAGAAGAAGATGATGGTAATTTACTTATTTTCAGTTGATCAAAATGTGGAAGTTATGACATCAACTTTCTCTGGTGATTGCCCTTAGATGATTTTGTCGTCTTCTCTAAATTCTTAATTTTTTTAAAAAGAATAAGCACCTTTTCAATTGCTTTGTGTGGACTCCGGTCACTTCTGTGTTCGTTAAAGTCCCCTGTCAGTGCCTGCAGTTTCTAAACAACTCACCACACAAGTATTGTTCCCCCGGGTAGAAAAATCTCACAACTTAAATAGAGTGCTTGTTTTGAATGTACGTTTTTCACTATTAAACTACTATTGTAATTGCTATTGATTTTTCTATGAATGCAGGCTGACGTTGAACAGAAAAATGCAAAATTGCAATCTGCCTTGGAAGAGACTAAGGAGGAAAATTCAAAATTGCAATCTGCCTTGGAAGAGACTAAGGAGGATAATTCAAAATTGCAATCTGCCTTGGAAGAGACTAAGGAGGATAATTCAAAATTGCAATCTGACTTGGAAGAGACTAAGGAGGATAATTCAAAATTGCAATCTGCTTTGGAAGAAATTAAGGAGGAAAACGCAAAACTGCAAACTTCCTTGGAAGAGACAAAGGCATTGCTCTTTCAGGAGCGCCAGGCAGCAAAAAATGTGGGTGAGCCAAATTCTAATACAGAAGAGTTTCCTGTTGTTGATAATGATTTGATCAAGAAGTTAACAACAGAAAACGAACATCTCAAGGTATGCGTACATATTATGTTTTGAAGTTTGTGTTTCTGGACTAGTTATAATTTTCTAATGTCCTTCCTTATTGTTGTCTCTGACTTTTCAGGAACTGGTTAAGTCACTGGAAAAGAAAGTTGTTGACACCAAGAGGAAATCTGTAGAAAGTGAGGGCAAGCTTACTCAAGACCAAGATGCTAAGTCACCATCCATTCAAGAGCATGATGCAGCAAGCCAAGCAGTTGATTTATCTTCTGGTATACATGAATTTGCAGTTGGTGACAATGAATTGAACAATAAGCTTGCTGCAGAGAATGAACGTCTCAAGGTATGTGTGCATAAAAGTCTGAAATATGTTCTCTTCTCTTCAATTAAGATTCTACCCAAAAAAAATATGAAATATATTTTCTGATCATATATTTTTCTTATATCCTAAACTAGTTTTGACTCTGGCTTTGCAGGCACTGGTTAATTCATTAGAAAAGAAAATTGACGAAAGTAACGGGCTTAGTGAAGAGCGCTTGAAGCAAGTGACAGAAGCTGAAACGAAAGTAATTGAGCTGAAGATGGCTATGCAGAGGTTCTTATATTGGCTTCATTTCTTTAAGACTATCAAAAATACGTTTGATGTTGTCCTGGTTTAATATTTTGCTTATGTTGTATCTCAGGCTTGAAGAAAAACTATCTGATATAGAAACAGAGGATCAAATTTTGAGGCAGCAGGCTCTACTGAGTTCATCTTCTAGGAGAATGTCAGGAAATTTATCGTTTTCTAATTCTCAGGTAAACAAAAAATAAAGGTTTGGAAATCACGTCTCTTTAATGGAGACTACATTGACATCTTTTTCTTCTCTTACTATTGCAGCCTTCAGAGAATGGTCATGGTGTAAGTGAGGATATTTTGATCAGAAAGCTTTGTTCTTTTCCTTGAAATTATATTGTACCCACCTTCGTACCAAGAAAAGATAACCCATCTTCTCGTCATTGTGATATAGTTTTTTAAAAAACGCCTATTTTCTACAGGATGCAAATACTCCGAGAAAAAAATTTGGTGCAGAGGCTGATGAGTTGAGGAAATCTCTGGTTGAAAGACAACAAGTATGCTCTGATAATTGTTGCTTTCTTGTAATGATTCAGTTCAAAAATTGATATTACTTTTCGTGAGAATCAGCATTGATTGGTCCTTTTTGTTTCCCTTGGAGTAGGAGAGTGTAGAAACTCTTCTGAAATGCGTGGCAGAAGCAGACCTTGGGTTCAGTGAAGGGAAACCGGTTGCAGCTTATTCCATTTATAAGTGTTTTCTGCACTGGAAATCTTTTGAAGCAGAAAAGACAAGTGTATTTGATCGTCTTATTCAGTTAGTTGGTTCTGCTATAGAGGTAATTAATACGCCAGAACCTGTTTTTGGTTTATTACTATTAGTTATTGCCTCCGCACCTACTTTATAATTCAATTTCTCTATTAAAGAGAGTCTTTTTTTAAGGACCAGAAGTGGAGAGAGTATTTAGCAAGTCTCTCTCTCTCTCTCGGGGGAGGGTGATTAACCTTGATAATGCAAAATTTTCTTACAATTGATATTTTATACCATCATGGCGAATGTGTAGTTCAATGGCTTCTATCTGAGAAAAATTCTTCTGCCATTTTGCTTTGTGCTTCTTTTAAAATGACGTTCTCGTATTTTCAAAATATTTAGATCTCAACCTTATCGTATTTTTGAAGCCCAAGCAAGGCGATTCCTACGGCAGTGTGGGAACCTTTTCAATGAATAAGTCAATTTTAACCTTTTCATTAAAGAAGTTATTTTTTTAAAATAACAGGCATTGTAAACACACGCATACAACCATCGTGATGCCTAGGCTCCAAAACTATGCTATGTTTTTATTCTTTCTCTGAATGATAAGAAGAAAGATTGAAAAAGAATATGAAACTTTCAATGATAGAGACAAATTTGATGTTTTTTTAACTTCTTAAAATGAATCCCATTTGATGTTTTTGCAGGATCAGGACAATAATGATCACATGGCTTATTGGTTATCCAATACATCTGCATTGTTATTTATTCTTCAGCAAAGTCTCAGACCACCTTCAGCACAGAAGCCTCCTCCCCCTGCAACATCTTTTTTCGGAAGGATATCCCAAGTATGAAGATTTATAGTTATTTATAAATACCTCATTTAAACCTTGTTGCACGTGACATGAGCTGCAAGTAAACTGCTCAAGGCATACATCACATCAATATTTACAAGAACGTGTAAAGTTTTCCACAATGAATGATTTATAATTAAAGATTACATTATACGCATTTTTTCCCTCATTATTAACGTTATTCTAATCTGACCCTCTCTCTTTGGAAGCTCTTCATCTGTCTATCAAGTAATATTGGTTACTCATAGACTTTGTTTGTTAGCTTTGGATCGATTATAGAGTCACTATTTAAGTTGGTTTGCATTTTATCATGCTTCATATCATAAATAGATTGTTAAAACTCAATCTGCAATACAATTCTTTTTCTCAGGGTTTATTTATCTGACCATTATTTATTAAACGTTAACGTACACATTCCTGTCTTATTTTATTATTAGAATAATAATACCAAACTCAAATTTTGTACAATGATGTTGTTTCTCAGAGTTTTCGCTCATCTACTGCCGGTACCTCACTTGATACAATTCGCCATGTTGATGCCAAGTATCCAGCTTTGCTTTTCAAGCAGCAACTTACTGCATATGTGGAAAAGATTTATGGAATTGTTCGAGATAATTTGAAGAAGGACTTGTCGCCTTTGCTTGCTTCTTGCATTCAGGTATGGAGGTTCTTTATTTTTTTCATCACATGTAATAATGACATTATAGGCTGTGTTTCTTAGTCAGTGTTGTACGAAACAACTTGATTTTGGTTGACTAAATGTAAATGTCAAGTTGCTTATTCCAATTATGTCAATCCAGGCACCTAAAACATCAGAGCAAAGCCTGTCAGATGAACAGTCAACTGATAATAGCGCCCCGGCTGGTTCTTGGCAGAACATTGTTGATTGCCTTAACAAATTTCTCAATATGATGAAAGGAAAACATGTATGTATATGGAAGTTTAGTAGTTCAGCGATTGGTAGTCCCTTGCCTTGCCTATTCCTTTTGTTGTTGTAGAGCGAACTGACATGTACATTTTTTTCAGGTGCCTCCTGTTCTAGTTCAAAAGATATTGACGCAGGTTTTCCAGTACATCAATGCGCAACTCTTTAATAGGTAATGTGTCTTTCCTCCTTTGATCTATTTAATGGTAATGCTATGATTATATGCATTTGAGTTTGACAAAGAACATTCTTGATTCTCAAGCCTCCTTTCAAACAAAGAACGTTGCACATTTGCCAATGGAGAATATCTAAAATTGGGATTGGCTGAACTAGAAAAATGGTGTATTGAAGCCACCGAAGAGGTATGCTCCTATGTTTATGCCGTTCAAAATTTATGAATAATAATTTAACTTCTTGTTGGTTAATAACAACTTCTATTGCAGTATGCTGGTTCATCTTGGGATGAACTCAAACCTGTGAGGCAAGCAGGTGGATTCTTGGTATGTGCTATACTTTGCCTTAAACATTTGCTTTAAATTATCTAGCAACCTGCCGATCTTTGATCTTTTAGCTTCATTCGCTAATATCAGCCACTCATCTATTATTTAATGATTTAACACCTTATATATTGTGACAACATTCTTTTCACTTACCCTTCCTCATTGAATTTGAATGCAATGTTTCTCCCAGGCTAAAAGTGAGAAGACCACGATATCCTATGATGATCTCACTAACGATCTGTGTCCTGTAAGTGTGTTTCTCTGATATGAATGAATGTTAACATGGGTGTATTGAAACATGGTCCTTTTCTCTGAAGAACTAAAATAGAAAGGTCAAAAGAACTCAAGAACTCTGGAAAGTTACGCATGCCAAAACATGTATTTGGCAATTGGATTAACACCCAGAAAACATAAGTAATTGCATTTGAAGGAGAATACACTAACATTATCATACGGCACATTATTATATTATTACGTGAACTCTCACCCCTATCCGTTGAATTCAGATCCTGAGTGCTCATCAGCTTTACAAAATCTGTTTACTTTACGGGGATGGCTGTGACAGTGAACAATGCGTATCAGCAGATGTAAGTGGTAGAAAATGATTAAAGATAGACATGCTCATTTTTCTCAGCCGTTGGGTTATCTGGATACTAGTTATTGTGACAAAATTCTTTAAGCAGGTCACTACAAGGTTGAAGCTTCTAATAACAGATGATAAACATGAAGACAGCGACTCCTTCATGTTGGAAGATAATTCAAGGTCAACCTCACTCATCTGCTCGTATTCCAGGCAGACTAAAGATATTATATTCTTGCCATGAAGAATAAAATTTTTGACATTTCTTTGTTTTCCATCTGCAGTATCCCATACTCAGTTGATGAGATTTCTCATTCCCTTCATGGAGATAACTCGTTAAAAATACAAGCGCCAGCAGAACTTCTTCAAAACTCAGCCTTCCAATTTTTACATTGAGGCCATGGTTTTGGTATTCATAGTCCTCCTCAGATGCATCTTACAGTTCCAGATTCAAAATCTCCTTCCTGGTCAGACACCAAGCTGTAAATCCATCCACCTAACTTTATCCTCTACAGGTTCTCTTTGTACCATCTGTTGCCTTCAATGTAAGATATTTTCTCAGTTAGTATTGTATAGCATCGTAGGCTGTTTCCGTAGTTAAAAGGGGGGGGGGGGATAGGCTTCATGCTGCCAGTTTACTTCTTCTCATGTTTCATTCCTTACATTTTTTATGGGCACTAAGGTATGCTTCTTTGTAGGGTATAGTTCTTTTTTCTTTTTTGGGAGGGGATTGAGAATTAACATGTATGATGGGAGGCATTGTTCTCCTAACAAAGTTGTTCTGCCACGAATTGGCCACTGTTGTAAGAGCATTGCTCTTTGTAATATTGTAGGGGTATCACAAGCTGCTTCCGAGCCATTCTTTTGACACTAAAGGTCAAAAATCAATAAAATATCACAAGTTTTCTTCCTGTTATTGATCTGTCGAGGACTATTTTGTTCGTCAACTTAACTGTTAAATGTTCATGAACTATTGCCTCAAATTTGAAAGTCCCTTGACACAGCCCCACCTTAATCAGGGGCTAAGATCACATGCTATTACTTCTTTTTCAAAATTTTGTATTAATGTACATCACATTTCAGAATCTTTTTGTATTGAAATAGCAGGTATTCTCGGCAATATGTAAACTACGCATATATGTATCATTTTCAGCTTCAATGAAAGTGAAAGGAAGTTTTTCGTTCATCATATTGGCTGCATAAACTACGATACCATGCCTTGTTGATATGGAGTACTTTCGTTAAGACCATCAAGATTGAGCTGGAGATAATTTTAACATCCTTCAGTCATTAAGCTTAACCAACAAATTTTCTCATTTGTCCAATAACATTGAAGGAAAAATAAAACCAAAACCAGATTAATAATGGACCACATCCGACAAAAGCGGATTGATAAAAAAAGGTTATGAATCTCTTCATGACAACAAATTTCATCTCTTTCAAATTTACATGTAGTAACCCACACATTTTATGTAAGGAATAGAAGTATAGTTAGTCTTTCACCTACTCTCTATTCTATGTATTGTTGACTTAGACCACTGGAATTTATTTGATGCCGTGGAGAATGAGCTGGTTCTTTTTCACACAGCAGCATATGTTCCATTGACACACAGATAAATGTAGCACAGTTCATCCAGTACCTTATAAGGATACGAATGAAAATATAGAAGCGTGACTTATGCCAGCATAGGCCAAGTCCAAAAATATATTATCACCTCCGGTCCTTAATATAAACCCGAATTTAATTAAGAAATTGAACTACAAAGTGAGTCTATAACCTTCTATTCTATTACCATAATGAAAAACTAACTTCTTAATTTCAAGAATTTTAACAGTTGACAAGCATTTAAGATTATAAAGCTACATGAATAAACTTCGTTAAACTATATGCTGTGTCACATGATCAAAAGCATAGTATTGCTTCTGATTCTAAATATAAGATATAATTAACTTTTTTATAAAGATTAAGAAAGCTAAATAAATTACTTTAGAGTATTTTATTTATCATTTTTCCTTCAAACTAATTTGCGTGACTTATAAACTAATATATAATCCAATGAAACACAATATATATTATGATTAAGTTATTTATTTAACTTTCTTAATCTCTAAAAAAAAAAGTCAATTATGTCTTATATTAAAGTCCAGAGGAGTATAATTTTTCACTCAATGCCTTGTGTTTATAGCAAACACATTATTCAGAGACGAGGCATAAAGCAGCAGAAGACAATGTCACTAGTATTACACATAAGCAATGAACCATATTTGGGAAAACAAAGAAGTCACATGATAGGAAAATTTTCCCAATATGGGGAGAAACTAAATGAATATCTTTCAGTTCTCACTGTTACAATCAAATGAGAACAGCAAAAAGCAATATACCATCTAAGTAAATTATAGATTCTAATGCCATCATGAAGCACTCATCTTAATTCCTGTTTTAACACTTGTAAATTCACAGTATGACGTAGCAGTTGACTAACAAGAACAGAGAAAATAAGAACCGAAAAAAGCACAAACAAGTAGCCAGAAGTCAATTCTTACAAAGTGAAAGCAGTCCCTATGCCTCTATGGTGTGATACATGTGGGCAAAATTCAAACATAAGTGGCGGTCTCTGTTATCCCCCCAGCCTCCCCAACCCTTAAAGCCAGCATTATACCCAGGCTGATTTTTGTAGATGCGCACTTCCCAGTCCGATCCAATGTTAAGAACCTTGTCCTGCTCCTCTATTTGAATGTTAACCATGCCATTGTCAATGCAAACTTTGTTCTCCCCTTGACCCTGATGCAAACCACACTTCCCAAAGTGAACTGCACTAGTCCTTGGACCTCGTAGTGAGTAAACAGGACTGCCAAATGAGGGATAAACGGTTGCCCACATTGTGATATCCCAGTTGTAATCATCA
This sequence comes from Inga laurina, assembly GCA_963855925.1. Lineage (NCBI taxonomy): Eukaryota > Viridiplantae > Streptophyta > Magnoliopsida > Fabales > Fabaceae > Inga > Inga laurina. The sequence goes on from OY979709.1 coordinate 58,781,235, forward strand.
AAAAAACAAAATTCCCTGGCCTTCATGTGTATTTTCCTCCAAACAGTTTTATTGAAGGAGTAACCCACATTTCCCATTCTTTCTGCAATCAAGCTTTCCCATCCTTCTCCTCTTGAGTTCACATCAGAAGGTGCCAAATTTGCAGCATAGCAATCAGAACATTTCTTAGACTTGAGTGAGATTAGCATCTGTAAATTGCGATATGCATTCGGGAATATCAAGTGGTCCTCTTCAATGAAAAGAATGTGGCCAGAATGCTTCCTTGTCTCTTTCAATCTATCCCAAACTGTGTTCATCATCCACCACCAATGATGCTTCAACGAAACAATCTTTGGCGAGCGATGGTTGCCATACTGATCAGGATTTCCTATGCAATGCTTTTCACTAGCATCATCCTTATCCTTACAGTCAGAAAGTGAGACTCCAGGAAAACTATTAGAAAACAGATGAGGTGAGTATGGAGCATATATCTGTTTAACTTGGCAAAACCTGATTCTCTCAATGATCTTGTTCATATTCTCAAAGTACCCATCATGACTAACAATTAGTAAGGTCTCATTGATGCCTTCCACCTTTGAAAGGCTGTCAACAACTATTTGGAGATATTGAGACCGGTTGTGAACATATAGAACAATAATTATATGATCATTGGCCAGAGTTGGATAAAGATCCATGTTTTTTGGAGGCAACTGATTTCTCTTGTCCAGCTCCGAGGATAAGTCATTCTGTTGGGGTAGTTGAAAGTTGTATAGCTGTCTAGACTCCCAGACAGATGCTTTGCCATCCTCAACTTCATTTAAATGCAGTGTTGCAGTGGTTGATCTAGAATTAGATCCAAGAACAAATTGCAGTAGTATAACCCCAGATAACGTAATGAATACTACACATAATAGACGGCGCAAAGCCACATATCTGAGAAGGGGTTTTTTGCTTGGTGCCATAGAACTAACTAACTATACAGAAGCAATAGAAGGGATTTAAAGAAACTAACAGTTACAAAGCATTCATTGCTTCATTAAAGTGTCACAGAAATAGCTACGTGCTCAAATTAGGCAAAAATCCATTAGTAAATATCGTTTAAATGTTAAACTGAACTAAGCACCCTAAACCTAAGGTGGCCCAGATATTGAGAAATTGAAGCAGACAAACCAACTTATAGTCGAAGCCCCCCAATCTGATTTTATGAAAATCCTTTGCTCCTTCAAGAAGAGACAGACGCACAAATCAAGAGTGTTGAAGTAATAAAACCTGCAAAACCTATGGGGAGAGTTACAAGGATAAAGAAGGCGATAAAATCAAGCGAGAGGGAAATTGAAGAAAGGAACGCAAGGAAAAATCAAACATAATGGAATGGGGTTGCCAGGTTCCTATCCAAGTGCCGGCAATTTCACGGAAGGCTCACCTGGTCACTGCAAGGAAAACGTTTGACTCATCAAAAAATGCCAAATCTACATAATTTTATTTAAGAAAATGGGTGAAATCTGGTTTTTATAATAATAAAGGAAAATTCTAAAAAAATACCTTGAAATATAACAAAAGATAAATCAGTGAGGTGAAATTCGAAAATCTCATATCAATGCTGTGTCAGTAGAGGAGAGATTTGAGATTTTAAAATCTCGGTTCAATTGTCCCCCTTCTCAACTCTGAATAACAACACCTCTCTGTTTATAAACAATACCACATTCTACATTAACAACATCGTTTTATTCTTTCACATTTTTGTATCTCAAAATATGGTGTTATTAATATAAAATATGGTGTTGTTAATATAGAGAGAGGTGTTGTTATTATTAGCCCTTAAACTTAAATTATGAAGTTGTGAAACAAGAAAGTAGAGCTGTTAATGTAGAATACGGTGTTATTAATATAGAAATTGGTGTTGTTATTGTGAGCAAGAAAGTCGAGTTGTAAATGTACAATACGGTGATATTAATAAAGAGACTAGTGTTGTTATTATGAAAGTAGAAAGATGAGTTGTTAATGTAAAATGCAGTGTTTTCAATAAAGAGATTGGTGTTGTTATTCCGAGCTATGAGAGAGAAACACACCTGAAGGGCAGATTCATCTTTTCGTCAAGATTTCAAAAACTTGAATTCCTCATCCGTACTAACACAACACTTATCGGAGATTTCTGGATTTCACAACAATGATTTATCATTTCCTATATTTCAAGATATTTTTTTGGCGAACTTTCCCTAATAATAACAACAAGTAAGTTTATGTGTTATATATTGAGGTGAATATTTGGTTACAATAATATGTCATAGTTTACTTTAAATTTTTTCGTATTCACTTGATTTATTTTATTTATCTAAAGGTTTCATTCTATTTTTTTTTTTTAACTGACTATAGGTCTTATTCTATATTAAAGTTAAGGATCAAGTATATTTTTAGTTTTTTAGACTTAGACGATATTCCATTTTAAAATGTTGATTCAGTAAATTTAAATGCTAACATGTCTTTCCAGAAGATTAATTTTAGAATTTACATATAAAAGTAATTATAGTAAAGAATTAAAATTTGAACATGTTAGTAATTTTAAATTTGCTAACTCATCATTTGTTAGAGAAGTTAATGGTGTTAACTGAAAAGGATTAAAAATATACTTTTTAAAGTTAAATGATTAAAATAGAATATCATTAAAAAAGAACAAAAAGTAAACTTTAGCTTAAAGTTAATTAATGTAGATGATCGTCCAATTTAGAAAATGGAAATTAATAATGTCTTAAACTTGTAATCTGCACAGTCCAATTCGAACTTAAATTCTACGATCCCATTTAGCCATGAGTAGTAAAATAGTATTGTTGCTTCTTTCTTTTCTTTTTTAGGTTTTTGTAAGATTAGGTATCCATTAGAATGAGCTTGATGATTAATCTTTTAGATATTGTCGAGCACAAGATAAGGGTGACCCTCTAAACGAATTTTCTCTATACATGCTATTTTAAGGATTGAACTAGGAATTAAAGCGTTTAAGGCAACACAAGCCCTTTTTCACTTATGCGTGTTGGTTAGTAGTGGTGCTCTGTTTACAGACAATTTGTCCGTAAAAGGTCAATTATAAAATGGGTATGTATCTTATAAAGAAAAGGTTTGGGCCTGTTAGGCCAACAAAAATAATGGACCTTGATTGTGAATTTAATTCCCAGACGGGTTTTGGCCCAATAAACAAAATTGGCTTTTTCTAGTAAAGCAAGTATAGGTAGATCCAATGGGATAGGGAAAGTCTAGACTTGGACTTGGTTTATTAGTATTTCACTGCTATTTTTTCCTTTAAAAACTCGTATCGTGGGCGCTTTATACATATTGTACATATATACATACATATAATATATATATATATATATATCACTTATCCATTTTAATAAGCAATAAATGTAGGAAAAATCTTCCATTTACGAAATTTATTATTTGAATGAGCCGAAATTTGAAATTTGTTTAACAACTCATGCACAAATCTTTAACAAGTGCACATCTTTTTTTTTTTTTAATAAAATCTGGAATTCATTAAATCTCAATTAAAACTTAATACAAAATAAAATAGGAGTTAAGGGGTAATCCCATATCAATCATCAACGACCGCCTCCTCTAACGAAGGTGGTGGTTGATCAAAGAAAATAAAAACCCCTGCATTAATATGCCCTAACCTAGCAAGATAATCAGCATCCCCATTCTGTTCCCTCGAGTGCACATCTTTTATAACCATATGCAAACTTATCTTCAAGCATGCGTAAAATAAAAGGTATTTGTATAAAACTAAGACTCTCTCTTATCCTATTTATATGAGCAACTTTCTCTTTTATTGAGTTCGTTCTTAATATAAATAACTTTTCTCTTGTATCCCAAACTTTAAACTTCTTTTTTCTTTTTACCGCTATTAAATACATATCTTTATATTAATGAACTAATAATTCTCTTTCATTCAATCATTTATTATTCATTCTCTATTATATTTTATACTCATTCACTCTCATATTTTTTACTCATTATCTCTGATATGTTTTTTTCATAAATGGGGGTATATTTAAAAAAGACATAACATTTTTTACGCATTTATTTTGCTTATCTAATCCTAATTATCAGTTCATTTTACACAATCAAAAAAAATTATTTATAAAAAGAACTGGAGAGAATAATATGCTTCCCAATAGTTAAAAAAGAGTTGCGATGAGTTGTAACTGTTGAAGTTGAGTTACACCCTCGCAATAATATGGGTCCATAAGTATTTGAGCAATAATTTTTGCTATCGAAATTTTGAGCCATTTTTCCCTTCAATGGGAAAAAAAATGTATTCATGCACTTTTCTAAAAGAATGCATCTTAAGGTTATGGATTTAAATTCTATTGATATGAGGACCTTGTTGATAGGGGATCTGTAAGTACCTCTGTAAGCGTTTTTTGAATCCGAATACATATCCTGACCCTGATGAACTCTAAAACCCAACTTACCTAGACTTTAAATTGTATCAAAAAGAAAAAGAAAAGAATGCATCCAATCCATTTTCGGCAAGCCTCTCTAGACAATCTATACGCATTCAAGACTACGTTTATAAAAAAAAATTTTGTTTAATCTCTCCCGTCCCCCACCCCCCACCCAAAAAAAAAAAACTTATATTTTTTAAAATAATTAAAAGTGTCAATTATAAAAACTGATCTTCTTTAAAGTAGAGTAAAGACAAATAATGATAAATCCCTTTCCTCTGAGTTTATGCGCAAAGGTACATGATCCGACACTGAATCTCTTTTTTACTGTATATGTATAACCAGTATGAATTTTTTTTTCTTTTTTTCTTTTTAAATCAATATGGTTAGAGATATTAAGGTGAAATTAATTGATTGGTTGGTTAAGGCCATAACATATATAAAGGGTCTTTGTTAATAAGTTAAGTACGTGGGATGTGAAATCCTCATCAAGTTAAGCGATGAAAGTTTTTTTCAATTCATAATTCCTAGAGTTAAGGTCAATGGTTGATAACCCTCAAGTGAAGGATGATTAACCCAAGGGTTATCATATTGTATGAGCATGTTGCTCTTGTATCAATAATACATGATGATTCTTCAATTTTCTCCATATTATCTCCTAATCACTAGTTTTTTGGTATAATCTCTAATCACTCTTGTTAACAAACACTTTTCCTTAATTTTGTTTACTATTTTATTTAGAATCAATTTATGAGGGGAAATAGTCTAAATTCACAGTGCCAATATAAAGTTGGTTTAGTGGTATAAGGCTCTGTGTCCGAGTTTAAGTTCTAGAAGAGACATGTGTGTTGAGAGGGACAAACACAAACCCGAACCGGATACGGATGAAAAAAAAAAGTCTAGAGTCACAGCATGCATTGTTAAATAAGGTTATGAGCGTAAATGATAAATTAAGCAGGAAAGCATGTTATGCATTTGACATTTGAGGGAGAATTCGGGAAGCACATGCTAGCATTTTAGTTACCAGGGAAATTAATTAATGAGCCATTAATTAATTAGTTAGCTTGTTAAACGCGTCTATTTAATTAACGTCAATGTTGTTGACCATTCAATTTCCATTCTTTCTCCAACATTCATGTGATCACATGTGTCCCCCATGTTTCCCTTCCGATTGTGCCTCTCCACTTCACTCCTCAATTATTTTATGCAATTTCAGTTATTACGGTTAAGGATAGTTAGTTGCCCTCATTTATATAAATAAAGTACTCTACATTCATCATATCCCATTTTATACTTTTCAGGGGAATTAAGAATTATACAATAGCAGGCTAAAGGACAAAGTTTCAAAAGGAAAAACAAAATTTACTTTACAAATATACATATATATTAGTACAAAATTCATAAATCAACACATTAGAGATGTTATTAGGTGTTTTCTAGTATTTCAAAAGAATTTAATGGTGAGTGTTTAATAAAATGATGGATCAATTTAGTTTAATTCGTATATTTGTGAAGATACATAACATGATTGAATTTAAGTTGAATTATTTAATGGAGTTGGGAGCAGACAGGGATTGGGCTCAATAAATAGGTCCAGCACATTGTAACTTCTGATTGCTTAGAAGAGAAATCTTCAAAAATCATCTATAGATTCATTGAACTCACGGATAAGCTGCTCTTTTAGATCCCCATAAACATAGCCTAATAAAATTTATCAGAATAAATTATACATGGGATCGTGGGATTTTTCATTTTTCAAATGTTTAGAAACAATTGAAAATGAAAATTTCAGGAGTGCGTATAACTAAGTATTATATTGGGGGGCTCTTTTGCTTTTTTTTTTTTTTTTGGGGGGGGGGTGTTTACTTGCAATGTGCATGATGGAGATCATATGTTGGAGATTGGATTGGCTGGGTATATAATTAATTGAGAGAATTCCTATGAGGTATCGAGTAAGAGACTTAATTACAAATAAGCTTTAATGATAAGTGAGGTGTTATTATTTTTTAAATTGAAACTTGTCATTGCATGCTCCTTAAGTAGTTATCATTGGGACTTCTTGATAATTAAGTTTCTTCTATGGGATTTCAGTAATTCTCCCTAATTTTACACTATAGGTTGATGTTTGGTTTAATGGGATAGCTTAGTATGAGTATAAAGTAGGGACAGTCAATATGAGAATAACGAGATGGATGTGTGGTCGTACAATGAAAAATAAGATTTGTAACGAACATACACATAAAAAAGTTAAAAGTGGCATAATGGTAGAAAATCATTTGAGGTGATTGGGTTACCTTCAAAGAGGCCACTCAATGCACCAATGAGGAGGGCCAACCAAGAAATATGTAGTTATTTGAAAAGAGGTAGAGAAAAACCAAAACAAACACTCAATAAAGTTATTGAATGTAATATTTTTAGTTAGCGATCTATTCAAAAATTTAAAGATGGGAGTTTTAACTCGTAAAGTGTAAATTGATTATATATAAATCTTTGAATAAAACTTGAGCGGTCTTAATTGCATTTAGAATTTCTTCTATGGTCAACACGATTTTGTTTGGCAAGGAAAAAACCTCAAGATTAATGTTATGTAACCACTAACCACACACCCATCACTTAATATAAAAACTAAATAATTAATTTATATACATATCAAAGTAACAAATTTGTATGTTTCCCCAAGAAATACAACCCTCATATTAAGGAGTATCTTGAATTATTTGTAATAGACACTACCCTCATATGGAAGCCTATACCTTTAATAGATACTCCTTCTGGTATCCTCAATATATATATAAGATATATATGAAGAGTTAAACTTTATCTTAAATATAAGATATAGTTTATATGTTTGTCAATCTTTTTTCAATTTACTCATATTGATGCGCCATCAACAATAATCAAGAAGGAAAGGGAGTTAAAAAATATGACTAGAATTTTTTAGAAAATACATATCATATTAACTAACTAACTGCCTACCTTAATCTAATCAAATTAGGTAAATATGTCTTATATTAAGAACCGAACAAGTACAATTGATAGGAATAGTTTAATTTGGTGGGGAAAACGTGATTAGCTTAAAGGAAAATATGAATTGAGACTTTACTACCCTATGTTTGAATGGAGAAAAAATTAGGAAGGAGAGAAAATTAGAAGTGAAAACTCTGATCCAAAAAATAGTAAACTTTTTTATCATTTATGGAAATTTTTCTAAATAGTATTCCCTTTCCCTTATTTTCCCCTCACTTTGCTCTCTATCCAAACCTAGCATCAGGATTAAAGTAAACCCCGACTAACTTCTAAATATAGGGATGAAAGGAGTGATATCACTAATTAACTATATGCTGCCATTCTGATTAATTGAAATACATGAGGTCTATTTACTTACCTATTATAGCTAATCGTTTGAATATAATTAATTTTTGACTGAGCACACATGAGATAAATTAAGCTATCAAGTCAACATATACATACCGTAGATAAATACTATAGATCTTGTTAATGCGTTACGAAGTTTTGTTTTCTCAATCCGTCATAAATTCATTTTATTTTATATAATATCCATAAAAAATAGAATTCAAAACCATTGATATTAATAATATAACATAATGTTCCCTAAACTCTTCAAACATTTACTAGCACCAACAGCTAAGCCGAAAACTAATCAAAAAAAAAAAAAAAACATTAATATTACCAATGATCAATACCAATATATATGTATCTCTATCAGTAACACTAAGTTGTACTTCCTTTAAGTATTTCTAAAATATGAAGCTGCAAATTAAACTCTATCAGTGGTGTGATGGGTACGTGAATTCCTTTTATTATGTAAACATCCATAATAAAACTTGCAATAAATTGTATCACCGTGAATTCTACCTGATTTTTAATAAAATATAAAATTTATAACAAATTATATACTTTTTTTTTTTTGCCAGATATAACAAATTAAACTATTTACAGATAGTATAACTTGTTCGTCAAACTATGCATAAAAAAAAAAATTCATCAAACCCTAATTAAGTAATATACGGAGAGAAACATACACGTCTATTGTCCTGTTAATATATAAAATTAAAAACTAGTGCATCTCCAAATGAAGCATTGCACAATACACATGATCTCAACTTAGTAATCTGTTCGAGAGGTCTAATTAATCTCTTTTCCCGAGTTGTTCTCGCATGAATTGAATTCATAAGGAAGCCAACTGAACCAGATTGAGCCAAAAGAGCTTAAACTTCAAGTTTAAGATAAAATAAAGAGTCACAATAAGAAAGATTTTGGTAGAGTCAATAATTTAATCTTCGATGGTTTCTTTTAGATTATATTTTAATTTAATAATGAAGACTTGACCTAAAATTAAAAAGAATTGAGTTATGTTTATTTAAACTTCATCGTGATTGGCTTCATTAACCGAATCTAATTATGGGAAACTGTGTTATAATTATCTGCAAATGATGCCGCAGGAGAACGCGAGCCCTCTGAACTTATATATATATATATATATATATATATATATTAATCAAGCGTCATTGTAATGATTCATGTATATCTTAATTAATTAATTGAAATGAAATTAGCAAAATTTAAGCTCGTAGGGATTTATGATCAATGATGACTTATTTTTTTGCATTATTTCTAGAACCTTCTCATATCTCTATTTTTGTTTTTTCATGATTAGATTCTTCTTCCATTATTGTGGAATATTTATTAAAGGAGCAATTCAGGAAAAATAAATAAACAAAGAGAAATGAAATTATTGCCAGATTTTTAAATAATTATCTTTAATAAATAATATGTAATATGTACGAATGAATCATTGAGGAAAAAAAAAAGGGATAAATAATGATTGGTTGGTTGGTTTTGTTGTATAACGACCAGATTTTGGTCAAACCCCGTATATATTATTGTTTATTTGTTTATTTACACAGAACACTACTTTGATTAAGTGCGTCACATGCAAGAGGTCTGGTATAGCAGTGTAGGTCGTTTCCCTTAACTTATTTTTGCAGAAGGAATTGGTTTGGTTGCAAATGAAAATTATTTGACAGTTATTCGTTTTTGTCCTTACATATAGTTATATAATTATACGTAGTAATGATAAATATCATAATCTGGGTTGGGAGAATTAGGAGATATTTCACTACTGGTGTGACACTCCCAACCAAAAAAAAAAAAAGGGTGTCTCCATTGATTTCCCTCTCCATTTACTCTTTATTGAGTGTATCTACCATTAAATCAACTTTCAATTGTTAAAATTTAATAATATGTAAAGAACATCATTATAATAAAAATCTATCATGGTAAATCTCAATCATTGAAAGTTGATTTAACGGTCAATACATTTAATAGAGAGGGAAGTTAATGGAGATACCCTCTCGCCAAAAAAAATGGGTAAGCAATGGGATGCATGGTAAGTCAAATTAAAGTTAAAGATATACGCTATGTGATATATAATTGATAATTATGGTTTTTAATGGATTAGACGATTAGTGTTAGGCTGTAATATGTGTTTTGCATGTGACTGATATGTAATACTTGCTTCGGTCTCAAAATAAGGGAAGCAAGAGGGGGAGAGGTAATATATTTGAGTTAATTAATAATTAGGGTCATTTTTTAAGAAAAAATAATTTGAGACCAATACAACAAATTTAACCATTTTGACCTATTTTTTCTTAATCTTAGTGAATAGTGGCTAGTGAGGTAATTATTGGTGACCTATAGTTGACTATCGTAAGTATATTAAGAAAATTAGTTATATTAATTATTTATAATAAATATATGTTTGTTTTCTTAAAATATCACATTTTATTATGATTAATGCATTTATACAGAAATTCTATATTAATATGTACAATCAATAGGGATATTTTGAGAAATAATTATAAATATAATAAATAAAGTGAATTGAGCTATTATATATTTATGAACAAATCCAATCATAAACTAACTCTTATATTAAGAACTTGGGTGGTAATAAAGTTTTAATTTCTTCTGTAATTAAGTCGTTCAATTTTTTCCTGCATGGAGTTAAGAGTGATTTTACTGCCTCTTTTTTGCAATTCATGCAAAAACACTTTTGTGCATTAAAGGTGATGAGCTTCGAACTCATAATCACTGAACTAATTATTTTTTATAGTTTTTTATAGCCTCTGATTTTTTGTTTAAGAAAAAGCACCGAAGTAGATAAACTAGCCACGTTCAGTACTATTTATTTGTTTGTTAGAAGGGCATCTGTATTTATTTAAGCAGATACGATTATTCGAAATATTGAATAATCTAAGAGGGACGACGGCGCATGTATTATAAAATGGTTTAGACGTACATTATCAATGACTGTATTTAGTGCTGCTAATGAATTGAGTCAAACAAGGGATTGAAAAGTCAAATCGTAATGTTATAAGCGGTTTTTGAGACATATATGAAATATTCCAAATGGGATTTTTAAATTATATATATTCTCTCTAATTTATTTTATTATTTCTTTAATTTCTCAACTGCTCATGCTTCCATGTGATTCGGTGATCTTTTTATTTGTATGAATTATGCAAGTTAGCCGTTCTTCCTTCATATTGATCCCAGCCTCCGAAACATGAGAAATACTTATATACTTCAGAAACGCCACCTCATCTATATTATGACTAATTAAAATATTATAACTTATCTTATTTTAATTTTACATGGCTGATAAGCCATATGGAGAAATTCAAATTTTATATTTTTGAAAAATAACAACTCAAGGGAAGGAATTGCGTTTTTTGTTTTTTTAAATTATGAAGTTGATGGTTTTTAAAATTATAAAATTTGAATTTCTCAATATGACTCATCAGCCATATGAAATTAAAACGAGACAATTTGTTGTATTTTAATTAGTCAGAGTATAAATAAAGTGATACCTCTGGAGTATGTAAGTATTTCTCCCTAAACATTCCTAGATTGAAACAATGATTATATGAAATGTGCCATCCCCTTAAAATAATAAAGTTAAAAATATAGGGATGATCACGATGAAAGATATGGCTCTTTAATTTAAAATATAATTATGGGGCTCCCAATCACAATCTTAAGGATTCATCCACGGGTTTTGATTGATACTGCCTACTAACATATCCTAATAATTATTTGTAACATTAAAATACTTTAAGCTGGTGCAAAAAATTATTCACTATTCATATTTTCATTATATAGAGTTTTAAGATAAAAAGGTTATTGATTATAATAAGTATCATGACAAAGAGCAATGTACCGTCATGATCAAGTTGATGAAATGTTTCAAACCAAACACCTAAAAAATGGTCACCTCCATCAATTTTTTTTAAGAATTACTCGTAATAAATCGTTTAATTTCTGGAATCTTGATTTAGCTATTAATTTCTTGAAATAAAGTAAATCGAGGCTGTACTGTATTGTTTAAACTAATTCATGAATAAATCTCGTAGGAATGTCAAGCGTGATGAGTGGACTGGATTAATGTGGGGGAGAATTTTCATAATAGCTAGATAGGGTTAAGACAGATCGCAGATATATAAGTGGAAAAGACTCATATATATATACTCAATATATTTAGAGTTAAAATGTGGTATCATATCCACTTCTATGTATCTTGATGTTGCAAGTGTATACCCATATGTCTAATTGTACTTTATTCTATCATAAATGTAGGAATTAGTTTAACGTTTATTTTTATCCTGAATATGAAACTTCAAATATCAATTGTCTTCCATATTTATTATTTTTTTCCAAACTAATCCTATAATCAAATTATTATATGATGTATTTATTGATAATATTTTTTTTGTAAATAATTAAAATGAGGAGAACTTAGAAAAATATATCAGCACACATTTTTGAATAATTGATTAACTAACATACCTAATTCTTTTATTTTACTTAAATTAGTTAATTAACTCCTAAGTATTAATTTGATAATGATAACTGGATTCCAATTGGTAAGCTTAGTGGCATCTCGAATCCTATAATTAAAGCTAGTTAAATATAACTATGAGTCACTGTCCTTAATATAAGATTCAGTTAACTAATTCAAGAAGATTAAAGGAATTAAATAAAGTAGTTAACTATTGCATACGTTAAATACTATCTCTAAAATATTCATGTATATCGTTAGATTATATATTAATTTATAAATTAGATAAATTAGTTTGAAAAAATTATATAAAAATTATATATATTAAAGTACTTTATTTAACTTCCTTTATTTTTTTGTTTTGCCAACATATTTAGTTTTGTTGATCTCATCAAATTAATCAGGATTTTATATTAAGATATCAGAGGTACTAGTTAAAACTATGTGTGAATCGAGACATATGCATACACACACATCAACCACACGCCTCCCTTCACTTCCCTTTCGTCTCGACCCGATCGAGCCTTGAATTTCTAAATGTTGAATATGTATAAGCAATTAAACACGTACAGCCTGTGGTGTGGAACAATGAGTTTAATTTGGCATGATTTGGGAAATTATATTTTCTGGCACAAGCTAAGATAATTGCTGCGAGAAATGTGATGCACGGAATTTTATGTGGTTTATCCAAACTGGGTCAGGCAACGTGACTAGTCTCTTTAGTCCACAATATAAATTGTTTCTAAAAAAATGGTTTGATTCATAACATAAATCATTTGGAGAGTAATTAATTTTTATTTATCAATTTTGTCCATGTAATTAAATATAACTTCTTGTATTTATCTCTCTCCTCCTAATACCTCATATATCTATCTATATATATATATATATATTAACTTCAACCCTACCCTAAATATAAGAACTAGATAATAAGGGTTTTATTTTGATCTTAAACATGAGACCTCAATCTACTTTATTTCTCAAATTTATATTTTTTTTACTCAAAATATCCTTATTGATTTCATATAGTACTGGGGAGATTCTACCAAAGGATAGTTTGTTTTACCATCATGAAAGGGTAGCTATACAATACATATGATTAGAAAATAAAGGATATTATATGGAAACAAAACATGTTTATTACAAATAACAAATAACTGAACGAATTTTTTTAATATTGGTCAATTACTCATCAAGCTTTTATATTAAGGAATGGAAAGAGACCTCCTACATCAAACTAAATTCACTCATCACGCTTAATATATATCCTAACATAATCATTATTAATTAGACTGGAATTAGTGCATCAATATGAAGCTTGAGATGAGCTGCATATTCGTGGTTTCATGAATATTGTAAATCTAACATCTTTATCAGCATGGCGTGGTGCTTAGTGAGTGTTTGGGAAGATCCCAAATCTAGGTTTGTGCAACCAAAGACAAAACTCCTCTCAAACATTTATCTTATAAATCGTAAAAATCATTCTCAAAAGTTAATCCAAACGAAACTTCTACTAATTCTAATTATAGTAATACGATCCAAGTATGAACAAAAAAAATCATAATACATAGAAGACTATATAGGTGAAGAAAAACATGTACAACAAAAAAAAAAAAAGAGAAATGATATTGGAGAAAATAAACTGACAATAAATATAGAAATATATAGAATAGGGTTTTGTAGAAGGAAAGAGAGAAATATATAGGAATTGGCAACCCAGAGTAAAAGGGTGTGCAGGTGCTCGCACGTGGGTCGTAGTAGTCACCAACCCAGAAATAATGCAAATACGAAACTCAAAATAAGAGAGTTTGAACATTGAAGTTGGGGATGAATTGAAGATAATAGTGTGAGTCCATTATATATTTAGCGTATACATTATCAACTCCTCTTACAGTTGGATTCCTTCGTTCTTGAATAGTCGCAAAAATAGACCATCCCTTCATTTTTGTTTCAACAAGCACATGTATTTTCCTTTTGAAAACCTAATATTATTGGGCATCAAATGTGAATACCTCCACCTACTCCTACAAGAATATTCAAGTTTTGAATAATCATACTGTGAGGGATTAGCTTTTCTGCTAGACCTAATTCTGATTGGTTACACTTTACGGCCTAGTAATTTTATTTCCCTCTCGGACTTGTATATATAATCCTATGTGTGGTGCTACACGGCCCAGGGAATCGCTGGTTCCCATGCATGCATTTCGTTTATATATATATATATATTGGCAATGTTCAAATTCATCTGTGCTTTTTCCTAATTCCAATAATCCCCACTTACGCAAGATATTATTAAATAATATATTAGTAGGAGTTTTCGTGGTCATGTGTGAATCTAGGATGGATCTAGGTAAGAGTCCATGTTCAACTGTTGATTCATTCCACACGATCCCCCTCATCGTTCCCTAGATCTCGTGCTTTCATTTCATTCCTTAATCATGCCTTTGACCTCCCTTCTCACAACTTTGCCATTTCAAAAATAGCACCACACACACACACACACACACACACACATGAGTGAGAGAGAGAGAGAGAGTCGAGTTTTTAGATACATCACTTACCATGTAGTGCTAATGTTCCGTTTCCATACTAGTGACTGCTTGGTTTAATTAAAAATGTCCCATGGATATATTATGGATAACAATACATTTGTTTTATTAAGAGTTTATAAGTAATCAACATGTAGTTACGTTGATCCAATAGACGAGAGACTAGTTTTAACTTAAAAACAGCATAATGTTATGAAGGAAATAAATATAGAGTATCCTTTTATAAAGATAGTTGTCACCGAAACAAATTATAATTACTACTCCTCTTGTCTTTAATATAAGATATATCTAGGGAGTTGATATTGGTCCTAAATATATGATAAAGTTTTCATAGTTATCAATTATTTCCTAATTTAACCATATTAATATTTTCTCAATAATAATCAAGAAGAAGAGGGGAAGAGAGAATTAAGGAAGATGACAAAGGTGTTTTAAGAAATACATATCATATTAACTAACTTAACCAATTTTTTTAATCTAATTAAATTATATAAATATATCTTATATTAAAAATTTAAAGAGTCAATGGAATGGGATCGATTATCTATGTTGCATACGTGTTGCGTTGTAGTATCCAAAAGCATAATGATCTATGCTCGTGTAGCCATTGAAAAATCAACGAGCAATTAAGGTTTGTACATGCTCCCTCCCCTCCCCCCTCCGATTGATTTTTTTTTTTTAGAAATTAAGGAAGCTGATTAAGTCATAATATCTATTATATATTATTATTAAATTATATATTTATTTATAAATCAGAAAAATTAGTTTGATATAAAAATAATAAATATAAATACTTTAAAGTAATTTATTCAACTTCCTTAATATCTTAAAAAAAATCAAATTGATATTAAATTAAGGACTGGAGGTAGTACTTATTTGAGGAGTTGATTTTAGGTTTAAATATAAGACTTATCTAAAATAATAGTTAATATTTTCCTAATTTACTCATATTGATAATCCATTCAATAATAATTAAGCAAGGGAGGGAATGAAGGAATTAATGAAAATGATTAGGGTGTTTTAGAAAAAAAATGTCATATTAACTAACTAAATTAACTTCCTCAATATCTAATCAAATTAGATAAATAGATCATATATTAATAACCCGAGGGAATATTTTATATCTGTAAGGAATACCTAAGAGTTTTGTTCTGTGTTATTATATAAATTTTATTCTAGTGTGTCTGTGTGTGTAGAAACCGACTATATGAATTCAAATGATGAATAAACCCAGCTTCTCAAACTCCTCGCCATCCTTGCTTGAACTACTACGTTCTTCGATTTGGATAACATTGATCGATGTTATAAATATATATGCGGTTTTACTTGTTGGAATGTGGACATTAGGATAATGTATATATGGACATTCGATCTCTCATGAATATTTCTAGGGACCTGAGTACAATAGCTTCATCAAATAATGTGTAGCACACCTTTCGGTTATCCCCAACATCAATAAAAATGACTCGTGATATGTGTGTGCGCGCGTGGACGAACATAGTCCAGTAATTTTAATTTAATTTGGTCATGAATTTCGTTGTCTGAATACCATTCGTTCAATGTTCATTATTGGATTCTAGAGTTAGACCAACATAACTTCGCAACTATTACAAGCTTTCCTTTTATATATCTTTCTTCAAATTTCTAGTTATATATATATATATATATATATGTTTACAATAATTCATGTGTTACATATATATTACCTCACCACCAACCTCCTTCCAACAATAAACCTAAAATATCTATCTCATGATCACTCAAGCATTATGATATCTATGTTGTATGTATGTATTGATATATATATATATATATATCAACAGAACTTATACATAATATTCCAAAACTGTACTGTAATATAGGTACATAACACACACAATTGACCCATAAATTTTATTGTATAATACTTTATAATTATATGCAAAATTACATATATAATTCTCCTTCAGTCCTAAATGTTAGACTCATTGGATAGTGAATTTTGATCCTAAATATATGATATTTTTCTTATCTTTAATATTTTTTTTTCTAAACAAATTTGTTTAACTTATAAATTTATATATATATATATATATAATCTAATATTATATAGAATTATTTTATAGAAATCATTATTATATATGTTACATTTAAGTAATATATTTAATTTTTTTAATATATCTAAATTAGATAAGCCTTACAGGACTAAAAGAGTATAATTATCATGATGTGATGCCCTCTATCTTCATATAGCTAGCTATCTTCCTCGCATGACATTTTTAATTTTTATTTTCTTGAAATTATCACTTTTTTAAAGAAATTATTATTTTAATTAATCAACACATAATTTCACATCGGCACACATACACATACTCTGTCAGGGAGAAAGAGCTGCTCGATAATGATAGACCACTACACATATACACACAGTAGAGAAGCTTATGAAAAAAAAGGGAGAAAATTAAAGGAGGCTTGAGCTTGACCTATGAATAGCAACCTGAATTTTGAAAACTTGTGAAAATCGATGTTGGGGTGAGGAATAATTGACGCAACTCTGCAAAACATCTGGTAGTTTCCTTTAAAGCATGGGACTGTAAGAATCCATATTTAGTAAGAAAACATTGCGTTAGGACACACACACACACACGAGTTTGGAGATTGCTTGTCACACAGGATTCATATATACGTGGATTTTCTCGAAGAGGAATTTTATTCTTACTGTTGAAAATGTTAACACTGAATGTCAATTTTTCAATGGTTAATCTTTAAAACAAATTTACTCTTTTTTTTAACATTTTTGGAGTGAAATTGTTCCTCAAAAAACTGTTAGATCTATACTCAATACTCATGAGTGGTTGGGGCAAAATTGCAACCTAATCCTATGTATGATAAAACTTTCAATCAAACAACAGATTTTTTTTAAGACAACCAGATGTACACTCCCTCTTATCCTTATTATTATAAGCTACTCTTTAGACTAGATAGAATAATCTTTGTTATAAGTGAGTTGATGTTGTATTAATTAAGTTTTTACCATATCACATCTATTTAAAGTCATTAACGGTAAAAAAATGTAATCCAAAATTGAAAATTTTCTAAACAAACATGGGTAAAATTGAAAATTTATTTTAATTTTGATGAGGTAGTTAGATGTGTCTCATAATAGAGACTAGAGTATGTATGTATTGTAGGTGTTTGTTTGAATGATTAGTTATAATTCAATAATTTTTAGACAAATCTAATTTTTGAGAGAGTTGTTGGATATAAGCAAATCACATAGAATACCCAACTTGACTGAATCTGAATCTTGGCCACCCCTCACCATTTGGTTTGTTGTTTACAAACTAGTAAATTTGCAGGACTACTGGTGGGTAAATTATACGAGTATTTGTTTTCTTAATTAAATTTAGAGTGGTTAATTAATTTAACTACAGAGAGTTATATGTGAATCAAGCCTGACGAAAATCATATCTTACACACACACACACACACACACTGTTTATATAATATTAATATGTAAACAGAGAAGGCAGCCGCGCGCAAACCCACAGGATATTGATCATTTGATTTGAAAAACTAATCCCCACATATTTAATTATCATTCTCAAGTGCTGTCACATGCTTCCTCTCATATCCCCAATAGGAAATACTCCCTCCAGTCCTAATTATAGGATAACATTTAGGAGTTGATCTTGATTCTAATTCTAGGATAAATTTCTAATTTCTGTCAATTTCTTCCTAAAATACCCCCTATTAATACCTTCCCAAAATACCCCATAATATATATTCTATAAAGTGAGTAATGCTTGCAACTTATTAATACTACATACATCTCAATTTTACTATTTTTTTAAATTTTAAGTTTTAAATAAGGGCATTTTAGAAAAATAAATATGATTAACTTATTTAATTATTATCCTTAATTTCTCCAAAATTAAATAAATATGCCCTATAATTAATACTAAGTAAGTTCAAAAGTAAATATCCCTTATAAGGTTTTTTCCTCTTATATATACCCCGGCCATCCCGCAAAGTACTCTTCAATTCAAACGCAAAACCATCACACTTGACAGCAGAGACTTCATTTCCTCCACTGCTGCGCAACAAAATGCATAACATTTGCCTCAACATGCCTCCGATGGTTGAAAACTTCGACCCGGAGGTACTATTCACGCGCCGCTGCACATGGGTGAACGGAGCCGTCATAGTGGGGGCGGGTCCGTCGGGTCTTGCGGTGGCGTCTGGCCTGGAAGAGCAAGGCATCCCCTTCGTCATCCTTGAAAGAGCTAACTGTATCGCATCGTTATGGCAGAACCGTACCTACGACCGCCTCAAACTTCACCTTCCCAAACAATTCTGTCAGCTTCCCAATTTCCCTTTTCCCGATAACTTCCCTGAATACCCTTCCAAATTTCAGTTCATCACGTACCTTGAATCCTACGCTAAACACTTCGGAATCAATCCCCAGTTCAACGAAACTGTTCAATCCGCTAAGTACGATGATACGTTTGGGTTTTGGAGGGTGAAGACGATTCGAAAAGAAGGCAGCGAAGTGGAGTATATTTGCAGGTGGCTTGTGGTTGCTACAGGGGAAAATGCAGAGAAAGTTGTTCCAGAGTTTGAAGGATTGGATGATTTTCAAGGAAGAGTCACTCATGCTTGTGATTATAAATCTGGCCAGAGTTATTCCGGTCAGAAAGTTTTGGTCGTCGGCTGTGGAAATTCCGGCATGGAAGTGTCTCTCGATCTCTGTAATCACCATGCCAGCCCCTTCATGGTGGTTCGAAGCTCGGTGAGTTCAGAATGAAACAATACAAACTGGGTTCTTTCTACTGAATTGTTTAATGAAGGTTTCTTGGTTTTGATGGTGATCAGGTTCATGTGTTGCCGAGAGAAGTTTTTGGGAAATCGACATTTGAACTTGCAGCGACGTTGATGAAGAGGCTGCCACTGTGGATGGTGGACAAGATACTGTTGATTCTGGCTCGTTTGATTCTGGGGAAAGTGGACAAGTATGGGCTGAGGAGGCCAGAAATGGGGCCTTTGGAACTGAAGAACAGTGCAGGGAAGACGCCGGTGTTGGACATCGGAGCTCTGAAGAAGATCAGATCCGGGGAGATTAAGGTGGTTCCTGGAATCAGGAGATTCTATAGAGGCAAAGTCGAACTGGTTGATGGTCAAGTTCTTCAGATTGATTCTGTTGTTCTTGCTACTGGGTATCGCAGTAATGTTCCCTCTTGGCTAAAGGTGAGAACTTTTATCTCTCAATCGATCATGTTTTGCTGCGGATCTCACTGGATTCTTGATGACACATGTAAAATTGCGATTGGGTCAACTCTCTTTCAAATTTGTGGGGGAAAACTACATCAAGAGACCCATATATTGAAAGTATTTAAATTTTACATCAAATTGTATGTAAGATTGATAAGAAGATGTGGTAATTAATTATGTTTTTGTGGTGAATATTGGAATATACAGGAGAATGAGTTTTTCTCAGAGGATGGAATACCAAAGGATCCATTCCCAAATGGATGGAAAGGGAAGTGTGGATTGTATGCGGTGGGGTTCACGAGAAGAGGATTGTCGGGTGCGTCTTTGGATGCAGCAAGTGTGTCTCAAGATATTGCCAAATGCTGGAGAGAGGATTCTAAGAAGCGTAAGAAAACAGTCGCTGCTCGCCACAGAAGATGCATCTCCCACTTTTGATCATTTTCGTTCCCAAAAATGTGAATTAGCAAATAATAATAATATAGATACTATATATAGCTAATTAATTCATTCCATACCGCAAAAATGAAAGCAGCTAGCCCTCTCCTTAAACAACAACCACTCCTCATAATGATTTATTCCAAGGAAGATGAGGCTTCTTCATGCATTCCCTTGTTGCTTTTCCCTTTCATTCCTTCCTCCCTCACTTGTAACCTCTACTTACATATCGTTTCACTCACTGTTTAAAAAAGTCTTAATAATTCAGTCAACTTCTCTCTCTCTCTCTCTCTCTCTCTCTCTCTCTCTCTCTCTCTCTCTCTCTCTCTCTCTCTCTCTCTCTCTCTCTCTCTCTCTCTCTCTCTCTCTCTCTCTCTCTCTCTCTATGATTAAGGTTTCTAATGCGAAGACACTTCTCAAGTGAAAAATACTACGTTTTGTCTTTAATAGAATATCTAGTTTATGATGTAAATTGTATTATAAATTAAATTTTATATTAATGACTGAAATTAGTATAACATAAATGCCATCCTCATTTATAAGTTCTTTATTTTTTTTTTATATTATTATTCAGTTTGGAGTTCGTGATCGTGGCTATTTCTCTCAATACAAGTGATTTCTCTTAGACTTGAATTTAAAATCCAGAGAGATCTAGTGAGGCCTTACACCACTAAACCAACTCTATATTAATAGCTCTTTACTTTTTTACTCCACACTGTAGTTTTTAAGAGAATGACTTAACCGGAACACTTACAAATCATTGTCAAACTATTGCTTCTTTAATTTCTCTTAATTTCATCCCATACTATTCCTTTTACTTACTAATTATGATTTCAAATAAAATGGGTGCGAAATGAATAATGGCTATTATATATACGATAAATAAATTGAATATCAAACCAAAAGGTTTTGTTTTTTAATGTATGGGGCCAAAAGTCAAACTGAACATAAGAAGATGAATTTGAGTTAATTAAATAAGATTTGTTGTGTTATCTCAACGCTGACGAGAATCTCAAGGGTGTGATGCCCGTAGCAATGTTGGCATCATGGGCTTATATTGGTGATCAAGGCCCAACAAAGCATCGGCTAGTGAAATTTAATACTAGGTCGGCTTAAAATTAATATACCTACATTTAGTGTCTGACAGTGTCTTGAATAAGATTACTTTTAATAGAAGAATATTTATGCCTGATTTAAAAAAAAAAAAACCAACACTAACA
Source organism: Inga laurina (assembly GCA_963855925.1). Taxonomy (NCBI): domain Eukaryota; kingdom Viridiplantae; phylum Streptophyta; class Magnoliopsida; order Fabales; family Fabaceae; genus Inga; species Inga laurina. The sequence continues at coordinate 58,802,968 of OY979709.1, forward strand.
TGTAGTATTTGTGTTTACCGAAATGAGTTAGTTCTTTATAATATGGAGAACTAAGGTTTGAATCTGCATTAAAAGAGGTGTTCACATTTATTTAGTGTCCAATAGGAGTGGAAACAGGTTAGGCCTGTGCCTTCACAAGCCTGGCCTGTGGCTTGTTGAAGGCTTTTTATTAGGTGCCTGGCCTGTGGCCTGTTAAGGAGGCCTGAATTTGTGAAATATCTTAAATAAGCTAACAGGCCGACACAAACAAGCCGAAAACAAGCCTAGTTATATAATTTTTTTTTTTTTGGATAAAGGATGCCATAGCAATCAAAATAACAATCCAAATGAGGAGAGGAGTTTTAGTCCAAAAGCTCAAGTGCCTTCCTCCAAATGAAATGTCCTTAGCAAATCTGAATCGCTTTGGATCTGTCATCACACACACATGTACACGTATATATTCAATTAATTTGTATATTCAGAGACATCAATATTAATTTTGGATTGATCACATGTTATTAAATGTAGAGACACTAACTGTTTGTAAACTGGTACTCAAGTGTTCTTGTTTCCTTTTCCCATCGCTTCCACCTTCTCATATATATATATATACACACATATATAGTCACAACCAAACATCATTAAATTAATTTGCAATTCAATGCAGAGAAACAAGTTGATCATTGTAATTATGTATATTTATGTACGATACGAATCTTAGCCTGGCTCAAAGCCATAGTAAGGATGCAGTAAAGAACATGAAAACAAGCAAGCAGAAAGATAAATATATGCAGCTGATGAATCCCATCTGACGACACAAACGCTACTTTTCCCTGCCATAGTCACACACACACCCCCACTCTAATTACCTTTATTCATTAATTAAACAACAATATCATCAGTATAGAGGCCACCTCCTCTAGATCGCTTCTAAACCAACTTAGTCTGTGCATGATATATTGATAGCATTAAAACCACATCATCAGTGAAACCTATGCTTCTTGCAATGAATACAGCAATAATTTATTTTCAAAATCCATTGCTACACGGGGGAAAAAATCCAAAAAGCTGAAACAAGATATCCAAAAAACTATGACTCCAGACTTTGGGATTACTTGGGACAGTAGCCTATCTGAATTTGAACCACCATAAAGATCATCTCCAGCAATAAAATAATAAATAAACAAGATAACCAAAAATAGAATAAACAAAATAAAAGCCGTGAATCCTTGAATTAGAGCACAATTCAACAGAACCAAAACGCAAGAACGGGGGTAAAGTTTTGAGGCCTTGAATCAGAGCACATTTCAATAATAAATAAACAAAACAAAATCATCAAATACTTACCTCGACAGACGACGACTGATTGCGAGTGAGAGACGACAAAGAGAGGAGTGTTAAGGGAAGGGTCGATCCTTGACGGCGGATTGAGACACGACGGAGAGAGGAGGGTTGCGGGAAGGAGCAATCTTCGACTGCGGACTGATAGACGACGGCAGGAGCAGGGCTACATGAAGGACTGATGGTTGATGGCGAACCGAGAGCCGACAGAGAGAGGAAGGCTGCGGGAAGCACCGACAGTCGACGGCACAGTGAGAGATGACGGAGAGAGGAGACGCGTCACAGTGGAGCTATGGTGGGAGTCATCGATAGATCCAGAGTCTGAAGGAATGAGAATGAGATATGATTTCGTTTAGGAATTAGGGTTCACTTGAAAGAGGGGAGTGGCATAACCGTAATTATGGAGGTATAGGCATATTTTTTTTTTTTAAAAAAAAGACTTTAATAGGCTTAGCCGTCCTGTCAGCGGTCCTTGGCCTGACCTATTAAGGTAAACAGGCTTTTAGATCAGCCTTGGCCTGGCCTTTTAGCCTGACAGGTCAGGCCTAACAAGGCCTCTAACAGGCCAGGCTGTAGGCCCTTGTCAAGCGGCCTGACCTGTTTCCACCTCTAGTGTCCAATAATACCTTGAATATGATATACATGTGCCTGGCCAAAAAGAAAGCCCTGTAAATTGGATTGAAATTAGTTAAGCTGGAATATAATTAATTTTATAAAATGATTGGTATGTGCATATAAAAGAGGTGAAGGAAGTTGCAAATTTTGAAACTAGTTGCACCCATGTAGCGAGGCACATGAAAAGATGCCTACAACACAACACAACCATACATGTGTGTGTGTGTGTGTCTGTATGTATATGAATATGAGTCTCTCTCGTATGCTTTGGCGTCCAACAATACAAGAAGCAACTGTTCTCTCATCATACTCCGATTATTTTAAGACACGCATCATTATTTGAATTCAATCCCATTAATAATTATAAAAAGCGGCTCTTTGTATTGTTTAAGAGATACTCCGTTCTATTTATAAGCAATTTTGTTTTTTCATAGGGTTGGTCCCTTTTACAAGCAATTTTCACTTTTTGTCTGAAAATATAAACTTCTCTTTTCTATTTTACCCTTATTAAATACTCATTATCTCTCATATCTTATACTCATTATCTCTCATACTCCCTCCGGTCCTAATTATAAGATAAAGTTGACTTTTTTGGAGAAATTAGGGAAGCCAATTAAATTACTCTAGAGTGTTTATATTTTTAATATCCTTAAATTATATATTAGTTTATTAGTCAAATTAATTAGTTTGGAGAAAAAAGTAAAAATATAGATACTCTAAAGTAATTTAATTAGCTTTCTTGATTTCTCCAAAAAAAGTCAACTTTGTCTTATAATTAGAACCGGAGGGAGTACTTTTTATCTATTATTTCTCTTATGCTCTTTTCATAAATAGGGGCATGCATGAAAAAAACATGACATTTTTGACACAATCATTGCTTTTAGCTACCTGTTTGTTTTACGCAATCACAAGGAAAATTGCTTATAAATAGAATTGGAGGGAGTAAATATATCTTTCATTTCATATATACCATCATTGAGCATGTATATATGTATGAATTCATTTCATAATTAAATATATATAAAATTCAAAACCATGATTTTCTTGAAATTAAAAAAATCCAAACGTCTCTATACCCCTATCCAATAACAGACAAAATAAATCCTTATTGACAAAATTGCTATGCATACGACGAAAAACACGTGTACGTTGCATGTTTTTACACCTCTTGCCTGTTCCAGCTGCCGCTGATGTTAATGGAATTACGAGTATTATTATTTCCAAAACTTTTGACAAAAATACTCTAAGCTCTTCCCAAAGCACACATATTTACTCTATAACGTAATAGGAGTAGTATTTGATTTGACTAGACTCAATGTATATTTAGGAACACTTATTTTTTAAATATAAGTGTTTATTACGTAAGTCGAGATAAAATTCTTCTCACATATTTATCTCGTATATCGTGAATCACGATTTATAAACACTTATTATTCAAAAATAAACTATTCCAAACAAACACTCAACTTAAAGATTTCAGTGGAACTTGGGCATAGTCGGAACTCGGAGGAGTCGGAGCTTACAATAATTATCCCGCCCTTGAGAAATTTTGGTTAATTTTTCATTTCTTTTAAAATTTTACTGTTGTGAGTTTTTTTTTAATTTTTATTTCAACAAGAATAAACTGAAAATTTCTTCCATCTTCATAGAAAAATGACTCAATTGCCTCTTCTTGGCTCTGGTGAAATAATTAGAAAATTAGAAGTGCTTTATAATAGAGACTGGATGATGAAGTAACCTTCAACATGACACAACTTTATCTATTTTATTGAGACATGATTAATTTAAATCTAAACAATAAAAATAATGTAATTTTTTAAACAAAAAAAAAAGATCAAATGAATTGTGGGAATATATTTAGATGAGATAAATCTGAGTGGAAAATGAGCATATGCACGGCATTCTATATATATATATACACAAACAGTTAATCGTTATTCTCTAAATATTTATAAGGGAAAATCTCATATAAATACCATTTCAATTAACAAAACCCACAAAAATCTTTTATAACATCTAAAAGATAGAAAAATGATTTGGGATGTTTCAGGGATACTGAAGTTTAAGGCTAAAGACCAAAATGCCCCTTTTTACATTTGTTTCATATATGAGGTGGCTGCTGTGGAAAAAGGCTAAAGGAAAAAAAACACAGTCGAACGGTGGTGTGTGTGGAGCAACGTTGAAGGTGAAGAACGAGGAGTCGATCAAGGTTGAATCGGACAAATGTAAGTAATTTTTTGAGAAACATAATCTTTTTTAGATGAATCGAACTATATCCATCTTATCGTCATTGTTCATATTGGTGGTTATTGGGTGTGATTCGGTGGGTCAGAGGGTACATGAACAGTAAATATATGGGCAATCATGTGGTGTAAGGAAGCTAACTTATTTGGGGTTGTCAATGAGGGCTATGAAATGACGATGGTGCTGCGATTATAGGTTATTTATGACAGTTTTGGTTGTAGGTAAGTGGGTTTATAGGTTGAGCGGGATTAAATGTTTGGACTTTACATACCTACGGCGGCATCGACGGTGTAGTGTGGGTTATTTATGTCTTGGGTCATGTTAGCTGTGAGATAGAGCATAATGAAGAGGTTATTGATTTGAAATAGATAGCATTGAGTTGATGTGATGACTAACCGTTGAGTAGGTGTAAGTGGAATGAATAATTTGTAATGAAGATGTCATACGCATATCTATACATGCATGGTAGTTGTTGTCATTACCACATCTGGTTTGTTGTCAATGCCATTACAGGATTTGTCATTACCATTACTAAATTTGTCATTAGCGTTAACAATAATAGTGAAGGCAATAACTCATTTTGCCAAGCAATAACTCGCATAACTTAATTGATGATAAGGAAAAAATGTTGCTCAATCGTTTGGCACATGTTGTTATAAGTTCGTGATTCGTGTCAAATCCATTACAGACTTTGTCAACACTTTTACTATTGTTGTGAATCCCAAAACGAATTCTGTTAAGAGCAGCAGTAAGTTAATGAGATAGTTGAGAAATGTATGATGTCATGACATGGGTATGGAGTTGGAGGTTAAGTACTTAGTAAATGCTTAACTTTGTTATTAATTGGGAATAAAGTGATATTATCAAACATATAGATGAAGTAGTCAATGGTCGAAGAAGGTGTGCTATGGGGAATTTTTTTAGTGATGAATTTTCATTGGTATAAGACTAACAATGTCATGAAATCTGAATTTTTTTTTTTTGCAGGTTATCATGCAAGATGACATCAAATATTCAAGCAACACCTTTTTCAAAGTCACTTATATGTTTTTTTCATGTTGGGGGGGAGTTTGTAAGTAATGTTGAAGGTGAAGTTAAATATAGTAGTGGGAGAGTGAAGGTAAAATCAATGAAGGAAGGGATGACAATTGAAGAATTGAGGGTAATGATAGGAGAATTGTTTGGTGTAGATGGGCATATATGATGTCCTTTATGTAAGTACTGTTTTTGGGTTAAACAATAGGTTATACCATGGGAATGACAAGAAAATATTAGGTGCTGGTGGAATCGTAATGTTCACTTTTCATTCGACAACATATATGGTAGTTGTTGTCATGAAGAATCAAGTGTTTTGTAAATTCCATTACTGAACTTGTCATTTCCATTAAAACTGTTGTTAAGAGTGATAGTTGATGTAATTAAAGTATACATGAAGGAACACCTTCTTTTGAGTTAATGACTTCTATGCATTGGGTGTAGGTGAAATGAGTAATGTTAAATTTTTATTTGACAATGCATATGGTAGTTGCTCTCAGTAAGAATCTGATGTTTTGTAAATTCCATTACTGCACTTGTCATTCCCATTACTACTCTTGTTAATGATGACAGCTTATTATAATTAAATTTTACATGAAGGGACATTTTCTTTTGGGTTCATGACTTGTATGCATTGAGTGTAGGTGGAATGAGTAATGTTAAATTGTCATTTGGACCATTTACTTGATAGTTCCTGTTATGAATATTTATGGTTTTTGTCAATGTCAGAACAAAACTTGTTATTATCTTTATTAAACTTGTCATTCACATTACCATTATTGTTAAAACCAAAAAAAAACTTTGTCATTTTCCTTTGTGAATTTATCATAGGCCAGGCCTTTTGTGCCAACACTCACAAAGTTTGTAAGACTAATTTGTCATTCCTATTACTACTCGCATCAAAGGTATTACGAACTTTGTCATTTTCAAGACTTGCTACGGCAAGTCTGTCAACTTGCCGTAGCCATTTATACAGAGAGTACTTTTCTTCAGATTCTTTACTTGCTACAGCAAGTTTGTCAACTTGTTGCGGCCAGTTACACAGAGAGCATACAATGAGTACCTGCCACAGCAAGTTTGCCAACTTGCTGGGGCTAGTTACATAGAGAGCAAAAACGTCCACACATAATGTTTGGTAAGATTAACTTCTCATTCTCATTACCATTCTCGACAAAACCATTAAAAGCCTTGCCATTCCCATTATTAAACTTGTCAGAGGCCAACTCATTTATCCCAACACTTTAATACATAATGTTTGGTTAGCAAAAGTTGTCATCCCCATCACCATTCTTGTCAAAACCATTACGAACTTTGTCATTTACATTACTGAATTTGTCAGCAGTTTACCTTTTTGGGGAAGAAACACACAATGTTTGGTTAGACTAATTTGGCATTCCCATTACTATTCTCGTCAAAACCACTAAAAGACTTATCATTCCCATTATTGAACTTATCAGCGTCCTCTCCTTTTGGGGAAACACTTTCATTGATAAAGTTGGTTAGACTAATTTGTCATTCCCATTACCATTCTCGTCAAAACCATTAAAAGACTTGTTATTCCCATTATTGAACTTGTCAGCGTCCTCTCCTTATGAGGAAACACTTCCACTCACAAAGTTGATTAGCCTAAGTTGTCAATCCTATTACCGTTCTCGTCAAAGCCATTACTAATCTTGTCAATCCTATTATTGAACTTGTCAGCGTCCTCCCATTTTGGGTCAACACTTTTAACACACAATATTCGTTAAAGAACAACATGTCATTTCCATTAGTCAATTTATCAGAGTCCTTCCTCTTGGCAAACACTTTCACACATGCAACTCATGACGTCATGCATTAGTTGGCATTCCCATTATCAATCTCGTCAAAACAATTAATTAGTTTGTTATTCCCATTAGTGAATTAGTTAGAGGCCCCCTCTTGGCCAATACTTTCACACACTTGCTGAGTATGTATTGCATTAGTTGTCATTGTCATTAGCGAAATCGTCAAAACCATTAATAACTTTGTCATTCTCATTAGGGAATTTGTCAAAGCCATTATCAACACAAGAGATTAAGCCAAAAACTACAACTAATAACCATATCCTTCCAATCAGAAGCATGACTTTGTAGGCCAAAGAAAGAGAAGTCAAAATCATGAATAAAAATCCAAACTCTTCTAATTAAATGCTATGCTGATTTTTATCCCCATACTAGAGCTACCATCCATGGGCATCAAGATGCCTCTATTGATGATAAAGCTACAGAGCTCTTCATCTCCTAGAATGCCACCACAACCTCCATTGAAGAAAGGAATGAAGGATGAAGGCGATAGATGAAGGGTGGAGAAGGAACCAGAACCTCTCAACGACAAATTGGATGACGATTAGCTATGCATTTTCGACATCAGATGGTTTGGAAGAGAATGAAAATTATGTTCTCAGATCTGCATCTCAGATCTGGAAGGAAGTGGAGGGTGGGAGAGACGAAGAGAAAGAGAAAGAGAGTGAGAGGGTGAAGGCAAGTGAATTAGAGAGCATGGCATCTAAGTCTTTTCCTTTAAACTTCGATATTCTAGATTCCTTCTATTCACTTTTCTGTCCTTTCCATTTCTTAGCAGCCTTATTAGGGTTTTGGAAATTCAGATGGTATTTAATTATCTTTTTCCCTATTTATAAACATTCTACCATTTTTAAAAATTGTAAGAGGTTAGATTTTGGATAGGCCAATTGGATGCCTCCATTTAGGGTGTGTTTGGTTTTGGGGGTGGGTAGATTATCTTTTTGGGCGGGTCCCTTTTAAAATTTATCTTTTCATTAAAAGGTTTAGGGTAAATTTTGGAGGGGACCTAACCAAAAAGGTAATTTCCCCTCCCCCTTCCCTCACACCAAACACACCATGTTTGTTTGGTTCAATAGAGGGGGGATGAAAGGGATTTTAATGGAGGAGAGAGGATAAGAGGGATTTTAATATTACATTGTTTGGATTAATCAGAAGGAAGGGGAGGAGAGGTTAGGGATTTTAATGTTACCTTATTTGATTTAGGAGGGGAGGTGAAGGAAATTATTTTCACATGGATAACTTTATTTTTATATTATAAGTGATTTTTTCCCAACTCTTAGATGTATAACAAAGTTTAATAATAAATAACATTTTTATGCTCTAAATTATAAATAAAATTTAATACAATTATATATATACAATATATATTTTATAATTATATTATATATATATATATTAGTAAAAAATGGCAAAAACTATTTTTGGGCTAATGACAAAATTTCATGAACATTTTAATTTGTGGCAAAGACTATTTTCAGTCTCCCCTATAAAATCCCCCAATGGGGGGGGGAGATTTTGAGGGGAGGGAGGGGAATTTTTTCCCCTCCTAAATTTCTAATCTTGCCAATCAAGGGGAGGGGAGTAAAGGTGTGCCCCTCCCTTCCCCTCCAACCAAACAGAGCCTATATTATCGAACCATCCCCCAAGAAATGAATTGCATATGTGATTCACTGACTCTAATATTGGAACGATGCATTATTGGCCCAAAAAAATTAAACTATATATAAAAATATTTATATAAGAACTTAGCAAATACTAAGAAATTATCAACAAAAATTGAACCCGATAAAAAATAAAAACTATGCTTGGTGTAATTCAATCCTCATGTGTGATACAGCGTTAAGCCATATAGAACCTGCACATCGGGCATGCCAGCCAAGAAATGATTTGAACAATGTAGGATCATCTGAAACTCTACGTACGTTAGGTGTTGTAGTGAGCTAAGCCACTAATTAAACATAGAATTGGCTTTTCTAAAGACATGATCAGAACTCAGAAGGTGATAATCACTGTTTGAACAATATCTAAAATACATCAGAGAAAGAAGATATAAAAGACAAGCCAGATGAGTCCTCATGCATGCATTCAGAGATGAGTATTAAAATATATAACACCTACGGCCCATCTCAAACCAATTCACCACCACCCCGATTTAAGGGCTTGTTTGGTAGCAGGGGAGGGGTGGGAAAGTAAGTGAAGGAAAAATATTTTTAAAGTTGGATTTAAAAAAAAATTAAAAAATGGGGTTAAAAATTTTTAATTAATTTTTCTTATTTTTTTTATCTTACATATTTTCTTTATTAAAATTTTTTAACTTCACTTTTTCAATTTTTTAAATTCAACCAGAAAAATTTTCCTCCCCTCTAAATCCCTCATACCAAACAGACCTGCCTACCATATATCTCCAAAAAGAAATTTAAGGGAGAATATAGTGGTTGATCTGAATCTGAAGCAGCATAATCATATATATATAGAAAAGTGGGGTTCATGGACACTTATATAAAACAAAAGAGCAAAGGTTTGGTGTTTGAAAATATTGGCACCTAGATATGGACATTAATGACGGTTTACAATATGGATTGCACCTAGATATATATATAGTGGTTGTTTCAAAAGAAAAAAGTGGGGTTAATGGCACTATATATATATAAATATATATAGTGGATGTAACAAAAGAGCAAAGGCTTGGCAGCATAATCTTATATATATATAGTGGTTGTTATATATATATATATAACAAAAGAGCAAAGGTTTGGTGTTTGAAAATATTGGCACATTAATGGCGGCCTACAATATGAGTTGCACAATTATAGAGTTGTGGGTTCACATTAGAGGGCTCCAAAATTCTCATAAATCAACATACAATAACCAACATGAGGTTGGTTGAGGTGGAAGGTACTTTAACCCCTTAATTAAAGGTATCAAGTTTGATTTTTGGACATGACAAAAAAACTCTCATTGAGAGACCCTTACCCCCTTTAAGGGATGTTAGTTGGGTTGGACAAATTAGTCGGTTTCCTAGTATTAGGATTGGATTGGGTAAATTAGTCGGTTTCCTAATAATATGATCCACATAACCGTACCAAAAAAAAAAAAAAAATCAGCATGCAGCATCACAGTCACTAAGAGAGCAAAACACATGAGACAGCCACCTCCCCTTATGAGCCCATTCCTTCTTGTTCTCCCTCATAGTTTAAGTTCATTCCCCCTTCTCCTTTTACTATTGTTTATTGTTGAGAGTTAATGTCCTATATCATTTTTTATTCACACAAAAGACAAATGTTAGCAGAAAGCACAGAACTTCACCGCACAACGGGGAACTGTAGTTTACATAATCTGTTATGAATCATTCTGAATCATCACTCATTTGTGTCTGACTACTGATATGATTTGTATTCTGAATCTCTGGCACTATATGTATATTTTATTGTCTCACTGTTCTTGCGTCATATGATCATGTCTTCCACTTTGTCTCTTTCATATTTTTCTGCTACTTGTGCGTTGAGTAACATTATTCATGTATTCACAGGCTTTGGTGCAGATTTAGCTTTAACGTCTAATATATCATGATGATGAACATGGTTTTTCCTGCAGGCCATGTTATGCGTGTTATGTCCAAGTAACATGTATCGTGTTTCAGAACAACATACGAATCAGTTGATTTGACGTTTGGTCAAAAAAAGAAAGCGCCAACGCGTCAACAGAATAGTGCACTGCAGTTAAGGATTATAACGCCGGTGGTTTGAACAACTCAACGAAGTTTAAAGTTTGGCTTTCTCCAAAGTACATGGTCTCCTAGAATTGAGATATTATTAAAAAATTCATGTCTAGTTTCCCTGTTGAATTGAGAGCTTTCATTACATATTCGGAGAGTCACAAGCTTGAGTTTGTGATTGGCAAGAGAACATGAATGTTACACGTGTTAATGTATTTCTCGGAAAGAGAATGCAGAAAGGTATGCTCGATCATTTTGTTTACACAATTGACTTCCAATATGTGATTACGAGGGGAAAACAAGGAACTAATATTAGTGAAGATGGTTTCCCTAAAAACTTGTCTGAGGTTAGAGTCTAATGTGGCAATCTCTACACAACCAGTGCAGTAAAATTTCGTGGCATGTATAGCGAAAGGCAATAATATCAACTAGAACAACTTAAAAATGAACCCTTAAGATTAGAAAAGGCCAGAGTTTCCATAGCTGTATAACTAAATCACAATCTTGTACATCCCACGTAAGACTTAATCTTATACTTTGTGGCCCTAACACAATCTCATTCCATATTTCATGAAGACAAGACAGACCTTAACAGAAGAGAAAATCAACTCTCTTGTTCCTGACTTTAGGCTTCTTACAATCAGGACAATGCAACATTGGTGTTCTCCTCGACTTTTCCAAACCAGAAAAATAATGTCTGTAAACTCCTGCCTATGAGGTCCTGGATGCTATACTAGTAGTTATAAATCGCTCTGGAGTCATGCAAATACGTAATGGCTAACCACAACTATCAGATCAGACCATCCAAATAAGGCACAATCTTTGGTAAGCTTGGAACCTTAACCGGTCTTAGTATTCAGCATATGCACGCTCTAGGGCCCTCGTATAATGGTTTTTAATCTACAGAGGCAAAAAATGATGATTTATAATCATGCTATGTGACTTCTGAACAAAGTGGAAAAGGTTCAATTCATACTTGGAATTCACCTGAGCCAAATGCTTGTATGATAATCAAACTTTAGTCACTTGTTGGAAAGCATCTCATCGATTTGACCATTTTGGTTGTACAGATCCACTAGTTTCTTAGCATATGCAGGCATGTGCCTATCAGCTCTGCAAGTATTAAGTTTCAACCAACATGAGCAGAACACAAAGACAGTTCATTCTTGTAAGTCGGCACATTATCTTATCATACCTTTCTTTTCCCCAAGCACGATTTACGTGCAAATAGTTGCGGATTGTGTGATAATCAAGTGAATAACGTCCAAATTCAAGACCTTTTGGACCAATCTGAAATGCAAGTGAGGGTCAAAATATTATCGTGTTCTTTGTACGTTTCGATGGATAAATCATGGGAAGATATTTTACCAGGTTTAGTATAAAAGCTATCAAGTTTCCAATAAATTTTGGGGCTGGCTGAGCAGGACCTTTCCCTGGACAAAATATGAATTCTTGAGCATCAGTACTAATGCAGTAGTATCTTTAGGAGCAGAGATATTCTCAGGGAACAAAATTGAAATCATCATTTCCCGATAGAACAGTTTGAAAAAAAGCAAACAAAATCTAATCTTTAGAGCAAAACAGACAGTGTTAACACAGCATAAGACTATTCTGCATGAAGCCAACCATGGCCCCAAAAAGAGGCCATATGCTAAGCCCAAAAACTTCGCTAGGCTTACCTAGTTTAGCATTATCATCAGCCTTAACAGTCTCCATAACAAATGGTTGCCGATCCCCCTGAAGACAAGGCAAAAAATCAAACCCTTTGATGATGCAATATTTTACAAAGTTAAATGGGACAGAGCTGATAATTTACACCACTAGTTGTTGGCTTAATCTCCAAATACTGCTTGATCAGATTCAGCATTTCTCTTCCACGTTCATTCCTGTCATTTTAAGAGCGAAACAATGGAATCACTTATTATAAAACAGTGATCCTCCCAGCATGTAACTTGTTAATACCATACCCATTCATGACAACTATTAACTAGTTTGGATGAGGGTGGATAGGAGAAAGAGGAGGAAATGAAAGGGCTTTAGGTTGCTTTCATGACATAAATTTAGAAATGGGGTTTTCTTCTTTAAAAAGTTACCTGCAGATGTTCACTTCTTTCCTTTCCCTCTCCTTCCCTTTCCTCTTTCCTTTCTTTAAAGCGTATAGGCCAAAAAATAGTGTGTGTTTATATATATATATATATATATATATTAACATCTTAACACATCAATAATACATTGGAACAATCATATATCCAGACACCTTAGCATCTGAAGCCATATTACCTGACAGTGACATACTGAGGATGTTGTGTCATGCTGACTCCAGAATATTTGGGCACACTCATGTATCCAACCACTAGGTCCTGAAATTAACAACTTCATGACAAAAAATTTCGAACAAGGAAGAGGAAAATGAGATTCTTATTAAAATTAAAAGTTTTACATGCACATGAGAACTTACCGCTAAGGCATTTGTATAGTCAAAACAGCTGTAACAAACAAGAAGATTCTGGAAAGTTAGCAGAAAATATTATTTGAGGAAAAAAAGAACTAGTATAAAATCTAGGGTTAAGGGGCAATTTTAGCAACGCAGCTTTTTGCCATGAGCGTCAAGCACAATTAAGTTTTGAAGGGTGCAAAAGTAGATGTAATATTTCAAAATGGTGCAATTTTAGCAATTCTATTAAATTAACCCACACGTCAATTACAAAGTTGAAGGGGAGAAAAGTGGGTCTCACATCAAATAAGTGACGGACGGTTAGGGTCAATTTAACGGAATTGCTAAAATTGCACCATTTTTAAAATATTATGCCTACTTTTACACCCTTCAAAATTTAAGTGTGCTAGACGCTCATAGTAAAAAAAACTTCATTGCTAAAATTGCACCTTAACCCAAAAATCTAATCCTAGAATGTTGCTACAGCCTGCCATTCAAATTATAAGACTTATCTATAATCATCATGTGACAAACATTTTACCTGTAGCATGAGGGGGCGATAACATCAACCAGCTCATTTGCTGGTAGACAGAAATAAGGAACCTGTTTTAGTTAAAAATTGAAATTGAATGAAGAAGTTTTCTTGTTAAACCCAGGGACATAATGAAATTAAGAGAGCCCTCTAACCTCTTCAATATGACCATCAAGGTGCTTCAAGTGAACCTGGTCATAAAATTGTAAATGTATAATGACAAAGTAAAACTCAACTTGGCAATTCATTAAGACTTGAAGAATTTAACAAGCTTCAATTTTGTAAAGATTGAACTAATGGGTGGGACTACACAAACAGATATAAATATAGACATTGAAAAGTGGCTTATTAAAGCTTGTATTGCATTTTCAGGCAACAGACTAAAATAATCAGATTGGCCTCACACTATCATATGAGGAACAATAGAGTATGCTTCTCACTTTGAATAGAAATGAGATGTTTGGCATGAGAATTAGAACACGATCTATGCTACATAAACCGAACATTCAGACAAGAAAAATAGCTGTTGCTAGGCCAGAAATTGATGTGGCAATTATTCTAATGCTAGTATAGATGATTTACAAGTGAAAGAAGAACCTTGTAATCTTGCATAAACTCATAATGAAGAACTGTTTCCGGAGTATCACTTGCAGCCTTTAGAAACTTATCCAGTCCTTCCCTAGTTCCATTGTCCACTGTGAAGTAAAAAGGCCGCCAAATTCATCAAGGAGTACCAGTGATTTATGCACAAAATAGTACAATAGCAATTCATGTCTTAACTAAAAGATTGCTTGATAAAAAGAAAAAGATTTAGCCTAATACATCATCTTTTGCTTACCGCAATTAGTGCCCAAAACATAGAGCTTCTCCAAATTCAGGTGTTGCTCGACAGATCTTAATGCTGAAATTGAAGAAATTATTCTGCATTACAATAGTACAAAGTCAATGAAGAAAAGGACTGAAATTAGAAATGTCCAGATTATTATAAAAGTGATACCTTGCACTTGGCAACCTACACCACAAAAAAGAAGTCGCTTGACACCCGCAGCCTGCCAATATGAAAATTAAGACACAGACTGAAAATAACAGCAACTTCAAGATATCTTGACAGTGGAACCTAAAGTCATACACAGATTGATGCAATATTCAAAATATCAAGAGCACTAGAAAGGCAGTCTTTTCAATGCTCCCCCACCATGGAGGTGGTACAAAACGACATGAGATTCCAAACTTGATTTTCACACAGAATACTGAAAATATACAAGAAACAATCCTCCAAAACCTCTAATTGATCAATAAATTTGGAAGCTTCATCACCAAAATTCTAAATTTTTGACTCATGTAGAAAAGTGAAAAAAGAGTACACTTTGTTCTAATATTTATTTAACGTTTTCCTCATGATATATTATCAAGGCATTTCAAATGCTTAAACATGATTGTCATGCAATGAATAACCATGATCAATCAAATCATTTCTAATATAAGCAATTGACTTCAAACTTTCAACATAAAATTACAAAATATGGAGGAAAAGCAAAATTTACCCAAAGATTGTAAGAAGGAATTTCTGTCACACAGACAGTAATTTTACACACCTCAACAAGGGCGAGGGTATTCAGATTAGGAGATAATGTTGGCTTCACACCTTTAGCTGCTAAAACTTCCTCAGGTGTCCTGTAAGAAATTTAGGGGGAAATGGAAACATTACAGTATCGTAGGTGTGAAAAATAAAGTGAATGTTACTACTAAGACAAACCATCTCAGACTATTCTAATGATGAAATAGCTAGATGCAAACCTTGCTAACACAGGCCTTGGAGATAATCTGTCCTCAGGATCACTATGGCATTTAAAATTAAATAAGAGTTATTGACATAGTAAATAAATAAACTTACTTTAATACTAAATGCATTCACATTCGCTCTTCTTTTGAAATCTAAAATTCTTTCCCCTACCTCTGAACACAAATGACAGCTTCAACCATGCCTGATTTAAGCATTTCCATAGCAATGGTAGTTACTATTCCAGTCCACTGAGCTCCTGTCAACAGAGAAGCGGTTTTGTTAAGTGAAATTCACTCCTCAAGCCGTATAGGTTTTTGCAAATTAATTTTAATGATAACATATACATTTGAAGCAGAAAGTTGTGACTCTTTCACTCTCATCATACAGTTTTCTATAATTTAAAAATTAAATGTTGATCCTTGATAACTCATTGGAATTTATGATAAATTTATAAGTAAGGATCAACCTTTTTTTTTAATATATATCTGGTAACTGTTACTGGTACTACCAACTACTTCAACTTTGAGCAATGTTGGGCTCAAATAAGAGATAGCACTTTTCACATGGTTTATCACATTCAATGATTAACTAGATATATTTACTGATTGATATTTGATAGTTTCAAACCTGAGATAATTAGAAATAAAAGAAATGGACCGCATTCACAGATCCTCACAGATTGATTGATGTAGAAAAGAATGACAAATGAATATAGCGAACAAAAGAGATGTAAGAGATTTTACATTTGCAAACAGCAAAAATTACCTTCCACAGGCTCAAATTTTCGAGCATATAATAGTTCCTCATGTACACCAAAGTAGGTCTCGTCCAATGTATCTGTTTTCCTCCCTCTACCATGAACTACGGGTTCTAATCTCTGAAAGAGGAAACAGTTATTGAACATCAATGCAAATTATATTCGCTTCAAGTTTTCAAGATTGCAACAGAGCAGACATACAATCAAGCATTGCCTAAATTGGACATGATAATATTTCAAGTTCAATATCACAACCTAAGATAACAAAAAAGAAATTGCTGTGAATTAAAGTTCTCAGTACAAGGTCAGTTCATCTGAGCTTACAGAAGATATTTAAACAGCGGCAATCCATCTTACAAATTTTCAAATATCCCGATTGATTAATTTGGAGAAAAGCTAGATAAGGTATTACTAAGCACTTCATATCATTTGGTTATAACTTTCATGTTTATGTTTCATTCTAATTTTTCCAATGAAGCCTTGAAGGATAAAGGTGGTTATGCATTTCTTCAGACAAAGTATATCACTAGTAGTATTAAGTTGAAAATATTAGGATTTGAACACCAAGAAAGAAGGCAATAGAGGAAACACAAACTTACTTCAATTCTAGACATCCCATCTCCCAAGAAAGCACAGGCATTCTTGACATGGGCAATATAATATGTATCACACAGCCCGCATCGACTGTTCCAAAATAAAGAACTAATCAGAAGATAAGCATTCAACTGTATAGAGAAAATGCTGATGAACTAGAAATGAACATTTTTTTCCTTTAAAGAAAAAAAAAAACAGAATGTTGGAAGAGGAAACATGACAATTGGACGAGAAATAGATAACAGCATCGTTCTCTCTCATAAGGTGGCTCTTAATATAAGGAAAGAATCCTCTTTGTCTGAAATTTTAAACTGACTTTTTCATTTTTACCTCATTACATATATATCACTCATTATTTCTCTACCACTCTTTCCCCCTTTCTAAGTAAGTAAGGGTATAATTAGATTGAAAAAAGTTACACTTGCTTTTGATTTTGATAGTTGTTCCTTATAAAAAGGAGTGGTAAGAGTACCTGCAATGGTCTTTGGCAGGGTAGGTGCCTCCAGGTGGAATTGGTCTAGATCTGTTTCTCCAGTCCTCTCTCAAATTCACAGAATTAGGAGAGGTGGAGTTGGATTCTGCAAACCAAAAAGAAGAGATTGATCAAATGAAAGAAAAAGCAAGGAAATCAAAGATGCAGAGAAAGATGGGTACCTTTGGAGGAAGAAGAAGAAGAAATGACAGAAAGGGAGAGTGGGAGAGAATAGAGTTTGCCAATGAAGGAAGACATGACGACGAAGCTACCCTCAACTCCCTTGGCGCCTATCAGCATTCATTCCTGGGGCAATAAATATCTCAGGCTGAGATTTCTCACCCTACGTGCTACAATCTCACTCCTTTTCTTATCTCCACGTCTTCTATTTTTTGATGCCACCTCACCAGTTGCGTGCCATGGATAGCGCCATCATTTTCAAATATTGATAATGATAACCTTTCTTAAAGGGAGATTTATTCATAAGAGTTACATTTTTTTTTTTTTTTTGCCAACTTATTCATAGGAGTTACATACACGTTCTTATTAATCAACTGAGATACTTAAGGGGTTGTTTGCAACGAGGGGTTTGGGGAAGAAGGGAGAGGGATGGGAAAATCTGTAAAACTTGGATTTAAAAAAATTAGAGAGATAAAGATGAAAGTTTTTAATTAATTTTTCTTATTCTTTTATTTTATATCTTATCTTTATTAAAATTTTATAATCTCGTTTTTTCCAATTTTTTAAAATCCAACCCATAAAATCCCCCTTTCTCACCATTTCCCTCTGTGGCAAATAGACCCTAAGAGTATTAATTAAAGTACTCATACTTTAACATAAGTTGATAATTTTTTCTTAAATTGAAGAATAGGCATACTTCGTGATGATGTTGTTATAAAAAGTTAAAATATATTTTTAGTATTTTAAATTTTACATGAGATATATTTGTGGTTCCTTAACTTTATAAAGTATACTTTTGATACTATATTTCTAACATCGTTAATGTTGCTAACAGAAAATATTGATGCAACAAACTCAATTGATGATTGGGCAGCTGACAAGACATATATAAGTTTTAATTTTTTTAATATAATATATTTAGATTATTAAATTAAAATAAACCAACAAATCACTACAAATGAAATCAAGGTTTTGATATTTAGATTATTGAACTAATATATTTAAAATTTTAAATTATTAAACTTAAATTTTTTAATATAATTGAAGTATCATATTGACTATTTCATTAGGTTTTTAGATACTTTTCAATTTGTACATTTTAAATTTAATATTAATAACATTTAATTAGATAGTCATCATCACTCGAGTTTGTTGTGTCAGTATTTTTCGTTAGTAATATTAATAGTGTTAGAATTATAGAACCAAAAGTATACTTTATAAAGTTGAAGGACTAAAAATATACCTTATGTAAAATTTAAAAGATTAAAAGTAAACTTTAACCTATTATAAAATACTTGCAATCACTTTATTGAAGTCCAAATACGTGTAAATAATGATTTGATAAAAAATACGTGTAAATAATGATTTGATAAAAAATACGTGTAAATAATGTTATTAATGTCGAATTTATCTCTCTTTGATGGAATTAATATAGTTTATTCATTGAAACTGCTTATTCTCTTGCGATGTTAAATGTGCATATCAGCAGTTTATGCTCAAATAAACCGTAGTGAGTCAAATATTATCTTGGGAAAATCGCATTTAGGTTCAAGACAAGAGAAAATACAAAAAAAAAAAAAAAAAGATTCATTGAAATATCAAAATTACATTTAAGTCTTGTGGCATTTTTTTGCAATAGATTTAAATTGTCAAATGCCCATAGACTTATCAGTGAAAGCCCCTGAACTGATAAGTGAAACTAGAACTTATTGTTAAAAAGTCCCACAGAGTTTTAATACAATTTTAATATTTCAAGAGATTATTTTACCGTATTTTCTCTTATCCGATCTAAATACAATTTTCCCATTTTCATTCAAACTGACGTTAGTAGCGTTTAGTTCAAAAAAAAAAAAAAAAAATTGACATTGGGAGCGCAAAAGGAGAACACTAGCTTTTATAATGGATTGGCGGAAACACCTAATTTTGCCAAACAAATGCTATTATAAGCGAAATGATCGATGCACAGGAATGGTTAATCCAACATATAGGCCCATTTTTTTTATCTATGACAATAGTCTCTCTTATTCTTATTATAATGCATTAATTAATAAATATTATTGATCCTTTTTATAAAGTGTTTGCTTTATCAATGAAAGTTGGATCTAACGGAAGGGGCTAGTTCTTCACAATATAGTGAATTAAGGTTCGAATCCTTATTGGGACAGATGCCCACATGTAGTGTCCGACAGTACCTCGAATAGGATTTTCTCCGACAGGAGGATGTATATGCTTAGTAAAAAAAAAAATAATAAAGCACTTACTTGTTTCCAAATAGCATTAAATATTTTTTCCATGTATGCCCATGTTTAATAAGGGTAGTGGGAAAGAGTAATAGTTAATATATGATATTAGAATTTAGTGTAATAACAGGGGTAATATTGGAACTTACTTAAATTTTAAGATAAATTTAATTATTTTAACTGTTTAATTGATTTTATGAGAATTGTTAGTTGATACCTTATAATAAGGACTAGAGGGGAAGTACACTATACCAACCCGTCCTTTTTATAATATTCAAATTTATTTTATAAAATCCAAATTTATTAATTAGTCCGAATCTTTTTATAAAATCCAATTTGGAATTGTCTAAATATTAAATATATTTTAACCAACTTCAGTATTTCACCCCTAATTAATGTTCTCTCTCATCATCTTTTTTCCATATATCCCCTTTCATCTTTTTTTCTCATTATTTTTCTCTCTCATTTGTCCTCTTATAAATAAAGCATATTTAGAGAAAAAAAAAAGTACATTTCTTGCATATTATTTTTAACTAATTTTAACAAATTTCTTAAACCACCTAGTTCAGTATTTGCATCATCCAGCACATATCAAAGCTTGCTCAAGGTTAAGCCCGTTTCCTGACTTAACCAAGTGAAGGCATAAATAAAAGTGATGAAAAGTGTAACAAAACACGTTTCTATTATATTTTATATACCATGTCTCTAACACGTCACTCTGTTTGTCCCCACTAATCTTTTTAAGTACATTTTCTCTTCTCCATCCCCACAATTCAGACGAACAAAACTTGGAATTCAATCAGATATCAAACTATAGAACATTTTTTATTGCATATCTTCCCAAAACAAATGCAACTGGATTCACCAATCAATAAGCAGCTCTGAACAGATTAGATTCTCATCTTTCTTCAAGAATGCATCGCTTCACTCAAAATTTACAAGATCACGGCCTCCACTGTATTGACGAGGCGACAAGAAACAAAAAGGCGTCTTGGTGCAGACTCTGGATCAAAGTTTACTGGTTCTGTGCGTTGATGTCACAATACCCAAGTGTAGACTGAGACGACAACAATGAAAAGTTGCAACAAACCTATCAATTGAGTTTGCTGGTTCTTCGTTTCGCTGGCCCACCAGGAAACAGCTTCATAATCCATCCTAACACCCTTTCCACCACCTAGAAGGACCAATAAAGAAATGTCAATTCCGTTTTGCTTTAATGCATTCTGCCCCTTTATTTCTTAGCAGCTAATGAAATTACAGATAAAAAAGCCGGAAAGTTTCAACATATACTTCCTTGAGGCTTCACATAACATGATGTTGTATTAATGATGTCAGACAATTTTTAAGTTCACCTAATCAAAGTGAAAACTGAACATAGATGTTACCTCATCACCCTCATCTGCATATGGGGCATTGTCATACGAAGTGTGAACGTCTGGTTGTTTCGCTGGAGCATGGTCGCTAGCCATGCTTTGAGCTGTTAAAAACTCCAATCTTTGCGTCTGGGCCTCAAGTTTTCGGGACAACTCATTGTTTAACTCCTTCATTTGGAATAAGACATTAGAAATGATGAGGTTAACACGTGAACCAAAATATTACAGTCAGGAAATATTCTAAAATTTAATTGCAAAATTTCTGACAGAATGAGTCCATATTTCTTAATTTGTGTAGTTTTAGCTTTTCTTTTATTGCTCATCTTTTTTGTTGTTTGATTGGAAAATGATTTGTCCCCCTCTTTATTGTAGTTTTCTACCTCCCCCAAACAATTTATTTTCATGTTCTTCCCAAAAACCGGAAAAAAATAAAAAAGATGCATGGGATAATAACCAATCTACCTTCATCCTGGAACACTCAGATGATTCAGATGCCCAAGCCTTCAGCAGTTCTTCTTTCTCCAATGCCAACTGCACACAGAAATGTTGAGAAGTGACTAAAATTTGGGGCTATTCAGAGGCCACTAAACTACGTATGATCAGACACATGGAAGCAGGAAATTAAAAAGGATTAATTCTCAAACAAGTGGGGAAGGGTGGGAAGGCATTTACCACAAACAATCTAAAATTTTAAAGAATCACGTGCTACCTCTGAAATAAGTGCATTAATGTTCTCAATCATTCTCATCTGATCAGGTGGAATATTCACAGGAGAAGCTCCAAGAGTTGAGTGCCCAACTTCAGGAACCAAGGACAAGCCAGAGTAATCCGTAGCAGAGTCATGCATTTCCTCACCGGAAGAGGTTGCAGCAGCATCTGTGCTTGCTGCATGATAAAAGAAATAAACGTCACCAAAGGTAATTAATGAAGACCACATAAAATTCCCAAAGTACATAGAAATAATATATAAAACATGTAGGCCTTTTATGAGTTCAATCAAAGTCCTACGGTCTAGAAAGCAAACAACCGGATTTCCTTCCTTGTGAATGTCTAGGATTGCGGTCACCATTTTTTAAAGGATATAAAGGGAAAAATATTAAAGAGGGCAGTAAGACTAGGGAGAATAAGATATCCTAGAAACTAGGAAAAAAAATAATAGAGAACAACACAGCCTCAAACTTGCAACAACCTGTCCAATCTCTCTTCATTTCAAAACCAGATGTTCTTTTGTGACAATCATGAGCAGAATATCAACGAAAAGCTGTAGGCGCAACCCTATTCCATAAAATAAGAAGGGGCACGGAGTTGGACTTGAAAGTCAGGAATTCTGCAACAATGAAGTTTTCTAAAGTATAATACCCTGTGTTGCCGAATTAACTCCTACTAAAGGGGGGTTTCCCTGTTGAACATAACGAGACAGTCAAGCTTTTCCTTAGGAGTTTGCTCTTCTTTGTTCTCGCTTCCATACTATTGATTTCATTTGAGCGGATATCTTTAAACATCTGCTCTTGTTCCTCGTTATTTTTCTTTAAAAATATTTCTTTTATCAAATGGAAATTGAAAAGAAAAACACAGAAGTTGAGAGTGAATATAGGTTAATGCCTGCTAAGATATGAGGTGAAACTGTGAAAATACAAAATATGCACAAAGAAGTCTGCCAAAGTCCTAACCCCCTTTTCATCATTTTTCCCATTTAATTATTTCTGATTCTATCAACACATCATAGCAATTCAATAATTTCTCAGTCTATGATTTTAGATAACTAAGGCCTCAAACTGCACACCAGCTAGGGTGACACTTCACTGTAATCCACAGGTAGGATCATGAGAGGTGGGAAAATTAGATGTAATTGCACTCCCAAGAAGCACCATTGAACAGAAACAAGAAAGAATATCATAGAGCTAAGAAAAGCACCAAAAACCATGTTTTTGGCATCTATAAATATAAATATCATCTTGCACATTCCATGCCTTCAGTAAAACAAAACATATCAAATTGATATCTATGGGATCTGGGAAACAGGAGTAAGTGACAAGGTGACATAACAATTGTCCTTCTAATTTCTCATTTTTTAGGAAAGTAATTGATCGGGTATATGTACCTATGTCTTCTGTAGATGTAGAAACATCCTTTTTATTAGTTGAATTTTCAATAGAGTTCCCAATTCCAGAAGCCTTCCATACCTTGGACTGCAACAGCTTCTTTTCTGTATCAATATAAAGGAAAAGAATGAACATGGATTCACCAAATTTGCCCATGACTTCAACTAGTTCACAAGAACAGGCCAAGAAATAGTCTACCATACTCTACAAAAGGGGGAATTATCTTAAGGGGAAGATAAAATGTGTACGAACAATGAGGATTTCCTAAGCTCCTTTACAAAAGAAACAGAAATCAAAGATATCAAAAAGAAATAACTCTTTTAGGCAGAAAAGCTCTTGGTCACTCTACATATCTGTTACAAAGAACACCTAAAAAGAACTAATAGCCAAGTACCAAAGAGAGGTTATGAAAAAAAAAATTCTGCCTCAAAGCATCATGATTAATTTTGTAGTGCATTCGCAAGCTAAAATGCTCCAAATTAGGAATTGGTTAGTAAAGTCAAACTACAGTACAGCAGAATGACTTAAAAAAAGCTAGGAACAATTTGTCTTCTTTCTATTCCAACTCAACTTGATGCCCCTTTTGAGTCCTAGTTTTTTTTCCTACTTTTATATGCATCGACAAAAATACAACGCTTACCAACACAGCACATATAGGTGAGCTAGGCGAAGATTAAAATGACGACATCAAATATGGTCTATGTTTTGACCAAAAAAAAAAAATATGGTCTATGCTTAAATAATGTGCGTTGAAACTGCAGTAATAAAACACAATTAAGGCCTGATTACCCTCTTGAAGAGCACTAACGGTTGACTGAAGATCATGGCGATCTTTCTCAAGGCTGGACATTTTCTTTCTGCAAGAATTATTATGAATTGTCATTTTGATATGCCCTATCATCATCTTCAATGAACTTTAACTAAGCAAGAAAATCAACAATGGAAGGAAAAATCAGGTGATAGAAAATCAAATGCCAAAGGAAAAGAATGATTTCTTTTTTCAAAAAGAATTACTCTTGCCACATCAGTAATTCAAAATCATCCAATGACCACTTCTAATAGTTATAAATATAATCTATTACAGAACTCACAAAAAACTCAATGCATCAGTAATGGTTCACAGAGGATAAGTCTTCAAAGGCCACATAACCTCACCCTTTGGCACAAGGTAATTGAGAGTTTAACTTGTGAAAAAATAGGTGAGATAACAAGACTGAAACCAAATCATTTCAAAGCATATACTATTTTCGCCCTCTGGTAGCTTTTAAGAAGATATGCAGCCATATTGTCTAGATTTGAGGGAATAAATGCTTCTCAGAATTTCATTTTTCAATAGTCTTCGTAATCCAGAAACTTCTAATTTTGTCTTAACCATCATAATGGTTTGACCACACCTAGTGGGATAAGGCATTGTTGTTGTTCTATCATAATGGTTGAAGGTCCAGATTGAAGGAAATGAGTCATCCCAATAAAGCAAGTCATAAAAATAAATGACACCTATATATACAGGAACCATGGCTAAACATAATTTTTGATGCAGCCATCCCTGATTCTTTTTATTCATGACTGAAAACAGAACGTTACCTGTAGGAAGTAATTTCAGCTTGTGCATTTTCCAATTGCTTCTCAAGCTTTAGCTCACTTGACCTTAGTCTGAGCGCCTACAAAGTTCATAGAACAAATCAACTTTAG
The DNA here is from genome assembly GCA_963855925.1 of Inga laurina. Classification (NCBI taxonomy): domain Eukaryota; kingdom Viridiplantae; phylum Streptophyta; class Magnoliopsida; order Fabales; family Fabaceae; genus Inga; species Inga laurina. The sequence goes on from OY979709.1 coordinate 58,827,879, forward strand.
AACATGGAATGTAATAAATGCTACTAAACAAAAATTCAATAGCTTAACTACTGAAGTTTTTATTAGAATAATTACACCTTATAAAACAACCTCTCTAATTGCGCGGGTAAGGCTGAGCACATCTATCTCTCCCTAGATCCCACTTGATGGGAGCTTTGTGCACTAGGCCACCCTTCTAGTTACACCTTATTAAAAAAGAGATAACTACACATTTGCCCCTGTGCTGACCTTTGCCCGTGTTGAAGTTATAGATGTAATATATTCGAATTAATTTTAAAATTATGGACGCGTAGAATTATTGATAGGACAATTCAGTGTGGTTGCCCAACTACAATTTTCGGGAAGGTCGAACATCCAATTCTATATGACATGAGATGTTATCCCTTTTCCCTTGTCTTCATCATCTCCTCTTTGCTTAAATTCCACAAGACGACCCTTATAACTTTCTAAGATCATTAATAGAAGCATGTTTTTCAACAGATCAACAGCATAAAAAGCAAATATCTAAAGGCTCAACATACCAAGAAAATAAAATACCTTATCCTCCAGACCAATCACTTCAGACGCCAATAACTTGGCACGTTCATCAGCAGCATTACATTCTAGTTGTGCATTTGTACATTCATTCCTGACAGACTCTAGTTCAATCTGCAGACACAAACGGTTTCATAAATAAAAACTGAACAGAGAGGAAACGTTAGGAAAAGTGAAACTAATGGATGCCAATGTACATAAATAAATGATATATTTCAATAAAAGGACTGACAATCAATAATATGGAAAGTTTTAATTCTACCTAACTCATCTTCAGTGTACAGATCTAAAATTTCCAAGCCTTAGAACTGACAAACAACTTAAAATTTCTAATCCAAGAACATGAAAAGAAGACAAACTGAGCAACCACTACAAATGATAGAACTACACACAAGAACTTTTTGTATAGCCTAAAGTAAATCACCCATTGCCAACATTTCTTATATGAAGGTACTCAACCCAATAAGCCATGCATCTTTTTATAACCTGTCTATTTCAAAGAGACATGTCTATTCTGTGATACACAATGTCTTAGCTACTCCAATAGTTTTTGTATACCAATATTGTTATTGTTCTTTTTATTAATGCCAAGAAAAAAGCACCCGAGTGGAGGGATCACAAACATTATTTATTACCTATCCTATAATCAAAATTCTCAAATAGTAACAGACAAATTTTTAAGGCGAAATAAGAGCATACACATTTGCAATATCGTTTTCTTAAAAAACTTGAACGCCCATGTCAAAATGCATGTACAAATGAAAAGTTGAGGCAAACATGGGGACAGGCAATGTCCATGCATTCATTTGCAGAGCTAATCTACACATTGTCATAAACCATGAATAATTGTAAAATGGTGTAAAAATGTGCAACCATTAGAGTTAGAAAATCATGCTGGGTTATTGATTCAAACCAGATGAAGTCTGATTCCTTCTTGCAACCTCTCCATGTCAGATTTCAATTGATTGACGATACTTCTCTGTTGAAATACAAACGAAAAAAATTACAAGAGCAAAGTAGAAGATGCTTTGAGAAGCTTATAAAAGAACAATGACAAATGATTGCATTTTCAGTTCAGATTTAAAAGTAAGCATTCTAAGTAATTCCCCAGATTAGAAGCAACCAACATAACCTGACAACCAATGGCGCAGAAAGAATTATGTCTCACCCAAGACTTTTTGCACAACGGTTATACTTTAAAGTTACAACCATGTAAATTCTTTAAACCCAAACTCAACACAAAAATATTCAGTGATATTCAAATTCGCCATCTCATACTCAACACAGTCATTAGTACAGAAGGTAGTCAAGTGAAGTCAACCCAAGGTTACTGAACTAAAGAAAGCCACCACATTTACCGCTCCCCTTATTAAAACTGAAATTCCATCAAATTAAATATTAACCTACTTTCTATAAGACATCTTAAAATACTCGGTAATTTAGCATGTGGAATTTTAAATACTGATGTATGTACTGTATAACTAGTAAAAATTGAAAATACCAATAAGCATCTAGTTCAGCATAAAAATAATTAGATAAAATTATATAACCTGAAACAGTTTCACATTTGATTATCCCTAAGAATCACATACTTCAATTCATAAGCCAACCTGTTGATTATAGCTCTCAGTTAGAGATGAATTTTCAGCAGCTAAAGATTCTGCCAATGATCGTGAAGACTCAAGAGCACGTTGTAGAGAAAATTTTTCTTGTGTAAGATCTTCAATATGCTGCAGCATGAATAAAGAGAAAAGCATAAATAAGAGGGGGGAAATCTTTCATAAGTTGCAAATTACAAGGTATTGTAAAAGCAAAGAAGCTTATAACAAGATCATGCATTAATTCTCCCTCTTTCTAAGAACTAGAGTACCAAAACCAAAGCCACGTGGCACTGAAGTAGCTAGTTCTGAACATTCTATTCATTTTTTTCCACATCAACGGCAAAAGTCATTGTAATAATTGGCAAAGTTCTACATCTTTTCTCAATAAAGAGATTATGGTCCTCTGTTCATGACACAGACTGATCGTTTGCTGCCAGAACCACCATTAGAAGTTTTAAATTTCCTAAAGTAAGGCAAAGATGAATATGTTAAATCTCTGGATTCAAACTGGACAAGTGTAACATTTCATAAAGCATGTAAGAAGTATAGAAGATTATCTTAGTTCCAATGTTGTCCATGCCATTTCTGTACCTCATAAAAGCTATACGTAATACTACAATGTCAAGCAATATCTTGGAGTTCAGTTAAATTTTAACCACTAAATAACTACAACAATTAAAGCACCCTAAAAATCAGGTACAAAAAACATGTCTCCAGGAAACTTATTTTCTAATGCTAAACCATCAAGAAGTGAAGAATAAGTTCGAAAAGTATAGAACTACATCATCCAAATAGTATCTAACAATCATAATGTTACTAGCAGAAAGCACCTGTTCCAAAGCAGTAAAGTCTTCATTTTGTGTAGGCGCATAAAAAGCATGATTCTTCTCCGTGTGGTTCTCCTTAGCACTCCCACCTAGAAGTTCTTGACCATTACTATTAAAATTTGAGAAGCTTGTTGAATGGTCAAATTGACTCTGCACACTTGTAGGTGTAGAATTTGAGAAAGGCACCATAGTTTTGGTCTCCAGTGATGGATTAGGAGAATAGGTGGATCCTGATGTGCCAATGATGCTTGGTTCTGAATGATTAGAGGAAGAGGAATCTTTCTGAGGTTGAAGAAAGGGAGGCCCTGAAGAAGGTCTGCCAACCTTTATAGAATCAAGAAAGGATGGACGAGACCTCCTAGAACTAGATTCCGTAGGCACTGGATAGGTTGGAATATGATAAGATGAATGCCCTGCGCTTGAACCTACTGTAGAATCTAGCTTTTCCATTGTTGCACCAAGCAGATTAGGGAAACCACTGTTAGAGCTTGTAAAGGTTTTTCCCAAACCAGAACTCAAAGAATCACCATAGCCTGCAGTGAAACATATAATATGCACAAGGTCAGCAGCATAGGTACTGGGCCATTGGTGGGATGTATGATTTCCAGATGGAATCAACAATATTCGGTTAAAACAGAATTAATATGAAAAAACTTCCATAGGAACTGTAGATGAAGAGATTAGGATGAAGCTGTTACCTCCAAAAATTGCACTATGCATGTAGCCACTATCTAGAGTGCTAGAATTAGTTGGCTTAATCTGTGGCATTGTATCAACAGAACTCTGAGGTGAGAATTTTGACGAAAAATAAGACCCGTGATCAGCAACTGTATCATTCATTGAACCACTACTCTTATTTGAATGGCTTTGATTCATCCCATGAAGTGCAGACAGATTAGAATTACTGTCAAACGGCTGACTTCCTTGTAAATTGAGAGTGATGTTTTCATTGTTTGTAGTCCCATATGTTAATCCGCCAGCATGAACTGTATATATATCATTCACCTGACTTCCTTCATTTTGACTAAACTCTATAGATCCAGTGAGACCAGAAGCATTATATCTATTAGCTTTATCAATATTTGCATGTGTCTCCGTAAGAATAGCAGGCAAAGAATTAAGATCATTCCTCACAGAACTAGTTATACCAGCTACAGAGCCCTGATTACTACTCTGTGCAAATAAATTCAGGCTTTTGTCATTGCTCATCCCAGCAGACAATGCGTCATGAACAGTTCCACCAATTCCATCAGATGTGCTAACTCCATTTAACTCATTAGCTCGTACATGTTCATTTTCTGAAGGCTGTTTTCCATTTTGGCCATCAGAAGTGCGGGCTTGACTAGTAGATGCAGCTTTCTTAGCTGCTTTCTTTTTACGAAACTCGTCTAGCTGCAAGAGAAAAAAGGGATTTCAAAATCCTCATGCATTTACATCAAAATATTATCAGCTAGTCCTCATGCATTTACAAAAAAGAAGGGCAAATAAAACAGAAGTTTTGCGACCATGAAATCCCTCTTTTTTATTTTGGTTCATTTAATACAGCATATTAGCTCAAGCAAATGAAATATACTTAGATATAATTACTCAATTCGTTGTGATCTCCTATTCCCAGTTCCGATCATTCCCCCTCCATTTTCACTGCTGCTTCCTACCTTCCATTTCACTTTTTAAAAATCAAGGCCGAGATTTATCTTATAAAATCAGTATATAACCACACTTCCATGACTAGGACTGAAATATAATAGTTCAATAATTTAGAGATTAGGGGCTTATGAGGAGAACACAAAGATAGAATTTATATCCCACTATGTTAGTCCCAATACCATCGACTCATTTTCTTTGCATGTTCACGAGCAACAGTAGTTGCCCAATTCTCATATAAATCATACATATACACCCACTAATAACGAGCTTCCAATCAATAACTCATTTTTCACATATTTAACAAATTTCAACCAGAAAATATATGGATCTAATTCATACCCGGCGCTTTCCAGCTTCCAAATGCTCTTGCTTCCGTGATGAAGCGGCTGAGTTTGGCAGCACCTGAGCTGATGCCATGGAGACCAAAAATCCCGAAACACTAAATTTTCATAAAATTAACGCAAAAATTGTGCCCCCGACACAATTGGCACGAAGAAAAATAACAGGCAGGATTGAGAAATCACAAATGCAATAAATTTTGCGAAACTTTTAATCGAAACCCAGATCAAGAATTTGCCCCAATGATGCAAAAATCAAATGATCAACGGTCGGAACAAAAATTTTCAAAATTTAACCGTATCATACAAATTAAAGAGACGGAAGATATACGGAATAAAGGAAAGATTCTCAGTGGTCTGCGTTACAGACAACAGGCGGCCGATCTGAGAGGAGAGGAAGAGAGAGAAGCAATACGAAAATTTTGTTATGGCGGATCGCTTCCCTTTTCTCTCTCTTCGTTATTTTCCGTTTTCGTTTTTTTTTCCCCTTTACATTTCTCATGTTTAAACTGTTTCAGACAGGTCATGGCCTAAAAAACGAAACTTTTCAGATTAGTGGCCAAAAATATATATTTGATGGCAAAGTACGTTAAGTATATTTCTTTAGTTATATTCTGGCAAAAAATATTGTTTTAATTGTATTTATTTTCAGGTTCAAAAATAAATCTCTAATTACACGCATTTGGGTTTTTATTGATCAAGTCTAACTGGATTTTACAGGAGTTTAGTCATTTTCACATTATATGAATAGTTTTTTAAATTTATGGCATAAATTGGAAAACAAAAGGAAAATTTAAACATTTAAAAAACCTGTCATAATGCCTCCTGCCATTATATAAAGTTATGAACTATGAAGGAGATTGTGGATCCAAGTTTGAGATAAGCATGATGCTGTAACTCATAAATAATGTATGGTTTCATTTGTTTTATAAAGATCATGATTCACATGCACACAGATCTCATTCCATTGTTCAATGGTTTGTTTTTTCTTTTTTATTAAGCAGAGAATTAAATTTCACAAACACAACTATATGTCAAAGTTTCCTCAAGAAAGTTTTCATTTCTACACCTTGAAAAATAATAACTAATATATATTGTCTACTTTCTCAGCATCTTATTGCACATTACTTTTTTGTTTTCAATTTTAACATCACTTTTTAGTCGCTATAAAATTACATGATTAAATGGAAGATGATTGTTATAATTATTTAACTCTTTATATCAAGAATAAAATTATAAGTAATATTTTGAAAAACTTGATGACTAATAGAGTAAGAGGTATTTATAATCATGGCATGTACTTTTTTCAATTTTTAAGTAATTATACACATCTTAATATAATGCACAAAGAGATAGATAAATTCTATATCCATCAAAATATCAGCTAACCAAACCCATGCCAGTCTCCAATTTGTTGCGTTGCTTATCTCAGAATATTAAAACCAAGTATCATTGGCAAAACTTTTGCATCAAAAAACATGTTATCATTACAGAATGCATTTCACCATCACATTCTTGATTCTTCCCTCAAACACTTTGTTTTGCTGTAACATGCTCTTATTTTCTACATCATGACTTGGGTGATCCTGATATGGTTCCTTCCCTGCGCCATTGGAGATGAATCTTAAGCTTCTCATAATCAGGAAGGTTATCTTTTATGACAGGAATTTGCTTGAATCTGTGAAGCCATGCTTGTAAGCGAGGCAATTTGTTTGCTTCCATCAGTTTTATTCCCACAATTTCTTCTAACCCTTCTAACCAGATTCCAAGAACTCCATATGATATGTCCACCAAAGAAATCCCGTTGCCTCCAAAGAAATTTTTGTCCCCTAGGCCTTGATCCTCCAACACTTTCAGAGTTTCAAGTGCTTTCTGGATTGTGTCTTCCTTTTCTTGCTCATCTTTGAAAGCTTGGAAAAATGGCGCATTCACTGATTTGACCTGCAAAACCAGATTTTGAAAAGAAAAATTACAGAGCGTCTCGGCCTAACATGATATGATATTTATCCCATTGGATAAGTTCATCTAGTGAGACTTAAATTAATTTAGCTGTTGAAATATGGTGATTCATCAGGTTACTGTTGTTGCAAGCTTTATTTCATAAGGAATACAGGGTATGTTCAGATAGTGAAGAAGGAAGAGGAAGGAAAATCCTAATCAGCCATTATTGTCAATCCAAACACTCGGAGGAAAAATTTTCAGATTTAAACTAAAATCAATTCAGACAAATCGTCTGACCTATATTTCACCGTTGAGTACAATTGAAAGCTTGATATCTCTACGAAGATTCCACGAAATTGCCTAAATTTATTGACTTTTGAGTATAAAGCTACAGAGAAAAACAATTACAGAAATCAACTCTGCTTTCCGCCAAGATCAACTTTATGAAATACAGAACGTATAGTTGAAGAACAGAGATGGAGATGGAGTTACCACATCATCAGCAAATTTAATCCAAAACCGAGCTACGGCCTTGTCATAGGTATCTTTTGGCAGCAAACGAGTGTCCGGCCAGGTTTCTTCGATGTATTCAAGAATCACTGGGGACTCCGCAATGGGTTTGCCGCCATGGATAAGCACAGGAACTTTCTTGTAAACTGGATTGGATTGCAGAAGGAGGTCACTCTTGTTGAACCTGTCTTGTTCTATATACTCGTAGTTGATTCCTTTGAGCTTCAAAGTCCATATCACTCTGTGAACATAAGGGCTAGACCAAAATCCCAGTAGCTTCACATCTTCCATTGTTGGGTTGCAGGTGAGAGCCGGAGCAGGGGTTCGGGAATTTTAAGGAAGAGAATGGTTATCTAGCAACGGATGAGGCAAGTTTAAGGAGGATGATTTCAGAGATTCTAATTGTCAAAAGAGGACGGCTATTTTGTCCTATCCAGATCCAAAAGATACATGCACTAATTTTTCTTTTCACAGTAACAAATTTGGCATATCTAAACTTGATGCTTGACACCTCATTGATTAAATATTTAATACAAATAAACAAATCAGCATTGCCGCACAAATTCATACTTTTATTGAACTCTTCGTCATTTTTAATTACGGTAACCTATGTTAAATTAAGTCGTTTTTGTATTCTTTTATAATATTAATCAAGATATACAAAGCTCACGCCAAAATGTTAATGCATACAAGCATACTCATTGCACTCTAATTAAATGACAATAAATTCATTTCTTTAGCATCTCGATTGTGATCTAAATACTCCCTCCGACTTTATTTATAAGTAACTTTCTCCTTGATTGCGTAAAACGAACTGATAATTAAAAGTAATAAATGTGTTAAAAATGCCATGTTTTTTTTCAGATATGCCCCTATTTATGAAAAGAGTATATAGGAGAGAAAATAAATAAAAAAATATAAGAGATAATGATTATTTAATAAGGATAAAATAGGAAAAAGAAGCTTATATTTTCAAGAAGAAAAAAATGAAAGTTACTTATAAAAGAAACCAGCCCTATGAGAGAGAAAGCTGCTTATAATAGGACAGGAGGGAGTAATTCATACTGATCTAAATTGTTCCAAAAGTTGGTTAAACTCTATTTGAGACTATAAAAAATATAAATTTTTTTGCCAAAAATACCTTCACCTATGTGGAAGATAATGAACATATGGTGGTAATAAACCCAACAAACAAACTGGAAGATTCATCAGAGCTTTTGATACAACAGTCATCTAGGTTACCCAAATATTGCAGGACCAACATTTGATTGGAAACACTACCCAAAATTTTCATTTCCTTCATTAGTCGTTGTAACAGGTCAGGAAGTATATCTCTTGGCATTGGGGGTGAGAGTGATCTTCAGCATTAAAAGCATGCACTTCATTTTTCACTTCAATCCAACTCCAACAAGGAACCTTTTTCACCCCCCCCCCCTTTCTCGTATCAACCTTGTCATGCTAGCCTTTTCATCCCACATCTTAAGACAATCATACATGTCAGAAAGTGTGACACAAGTACAGTGCTCTTAAGGCTCCAACTCTAGCAAACAACTTGCTATCTGACTGGCTAATTCAATATCCCCAAAAGTTCTACAGGCACCCAATAAGGACTTCCAAACCATTGCATCAGGTTCAAAAGGCATTGTTTAAACCAAAGCTTTAGCCTTCTCTAGACGCCCCGCCCGGCCATAGAGTTCGATTGCACAAGCATAGTGCTCCATTCGTGGTGGAATCCCAAAATCAGACTCCATAGACTCTAGAATTTTGCTGCCTTCTTCTAAATTTTGAGCTCCCGCCTAAAATTTACTTTCTCATTCTTTTTAAATTTTAGATTCCTGCCCAAAATTTTAAATTCCTTCAACCCAAAAAAGTAATTTACTCACCCTCTCATTCCCTCCCGCCCCTCCACTCCCTTCAAACCAAACACACGTTTAATGTTACCTTGTTTGGTTTAAGAAGGAAGAGGAGAGAAATTATTTTCACACGGACAACTTTGCCATTAATTTATTTAAGTATTTTTTTAAACTTTGTAGAATGTTAAATAAAACATAATTATAAAGAACATTTAATATATAAAATTACAATTTTAAAATTATAAAAGTTACATAAATATAATTATCGTACATAATTAATAATTATTATATATAATAATATAACTCCAATAATTATAATTATAGGATACATGGTTATAAATATTTTGATTATAATTATCTATAATACTCATATTCTCTACTATCACTTTCTTCCCAGCTCTACTCATCGACACTTTCCCAATATTGCCACCGTCCAACTAGGCAAGCAAGGATCTAAGCTATTTGCAGCACTTGTTCCCATTGGATGGAGCCTCATCTTCAAAAAAAGACATTCTTGACAAAGTAATAGTTTTCAAATTGAGGGAACAATGTAAAACGAATTTGGGCAACGTTGGATCGGATTAATTGAAGGTGAGTAAGGTCACAGTGGTATGAAGGTGAGACTGAAAACAATTGGAAAATGATAGAGGTGATGTCGGTAGGTGATGAGTAGAGATTTTGAGTGGTCCATCACAGATAGTGCCAGCGTTGGAGAAGTTGAGAGTGACGGTGGGATAGATGAGATGCACTAAGAGGGACAAAAGTGAAGAAGAATTGAAGGGGTTTGAGGGGAGGGGTAGTATTTTAGCATGCAGTGACTATTCTACCTATAAAATTTTCTAATATTCCCTCACTATCCTTCTTATTTGGGGGGTTGAGGGGAGGGAGGGAAAATTTTCAAAAATATTTTCCTCCCCTCCTAAATTTTTTTCTTACCAATCAAGGGGAGGGGATTAAAATCACTGCCGTCCCTCCCATCAAACCAAACAAAAACTATATATGAACTATGAAGGAGATTGTGGGTCCAAGTTTGAAATGAGCATGATGCTTTTTTTTATATAGAAAAAGAGAAGGCATAGCCCTACAGGCTCTATTCTATTAACTCAGTACAAATATATTGGTTCGTAACATCTTCCATGATCAGTAGTTTGACTTCATCAGGTTCTTTGTCAACCACAAGAAAATCCACCGTCATATTCCATGCTCTTTTTGCCAAGTAATCCGCCACCCTACAACAATGTAGTATCTCTACATCCCAATCACGTTCCAGCATCGATTGAATTTCCAAGATTAAAGTAGCATCATGATGTTCATCAGGTACCATTCCTTGAATAAGATCCAGTACTTCGCTGCAGTCATTTTCAACAATAATATGCCTAAATCCTCCTTCCCAAGCTAATTTCATACCTCACAAAATTCCCCAGGCCTCTGCTGTGATAACCGACCCGCTTCCAATCCTAAACATAAACCCTTGAATAAATCTGTTTTGTTCATCCCTTATCACCCCACCACAGGTACAGCATCCCGTCGCTTCATTCCTGGATCCATCTGTATTAATTTTAACCATCCTAGGAGGTGGAGGGTGCCAACCCATACTTGTTGCGGTATAAGACTTGGGTTGTATGTGGGTAGACATACCCCAAGACAACACCGAACCAGTATGTGCCAGCAACTCCTATTTACTCCATTGTTTATTGTTGAAGATCCAGTCATTCCTTGCCAACCAAATGTGCCTACATAGAACCGTAAACCAATGTCGAAACTCGTAGCCATACATATGATCACGACGGCGTAAACACCATGTTAACCAAGTGTTTCTATCATTTGAGCCAAAGAAATGCCGATGCCATGGACTAGGTAATGTCTCACTCCATATGTCTTTAACTATCACACAATCTCGAAGTACATGCATAATTGATTCAGTCTTGTCTTGAGAAATAGGGCACATCTCATTTGTGTGGATTCCCCGTTGAGCTGGTGCCAAATTAGTCAGTAAACGACCATGAGCGCATAACCACAAAAACATTCTGTAACGTTGAGGGACCTTCAGCTTCCATATAAGCCTCCATCCAAAAAAAAGAATTGTTTTCACCCTGCCCAGCTAACATCTTGTACGCCGCTTTTAGTGCAAATCTACCATCAGATGTCCATCTCCAAATAGGAAAATCACCACTAGTATTGCGGTTAATATTCACTATTTAGATTGCAAACACGACATGTTTTGGTGATAAATGCCCAAACTTATCTAGATCCCATTGACCCGACGGAGTAATACAGTCTGCCGCCTTCCATTCCCTTAGTTTATCTGTTAATGGTTGAAGTGTCAAACTCTCCGATCTGTCAAAATGGGGGACCCATAGATCATGCCAAAACGACACCGAAGTTACATCAGTAATCTTCCAGGCAATACTCTTAGTTACACTTTCCCAATTTTGTCTAATCCCCTTCCATGTGCTTGATTCTGTCCATCTTTTTTCTACTTTTGGCACCAAATCACTGCCCGTTTTTACTTCTCCAGAAGAAAATGAACTCACAGTGCATCTCGTTTGTGTATCAAGCTCCACCCCAATTTCGTCATGTAAGCTTGATTCTGAAGCCTTACCTGTCTTAAGCCTAGTCCACCATCATTCTTCCGAGAACACACACGACCCCAAGCCACCATATGTGGCTTATAACTCGTGGATGTACTCCCCTAAAGAAATTGCCTGCACTTTTTGTCTATCTCATCACAGGTACCCAATAGGAGAGGTATAGTCTGCATTGCATAGGATGACATAGCCTACATGACTGATGAAACTAGAGTATGTCTAGCTGCCATCGATAACATGTTTGGTTTCCAGCTTGCTAGGCGAACATTCATCTTATCAAGAATAAATCTGTATGAGGACTTAGTACTTCGCTCATGCAAGATTGGCATTCCTAAATATTTTCCCAGGTTGGAAGACAGGGAAAAATTCAAGAACTCACTAATGTCCTTTCTTCTCGTATTCCCACGTTCTTGGAGAAGTAAATGTGCGATTTTACATTATTTACTTTCTGACTAGAAATATCACAGAAATCATCCAGTATGGCTTTCACCACCCCGGCTTGATCCATATTTGCTTCTGCAAACAGAATAAGGTCATCAGCGAAAAAGACATGAGAAATAGCCGTACCTTGCCTGGACAACTTAAAAGGTTTCCAATCTCCATCTTCTACTGCAGTCTGAATTAAATGCCCCAACCTCTCCATCATAATAACAAAGAGATACGGTGAGATAGGATCTCCTTAACGAACTCCTCTGGAAGGGTAAAAAGATTTTACAGCACACCCATTCCAAAGTAACTACATCTGTGGAGTAGATACACAAGCTTTTATGACGTCACAGAGGTACTTAGGAATCCTCAGTTCATTCAAGTATTCGAAAAGAAAACTCCATCTAACTCGGTCATATGCTTTCTCCAAGTCAATCTTTATTGCCATAAATCCCTGCTTCTTCTTCATGCTCCGCATAGAATGAATGATTTCCTGTACTAGAATAATATTGTCAGTACTTTGGCGCCCCTTCACAAAACTACATTGGTTCGGGGCCACAACTAATGGCATAATAAATTTAAATCTATTTGAAATAACTTTTGTAACAATCTTATATACTACATTACAGAGGCTTATTGGCCGAAAATCATGGAAAGATTGTGGATGATCAATTTTAGGAATAAGTACAATTTGAGTATCATTAATATTATGAACCCAATCCGGATTAGAAAATACCCTTTTAACCAAAGATGTCACTGAAAGACCAACCGTATCCTATTGGCTCTGATAAAAAAGAAGATTTAACCCATCTGGACCTGGAGCTTTTAGAGAACCCATATCGAACAAAGCTCATTTAATTTCCATTTCATCAACCTGTCTTCCCAAAGCACATCTATCAGTTGTGTCAATCTCAGGATAAGTGCACCCAAACACCAAGGACCCCTGATACGTACTCATGTCTGTATATAGATCTTCAAAAAATTATTGCCAAATTCTCGTATTTCTTGCTCATCATAAGACCATTCTCGAGAATCAAGTTTAAGAGCTAAGATCCAATTCCTTCTTCTTTGACCATTTGCCTTTGAATGAAAATATCTTGTATTACGGTCACCCTGAATATACCAAGTAGCACGAGAGTATTGGATCCACATAATTTCCTCCTGCGCCAAGATTTTCTCAAGTTCCTTCCATAATTCACATTGCAAATTCTCTAATCTCAGTGATGGCCCAACTCTAGCAATTGTGGTATTAATCCCATCAAGACGTCTATATAGCTTGTTCTTCATATAAATTAAATTCCCAAATACTTCTTTGTTCCAAATTTTCAGTTGATCAGTAAAATTCTCTAAAGATCCACACCAATCTTCCTTAACATTCCATTGTTCCTTAACAAAATCAGAGAATGCATCATGCATAACCCAAGGGGCGAAGAAAAGGAAAGGCCTTTGTTTATTCTCACCATGCGCTACCTTGTCAGTATTAACCAAAATGGGGCAATGATCTGATTTGTACTTTAGTAGATGAAGCACCGAAGCATTAGGAAACTGCACATGCCATCTGCCATCCACCAATGCTCTATCAATTCTGCTTTGACTAGACGATGTCCCCCATGTAAAACGAGGACCACTAAAGCCAATATCAATTAATCCAGTATCAGTAATCCACTCCTGAAAAAATCTATCAACTCCACTAGTTTCCTGAATTTTCATGCTCCATCTATCCTCTGGACACGATACAGCATTGAAATCCCCAACTACCAACCAACCGCCACAAACAACCTGGCTAATGTCTCTTAATGAAGACCATAGCAGGCGCCTCGGGTAAATATTAGGATGCCCATAAACAATTGTAAGGGACCATTCATTATCATTACCTGCAATAACCATTCCATGGACAAATTGCTCACCCGCCGAAATAATCGAAAAGTTGCAACTTGAATCCCAAAATAACCAAATGCCTCCACTAAATCGTCGTGTATCAACCACATGCATATTAGACCATCCAATCTTCCGAGCCAATAACTTTGCCTTTATTCCCGCCTGTCTAGGTTCCAATAGTGCAAAGAGATTAACTCCTTGTTTATCAATAATGTTGATAAGTAAAATATTTGCATATTTATTCTCCCTTATATGATGATTTTATGGATGATATTTAAGCTCAATTTAATAAATTTGGGTGTTATTAATAAATAAATAATGATTTTGGCATAAAATAGAATTTCTTGGAAAATACTAAATTAGACCCTCTTTCAGTTTTCAGGCAATATCTGGAGCTCTAGATGTCGGATCGGGACATTCTTTATATGGATAAAAATCTAAGAAAGAGCTCTACAACTTTTATGTTGAGACGAAATTTCAGTTCTATCTCCAAGAGTTTCGAATTTTGCTTGAAAGTTGGAAGAGGGAATCATCTACCATTCCACCAACCATTTCATCTACCTCTTCATCTTCCTTTTCACCTACTACTTCATCTACCACATTTCATCTACCAATTCATCTTTCTTTTCACCAACTACTTCATCTACCACATTCTATCTACTAATCCACATATCACATTTCATCTACCACTTCATCTACCTTACTCCATTTTTCCCTATATATAGCCACCCTCTCCTTCACATTTGAGACACCAATTGATATCCATTACTCTCATCTCTTCTCCACACATACCATTTCATTTCCATTACTCTTCTCTCTTATCTACTTACACACCATTTCATTACTCCATCTCTTCTCCACTTACTACATCATCTTGGAATTAATTTTAGGTATTGTATTATTTTCTTGCATGCCTCCATCTTGGAAGGCTTAGGATTGTATTACTCCTTGTATGCCACCTACATGGAAGGTTTTACCTCCTAAAGGGACGGCTAGATTTTTACATTTTTCATGCATCTTTTGGTTGTATATTTATGTTTGAGAATTTAATATTCAAGTTTTATGCAATATTTGTAAGGATTTCATTCTAGTTTTATATAATGT
Organism: Inga laurina; assembly: GCA_963855925.1. Classification (NCBI taxonomy): domain Eukaryota; kingdom Viridiplantae; phylum Streptophyta; class Magnoliopsida; order Fabales; family Fabaceae; genus Inga; species Inga laurina. The sequence continues at coordinate 58,843,126 of OY979709.1, forward strand.
CAATTTATTTTGGTGTTGTTTTTAATTTTATCATGAGCTAAATTTTAATTTTCCTAGGGTGATGACGTAGCTTACTAATGACGGATTGAATCTTAACTTATTAAATCTAGTTTTAATTTCTCCTTCATGATTGAGTTTTAATTATTATTCTTAATGCTTTCATTTGATTGGCCACCTTTTGAATGATTACAATATGCATGTTGAGACCGGAAGGAGATGCATGTGTATAGATCCTATAATTAAAACCATGACTTGCATGTGAAATAGGAATATATTCATATGAGTTATGTAGTCTTATTGAGTTCCATAAATCTTAATGCATAATTAATTGCTTAAATTCATATAGGAATATATTGGATTAGCAATTAATTATAGAATTGCTTGACCTTGGAAGAGGCTTGTAATTAAATTAGGGAAACTCGACTATCAATCATGTGGAATAAATTGGGCTAGAATAGATAAGTGATTCAATCCGGAATTTGTTAAGTGAAATCTAATCCCTAGGACTTTTTCTCATATTTGTCTTCGTATCATCTGCACGCATATTTAATTATTTTTCTTTTATTTATAATCTCAATCACCAATTTATCGATCAACCAAATAGAATTAAAATTACCAATTTTGGTACTTAGTGATCAATCCTCGTGGGAATGATACTCTACTCACTTCTATATTACTTGATTACGACAGTGTACACTTGCACTATTTAATTGATCATTTACACACGTAACAAGTTTTTGGCGCCGTTGCCGGGGATTGTTGTCATTAATATCAATACCAAGTAATTTTAATACTAATTTGGTCTTCATATTACATTTATTTTTCTTCTTGGTATCTTGTGTTTCTTTTCAGGCTTTTGCTTAGTGTATGACCAGATCGAAGGAGACTGAACTGTTGCCTTTTGATTCGGAGATCGAAAGAACTTGTCGAAGAAATCGAAAAGTTCGAAAGCAGTCTACTTCAATCCTAAGCAATCCGATGGCAAATCCGGAGGGAGGAACAACAGATACCAAAACACTCCGTGACTATGCAACACCAACAGTCATGGGGACAAATTCTGGAATCACAAGACCACCAGTAGCAGCTAACAACTTTGAAATCAAGCCGGCAATTATCCAGATGATGCAAGCAAACCAGTTCGGTGGTTCACCAATAGAAGATCCTAATGCACATATAGCCAACTTCCTTGAAATCTGCGACACATTCAAGCATAATGGTGTTACTGATGACGCCATTAGACTTAGACTTTTCCCTTTCTCACTCAGGGATAAGGCTAAGAGTTGGTTACAATCACTACCAGTGGGAAGCATAACTACATGGGAGATCATGGCGCAGAAATTCTTGGAGAAATTCTTTCCTTCAGCAAAAACTGCTAAAATGAGGAATGAAATTGCCTCATTCACCCAGCATGAACAAGAAAGCCTTTATGAAGCATGGGAAAGATACAAGGAGTTGCTAAGGAGATGTCCTCATCATGGGTTACCAAATTGGTGGCAACTGCAAACTTTCTATAGTGGGATGACGCACATATCCAGAATTCTTGTAGATGCTGCCGCTGGAGGATCTTTAATGGGAAAAAATATAGATGATGCTTACAATCTACTTGAGGAGATGGCCGCCAATGCATATCAATGGCCTTCTGAACGTAGCAATTCAAAGAAAGCACTTGGAGTATACGAGCTGGATGTCCTTAACACTTTGTCTTCTCAGGTTGCATCTATATCCAAGCAAGTAGGATCATTGTCAACCCAAGCAAATGTAATCACCACTCCTACTGAAGCTTGTGATCAATGTGGAGGACCTCATATGAGCACACAATGTCAAGAAGGACACTCATCCATGCCGGAGCAAGCTCATTTCATCGGAAATCAAAGGAATGATCCATTCTCAAATACCTACAATCCAGGTTGGCGAAATCATCCAAACTTTAGTTGGAGGAATAATCAAAATGCATTCAAGCCGCAAGGGAACTTACAGCAGCAAGCTTTTCAACAACCAAATCCACCACAACAGAAAGTGAATTTGGAGGATGCATTGGCTCAACTAACCATGAATACATCTCAATTCATGGCTAGGACTGAGGCAACAATCAAAACCCAAGAAGCCTCAATAAAGAACTTGGAGATCCAGATGGGCCAAATTGCAAATATGCTGAATTCTAGGCAACCAGGAACTCTACCAAGTGACACAGAAAGAAACCCAAAAGAACATGTGAAGGCCGTTGCACTAAGAAGTGGTAAAGAATTGAAAGATCCTGTGATCAAGAAGGATGACGGAGAAAAGAAAGAAAGCGGAGAAGAGCAGAAGGAGGATAATGTGATACCAGGAAGAATCAGCTTTCCAGACAATCCTCCTCCATATGTACCACCAGTTCCATACCCTCAGAGACTTGCAAAGGCAAAGCTAGACAAGCAATTTGCAAAGTTTCTGGAGGTTTTCAAAAAGTTGCACATCAACATTCCTTTTGCAGACGCTCTTGCTCAAATGCCTAGTTATGCAAAATTCATGAAGGACATTCTCTCAAATAAGCGTAAGCTTGAGGAATTTGAAACAGTTGCACTTACTGAGGAGTGCAGCGCTATTCTCCAAAAGAAATTACCTCCAAAGCTAAAAGATCCAGGAAGCTTCTGCATACCTTGCACCATCGGTCAATGTCACTTTGAAAGAGCACTTTGTGATCTTGGAGCAAGTGTAAATCTCATGCCTCTATCTGTATACAACAAACTTGGTCTTGGAGAGGTGAAGCCAACCACAGTTTCATTACTACTGGCTGACCGATCAATAAAACATCCGAGGGGTGTCTTAGAAGATGTTCTGGTGAAGGTGGACAAACTCATATTCCCAGCTGATTTCATAATACTCGATATGGAAGAAGACCAAGAAATTCCTATCATTCTTGGGAGGCCATTCCTAGCAACTGGGAGAACGTTAATAGATGTGCAACAGGGGAAGTTAACCTTACGAGTTCAAGATAATCAAGTATCCTTCAACATTTTCAAGGCTTTATCCTTTCCAGATGAAGGTGACACCTGCTACAGAATCGATGCATTGACCAGCTGCACAAAAGATGTGGTGAATGAAATCTGCATGGATCAACCACTAGCAATGGGAATGGTAGATGTATCAAAATCTACTAATCCAGACATCTTGGAGCAGATAAAGTACCTTGAAGCAAATTCCCCAATTTTTATCAAGAAACCATTTGAAGATTTGGGGGAAAGGCTGAATAAGCCAGTGCCATCAACAGAGAAACCACCAGTTTTGGAGTTGAAAGTACTGCCATCCCATTTGAAGTATGCCTATCTGGGAGGAAATTCAACACTTCCAGTAATTGTCTCAGCTGCTCTTACTCCTGATGAAGAAGAAAAGTTATTAAGAGTTCTAAGGGAGCATAAAACAGCATTTGGATGGTCAATAGCTGATATAAGAGGGATTAGTCCTTCAATCTGTATGCATAAGATCTTGATGGAGGACAACTACAAGCCAACAGTTGAGCACCAGAGAAGACTCAATCCAAATATGAAGGAGGTGGTGAGAAAGGAGGTAATAAAGTGGCTGGATGCTGGCATAATCTACCCAATCTCCGACAGTCAATGGGTAAGTCCAGTTCAAGTTGTGCCAAAGAAAGGTGGAATGACAGTAGTGCCCAACGAGAAAAATGAACTGATTCCACAACGAACGGTGACTGGATGGAGAGTGTGCATCGACTACAGAAAGCTCAATAAAGCCACCAGAAAAGATCACTTCCCTTTGCCATTTATAGATCAGATGCTTGACAGACTAGCAGGGAAAGCCTATTATTGTTTCCTAGACGGGTACACAGGATATAATCAAATTACAATTGCACCAGAGGATCAAGAGAAAACAACTTTTACATGTCCATATGGTACCTTTGCCTTCAGAAAGATGCCATTTGGTCTATGTAATGCACCAGCAACATTTCAAAGAAGTATGATGGCTATCTTCTCAGACATGGTAGAAAGGTTCATTGAGGTATTTATGGATGATTTTTCAGTTTTTGGAGAATCATTTGATCATTGTCTTTCAAATTTGGCAAAAGTCTTGCAACGTTGTGTGGAGACAAACTTGGTTCTAAATTGGGAGAAATGCCATTTTATGGTGAAAGAAGGAATCGTGTTGGGTCACAAGGTATCTCATCGAGGCATTGAAGTGGACCGAGCTAAGATTGAAACAATTCAAAAGCTACCACCTCCTTCCTCAATAAAGGGTATTCAGAGTTTTTTGGGACATGCTGGCTTCTATAGAAGATTCATCAAGGACTTCTCAAAAATCACAAAGCCACTTTGCATGCTGTTGGAGAAAAACACTCCCTTTATGTTTAATAAGGAGTGCTTATCAGCCTTCCAAACTCTAAAAAGTGCCTTGACTTCTGCACCAGTTATCATAGCTCCAGATTGGAATCTTCCATTCGAGATGATGTGCGATGCAAGTGATTATGCAGTTGGAGCTGTTTTAGGCCAAAGAAGAAACAAGATCTTTCATGCCATCTATTATGCCAGCAGGACACTCTCAGAAGCACAACTGAATTATGCAACAACAGAAAAGGAGCTATTAGCAGTAGTGTTTGCATTTGACAAATTCAGAGCATACTTGATCGGGTCAAAGGTCATTGTCTGGACAGACCACTCAGCAATCAAATACTTGATTGAGAAGAAAGATGCAAAGCCCAGACTAATCAGATGGGTGCTTCTACTACAAGAATTTGACTTGGAGATCAAAGACAAAAAAGGGACCGAGAATCTCATTGCAGATCATCTTTCTCGGTTAGAACCACCTGAACGAAAGAAAGAATCACCAATCCAGGAGAATTTCCCAGATGAGCAACTTTTTAGCATGCAGGCACAACCTACTCCCTGGTATGCTGATTTTGTGAATTATTTGGCAAGCGGAGTTATGCCTTATGAACTTTCTAAAGTGCAAAAGAAGAAGTTTCTGGCTGATGTAAGGCATTACTTTTGGGAGGATCCGTTCTTATACAAACAAAGCCCAGATCGAATTATCAGGCGATGTGTTCCCGAAGAAGAAATGGACTGCATCTTAAATCACTGCCATTCATCCCCATATGGTGGCCATTTTGGAGCAAATAGAACAGCTGCTAAAGTCCTTCAATCAGGATTTTACTGGCCTACACTCTTTAAGGACGCTCACAGACTTGTGGCAACCTGTGACAGATGTCAAAGAACGGGAAATATCTCAAGGAGACATGAAGCCCCTTTAACCAACATCTTAGAAGTTGAACTTTTTGATGTATGGGGGATCGATTTTATGGGGCCTTTTCCATCTTCATTCAGTAACCAGTTCATTTTAGTAGCTGTTGATTATGTCTCCAAGTGGGTTGAAGCAGCTGCCTTTCCTACAAATGATTCTCGAGTAGTTGTGAAGTTCTTGAGGAAGAATATTTTTTTCAAGATTTGGGGTGCCCAGAGCTATTATCAGTGATGGAGGAAAGCATTTCTGCAATCAGCAACTTCAGTCTGTGTTAGCTAAATATGGAGTAACTCATAAGGTTGCAACTCCATATCATCCACAAACTAGCGGGCAGGTGGAAATCTCAAACAGAGAGCTGAAGTGGATCTTAGAGAAGACAGTGAATTCTAATCGGAAGGACTGGGCTCAAAAGTTAGATGATGCACTCTGGGCTTATAGAACTGCCTTCAAGACACCAATTGGTACATCCCCATATCAATTGGTCTATGGAAAAGCATGCCATCTTCCAGTAGAAATGGAGCACAAAGCATATTGGGCAGTAAAAGCATTAAATTTTGACTTAAAGGCAGCTGGTGAGAAAAGGCTTCTCCAACTCAATGAGCTTGAAGAATTCAGACAACAAGCTTATGAAAATGCAAAGTTATACAAGGAGAAGACAAAAATGTGGCATGACAGAAGAATTTTGAAGAGAGAGTTTGCACCGGGACAAAAAGTGCTTTTATACAACTCAAGATTAAAGCTCTTTCCAGGAAAGCTGAGATCAAGGTGGTCAGGTCCTTTTACTGTGATTCAAGTATGGCCATATGGAACTGTGGAGATTCAAGATGGTGATCGAAAATTCAAAGTGAATGGGCAAAGGCTCAAAGAATACAATGAAGGTGCACTCAACACTTTGAAATCTGTCATCATGTTTGAGGAACCAACAGGTAAGTCCTCAATCTAGTAATTTTTTTTTTTAAAAAAAAAAAAGAAAAAGAAAAAAAAAATTAAAAAAAAAATTTAATTATTATTATTTTTTTTGGTTTGATATTTGTCTAGCTAAAGACGTTAAAGAAGGGCAGCTATTTGGGAGGCAACCCCAAAATTTCTTTCCTACTCTTTCAAAAACTTCTTTTCTACTCACTCATTTCTTTCCTACTCTCTCAAAACTTCTTTCCTACTCTCTCAAATTTCTTTCCTACTCAACGAATCACACTGCACTAGGTTGAGAATTTTAGTCATCATCAATTTCATTTTAAGTTACCATGGAGGAATCCCTTGCAAATCTTAAGAACAGGTTCCCGACTCTTCCCAAAGATGTGCTCAGGAAGATCTATAACAGTCGACTTGAAAGGATGATGATATTCAATCGTTTGGGCCTTCCTGAGGACGTACGCTGGATCATTGAAGCTAAGGTACGTTTAGCAGGTGAGATTCATAATTCATTTGTTAAACCTTTACCAGGAATGGGAAGAAGTTCTTACTCCAAAAAGAGAAGAGCTAAAAGGATGAACGTTTGCTATAAATGTGCAAGGTGGAATTGTGATCAGCGCTGTAGGAGTAAAGGTATGGTTTCTGTAAATCGAGAAGATAAAATTAAATTTATAAAGGATGGGCTGAGTAAGGAGTCACTGGATGATATCATTCAAACTCTTGAGACGCATCCGAGTGGTGATGTTCATCGTATTCTTCTTGATTTAGCAGACATATTCAACAGAGAAAAGGAGCGCTATCGTCTTGGGAATCTGACGTTAAAAGACCCTGTTTGCCAGTTTATAAGAAAACTGGATGGGAAGCAAATCCTCGATTCATAGAAAGCGTTTAAGCCGTTTCTGGACGTAACACCAGAGGAAGATGTGAGCCAAAATCACAACTACTGTACATAATCATGCTTTTGTTTAATCATTTTATCTTTTTCGTAGCTTTTGTCTAATCTATCTTATCTTTTCAGCAGCTTTTGTCTAATATGTCTTTTCTTTCAGTAACTTTTGACTTTCTCTTCCCTTTTGCTTCACGCAAATTACGCCAGTCATTCATGTCAGAAGTTTTTCAAACTTTTTTTTTGAAAAATGCGTGATTTGTATGATTTTGTTGTCGCTGCTTTAGTGTTATATATATGTACTCTTTTATTTGTAAATATGCACACTTCCACTTGTAAATATGCAGTCTTCCACTAGTAAGCATACAGGGTCCGAGAGACAGAAAGAGAAAAAGGGTATTTCACAAAAATGTAGATTTACATCTATTTGCATTTTTTGTGAAACTGATTTGGGCAAGAAAGGAGAGTTTATAACAGCAGCAAATGAATTGGGAGTTGGATTAGCTGCCAGAGGAATCAACTTTGTGTACGGAGGAGGCATTCAGGGCCTAAAGGGAAGTGTGGCCATTTCTGCATCCATGAATGGAAGCAAGGGTTTAAGTGTAAGGGTGAAGGAGTTGGAAGATCACACTTTTTCCTTAGGACAAGAGTTACAGGTTTCGAGCTTGCCTGAACAAATAGGACTAATGTTCTACCATGCTCAAGCTTTCATTGCTCTACCCGGTGGTTTGGAGACGTTGGATGGCATTTCTAGCGTTGCATATTGGGCTAAGTTAAACTATCACAAAAAGCCATTAGGATTGTTAAATGTTAATGGTTTTTATGATAATCTGTTGTCTTTTCTTGATCATGCTGTGGAAACAGGATTCATACCCCAAGCGACTCGCCATTCCATAATTTCTGCACCAACTGCTGATCAGCTGCTCGATCAACTGCAAACCTATGAGCCTAAACCAGATCTACTCGTCAAGCAAATAGGTGGACAATCTTCAAATAGCAGTCAGGAGCAGAACCCAGATACCACCCTTCGGTTGTAACTTTCCTTAATTTCTTGGTTTTACCCTTAGTATTTTGATTTTACTTTATTATGTGTTTATGTTTCAAAAAAAAAAAAGAAAAAAAAGAAAAAAAAAAGAGAAAAAAAAATCCCTTCTCTGAGCTCTAGAAGACATTAGGGACAATGTCTGATTTAGGTTGGGGGAGGAGGAAAAAAAAAATTTTGTTTTTCTTTTGTTAGTTAGTAAAACCATTAGATGCATGGGGTGTGAAAAAAATGGCAGAGTAAGGAGTTGTTCTTAACTCCTGAGACGCATTTTAGTAGTTGCATGTTTTTGTTCATTCTAAAAAAAAAAAAAAAAAAAAAAAAAGAGAGAGAGTAAAAGTTAAAAAAAAAAAAAAAGTCATCCAATTTAAGTGCTTTGTAATGATCTTAAGAAGTATATAAGTTTTGAGTATAGATCAATTGAATTTAGAGATTTCATAGCATGAATGAACAACCGATTGTTACAATTGGTGATGAATTTTGAGATTGAATGAGCTGAGTTTGAAAGCCCCTAACCGTGAGCTTTTGAGCCTATAATGATTATTTCTCTTATGTGTGATATTCACCTATTAAGTTGTCACTCTAGAACTTGCTTTAAATCTGGTTGAAATTACATTTCACATGCACATTCAAAGATGATAAAGGCATTCATTTTGTTTAGCTAGAGCCAAATAGCCAACCTTGCAATTATACCGTTGATAAGCCCCTTTGAGCCTCATTGACTGTTTCTTTGTTCACAACCCATTGACATATACTTTAATGATATATCAAATGCTTTTACCTAATTCGGAAGATTAGTAGAGCATTTGAAATTTTTGTGAAATGGGCTTTTGACAAGTGTGGGGGTGTATATATCATCAACTTTAAAAGTGCAAAAAAAAAAAAAAAAAAAAATTGAAAAAAAAAAATGAAAAAAAAAAGAATGAAAAAAAAAAAAATTTAGTATTCGAATTGTGGGTTGTTATGATGAGATAAATTTATAAGTAGCCCATTTTTCAATTGCTCTATTAAATTTCTTAAATATAGCCTTTCATATTATGTTTTATATTCCTTTTACCTTAACCACATTACAACCCTTAATAAGTCCTTTTGATTTGAATTATGCATGTGAATTAGGTAGTGGAGATTGAGATTTTTAGCAAGCCTATGGTAGTGCAATTTTTTTGGTTGAATTTGAGCGAAACACTTACCCTTAAACACTTGAGAGATTGAGAGAATGAGTTACACTTACAAACTCGGTTTATTCATTTTCAAACAAAGTTACCAATTTATATTTTCGTTGATTCATGAATACTATGATCTCTTTACTTTTCAATTGTGTTCTTACTTATGACTTGACACTTCTGATTTTGTTGGAAGCACTTATTAGTCAGTCCTTGTCCGAGGACGTCCAAGAGCTAAGTGTGGGGGAATTTGATAAGTAAAATATTTGCATATTTATTCTCCCTTATATGATGATTTTATGGATGATATTTAAGCTCAATTTAATAAATTTGGGTGTTATTAATAAATAAATAATGATTTTGGCATAAAATAGAATTTCTTGGAAAATACTAAATTAGACCCTCTTTCAGTTTTCAGGCAATATCTGGAGCTCTAGATATCGGATCGGGACATTCTTTATATGGATAAAAAGCTAAGAAAGAGCTCTACAACTTTTATGTTGAGACGAAATTTCAGTTCTATCTCCAAGAGTTTCGAATTTTGCTTGAAAGTTGGAAGAGGGAATCATCTACCATTCCACCAACCATTTCATCTACCTCTTCATCTTCCTTTTCACCTACTACTTCATCTACCACATTTCATCTACCAATTCATCTTTCTTTTCACCAACTACTTCATCTACCACATTCTATCTACTAATCCACATATCACATTTCATCTACCACTTCATCTACCTTACTCCATTTTTCCCTATATATAGCCACCCTCTCCTTCACATTTGAGACACCAATTGATATCCATTACTCTCATCTCTTCTCCACACATACCATTTCATTTCCATTACTCTTCTCTCTTATCTACTTACACACCATTTCATTACTCCATCTCTTCTCCACTTACTACATCATCTTGGAATTAATTTTAGGTATTGTATTATTTTCTTGCATGCCTCCATCTTGGAAGGCTTAGGATTGTATTACTCCTTGTATGCCACCTACATGGAAGGTTTTACCTCCTAAAGGGACGGCTAGATTTTTACATTTTTCATGCATCTTTTGGTTGTATATTTATGTTTGAGAATTTAATATTCAAGTTTTATGCAATATTTGTAAGGATTTCATTCTAGTTTTATATAATGTCAATTTATTTTGGTGTTGTTTTTAATTTTATCATGAGCTAAATTTTAATTTTCCTAGGGTGATGACGTAGCTTACTAATGACGGATTGAATCTTAACTTATTAAATCTAGTTTTAATTTCTCCTTCATGATTGAGTTTTAATTATTATTCTTAATGCTTTCATTTGATTGGCCACCTTTTGAATGATTACAATATGCATGTTGAGACCGGAAGGAGATGCATGTGTATAGATCCTATAATTAAAACCATGACTTGCATGTGAAATAGGAATATATTCATATGAGTTATGTAGTCTTATTGAGTTCCATAAATCTTAATGCATAATTAATTGCTTAAATTCATATAGGAATATATTGGATTAGCAATTAATTATAGAATTGCTTGACCTTGGAAGAGGCTTGTAATTAAATTAGGGAAACTCGACTATCAATCATGTGGAATAAATTGGGCTAGAATAGATAAGTGATTCAATCCGGAATTTGTTAAGTGAAATCTAATCCCTAGGACTTTTTCTCATATTTGTCTTCGTATCATCTGCACGCATATTTAATTATTTTTCTTTTATTTATAATCTCAATCACCAATTTATCGATCAACCAAATAGAATTAAAATTACCAATTTTGGTACTTAGTGATCAATCCTCGTGGGAATGATACTCTACTCACTTCTATATTACTTGATTACGACAGTGTACACTTGCACTATTTAATTGATCATTTACACACGTAACAAATGTCACTGATTAAACGATGAGAAGAGGCACCACCGGCACCCCGAGTATTCCATGTCATAACTATCATTAAAACAAATATAAAAGATAAAGGTTTCCAACCATTTTGGAAAACGCTACTGGGACGTAGGCCCGTATGCTCCTTCATAACAACATCACCCATCCCACTTGGGAGATTAATACTAGTTGAATAGTTAATCTTTCTACCTGCACCTGGATCAATAGGGTCAGAAGCATTATTTCTATTAGATTTTGGTGGTTGAATTTTCACACTTTCAGATTTTAAAGGCGTCCCCGAATAGGCCTTAATTGGTTGCAATTTGGAGGATCCTGCGACACTCTTCCTTCCTTCATTAATACCTTTTGCCAAGCCCCTAGCACTATGTACTTTTCCACTTTCTGAAGTCAAACTAAAATTACCTTGGTCTACCATTTTATTCTTCACTTGTTGATAATGTTCCATTGGGTTCACCAAATCCATCTTACGTTCCACCACACTTTCTTTAGTCCCAGAATTAATCGCCACAAGCTTCTTCTTACTAGGCAAGGACCCACATGATTTAATAATTCAGACTGATGAAGAATCTGTAGCATCATGTGTCGAATTATTGGGTGCCATTAAAGTGATTTCATTTCCTTTCTCTTCCGTATTCTCATCTGTCAATGCTGCAAATCTTGATCCTCCAACATTATTGTTTCTATGCAAATCACGTACCCCTCCCCGTCTAATATTCAATTCTCCTCCAGTGCCACGCTGCAACCTTCGACGTCTGGGTGCCACCATCCATTCACTATAGGTTATAGCTTCTGGGTTATGGTTAGTCGAAGTCGAATCCGCCGTTCGTCCATCACACTCAGTCTCCGAACTTTGAACTCCCGAAGGTCCAGATTCTTTCTTTCGTGAGCAATGTTTGGATCCATGCCCATACCTCCCACATGAAAAACATATCAGGTGTAGACCCTCGTATAATATATTTTTTCCTTTCCATTAATCATAATTGATGGGAGTAACGGGGAATTCAGGTCTATTTCAACACATAATCAAGCAAAATGGCCTTTTGTTTGTTTCAATGTATTATTATCCACCTTAAGCACCCTTCCAATCTGACTACCCACTACGTATAAGATACCCTTAGCATAAAAATCTACTGGAAATTTTGGAATACGTACCCATGCAGCGATCTTCGGTACCTCCCCAGCATCAGGATCGAACTCAGGTTTCCATGGCTGTACAGCTAGGTAATGTTCCATGTATAACCATGGGCCACCAGTCAAAGCAAACTCATAATCCTCCTCGCTTGTTAGACGAACCAAGAAATATCTAGAACCAATTTCTATCGTAGTTACCTCACCCCTTCGACCCCATAGTTGCTGCAACTTTCTACCAAGTTGTTCTTCACGAACCATACGTCCCAGAAGCCTAACAATCAGAGAAGTCCTCCATTTCTTTGCTAGTTTTTTGACGGAATTCCGGTGAGACAACAATATTTGGACCTTTCTGAGTGATCTCGACCTCAATTCTTGATTTCCATCCATCCCCACGCCACCATTCTTCCTCCTCGTCAGACATGTCTCCCGCCATCGGTAAATCGACACAGGCTTCCTTATAAGATTTTTGCGGTTAACTCACAAATAATGTATCTCTTCATTTGTTTTATAAATATCTGTCAGTTGTCATTTGTCACTACAATTAAAGCATGATTCACATTTCACAGGCACAGAGATCTCCCTCCATTTTTCAATGGTTTATTATTTTTTTGTTAAATTTTACAATATATTAAAGTTTTCTCAAGAAAGTTTTCATTTCAATACCTTGAAAAATAATAACTAATATCCAGTATATTGTCTACTTTCTCAACAGCTTATTGCACATTACTTTTTTGTTTTCAATTTTAACGTTACTTTCTAGTGACTATAAAATTTCATGATTAAATGGAAGATGATTTTTATAATTATTTAACTGTTTATATCAAGAATAAAATTATATTGTATTATAAAAATTATAAATAATTTTATGAGTAATATTTTTTTTAGGAAAAAAAACTTGAGATGACTAATAGATTAATAAGTATTTATAATCATGGCATGTACTTTTTTTCAATATTAAAGTAATTATACACATCTTACTTAAATAGTTAGTACAATAATGCACAAAGAGGTGCTACCGACAAGGATGATAGAAAAATTCTAACCAAACTCATGCCAGTTTGTTGCATTGCTTACCTTAGAATCCAATATAGACCACTAATTAAACTAGCTATCATGTTTATTATTAGCAAGACTTCTGCATCAATAACATCTTTTTATTGAATGACTGATTTCACCGTCACATTATTCCTTCAAACACTTTGTTTCACCATAACATATATATGCTTGCTTAGATCTACATCAATGCTTGACTGTTCCTGAGAGGGTTTCTTCCCGAAGCCATTGGAGAAAGCTCTTAAGCTTCTCATAATCAGGAAGGTTGTCTTTTATGACAGGAATTTGCTTGAATCTGTGAAGCCATGCATGCAAGCGAGGCAATTTGCTTGCTTCCATCAGTCTTATTCCCGTTATTTCCTCTAACGCTTCAAACCAGATTCCAAGAATTCCATATGATATGTCCACCAAAGAAATCTCGTTGCCTCCAAAGAAATTTTTGTCCCCTAGGCCTTGATCCTCCAACACTTTTAGAGTTTCAAGTGCTTTCTGGATTGTGTCTTCCTTTTCCTGCTCATCTTTGAAAGCTTGGAAAAACGGTGCAGTATATGATTTGACCTAAAAAACCAAATTTTGAAAAGAAAAAATTAAAAAGGGTCTAGGGCTAACATGATATGATATTTATCCCATTGGATAAACTTGTTCATCTAGTGAGACTAAAATTAATTTAGCTGTTGACATATGGTGATTCATCATGTCATTATTATTGCAAGCTTTGTGTGAAGTCAATATGAGTAAATATGCTAGCGAAGAGGCTGGAGTCATTAAAATGGAGTGTGAAGTCCCATGTTGGTTGGTTGAAGGAAAAGAATTAAAGACGCCTTATAATCGAAAGAAATAGGAAGGAAAATACTACGAAAAGGAGTCCTAATCATCTCTCAATCCAAGCACTCCCCATGGAAAAATTTTCAGATTTAAACTAAAATCATTTCAAACAAATCCTCTAACCTGTATTCACCGTTGACTGCAAACGAAATCTTAGAATCTTTAAGAAGATTAAACTTGCCACAAATTGCCCAAAATTATAGAAATCGACACTGCTTTCAGCCAAGATCAAATTTGTGAAATACAGAGAGCATGGGGTTGTTTGATTTTTGTTTTTAAAAAAAACAATAAAACCTGTTGGTAAACTGTTTTTAAAAAATAATTTTTAAAATAAAAAATAAAAAATTGTTTTTAAAAACTAAGAAATAAAAATATTTTTTAATTATTTTCTTGTTCTTGTTTTTGTTTTTCTACTTTTAACTTTTTGAGGTCGTCATTTATTCATTATCGACATTACATTACTAATGACAACAACCGTCACGTCATTACTGACGACCACATCGCCATGTCACTTTAAAAACAAATCTTTCAAAACAATTATCCAAATAAATCTATTTTATTTTTTTTTATTTTTAAAACTTATTTCTAAAAATTATTTTATAAAACTGTTTCTAAGAAAAAAAACAAATAATAGAATCTAACAAACCCATTATATAGTTGAAGAACAGATATGGAGATAGAGTTACCACGTCATCAGAAAATTTAATCCAAAACCGAGCTACGGTCTTGTCATGGGTATCTTTTGGCAGCAAAGGAGTGTCTGGCCAGGTTTCTTCGATGTATTCAAGAATCACGGCTGACTCTGCAAGGGTTTTGCCACCATGGATAAGCACAGGAACTTTCTTGTAAACTGGATTGGATTGCAGAAGGAGGTCACTCTTGTTGACCTTGTCTTCTTCTACATACTCGTAGCTGATTCCTTTGAGCTTCAAAGACCATATCACTCTGTGAGCATAAGCGCTAGACCAAAATCCCAGTAGCTTCAGATCTTCCATTGTTGGGTTGCAGGTGAGCACTGGTGCAGGGGATGGGGAATTTGAAGGAAGAGAATGGTTATTTATCAATGTTGCAGGTGAACGCTGGTGCACGGGCATTGGGAATTTAAAGGAAGAAAATGGTTATTTAATCATTATTCAACGGATTACCCTTCTCATTCACGAATCTTTGTAGCATCCCAAGACTTAATGCAGTAGTCATGCATAACAGCGCATTGACTAAAAAATTTAATACAAATAATCAAGGTAATTAAAATTTAAACGGATTACTGAATCGGTGAGGTATTGAGTTAAGGATCAATTGATCATAATGGAATCAAACAGATGACCCTAGGTCAAACCAATTAAAAAAATAAAGATTTTAAGATTATTAATATAAAATTATATAAAAAATAAAAAAAATTAATTTTTTTTCTAAAATAAAACAAACCAGTTTGACCTCATATTAGACCGGCCTCTCAATGGGATTAACACCCATAAACTATAAATATTTCTATAGCCATAGGCTATGGTAAAAGTCTACAGTTTTTAAGATTATACTTTCAATGACCCTGAGCTTTTTCATCGTTGGATCACATATAAAAGCGAACATAATCACGCAACACAAAGAAAGAGACAGGTCATAATCACGCGACACCGACCACGTATTTAATCGGCCAATAAAAGAGAACGGAGATTGTGATGGTCAGCGTGGGCGATGGATCTTTCCTCACCCTCCTCTCTACTGATGAATAATTTAAAACTCTTTTTTTTTTTTTTATCTTCCATATTTTTCTCTTTGTTGATGTATTTATTTTACTTTATGGAGTCAATAAAAGAGAACGGAGATTATGATGGTCAGCGTGGGTGAGGGATCTTTCCTCACCCTCTTTTCTGTTGAAAAATAATTCAAAACTCTTTTTTTTTTTTTGTCTTCCGTATTTTTCTCTTTGTTGATGTATTTATTTTATTTTATTTTATGGAGTCAGTTAGTGATCCTTTATTTTCTCAACAGTTAAGTAGTGAGATCTGATAATACTCATAATGGTTAGTGTTAGCTATTTTTTTGGACTCCATTATTTTCTTTTCTTGCATATATATACGTAGATTGATCTCATTGTATATATCCCTCTCAAGTTTTTATCAATTGAATAAAGGCATTATTCAGAGCATTGTTTTTCTCTTTCTGTCACATCATTTGCTCTCTCCTCTACTTTATGCCAATTTCATCTTTTAGCTAAGTCGCCAATTTCGTCTTTTAGCTAATAAAAGTGGCATCAGAGCCTTCTTTGATCTGCTGGGCAATAGAGTGAAAGTGAGGCTTGGGTCCATTGGGTATTTGTGTGAAACATTTTTTGGGTTGAGCAAACATTTTCTTTGCTTTGAGTGTCTTGTGAGCTCGGGAAACACCTATGAGAGAGTGAGAATAGAAGAGCATATGGCGACACCTACTAATGCTATTTCTTCTTCTTCTTCCCAGCCACTCGTGCCTATTTTACAGGCGAGAAGTATGAGTTTTGAAGCATTAAGATGAAGACACTATTCATATCTCAGGACCTTTGGGACTTGGTGGAATTTGGCTTTGTAGATCACATTGATCCAGACGATGAAACAACAAAAAGATTGAAGGAAACAAAAAGGAGGGATGCCAAAGCTTTGTTCTTCATTCAGCAAGCTCTCCATGAGATGATTTTTTCCAGAATTGTAGCAACAACAACGTCAATGGAGGCTTGACAAATATTGAAGAAAGAATTTCAAGGCTCATCAAAAGTGGTTACGGTAAAATTGCAAACTTACCGTCGTGATTTTGAAACTTTGCTTATGAAAAATAGTGAATATGTTCAAACTTATTTGTCTAGATTTTCTTCTCTTGTTAATCAAATGAAGTCTTATGGAGAAACTATTTCTGAAGAAACTATTGTTGCAAAAGTTTTAAGGAGTTTTACTCCAAAGTTTGAACATATTGTCGCTGCGATTGAGGAAGCCCATGATTTGTCTGATTACTCATTTGATGAACTAATGAATTCTTTGCAAGCACATGAAGAACGTTTGCTCAGGTCTAGTGAAAAGCATGAAGAAAAAGCTTTTCAGGTGAAGGCAGAGACGCATGAAAACTCTGCTGGTCGTGGTCGTGGGAGACATGGAAGAGGTCAAGGCAGGGGAGGTTCTAATGAAGAAAAGAAAACCTTCCAATGCCATTACTGTAAAAAGCCCGGTCACAAAGAAGCCTTTTGTTGGAAGAAGCAGAAAGATGAGAACAACTAAGCCAACTTTGCAGACAACAAGGATGCTAAAAGTAAGCTCTTTATGGCCCTATTCTGTGAAAAAAAAAACTAATAATGTATGGTTTATGGATAGTGGTTGCTCCAATCATATGACAGGAACAAAGTCTTTATTTAAGGAACTTGATGAGTCCCAAAAATCAGATGTAACTCTCGGTGACAACAAGCATATTCAAGTTGAAGGGAAAGGTACTGTTAGCATTAAGACCAGTCAAGATAATGCTAAAATTGTACATGATGTGATGCATGTTCCTAGTCTATCTCATAGTCTGCTTAGTGTTGGACAATTAATGAATAGTGGCTATTCAACTCTATTTGATGATAATTGTTGCACTATTAGAGATAAAAAATTTGGATAAATTATTACTAGAGTTCCTATGTCCAAAAATAGGATGTTTCCATTGGATATTTCAATGCTTGAAAAATATGCTTTGGTTTCTAGTAATGATGATGAGACTAGATTGTGGCATTTACGATATGAGCACTTAAATATCAGTGGCTTAAAGTTGTTAAGTCAGAAAGAAATGGTTTTTGGTTTGCCAGAACTTGATTCTCTTGACTTCTGTGAAGGTTGTGTGTATGGAAAACAGAGTAAAAGACCTTTTCCTGTAGGTAAGGCTTGGAGAGCCTCTAAATGTCTTGAATTAATACATGCAGATTTGTGTGGGCCTATGAGTGTTGAATCTCTTGGTGGTAATCGATATTTTTTATTGTTTACTGATGATTACAGCCGTATGTCTTGGGTTTACTTCTTGGAAAACAAGTTTGAAGCTTTTGATAGATTCAAGAAGTTCAAAGCTTTTGTGGAGAGAAAAAGTGGTCTTCAAATAAAGACACTAAGAACATATAGGGGAGGTGAATTTGTCTCAACTATCTTTACTAATTTCTGTGAGGACAATGGAATTTGTAGGAAGCTTACAGCACCATATACACCAGAACAAAATGGTGTGGCTGAAAGGAAGAATCGTACTGTAGTGGAGATGGCTAGAAGCATGATGAAAGGGAAAGGTCTTCCTATTCATTTTTGGGCAGAAGCAGTTGCAACATCATTTTACCTTCTCAATTTGTCTCCCACAAAAGCTGTTCGTAATCAAACACTATATGAAGCTTGGACAGGTAGAAAGCCAACGGTAAGCCACTTAAAAATTTTTGGTTGTATAGCTTATGCCTTGATTAAGACCCATTCTCAAAAATTTGATGAAAAATCTATGAAATACATGTTTGTTGGTTATTGTTCTGAATCTAAAGCATATAAGCTATACAATCCAATAAGTGGCAAAATTACCATCAGCAGAGATGTAGTATTTAATGAAAGTGCTAGCTAGGATTGGAATGATAAACAGGTGCAGCAAGAAATTCCTATAGAAATTCCTCAAGATGAAGAGCAAGAGCCACTTGTAGCAAATTCTCCTAGTAGAAACTCTTCCTTAACCACTTCTAAAGAGTCTTCTACTACACCAATTCCCCTTAGGAGATCAACAAGAGTTGCAAAGCCAAATCCCAGATATACTAACGATATATACACATGTCAATTTTCTCTTTCTGTTTCAGATCCATCTTATTTTGAAGAAGCAATTGAAAAGGAAGAATGGAAAAGAGCAATAGTGGAGGAGATTAAATCCATTGAAAAGAATGGAACATAGGAGATGGTGGACTTACCGGAAGGAAAAAATGCTATTGGCTTGAAGTGGGTGTTCAAGACAAAGTTTGCTGTTGATGGGAGTTTGCAAAAACACAAAGCTCGACTTGTGGCAAAAGGCTATGCACAACAATATGGTGTTGATTTTGAAGAAACTTTTTCTCCAATAGCTCGATTTGAAACTGTGAGATTAGTTATTGCATTGGCTGCACAACTACAATGGCCAATTTATCAATTTGATGTCAAGTCATCATTCCTCAATGGAGATTTGCAAGAAGAAGTCTATGTAGCACAACCAGAAGGATTCACAAAAGAAGGTAATGAATCAAAGGTGTACAAGTTGAAAAAGGCATTGTATGGTTTGAAACAAGCTCCTCGAGCTTGGTATAGCAAGATTGATGGATACTTTCAACAAAAGGGTTATTTGAGAAGTGAAAATGAGCCCACCTTATATGTAAAGAAGGAAGATACTCCCATGAATATAAATGAAAAGTTGCAGCAAGAAGATGGAGAAGAGATGGCAGATGCAAGAAGATTTAGAAGCTTAGTTGGAGGTTTAATCTATTTTACTCGCACTAGACCTGATATTGCATTTCTTGTTGGCATTATTTCCAGGTTTATGCAAAATCCTTCTAAAGTTCATTATGGAGTAGCAAAAAGGGTACTACGCTACATTGCTGGTACTTTAGAGCATGGCATTTGGTACGCTAAAGTCTCTAGCTTCAAGTTGTATGGGTATACGTATAGTGATTAGGCAAGCTCACTAGATGATAGACAAAGTATTTCAGCAAATGTTTTCACCCTAGGCTCAAGGGTGATCACTTGGAGTTCAAAGAAACAAGCTACAGTAGCTTTGTCAACTTCAGAAGCTGAGTTTATTGCAGTAACTTCAGCAGTTTATCAAGCTATTTAGCTAAGAAGAGTGCTTGTAGACCTTCAACAAGAGCAGAAGGAACCAACAGGGATATTTTGTGACAATAAAGCAACTATCTTCATGACGAAGAATCCAACATTTCACAGCAGAACCAAGCATATTGATATTCGTTATCATTTTATTCGTGATCTAGTAGCAAAAAGGGAGATAGCAATGGAATATTGCAACACCCAAGAGCAACTGGCTGATATTTTGACGAAGGCTTTATCAAAGGAGAAATTCTGCTATTTCAAAGGATTACTTGGTGTTTGCAGTTTTAAATCAAGGGGGAGTGTTGAAGAATAATTCAAAACTCTTTTTTTGTGTCTTCCGTATTTTTCTCTTTGTTGATGTGTTTATTTTATTTTATTTTATGGAGTCAGTTAGTGATCCTTTATTTTCTTAACAGTTAAGTAGTGGGATCTGATAATGCTCATAATGGTTAGTGTTAGCTATTTTTTTGGACTCCATTATTTTCTTTTCTTGCATATATATACATAGGTTGATCTCATTGTATATATCCCTCTCAAGTTTTTATCAATCGAATAAAGGCATTATTCATAGCATTGTTTTTCTCTTTCTGTCACGTCATTTGCTCTCTCCTCTACTTTATGCCAATTTCATCTTTTAGCTAAGTCACCAATTTCGTCTTTTAGCTAACATTCTCACGGTATTTAATATAATAATAATATTATTATATGTTGTTGGAAGTTGATCAAGTGATGGCAACGTCAACAAGAGAAAATGGAGAGCAGGGTCCATGAAGAGATACTGCTGTGTGGAGTTAAAATTTTGTTTTACCTATGTTTGTTTCTACTTGTTATATGTGGTGAGGAAATTATCCATCGCAACCCTGTAATAAGACGGGTTTGGCTTTGGTGCTTTACTCCAAAAGAAAAGGAGGGACTTTTCTCTTTTATAGGCTGTTGGATCAAAATCGCAACGGTCCAGATTTAATATATTATTAAAATATTATTATTATAATATTAAATCTGAATTGTTGAGATCTTGATCCAACGGCCCATATGAGAGAAAAAGACCTCCTTTTCTTTTAAGGCAAAGGAGAGAAATCAGGTCCATAATAAGACACCCAAAATTGACTTAGAGCTAAAATTTAAGAGAGAGAATAACAATGAATTAATTCAATGACATGTGGATATCTTGTGGGTCCATATGTCAGTGAATTACAGAGGTTAAATGGAGTTAACATAAGTGTCAAAATTACCCCACTTTTAAACCTTTATGTATCGTTTTACCAAGGTATTAAAACTTGGATCGGGTATTGAACCGGTCGGGGTATTGGGTTAAGGGTTAGTGGGTCAGACCGAGGCCAAACCGGGACCAAACCGATGAGAAATTGAAAATTTTAGGCTTATAGTATGAAATTTTAAAGGAAAAATATTAAAAAATCAATTTTTTTAAAAAAAGTGAACTGGTTCGGTCACCGAACCGAACGGGTTTAGGCACCGGTTCCAGGGCCTGACCGGCCAGTCTGGTCCGGGTTCCGGAACCCTGCTTTTTACACATTTAAAAAATTTATGATGTCAGACACTCCTAGCATATAATTTTATTTTTAAATTTACACATTTACCCTCTATATGTTTCATTTGATTATATACCAATATATGGAGAAGATCGCATGACCAATACCAAAATCTCTTTAAAAAAAAAAGATGGAGGGTGTTTGGATTCGCTTAAAAAAAAACTATTTTGAACCCAAACCTAGGTTTTCTGAAAAAACATCCAAACACTCAACTTTTTCGAATAATTTATTTTGACCCCAAACCATAGTTTTGGACACCAAAATCATAATTTAGGCATAATCTTTTTTTTTTACTTTTTGCACTTTGTGGGCCCCACCCTCTCACTCTCATTGGTTCTTTTCTATTTATGGGTCCCACGTCACACACTCTCTCATCTTTTTTTTTTTTTTTGAATTTCCACGTTTTCTCTCTGTTTCTTTTTTTTTAGAATTTTAAAATTTTAATACTCCCTCTTATTCTTAATATAAGATTTATTTATCTAATTTTATTATATTAAAAAAATTAGTTAAATTAATTAACATTACATATAGACAAATTTATTTTATTTTTGGTATTAATTATGAAATTTAATGTTAAATAATATGTTAAGATGTGTCATTTTTAATGTTGTTAGGGTTTTTCTTTTTTCTCTTATAATTTAACGCTGTTAAGTTAAATTTAACGGTTTTGTTAAATTTACATCCTTTTTAATTGTTCATTGTTATTTTCCATCTTCCAAAATTTATTTGTACCAAACGTCCCTCAGGAAAAACTTAGCTATAAAATCTGGACATTAACCCTTAAATGATACATAAAATATAATCTTATTTTTTATATGTAATTATAACAAAATTTAATGTCATTTTTAGTAATTTGACCATGAAAAAAGTATTCTGATCACAACATCCAAACACTCTCATTTTATCAAAACCATGGTTTCCCATAATCTATTCTCCACTTTTTCTCCAAAAGCTGTTCTTCAAAAGCTAATCCAAAGTTACATAAATATAATTATCGTACATAATTAATAATTATTATATATAATAATATAACTCCAATAATTATAATTATAGGATACATGGTTGTAAATATTTTGATTATAATTATCTATAATACTCATATTCTCTATTATCACCTTCTTCCTAGCTCTACCTATCGACACTTTCCCAATATTGTCACCCCCAGCTAGGCAAGCAAGGATCTAAGCTATTTGCAGTACTTGTTCCCATTGGATGGACCCTCATCTTCAAAAAAAGGCATGCTTGACAAAGTAATAGTTTTCAAATTGAGGGAACAATGTAAAACGAATTTGGGCAAGGTTGGAGCGGATTAATTGAAGGTGAGTGAGGTTAAAGTGGTATGAAGGTGAGATTGAAAACAATTGGAAAATGATAAAGGTGTTGTTGGTAGGTGATGGGTAGACATTTTGAGTGGTCCATCACACATGGTGATGGCGTTGGAGAAGTTGAGAGTGACGGCGGGATAGATGAGATGCACGAAAAGGGACAAGAGCGAAGAAGAATTGGGGGGTTTGAGGTGAGGGGTAGTATTTTAGTATGCAGTGACTATTTTACCTATAAAATTTTCTAATATTCCCTTAATATCCTTCTTATTTGGGGGGGGGAGTTGAGGGGAGGGAGGGAAAAATTTTAAAAATATTTTCCTCCCCTTCTAAATTTTTGTTCTTGCCACTGTCAGTCAAGGGGAGGGGATCAAAATCTTTGCCCTCCCTCCCATCCCCCTCCCATCAAACCAAACAAAACCTATGTGAAGTTGTGAACTATGAAGGAGATTGTGGATCCAAGTTTGAAACGAGCATGATGCTTGTAACTCATAAATAATATATGGCTTCATTTGTTTTATAAATATCTGTCAGTTGTCATTTGTCACTACAATCAAAGCATGATTCACATTTCACAGGCACACAGATCTCCCTCCATTTTTCAATGGTTTGTTTGTTTGTTTTTTTTTTTTAATTTTACAATATATTAAAGTTTTCTCAAGAAAAGTTTTCATTTCCATACCTTGAAAAATAATAACTAATATCCAGTATATTGTCTACTTTCTCAACAGCTTATTGCACATTACTTTTTTGTTTTCAATTTTAACGTTACTTTCTAGTGACTATAAAATTTCATGATTAAATGGAAGATGATTTTTATAATTATTTAACTGTTTATATCAAGAATAAAATTATATTGTATTATAAAAATTATAAATAATTTTATGAGTAATATTTTTTTTTAGGAAAAAAAACTTGAGATGACTAATAGATTAATAAGTATTTATAATCATGGCATGTACTTTTTTTCAATATTAAAGTAATTATACACATCTTACTTAAATAGTTAGTACAACAATGCACAAAGAGGTGTTACCGACAAGGATGATAGAAAAATTCTAACCAAACTCATGCCAGTTTGTTGCATTGCTCACCTTAGAATCCAATATAGACCACTAATTAAACTAGCTATCATGTTTATTATTAGCAAGACTTTTGCATCAATATAACATCTTTTTATTGCATTACTGATTTCACCGTCACATTATTCCTTCAAACACTTTGTTTCACCATAACATATATGCTCTTTGCTTAGATCTACATCAATACTTGACTGTTCCTGAGAGGGTTTCTTCCCTAAGCCATTGGAGAAAGCTCTTAAGCTTCTCATAATCAGGAAGGTTGTCTTTTATGACAGGAATTTGCTTGAATCTGTGAAGCCATGCATGCAAGCGAGGCAATTTGCTTGCTTCCATCAGTCTTATTCCCGATATTTCCTCTAACCCTTCAAACCAGATTCCAAGAATTCCATATGATATGTCCACCAAAGAAATCTCGTTGCCTCCAAAGAAATTTTTGTCCCCTAGGCCTTGATCCTCCAACACTTTCAGAGTTTGAAGTGCTTTCTGGATTGTGTCTTCCTTTTCCTGTTCATCTTTGAAAGCTTGGAAAAACGGTGCAGTATATGATTTGACCTGCAAAACCAGATTTTGAAAAGAAAAAATTAAAAAGGGTCTAGGGCTAACATGATATGATATTTATCCCATTGGATAAACTTGTTCATCTAGTGAGACTAAAATTAATTTAGCTGTTGAAATATGGTGATTCATCATGTCACTATTGTTGCAAGCTTCGTGTGAAGTCAATATGAGTAAATATGCTAGCGAAGACGCTGTAGTCGTTAAAGTGGGGTGTGTAGTCTCATGTTGGTTGGTTGAAGAAGGAGAAGAACTAAAGACGCCTTATAATCGAAAGAAATAGGAAGGAAAATACTACGAAAAGAAATCCTAATCATCTCTCAATCCAAGCACTCCCCACGGAAAAATTTTCAGATTTAAACTAAAATTAGTTCAAACAAATCCTCTAACCTGTATTCACTGTTGACTACAAATGAAATCTTAGAATCTTTAAGAAGATTAAACTTGCCACAAATTGCCCAAAATTATAGAAATCGACACTGCTTTCAGCCAAGATCAGATTTGTGAAATACAGAGAGCATGGGGTTGTTTAATTTTGTTTTTAAAAACTGTTTTTAAAAAAAAAAACAATAAAACAATAAAACCTGTTGGTAAACTGTTTTTAAAAAATAATTTTTAGAATAAAAAATAAAAAATTATTTTTAAAAACTAAAAAATTAAAAATAATTTTTAGTTGTTTTCTTGTTCTTGTTCTTGTTTTTCTACATTTTATTTTTTGAGGTCGTCATTTATTCACTATCGACACTACATTACTAATGACAACAACCGTCATGTCATTACCGACGACCACATCGCCATGTCACTTCAAAAACGGATTTTTCAAAACAACCATCCAAGTAAATTTATTTTATTTTTAAAACGTATTTTCAAAAGTTATTTTATAAAATTGTTTCTAAGAAAAAAATAATAGAATCAAATAAACCCATTATGTGTGTGTTTGTGATCACTTAATTTTAGAGAATAAATCCTTATTAGGCAAGTCGAAATAAAACTCCTCTCACATACTTATCTTGTATACCGTAAATCACAATTTATAAATAATTATTATCTAAAAATAAATTATTTCAGACTAACACTATACAGTCGAATAACAGATATGGAGATAGAGTTACCACGTCATCAGAAAATTTAATCCAAAACCGAGCTACGGTCTTGTCATGGGTATCTTTTGGCAGCAAAGGAGTGTCTGGCCAGGTTTCTTCGATGTATTCAAGAATCACGGCTGACTCTGCAAGGGGTTTGCCGCCATGGATAAGCACAGGAACTTTCTTGTAAACTGGATTGGATTGCAGAAAGAGGTCACTCTTGTTGATCTTGTCTTCTTCTACATACTCGTAGCTGATTCCTTTGAGCTTCAAAGCCCATATCACTCTGTGAGCATAAGCGCTAGACCAAAATCCCAGTAGCTTCAGATCTTCCATTGTTGGGTTGCAGGTGAGCACTGGTGCAGGGGATAGGGAATTTGAAGGAAGAGAATGGTTATTTGTCAATGTTGCAGGTGAACGCTGGTGCACGGGCATTGGGAATTTAAAGGAAGAGAATGGTTATTTAATCATTATTCAACGGATTACCCTTCTCATTCACGAATCTTTTTAGCATCCCGAAACTTGATGCAGTAGTGATGCATAACACCGCATTGACTAAAAAATTTAATACAAATAATCAAGGTAATTAAAATCTAAACGGTCATCGAACCAGTCGGGATATTAGGTTAAGGATAAATGGGTCATAATGGAGTCAAACAGAAGTTAATCCTATATCTAATAGATTAAAAAGTAAAGATTTTAAGGTTATTTATATGAAATTATATAAATAATACTCTCTCCGGTCCTAATTATAAGATAAAGTTGACTTTTTTGGAGAAATTAAGGATATCAATTAAATTACTTTAGAGTATTTATATTTTTAGTATCCTTAGATTATATATTAGTTTATTAGTCAAGTTAATTAGTTTAGAGAAAAAAAATAAAAATATAAATACTCTAAAGTAATTTAATTAGCTTCCTTAATTTCTCCAAAAAAGTCAACTTTATCTTATAATTAAGACCGGAGGAAGTAATAATTTTTTTTTAAAAATAAAGTAAACCGGTTTGACTACGGGACTAGGCTGATCTTTCAATACGATTCACACCCATAAACTATAAATATTTCTATAACCATAGGCTATGGTAAAAGTCTTCAGTTTTTATGATTATACTTTCAATGACCCTGAGCTTCTTCATTGTTGGATCACATATGAAAGCGAACAAAAACATGCAACACAAAGGAAGAGACAGCTCATAATCACGCAACACTGACCAGGTAGTTAATTGGCCAATAAAAGAGAACGGAGATTGTGATGGTCAACGTGGGCGAGGGATCTTTCCTTACCCACGTTTCTCCACTGTATTTAATATTATAGTGTTAATTTGAAATAGTATATTTTTAGATAATAATTATTTATAAATTATGATTTACGGTATATGAAGTAAGTATATGAGAGGAATTTTATCTCGACTTACGTAATAAGGATTTATTTTTTAAGAAAACGCTGAACCAAACAAGCGTATAATAATATTATTATAAGTTGTTGGAAGTTGATCTAACGATGGCAACGTAAACAAGAGAAAATGGAGAGGAGGGTCCATAGAGACATGCTGTTGTGTGGAGTTAAAAATTTTGTTTTACCCACGTTTGTTTGTAATTGTGATATGCAGCGAGGAAATTGCCCATTGCAACCATCTAATAAGACACCTAAATATTGACTTGAAGCTGAAATTTAAGAGGGAGAATAACAATGAATTAATTCAGTGACATGAGGACATCTTGTGGGTCCATATGTTAGTGAATTACCAAGGTTAAACGGAGTTAACATAAGGGTCAAAATTACCCCACTTTTAAACATTTATGTATCTTTTTACTCATTTAAAAAATTTATGATGTCAGACACTCCTAACATATAATTTTATTTTTAAATTTACACCTTTACCCTCTATATATTTCATTTAATTACATACCAATATATGAAGAAGATCTCATGACCAATACCAAAATCTCTTTAAAAAATCTACGATACACAAGAATTAGAGGGTGTCTGGATTCGTTTAAAAAAAACTATTTTGGACCCAAACCTAGGTTTTCTAAAACAACATCTAAACAGTCAACTTTTTCAAATAATCTATTTTGACCTCAAACCATGGTTCAGGCATGCTATATTTTTTTTTACTTTTTGCGCTTTGTGGGCCCCACCCTCTCACTCTCATTAGTTCTTTTTCTATTGGTGGGTCCCACGGCACATACTCTCTCATCTTTTTTTTTTTTGAATTTCAACGTTTTCTCTCTGTTTTTTTTAGAATTTTAAAATGTTAATACTCTCTCTTATTCTTAATATAAGATCTATTTATCTAATTTTATTATATTAAAAAAATTAATTAAATTAATTAACATTGCATATAGACAAATTTATTTTATTTTTGGAATTAATTATGAAATTTAATGTTAAATAATGGGTTAAGACGTATCATTTTTAATGCTGTTGGGGGTTTTCTTATCTTATAATTTAACGTCGGAAAGTTAAAATTAACGGTTTTGTTAAATTTACATCCTTTTTAATTGTTCATTGTTATTTTTCATCTTCTAAAATTAATTTGTACTAGATGTCCCTCAGGAAAAACTTGGCTATTAAATTTGGACATTAACCCTTAAGGGTGTGTTTGGTTTGAGTGGAGGGGAGGGATGGAGAGGAGGGTTAAATTACTTTTTTGGGTTGAAGGTATTTAAATTTTGGGCGAGAATCTAAAATTTAAAAAGAAATGAAAAGGTAAATTTTGGACGAGAATCCAAAATTTAAAAGAATTATAGGGTAAATTTTGGATTTCTTAAACCCAAAATCGTAATTTCCACCCTCTTTCCTCCCCTCGCCTCAAACCAAACACACCCTAAATGATACATAAAATATAATCTTATTCTTTATATGTAATTATAACAAAAGTTAATGTCCTTTTTAGTAATTTGACCATGAAAAAAGTTATTCTAATCACAACATCCAAACACTCTTATTTTATTAAAACCATGGTTTCCTATAATATATTCTCCATTTTTTTCTGAAGTTATTTTCTAAAAGCTAATCCAAAGACACACTTAACAAGAAAAAGATGCTTCTTTTTAATATTTCCTTCTATCTCATCTCATCACTTGTCTTAAAGGTCCCCCCCAAAATAAAATGTATTGTTAAATAAATCACGATAAAACTCATCTCATTTACTTAACTTATATATACAAACAAGCTAATACAAACAGCCTAATATTAATGGCATGTCATACCATTATATCCACACCACCCCCAGACGCCATACCCAAACTCCTTCTCGCCACTTCATGCCTCGGCCTTCCCACACTCTTTTTGATTTGGCCAACGGCCTTCCCACATTCGATGGCACTTTAATTTTTATAAACTTTTACTCACAAGAATTTTATAAAAGGAGAAAGATAGATAAAAAACTTTAAAAATTAAAAAAAAAAAAGATAAAAAGGTGTTTCAAATATTCATAATACCAAAAAGGGTGTTAGTATCTAATTTTTCATTTTTGAAGTTAAAAAAAATGACAAAAATGCCCTTTACTTATTAAACCCCTCAATGGTTTAGATCTACCTCGCCCTCCCTCCCACTTCTCCATCCTTTTCTCCTCTAGTAACGATGACGCATTCTCGAGCGATGGCAGCCTTAAACGACGGGGATTGCATTTAGTAAGTTGTTTTGGTAGCCTTTAATGACGGCGACTTGTGTCCTTTGCAGATCTAGCTGTTCTGATGACCTAAAAACAAGAACAACAGCGATGGGTCTATCTCTAGAAGCTGGATTTGTCCATGATGATACCAACAAAAACTTCAAAGAGAAACACTTTTGCACTGCTGTTGCACCTAATTCCCCATTCAGGATACTTGGATATATGCGTTTGTATATATATTTCTAATATTTTCTTGTTGCCTGAACTACAAAATAATATATGGATATTGCTTCATAATACATGGTAACTCAAAACAGAGCGTGATGGTCTAGGGTATGAGAAATCTATATTACTCAAAGAGGAGAAAGCATGAAAATTCTTATGAGAACTTATGAAAACCTTATTTGCACTTGTGAAACATTTATCAAAACGTGTGAAACCCTGTTTATATTTGGGGATTTTTTATTCACAAGTTTTGAAATTTTGAAACTTGTGAAAATCTTATCCGATCTTGTTAGATCTTTAACATAACTTGTGGAACCCTTGTCAAATCTTGTGAATTTTGAATTGCAACTTATGAAATTCTTTTGAGAACTTGCAAAAACATCATCCGAACTTGTGAAAGCTCTATCAAAACTTGTGAAAACCCTTATAAAATCTTGTGAATTTTGATTTACAACTTGTGAAATTATTTTCAAAACTTGTGAAAATCTTATCTAAACTTGTGAAAGTTTTATAAGAACTTTCGAAAAACTTTATCAAATCTTGTGAATTTTGATTTGTAACTTGTGAAATTCTTTAAGAAAATTGTGAAATCCTTTTAAGAAATTGTGAAACCTTATCATAATTTGTGAAACCGTTATCAAATCTTGTGAATTTTGATTTGCAACTTGTAAAATTACAATTTGAAAGAATCGTTTTCTTGAAAATCCAAATCTTCCTCAAGGATTGTGTGGAGCTTAAGAGTACCAAAAGGCCTCCGAGGGGATTCGAGAAGCAAATGTATCACCTCTACCCAAATCTTCATGCCCTACCTCATCTTTCTTCTTCTTAATTGTTACTAGAGGAGGCCGCCATTGCCGTTGTTTGAGGAGGCTGTCTTAGCCTCCATTGCTAGACCCTCTCTAGCTTGGAACCCCAGGAAGAAGAAAGAGATAGGGGGAGAATAAAATAAAGTAAAAATGAGATTCAATGAGGACATTTATATAATTTCTTTTAAAGTTTAAAAAGGATAAATCAAGTACTAACATCTCTCTAATATTATGAATTCAAACCATCATGTTGACTCTGTTTATGTTAGTGGTGAGAGAAGGGAAACGTACGGTGAGTAGGGGTGGAAACAGGCCAGACGGCCTGTAGCCTAGCCTATGATGGGCCTGTTCAGGCCTGACCTGTCAAGCTAAAAGACTAGACCAAGGCTGAAACAAAAGTCTGTTTTGCTTAATAGGCCAGACCAAGGTATATTGACAGGCCTGTTAGGCTTATCAGGCCAGCCTGAGCCTGTTAAGATCTTAAAAAAAATAATAAGGTAAGGGTAAGAGAGTAATTATAATCATTAAACCCTATTCCCAATTCCTAAATCCACGAACCACGATCTCCAGCCTCCAGTTTCTCCATCTTCATTTTTCATTCAATTTTCAGAAATTCCTCAGTTGAGCAGCTTCCAAAGCAACTGAGCAAAATGTCGATCTTCGTCCTCATCATCTTCTTCATTCGGTAGATTAGTCAATCCTCTTCCTCATCTCCACAGCGTCACCACTGTCTACTGGCACCACAACTCTCCTCTTCCAGGACAAGCATCTCGCACAATCGCTAAGGCAGTGACATCACAGCTCTCTTCTTCCAACAAAGTGACGGCTCACACGACAGTTCTTCTTCTTCATTCGGTAGATTTGTGATTTGCTTATGGTTTTGGGAGCACTTAAGTTTTGATTTTTTTTATCTTCTGCTTTCTTTCTTTATTTCTATGTTATCTTTATAGTGGAAAAGTAGTCTTTGGTGAATCATTTAGTTCATGAATCTTCTACTTTCTTTCTTTATTTTTATTTTATCTTCACATTTGCTTGCAGGTGAGAGATTTTGGCATCACAAAAGACGAGGCAGATATCAGTTTCTATGCTGGTTATGTGGGTAAGGTTTCTTTTAGTCCATTCATTCTATTGATGTTTATAAGAGGGGTTTATAAACTCCAAAAATACTGATTTTTACTTGAAACATGTTGCAGGATCTTCATTTATGCTTGGCAGAGGTTTGACATCAATTCCATGGGGAATAATTGCTGATCGATATGGACTAAAATATGCTATAGTTACTAGTATTGCTACAGTGTAAGCGCCACTGTTACTGGTTTAGATCAATTGAAATCAGTTTATCTTGTTAGTTACTTAGTTTCTCTCTTAACCTCATTATTCTTCATCAATAAGGTTATTCATTTGGATATTGATTCTTGTTTCAATTTCAGTGTTGTGTTCAATAAACTATTTGGTCTTAGCACAAGTTTTTGGTGGCCTGTTAAGAAGGCCTGTCTTCGGCCTGTGTTTGCAGTGTGGCCTGCAGGCCTGTCAGTTTGCTTAAAAATTTTTTAAAATTTAGGCCTCCTTAACAGGCTTCAGGCTAGGCTAGGCATAGGCCTAAAAATTGGCCTCCAACAAGCCACAGGCCAGTTTATGCCTTAACAGGCCTGGCCTGTTAAGGCAAAAGCTTGACCTGTTTCCACCCCTAACCGTGAGAGAGAAGAAGTATGATGAGAGAAATATTGAGTGTTTAGCATAGCGTTTTTTCCATTTGACTTTTGGGCCCAAACGCACGAAATCAGCGAAGCCGCTTTATGCTGCTTTCAAGAAAAAAAGTCGCGGTATTGCGGTGGAAAGGGAAGTGGAAGGGCCTGTTTGGGAAAGCGTCCCAGCTTCCCAAACGCGCGGCAAGACCAAAAAAGCACGGTGGGATCAAATTGCAGTGTTTAGGTTCGCGTCGGAGTATGCCGGGCTTATGGGGAAAAAGCTACTTTTCAGAGAAGCTAGCTGAACTTGCATTTTCTTCCGCACGGTGAGAGCCAGTGACGGTAGAAAAGGATCGTTAGGGAGCATTTATTGCCTTCTATACTCAGTTCCTCAGTTCGAGCTTCTATTCTGGCAGGGCAACGATTGAGTCGGAGCCGAGTGGCGTATGGAGGAGGAGATAAGGCCAGAGATGGTGGTGTCGTCGAAGGGGTAGATTAGAAACAGGGGTAAGGGAAGGAAGTCAAGAGACCGTGGTTGAGGACGGAGGAGGAGGAAGGCTTGGAGGCCTGCTATTCACGAAGAAACTCTTGAGGAAATGACGAGAAAGGGAATGAACTAAGAAAGGAAGAAAATATAAGAGAAGAAAGAGAATTGAACAACTCCCGTACTGATTCCTTTTGACATTTTTCGATAACCATTTAAGTTTCAGACCTTCTTTACGTAAGTAGACTAAGCTTGCTGCAGAAGACTTCATATTAGAATCCATATTTGTTTACTTTGGAGCTAATCCAGGACCAAACCAGTGAAAAATTGAATATTTTATATCCATTGATATGACATTCTAAAGAAAAAATTAATTAATTTTTTTTAAATAAAAAATTCTGGATTGGACTGGTCTGACCACTGACCCTTGACCCAGTACCCTAGCTGGTTCAATGACCAATCTGAGTTTAATTACCTTGGAATTTAGAGAGTAATGGTTATCAGTATTGTTGGAAGTTTGAGTTTGGATCTCTCTCTATCATACCAACTTGTTAGCTGTAGATGATTCAATCATGATCCACTTCATGTATGCATTATAATATAAATATAAATTTATCCATTTTTAGGAAAGTACTTTGGTGTATATTTTTTTAATAATAATTTAAGTTTTTTTAATCAAATTTTATTTATGTTTTCTCATTATTTGTATATCAATATATACAAATAATATGTGTGTGTGTGTAGTATTCAATAACATCTATGCCATTTTCAGTTATTTTGCATCTAAACAGGCTTTTCAAACTCTAATCCAAACAGGTTCAAGGTTAGAAAAAAAAGTCACTTCTGCCATCGTTAATCCAAACACAAATCACATTTACATTTTCACTTTTAATCCTACCTTACTTTTTCAAAAGTCAGATGGTAAAAAAAAGCTACTTCTCCACTGCTAATTCGAATGGGCACGAACATAGATGAAAGAGAAAAGAGTACAGTATGACATGCCACTGTCTTTCATAAAAAAAATATAAAACTATTGTAAAAGACCCAACATTCAATAACACTCATACCATTTTTAGTCGTTTTCTATCTCAATTTACTTTTTAAATAATAATTCAAACACATTTAAGTTTAAAAAAAGTCACTTTCGTCACCGCTAATTCAAACACAAATCACATTTATAATTTGACTTTTATGCTATCTGACTTTTCTAAAGATCATATTACCAAAAAAACGATTTCTCTACCGTTAATCTAAACATGTATTTTGTCTTTTCTTATTTTTAAAATTCTTTTTTGTGAAATTTTTCCTTTTATAAATTTCGTTTTGTTTATATTTCCAAAAGTGAGAGATCAAGCGGCATCCTCAATTAAAGTGGATTCGTATGTACTACTTTTGAACATTATTGTACTTTGTTATATATTTTTTTTCAAATAACCAAAAATAAAAGGTTTTCAATCAAGCTGTGCCTGTGTTGTTCTCCATCCGACATATCGCTGTCAAACAATAGGACGGACGTACAAAAGTCAGATTATTCATCGTGGACACGCTACGAAGTAAAAAAAAAGTAGGTTATTAATCAAGGTAAATGTGTTAAAATAATATAAATTTTTGTGAAAAGAGTAATTATAATCATAAATTAATTTTTAGATTAAAAATAACAATAAATATTATAAAAGAGGGTAAAAATAACCACAATGTTAATATTCATTAGTGTGAATTTTTCAATAAAATGTTAATGTGCTAAAATAACCATTAACTAATATCAAAAATACAAAAATAACTATAAATTTTTTCTTGGATGCAAAATTAACTTCTTGAACATTAATTCATAATTTTTTGTGTGTTATGAGTGTTTTATCAATTTAGGGATTGAAATGACAAAACTTATAAATTAATATTCAAAAATTCGATTTTTTTATTTTAGTGAGAATGACGAAACGAAAGAAAATCATCACCTAACTCCAAAAGATAAAATCTAAGGTAATTAAACCTGGATCTGTCAATTAACCGGTCGGGGTACAGGGTCAATGGTCTAATCGAAGCTAAATCTGGACCAAACCAATGAGAAATGGAAAATTTTAGGCTTATAGTGTGAAATTCTAAAGGAACAATTAAAAAAAAATGTTTTTTTAAACAAAAATTAAAAAATTAACCCCAATCTATTGAACAATTGGCCGGTTTCCGGTCTGATTCGGGTCAGATAACCATAATAAAATCCTTAACATTAATTATAAAATAGGTGAACTTTTTAACATTCATTTATAAGTTTTTTTTTCTTACATTTGTCATTTTAGAGTAAAATGACAAAAGTAAAAAAAATAGATTAAAATGACAAAAGTAAGAAAAAATTTATAAATTAATGTTAAAAAAGTCACCTATTTTATAATTAATGTTAGGGATTTTATCATGGTTATCTGACCCGAACCAAACCGGAAATCAGCCAACCAGTCAGCAGATTCGGGTCAATTTTTTTATTTTTGTTTAAAAAAATATTTTTTTTCCTTTAAAATTTCATACCATAGGCCTAAAATTTTCCATTTCTCACCGATTTGGTCTCAGTTTAGCTCCAGCCTGACCCACTGACCCTTTAGCCCAATACCCCGGCCGGTTCACTGACAAATCCAAGTTTAATTACCTTTGATTTTATCTTTTGGAGTTAGATGATAATATTTTTTTGTTTCGTTATTCTCGCTAAAATTAAAAAAAAAGTCAACTTCTTGAATATTAATTCATAAGTTTTGTCATTTTAATCTCCAAATTGATAAAATGCTCATAACACAAAAGCAAAAAAAAAAAATTATGAATTAATATTTAAGAAATTACTTTTACATCCAAGAAAAAGTTTATAGTTATTTTTGCACTTTTGGTATTTGTTAATGGCTATTTTAGCACTTTAACATTGTGTTGAAAAGTTCACATTAACGTCGTGGTTACTTTTACCCTCTTTTATAATATTTATAATTACTTTTACTCCAAAAATCAATTCATGATTACAGTTTTTCTTTTCACAAAAAATTATAGTCATTTTAACACATTTACCCTATTAATATAGAATAAAGATGAAGCAATTTTAAGGGAAAATTTCAAAATTTCATTGAAGCCACAAGGGTTTGCATAATTTCAGTCAACTCTAAAATTTTTTTAATCATTAGTCAATGGATTACCCTTGTGGTTGATGAATCCCTTTATTTAGTTTATAAATATTTTTATTTATTTTATAAATGTCCTTATATATCTTATAAATATTCTTCTGAAAAAATAAAAAAAGGATATCATTTTCTTTTCACTCACAAAACTTAATTTCAATTTTTTTACCTGGAGTTGATGAGATGAAGCATGATTATTAAAAGATAAGTAAGATGTTATCCTTGAATTAAAATTTATTTATTTCAATAGTTTGTGAGAAATATTTGGTTTCTTCTGATCATAAAATTTGAAGTACTCCTCTCTGGGTCACGTAATGTTAAAAAGGGACATTGAATAAAATTTTTGTTTTGCCAACTAGGAACATTGAATAAATGAATAAAGAACAAAACTTAAAAAAGGATTTTTAGGTCAATTAAAGTTGGCGCGATATTCTCATACGATTGTTACTCATCTCATCTCTCATCGGATAAAAACAAATTATTTAAATTCCCCCTAAAATTTGACTTAAGAAATAGGGAAAATTAATATGAGCGTCCTTGTAGTTCCCTCGGTTTTAATAGGTCCCTGAGATTTTATTTTTATTTTTATTATGTCCTTTAAATTTCTACTGTTAGATCCATTAGTCCCCACCGTTAAAAAACATTAAATTATCGGTAGCAGTGTTAACATTTATAAAATGAATAAAGACATCTATAAGATAAATAAAGAGATTTAAAATAACGTAGGAAATTAAAAATATTTTGGCTATTTATAAGATAAATATGAAAATTTACAAGATAAATATGAGCAATTATAAGACAAATAAATGGATTCAAAAAAACTAAATGAATTAAAAATATTTTGATAATTCATAAGACATATATAAAAATTCAAAAGATAAATATAGGTATTTATAAGACAATTTACAAGATAAAAAAAAATAAGGGAATCATTATTTTTTTCTCTGCAAAATTTAATTTCATTTTTACCCAGTAAAGTTTCAGAAAATTCTGCGGTTGACTGGAATTATGCACATGAGCCCATCTTGAACCCTCGATGAATTTTTCCCTAATTTTAAGGATGATGACCATTTCCGAGGCTGCAATTGTTAAAAGGGGAGGATAGCTATTTGGTCGTACTCAGATTTATTGATAAATTTATTTAATCATTATTAAACGGATTACCTCATTCATGAATCTTTTTAGCATCTCAAAACTTAATGCTTGACACGGCATTGACTAAAAAATTTAATACAAATAATCAAATTGCCGCCGGAAATTTAATACAAATAATCAAATTGCCGCCGGACAAATTCATATTTTTATTGAACTCTTCATCATTTTTAATTAAGGTATTCTATGTTAAATTAGGTCATTCATGTATTGTATTCTTTTATAATGTTATTCATGATGTAAGAAGCTCAAGCCAAAATGTTAAAGCATACAAGAATGCTCATCAGACTCTAGGTCATTTTTAATTAAATGACAATAAATCCATTTCTTTAGTATCTTGATTATGATATAAGAAATTCATGGTGATATTCAAATCATTAATAGCACATACAATTAACTGAATCTCATTATTGGAAAAGTTGTCATGATTAATTTAAGCCAATAAAGATTAGAGTTATGGATTGGGTATAAAAGACAGCTCCACCACATTTGCTAACCACGCAAAACAATTATTCTAATATCCAAGTATGGCAAGCATTCAACGAGACCTATTATATCAAATCAATGACAATAAAGACATATGGGTTATCATTGCACATGTTTTAAGAAAGGTAGTTCAATGAAAAAATATTTCACCATATGATGCCTGGAAGGTGGGCATGATTATGGTGGATAAATAAGTTTATCAATCATGAAGTTCTTCTGATTATGCACTAACTTTTATGATGTCGCTTACATAAGTTTAAGAAAAAAAAATGAAGAAAACCACAATTGGAGGTTTTATCACTCCAAAGTGATTGAAGGAGTGTTAAATGAAGGAGCTATAAGAGGGAGAGATTTATCATTTTCAAAACTCCGACATTTTTTCAAAGATCTTATCTACAAATTCTAATACAAGCATTCAATTTTGTCTCTATTAAAAATATAGCAGATTACAAAATACACATAATGAAAAACTAATTGGTTAGTGCTTGTCAGTAAAATATTCTTAACAATATACATCTCTGTAAGGTAATAGACATGTTAAGTCTTTGTGCTATCTATCTATTATATTACAAGAAATGTTGTAGAAACAGTGGAGTAATGATGTTTGTTTAGGTTGGTAAAAAAAGCCGTGTTTATTTAGAGAACAGAAAGGCGCTTATTTAGAAAATTCCATTACGGTGAATTCCATGAGGACCATTGTCCATTATTTTCTTAATTTGCCTGAATCTGCAAATCCGTTAGTAACCATCAAATATGCAGATCCGTTATTAATCATTAATTAAAAATCAATTAATCTCGCCACAAATCTGCAGATAGCACTATTAATTTGGGGTTGCTGAATGTTATCATGTTATCCTTAGATTGCAGATGTGACGTTACGTACAGAAGTAAACTCTGGAGATTGGGTACTGCACCGCCCCAAACACCAAGTGACAAAGTGAGCCACATGTTTCGAAAAACTTTTCTCTTCATTTTTCTGCAATGCTCACTTTCTCATACAATTTACTCTCCATCTTCTTATCCATCTTTATCTAACTAACTACTTCTTTGAGTTTCAGGAAAAAAACGCAATTTAAATTGAAATTGAGAATGTATTTATTTAAGAGGTGAGGCACTTAAAAAGATGAAATAATGTGTGCATTGATTATGAAAGTAACAGTAAGTACTTTAATAATAAGTTATAATACCATTATTTCTCTATTAACGTATAAACATAAGGAAACAAAATGAAACCATATGCGTTAGATAAAATAAACTGAAACCTATTTTCATTTAATTGGAATTGGAATTTGAATTTTTGCTGACTCCTGAAGAATATAGGCCATGTTTGGTATGATGGAATTAGGGGTGATGGAAATGGAATTGAGGATCAATTCCATCATGATGCTTGTTTGGTATGATGGAATTGGAAAATTTTCCAATTTCATGTGGAAGCCAAATAGGCTCAATTCCACCCAATCAATTCCATCAAAATACCTAAGATTTACAATTCCATGTGATCATTTCCATCTATTACCCTCCACTACCTTAAAAAAAAATAAAAAATAAAAAATTGAAGGTCATTTTGGTATTTTTATATAAAAATTAGATTTCATTTCCATGACATATTAAACATACTTTTAGTCCCCATTTCTATTTCCATATCTATATCCATTTTCATCAAAATCAATTCTAGCGTACCAAAGAGGCCATAGACACTAAATCAAAAGAAATCTCCTGAATAATGATGTACAGTACATCTTGTCAGCAACACACATGGAGATATAACTTTATTGTTGTGCATATTGTTAATATGGTTAAACTTAGAAAGCTATTGACTTCAAATTTAATGAAGTATAAAAATTTTTCTGGGTTGTGAAATACACTGGAAATGCTTTATAAATAGGAACAAAAAAAGTAATTTCTAATTTATAAAAATAATATTATTTAATAAATGAAATAATTCCATATATTTATGATGATATAAATACACATAATTAGATGGGGCATTCATTAATAATCGAAAATACAATAATAATTAATCAGAGCTCTAATAATTACGTTGCTTTATCGGTTTCACCTTAGGAATGGAAGGAGACTAATGGTTTCTTTAAATTTGCGCTCCATTTCATCACTGCTAGGCCTGAGTAAGGAGCCCGCAACCCGATAAATCCGCCCACACCCATAATAAATTTACCCATTTTGGGCCCGCCCAAAACATGCCCGTAACGGGCGGGCAAATTACCCGCCCCTTTAAGCATTAAACGGGCGGGCTATGGGTACCCCTTCGGGCTGCCCATACCCGCCTGTTTATTTTTTTTATTTATTGGTTTTATTGAAGATTCAATAGAAATACAAGGATGATGCATGTTAAGAAGACTGATTATGGAAATATACCAATACTTTTATTGAATGACTTTTGTTAACAGTTTTGTTCCTTTAGATTCAAAGTTTGAATACTCTTTTTAGTTGTGATTTAAGGCTTAAATTCTGAATTTCTAATTGTGAATGTTACTATGTGATGTTTTAATTTAATTAAAAGGTACATTGTAGACAGTTATATGAGTATTATGTGTTTGTTAAATGCAAAAGCGTAGTACTGTAGGACTTAAAGTATGACAATGAATTGTTTTTTACTTTGCAATAATAGAGATTTTTTTAATATCATATGTTAAATGGGCTGCCCATTACCCGCCCAAATTTGGACGGGTATGTCCAGCCCGTTTATTACCGGGCTATCTCAGGTACTTAATGGGTACGGGCTAGCCCATACCCATTAAGACATAAACGGGCAGGTAATGGGCTGACCTTCGGATCAGCCCAACCCGCCCATTACTCAGCCCTAATCACCGCCCCTCCTTTGGCATTTTCCTACCGAAACGCTATATATAATTAATATATTTATTTAATTTAATAAAGTAACGTATGACGTTTCTATAAATTGAAAAGCGCCACAGGAATTTTTAATGGCGTCAAAAGCTTTGGCGTTTCTTAAACGCCAAAGTATTTTATATAATACAGAAATATACTTAGTTTTTTATATATGAGATCCAGAAGAAATTTTACATTTACGGTGAGCTATTCTTGTCCTTTTTTTGGAATAATGTGAGCTATTCTGATCGGGCAAGACTGTAAAGCTTTTGGGATAATTGACCAATTTCTTTGCCCATTGTATAAGGAAGTTCGTACAATTACAAATCTACAAGACTAATCATAGGTGATACCAACAATTGCTTCGAATTAGTATATTTCATGGCAACAACGTTTAATACACATTAGACACCGTGCTAGAGAGGTATAACATTAAATGCAGGCATAGATGCGACAAACAACCTAATTTCTCACCACATTTTGATCTCTTTCTCTCTTCACTGTAAAATTTTCATGTGTGGTTGGTGACTTCAACTTATTTAAAATGCCTTCTGCTTTAACTAGTCAGGTGGGATTGCACAAAACCAGCCAGTGTTTCAAATCTAATTCTTTTAAAATTCAAGGAGGTAACTAACTTCCATCCTGCAAGTCAGAGCTTTATTTTGCTTTGAATGCCTATTTATTTTATGCATGTCTTTCTATATGCGCAGCCAATTTAAATAGAAAGAGCACTGGAAGGCTTTACCAGTGACACAACCACAGATTCATCGATGGTACAATCATGAAACAATGTAACGTGACCTCTTAGAGCTCATCATCATTTGTTACTTAGTTTATATTCGGAAAGTGGACCTCTGGATTTCATATGTTCTTGGAATCTTATGTGACGAGGTCGAGGAAATTTATTTAGAAGATTATTTAGGAGATATATGAAAAATTCAAAATTGTGTTCGATTAGCTATAACCACAAACCATTGTACAGATTCTGGGTATTGATGAAAAAGTAAACCTAACCACAAGCAACTTCAAGTGGCAAATTATAGCTGCAAAACAACACCTGGTCGCTAAATTGGAAAAATAGTGGTTGAAAGATTTAGTTGTCTATGGTTTAGTTATCAAACAAGTGGTCTCTTTCCTGCTGTCCCATTTTAGTGACTTGCTTTTTGTCCTTGTATCCGAGTTGTCAAAATCATTGTGCAAATTATCTGTTTTGCATTACTTGAAACTATTTAGATGGATAATTTAGTTCTTTATCTGTTCTCAGGCGGATGAGCATCAGTCACGGACAATAGATGATATAAAGAAAGAAGAACTAGAATTCTACAATAGAGTAGTTGTGCTTAAACGATCTGAACTTGACTTTGGGTTGTGAGAGTTGAATCAACATCCCTCCATAGAGGCGATTATATACTCAAATCAGATTCTTTGCATTCACATATTCAGAAAAACAGTGAACTTGCCACTTTTTTCTGGGAAAATATTGACCTTCCTACGATTTATTTATGTGAACGTGGAAAATCCAAACTGTGGTATACTAAGTGCTCGAGTTCGGAGTCAAATGTCTCTCTTGTTTGCAGCAAGTTCAGAGTAGACAAAAATATTGATAATAGCAAAGTTTGGAACTCGAGAACAATTTGTTGCTTTTTTGCAAGATATATTGTGTTGTTTGAAGAATAGTCTATAATGTTTTATCTTTCATAAGCATGTGGAAAAAAATTCTTACATTTGCTTGCCTGGAAATGCTAATTGTTCTGTAATGGTTTGGTTTTTATCTGCTCTATTTCATTTTGTTAGAATGGCTTCTGGCTCAAGGTGTTGATTTTCTTTGAGGAAAGTTGTAACTCGTTTGTTTCTCAGAGATGAAATGTTGGCGACATAGAAAGAGTTACAGGTTGTGATGTCAAGTGGTGGTGTGAGGTGGAGTTATTTTATCCAACATTGGTTCGTCACACATATTTTCACGTTAAAATAGTATATGCTTTTCTATCTTTTATGATATCAAATGTGTGTGCATGCGCTTTTTTGTAGTTGTCATGTTTGGTGTAACTTTTTGGTTTGTTAACTTGTATTGCGTCTACAAGGTTTTGTATCTCATTTGAGGCCTATGGAGAATATGCACTGAGGATGGTACATGTTGAATGTGGTGGATTAAATTGAAATGCTAACCAAGTTATATTTTCTTAGCGAAACTAAATCTTCATAAGATATTATTCCTTCTGATCCTTTTTATAAACAACCTTTTTTTTTTTTTTCAATTGTGCTAAAAATAATAAATGTGCAAAAAAAAAGGGAGAATTGCTGAAAAATACTTTGGAAGCAAATTAATTGCTGATTGCTACTAAACGTGCAAGGGATCTTCCGTGTGTGCAAGCGATCTTCCGTTTTGTGCAAATCATCTTCCATGTGTGTAAAAGTCTTCCGTATAAATGTGCAAGCAATCTTCCGTTATGTGCAAAACATCTTCCGCTATGTGCAATGGTAGCATTCAGCAATTAATTTGCCAAAAAGGTAGTTATCAGCGATTCTCCCAAAAAAAAATCTCATTTTTTTTCCAAATATACCTCTATTTATATGAGAGAGAATGAGTAAAAAATATATAATAAATGATTAAATGAAAAAGAATTAGTGGTGAGTGGAGGATAATTAATATAAAGTTATGTATTTAATAAGGTTAAACAAAGTAAAGGTCGTTTAAATTTTGAGACACAAAAAGAAAGTTGCTTGTATCAAGGATAAGTCCTAAAAGAGAGAAAGTTACTTATAAAAATGACTGGAGAAAATATATATTTAGGTTAATTTAGGGTAAAAATATGAAATGAAATCGTTGAAATCTATTTTGCCATGATTGCTTATTTTTCATATGTTTTCAATTAACACAATAGTAAAATAAAAAGTTCTTGAAATTTTCGCTACAAACTTCGGGATTTAAAGTTACCATTATTATTATGCAGATAGAAAAATGTTATTGGAGTTGAATGGTAGAGTCGTGATATGGTTCTAGAGCTACTTTAGGTTGAAAGATCAGCAGAAGGCGGCTTGGAATGCCGAGGAAATAAATATGCAGATTGCTTGGCAATTTCTCCACAAAACTTGTGGACATGATGTTCAATTCCTTATTTGTATATGTACATATACATACAGCTTAAGATAAGAGATCTTATATTTTAATATGTAGAAATTGGTTGACTGTTCAAGTATGTTGGGACGTTCATCATTTAAAGAGATCTTATATTTTTAAAAGATCTATGTGATATTATATTAATGAAGTAGATATCACTAAC
Source organism: Inga laurina (assembly GCA_963855925.1). Taxonomy (NCBI): domain Eukaryota; kingdom Viridiplantae; phylum Streptophyta; class Magnoliopsida; order Fabales; family Fabaceae; genus Inga; species Inga laurina. The sequence continues at coordinate 58,886,390 of OY979709.1, forward strand.
AGTAAATAGAAAATAGTATATTTGAAAGGGTTTAGAACATGACAGAGATGGATATCAACCGATATATCTTTTTCTCTCAAAATATTTGGATGCAAATCTTTTGAATTGGAAATTTCTGAGTAGAGGAGCTAATAGGATGTGTCATGAGAAGACTAAAATCAGGTAAGAAGTTGTACTACACACAATATGTGGTAGGGTCTTATTGTTTTTGTTGTTTACCTATAGGGGTACTATAGGATGTTGTTGAGTCTTTTTTTTTAGTCATAGTAGTGATTGTAATATTTTTTTTTTGGATATTAGTAACACTTACTGATTTTTCTTTTACAAAAAGTATCATCATTGAAATTTTGATATTATTACTTTGAAATGAGTGGTCAAATTTTGCTTATGCAAGTTTACATTGCGTGCTAATCAGTTATTTATTTTGTTTGAATAAATTAGAATGATTAATTATGAAAATTGAAGTCGTCTCATTAAAATTTCAGTTTGACTCTGAAAGTTATGATTAAAATAAAACGCAAAAAACCTTAATAAAGATATAACATCTACTTGTAATAAATTAATCAATTGATTATTGTTCTGATGAATTTTGATCACACCAAATTAATCACCTTGCATAGGAGATTTTATTAATGTACTAATAGAAGTCGAATGTAGCATATTTATCACCCCATGCAATGCACGAGAGCTTAACGCGCATTTTTATAGTTGTCATGTTTGGTGTAACTTTTTGGTTTTTTAGCCTATACTGTATCTACAAGTTTTTGTTTCTCATTTGAAACCTATAGAGAATATGAACTGAGGATGGTACATGTTGAATGTGGTGGATTAAATTGAAATTCTACCAAGTTATATTTTCTTAGTGAAATTAAACCTACATGAGATATTATTCCTTTGGTTCGTTTTATAAGCAATTTTTTTTATTGTGCTAAAAACAATAAAGAGATCTAATATTTTTAAAAGATCTTTGTGATATTATATTAATGAAATTAATGAAGTAGATATCACTAAAAGTAAATAGAAAATAGTAATTTTAAAAGGGTTTATGAAATGGAGACACTTCACACTTCATGCGAGTCACACTTTAAAATTTTAGGGTATGACAAAGTGGTAGAGTAGAAACATGGGTCAAGGGGATAAGTCCTACAGGATAGATATCAACGGCTATATCTTCTTTTTTCAAAAGATTTGAATGTAAATCTTTTAAACCGGAAATTTCTGAGTAAAGAAGTTAAGGGGATGAATCACGAAAAGACTAAAATTGGGGAAGTTGTACTACATACAACATGTGGCAATATTTGATTGCTTTTGTTGTTTCCCTATAGGTGGTACTATAGGATGTGGTTGAGTCTTTTTTTAATCATATTAGTGGATGTTGTTATAAAAGTAAGAGAGAAGATTGATAGGATTCAGAGAAAATTGATAGAATTTCTAGAGAGATGTTAGAGAGAAGTTCTCATTCAGTTCAATTGAAACAATCGATTACAGCCCTTTATATAGAGGCAGAAATCTAACCCTGATTGTATTACCATGGTTATATTTAAATGACCATAGTTACTTTATATCGTCTTTATGTCCTTGTCTTCTTTTGCTTTTCTTTATGTCCTTGTCTTCTTTTGCTTTTGCTTTGTATCAAGTCATCTTTTCTTCTTTATGTCAAGTTGACTGGAAGAGTAATATGAGTCAATGGACATCCACATATTTAATATTCATAACACTCCCCCTTGGATGTCCATTATGAATGTGCCTCATTAAAAACTTTAACTAGGAAAAACCCAGTGGGATAAAAACCTAGCCAAAGAAAAGAGTACATCATTCATTGATACACCATCGAGTGCTGCCTCATTAAAAACCTTTCTAGGAAAACCCAGTGGGACAAAACCTAGATAAGGGAAAAAGAGTACAGCGTGTATCGACTCCCCCTCTTGATAATATCAGTTGAAATCTTTGAATCTCCGAAGACCAATATCATGAACAAGTTTTTCAAAGATTGTACCTGGGAGTGACTTGGTGAATAAATCTGCTAGATTTTCACTTGAACTGATTTGTTGGATATCTATTTCACCATCCTTTTGAAGGTCGCGAGTGAAGAAGAATTTTGGTGAAATATGCTTCGTTCTATCGCCCTTGATATAGCCTTCTTTAAGTTGAGCGATACATGCAGCATTATCCTCATAGAGGATTGTTGGGATCATTTTGCCGGAAGATAAATGACAAGTTGTACGTATATGATGTATTACTGACCTCAACCACATACATTCTCGACTTGCTTCATGTATTGTTAGAATTTCTGCATGATTAGATGATGTGGCTGATATAGTCTGTTTCATAGATCGCCATGAAATAGCTGCACCTCCACATGTAAATAGATAGCCCGTTTGTGATTTACCATTATGTGGATCAGACAAAAATCCGGCATCTGCATAACCAACCAGTTCATGCTTGGATACATTTGAGTAGTATAACCCCATGTCTGTTGTACCTCTGAGATAACGAAAAATGTGCTTTATTCCATTCCAATGCCTTCATGTTGGTGAAGAACTATATCTTGCTAGTAAATTAACAGCAAATGATATATCAGGACGTGTGTGATTAGCAAGATACATTAGTGCTCCAATAGCACTAAGATATGGTACTTCTGGACCAAGTAGTTCTTCATCACCTTCTTCACTAATTTCTCGAGGTCGGAATGGGTCTTTATCCACCTTCAAAGATCTTACAATCATTGGGGTACATAATGGATGAGATTTATCCATGTAAAATCGCTCTAGGACCTTCTTTGTATAAGTTTCTTGATATACAAAGATCCCTTTCTTGAAGTATTCGATCTGTAATCCAAGACAGAATTTTGTTCTTCCCAAGTCCTTCATTTCAAATTCTTTCTTCAAACAATTAATTGCCTTTTGAAGCTCTTCAGGAGTTCCAATGATGTTGATATCATCAACATAAACAGCAATTATAGCAAAATCACTATTAGATCTTTTCATAAAAATGCATGGGCATATCGGATCATTTTTGTATCCTTCTTTCAACAAATATTCATTAAGGCGATTATACCACATGCGCCCTGATTGCTTCAGGCCATACAGGGACTTATTTAACTTAACTGAGTATTGTTCTCGAGAACTTGAATTGAATGCTTCTGGCATCTTAAGTCCTTCAGGGACTTTCATATAAATATCACTATCAAGTGATCCATATAAATAGGCAGTCACAACATCCATGAGATGTAAATCAAGTCCTGCATCTACTGCTAGACTGATTAAATAACGAAAAGTAGTCGCATCCACTACTGGTGAATACGTTTCTTCAAAATCAATGCCAGGTCTTTGCGTAAAACCTTGGGCTACTAGACGTGCCTTATATCTAGTTATTTTGCCCTTTTCATTTCTTTTTCGTACAAAGACCCATTTGCATCCAACTGGTTTTACATCTTCAGGTGTAAGGACTACAGGTCCAAATACTTTTCGTTTTGCCAATGATTTTAATTCTGCATTAATGGCATCTTTCCATAGGGGCCAGTCTTTTCTTTGTTGGCTCTCACTAATGGATTTTGGCTCATGATCCTCATTATCATTCATTACATCATATGCTATATGATAAGCAAAGATGTCATTAACGTTGACTTCATTTCTATCCCATCGGATTCCATTCATAACATAATTTATTGAGATCTCATTATTTTCACATATATCAGGTACCTGGGTCTCTTCTGGGACTACAACATTCTCTTCTGGAGATAATATCTCTTCAGGAGATCGCTCTTCTGGAGCTACTAATTTTTCTTCATTATCCTCGACTTGACCATCTATATTCTTTGCTCCTTTTCTTTTTCGAGGATTTTTATCTTTGGAACCGATAGGCCTGCCACGCTTCAGGTGGGCTTTGGATTCATTCATAGTAGGTTGTCCTTCAGGGACATCAATTTTAATAGGAGCATTAGCAGCTGGGATATGTGACTTTGTCACTTTCTTTGGGTCAGTAAATGCTTCTGGCATTTGATTAGCTAAATTCTGTAAATGAATTATCTTTTGAACTTCAAGTTCACATTGTTTTGTACGAGGATCAAAATGAGCCAATGATAATTCATTCCAACTAATTTCTTTACCCAGCTGTTTGTTTTCTCCCCCTAATGTTGGGAAAAATGATTCATCAAAATGACAATCGGCAAATCGTGCAGTAAATAAATCTCCTGTAGATGGTTCTAAATATTTTATAATTGATGGAGATTCATACCCAACATATATTCCCATCTTTCTTTGTGGGCCCATCTTAGTGCGTTGTGGCAGTGCTACAGGCACATATACCGCACACCCAAAAATTCTTATATGGGAAATATTAGGTTCCTGACCAAAAACCATTTGTAAGGGGGAAACCTTTAAATAACTTGTTGGCCTAATGCGAATTAACATTGCTGCATGCAAAATGGCATGGCCCCAAGCAGAAATTGGTAGATTGGATTGCATAAGTAAAGGTCTTGCAATTAGTTGCAACCTTTTAACCAATGATTCTGCAAGTCCATTTTGCGTGTGAACATAAGCTACAGGATGTTCAACATCAATTCCAAGGGACATACAATATTCATTAAAAGCTTGTGATGTAAATTCACCAGCATTATCAAGACGTATTTTCTTGATAGGATAATCAGGGTAATGTGCTCTTAATCTAATCAATTGAGCAAGTAATCTCGCAAACGCCAGGTTGCGAGAAGATAATAAGCAAACATGTGACCATTTAGTTGATGCATCAATTAAAACCATATAGTACCTAAATGGTCCACATGGTGGGTGTATTGGCCCACAAATATCTCCCTGTATCCGTTCTAGAAATGTGAGAGACTCACTTTCTACTTTGCTTGGTGAGGGGCGAATAATTAATTTTCCCTTGGAACATGCAGCACATGAGAAATCATGGGATTGTGGTATTTGTTTACACTTCAGGGTATGTCCACATGAATTCCCAATTATTTGTCGCATCATTATTGAACCGGGATGGCCTAACCGGTCATGCCAAACATTAAATTCATTAGTAAACTTCTGGTTTACATTATCAAACTGCTGGTTTGTATTGGCAAACTTCTGGTCTGCATTATTGAACTTCTGGTTCACAATAGTATGTGTTTCAATTGTGTTTATACATGTGTAATACAAACCAGAAGAAAAAATAGGAAAACTTTCTAATATGCATTTTCTACCAGCAATTATATTTGTAATGACAAGATATTCCTTATTATCTTTGGTTGTTGTTTCTAAATGATATCCATTTCTGTGGATATCTTTGAAACTCAGTAAGTTTCTTTTAGACTTGGTAGAATAAAATGCATTATCAATGCATAATTTTGTTCCTTCAGGTAACAAAATATTAGCTCTTCCGGAGCCTTCAATTAAATTTACACTACCAGATATAGTTTGAACATTGGCTTCTCGTATTACCAAGGAAGAAAAATATTTATCATGTCTGAGTATGGTGTGGGTTGTTGCACTATCAACGAGACATAAATCTTCAGGATTGATGCCAATAGAATTCATTCTTCATAAAAACATAAATAAAATTAATACATATGATAGAAACAACTTTAAATAAAATATAACAGTTTAAATTATATTAAGAAATCTGCAACATCCAAATAGTTATTATCTATATCGCCATACTCAGAATTCTCGCCCTGATCAACATGATTAACTTCAACATTTGATCTTTTACCAATATTTTTAATTGATTCTTGGTAAAGATCAACTAAGTGCCTTGGTGTACGACAGGTACGAGACCAATGGCCCTTTCCACCACATCGATAGCATGGATTATCAGCATATTTATTATGCCTACTGCTTTCCCCTTTTTGGTTCTTATCAGTCTTTTCCCACTTCTGGTAGGAATTTGAACCTCCATGATATCGACCACGACCACGCCCACGGCTGTAGCCACGCCCACGTCCACGTCCTTGTCCACGTCCACGGCCACAATAAAATTCATTTGTTACTACATTCACTTCAGGGAATGGAGTTGAGCCTGTTGGACGGGATTCATGATTTTTCAACAAAAGCTCATTATTTTGTTCAGCCACAAGGAGAAAAGAAATTAACTCAGAATATTTCTTGAAACCTTTTTCACGATATTGCTGCTGCAGGAGCAAATTGGATGCATGAAATGTGGAGAATGTCTTTTCTAACATATCATCATCAGTAACATTTTCTCCACATAATTTCAATTTTGAAGTAATTCTGAACATAGCTGAGTTATATTCACTTATAGATTTAAAATCTTGTAAGCGTAAATGCATCCAATCAAAATGAGCTTTTGGAAGAATGACCATCTTCTGGTGATCATATCTTTCTTTCAAATTGTTCCAAAGGACAAGTGGGTCCAACACTGTCAAATATTCAGTTTTTAAATCTTCATGTAAGTGGTGGCGAAGAAAAATCATGGATCTAGCTTTATCTTTATTGGATGCCTCATTCCCTTCTTTAATCGTGTCTTCCAGACTTTTGGCATTTAGGTGAATTTCCGCATCCAATTTCCAAGATAAATAATTCTTTCCGGTAATATCAAGAGTCACAATTTCAAGTTTTGCCAGGTTTGCCATTGTTCAAACTAATTAAAGAAATAAATGAAAATAATTAAAATATGAAAATGTAAATATGCAATATAATAACTGTAAATAGAATAACTGTAAATTCATAAAGATAATTATTCATAAGGCAAGATAATAAAATTAAAACATGTATGGCTTCGGGCCATTTAATTTCATGACTTCAGGCCATGTATGGCTTCGGGCCATTTAATCTCAAGATGAGGAATTAACTATTATCTTCAGGATAAAAGTTATACATGACTTCTGGTCATACAATAAGATAAAAGATAAAAATATATATAGCTTCTGGCCATATAATAAGATAAAATATATATAGCTTCTGGCTATATAATAAGATGAAAAATGTATATAGTAATGTTATCTGGCTATATAATAAGAATGGATATGGCTTCTGGCCATATTATAAGAAATTAAAACATTATGACTTCTGGTCATAATTTCAAGAATCATATGTGTATATGGCTTCTGGCCATAATAACAATAATAATAATAATAATAATATAAAAGAACTTGTATATAAAACAATAACGATCTCCAATCTTAACCATGGAACCCGATGTTATATAACAATCGGTAAAAGTATCTCTCTAATTCCATATAGTGGCTCAGATTATCCCAGATCTATAAATAAAACAGGATATATATAATCATTAAAGAAACCATAAGAAGATCATACCTTCTATTAGAGCTTCGTGCTGATAACGTGTTATAAAAGTAAGAGAGAAGATTGATAGGATTCAGAGAAAATTGATAGAATTTCTAGAGAGATGTTAGAGAGAAGTTCTCATTCAGTTCAATTGAAACAATCGATTACAGCCCTTTATATAGAGGCAGAAATCTAACCCTGATTGTATTACCATGGTTATATTTAAATGACCATAGTTACTTTATATCGTCTTTATGTCCTTGTCTTCTTTTGCTTTTCTTTATGTCCTTGTCTTCTTTTGCTTTTGCTTTGTATCAAGTCATCTTTTCTTCTTTATGTCAAGTTGACTGGAAGAGTAATATGAGTCAATGGACATCCACATATTTAATATTCATAACAGATGTAATATTTTTTTGGATATTAATAATGTAACATTCTTATTTTTGTTAGAAGCTAGAGATGGTTGTAGTTTAAGTTTTATTTAGTCAAAGAGTATATAATAAGTTAATAATTTTAAAGAAATATCAAGTTTTAAATATTTATTCTATAAAAAAAATAATAAAACGCAAATGAAATATCTTTTTAAAATAATTATTTTAAATATATGGGTATGTGTGTAAACTTATTTTATTATTGGAATAAATAATATAAAACAAACAAAATGCTGCCAGTAACTTGATTATTACTATTATCAGTTGATTATTTCTTTCTAAGAAAATATTATTTTAATAGAGGAGCTAAGTCTTAGGGTTTGTTTGGTATGAGAGGAAGGGAGGGAAAGTGGTCGAAGGAAAAAAATTTTTGAGTTGAAGTTTTAAAAATTAAAGAAGCGGGGTTAAGATTTTTTGATTAATATAATTTTCTCTATTATTTTATCTTATATATTTTCTTTATTAAAATTTTATAACCCCATTTTTTCAATTTTTTAAAATTCAACTTAAAAATTTTATCCTCCTCCAAATTCCTCACACTAAAAGACCCTAAATCTACAGCTCTCATACTCTTGACGTCGCATCACTCTCGGCCACCGACAACAGGTGGTTTTTTCTCTCCACTTCACCTTATTTATCTTTCTACCCAACCATTCATTATAATAAACAAGAAATGTCTTGTCAATCAAATATGTTGCCTCTTTCTTCCTTTTTCAGTACTTTATCTTATTTTATCTTATTAAACCCATCCTTTTTTTTTTGTCATACAAGGGGCTAAGCGCAAAGACTAAACAACAACTCTACGAGGGAAACAATGTCCCTAAGGGCCTGTTTGGTTCAATGGGAGAGAATGGAATGGGAGGGAATAGAGGGGAGGGGATGGAAGGGAAGGATAGGAGGTTACCTTGTTTGGTTTGGTTGAAGGGGAAGGAAGGAGAATGTTTTTTAATGATCTTTTGTTTGGTTTAAGAGGGGATGGGAGGGGAGATAATATGTAATTTACCATTTTACCCTTATATAGTAGTTTATATATTTTTACTCATATAAATTATTTAAATTAATTTACACATCAATATAAAATATATAATTTATGAAAATTCACTCTCATCAACACAATCACAAACCTCAATTTAAATTATATAATTTATAAAAATTCACTTATCTAGAAAAAAGTTGCCTAGCTCAAAACACAACAACAAAATCTTTGTTTTCTAATTTTCTTCCACTATCGTTTTCTCCTCTAGCTTTAATATATAATATATATTAGTTATTGGCCAAAAAAAAAGTCATCAAAGATATTTTGCATGTCCCCAGCTTTTATATACATACATACATATATATTAATAAAATAATATATTTGAAAAAATTAAAATAACAAAGATCCATTGGAAAGAACCGAAAAAAAAGAGCAAAGATCAGTTTATTCTCCGTAGCTCTCATTCCTTGGGAGCCATTAGCACTGTGAGGTGAGCAAGAGAAGGGATGCCTGTTTCTGTGCATCAAGAGAGCCAAGTGGAAGAAGAGTATGAGGCGGTTGAAGAGGAAGCGCAGAAAGATGAGGCAGATATCTAAGTAGTTTTCTCAAAACAAATCTCATAGTTTTGTGTTCTCATTTTTTTCCCGTATGTTTGCTGTCAAAATGGAACAACCAGAAGAGAGTAGTGCTAGAATTGCTGGTAACTCAAATTGATTTCCCTTTTACTTATTTATTTGGATCTTAGTTGAAAGATTTTTTGTTTCCAAATTAAGAGGTTATTGAGTGAAAAAAATGCAAAGATCCTTTGGGCACAAAGGAATGCGGAATTGGAAGAAATAAAAGGATGAATTAGGAATAGTTGCCGCAATGGAAGGGAGAAACCTATTAGAAAGATCAAAGGAAGGAGCACAGTAAAGTAAAACCCGTAGACCAAACTGGAAATACCAGAGAAATATGAGGGTAAATTGGTCAAAAAATTTGACTCCCCTCCAAAAAACCCCAATTTGGAGGGGAGCAAAATAAGGGGAGGGGATGGGTGAGAGAATAAGATTTTTGCTCCCCTCCCCTCCAAAATTTCAAACCAAATGAGGGGAGGGGCTCATTTTTCCTCCCCTCCCTTCCAACCAAACAGGCCCTAACAGTCATCTCTCAAAATAACGATAACCTCGCTTGGGGGAGTACTCTATTCCCATACGTGATTCATTAAACTACTACTAATAAGCATAAAAACCATAGTTTTAAACATGATTTGTATAACTTGAGATAAAACTCATCTCACATACTTATCTCGTAAATCATAAAAATTATTAAAAAAAGCTAATCCAAACACACAGTAACAGGAGGCAAAGCATCCGCACAACGGTTTCCTTCTCTGTAGATATGGTGAAGTTGAATATGCCAATTTCTTTTCAGTATGTTCCTGATTTCCCAAATAGTTTTGTGGCAGCGATTAAAAGTATTATTCAAATTTATTACCTCGCCTACCTTTTGAGCATCACATTCAACTTTCACTGTTCTGAAGCCCAGATTCCAACATATTTCTGGTCCTTCTAGAATGGCTCTTGCTTCTGTTTCGGCAGGAACGCAGTTACTTAGTTTTGCCAAGAAACCCTGAATCCACTCACCTTTATTGCCTCTAATAACTCCACCGTAGCCAACACCTTCATTCTTCGACCATGTGCCATCTGTATTAAGTTTACACCAACCTTGTGCCGAAGGATGATATCGGACCAACTCTATCTTCTCTTGAGGAGGCAACATAGAGTCACTCACCCACTTATTTCGGAGTGACTAATATGGTTCTTAATTCTCTCCTCTACATTGAAAGGAACCTCAAAGTTTGGATCATGTAACTGAGCATTCCTCCAATTCCACAAAAACCAGCAGCTTACAGCAAACATTTCAGGCCATTGAACTTCTTCAACGTATCTGTTGCTACATAAATTGTTTCTAAACCAGTTTGACTAGCTGTCAGAGAATTTTTTTTCCATTTATCACCTGAGACTATTTTTTTCAGACACTCTCGTCAAAGGACAGTTGCACAGCACGTGAATTTGTGTTTCAATCCAATGCTGACATATTTCACAACTCCCTGATGACCCATCCCATTTACTTGTGTGATACTTGGTCGCGAGCCTTTTATGAGCCACCATCCACACAAATACTTGAATTCTTTCCGGTACTTGTAGCTTCCACACCGTCCTTCATTTGTTCTGCCTTTGCCCGCTAGGTGTGTTTAGTAGCCATCCATACATACTTGCAATTGAAAACTCCCCACTCGCAGTCAGTTTCCATGTCAAATTATGTTGGCTCTCAATTGTTGCTCCCCCCCAAGATTCTCCATGAATCTGTCTTTCATCTTAACTATTTCTTTCCAGAGCTTAGAGCCTAAATATTTGGAAGAAATGTTTTCTAGTAACGTCTCTCCTCTACCGTATTTCCCACGAAGCACTTGAACCCATAGGTTCTCAGGTTCAGTTGTCATTCTCCAAAGTAATTTGCTCAGAAAGGCATCATTCATTAAGGCTAAGGATCTAATGCCCATGCCACCCTCAGTCTTGGTTTTGCATAATTGATGCCATGCTACTGCATGTCTTTTCTTCACTCCATCCTTATCTCCCCATATAAAATTCCTTCGTGCCCTCTCCAAGTCCTCAATGACCCCTTTAGGGATCCTGTCATGTTGTATTGGATATAAGACCACAGTACTAATGATAGATTTCACCAGTGTTATGCGCCTTACAAGGGAGAGACTTGAGGCTTGCCAACCGTGGAGTCTTTTACGGACTCGTTCCACTATTGTCTAGTACTTGTCCTTCCTACACTGTGGGAAAGAGATGTCGGCCCGCAAGTATCTCCCAAGTTCCTCAACTTGTTTAAACAGACTTCTGTTGCAAATCTTCCTTCAGGTTTTCTGTTTGACATTAGGCGAGAAGTATATATAGGACTTCTCCTGACTGACTACATGCCCAGATATGAGCCCAAATTCCTGCAAACAGTTAGTTATAACATTTATCTGTTCAACAAAAGCTTCTGCAATAAGGACAAGATCATCAGAAAACATCATGTGAGATATAATGGGTCCTTTATACCCGGCTCTTAAGCCTCTCCGTTTTTTCTCTCGCACCTTGTCTAGAATCATATTAATAAGTTTCTCCATGCCAAGCACAAACAAATAGGGAGAGATGAATCTCCTTGCCTTAAGCCTCTGGAAGTATAAAAGCCTTCAAGCTTCTCACCATTTCATAAAATATTAGTCGTTGCAATATCCATGCAACACATGATTATATCAATCAACTGGTTTGGGCAGTTAACCTCCCTAAGCACCTTCTCCATATAATTCCAACTAATACGATCATATGCTTTTTGGAGGTCAACTTTATTGCCATAAACCCTTTCTTGCCTTTTTTTTCCTCATAGAGTGAATCAATTCATTCACAATGATGATATTGTCATGTATGTTTCTTCCAGATACAAAGCTCGCTTAGAAAAGAGAGACAAAATTCACCATAAGCCTCTTTAACCTTTTCACCAGAATCTTAGATAGACATTTATACACTACATTACACAAGGTAATAGGCCTCAACTATGACACTTTCTTAGGACGATCAACCTTGGGGATCAATGTTATAAGAGTAATGTATATGTCTTTGATCACCCCCGGATTATTCCACATGGCTTTTACTGAATTAATCACATTATCACCTATAATATCCCAATTTGTTTGAAAGAAAATTGCTGGAAATCCATATGGACCTAGGGCCTCCAACCCACCAATTTCAAACATAGCATCCTTAATTGCTTCAGCGGTGATATTCACCCCCCCCCCTAGTTCCCACTCTTCCTAGCATACTTTGGGTCAAGAGTGACGTGTATTAACCTACCTCCTATCTTCTACTTCTTCCTTGAACAACTTTTTGAAAAAAGAATTTACCAACTCTCCAACCTCATTTTCCCCCTCAATCCAGTTATCTTCATCATCTTTCAAAGTGTTAACTCTATTTTTACATCTACGAATAGTTGTTTTGGTGTGATAATAGGAGGTATTCCTATCGCCGTCATTCAACCATTGAGTACGGGCTTTTTGAAATCAGAGTATTTCTTCTCTATCTAGTACTTCAGTTAACTCATTAGTTAGTTGTTTTTCAAGGTCTTCTAGATAACTATTCCTTCTCTTCTGTAAAGCAGCTTGTATTCCTCTAAGCCTTCTCATTAGTTCCTTATTTTTCTTTGTAATATTATCGAAGATATTCTTGTTCCAATCTAGGAGTTTCGGCTTCAATCTTTCTAGCTCACTGCACATATTTTCTTGATTTAGTCAATTTGCTGCTTAGAAAATTTTTGAACTCATCGTGTTTTAGCTAGGCGGCTTCAAACCAAAATGGCCGATTTTCTTGTTGCACATTAGTTCTGAACAATGAGATTAATAGGGGATGGTGGTCAGACTGGACTCTCGGACCTATCTTAACCAAGGGATCATTGAACTCATTTCTCTAGGATATATTACATAATCCTTGATCCAATCGTTTATAGAGTCGGGTTCCAAATTAGGTAATAGGCCCCCTCTTGGTGTATCTTAGCCCTTTCGACCCCAAGTCGATAAGTTGGCATCTATCAATGTTCTCTTGAAATCTATGGCACTTCCTTTCGTTAATCATGGTTCCTCCTTTCTACTCTAGAGCCATTTTTATGTCATTAAAGTCTCCTGCTAATAGCCATGGAAGGGTGGTTTTCTTAGAAATATCCCAGAGAGCTTCCCATATTACTTTCTTTTTTGCTTCTCTTGGACTACCATAAATAGCAGTAAAGCACCACGGTTATCTCCCTAACCCAGTAACCAAGCAATGAATGAATTGAAATTTCTTGTCTATAATGTTAATGGAGATGTCATCCTCATTCCATAAAATCCATATAACTCCTGACAATCCTCGGCCTTCTTCAAGGATTTAGTACCGAAAACCCAATGCTTGGTTTAACTCTCTTCAACAATTCCTTTAGAGCAAGGCCAAAAGACTTACCGGCTGCTCCTCTAACATCCCATACAACTAACATTAAACAACAACACATAGGAAGGACCTTACCTCTGATATTCTAATTCAAATGCCCCTAAGTTTCAGTAGCTCCTTGCGGTGCTCCTAGCTACTCACCCATGTTATTTTGTTCCACAATCATTTATTTCGGTTCATGGGGGTCAGGAGGTTCCACGTCGTCAATTACCATGTCCGCACTAGGCAAGCTCTATAAAATATTCTCAAAAATTTTTTCTGCAAGTATATTGTTGTTGGACTGAGAAACAATTGACCCACTTTCTTGCTGGTCAAAAATACCTATTCCTCCTTTATCCTCTTTATTCAAACTTGAAGTCTCTTGAGGCCCAACTTGTTTCACTTCTTGTTGGTCCACTTTGCAATAATGAGCCCAACTTGTCTTTTCCTTCTTCCTCGTTAACATAATGCGTATCTTTCTCCAATTGCAAATGTTGACTTCTTGCAACTTCTATTTTTTTTGTTTACTTTGGTCATTTCAACATTTACCTCTACTTTTTTCATACTCTTCCCTAGGACATCAACATCACCGTTTCTTTCTTTGTTTTCAAGTGTCTTTAACCCCCTGCTTGGATTGAAGGAAAATCAGAGGGGAAAGAAAACTAGGGAAGAAAACATGATGGAAGATAAGTTTTTTCTTGTTTGGATGATGGAGGAAAAGTGGAAGGAAGAAAAAGTATGAGAGAAAATAGGGTGTGGGATCCACCCCATTTTCCCCCAAAACTTCTGTAACCCCTATCTTAATAGCCGTGATTATATTTCAAAAACGTGTTATGAAATCAAATTGGAGACCAACGGTTAATTCGAAATTAATTAAAGGTCCCAACTTCAAGACAGGGCTCGGCCCTGTGATAAAGTGGGTTTTCAAAAATTTTTCAAAACCTATTTAATACGGTCTCGCTTCTAGTTTCAAATCTATTTGGCTTGTTTAGTACTGTCCCATTCATTAATATCAGAGTGTATAACAAAAATTTTTCGACAACCCTAGGGTTTCATCTATTCACTATAAGGGTTTACAGGGCATATTCACCCGTTTTGGTCTCCACGATGGGGATTACACAAAACCTTACAAGTTTATAACATATACAATATATACAATTATCTTAAAAGTATGATAACCAACTAACAAAACTCAATCTCATAGCTAGGAGCACTAGCCGTCCTTGTTCACCTGCTTTTCCTTAGATTCGCTTGCCTTGGCTGTAGGTTAGTCATTGGAAAGAGTGATATTCATACGAATCTCAGTAGTAATATTTCACGTATGTGATGCATAATTTAACAAAGTATGTAAGTAATTATCACAATAGCATTCACGAAAGCTTTCGCTATATTCACAATAACGACAGCTTTCACTGTATTTATGATCACGATAGCTTTTGTTGTATTAACAACAACTTTTGCTGTATTCATGATCACGAAAGCTTTCACTGTATTCATAATAATGACATCTTTCGTTGTATTCACATTCAAGACAGCTTTCACATTATTCACAATAACGATAGCTTTTGATGTATTCACGGCAGCTTTCACATTCATCACAATTCAATGATAAGCACAAACATACAAAGCATTATACATGGTATAAGAGAAAGAGTCACTACCTTGTTCTTTCCATTCGTGCTCGAGTACAGGTTTCTCATACTCCGGGCAAATGTCAAGTCCTACAAATCATAATTAAGGATAATGAGTTATTCCCTATTCTAATTCTTAAATAACTATAAAACACTTGGGGTTGGTTATCATTTGAGTCCCTTTAGTAGCTATGAGAAGCTCAAACAAAAGCCTAAAAGGTTTGGGAAGAGTTAGACCAAAAACCACATTTTAAAAGTTCAGAATGCTAAAATTAGGGGTTGGTTGCGGCCAAGAAATGGTCAGAAATATTTTGGCTTGACAAAAAACCTTTAGCCATTGCCAAAAATAGGTAAGAAACATTTGAGCCACGGCAAAAAAAATTCCTATTTCTTAGCTGAACTTCGAAAAATCATAACTAAATCTACAAAAATTAAAATGGGGTGACTCTAACTCCTACTTGAAGCTTTTTAAGTTCTCTATACAGGAAAAATATGAACCACTACTATATACAAAAAAAAAAATACAAAAGTCCACAAATTTCCATGTTGTTACAAAATAACTTCCAGTTTCAACCTCAAAAGTTGGAAATACATAACTCCCAGCACACATATCAAAATAACACCTATTATATATCAATTTAAAGCTTGACATGTGCACTATTAGACTGAAAAGTTTTAGAATTTTTAGACTCCATTTACTCATTCAAAACTGCCACGCCACTAAATGCCCTGCAAAAATTTTTCCTTGACGAAACTTTCAAGTTTTCAACATATGTTTCCAATGGTCAGAATTCACAATCAAAGTTATTCCCCACACAATTTTTCGCATAGAATCCAATGGAAACATCAAAACAACCAAATTCACATTCTTTTCACAAGCTCTATTTTGGGGCAGAAATTCAACACAAAACTCACATTGCCAAGCTTTCCATTCAAGCCTCAAATCAAGTTCATATAACCAAACCGCAACACAAGACACCATTACTATCAACAAAACACCATGAACTATTTGAAGCCCTATATACATGAAAATTAGGGCAAATTCCACAAGCCAAAGTACTCAACCAATAATCACAATATACATGTCAAAAGGTTGCTTTTGCTCACATTTACCTCTTTCTTGAGCTTGTTCTTTGATTCTCCAACCACTAGCTTTTCTTGAATACACAAAACACCTCCTCTTGAAAATCTAAAACCATACAAATAAAGCTTTCATCAAGAGGAATAAGATTAAAAAAGAGGTTTTGAGCATTAGAAGCCATTTATTAGGTTAAAACTCAAGTAGAAGAGCTCACCTTCACCTTTGCTTCTTTCTCTTTCTTCTTCCTTGAGTTTGGAGGGAGAGAAAATTCTGATAAAATGAGCCCTCCCATGCCACTTAGACGAAATTGGGAAGAGAGAGGGAGAAATTTGAATGTTTGACCTCATCCTATTATCATTGCTTAGCTTTTATGGTGACAAGTGTCACAATCCTGTGGCTCCATCAAAAGCAAGTAACTATTTAGTTACTCTAACCAATTCCATTAGCCATTTATTTAGTCACACCTCTTGTTCTTTTAATTAATGGTGAATTTCCTCTTCAATTACTGACTAATTGGCTGATAAATTTTCTTTCTTCAAGTTTTGCCCCTGACTATGGCAATTTCAGCTAGCTTGCCACTTGGGGAATTTCTACTTCCATACGCCATTCCCTTGTCCTTTAGTTCAATTTAGGCTTATGACCATAATTGAGCTTAAATACAAGGTTTGGGTACTTTTTGCTACTGATTCGGATTATAATTCATACCTTATTCCCCGAAAGAGTCCATCCACATGCGCTACGTATTTTGGGGCATTACAACTTCTCTCTAAATACGGATAGATTTTAGGAGAAAAATTTTATTCCCTTGCTACCCCTTCCCTGCCTTCGTCATCCTTGTGACTCTCTCTCTCTCCTGTGTCTTCATCTTCCAGTCTCCCTCTTGCCTTCACTCCGTTTTCATCAGTTGTCTTCCTCTGCAATGTGCGTGCCTCAACAACTGAAGTAAGCTTTGAAAATTAGAAAATTAAAATATACCCACACAAAAAACCAATCACCGCATGGTCCTTTGTTAAATGCTTGGAAACAAATGAGAAAAGCTGTTAATTATTTATATATTGAAACAAGAAAACTTGCTAATGTTCCATTTTTAAAAGCTATTATATTTTATTTTAAAACCTTTTTCGTTATGATTTTAAACAAAAAATATAAAAACATATTTTCATTAAATTATTTTATTTTAAAATAGAAAAATATGAAAATATATTTCCGTGAAATAATTTGATTTTAAAATATTTTATTGGTGTTAATTTTACTATGGTTTGTTGTCTCAAATTTGTTTTAATGGACACAATAACATAATATATCCTTTTATAAGATAAGGGTATTATTGTCATTATATCATTTGTTTATTTTCCTCCCTCTGTATTTTTCTCTGTTCATCCAAGCATGATGAGAGATAACTTTATCTCTGCAATTTTCTCTTTTGCCCATTTTTTCTTTTTATTTGCTTTTCTCTCAACTTTTCCCCTCATCCAAGCAGAAAGGGATTTTCTCTGCTTCTCTCTTCTCAAGTCAACATTTACGGTTTCTTGTAATGGGATTTTATCATCAGTCTCTATCTCTTCTTTTCCATCCTTATCCTCTTCCACCACTAATATAGTGCATCTCGAAGCTCCATTTTGTTTCCCGTTACTGTGTACTTTTTCAAACCCTCAGCCCCTTTCCCATCTCGATTTGCAATTCGTCAGGATTTCCTTGAATCTTACACCACCATCCACCCTCTATACACTTTTTTGGCTGATCCACCAGTGCTAGATGCTCATTCAACGGTATTACACCTTTTTTGTGGATTTCGATGACTCACCAACACCAACCTCTTGTACTAGCTTAAGAGGGCAATGTTTGGCAGCATGTCCAAACTCACCACTGGAAAAACAAATTAAATGTAGTCCCTCATACTCAATCTTGAGATTATTTCCATCAACCAAATAAGAGGGTAGTAATGGTGCATTTAGATCTACTCAAGGTCATTTCATCCACTCTAATAGCTGTCCTGATCTTGTTTCCAAGGTTGCAGAAAAATTTCCTATCATAATAGTCCCCTAGCAGCCCTGATAATCTGAAACATATAGCCACCTTCTGAATTTTCTCATTCCATGGGTTAAAGTTACGCTTCCACATATGAACAGTGAGATAATGGTTTTGTATTAACCATGGTCCCCCATCCAGAGCGAAGAGTAGTTTTCAAGATCATTAAATGTAGCTATCATGAAGCCATTACCTATATCTGAAAGTTCAACTTTTCCCATTTTTCCCCACATATTTGAACCTTTCTTTGCATCTGCATGAATCCTAATGTACTGTAGACGCTTATGAACAATTGGACCAACTGTGAGACCACAAACAATCTGGAAGAACTGAAATGGATGATCTGAGTCACGTTCGAGGACACTGTCCTATAAAGTTATTCCGCGACCACCGACAGAGAGGAAGCGGTACTCCCTAGGATTAAACAGAACCCTCCTGATTATGTCAGGGCAACAGAACTGGCGGAAGGTAATGGTAATGATAGGCAAAAAATACTGTGCAGAGGAGAAGAAATTAGAACGTAAGTACTAAGAACTTTGTCTGTGTCCCTTTTATAGGCACGTTTCATGAGGAGGCATCAGTCACAATACAACCCAGACAATACATCCCTTGAGACCGGACAACCACCATTGGATAGACAAGTCTGCGTATTGACAACAAAAAGAGCGTTCGGTGAAGCGTCCGACCGTTGGCAACTTTCAGTCATGAAGGGTTATGAATTTTAAACCTCAAAATATAGCGACTTTTTGGCAAGCCCAAATATATTATTATTTTTATTATCTAAAAATAATATTTTCGGGGAGCAAAAATATTTTACAAAAAGTGTCAGCACCACGTATTTATTCGCGCGTAGGGGGAAATCGTTGGATTTTAACTACGTTTGCTTTTCGATGGCCCATTGTTGTGCACGTGAGCCCACCACTCCTCTAGGCCTCTTTACAAGTCCAAGATAGCATAGTGATATATATAGGCTAGTGCTATCTTATTTCGAAGCATTATAGGACTAGCTTCTTTGACACACCCACTCACATACTCATATTTTACAACAATCCCTCACATGTGTTAAAGCAACCCGCTATGTTACCCACATAATATAACCATTGTATCTAGTGGTCCGTAAAACTATGAACCAGACCTAGACCAATAACACTTGATACACAGAAATGTCAATGAGCATGTTTTTATGAACTAACAAATCTTGGTGTGTATCAGAGGCATTAAGAGTCATATTATATCCTAACATTTCTACTATTAATGATGGTTTTGCATGCTATGTCTGTCATGCGTGTGCCTAGTGTGTAATGAATGCTCTAAAGATTTTACCATGATATTATAGAAGTGGCCACACTCCATATTCATAGAGGTAATTTCATAGAAGTGTATCTACACTATGTACAATGTCTCGTTGGACTATGAAATCATTAAGAGCTTTACTCAACCTACAATAATGCAGTATAGCACATTCAAAGTGTCACAGAAAGGAACATAAAATATTTGTGCTAGTCAGAACTAATGAACAACTTGTTCTTAACCATTGAACCTTCTTCATGGGATTACCAATCACAAAGGTTGGGTTGTCATTGCGTCAATTAGTAGTCGGCTTTAATTCAATTCCTTTTGACTTTTCAACAATCATTTTCCTTCCAAGAGGTTTTGTTAACGGATCTGCCAAGTTCATTTCTAACTTTATATAATTGATTGAGATAACACCATCCTTTAGCAGCTGCCTTATAATATTACGTCTTAATCGTATGTGTCTACTCTTACCATTGAAGGTTTTATTCTTAGCTGTGGCTATCACTGCTTTATTATCATAGTGTAATGACACTGATGGTGTTGGTTTGTCACCTAGTAGGATATTCACTAAGAATTTTTTCAACCACTCAGCCTCAATACCAACCAACTCCATAACAACAAACTCAGAGTCCCTAGAGAGGACGGTGTTATAATGTTTTGCATGGCTGACTTTCATGTGACTACACCGCCACTAAGAATAAAGACATAGCCACTAGTGGATTTTGTTTCATCTGAATTTGAGATTCAGTTAGCATCAATGTACCTTTCTAATACAGTTGGAAATCCATTATATTGTATACCGTAATTCATGATACCTCTTAAGTATCGTAATAATCTTATGAGAACCTCCCAATGCTTACTGCATGGGCAGTGAGTATACTTGCTCAATCTAGACATAGCATATGCTATGTCTAGCCTAATATAATTCATTAAATGCGACAAACTCCCAATGATTTATGCATATTTAGATTGAGCTATTAGATCTCCTTCATGTTTTTTCAAAAGTATACTACTATCATAAGGAGTACTCAAAGGATCTTCATCAAACTGTTCAAACCTTCTCAAAATCTTCTTAACATAATGTTCTTGAGAAAGTTGAATACCATGTTCATTCCTTATGATTTTTACAACCAAGATTACCTTTGCTTCTTCAAGATCTTTCATATCAAAGTTTGAAACAAGGAAACTTTTTGTTTCAAGCACAACCTTTAAACTAGTACCAAAAATTAGCATATCATCCACATATAAGCAAAAAATCACACAATCATTATTCACAGCCTTTATATAAACACATCTTTCTAGTTCAATAGTAGAGAAATCACCACTTATTAAACCTTGATCTAATTTCTCATTCCACTGTTTGGGTGCTTGTTTTAAACCATATAATGACTTATTTAATTTGAAAACTTTGTTTTCTTGCCCAGGAACAATACATCCTTCAAGTTGAATCATATAAATTTCCTCTTCTAAATTACCATTTAGAAACGTTGTTTTGACATCCATTTGATAGATAACAAGATTATGAATTGGCGCTAAGACAATTAGGATTCTAACAGAGGAAATCCTGGTTACAGGCGAGAAGGTATCAAAATAATCAATATTTTATTTCTGGGTAAAGCCTTTGGCAACTAATCTAGCTTTATATTTGTCTATAGACCCATCAGGAAAGTATTTTTTTCCTAAATACCCATTTACACCAATAGGTTTTGCTCTTAAAGGTAAGTCTACTAAAACCCAAGTTTTATTTTGATTCAAATAGAAGATCTCGGCTTTAATAGCTTCTTTCTAAAACTTTGCATCCGGAGAAGAAACAGCTTCATAAAAATTTTTAGGTTCGTTTTGCACTAAGTATGTATAAAAATCATCTCCAAAAGTTGTTTCTTTTCTTTGTCTTTTACTTCTCCATAAGTTTTCAACCACATCTTCATTTAAATTTTGTTCAGAAAATTTTTCAATTCTTTTCAGAATATGCTAAACTTTTAAAGGAAAAATATTTTCAAAAAATTTTGCACCTTTAGTTTCAATAATGGTATTATTTTGTTCTAAAATATCACTTTTCAAAACTAGAAAATGATATATAAGACTTTGTTAAGCATAACCAATAAACATACAATCAGCAATTTTAGAACCTATATTTTTCCTTTTAGGGTCAGGTAATAACACTTTTGCTAGACACCCCTATACTTTCAAATATTTCAAGTTTGGTGTAAAACCTTTCCACAATTCATATGGTGTTAACTTTGTTTTCCTATAGGATATTCTATTTTGTAAGAAACATGCAGACAATAAGGCTTCCCCCCACAAGTTATTAGGTGCAGCATAACTTACAAGTAAAGTATTCATCACTTCCTTTAGGGTTCTATTTTCCTTTCGGCAATACCATTAGATTCAAGTAAGTAAGGGGGAATTACTTCATGGATTATTCCTTCCTTTTCACAAATATCATTAAGCAATAACTATTCTCCTCCTCTATCTGACCTAACCCTCTTTATCTTTTTATTTAATTGATTTTCTACTTCCACTTTGTATAAAAGGAATTTTTCAAAGGCCTCATCTTTATTTCTAAGTACGTATACTCTAGTATATCTTGAGAAATCATCAACAAACGTAACGTAATACCTTTTTCCACCTCTTGTCTTAGTTTGTTTTAAATCTCCTAAGCCAGTGTATATTAAAGGCAACAATTCAGTTTCTCTCTGAGTGACAAAATGTGTTTTCTTAGTTTGTTTTGTTTCTGCACATACTTCACATTTATTAGTATTATTTATATTAATTATAGAAACTATCCCAAGATTTTGCAATCGCTATATATAAGATCTATGTATATGTTCTAGTCTAGCATGCCATAAATCAAAGAAATCAATCAAGTAAGTAGAAGAGGATACATTGTTATTATTTTCATCAACACTCAGTACAAAAAGACCCTAATTACAATAACCCTTTCCTATTAGAACATTGTTCTTTGTCATAATGATCTTATCAGATCAAATGACACCTCAACCCCAAATTTTCCTAATAAAGCCACATATATCAAATTTGCTCTAAGTTTAGGCGCATACAAAATGTCATTCAGTACTAATGTCTTTCCTGATGTGAGTTTCAACACCACTTTTTTTTCCTTGAACTTTTATAGTTCGTGAATTAGCCAAATAAATGTGGTCTTCTCCTTCTTGTAAAGAGGTAAACATCTCCCTATTTGCACATATGTGCTTGGTAGCACCAGAATCTGCCACCCACTTCTTCACATCAGAGACCCATAAGGCTTGAGAGACTACTGCAACAATAACTTCATCATCACTGTTTTCATCTCCTTCAACCAAATTTACTTTTGGCTTTAGAGGATTTTCTTCTCTTTTACGGTTTATAATTTTTTCCTTTTTCCTACACTGAGTAGCAAAGTGACCTGGCTTTCCACAGAAATAACAATTTCCTTTCTTCTTGAAATTGGGGTTAGAATCATTGGGCTTGTAATTAGACTTCTTTTGGTGCTGATGGTTAGAGCCATACCTCTTGTCGTGAGGCTTTGCTTCCATTAAGTTGTCTTTTACAGTCATTTGCCTCCCCTTTGCTACTTGGGTCACTTTTTTGTTAGTATCTTTAATGATCATATGTGTAATCAGATATGACAGCAACAACTACTTCTGTTTATGCTTTAATTGTTGCTTGTAATCATTCCATATTTCTGGCAAGTTTTCAATTAAGACTCCCGCTACAAACTCATCTGGCATATTGATCTTTTCAATTAATATGTTTGTGTGTGAATGTGTATATATATTTTTTCATTTCCTAGCCACCAGGTTCTGTACTATGTGTGAATGTGCGTGCGTGCGTGCGTGCGTGCGTGTGTGTGTATTTTTATCACGCTCTTCTTTTCACTATGCAAGACTATAAGGGTGTGTGCATATAATTGTGCTAAGTAAGAAACCCCAAACTCCTTCCCTCTTGTCAGTTCGTGTGTGTATGTGTATATTTATTTATTTATTTATTTCCTCTTTTTGACCATTCATCCCTCCCACACAGACATGTCATATATATATATATAACCCGACTCATGTACCTTCTGCCATAAACGGAGAGCAGCTCTTCCCAGATTCCTTGAACCAAAATTTCTTTTTTTGTTGCTATTGGTGTTTCTTTTTATTTTATAATTTCAATACCTCACATTTATTATTCAGTTCTTTCTTATGTGGGTGCATACATATAGTTGTTTTATTTTTTTTATGACTCTATTCTTAAAACCCCTTTTGTACTCTACCTTAAAAAATAATAAATAGTTGAATTTATGGGGGGTTGAATCTTAGTGAGCTGACGTGTATATAAAATATTAGTTTAAAGGGTAGTTTTAAGTATTTAGAATATTTTTAAAGCAACTGTAGAATAGTTCGAGTAATATGTATTAATAGATGTTTATGTTGTGACTTTGTAGACTCTCGTTAAGAGCTTTGGAGTAACTTTTGTATAATTTTTTGTAAGTTAAAGAGTAGCAGGTAACCTTGAATATTCTTCCATATACTTGTGAATTATGTATGATTGTAAATGACTATTTTTTATTAAAAAAATAGGCAGCATTATATATATACGTGAGTATATATTATAAATTCCCAAGTAAGTAATGTTACAAGTAAATTTCTTTATAACCTACTTTATTCACATAATTAATAATTTAATTATAATTAATTTATTGTAGGATTATTGTTTCCTTTTAGGCATATTTGAATATGTGATGATATTTTATACGAATGGAAGCATGATTTATTATACATTGTCTTTTAATTATATTATTGGTGATTGAATATAACTGTCATGGCAGTTGCATTTATGACGAGTTGGAGTAAGGAGGAATTTGTATGTTAAGATCTTTTACCATGTGGTATGCCATCACTCGATGCACAGTGGATAGCACTTGTTAGGACCTCTTCCATGGTTTCCTTTGACCGGGATTGCATTAGAGCTGTAGGACATGTGACACCTCCTTAGTTGTGTTTTTTTAAGGAGGGGAGCCATATTCCAAACTTAAGCTCTACACCTTTGAGACAATCCAGTCAAATGGATGAGTTTCTGTTGGACCATGTGTTAGCTTACAGTTCCAGTCAGCGGTATAAGGACGAAAGGTGATATAAGGGAGGTTGCATCTTGCATATTACATAATTGTATATTACATGTTGTGATGAAAATATAGATTTTCATAATGATGATTAAATTTATAATTGTCTTGTATGAGGATTTTGGTACATATAAATATATACGTAATCAGTTCCTTCTTTTTATCCTATATGGTTTAATTGTGTACGATAGAAACTTTCAATAGTTACTGAGACGTGGAATCTCATCCTTATATATTAACATTTTTTAGGTGATTGTTCTAATAGGAAACAAAGAAAGGCACATATGGAGTGAGCCTTAAAGGCTCTCTTGTGTTCCTAGAGCACATGTTATATTGTTTTTATTTGCTATAACCCTAAGACTTCTACATTTTATTTTGTTTTTGTTGAACTATTTTATGGATTTGATTTAACAAGGTGATGTGGGCTTTATCTGTATTGATTTTGTATTTTCATAATAAGATGTTTATTGGCGGTATTTGAAATATTTTAGTTAAGTATTTGGTTGTTTGGTTTGAGGTGTTACATATAACACTGATTTTCCTTTTACAAAAAGTATCATCACTGAAATTTTGATATTATTGCTTTAAAATGAGTGTTCAAATTTCGCTCATGCAAGTTATATTTTGTGTTGATCAGTTATTTATTTTGTTTGCATAAGTTATAATGATTAATTATGAACATTGAAGTCGTCTTATTCAAATTTTGAATTCAACTCCGAAAGTTATGATTAAAATAAAACAAAAATCTTAATGAAGAGATAACATCTAGCAGTAATAAATTAATCATCTGATTAATGTTCTTACAGGTTTTGATCACACACGGGAGATTTGATTAATGTACTGATAGAATCGATCGTAACATATTTATCACCCCATACAACGCACAAGAGATTTTTCTAGTTTATAATAATATTAGTGGTATAAACATCTGCAATGGTTCCTAACTTTATTGCTTGACAATGAATTCCAGGAACCTGAAGCAAACTAATAACTGAGCTTCGAATGAGTTAGTGCAACCTCTTCATTCATTGGCATTCATGTATAGTATTATTATTATTATTAGATAATTAGATAGTTAAATTATCACACCTTTCCCCTTCCAACAACAGCCAATAGTCCTACATTATTAAATAGAAATAAAGCCCATCTGTAAGGACTTGACTCCGGCCAAGAAAAGGATCTATTTCTATTATTTATTATTAGCTGCTTTGTTAGTCCAAGGGTCCTCCCCTCAAATCAATGCACCAAATCATTACTGCAAACTTTAAACATCAAACCTAAAAACAAGTTATAATCAGACAACAGCAAGCCCATTTGAAATTCTAGCAATTTCATGCCCTTATTTTAATTTCACCTTTACCAGAGTATTCACGGAAAATGATATGCGGTTTGGTGGGCAACACAAGAATAACATAAATATACTGATAATATGAGCATGATTACAGAAATTCTCCATAGGGGTTCACACAGAATATTTACAAACCTTGTGGCCGCACAGGGCTCTAGGGTATCTAAACCCATGCCAATGAAACGGAGACATCTTCTCATCTTCATTCCATTACTGGCATCCCCTCGTACGGTTTTCTTCTTTGTTCTTAGCATATCTTTTGTCTCCTCCTGTCTAAATTGTTGGTAAGGGAGGGTGAGATTCGAGAGAATCTCAGTAGGAAACATATACCATAATACATGCATGATAGATGCTATGTGTATGACATGTTGGCTTTAATTAGATATATGCCCCATAATGACATTTCTGCATGCTCAATGTTTCATGCAACAAGACTAGCCATAGCGAAAACAGAAACAGAGCTTCGTTTATTCAAATATGCTCTACATAATCAAGTAAAGCAATCACATACATCACTACACAAGCAAAGATATCAAATACATGCAGTAAGGTAAGTCCCCTACCTTGTGTCCCTTTTGCTAAACAAAAATAGTTCCTCGATCTACGTGTAAATAGCTCGGCTCCATATTCTATCCTATAATGCCAAATGTACCGTTTAGACAGTTCCACAGTATTTTTAGGGGTTATATCAGTATATTGAAAAATTACTAAAATGCCTCTAGAGATCCGGCCTGGCCCCGCCGTACCCGGTCCAACTGTACT
The DNA here is from genome assembly GCA_963855925.1 of Inga laurina. Lineage (NCBI taxonomy): Eukaryota > Viridiplantae > Streptophyta > Magnoliopsida > Fabales > Fabaceae > Inga > Inga laurina. The sequence continues at coordinate 58,913,270 of OY979709.1, forward strand.
TTTTCTGAAATTTTGACAGGGCTATTTTGACATATTTTTGCCCAAGGAATCAATTTTTGGACTTGAAATTACCAAATTCACTGCTAAAATACGAATTTGCCCTTGACAGCCCTACTTTAAAGGTTTCAGGGGTGTTTTCGTAATTATGCCTTTTCGGCCTTTTCCGAAAAAGTGACCAATTGTAACCCCACCTAATTTTCCCTCCTAAAATCAATGAAACCATCAAATCATTGAAAATTCAACTCTAAAGCCCATTTACAGCCCTGGCCGAAATATATGGGTTTTCTTGGGAAAATCGGGGTTTTGCGATTTCGACTCCGTAAGCACGTTCCTTTATACTCCTAACCAATTCATTAACTATTCCATTAGGTTACAACTATCATTTAGTACCAATTTGGGCAGCATAACCCCTAAGGAAACCCATTTCCAAAAAATACAAACAAAGACAATCCGGCAAAATTTCACCGATTAAATTGTCCACAACAACCAGAATAGTCAATATGCAAGAGTTTGGAAGTTATCTCAAGCTCCCACTAGCTTTTCCTCTTATTGGCTAAAAACCCTAAGCTCACAAGATTGAAATTTGAGCTTCAAAACCTTAATCCAATAGAAGAATAGCTTAGGAGCGGAGTTATACACGTTAGGTAGAGATTTACTGAAGAAATCAACATACCATACAAGTTTCCCTTCCCTTTCTCTCTCTAGAAAATTGTTATACTTCCTCTCTCCTCCAGCCGAACTTCACGTCTGTTTATGAGAGCAAAAGGTAGGAGATGAATTTTTATTTCATTAGCTTATGTCATATTTCATTTATTTACTAATTTCAAAAAATTACCAAAACCAATTTTGTGCACATAAACCTATATAGATGTAACTTTGGCACTTTACTCATTAAGCCAAATCAATATTTCCTTCTTCATGCCACATGTAGGAGACACCTATGCCCCGTTTGGTATGATAGAAGAGTTTTTAATGGAAGTGGAAGTAGAAATGGAAGTGGAATTAAAAGCAGAAGTGGAGATAAAAGTATGTTTGGTATGATCATGGAAGTTAGGATATAATTTTTAATAATATATTAATTTTAAATATGAAATGTCAATTATACCCTTAAGCCTCTTTCTTCACCATCATCTTCCAACAGCCATCGACCGGAGGCCACCATCAGCCTCACGGCGGTTAGCACAGAAACCACCAGCGCCACCGTTAGCCATCAACCCATCATAAACTACCCATAATTTTATAGTAATTTCAACAAAAATCAAAGGCAAAATTGGAAGAAAAAAAAAGAAAGAGAGATTGAAGCAGAAATCAGACATCATCGTTAACAAAACCAGAGATTAAGATGTGAATCAGTCGATGTACCCAACCTGTGAATCTGGGCAATTGATCAATAACAGAATCAAGAGCAAGTTTAAATTGGAGACATTATCATGGCAAAGAAACAAAAATTATTCACTCAAAATCAAGATTAAACAGATGTGAATAACGAGATAATGGCGTCGGTGAATTTGCGGCTCTGTGTGTGTGTGTGTTACAGAGGGATTGGGACGAGGAGAGGATAAACTCGAAGATGGACTCGAATCGAAGGGTCGGTTGGGTCCGCAATCCCAACCCATTTAAGCAACTCTTTAGATCGAGAAGTTTTTAGGGAAAATCTCGTCCTCGCCATCTGCTGTCTTGAAGATCGTTAACCGATCTGCAGATCGCCATCGCAACGTCCTCCGAGGTCGCTGCACTCGCCGTAGCCATCTTGTCGTCGCCACACCTCGCCTCGCCACCTTGCCGTCGCCACATCACCTTGCCGTCGCCACGCCTCATCGTCGCCATAAGAGAGGGTGGGGGAGGCCGTCGAGGGACGAGTTAGAGAGTTGAGAAGACTGAAGAGAGTGAGAACAGAAAAAACAAAAAAAGGGATAAAGTTGTCAATTGATAAAATATAGAAGGGTATAATAGTCCTATAATCTCACTTCCAAGGATTTCGAGCCACTTCCATGGGGTAGAGTGGGGAACCCACTTCCATCAGTTTTGATGGAAGTGACTTCCCTAAGGAAGTGAACTCCAATGTACCAAACATCCCATTTTTATAATTTCAATTCCACTTCCAATTCTCCAGCTACACTTCCCTTACACCAAACTGGGCCCTAGGGGTTCCTTCCTATTGTCTCAATTGGCTTCACAACTTGTTTCGGTTACATATATACACAAAGTCTCAATTTTGATCAAAGTTGCACCTTTTGCTCAAATTTTTCATAAATTCATATTAAATTGACCAAAATATTCTAAATATATTTTTTCCTTTTATTTTCCTTAATTAATTGAAATTAAATTCAATTAATTAGAAAATAATTAATTTAGCACTTGTTTGGCAAAATTACAAGTTTGCCATTACATTTTTCTCTATTTTCGGATTTTTTTGCAGATTTTCTGCCTAAACTTTGAAAAATCAAAACTAATTTTGTAGACATTATATCAGAGTAATTCTAAAGGCAATAGAACCCTTATTGAGTCTAGTTTCAAGGAAAAATATAGAACTTTGCCAATTGGAAGTACAAAAATCCCAGAATTTAAATCTTTGAATGATGTTCTACAAACTTTCCAATTTTTCTGGGCTAAGTTCAAAAATTCATATCTTTTTGCATATAGCTTCAAATGATTCATATGACCTATCAAAATAAAGTCCTGGATGTCTACTTTCACCTTGTAAAATTTCATAATTTATGCATATCATTTGGTCATCCAAAATCACATGACAATCTCACTACCTCATAGGAAATTTCACCGGAAGCATAATCACTTTCTCCAAAATTCACCATTTTATTTCTTTTTAATACCCCAAAGATATAAGAAATATTAAGGAATAAATTTGGGGCTCATACTAAACTAGGGCTTAGCAATCCACTTATTTCAGGCTTATCCTCTAGCCTCCAATCCCAAAATTTGGGGTATTACAAGCAACAAGAAAATAAACAAGATTTTAATCGGGAACCTCCAACAATAATAATTCGAGCAAGTTTTATCACAATAATTTATAGTCAAAAGAGTAAGCTAAAAAACAAGGCCAGATCATGTTAAAAGCATCAGGAAGCTGTTTGTTATCATGTTGAGATTGCTTATAAGCTGCTTTTCACGTAAATCGAGACAAAACTCCTCTCATATACTTACCTCATATGTCGTAAATCATGTTTGAAAAACTAATTCTAAATATTCAAATCGTTATTCCAAACAAGCACTGGGTTTTATCACCAGTTTTTATCTAAAAAATAAGCTAAGAAAGCAAGGCAAGATCATGCTGGAAACAACAGAGATAACAGCAGGCTTTTATCATGACAATATATGCTCAAAACCAACCTAAATGGGAATGGGAAGGTATATCATGTTAAAATCATCAGAGACAGCGGCAAGTTTTATAACCAAAATGTATACTTAAAATCAAGGTAATTAAACCCGAACCGGTCACTAAACCCGATGGGGTACTATTTCAAGGGTTATTGGGTTAGACTGAAGTCAAACCAGAACTAAATTAGGATCAAATCGGTGAGAAATTAAAGCTTTTAGGTTTATTAATATGAAATTCTAAAAAAAAAAAAATCCATTTTAAAAAAATTAAAAATAAAAAATTCCAATCCGGACTAGACCAGTCTACCAGCCGGTTTCCGGTTCGGACCGCCTAGTCCAAACCACCTGGTTCGGTCTAGATTCTATTATCCTGCTTAAAATAAGCTTAACAAAGTCCTATTATTTATCAATAACATAATGTTTGTGGCATCTTGCTTAAAGAATCCTTCAAATACACCGAAGAAATTATCAGTTTGACAAAGTTCAAATGAGATAAGATTATCGCTATTAAATGCATTGACAGAAGACCTGTACGTAAACTATTAGTGTGTCTCAAGGTAAGTCAACCAGAATGGACGATTCAGAATGGCTTCAGATAGCTCTATAAACTCTAATAAAGGGGTAATTCCCGCCAAATCAAACTAACAATTAACAGTTATTAAAAGAAGAAAACAAATAAGTTGTCATGAATCTCAGTGGTTTGTGTTACAGACAAGAGGCGGCCAATCTGATCAGAGAGGAAGAGAGAGAAGCAATACAAAAATTTTGTTCTGGCGGATCGCTTCCCTTTTCTCTCTCTTCGTTATTTTCCGTTTTCGTGTTTTTTTTTCCTTTACATTTCTCAGGTTTAAACTTTAAACTGTTCAAGAGAGGTCATGGCCTAAAAAACAAAACTGTTCATATTAGTGGCCAAAAAAATAGATTTGATGGAAAAGTCTGTTAAGTGGATTTCTTTAATTGTATTCTGGCAAAAAAATATTGTTTTAATTGTATTTATTTCCAGGTACAAAAATAAATCTCTAATTACACACATTTAGTCTTTTATTTATTATGTCCAATTGAATTCTGTAGGAATTTAGTCATTTTCACATTATATGAAGGGAGAATTGTGAAAAAAGAACTTACTAGTAAATTAATTGCCAGATGGGACTTAAGAAGATCGTTTGCACATGGGGGAAGATATTGTGCACATGAGGGGAAGATATTGTGCACACAGGGGAAGATGTTTTTGCGAACACATAAGGAAAAACATTGCACACAGGGAAGATCTTCTGCACACTGGAGTACCATTTGACAATTAAGTTCTCATTGAGGTATTTTTTCACAATTCTCCCTTATATGAATACTTTTTGAATAGCATAAATTGGAAAAAAAAAGAGAGAGGAAAATTTAAACAATAAAAACCCTAGCATAATGCTTTGGTTCTGGTCCCCTTGAAACTCAAGGACACAGATCTACGAGGCTATTGAACAGATCATGTTCAAGTAAGGTAGTAAAAACCCTGGCATAATGCTTATTGCCATTATTTATGAACTATGAAGGAGATTGTGGATCCAAGTTTGAGATGAGCATGATCATTGTAACTCACAAATAATGGGAACCAGCTTGCATACTTTTCTCTATAGAAGAGGATGGTGTTTTTTTTATAGGAGCCGTTGAATTAAGATCTCAACGGTCCAGATTTAATATATTATAAAATAATATTTTATATTATTTTCATATAATTATATTACAATCAAACAGCTTCCATAAAGAAAAAGACAGTCTTTTTCTTTAGTAAAAAAAGACACAAGCTGAATCCCAAATAATATATGACTTCATTTGTTTTATAAATATTTGTCAGTTGTCATTTGACACTACAATCAAAGCATGATTCACATTTCACTGTTCAATGGTTAATTAATTAATTAATTAATTTTTGTGAAACAGAAAATTAAATTTTACAGACACAACAAATATGTTAAAGTTTTCTCAAGAAAGTTTTTATTTCTATATCTTTAAAAATAATAACTAACATACAGTATATTGTCTACTTTCTCAACATCTTATTGCACATTACTTTTTTGTTTTCAATTTTAACGTTAATTTCTAGTCACTATAAAATTTCATGATTAAATGGAAGATGATTTTTATAATTATTTAACTGTTTATATCAAGAATAAAATTATATTGTATTATAAAAATTATAAATAATTTTATGAGTAATATTTTTTTTGAGACAAAAAACCTAAGATGACTAATAGATTAACAAGTATTTATAATCATGGCCCGACATGGCCTATACTTTTTTCAATATTAAAGTAATTATACACATCTTACGTAATAGTTAATACAATAATGCATAAAGAGGTGCTGCTGACAAAGATGATGGAAAAATTCTAACCAAACTCACACCAATTTGTTGCATTGCTTATCTTAGAATCCAATACAGACCACTAATTAACCTAGCTATCATGTTTATTATTAGCAAGACTTTTGCATCAAAAACATCTTTTTATTGCATAATTGATTTCCCCATCACATTATTCCTTCAAACGCTTTGTTTCACCATAACACATATTCTCTTTGCTTAGATCTACATCAATACTTGAGTGTTCCTGAGAGGATTCCTTCCCTACGCCATTGGAGAAGGCTCTTAAGCCTCTCATAATCAGGAAGGTTATCTTTTACGACAGTAATTTGCTTGAATCTGTGGAGCCATGCATGCAAGCGAGGCAATTTGCTTGCCTCTATCAGTTTTATTCCCGCAATTTCCTCTAACCCTTCAAACCAGATTCCAAGAATTCCATATGATATGTCCACCAAAGAAATCTCGTTGCCTCCAAAGAAATATTTGTCCCCTAGGCCTTGATCCTCCAACACTTTCAGAGTTTGAAGTGATTTCTGGAATGTGTCTTCCTTTTCTTGTTCATCTTTGAAAGCTTGGAAAAATGGTGCACTATATTATTTGAGCTGCAAAATCAGATTTTGAAAAGAAAAAATTAAAGAGGGTCTGGGCTAACATGATATGATATTTATCCCATTGGATAAACTTGTTCATCTAGTGAGAATAAAATTAATTTATGAAATACAGAGAACATATATAGTTGAAGAACAGAGGTGGAGATAGAGTTACCACGTCATCAGCAAATTTAATCCAAAACCAAGCTACGGCCTTGTCATAGGTATCTTTTGGAAGCAAAGGAGTGTCTGGCCAGGTTTCTTCGATGTATTCAAGAATCACGGCTGACTCTGCAAGGGGTTTGCCGCCATGGATAAGCACAGGAACTTTCTTGTAAACTGGATTGGATTGCAGAAAGAGGTCACTCTTGTTGACCTTGTCTTCTTCTACATACTCGTAGCTGATTCCTTTGAGCTTCAAAGCCCAGATCACTCTGTGAACATAAGCGCTAGACCAAAATCCCAGTAGCTTCAGATCTTCCATTGTTGGGTTGCAGGTGAGCACCGGTGCAGGGGATCGGGAATTTAAAGGAAGAGAATGGTTATTTATCTATCAATGTTGCAGGTGAGTGCTGATGCACGGGGATTGGGAATTTAAAGGAAGGGAATGGTTATTTAGTCATCATTCATGAATCTTTTTAGCATCCCAGAACTTGATGCAGTGATGCTTAACACGCCATTGACTAAAAAATTTAATACAAATAATTAAGGTAATTAAATTCAAACGGGTCACTGAACCAGCCTGAAAAATAATTAAATAAACATTGCCGGACCAATTCTTACTTCTATTGAACTCTTTATCATTTTTAATTAAGGTATTCTATGTTAAATTAAGTCATTCATGTATTGTATTCTTTTACAATGTCAATCATGATGCACGAAGCTTACGTCAAAATGTTAAAGCATACAAGCATTATCATCAGACTCTACGTCATTTTTAATTCAATGACAATAAATCCATTTCTTTAGTATCTTGATTATGATATAAGAAATTCATGATGATATTCAAATCATAAGGAGCACATACAATTAACCGAATCTCATTGTTTGAAAAGTTGTTATGATTAATTTAAGCCAATAAAGATGAAAAAAGAAAGTAACTTTTTTACCAAAAATACCTTCCTTTTTTTTAGGCACATGTTCTTATTGGAAGCAAACCTATTCGAAGTACTATTGAGACAAGCATGGTGGATCAGTATTAATGCTTGCATGATTTGTTTTTTTATAATAGATAATTAGATTTTGTTCATCAAAACAAATCATCGTATATTTTTCTGAACAAGTAGATTTAGATTTTAGAGTTTCTCCCCGGTTTGCTTGAAACTTGAACTGGAATTTAATTATATACAGTGCTTTACTTCACTTGCGCAACATAAAAATCAACCTAACACAAATATTAAAATGTTATATCAAGGACTGTGCAAACTTGAGATCTTCCATCTAGATTGCTATTATTGTAATTCACTGCGTTCAGAGAAAGAAACTAAATATCATAGGCATATGTATACTACAAAAAAAAAAAAAAAAAAAAAAGACTTTAGCGGCGACTTTTAATGTCGTCGCTCAAAGTTAGACTTTCGGCAGCGACAAAAGTGTCACCACTGAACATTACATCTTCAACAGCGACATTGTATTATCGCCGCTGAAAGGGTGTTTTGGTAACGACTTTAGTGTCGCCACGAAAAGTCTTGTTTAAAATTTTTAATTTGTTTTAAACACCTTCAGCGGCAACATTGTGTTGTCGCCGCCGAAAGGGTGTTTCAGTGGCGACTTTAGTGTCGTCACTGAAAGTTTTGTTTGAAATTTTTCAATTTTATTTTAAACATCTTCAGCGGCGACATTGTGTTGTCGCCGCTGAAAGAGTGTTTCAGTGGCGACTTTAGTGTCGCCATTGAATGTCTTGTTTGTAATTTTTAAATTGTTTTTATAAAAACACTTTCACCAGCGATATTGTCTTGTCGCCGCCGAAACTCACACTTTCAACGGCGACAATTAAAGTCGCCACTGAAAGCCGCATTCAGCGGCAACAAAAGTCACCGCCGAAAGTCATTTTTTTTTGTAGTGATATAACAAGGTTTGTTCAGACATTATCATCAGAAAAGTTCATAAGTAATCTTCATGAATGGACATTCGTTTGTCTATACTCACACGATATTGACTAGGATGTAATTGAGGAATCAAATGATTTTAGTTTGTGCTTAAGTCCCGGATGATTACAGTGTTATAGCAGTGCAAGTTAAATCTTCAAAATACAAAATTCTAAACTTACAAGTTACAAGAGTTCTTCTAAGAAAGCAAACCTATTTGAGGTATTGTTGGACACTAAATCTATATATTTATATTGAAGTTTAGACGTTTTTGGAGACGGATCGGATCGGGCAGCCGGACCGGGCGAACTGTCGACTGGAAAGAAGAACGGCTCGACTTACACAATTAGGTCGTTCATGAAGTTAGCCCGCATTGGGCCACCCTAAACCGGCATTTGAGCTGTGAGCCGGGATTCAGCTGCTAACCGGAGTGGATCTGTAAAAGACGTAGGAAGGACAATGAAAAAAAGACGTAGATGCTCGAAGATGAAGATTGAAATATGCTACATATTCATTGAAGAAGAGGAGATGAAACACTTATCTTTAAAACAAAATAAGATGTACTCCATTGATGTTCGATTCTTCTCCAACACCGTGGTTCTTCATCCCAAGACTGACGGCTGAACTGGAGAAAAAAAGAAAGAGAAGAAAAGGCCACCGATGGAAAGAGAAAGGAGAAGCCCTTGTGAATGGTCCTTGTAAACTGTGAGGAACAGAAGAATCGTATGAAACACGGGTCTTATCTTTAGTGACACTAAAAGTCCTAATTAATAAAAAAATCTGGTCAAAAAAGTTAATAAATAACTTTGTTCAAAAATATTTTTAATAACGAGTTGTTTTTTAAAAGATATGAAAAGAATAAAGGAGAATTAATTTTAAGGGAAAATAATACTCTTTCCCCTTTTAAATATAAGATAGAATTGATTTTTTTGAAGATATTAAGAAAGTTAATTAAGTAACTTTAAAATATTTAAATATGTCATTTTTTCTCCAAACTATTGTACTTAACTTATAAATTGATATATAATCTAAAAAAGTAATGATTAATTATTATAATATATATAATATCTTAAAATTTAATTATTATGTCATCAGTTCGACTAAACGGCTCAACCGTTTCAATATGTTGAACATTGAGTCGCTGATCTTTTGACTCGACATACTTTTAAAACATTGAATTTAGCATTCATGATTACATGTGAAGAGTCAATAAACAATTCTAATTGGCCTTGATGTTGGGATATGTCAAGGTTTTCGATCCGCGTGGAATACGTGGTGTAAAACTGTACTACCTGGTCAACAATCGTGTTAAGCAAGTTTAAATCCTCAAAAATTGCATGTTTGACCTTTATTAAATAATAATAACTTTTCTCCTTAATATAAAATTAGTTAATTCTTTTTAGAGAGATTAATAAAATTAAATAAATAAATTAATTATAATATATATTATATTTCATTTGATTATATATTAATATATAAATAAAATCTTTTTAAAAAATCCACAACACGCGAGGATTAACAAGAAAAAGACGGTGCAGAGTCAATAAACCATTATATTTGGTCATGATGATGTGATATGGCAAAGGTTTTCCAATCCACGAGGAATATGTGGTGATGAGCATAAAACCGTACCACTTGGTCACTAACCCTGTTAAACAAGTTCAAATCCCCAAAAATTGCATGTTTGACCTTCATTAAAAAAATTCTTGCTCCGGTCTTAAATAATATATAAAATAGAGTTGATTTTTTTAAAAAAAAATTAAAGGAGATAAATAAGTTAATTAATCATATCATATGTTATATATCTTTAGACAATATATCAATTTATTAATCAAATTAATTATTTTAGAGAAAAAAATATAAATATAAATACTCTAGAATAATTTAATTAATTTCCTTAATTTCCCTAAAAAATCAATTTTATCTTATATTTAAAACCGGAAAAAGTACTAGCTTCTCTCCATAATATAAGACTAGTTGTCTCTTTTTAGTGAGATTAATAAAATTAAATAAATTAATTAATTATAACATATATTATATTTCATTTAATTATTTATCAATATATTGGAGAGGGTCTCATGATCAATATTAAAATCTCTTTAAAAAACCTACGACACACAAGGATTAATGAGAAAAAGATAGTGAAGAGTCAATAAATAAGGGAAAATTCTTAAAAAATATCATGAAAATAGCTAAATCCCAAATCAATGCACAAAAATTGTAAAATTCCAGTTCAATGCTATGTCAGTACAAACGTGAGACTTGTGTCAGTGAAAAGATGAATTTGCTCTTCAGCCCTCCCTATCTCCATTTCGGAATAACAACAACTCCCATCTTGATTAACAACACCGAATTCTATATTAAATTTTACTGACACAACAAATATGTTAAAGTTTTCTCAAGAAAGTTTTTATTTCTATATCTTGAAAAATAATAGCTAACATACAGTATATTGTCTACTTTCTCAACATCTTATTGCACATTACTTTTTTGTTTTCAATTTTAACGTTACTTTCTAGTCACTATAAAATTTCATGATTAAATGGAAGATGATTTTTATAATTATTTAACTGTTTATATCAAGAATAAAATTATATTGTATTATAAAAATTATAAATAATTTTATGAGTAATATTTTTTTTGAGACAAAAAACCTGAGATGACTAATAGATTAACAAGTATTTATAATCATGGCCCGACATGGCCTATACTTTTTTCAATATTAAAGTAATTATACACATCTTACGTAATAGTTAGTACAATAATGCATAAAGAGGTGCTGCTTACAAAGATGATAGAAAAATTCTAACCAAATTCATATCAGTTTGTTGCATTGCTTATCTTGTTTATTATTAACCTAGCTATCATGTTTATTATTAGCAAGACTTTTGCATCAAAAACATCTTTTTATTGCATAATTGATTTCCCCATCACATTATTCCTTCAAACACTTTGTTTCACCATAACACATATTCTCTTTGCTTACATCTACATCAATACTTGAGTGTTCCTGAGAGGATTCCTTCCCTACGCCATTGGAGAAGGCTCTTAAGCCTCTCATAATCAGGAAGGTTATCTTTTACGACAGTAATTTGCTTGAATCTGTGGAGCCATGCATGCAAGCGAGGCAATTTGCTTTCTTCCATCAGTTTTATTCCCGATATTTCCTCTAACGCTTCAAACCAGATTCCAAGAATTCCATATGATATGTCCACCAAAGAAATCTCGTTGCCTCCAAAGAAATATTTGTCCCCTAGGCCTTGATCCTCCAACACTTTCAGAGTTTCAAGTGCTTTCTGGATTGTGTCTTCCTTTTCTTGTTCATCTTTGAAAGCTTGGAAAAATGGTGCACTATATGATTTGAGCTGCAAAATCAGATTTTGAAAAGAAAAAATTAAGGAGGGTCTGGGTTAACATGATATGATATTTATCCCATTGGATAAACTTGTTCATCGAGTGAGAATAAAATTAATTTATGAAATACAGAGAACATATATAGTTGAAGAACAGAGGTGGAGATAGTTACCACGTCATCAGCAAATTTAATCCAAAACCGAGCTACGGCCTTGTCATAGGTATCTTTTGGCAGCAAAGGAGTGCCTGGCCAGGTTTCTTCGATGTATTCAAGAATCACGGCTGACTCGGCAAGGGGTTTGCCGCCATGGATAAGCACAGGAACTTTCTTGTAAACTGGATTGGATTGCAGAAAGAGGTCACTCTTGTTGACCTTGTCTTCTTCTACATACTCGTAGCTGATTCCTTTGAGCTTCAAAGCCCAGATCACTCTGTGAACATAAGCGCTAGACCAAAATCCCAGTAGCTTCAGATCTTCCATTGTTGGGTTGCAGGTGAGCACCGGTGCAGGGGATCGGGAATTTAAAGGAAGAGAATGGTTATTTGTCTATCAAGGGGGATTGGGAATTTAAAGGAAGGGGATGGTTATTTAGTCATCATTCATGAATCTTTTTAGCATCCCACAACTTGATGTCAATCATGATGCACGAAGCTTACGTCAAAATGTTAAAGCATACAAGCACTATCATCAGACTCGACGTCATTTTTAATTAAATGACAATAAATCCATTTCTTTAGTATCTTGATTATGACATAAGAAATTCATGATGATATTCAAATCATAAGTAGCACAAACAATTAACGGAATCTCTTTGTTTGAAAAGTTGTTATGATTAATTTAAGCTAATAAAGATGAAAAAAAAAAATGTAACTTTTTTACCAAAAATACCTACTTTTTTTTAGGCACATGTTGTTATTAGAAGCAAACCTATATTCGAGGTACTATTGAGACAAGCATGGTGGATCAGTATTAATGCTTGCATGATTTATTTTTTTTATAATAGATAATTAGATTTTGTTCATCAAAACAAATCATCGTATATTTTTCTGAACAAGTAGATTTAGATTTTAGAGTTTCTCCCCGGTTTGCTTGAAACTTGAACTGGAATTTAATTATATACAGTGCTTTACTTCACTTGCGCCACATAAAAATCAACCTGACACAAATATTAAAATGTTATATCAAGGACTGTGCAGACTTGAGATCTTCCATCTAGATTGCTATGATTGTAATTCACTGCGTTAAGAGAAAGAAACTAAACATCATAGGCATACATAACAAGGTTTGTTCAGACGTTATCATCAGAAAATTTCACAGGTAATCTTCATGAATGGACATTCGTTTGTCTATACTCACACGATATTGACTAGGATGTAATTGAGGAATCAAATGATTTTAGTTTGTGCTTAAGTCCCGGATGATTACAGTGTTATAGCAGTGCAAGTTAAATCTTCAAAATACAAAATTCTAAACTTACAAGTTACAAGAGTTCTTCTAAGAAAGCAAACCTATTTGAGGTATTGTTGGACACTAAATCTATATATTTATATTGAAGCTTAGACGTTTTTGGAGCCGGACCGGGCGAACCGGCGGCCCGACCAGGTGAACCGTCGACCGGAAAGAAGAACGGCTCGGCTTACACAGTTAGGTCGTTCATGAAGTTAGCCCGCGTTGGGCCGTCCTAAACCGGCATTTGAACCGTGGGCCGAGATACAGCCGCTAACCGGAGCGGATCTGTAAAAGCCGGACGAGTCTTGCACAACGTAGGAATGATGATGGAAAAGACGTAGGAAGGACGATGAAAAAAAGAAGGAGATGCTCGAAGATGAAGATTGAAATCTGGGACATATTCATTGAAGAAGAGGAGATGAAACACTTATCACCAATACAGAAAAGGGTTTTTAGACCAGTTATATCAAATAAGGTTTTAAAAATATGACCGGTGACATTTTTGTAATTATGATGAAATATTAAAACCGGTCTTAAAAATAATTTTAAGACCGGTTATAGTAAAAACCGCTCTTGAAAATAATTTTAGGACCGGTTATAACAAAAACCAGTTTTAAAATATATACAATTAAAAAAAATAAATATATGTAATATATTTTCTAGACCGGTTCTAAAAATAACCGGTCTAGAAAATATTATCTGAATTAAAGACAATTATAAAATAAAATGTTTATTATTTTTAAGACCGGTTGTAAATGAAAACCGGTCTTAAATATTAAAAATTTAAAACTGGTTATTAATTAATAACCGATCTTAAAAAATTTCAATTTTTAAGACCGGTTATTTATTAATAACCGGTCTTAGATATATATTTTAAGACCGGTTTTGAAATAGAACCGGTCTTAAATATTATTTTTAAGACCGGTTGTAATTGACAGCCGGTCTTAAAAACTGACATGGATTTCAAAAGGCACCTAAATTTGACTCTGAAATCTAAAACTCAAGCATATCAGCAAAACCCTTCCATCGTCTCACGGCAACTCCTCCTTTCCCCTTCTCTCCTCCGTCCTTAACTTCGTTGCCGTCAACAGAGATTTACTGTTGAATACATTGTCAGAAGGCTATCATTGTTTGTTCCCTCCGATTGATTTCGTTCTCAACCTCGTTTTTATTGTCAGGTTTGTGTTTCCATTTTGTTTTTGGCTTTTTCATTGAAATTGTGAGATGACTTGGCCTCCATTTTCTTTGTTCGATTCCTGCAGCAAATGGCCAAGGTCTATTCAAATCCAGAGGAAGAAGAGGATCCTTAAACAAAGGTTCAAGGTACCGTTTAATTATTCTGAAATTGTGGACATGGGTTTATTTTGGTGGTTTTCCATTTGCATTACAAACTATAGTTTAAGGTTGTTGCTTCTAGTGGACCTGGATTAATTATTCCATTTGAAAATGATGATTTTGAGAGTCGTGGTGTAGCTTCTGTTATATTGTTTTGTTTGGTTTAAGCTTGTTTGGTTTTGTTTGTTTTGATTTTGATCGTTGTTGAAGACTATAGTGGTGTAGCTCCTAGTTGATTTTGCTAAACGGGGTTTTGTTTTGTTTGGTTTAAACTTATTGCTTCTGTTATATTGATTTTGTAGCTTCTGGTTTCCTTCTTTTGATTCGGCCATGCGATTTGAATTTAAAATCTTTACCAATATGAAAACTTGCTTTAGGGAATTGCTTTTGCAATTGCAATTAATCATTCCTCCTTCATCTTAATTATTGCTTTAGTTGATATTGGTTATCAACTTGTGCATTGCAATTAATTATTTGTTCATGTTTGCATAACTTGGAAATTGCTTTTGAATGATGCCTTTGTAGATAGTGACTTGTTATAACAATAAGCACCGTGTAGCAAAATTTCCTTAAATAGTGTCCTTAAAGTGTTTTTAGACAATGAGTCGTCCTAGTGAGGGTACTCCTGATCCAACTAATCCAAATCAGAGCGAGCCTAGCAATGCTCTGAGCCAGGAACACAATGAGCCACGTAACCGGCCTATACAAAGTGGTAGGAAAGCCACCCGATTGACAGACATTCCTCTCAATCGGAATACCGGGGAAAAAATTCCGATTGAGTTTGATAGATATTGGAAACCAATCGGGCTTAATGCCCAACGGTATAGGAGTTTTGTCGGCCTCTTAGCACACAACCAGCCTAGCATCTTGATAGAGCAGTGGAGAAATGTCGATAAAGGTGTGAAGTGACATATTTGGAAAACTATCCAACTCACTTACGACATTCCTGAGAGTGAAGTCTTGTATGATAAGACATTGAAGTATTGTGATGAACGTTGGAGGAAGTTTAAGAAAAATCTAGCCAACAATTTCATGCATATCGAGGTGGAAGAATGTCAGCCTCTTCCAAATCCATGCGATCAATATTCTTTTATTGACGAAAGACTTGGCAAGAATTTAGACGGCTTCAGACTACTCTAGAAGCATTGGTGAGTTGACTTATTTTGCAATTGATTTGCTTATGAATTATGAATTATCTTTATTGATTTACAATAACTTAATTTTGATTTCTTATTCGCAGGAAAAAAGGAAAAAGGCCCAAGAGAGTGGTAGAAAGAATGATTGCCCCCATACAATGTCTCGTGGGGGGTATGCGAAGGCCGAAAAAGACTTGTTGGCGACCAAACGGAAGAGATTGGAAGAAGCAGCTCAATCCGATCCTTCTGTTCTTCTTTCTCTGTCATCTCCGATACGTCGCGAACAGTATTGTTGGTTATTATAAGGGTCTTATACGAGCGGGTCTTATACGAGTGAACAATCTCGTATAGTCGGTGAGAAAATTGTAAGTATTGTTGTTATTAATTATTTAGTAAATAAATTTCATTACTAACATTTGTCATCTGTGTCTTATAGGAGGAGCTTCAAAAAAAACAAGCCGAGGGATCGTTTAGGTCGGATGGGAGGAATGACATCCTGACCATAGCTACAGGAAAACTTGAGCATCCCGGCCGTGTCAGGGGGATTGGAGGAGGGGTAGGCATAAGGGATTACTTTGGAGCACCCACACGCCGTTCCTTAAGTGGTATGGTGACTAGGGAGGAGATGGAGCGTATATTGACCACTGTGAGGGCAGAAGCTAGGGCCGAGGCAGAAGCATCATTTGATGCACTATTTGAACAAAGGGTCAGCAAGATAAAGGAGGAATGGATGATTATGACGAGCACAAGACAAGCAGATACTAGTGCTCCCCATGCTTAAACTCTAAACCCTAAACAGAGCACTAAAGGGAGTTGCGTTGGTCAGTCATCAGAGGGTCATGGAAAAGAAATTGGTGAGCCTTGTGACTTGTTTGTGGAGGATCCTCTGAGACGATTGGTTGCATGGGGGAGCGTGCACAACTTGGGATCAACTGTCCACCACCAAGAAATAAAGGATGATCAAGTTAAAGTGACAGTTGAAGAGGTGATCGTTGCAGATGCACCACTCCCATCCCTGTTGATGACTTCAAGGTTGTGGGTGATGTCATCAACTCTTTCATCTTGTGTCCAAAGAACCTTGTTTCTGATCAAGCTGAGGAATCCCCGCCACCTCCACCTCCCTCCACTCAAGATGTTTCACGGCCTTCATTGAATGTCATGCAGCAAGTGATTCTAATGGCATATGATACATCCTTTCGAACAAGAGATTGGCCTACTGAGTCAGCTATTGGCAAGTCAAGGGCACAATACTATCTTGAGAGGGATGATTTAATGTCCCTGGTAGCTCCTCTACAACAGCTTACGATTTCGATTGTCCAGCTCTTTTTGTTGTAAGTATCTTCTCAAATTAGAAGTTAATATTTTACAAATTACGCCGTTAAACTTTGATTTAATGTCCCTGCTTGAATTATTGTAAGTGCATGCATTGTAGGTTGTTGACTCTGGCAAAACCGATAAATTTGAACTCCTATGCCCAGTTCCACTCTACGACAAAGAGACCACTGCTGCTATCAGACACACATACTTATCGCACAGGCTTAGTGAAACCTCAATTGAGTGTTTCTTGGCTCCATATTTGCACGGGTAAGACACAAATTTATATTTCACACTATACATAATATTTTATATTTGCTTAAAACTTTTCCCTTTTTTCAGTGATCATTGGCAATTGACTATTTTGTGCAAGAAGAGTTATTCTGTCATCCTCTTATGCTCCTTCCACCTCAACAAGCCAACTAGTGAATTGAAGAAGAGCTTGAACTCATAAGTTTTCTTGCATTATTAATTACCTTTCGTGTGCAAAATTTATGAAATTTGTGTAAAATAAGTAACCTTTGTGATTTTGATGATATAGGGCTATGCGGACATTCCAACACACTGCTTGTGGTAGGCCTATGCGTGAGGTAAAAGACCCTACATGGATCTTGCCAAAGGTTAGTTACATATTGGTTTGTTTTAAGAATGTATTCAATAATAAGCCATGCTTTAATTTTATACTTGTTTTAACGATATCATGTTATTTTTCAGACCCGTAGGCATCCACCGGGGTCCAACTTGTGTGGGTTGTATATTCTGAGGTACATGTATAATATTATTACCCTAGACATGACAGGACTTACTGAATAGGTAAATGTATATATATTTCAAAAATTTTGTATTACTCTTATTTTTTTTAAGTGAATTTAATGTTTTGCCTGACTTTGATGTTTTAGATGTTTGAACTTGCTGACCCCTTTCCAGAAGAAGATATTGAGCACATACATAATTGTTGTGCTGAATTCATTTATGAACTTTTACAACAGTGAGTTCTTGTATGTAAAGCTGAGGAATTTTTTTGTAAATATTCATTTATGAATTGACATGTTGGTTGGTTGAATTCATTTATATTGTTGGTTGCATAATTTGATATGTTTGTTGGTTTTAACATGGTTTTTGTATATTTTGATGAATTGACTTGTTGGTTGCATGATATGTCATGGTTGAATCCATTTATGCATATATATATTTGATGGTTTTAAACAAAACATTATACATGAGGATATATGACATGTTGCAAGTTCCTAATTCAATGAGAAGGTTAAAGAAAAAGGAAATGGTAAGTGAAAGCAAACTGAACACCATATGACACTTAATAAGTATGGCATTGGAGGTAGCAATTCAAGGATGTGTTCTGGTAACTAACCTAATCACAAACAAATAAATAAATATATATATATATATATATAACACTTTTAAGACCGTTTATAATGATAACCGGTCTTAAAAGTTATTTTAAGACCGGTTATATTTATAACCGGTCTTAAAATTAAAACTTTAAGACCGGTTGTATGTAAAAATAGTCTTAAAATTAACATTTTTAAGACCGGTTGTATGTAAAATTGGTTTTTAAAATGTTACATAAATCGCCTTACAAAAGAGTTCTTTTAAGACCAGAGCTCATGAAAACCGGTCTTAAAATTGTTGATTTTAGACTGGTTATAAATAGAACCGATCTTAAAAGCTAGACTTTTAAGACCGGTTACAAAACCGGTCTCAAAAGTGACATACTTTTAAACCGGCTGTATCAAGACCGGATCCAGAACCGGTCTAAAAATTCAATTTTAACCGGTCTAAAAAGCCCTTTTTCTACTAGTGTATCTTTAAAACAAAATAAGATGTACTCCATTGATGTTTGATTCTTCTCCAACACCGTGGTTCTTCATCCCAAGACTGACGGCTGAACTGGAGAAAAAAAGAAAGAGAAGAAGAGGCCACCGATGGAAAGAGAAAGGAGAAGCCCTTGTGAATGGTCCTTATAAACTGTGAGGAACAGAAGAATCGTATGAAACACGGGTCTTATCTTTAGTGACACTAAAAGTCCTAATTAATAAATAATTCTGGTAAAAAAAATCTGGTAAAAAAAGTTAATAAATAAATTTGTTCGAAAATATTTTTAATAACGAGTTGTTTTTTAAAAGATATGAAAAGAATCAAGGAGAATTAATTTTAAGGGCAAATCATACTCTTTCCCGTTTTAAATATAAGATAGAGTTGATTTTTTTTAGAGATATTAAGAAAGTTAATTAAGTAACTTTAAAATATTTAAATATGTCATTTTTTCTCCAAACTATTGTACTTAACTTATAAATTGATATATAATCTAAAAAAGTAATGATTAATTATTATAATATATATAATATCTTAAAATTTAATTATTATGTCATCGATTTGACCAAACGACTCAACCGTTTCAATCTGTTGAACATTGAGTCGCTGATCTTTTGACTCGACATACTTTTAAAACATTGAATTTAGCATTCATGATTACATGTGAAGAGTCAATAAACAATTCTAATTGGCCTTGATGTTGGGATATGTCAAGGTTTTCGATCCGCGTGGAATACGTGGTGTAAAACTGTACTACCTGGTCAACAATCGTGTTAAGGTTTATTTGTGTAAGCGTTTTGTACAGGAAAAACGCACTTATTATTCAAGTCGAGAAAAAACTCCTCTCACATACTTACCTCGTATACAGTGAATCACGAATTATAAGCACGTTTTGGATAAAAATAAGCCATTCCAAACGCACACTTAAGCAAGTTTAAATCCCCAAAAATTGCATGTTTGACCTTTATTAAATAATAATAACTTTTCTCTTTAATATAAGATTAGTTAATTCTTTTTAGAGAGATTAATAAAATTAAATAAATAAATTAATTGTAATATATATTATATTTCATTTAATTATATATTAATATATAAATAAAATCTTTTTAAAAAATCCACAACACGCGAGGATTAACAAGAAAAAGACGGTGCAGAGTCAATAAACCATTATATTTGGTCATGATGATGTGATATGGCAAAGGTTTTCCAATCCACGAGGAATATGTGGTGATGAGCATAAAACCGTACCACTTGGTCACTAACCCTGTTAAACAAGTTCAAATCCCCAAAAATTGCATGTTTGACCTTCATTAAAAAATTCTTGCACCGGTCCTAAATAATATATAAAATAGAGTTGATTTTTTTAAAAAAAATTAAGGAAGATAAATAAGTTAATTAATCATATCATATGTTATATATCTTTAGATTATATATTAATTTATTAATTAAATTAGAGAAAAAAATATAAATATAAATACTCTAGAATAATTTAATTAGCTTCCTAAATTTCTCCAAAAAAAGCAACTTTGTCTTATATTTAGAACCGGAAAGAGTACTAGCTTCTCTCCTTAATATAAGACTAGTTGTCTCTTTTTAGTGAGATTAATAAAACTAAATTAATTAATTAATTATAACATATATTATATTTTATTTAAGGGTTAAGGTGCAAATTTACCAACGAACTTTTATTTGAGAAGCGTCAGGCACAAATATCTTTTAGAAGGGCAAAAATACCAATGAATAATTAAAAAAGGGTATCCACTATAAAAACCGTTAATCCGTACTAACGACGTTAAATTATAAGAGAAGAAAACCCCTAACGATATTTTCTTCTCTTATAATTAATCCGATCCAAAAACGGTTCAAAACAGTCCCCAAGTGAAAACGACTTAACGCAGTAAACCAACCTGCCCTCTTCACCGGCCGACACTCTAACTAATCAGACCATCCGATCAGGTCCGATTCTTAAAACCCATGCTCATAAATAATGTATGACTTCATTTATTTTATAAATATGTCAGTTGTCATGTGTCACTGCAATCAATGCATGATTCACATTTCACAGGCACACAGATCTCCCTCCATTTTTCAATGGTTTATTTTTTTTGTTAAATTTTACAATATATTAAAGTTTTCTCAAGAAAGTTTTCATTTCTATACCTTGAAAAATAATAACTAATAAACAATATATTGTCTCCTTTCTCAACATCTTATTGCACATTACTTTTTTGTTTTCAATTTTAACGATACTTTATAGCCACTACAAAATTTCATGATTAAATGTAAGATGATTTTTATAATTAGTTAACTGTTTATATCAAGAATAAAATAAAATAATATTGTATTATAAAAATTATAAATAATTTTATGAGTAATATTTTTTTTGAGGAAAAAAAACCAGAGATGACTAATAGATTAATAAGTATTTATAATCATGACATGTACTTTTTTCAATATTAAAGTAATTATACACATCTTACTTAATAGTTAGTACAATAATGCACAAAGAGGTGCTACGGACAACAATGACAGAAAAATTCTAACCAAACTTATGCCAGTTTGTTGCATTTCTTATCTTAGAATCCATTACAGATCACTAATTAAACTAGCTATCATGTTTATTATTAGCAAGACTTTTGCACGAAAAACATCCTTTTATTGCAGAATTGATTTCACCATCACATTATTCCTTCAAACACTTTGTTTCACCATAACATATATGGTCTTTGCTTAGATCTACATCAATACTTGACTGTTCCTGAGAGGGTTCCTTCCCTACGCCATTGGAGAAGGCTCTTAAGCCTCTCATAATCAGGAAGGTTATCTTTTATGACAGGAATTTGCTTGAATCTGTGAAGCCATGCATGCAAGCGAGGCAATTTGCTTGCCTCTATCAGTTTTATTCCCGCAATTTCCTCTAACCCTTCAATCCAGAATCCAAGAAATCCATATGATAAGTCCACAGATCCAATGTTGTTGCCTCCGAAGACATTTTTGTCCCCTAGGCCTTGATCCTCCAACACTTTCAGAGTTTCAAGTGCTTTCTGGATTGTGTCTTCCTTTTCTTGTTCGTCTTTGAAAGCATGGAAAAATGTTGCTTTCATCGAGTTGTGCTGCAACACCAGATTTTGAAAAGAAAAAATTAAAGAGGGTCTGGGGCTAACATGATATGATATTCATTGCATTGGATACCCTTGTTCATCTAGTGAGATTTTAATTAATTCAACTGCTGAAATATGGTGATTCATCATGTCACTGTTGTTGCAAGCTTTGTGCGAAGTCAATATGAATAAATGTACCATCGAGAACGCTGGACTCGTTAAAGTGGGTGTGAAGTCCCATGTTGGTTGGTTCAGGGAGAAGAACTAAATGCGCCTTATAATCGAAAGGAATAGGAAGGAAAATGCTATGAAAAGGAATCCTAATAATAATCCATTATTCTCAATCCAAGCACTCCCCATGAAAAAATTTCCAGATTTAAACTAAAATCAGTTCAAACAAATCCTCTAACTTGTATTCACTGTTGACTACAATCAAAATCTTAATATCTCTAAGAAGATTAAACTTTCGACGAAATTGCCCAAAATTATAGAAATCGACTCTGCTTTCAGCCAATATCAAATTTATGAAATACAGAGAACATGAGGCTGTTTGATTTTTTTTTTTAAAAAAAAACTGTTTTTTTTAAAAACAATAAAACAGTAAAACCTCTTTGATAAATTGTTTTAAAAAATCTATTAATATATAAAAGAAGGGCTAAAAGCAGGCTCTTCTAGAATACGCTACATGGCAGCACCGTGTGTCAGATAAATCAATCATTTCTCACTTTTTTTAATTAGTTTCTGTTTATTCAATCTGTGTGAATATAAATACTTCAAAACAAGTGGATTGCAATTGGTGTATGGGTACTATGTAGTTTTAAATGAGATTTTGTTGGTTTACATTTTGTTCTTCATAAAATTTAAATTACTTTTAAAATAGTAAAAAAAGGATGTGGGAGAGATTGAATGACAGAGTGAAGGAGGTCTAACCAATGATAATCTATTATTTTCAAATTGATATTTTGAAATTTTGTGCTTGTGGATGATTGCATATTTAAAAACCTTTTAAAATAATCTCAATAATCTACATTAAAATAATCTCAATAATCCACACTATGTAATTTCTATATATTTTATTCCATATATTATATATTTATCTTTTTTATTATCTCATGTCCATACTTATAATAACAAACTTTTTTCCCAATCCCTTCTCATGACTGTGCTAGGTCTTATTATTTTTAGATTGAATTTTTAATCAAATGTGATTATAACCTTGAGAAATATATTCAATGAGATGCCTTATCCAGAATTGTTTTATAAGGGCTATTTTTTAATATTGTTTAAAAAATATAGATGAAAATTTTTAATATTTTTAAATAATTCCATCATAATTCATTTGAAAAACATAACTTAAAAAATTTCAGAAGACTAAACTATAAAACATATTTTCTCAAAACGCAAAGACTTTTCTATTTGGAAATTTAATATATCCCATTAAAGGTGCTGCGTGGAATGCAATATATATAAAACTATATGTTCTTATAATATACCCCCATAATGTCTATGTGTTTGCTACGTTGGTAATCGCCGTTGATATATAAATTCCAGAACTCGCGACTGTGAACCACATTCCTCCTTGCTTTCGCCACTTTATCGTACAGGGATAATACTTGTATAAAAAAAAATCGCAGCATGCAACATCCCACAAGCCCCATACCCCATATTTATCGCAGACTTATTGCTGTTTCGTGGGTTTGTGATCACAGCTTATCGTGCTCCTAACAGTTTTTTCTCTTTCGTCTTCTGTAGTAGGGCTGTTCTTCCACGTTCTCAGTTTGTCTATTGCAGTGGTTTCATACATGTATGGGTGTTAAAGTGCTACTAACAGTTAGCTTTTTTTGTGAAAAGTGCAATGAAGTCATTAAGTCTGTGATACCTAGGTCAGTGACATTAGGATATGTATATTGTTTGATGGATATGATAATTGCTTTAGGAATAACAAGTTCTTGGCTATACACTTGACTTTGGGTCATGTATGTTTGTTATTTTTGATCGGGAATTCTCGAAACTGATTGGAGATTTAGGTATAGGTTTGAAAGAACATATCATGCGTGACCCTGCAATGGTTGGGGTATGCATATGTTCAGTATTTTTTGTTCTGTGATGACGTTATTGAGAGTAGGCTCACATGGATTCAAATTTTTATTATTTGATTTTTTGTAGGATAAACCTGATGAGCATATCCCTGAAGAGATATCAACAAAACTAATAGTGCATAAATATCTATTTAAGGTACGCGTGCCAGCTGATTATTTGAGTGGCCAATCTAGTGCTTGCATAGTGATCCGAACGACAGATGATCATGACATCATTAAGGCCTACATGGCTGGTCTACATGACAATTTAGACTCATATGATGACAATTCTCCTGACCTCCTTACTGAACAGGTTGTATTTGATATTTTCCATTTATTTCAATCTTTTGGGTACTTGTCCTTGTAGTGGCGTGTATTTTGCTTATCTGACTTTGTGCACATGACTTTGGCTGTTAGGATATTGCTCCGATGCTCATGTGCTCTGAAGGGGCGAGTTCTTCAGTGTTTAAAGAAAGTTACAATAGTACTGCTATGGTGAGCAAGGCGAAGGAAGCTAGCACTGAGAAGAGTGGTGGCACTGTGTCTTATACACGCAAGAAGCAAAAATGTGTGAACAAGAATTAGGATTGAGACCTTCGTTGTTTAGTTTATTATTTTTAGTGTTGCACATTATAAATTTCATGTTTATTTATATTTGTTGTAGTGGACCATGTCTATAACTTAATATTAAGTATTCCTATTTTGTGTTCCACTTATTCGTTTGTCAATGATATTTTCTATATATTTGTGGCTGTCAATTTAGTTGTTTGATTATTTCAATTTAATTTATTTAAAAATTTGGAGTGAAAGTTGGAAAATAAAACTGACCTGATAAGTAATATTTAATTAAATAATGTTTAAGAAACGCATGCTGATATTGTTTTAGAGACTCAAACAAGCATGCTAAATAATGTAGATCATGCTTTTATTAAATATTTTATTTTACATATTCTATATTCATTTTTCTTTTTACATATCCTGTCCATATTGACCAAAATAAGCCTTTTCCTCATACCCTTCTGATTTGACCGCGTCTTTGCGTCTCGGGGTCAAATAAATAATATTTAGTCCAAGAATTGCAGTACAATGCAATATTCAGGTCGTTTCATTCGAGAAGCCTTTTATTGAATTCTAAATAATTTAAATGTTATGCAAATATAATAAAACAAAGGGAAAATGGAGTTTTGATTTTTTTTAATTAATAAATAAAAAAATACAATTTAATTAGATGCATAATTATTATTCTTGGTTTATTTATAAAATTAATGTAATTATTTCCTCAAATACATAATCAAACACACCACTCAAATTTATCCAAATCGTAAGAAAAATAATACTATACAACAAGCAACAAAAATTCAATACAATCACACAAATTTAATCCCCATATCATACAAATATTAATTAAGCTTCAAGCAAATATATATATATATATATATATAAAAAACAATTAAAAAAAAACTCCCCTGTAGCAGTGCAGATATTCAATGAATTGGAATCTGGGATTTTTGCCGGTATTTGGAAAGTCTTCGCCGGAAAATGCAAGAGCTTGCCGGAAATGGGGGTGGGAAAATTCCATGAACTCATCGAAAAGTGATGATAAGCTTTGGCAAGATCAAAGAGAGAGGTAGTGGTGGTGAATGGTGGAGCACAGAGGTCACAGAGGTGGTGTAAAGGTAGAGGGACGAAGACCGATGGTGAAGTTCGCCGGAAATGGGGGCCGGAAACTGGAAATGTCGCCGGAATTTGCAGAGAAATGCTGGGCTATCATAAAGAAAGGAGGAAGGTGCTGTAATGATAATTTCCAATGGTAGAGAAGCTTCTGGAAGAGAAAGAGAAGCTTGTCGGGACTGTGTTGTAGGTAAGGAAGTGAAGGTGATGATGATTTATGCTTTAAATCTCACCTTCCCTACTTCACGTGATGCAGGTCTGATATGTGTTTGCATGGAAAACAGATGGGTCCTTTTCTGTGATTTTCCCCAGTCCCTTTTCTTCGCTCACTCGTAATGTTCACCCATTCCAAGGACCCGTTCTGTAATTTTTTTCAAACCTCAAAATATTAATTCTAACCCTTCAAAATTGTCAATTTATTCCCAAAACACTAGTAATATAAAATTAAGCATAATATAGTATCAAAAGTACAAGAAATCATTTGTATAAATATTTAACAATTTATGACCATTTTACCCCGAATTATAATTAATTTAAAAAAATATCCTCAACTTAAATTAGTGCTTAATCATATAATAATATCTCAAAAAATATATTAAAAATCCTAATTTAATTATAAAATATCATATAAAAATATAGTTCAATCACCTCTATTTAATTATTTTTGCCCAGTCCTAATTTTTCTGGATTGACAAATATTCTCGAAAATTTTGTACAAAGAGGAAGTGAATGTCATCATGGATTGTGATGTGACAGATAGGTTTGACACAAATTGAAGTGGGGTGAAGATGCATGGTGCAAAGAAGAAGTTGGGATTTGACGTGGATTCTTAAAATCATTGTTATATATATATTTAATGATTAGTGACGTTTAGTTGTTCTTTTATTTACTTTTCAAAATATGTTTGTGTGTGTTTCATGTCAGTATGTGAATATCTTTATTTCATTAATTAGTTTATAGCTTTGTTTTATTTGAATTGTTCTTTTATGTTATTGTTTATTTTTTTGCATCAGGGTATATATACTAATGCAACTCTAAAATTTTCAAAAAATAAAAAAGTAAAACACTAAAATAGATGAACATCAAAATTGAACATGTGCGTTAACGTTATTGTAGCCCGATATCATTTTTTAACTTTGTACTCGTTTTCCCAATTTTGTCATGTCCGTAACCTTTTTTCTTTGAATGAACGTTCTCTTAAATTGAAAATATTAAATTTTTACACCCTGCTGCAAACATGTTAAATTATTGTTTTTCCAATATGTTAGTTGCAAAGGTTGAACTATCTTTTAAATCCTTGCCATTGTAGCCCGATAACCTTTTGTTCTATATAATTAATTAATAAATATATTTTCAGAGTAGTTTTAGCCATATTTTTAGGAACTAACGTTATTGCAAATTTGAATTTTAAATTATTATTTTTTCAATATGTTAGTTGCAAAAGTTTAATTATCTTTTCAAATCCTTACCATTTTAGCCGTATAACCTTTATTCTATGTAATAATTATATTTTTGAAGAAGTTTTAGGTATACTTTTAGAAACTAACTCTCTAACTTAAAAAAAATTATTAGTTTATCTTATAAAGTAATATAGTTTTAGAATAAATATATCACTGGTAATAACCTAAATCAAACAATATATTATTTGCGTAAACTTCTTACTCATTATCTCGATTTTGTCATCGATCCATAGAGCTTAACTTTCACAATTAAAAAATATTAATAGAAAATATTTTTTTAATTCGAGATAGAAATATGAGAATATAGTTTTATTTTGATGTTAATGAAGGTAAAATTAATATGTTAAATTAATTAATACGTTGATAATTAACTTAATTAATATAAATCCTCTGACCTATATTTCACCGTTGAGCACAATTGAAAGCTTGATATCTCTACGAAGATTCCACGAAATTGCCTAAATTTATTGACTTTTGAGTATAAAGCTACAGAGAAAAACAATTACAGAAATCAACTCTGCTTTCAGCCAAGATCAAATTTATGAGATACAGAACATATAGTTGAAGAACAGAGATGGAGATGGAGTTACCACATCATCAGCAAATTTAATCCAAAACCGAGCTACGGCCTTGTCATAGGTATCTTTTGGCACCAAACGAGTGTCTGGCCAGGTTTCTTCGTTGTATTCAAGAATCACTGGGGACTCCGCAATGGGTTTGCCGCCATGGATAAGCACAGGAACTTTCTTGTAAACTGGATTGGATTGAAGAATCAGGTCACTCTTGTTGAACCTGTCTTGTTCTATATACTCGTAGTTGATTCCTTTGAGCTTCAAAGTCCATATCACTCTGTGAACATAAGGGCTAGACCAAAATCCCAGTAGCTTCACATCTTCCGTTGTTGGGTTGCAGGTGAGAGCTGGAGCAGGGGTTCGGTAATTTTAAGGAAGAGAATGGTTATTTAGCAATGGATGAGGTGAGTTTAAGGATGATGACTTCAGAGATTCTAAGTGTCAAAAGAGGACGGCTATTTTGTCCTATCCAGATCCAGAAGAATACATGCACTAATTTTTCTTTTCACAGTAACAAATTTATTGAATTATTATTCGTTGGATTACCCTTCCCATTCATGAATCTTTTTGGCATATCTAAACTTGATGCTTAACACCTCATTGATTAATTAAATATTTAATACAAATAAACAAATCAGCATTGCCGCACATATTCATACTTTTATTGAACTCTTCGTCATTTTTAATTATAATAACCTATGTTAAATTAAGTCATTTTTGTATTCTTTTATAATGTCAATCAATATATACAAAACTCAAGCCAAAATGTTAATGCATACAAGCATACTCATCGGACTCTAATTAGTGGTATAGAAACCAAACTCATATATGTTTATCCAAATTCTTGATGTGTTTACAATGAAATTTGAACACCTATTTATACTACAAATGAAACCTCATAAATGCTTAAAATAATGAAGAAGTCAGATCTGGCAACACACACCAACCCCCTACAACGTCAGTGCTCACATCATGTGCAATGTCAACGTTGGCTGCTTGCAATGTTCACACTCTCTGTTCTGTTTCTGTTTCATTCTCCCGGGGTTGGACAGGACTCGTCCTCGAGTCAAAAACAACATCATCAATGGATGGAGATTGATCTGAAGCTTTATGCTTCAGTAAAAATGACTTGGGCTTTTTTTTTTATTTTGACGTGTTTATCTGGTGGCAAAGGTTCAAGCTGAATCTTCACATCATCCTTCTGGAAGGAATATGTGTTTGCAAACCCGTCGTATCGAGCGTGTCGATTATTGCCAAGGTCTTCCCAAAAGAAGATGACATGCATCCATCGGAACAACATCACACCAAACTTCATCGTGATACCTTTTACCGATAGAGAAAGTAACAAGGCATCGTTTGGACACTTTTACCGCGGTTCCTTTGTTAAACCATTGGAGTTTGTACGGGTACGGGTGGTTGTGAGTTGGTAGTTGCAGCTTTTCTACCATGTAGTTAGAGACTACATTTTCACAGCTTCCGTTGTCGATAATGACATCACAAACTTTACCTTGAGTAGTGCAGCGAGTATGAAATATGTTGTGACGTAGCCAATGCTCTTCTTCCTCTATGGCTGTGTGCAAGCTTCGTCTAATCACAAGTGTTTCACCATAATCAGGAGGAATGATTTCTTCATCAAAAATTGGCTCTTCATCAAGGACCAGCTCTTTATCAGGCATAGAATCCTTTTCTTCTTCAAATATTGCAAAAGTTTCCCCTTCAATAATAGTAACAACTCTGCGGGTAGGACATTCTGAAGCGATATGACCGAACCCTTGGCATTTGAAACACTTAGGTGCTTTAGAGCTAAATTCTTTGGCAACCTTAAGTGGAGGCTTACTTGAAGAGCTAGGTTGATATACTTGTGTGGGCTTGCTTGAGGAGCTATGCTGATGCATTTGTGTAGGTTGATGCACCTGTGCTTCATGTCCCTCAAAAGGAATTTCAGTTGAGGAAGACGACTGGTAGGGAGGTCTTCGGATCAACTGCTTCTCGATACGGATGGCTAAACGAATGACGTCGTCCAGAGTCCAGTATTGCTGGAGTTGTACTGGATGGGCGATGTTTATATTTAATCCTCCTAGATATCGAGCTATTGTTTGCTCCTCTCTCTCTTGTATATCACATTTCATCATAAGCTTCTCAAATTCCCTGGTATATTCCTCTACAGACATAGCCTTTTGGCGAAGATGATGTAACTGAAGGAAATTATCTTGATAATAATTTTCTGGAAGAAACTTACGTGAGAGCTCGCGTCGCATCTTGTCCCACATTCGTATCTTGCTTTTTCCTTCTCTTTCACGCCTTCTTTTAAGATTCTCCCACCATATGGAGGCATGTTTCTTTAATTTGATGGCAACAATTTTAACTTTCTGCTCATCTGGAATCTCTTTGTACTTAAAGACTCGTTCAACTGTTTGTAACCAGTCAATGAATTCGTCCGGTTGGAGTCTTCCCTCGAATTCAGGAATGTCTACCTTAATGTCATTAAGGCGGAATGACTGTTGTTGAGGACGATGGCGGTAGTCAGTGGAAGACGAACTATTGTTATCTGAATCATCCTCTGGATATTTACTGCGAGATTTTAGCATGGCTTGCTGCGTTTGTACAGTGGTTTCCAATTCCTGTATCCGGTGTCTCATCTCATCCATCTCAATCTCGCGTGTGTTTCTGCGTCTTGGAGGCATTTTGGAATTGTTCTTGTGAGGTTAGGTATAGGATGAAAAAGTATAAGGATAGGATCGGTTTTTATGGCAAGTAAGGGGTAAAATTGGAAATTTTATGGACAAATGGGGTAGAAAGGTAATTTCTTAACTTTCAGGGATGGAAATGTAATTTTGGCAAAAATCTGGGGTCAAAATATAATTTCAGAAAGTTTTGGGGTCTGAAATGTAATTTTGGCAGAAATTTGGGGCCAAAATGTAATTTCAGAAAGTTTTGGGGGTCGAAATGTAATTTTGGCAGAAATTTGGGGCAAAAATATAATTTCAGAAAGTTTTGGGGTCCGAAATATAATTTTGGAAGAAATTTGGGGCCAAAATGTAATTTCAGAAAGTTTTGGGGGCAGAAATTGTAAATTTTACCAAATTTAGGGGTCAAATTGCAATTTCTGAAAGTTGGGCTGACTGGGATTGATGACGTGGCTGTTATGACACGTGGCAGTCAGTGATTGGACGACGTGGCGCTGACTGGTCAGACAGTGATGACGTGGCAGCTGACTGGGTCGTCTTCAACCTCTGGACTCCGGCGACCGTCTGAAATTCCGGCGACTTTTCCGGCAACTTTCCGGCGATGTCCGTGGAGGCGCGTGGAGGTGTTTTTCGGAGGTGACCGAGGCTATTTCTAGGTTTTTCGGCCTTCTGAACAAGATGGTGAGGTCGGTTTCTTCAAAAAACGCTCCGAGAGTGAAAATCCGACACCCCCTTTTTCTCACGTTTTTTTTTTCTCACCCACTCCTCAGTCTTTCGCTCTCTGGCTCTCTAGAACCAGGCTCTGATACCAAAATGGTATAGAAACCAAACTCATATATGTTTATCCAAATTCTTGATGTGTTTACAATGAAATTTGAACACCTATTTATACTACAAATGAAACCTCATAAATGCTTAAAATAATGAAGAAGTCAGATCTGGCAACACACACCAACCCCCTACAACGTCAGTGCTCACATCATGTGCAATGTCAACGTTGGCTGCTTGCAATGTTCACACTCTCTGTTCTGTTTCTGTTTCAATTTGATGACAATAAATTCATTTATTTAGTATCTCGATTATGATCTAAGTAGTTCATACTTATTTAAATTGCTCGAAAAGTTGGTTAAACTCTATTTGAGACGATAAAAGATATAAAAAACATAATTTTTTTTGTCATATTTGAGACGATCAAGGCATTAGAAACATGCACTGAATTTTCAAGTCCCCTTTTTATTACCAAACCATGCAGGGATCCTCCATGGCTTTTATGCACTTGTGAGGAACAAACACTAATAATACCAGTGTAAGAATAGATGTCTGGTTCAAACCCGAGAAATTGCATGTCACTGAAGATCTTGAATGCAAGATCTTCTCTTTCATACAATAATTAAGCAGCAAGCATAGAATTCCATGTTACCAGATCTCGACACCCAACAGCACAATCATATACTCTTTCAGCATCTTGTAGAAAGCCACACTTGGAATACGCTGTGATGCTGGCATTGCAAACAGTGTTAACCAATGTTTTACAATTTTGCAATGTAACTGCTTTGCCAACCCATATAATTCAGTATCATCAAGCAATGTTAAAAGTGGACATATTGTGCCATAATCAAGATTCACAACCTCCTGGTGCATACATTTCAGTAGCCAGAATGCCATGCTATGATCACCAGCTTGAGCATAGCAAGCAATGAGTGAAGTCCAAGATACATAGTTAGGTTCTGGCACACACTGAAACACAGCATAAGCGTCCTCAGCTTTCCCACACTTGGCATACATGTCCAAAGGCGCACTACTTGAAAATACGTTCTCTGAAAATCCTGCCTTTAAGATCATTGAATGTATTTGTTGCCCAAGCTCAAATTCTTGGTAACTGGCAATCCCCTTAATCATACTTCCAAATGTATGCCCATCAAATTCATATCCACTTCTTCTCATGGTCTTGAGCATTGCCCATGCAATTTCAAGGTCACCTGAGTTAATGTAACCAGTAATTATCGTATTCCATGACACAATGTCTTTATGGAATGTCTCGTTGAATAGACTCTAGGCTAGACACAATTGTTTACATCTTGTATAACCATCAATGTGCTCGTTTGGAAGAGCTTATTTTTGAGCAATAAGTGCTTATAATTCGTGATTCACGGTATACGAGGTAAGTATGTAAGAGGAGTTTTTTCTCGGCTTACATAATAAGGACTTATTTCTCAAATTTAAGCTCTTCCAAACAGTTGAGGATAAGTCGAGCCCACATCACCAGTTGTGGCTAGGGTTTTTTTTGTCTCTTCCGTTACTGTAATCGGGAATAGTGCAGCTAGGGTTTCTGTGATCGGCTTATATGGCTTCTATTGGGTTATCTCACTAGCTGTTATGTTTTTTAATCCGTACTCATCCCGTGTAAAGGGGCTGCTATTTTGTCAGTATCAATCCCGTCCTTCTTTCTCTTTTACATATAGCTGTTTGGGTTTGAATTTGAATTTCCCTCGCAGAATTTTGCTCTTCCATCTGAAACATTTGTTTGAATTGGAATCTCCCTCATTTTCTCTTTCTTCACTAGTAGCAGGCTACTGTTCCCGATTTGGAGAGAATGGCTTTAAGTGTATTCCCCATTCGAGACCAAACACAAGCAGAGAATGGATTCTTCTCATGTTTGATTCGATCACGTATTATGAAGGGAAAGAATGGTTTGGTGCAGGAGTTGCTTCGGTCGGCCAGTGGATATGATAGGAAATCAGCATCGCCGGAGATGGAGGATAGGTACTGCACGACCAGTGGGTCTGCAATCTCCGATAAGATCAAGAACTTATAGGGGAGCCCATGTGTGGCCGAAGTTGTACATGCTTCTTCTTGTCATTGTTCAGCACGCCTTCCTCTTTATCAACTCAGCTTGCTATCCCAATGGATTATGGAATCGACGCTGTTTATGGACATAGCCCTGTTTCTGAAGCAAGTGTCTTTCACCACAATATTGGACCTGCAGCTACCTGGCAAATACCTTAATACTATTGATGCTCCATCAATTGGTACTGCTGAAAAAATTTATTTTCAATGATAAGGATGCGTGCCAACATCGATATCACAAGACCTTTTGAATCATAATCATTTCAGAAGATTGATCTAATGAGCTTAAAAAAAGAGTCTCTCTCATCTTACTTTTTTCATATTTGCTCTTCCATTGGGAGCTTCTAGGTGTATTTAATTTAATGACTAATTTGGCGGCAATTCAATGACCTTTTTTATGCTGCTGCCGGGAGTGGAGGAGAATATGATTTTTGATTAATTTTGGGAGAAACGTGTTGAGTAGCACCTGTATTTTGTTCCAGCCATAGTTAAGATGAGTTTTCTTGCTTTTATTTGCTGTAATATTTCAAAACCTGTGTTCGGGTTTGTATGTTTCGTTGGGTTTGTGTGACATAAACCTTTTTAAACCTTTTCAGGGAATTATTTGAAGACTTGAACTGCATTGTGGTGGACAAAAGTTAATTATACCTGGAAGGACAATCTTGTAGCTATATACAAAGATTTGAATGATTTGCTAAATTTTCAATTTTTAGTCTCACTTGAATGATCAAAAACCTTCTCCATTGATCTAATTTCTATCAAGATGTTGCTTCTTTTTACTCTGCTTTTATTTCAGATAATTCCTCTATTGGTCTTAAAGCTGCCTTGATATTCCATTATATGAACACATTTATGCATTATGAAGTTTGACTCTTTAAATGTTTATGCTAGAGGCAGAACTGAAGTTTGATATATTATTGACAACCCAAATCTAGTCATGAATGGAGGATATAGGACAAAGAGATAGACTAATGAGCATTATAATGGGACGACTTGAGCAATGAGGAAGTGAGACTGCCAAAGTTATGTGCTTACTTACCCTTTTTGCAGAAGTGTTCATATTTAGAACTTTTGGCTAATATAATCTTAAATGATTGCACTAGGATGCAAAATCGGATCAGGTGAAGCAACTTCTTAAAGAGACTGAGAAGCATCTTCAAAAGCTTGGATCGAAACTTCAAGAGGGAAAGGCTGCTGGTGGTCATTTTGAGCATGACAACGAGGGAGGAAATGGAAGTGTTTGAGAAAAATGAGACAACTCTTGAAAATGAGGATGAAATTGATCAGGCAAAGGCAAGTCCTTCCAACCCACCACTTCCTTAAGTTTATTTCATACAACATGTAACTGTTATGAATAATATATTAAATATATTATATGGATTTTCACCTCCCTAATATCTCTCCCAATTTGTTTTCTTATGATTATGCAATTTTGGTTTTCTAAGTTATAGGGTTATACCTATAAATAGCAGGTATATGTAATGTATTGTGCACATTTTGAGAAGTGAATAAGAAGTACCCTCCTCCTCCTCCTCTTCTCATATTCTCTCTTTATTTATAACACGTTATCAATACAAAGCTCTAATTAAGATATTATACTTTTAATATCTCTTTATTTAAATTATTTTCCATTATTTCTTTTTTTTCCCCCTCTTCTACTCCCTTGTGACTTGTAGTTATCGTTTTTCCATGAAACTTGAAGTTTCAATCAATATCTTATTTTGTTCCTTCCTCTCATAATGACCTGATATCATCATATTTACGATCTTTCTAGAGGATTACCGCATATCTATACTTTTTTTTTTTTATTCACTTACATTATTATATTATTGGATTAAGGGATAAAAGGAGAATACATTTTTTTCCTCCAATGACCCATCAACTATTTCATTTATTTTCTTTTCTTTTCATATGCTTTTATTTTATATTTTGAGATTATATGGCCACAAGCCATAAAATTTTGATTTTAGATTTTGAGTTATTTGATCAGAAGTCATATAACTTATATCCTCTATTTTTTTATGGCTAGAAGTCATATTATTTTTATTTTGATAGTATATGGCCAGAAGCCATATAACATTTATTTCTTTTATATTTTTTTTTATTTTGATATTATATGGCCAAAAGCCATATAAATTTTATTTCTTTTATATTATTTTTATTTCTTATTTTGAGAATATATGGCCAGAAGCCATATAGCTTTTATTTCTTTTATCTTATTTAATGGCCAGAAGTTATATTATATTTATTTCTTATTTGATATGTCCAGGAGCCATATGAATCTTATTTCTTTTATATTATTTAATGGCCAGAAGCTATATTATAGTTATTTCATATTTTGATGTTATATGGTCAGAAGTCATATAACTTTTATTTCTTTTATCTTATTTAAGGGTCAGAAAACATATTATTTTTTATTTCTTATTTTGATATAAAATGCCCGAAGCCATTAATCTTATTTATCCAAAAGTTAAAAGGTTAAAAGTCATATAATGTTATTCATCCTGAAGATAAAAGGCTACGAGCCATATAACCTTATTTATCTTGAAGATAAAAAGATCATAAGCCATATAATTTTATTTATCCTGAAGATAGAAGACCAGAAGTCATACAATTTTTATCCTCTATATTATTAAATGGCTAGAAGCCATATATAACTTTTATTTTCTATTTTGTGATTATATAATCAGAAGCTATATAGCTTTTATCTTATTAAAAGGCTACGACCTATAATTTTGATTTTTAGATTAAATGGCCCGAAGCCATTATCTAATTTTTTTTAGATTAAATGGTCATAAGTCATATAATTTAATTTCTCACATTGAGATTAATTGTCCTGAACCCATGAGTATGAGTACTAAATGGCCTGAAGCCATAAAGTTTTAATTTTGTTGTAAAATTTTACCTTATGAATTACTTCTTGCTTTTACAAATTTTTTATTATTATCATTTGTATTATTATATTACGTTTTTACATGTCATTGTTTAAGATTTTCTTTTTATTGTATTAGTTTGAACTATGTTAAATCTTGCAAAATTTGAATTCATGGCTCTTGTCGTTATTAGAAAGAGTTATTTATCTTGCTTGATCTATGATTTTTTTATGTCACCATTTGCATAAAGGTCTCAAAAGTAAATATATGACCATAAAAACCCATTTATTCTTTGTAACAATTTCAAAGAAAGGTATGACCACCAGATGGTTATCCTTATAGAGGCTCGTTATAAATAAATGCATCTAATTTGCTCATGCAGTAGCAATATTGTAAACAAAGTTTAAGAAATATGTGAATTAATTTTTTGCCCCCATGTAGCCAAACAAAACAATAAGCTTTTGTTGAAAAATCATGAATTCTGTCCAACAAGCTCGATGATATTCCCAGAAGTGAATATAGTGATGCATGAATCTAATTGTGGCTGTGGAAGTAGATGTGGCTACAGCTGTGGACGTAGCCATGGTTATAATCGTGGCCGTTCGAATTCCCACCCGAAGAGTGGAAAGATTGAAACAAATTATGTTGATAAAGCTGATAATTTTAACTAAAGTGACATGGATACTACCTATTTTTGTGTTGCTGATTTCTTGGTATAAATTATCTTCATTTATTTGAACTATTATAATTTAATGTGTTTAAAGTTGCTACTATAATGTGTATTTCCCTTTTTAATTATATTTTCTTTTATTTTCATATTTTCTTGAATGAAGAATGAGTTTTGTTGACAAAAGTCTTGAAGATTTATCTCTCATTGATTATGCAACATCCCACACCATACTTAAAAAAAATGATAAATATTTTTCTTCCTTGATAATGTGAGAGGCAAATGTTCCAACTATATCCAAAAGTATAAATATGATTGAAGGCTCTAAAATATGATGAGAATATATGTTGGATATAAATCTTCTTCAATAATAAAATATCTAGAACAATCTACCGAAGAAATGTTTACGGCTTGATTTACTGATTGTCATTTTGACAAAGTATCTTTTCCAACATTAGGGGGGAGAAAATAAGCAATTGGGAAAAGAAATTAGTTGGAATGAATTATCATTATCTCACCTTGATCCTCATACAAAAGAATGTGAACTAGATAAAATGGCATTAGTAGCTATCCATAAAGCAATTCAGTTACTTTGAATAATTGTTGAGTAATTTTTTTAATGCTAATGTTTAAAGTTTTTTTTTCAATTTTATATTTAAGTTTGTCGGTGATGATATTGGAAATCTTTTGTTGTATTCTTAAAACTTTCAAACATAAAATCTTAAATGCCTCAATGTCCTTTATCAAAAGTGACTTAGCAGTTAACATTTAAAACCACTTATGATAATTTTAATCCATTCCCTTTGAAACCACGTTTGTTGGATTTTTAATTATTTCTTGTGGTTGTTAAAACGGTAGTGAAACTGAGCTGAAGTAGCTACCACTACAGCAACAACTAGAAAAGTGGATTCAATGGGAGGTGTATAACTTTTCACATACAAATAGAAGAGGACAAGAGAAATAGACCAGGATAAGAATTAAAAAGCCTACACAGGTAGCAAACTTCTATAGCATGTCATCTCTTGTAAAATCATATTGTTGTTGTCTTATTATACTTGTCATATCTTTCTTCATGTAAGAGAGTTTTTTCCCTTCAATATATAATTTACAATCTGTCATTCACTTTATTATGTTTTTGGTCCAGTGTTAATAAATGTGACAAACGTTGGAGACTATTTTGATATTAATATAGTAAGAAAGACAATTTCATTATAGGATACATTTGAGGCTTCAAGAATGAAAAATTTATGCTTTATTTGTTTTTAGTCTAAACATAGAAATTGTTGCTTTTGGATTGTTTCTTTTGGGGTTTTCTTCCTATTGAAATTTTATATATTATTTACTACCCAAATCTGGTCATGAATAGAGGATATAGTACGAGAAGATAAGCTAATGAGCATTGTAATAGCAAGACTTGAGTAGTGAAGACACGTGTCATGTTTTCTTTCAGTTTACTATAGCATATTCCTACATTTCTTCAGGCTAAGATAAAAGAATTACTACTACTTTGCCACGAGTAGCTGGAAGAAATTGATTGGTTTTATTGGTTGGAACGTAAAGAGTCTGAGCTGAGGGACTCTATATAATACAGAAATATACTTAGTTTTTTATATATGAGATCCAGAAGAAATTTTACATTTACGGTGAGCTATTCTTGTCCGTTTTTTGGAATAATGTGAGCTTTTCTGATGAGGCAAGAATGTAAAGCTTCTGGGATAATTGACCAATTTCTTTGCCCATTGTACAAGGAAGTTCGTACAATTACAAATCTACAAGACTAACCATAGGTGGTACCAACAATTGCTTCGAATTAGTATATTTCATGGCAACAACGTTTAATACACATTAGACACCGTGCTAGAGAGGTATAACATTAAATGCAGGTATAGATGCGACAAACAACCTAATTTCTCACCACATTTTGATCTCTTTCTCTCTTCACTGTAAAATTTTCATGTGTGGTTGGTGACTTCAACTTATTTAAAATGCCTTCTGCTTTAACTAGTCAGGTGGGATTGCACAAAACCAGCCAGTGTTTCAAATCTAATTCTTTTAAAATTCAAGGAGGTAACTAACCTCCATCCTGCAAGTCAGAGCTTTATTTTGCTTTGAATGCCTATTTATTATATGCATGTCTTTCTATATGCGCAGCCAATTTAAATAGAAAGAGCACTGGAAGGCTTTACCAGTGACACAACCACAGATTCATAGAAAGAGAATTAGGGAAATCAGAAATGGTAAAAGGCTGAGATGAAATCTACTCTAGCCTCTGCTCTTTATATAGCTGAAGTATACAACAGAAATTGGTTACAAAATGATATAAACCATACACGTGCCTAGAGAATCAAATCTGGTAAGATATGACAGCTATATACAACTGTACAAATACTAATCCTATACAAAATGCTAATTACGTATTAGTTCTAACATTCATCGATGGTACAATCATGAAACAATGTAACGTGACCTCTTAGAGCTCAGCATCATTTGTTACTTAGTTTATATTCGGAAAGTGGACCTCTGGATTTCATATGTTCTTGGAATCTTATGTGACGAGGTCGAGGAAATTTATTTAGAAGATTATTTAGGAGATATATGAAAAATTCAAAATTGTGTTCGATTAGCTATAACCACAAACCATTGTACAGATTCTGGGTATTGATGAAAAAGTAAAACTAACCACAAGCAACTTCACGTGGCAAATTATAGCTGCAAAACAACTCCTGGTCGCTAAATTGGAAAAATAGTGGTTGAAAGATTTAGTTGTCTATGGTTTAGTTATCAAACAAGTGGCCTCTTTCCTGCTGTCCCATTTTAGTGACTTGCTTTTTGTCCTTGTATCCGAGTTGTCAAAATCATTGTGCAAATTATCTGTTTTGCATTACTTGAAACTATTTAGATGGATAATTTAGTTCTTTATCTGTTCTCAGGCGGATGAGCATCAGTCACGGACAATAGATGATATAAAGAAAGAAGAACTAGAATTCTACAATAGAGTAGTTGTTGTGCTTAAACGAGCTGAACTTGACTTTGGGTTGTGAGAGTTGAATCAACATCCCTCCATAGAGGCGATTATATACTCAAATCAGATTCTTTGCATTCACATATTCAGAAAAAAGAGTGAACTTGCCACTTTTTTCTGGGAAGATATTGAACTTCCTACGATTTATTTATGTGAACGTGGAAAATCCAAACTGTGGTATACTAGGTGCTCGAGTTCGGAGTCAAATGTCTCTCTTGTTTGCAGCAAGTTCAGAGTAGACAAAAATATTGATAATAGCAAAGTTTGGAACTCGAGAACAATTTGTTGCTTTTTTGCAAGATATATTGTGTTGTTTGAAGAATAGTCTATAATGTTTTATCTTTCATAAGCATGTGGAAAAAAATTCTTACATTTGCTTGCCTGGAAATGCTAATTGTTCTGTAATGGTTTTGTTTTTATCTACTCTATTTCATTTTGTTAGAATGGCTTCTGGCTCAAGGTGTTGATTTTCTTTGAGGAAAGTTGTAACGTATTTGTTTCTCAGAGATGAAATGTTGGCGACATAGAAAGAGTTACAGGTTGTGATGTCAAGTGGTGTGAAATGGAGTTATTTTATTCAACATTGATTCGTCACGGATATTTTCACTCTAAAATAATATATGCTTTTCTATCTTTTATTATCTCAAATGTGTGCGCACGTGCTTTTTTGTAGTTGTCGTGTTTGGTGTAACTTTTTGGTTTGTTAACTTGTAATGTGTCTACAAGGTTTTGTATCTCATTCGAGGCCTATGGAGAATATGCATTAAGGATGGTACATTTTGAATATGGTGGATTAAATTGAAATGCTAGACAAGTTATATTTTCTTAGTAAAATTAAATCTCCATAAGATATTACTCCTTCTGATCCTTTTCATAAGCATTTTTTTTTTCTGATTGTACGAAAAATAATAAATTTGTAAAAAAATGTCATTTTTTCCAAAAATGTCTCTATTTATATGAGAGAGAATGATTAGAAAATATGTAATAAATGATTAAATGAAAAAGAATTAGTGGTGAGTGGAGGATAATTAATATAAAGTTATATATTTAATAAAGTTAAAAAGGGAAAAGGTAGTTTAAATTTTGAAACACAAAAAGAAAGTTGTTTATATTAAGGACGAACCCCAAAAGAGATAAAGTTGCTTATAAAAATGATCGGAGGGAGTATATATTTATTATTTAGGTTAATTTAGGGTAAAAATATGAAATGAAATGTTTTAAATCTATTTTGCCATGATTGCTTATTTTTTCATATGTTTTCAATTAACATAATAGTAAAATAAAAAGTTCTTGAAATTTTCGCTACAAATTAACTTCAGGATTTAAAGTTACCATTATTGTTATGCAGATAGAAAAATGTTATTGGCATTGAATGGCTGAGTCGTGATATGGTTCTAAAGCTACTTTAGGTTGAAGTTGAAAGATCAGCAGAAGGCGGTTTGGATTGCCGCGGAAATAAATATGCAGATTGCTTGGCAATTTCTCCACAAAACTTGTAGACATGATGTTCAATTCCTTATTTGTATATGTATGTATACATATAGCTTAAGAGAAGAGATCTAATATTTTAATATGTAGAAATTGGTCGGTTGTTCAAGTATGTTGGGAAGTTCATCATTTAAAGAGATCTTATATTTTTAAAAGATCTATGTGATATTATATTAATGAAATTAATGAAGCAGATATCACTCAGAGTAAATAGAAAATAGTAAATTTGAAAGGGTTTATGAAGTGGAGACACTTCACACTTCATGCTAGTCACACTTTAGAATTTTAGGATATGACAAAGATAAATATCGACTGATATATCTTCTTTTTCAAAATATTTGGATGCAAATCTTTTAAATTGGAAATTTATGAGTGGAGGAGTTAATAGGATATGTCATGAGAAGACTAAAATCAGGTAAGAAGTTGTACTACACGCAATATGCGGTAGTATCTTATTGTTTTTTTTGTTTACCTGGCACTATAGGACATTGTTGAGTCTTTTTTTTAGTCATATCAGTGGATGTAATATTTTTTTGGATATTAGCTAATAACACTTACTGATTTTTCTTTTACAAAAAGTATCATCATTGAAATTTTGATATTATTTCTTTAAAATGAGTGGTCAAATTTTGCTTTCGCAAGTTTAAATTTTGA
Organism: Inga laurina; assembly: GCA_963855925.1. Classification (NCBI taxonomy): domain Eukaryota; kingdom Viridiplantae; phylum Streptophyta; class Magnoliopsida; order Fabales; family Fabaceae; genus Inga; species Inga laurina. The sequence continues at coordinate 58,955,175 of OY979709.1, forward strand.
GCTAATCAGTTATTTATTTTGTTTGAATAAGTTACAATGATTAATTATGAAAACTAAAGTCCTCTCATTAAAATTTCAGTTTGACTCCGAAAGTTATGATTAAAATAAAACATAAAAAATCTTAATGAAGAGATAATATCTACTTGTAATAAATTAATCATTTGATTATTGTTCTGATGAATTTTTATACAATAAATTAATCACGATGAATTTTTATACAATAAATTAATCACCCTGTACAGGAGATTTGATTATGTACTAATAGAAATCGATCATAACATATTTATCATCTCGTGCAATACATGGGAGATTTTTCTAGTTTATAATAATATGTGGTATAAACGTCTGCAATGGTTCCTAACTTGATTGCTTGACAATGGATTCCAGCAACCTGAAGCAAACTAATAACTGAGCTTCGACTGAGTGAGTGCAACCTCTTCATTCATTGGCATTCATGTATAGTATTATTATTATTAGATAATTAGATAGTTAGATTATCACACATTTCCCCTTCCAACAACAGCCAACAGTCCTACATTATTAAAATAGAAATAAAACCCATCTGTAAGGACTTGATTCCAGCCAGGAAAAGGATCCGTTTGTGTTGTTTATTATTAGATGCTCTGTCTGTTCTAGGGTCCTCCCCTCAGATCATTGCACCAAATCGTTACTTCAAACATCAAACTTAAAAACAAGTTATCATTAGACAACGGGAAGCCCATTTGAAATTCCAGCAACAAGAAAATAAACAGGATTTTAATCATGAAACTCCAGCAATAAGAATTCGAGCAAGCTTTATCACCAGAATTTATAGTCAAAAGAGTAAGCTCAAAAACAAGGCCAGATCATGCTAAAAGCATCAGAAACATCAGGGAGCTATATCACAAGTTTTTATACTAAAAAATAAGCCAAAAAAGTAAGACCAGATCATGCTGGAAACAACAGAGATAACAGCATGCTTTTATCACGACAATCTATGCTCAAAACCAACCTAAATGGGAACGGGAAGGTTATATCATGTTAAAATCATCAGAGACAGTGGCAAGTTTCATAACCAGAATGTATGCTTAAAATAAGCTTAACAAAGTCCTGTTATTTATCTATAACATAATGTTTGTGGCATCTTTCCAAAAGAATCCTTCAAATACACTGAAGAAATTATCATGTTGACAAAGTTCGAATGAGATAAGATTATCACTAGTAAATGCGTTGACAGAAGACCTGTATGTAAACTATTAGAATGTCTCAAGCTAAGTAAACCAGAATGGACGATTCAGAATGTCTTCAGAAAGCTCTATGAACTCTAATAAAGGGGTAATTCCCACCAAACCAAACTAACAATTAACAGTTATTAAAAGAAGAAAACAAAGAGGTTGCCATCAATCTCAGTGGTCTGCGTTACAGACAAGAGGTGGCTGATCTGATTGGAGAGGAAGAGAGAAAAGCAAAACAACAATTTTGTTCTAGCGGATCGCTTCCCTTTTCTCTCTCTTCGTTATTTTCCATTTTTCGTTTTTTTTTTCCTTTACATTTCTCAAGTTCAAACTTTAAACTATTTAAGACAGATCATGGCTTAGAAAGCAAAACTATTCATATTAGTGGCCAAAAAAATAGATTTGATGGAAAAGTATGTTAAGTGGATTTCTTTAATTGTATGCTGGCCAAAAAATATTGTTTTGATTGTATTTATTTCCAGGAGCAAAAATAAATCTCTAATACACACATTTAGTTTTTTATTGATTATGTCACTAGAGCATGATTCACATTTCACAAGCACACAGACCTCCATCCACTGTTCAATGGTTTTTTTTTTTTTTTTGTTAAACAGAAAACTAAATTTTACAGACACAACAAATATGTTAAAGTTTTCTCATGAAAGTTTTCATTTCTATACCTTGAAAAATAATAACTAATATACAGTATATTGTCTACTTTCTCAACATCTTATTGCACATTACTTTTTTTGTTTTCAATTTTAACATTACTTTCTATTCACTATAAAATTTCATGATTAAATGGAAGATGATTGTTATAATTGTTTAACTATTTATGTCAAGAATAAAATTATATTGTATTATAAAAATTATAAATAATTTTATAGGAGTAATATTTTTTTGAAAAAAAAAAAAACCTGAGATGACCAATAATAAGTATTTATAACCATGACATGTACTTTTTTCAATATTAGTAATTATACACATCTTACTTAATAGTTACAATAATAATGTAAAAAGAGGTGCTACAGACAAAGATGATAGAAAAATTCTAACCAAACTCATGCCAGTTTGCATTGTTTATCTTATAATCCAATACAGACCACTAATTAAACTAGCTATCATGTTTATTATTAGCAAGACTTTTGCATCAAAAACATCTTTTTATTGCAGAATTGATTTCACCATCACATTATTCCTTCAAACACTTTGTTTCACCATAACACACATGCTCTTTGCTTAGATGTACATCAATACTTGGGTGTTCCTGAGAGGGTTCCTTCCCTAAGCCATTGGAGAAGGCTCTTAAGCCTCTCATAATCAGGAAGGTTATCTTTTATGACAGGAATTTGCTTGAATCTGTGAAGCCATGCATGCAAGCGAGGCAATTTGCTTGCCTCTATCAGTTTTATTCCCGCAATTTCCTCTAACCCTTCAATCCAGAATCCAAGAAATCCATATGATAAGTCCACAGATCCAATGTTGTTGCCTCCGAAGAAATTTTTGTCCCCTAGGCCTTGATCCTCCAACACTTTCAGAGTTTCAAGTGCTTTCTGGATTGTGTCTTCCTTTTCTTGTTCGTCTTTGAAAGCTTGGAAAAATGTTGCTTTCATCGAGTTGTGCTGCAACACCAGATTTTGAAACGAAAAAATCAAAAGAGGGTTTGGGCCTAACATGATATGATATTTATCGCATTGGATACCCTTGTTCATCTAGTGAGATTTTAATTAATTCAACTGCTAAAATATGGTGATTCATCATGTCACTGTTGTTGCAAGCTTCGTGCGAAGTCAATATGAGTAAATGTGTCAGCGAATACGCTGGGCTCGTTAAAGTGGGGTGTGAAGTCCCATGTTGGTTGGATGAGGAGAAGAACTAAAGACGACTTATAATCGATAGGAATAGGAAGGAAAATGATCCGAAAAGGAATCCTAAAATCCATTATTCTCAATTCAAGCACTGTCCGAAGAAAAATTTTCAGATTTAAACTAAAATCGGTTCAATCAAACCCTCTAACCTGCATTCACCGTTGACTACAATCGAAATCTTAGTATCTCTACGAAGATTAAACTTTCCACGAAATTGCCCAAAATTATAGAAATCGACTCTGCTTTCAGCCAAGATCAAGTTTATGAAATACAGAGAACATATAGTTGAAGAACAGAGATGGAGATGGAGTTACCACATCATCAGAAAATTTAATCCAAAACCGAGCTACGGCCTTGTCATAGGTATCTTTTGGCAGCAAAGGAGTGTCTGGCCAGGTTTCTTCGATGTATTCAAGAATCACGGCGGACTCTGCAATGGGTTTGCCGCCATGGATAAGCACAGGAACTTTCTTGTAAACTGGATTGGATTGCAGAAAGAGGTCACTCTTGTTGATCTTGTCTTCTTCTACATATTCGTAGCTGATTCCTTTGAGCTTCAAAGACCATATCACTCTGTGAGCAAAAGAGCTAGACCAAAATCCCAGTAGCTTTAAATCTTCCATTGTTGGGTTGCAGGTGAGCGCTGGGGCAGGGGATCGGCAGTTTAAAGGAAGAGAAAGGTTATTTATCAATGGATGAGGTAAATTTAAGTGAAAATTTCATTGAGGCCAAAATAAATTGACATAATTCCAGTCAACCCCCAAAACTTCATGAAACTTCACTGCAACCCCTTAAGTGAAAATGAAATTAAGTTTTGGAATAAAAAAACAATGATACCTTATTTTTTTTTATCTTGTAAATTGTCTTATTTGTCTTACAAATACCTATATTTGTCTTGTAAGTTGTCAGAATATTTTTAATTCCCTAGTTTATTTTGAATCCCTTTATTTATCTTATAAATGTCTTTATTTATCTTTAAATGCTCATATTTGTCTTGTTAATTGCCATATTTATCTTGTAAATCGTTAAAGTGTTTTTAATTTCTTAGGTTCTTTTAAATCCATTTATTTGTCTTGTAAATATTTTTCTGAAAAAAAAAATAAAAGAAGGACATCATTATCTTTTCACTTGTAGAACTTTATTTCATTTTGATGCATACGATGCAGTAATTTCATTTTGACGCATACAATGCAGTGAAGTTTCAATAAATTTTAGAGGTTGACTGAAATTATCTCAGATTCTTAGGGCTCAATGAAATTTTCCTTAATTTTAAGGATGTTGACGATTTCTTAGGAAGCGGCTTCTCTCCTTTTTCCTCGTGCCCTCCTTTTCTACCAAACCATGTGGTTTTGGCGCAAAACTCAAGCTCCTTACTCTGTTTTTGTTTTTTTTGAAAAACAACATTCATCATCTTGAAGTATTTTTTTAGTATCATTCAGTGTTCTGTAATATTTGTTTAATATTATTCAATATCTTAAATTAATTTTTAGTGCATCCAACATCCTAAAATATTACACCAAAAATATTTCAGAGTACTGACTGACACTAAAAATAATATTTCAGGATATTGGATAATACTGAAAAATTATTTTAGGATCTTGAAAAAATATTGTAGACATCCTGAAGTATTTTTTAAGTATCAGTCAGTACTTTGCAATATTTTTCTAGTATTATCCCATATCCTAAATTAATTTTCAGTGCATCAAGCATCCTAAAATATTGCACCAAAAATATTTCATAATACTGACTGACACTAAAAAAATATTTTAGGATACTAATAATATTGAAAATTTATTTTAAGATCTTAAAAAAATATTTTAGAGAAATGACTGATATTAAAAAAATATTTCGGAATATTAAATAATATTAAAAAAATATTACAAAATATTGATTGGTACTAAAAAATATTTTAGAATGGTGAATGTTGTTTTTAAAAGAAAAATATTTGTAAGGAGCTTGAGTCTTATGCCAAAACGACACAGGTTGGTAGAAAGGGAGGCAGCGGATGATAAGGCAAAAGGAGAGACGCCTCTTTTGAATTCTTAGGTTTTAATTGTCAAACGAGGGCGACCACTTTGTCCTACTTAGCGAGTATTTGGAGAGTGGAGACGCGTTGGCGAGGTCAAATCGCACGAATAAAAGGCATTTGTACGATTGAGGGGATGATGTTAAATTGAGTGTTTGGTTGCAGGTATTTTATTTCGTGCGTTTCTCAAATTCATGCGATTATTAATAAGCTCACGGGGAGCTTTTTAAAATTCATTCGTGGGATGTGCGTGAAAATTTTGTTTAACAGTATTTAATGTATTATTAGACTGATTATAATTTTATTTTTAATATATTTTTTCAGTTTTAAAAACTATTTTTTAATATTTTTAACCCTTTAAAATATTTTTTCAGTTGTACTCGGTATGTTATCAAGCTGATTGTAATTTTACTCTTAATATACTTTTTCAACTCCAAATATTACTTTAAAATATTTTTTTGTGCTTTTAACCCCTTAAAATATTTTTTCAACTGTACCCAGTGTGTTATCAGACTGAATGCAATTTTATCCTTAATATACTTTTTCAGCTCCAAAAATTACTTTAAAACATTTTCAAGTAGCACCTAATATTTCAAAGTAATTTTTAAATATTTACTTGATTTTTTAAATATTTTTCCACACATACTCTCTTACCATTATTACAAAAATCATTTATGCTTAAGCCAATCCAAACAAGTTTTACTTTTACAAAAGTTATTTATACAATTGTTAATCCAAACATAAATTATATTATACAATCTGACTTTTACTAAAAGTAAGAATACAAAAAATCAAATAAAAAAAGTCATTTTTCTCGTCACTGTTTCAAACACTCTACTTAGGGCTCGTTTGGTACGATGAAATTAATCTTGATGGAAATGGAAATGGATATGAAAATGGAAATGAGGTGTAAAAGTATGTTTGGTATGTCATGGAAATGAGATATGATTTTTAGGTGAAAAGATCAAAATGTCCTTCAAATTTTTTTTCCCCAAAAAAACATCATTCAGAGAAGCCTAGAACCTTCTCCTCCCGAAAACCCGCACCATTTTATTTTTTTCAAATGTTTAGTATGTCATGAAAATGAGTCCTAATTTATATGTGAAAAGACCAAAATGCCTTTATAATTGAAAAATAAAAAATCCCTCTCATTTGAAAATTTTAGGCTTATAGTATGAAATTCTAAAATAAAAATATATTTTTTTTAAAAATTGGAACCCAGACCGGTTCACCGGTTAGCCGGTTTCCGGGCTAGACCAGCCGGTCTGGTCTGGGTTCCTGAACCTGGGTCTCATAATAGAAAGGGCAAGGTTGGAATTGAAGACATAGAATTGCAAATCTTAACTATTTGGGTGGAACTGAGTTTGATGGAATTAACCCCATTTGGCTTTCATGTGGAATTAAATTCCATGAGCATTTCTTTATACCAAACATGCACAACTCATGGAATTGAATTCCAATTCCAACTCCATGCCTTCAATTCCACCGTACCAAACAGGGCGTTAGATTTCTTTTCACACGGATAAATTTATTTAATCATTAGTCAATTGATTACCGTGGTTATGAATCCTTTATTTATTTTATAAATATTTTTATTTATCTTATTGATATCTTTTTTAAAAAAAATAAAAGAATGACATTATTATCTTTTCACCTACAAAATTTAATTTCTTTTTTTTTTTTTTTACTTGGAGTTGATGCAAAGAAGTATAATTATTAAAAGATAAGTAAGATGTTATACTTTAATTAAAATTTATTTATTTCAATAGTTTGTGAGAAATATTTGGTTTCTTCTGATCATGAATTTTGAAGTACTCCTGTCTGGGTCACATAATTTAAAATAGGGACATTGAATAAATGAATAAGTTTGAGCAAAAAAAAAAAAAATGAATAAAGAACAAAACTGAAAAAAGGATTTTGAGGTTAATTCAAGTTGGCGCTATCCAACCTCAGCTCTCATCGGATAAAGACAAATTATTTAAATAGCCCCAAAAAGTTGACTTAAGAAATTTGGAAAAGTTACTATGCGGGTCCTAATAGTTTTCCTCAATTTTAAGTCAGGTCCCTGACTTTTTTTTATTTTTCTTGGGTCCTTTAAGTTTCTACTGTTACATCTATTAGTCCTTGCCGTTAAAATACATTAAATTATCGCTAACAGTGTTAACATTTATAAAACAAATAAAAAAATTTACAAGAAAAATTAAGGGATTCAAAAGAATCTAAGAAATTAAAAATATCTTGGCCATTATAAGATAGATAAAGGGATTTAAAAGAATCAAAAGAATTAAAAATATTTTGACAATTAACAGTACAAATATGAAAATTCAAAAGATAAATATGGATATTTATAAGATAAATAAAATAATTTATAAGATAAAAAAAAATCATCATTATCTTTTTCATCTACGAAACTCAATTTCATTTTGACCTAAAGACACACAGTAAAGTTTTAGAAAGTTATAGGGTCGACTGAAAATTCTAGGGTCGGCTGAAATTATGCACAAGGTAATCCCTTCTCATTCATGAATCTTTTTAGCATCTCAAAACCTGATGCTTAACAACGCATTGACCAAAAAAAATTAATACAAATAATCAAATCAACATTACCGGACAAATTCATACTTTGATTGAATTCTTCATCATTTTTAATTAAGGCATTCTATGTTAAATTAAGTCATTCGTGTATTGTATTCTATTATAATGGCAATCATGATGCATGAAGCTCACGCCAAAATGTTAAAGCATACAAGCATACTCATCAAACTCTATGTTATTTTTTATTAAATGACACTAAATCCATTTCTTTAGTATCTTGATTATGACATAAGAAATTCATGGTGATATTCAAATCATTAGTACAATTAATTGAATCACGTTGTTTGAAAAGCTGTTATGATCAATTTAAGCCAATAAAGATGGAAAAAAAAAATGTAACTTTTTTACCAAAAATACATTCTTTTTTTTTTATAGGCACATATTTCTATTGGAGACAATCCTGTTCGAGACAATGTCGGGTGCTAAATGTGGATATCTATCCCAATGGAGATTCAAATCTTAATTCGTCATGTTGTGAGAAATTAACCCCTTCTACTAGACCCAATCCTATAAAATACCTTCATTTATCACTAGTAAATGTATTGACAAAAGACCTGTACGTAAATCATTAGTGTGTCTTAAGGTAGCTCAACCAGAATGGACGGTTCATAGTGACTTCAGTTAGCTCTATAAACTCTAATGGGTAAAGGTGCAAATTTACCAATGAAATTTTGTCTAAGGAGTATCTGGCACAAATATCTTTTAAAAGGGTTAAAAATACCAATGAACAATTAAAAATGGGCATCCACCACAAAAATCTTTAATCCGTACTAACGGCGTTAAATTATAAAAGAAGAAAACTCCTAACGGCGTTAGTACGGATTTAACGGTTTTTGTGATAGATACCCCTTTTTAATTGTTCATTGATACTTTTGTCCCTTATTAATTATTCATTGATATTTTTACCTCTTCTAAAAAATATTTATACCAGACACTCATCAAACAAAATTTCATTAATAAATTTATACGGTAATCCAACTCTAATAAAGAGGTAATTCCCACCAAACCAAACTAACAATTATCAATTATTAAAAGAAGAAAACAAATAGGTTGCCATCTATCTCAGTGGTCTACGTTACAGACAGCCTGTCTGATCGGAGAGGAAGAGAGAAGCAATACGAAAGTTCTGTTCTGGCGGATCGCTTTCCTTTTCTCTCTCTTCGTTATTTTCCGTTTGCGTATTTGTTTTTTCTTTACATTTCTCATGCTTAAACTTTAAACTGTTCAAGATAGGTCATGGCCTAAAAAACAAAACTATTCAGATTAGTGGCCGAAAAATAGATCTGATGGCAGAGTACGTTAAGTGGATTTCTTTAATTGTATTCTGGCCAAAAATATTGTTTTAATTGTATTTATTTCCAGGTGTAAAAATAAATCTCTAATTGCACACATTTAGTTATTTATTTATTAAGTCTAATTGAATTTTTTAGGAATTTAGTCATTTTCACATTATATGAATACTTTTTGAAATTTATAGCATAAATTGGAAAATAAAGGAAAATTTAAACAATAAAAACCCTGACATAATACTTATTGCCATTATAAGAACTAGGAAGGAGATTGTGGATCCAAGTCTGAGATAATCATGATGCTTGTAACTCATAAATAATGTATGGCTTCATTTGTTTTATAAATATTTGTCAGTTGTCATTTGTCACTATAATCGGAGCATGATTCACATTTCACAGGCACACAGTCACACAGACTTCCACCCATGGTTCAATGGTTTTTTTTTTTTTTTTGTTAAACAGAAAATTAAATTTTACAGACACAACAATATGTTAAAGTTTTCATTTCTATACCTTGAAAAATAATAACTAATATACAGTATATTGTCTACTTTCTAAACATCTTATTGCACATTACTTTTTTGTTTTCAATTTTAACGGTACTCTCTGGTCACTATAAAATTTCATGATTGAATGGAAGATGATTGTTATAATTATTTAACTGTTTATATCAAGAATAAAATTATATTGTATTATGAAAATTATAAATAATTTTATAAGTACTATTTTTTTTAGAAAAAAAAACTGAGATGACTAATAGATTAGTAAGTATTAATAATCATGGTATGTACTTTTTTTAATATTAAAGTAACTAGCCTAGGCCTGTGCGATGAGCGGGTGAGAGATCAGGTCATTATTAATGTGTTATTATGTAAGAAATCACTTAGATTTAAAATAATATTTTATAGTATGGAATACACTTTGACCCATATAGAGATATATATGGGTGGAGTGGTGATATCGAAATTTTGACTTTCATTTCTATACATATACATAAAATACTCAAAACTGTTCTATATAAAAAGTCATAATTAATTTATTAGAATTCCAATATTTTCTATTGAACAGCTACCCTAAATTTGAACATTTGCTCATATTTATATTTATAATTATAGTATTATATTCGGGCCTGGTTTCTCTCATTATCCCTTTTTTCATCATCTCTTATAATCTCTAAATCATATCCGTCTAATCAATATAAAGGGTAAAAAATGAGTCACGTCATCAAGTTATTACTCCTTCAACTCTTCTCTCTTCCTCCCAATCAATGGTCTAGATAGGCTCCTCTTTTCAATCAACAGTTGAGATGGGCTCATGAGAAATGATGAGAAAATGGGATGATGAGAGAATCCGCTTATATCATATTCCTTCCTTTTAAAGATCTCAAAGGGAATAATATATTTGCTAAATTAATTATTTACTTAATATTTTGTATCTACCTTCTCCATTATTAATTTACAAAATATTGTATAACCACCTTCCCCATTATCTATCTGTCATAACCGCCTTGCGTTATTATTATTATTTATATTAAATTAATTATTTACTTAATATTTTGTATATACCTTCCCCATTATTAATTTACTAAATATTGTGTAACTACCTTTCCCATTATCAATCTGTCATAACCGCCTCGCATTATGATCTTATTTTTTTATTTTAAAATTTTGAGCCTATCATTCTACTGAAGTGTCGATCAGAGAGAAATTTCAAAATGAGATATACCCAGTACTCAAACAACAATTCAAATTTACCAGTAAATATCCATTCTATATAAAATACAATAACAACTCTTATCTCATTCCACTCTATTGAACTCAATAAAAATATTGTACTATTTTTTAAAACTAGCCTAGGCCGGCGCAATATGCAGGTGAGAGATCGGGTTATTATTAATGTATTATTACGTAAAAAATCACTTAGATTTAAAATAATATTTTATAGTATGGAATACACTTTGACCCATATAGAAATATATATGGGTGGAGTGGTGATATCGAAATTTTGACTTTCATTTTTAAACATATATATAAAATACTCAAAACTACTCTATATAAAAAGGCGTAGTTAATATTAGAATTCTTATATTTTCTATTCAATAGATACCCTAAATTTGAACATTTGTGCATACTTATATTTATAATCATAGTATTATATTCCTTCCTTTTAGAGATCTCAATGGGAATAATCTCTTTGATAAATTAATTATTTACTTAATATTTTGTATCTACCTTCTCCATTATTAACTTATAAAATCTTTTGTAACCACCCTCCCCATTATCTATCTGTCCTAACCGCCTCGCATTATTAATGTTTTTTTATATTAAATTAATTATTTACTTAATATTTTGTATCTACCTTCTCCATTATTAATTTACAAAATACTTTGACCCATTTAGAGATATATATGGGTGTAGTGGTGATATCAAAATTTTGACTTTCATTTCTTAACATATACATGAAATACTCAAAAATACTCTATATAAAAAGTCGTAACTAATATCAGAATCTCTATATTTTCTATAGAGTAGATACCCTAAATTTTAACATTTGTGATCATATTTATATTTATAATCATAGTATTATATACCTTCCATTTAAAGATCTCAAAGGGAATAATCTCTTTGATAAATTAATTATTTACTTAATATTTTGTATCTACCTTCTCCATTATTAACTTATAAAATCTTTGTAACCACCTTCCCCATTATCTATCTGTGCTAACCGCCTCGCATTATTAATATTTATATATGGGTGAAGTGGTGATATCGAAATTTTGACTTTCATTTCTCAACATATACATAAAATACTCAAAACTACTATATATAAAAGTCGTAATTAATATTAGAATCCCTATATTTTTTATTGAGTAGATACCCTAAATTTGAACATTTGCGCACATTTATATTTATAATCATAGTATTATATTCCTTCCTTTTAGAGATCTCAATGGGAATAATCTCTTTGATAAATTAATTATTTACTTAATATTTTGTATCTACCTTTTCCATTATTAACTTATAAAATCTTTTGTAACCACCCTCCCCATTATCTATCTGTCCTAACCGCCTCGCATTATTAATGTTTTTTATATTAAATTAATTATTTACTTAATATTTTGTATCTACCTTCTCCATTATTAATTTACAAAATACTTTGACCCATATAGAGATATATATATGGGTGGAGTGGTGATATCGAAATTTTGACTTTCATTTCTTAACATATACATGAAATACTCAAAACTATTCTATATAAAAAGTCGTAACTAATATTAGAATCTCTATATTTTCTATTGAGTAGATACCCTAAATTTTAACATTTGTGATCATATTTATATTTATAATCATAGTATTATATACCTTCCATTTAAAGATCTCAAAGGGAATAATCTCTTTGATAAATTAATTATTTACTTAATATTTTGTACCTACCTTCTCCATTATTAACTTATAAAATCTTTTGTAACCACCTTCCCCATTATCTATCTGTGCTAACCGCCTCGCATTATTAATATTTATATATGGGTGGAGTGGTGATATCGAAATTTTGACTTTCATATCTCAACATATACATAAAATACTCAAAACTACTCTATTTAAAAAGTCGTAATTAATATTAGAATCACTATATTTTCTATTGAGTATATACCCTAAATTTGAACATTTGCGCACATTTATATTTATAATCATAGTATTATATTCCTTCCTTTTAGAGATCTCAATGGGAATAATCTCTTTGATAAATTAATTATTTACTTAATATTTTGTACCTACCTTCTCCATTATTAACTTATAAAATCTTTTGTAACCACCCTCCCCATTATCTATCTGTCCTAACCGCCTCGCATTATTAATGTTTTTTTATATTAAATTAATTATTTACTTAATTTACAAAATACTTTGACCCATATAGAGATATATATAGGTGGAGTGGTGATATCGAAATTTTGACTTTCATTTCTCAACATATACATGAAATACTCAGGGTGTGTTTGGAACAGCGATTGTCAATTGGGCTTGTTTCAATTGGGCTTGTTGTGATATTACTTTTGATAAAAGCTAAATTATGTAATGTGATTTGTGTTTGGATTGGCGATTGTCAATTGGGCTTTTGCAGAAATGAAAAAAATGGTGTGTTTGGAACAACGATTGTCAATTGGGCTTTTGTGATAATGATAAAAGAGAAATGTAATTAAAAATTATAAAAAATTTATAATAGTTTAAGTTGGGAAATTAGACAATTAAAAAATGCACAATCTAATTAGAAAAATATTACATAACCAATTGTATCACATGTTCCGTACAATTTGATTTCTAATTGAGTCACGAATTTGAATCATTTCAGAGGAAGATCGCCTGCCATAATTTGTCGTGGAAGATTGTTCAGCTACACTATTATTTTCTACATCAACAAGATTCCCAGCTTCACCTTGGCGAAACACTACGTCTGCAATATCATTTCGCCTAATGAAATTATGAAGGGCCATTGTTGCACAAACAATGCGGACTTGTGTCTGATAGCTATACTTGCGCATGTTTTGCAACAATTGAAATCGATTCTTCCACACGCCAAAAGTCCTTTCAATTGTAGACCTTAAACTAGAATGATAATAATTAAAGGTCTCATTAGCGTTTCTAAATCCGGGTTGGCGGCTAAATTCTGGAAGATGGTAACGCTCACGTCTATAAGGACCAAGGTACCCAAGTTGTGTCGGATAACCAGCGTCAACCAAATAATATTTTCCTAATAAAAGTTTAAATCAATCCAAACTATTAGATTCATTAAAGTGTAAAATGAAAGTAATTGAATAGAAGGTGACGGAGCAATACCTGCAGGTGGATGAGGGAAGTTATAAGATGGATTAGAAATAGCAGATTCGAAGACACGAGTATCATGTGCAGTACCTTCCCAGCCCGCCATAACAAACGTAAAGCACATGTCCCAATCACATACAGCCATTACATTCTGTGTTGGATATCCCTTCCTGCTGATATATCTCTCACGGTTCGCACCAGTGATCACACACTTATTGTGGGTTCCATCTATTGCTCCAATAGCATCTTGGAAGAATGGATAATAACGGCGATCTTCTTTTATTTTGGGGTGGCATACACTGAATTCGGGATCGGACGGTCTGATATTTTCCCCCGCTAGACTAAAGCAAGCATCTAATACATTGTACAAATGCCTACTGACCGTTTCCCCTGAATGTTGAAAGAGCTCTTGAACCACCCTATTGCCTACTCCATGGCCAACGGTGAGCAAGAACATGGCAACCATTTCCTCGATCCCAATATTCGTTGAAATCTGTAAGCCATGTTCGACCAATTTATGACACAAGCTATAAAAGACATGTTTTTCCACTCTAAACATGTCATGACAGCGTGAACCATGTGTTGCCAATACCTCTTGCACCCAGTCATGACCGGTGCGTGTACTTGTTTTTCGCGGTTCTTTACATATAAAAGGCATCCAATATGCACATATCAACGCAGCCAATTGCTCATACTCATCTACTTCATTATTTATAATATCTATAAGTCGAGACTGGTCATCTTCCTCCACCATGTCAGGTAAGTGTTGATTACTCGAACTTGCCATTGATTATGTACCCTGAGTGTGATTAAAAATTCAAGTATGAGTAATTGAATGAAAAAACTCCTAATAAGAACTCAATAGCATATAATAACTGGCATAACGTAGTTTACACAAAGCATAATGTCATGAAGTCAAATAAAACATAGTTTAGGTACATCTACGAATCATAAATCATAAACTCCAACCACGAAACCACGAACTCCTTGTTTCGTTTACAGAGTGACATGAAAGTCTCCCGATGAGTCTTATGCTCAATTAGCTTGATACAGCGATTACGAAAGCTCTTATCACGTATTACTTCCTCAATGCTAAGCAGTTCACTCATAGCAGAATCGACACTAACATCGTTCATTGCATCTAATGTTGCCGTTCTGTCCTTGGATGCATTTGCCATCACACTAATTGCATCAGCGATTTGTCTTGAAGCTGGCATTTTCTGCTTCTTTCTCTTCCCAGACCCTTCACCCATCTTCCGCTTACCCCGACTTCCCTCCTCAGTATCACCATTTGATGGCGTGCTTGTTGTTAACCCAATGCTTGCTAGCTCATCCGTCACTCCGGTACTAGGCACAGGGTTAGCACCAAACATGTCATCTTCACTATCCCCTGAGCCTTCCTCTTCATCCATAGTGGGTCGATACACATCCTCCTCCTCATCCTCCTGCTGTGTCTGATGCTGTGGGACAGAGGGTACAACTACATCTTCGCCGCTTGCCATCGCATCCTTGAAGATTATTCTTAATTCATTCTCGAACTTAAGGCCTGTGTGCCTAAACTTTCTATATGCTGGCTTCTCCTGTATGCAAACAAGAAACCCGTTTGTGACAATTACTTTACTAAAACTAATCACTTATGAGGGGAAAAATTGAAAGGTATAAGTTACAACAGTATTGTTTTACCTGTAGTTTTCGTTGCCACCACTCATTTGTTGCCATGACTTTTTTCGTCACAGGGTCTATCCCCACCCCAGTCTCTTTGATTAAAGAATCCCAAGTCTTGAAATCCTTTTTCAGAATATCTAACCTATTCTTCAATTTCTTTCTGTCATAATCTTTCCCAGTCTTCGCATTAAACGTAGAGACAATAATTCCCCACGCTTTCTTTGAAAATGCCTGCCCTCGGCGTTCTTTTTTGTACACTTGCTCAACGCAGGCATTGACGAAAATCTCTGTTGTTTCATCATCCCAAACAGCTTTGTCCATATTTCTATACCACTATTTCAACACTATTTCCACCGCAAACAAATAAAAATTAAAACAACTATTGGAGCAAATGATAGTGAGCATCACAAATGTTTGATTCTTAATATGAATTAATATGAAGGCTAAAACACAACGTCATTAATAGGAATTAATATGAAGGCTAAACCACCCAATTTTGCAATCAATCTCATGCTTTTGTTCGTAGCGACACTCATCGCTGCCCTAACTAATTCTTAGAGCTTCACATTATTGATTCTTAGTACTCTCTATTTTTGTTGCCACATTACACCGTAGCATAACAAAACAGAACAGAAATATTCTGAGATTTAAGGCATCTCTGGAGGAACTCACAAAACTGGAATCAGAATTACTTCTCTTGTTTCCTAGTATTCTGTTACTAATCTCAGTGCCAGAAAGATCACTCCTCGGGCAATAGAATGGGACTCCCTCGAGTCGATTTCCTAACTGTCTTTCTATCAAATGGATGATGGAAATTAAACATTACCACCAATGAAGACATGTAAAATCCATACAAGAAACAGAAGCTTCCATAAATACTTCGCACAACTAAGCACTAAGAGCGTCCATTTTATACAATGAAAAACCAGTGTAAAAGAAGATCTAATGACACACAAATCATGATAACGGGGGCAAATAAATATCATCAACAAATGTCCAGGCTTTGGAAAGCATGAGAGTGACCTAAAAACCTGTTTCAAATAACAGAGATTCTAACTAAGCATTTAGTTTCTGCTATCCTCAGTAGGTAAGCGAAAATGTGATTGAAGAGTCTCCAAACATCTGCATTGCAGCCCCGACAGTCTATTTACAAGAAAGTTCTCCTACTAATTAAGCAAACAGTAGATAAATGATTGAGAATGAAAATTTAAGAATCAATTGTTCAAGAAAAGAAAGTAAACCTAGTGGGAGCACAACAAGAGGGGAGAGTGTAGAGTTGACTAAAACCAAGCGAACCCACCTACCCTAAAAATACTGAACTCGCTAAACAAATAAACCACACTGAAATAGTACGAGAGAGAGCAAAGGTAGAGAGTACAGCCAATCAGTGGAGGAGAATCGATACACGAAACAAATCATTTATTGCCACATTACAGAAGACTTGAAATGCTGCCATACCAAACTATAATCCAAAAGAAAAATGTAAACATGTATCCTATCTCATTCCCTCTGTTCCTATTGTTCTCTTTTTCCATCTTTCCTGTCTCTTCTATCTCATTCCCTTAGTTCCTATTCTTCTCTATTTCCCTTTGTCGCAGGTCATATAGCTCATACTCTGTTCCTATTCTTCTCTATTTCCATCTGTCGCACCTCATCTAATATACTCTGCTCCTATTCTTGGCTTTCCCTCTGTCGCTGGGCTTCTACCTAATTCCCTCTATTCCTAATCTTCTCTATTTCCCTCATCTGAAACAATGTACATACCCAAAACACAAAGAATGAAGTTGGCGTATGCGGCATGCTCCATTTATTTCTAGTTAACACAACAAGCTAATCAAGGCAAGCACCAGACACGTCGACGGAGCAGATCGATGACAGGGACAGTTAAACAGAAATGAAACAAGATTAAGGTTAAAGGAAGTTAAAAACCTCAGCAACCGAACAGATCCACGCCGACCGCAAGATCTACGACCAGAGCACCTTCAACCGGAGATGGCGACTTCAACGCCAGGCAAGCAGAAAACGATCGCCGCCACCAGATCGGCCACACCCACAGTCAGGCCCGACGAAAACCACCGAGCAACGAAGTCGCCCACTGCAATGGAAGCTATTCGGAGCTTCTGGTGTTGCAACCGAAGACCACCGAGAGGAAGACCCACACGCGAGACACGGCAGAGCTCCGATTTTAACACCACACCGAAAAATGGGACACCACTTTTCAGACCTTCTCGAGCTGCATCAGGCGCCGCCGCGAGATGGAGTTCTTCGTGCTGCAGGAGAATGGGAGACTGATTCGCATGAGCAAGAGACAAGAGAGAGAACGAGGGCTCGGTTGGTGCAAAATTTAAAACGCATTAAATGCGTTTAACGGTAATTCTCTGAGTCATTGAGTGAAAAAAAAAACGGTAATATCAGTTGGGCTTTTATCAAAAGCTGCACCCTTGAGCTTTTGTTAAACGTTCCTCTACAGTGTCAATCCATGCAAAAGCCCGATCAGTAATTTAAGCAACCAAACATTAAAAAAAAAAACGTTGCCAACTGTTGGGCTTCTGAAGCTCCAATTGGGCTTAATGGAACCCAAACGTGGGTTCCAAACACACACTCAATCACCTTCCCCATTATCTCTCTGTCATAACCTAATTATTTACTTAATATTTTGTATATGCCTTTCCATTAGTAATTTACCAAATATTGTGTAACTACCTTTCCCATTATCAATATGTCATTAGCACCTCACATTATTATTATTATTATTTATTTTAAAGTTTTGAGCTTGTCATTTTATATTTTGTATCTACCTTCCCCATTATTAATTTACAAAATATTTTGACCCATATAGAGATATATATGGGTTAGCACCTCACATTATTATTATTATTATTATTATTATTTATTTTAAAGTTTTGAGCTTGTCATTTTATTGATGTGTCAGTCAGAGAGATGTTTATTATTTATTTTAAAGTTTTGAGCTTGTCATTTTATTGATGTGTCAGTCAGAGAGATGTTTACTGCTCTACTTTTATATAGTTAATGCCTTTCAATTAATAATTTACCAAATATTGTGTAACTACCTTTCCCATTATCAATATGTCATTAGCACCTCACATTATCATTATTATTATTTATTTTAAAGTTTTGAGCTTGTCATTTTATTGATTGAGTATTTACTTAATATTTTGTATCTACCTTCTCCATTATTAACTTATAAAATCGTTTGTAACCACCCTCCCCATTATCTATCTATCCTAACCGCCTCGCATTATTAATGTTTTTTTATATTAAATTAATTATTTACTTAATATTTTATATCTACCTTCTCCATTATTAATTTACAAAATACTTTGACCCATATAGAGATATATAGAGAGATGTTTACTGCTCTACTTTTATATAGTTAATGCCTTTCAATTAATAATTTACCAAATATTGTGTAACTACCTTTCCCATTATCAAAATGTCATTAGCACCTCACATTATCATTATTATTAATACTTTGACCCATATAGAGATATATAGAGAGATGTTTACTGCTCTACTTTTATATAGTTAATGCCTTTCAATTAATAATTTACCAAATATTGTGTAACTACCTTTCCCATGATCAAAATGTCATTAGCACCTCACATTATCATTATTATTATTTATTTTAAAGTTTTGAGCTTGTCATTTTATTGATGTGTCAGTCAAAGAGATGTTTACTGCTCTACTGTGTAACTACCTTTCCCATTATCAATATGTCATTAGCACCTCACATTATCATTATTATTATTTATTTTAAAGTTTTGAGCTTATCATTTTATTGATTGAGTATTTACTGCTCTACTGTGTAACTACCTTTCCCATTATCAATATGTCATTAGCACCTCACATTATCATTATTATTATTTATTTTAAAGTTTTGAGCTTGTCATTTTATTGATGTGTCAGTCAGAGAGATGTTTACTGCTCTACTTTTATATAGTTAAGATGCCTTTCCATTAATAATTTACCAAATATTGTGTAACTACCTTTCCCATTATCAATATGTCATTAGCACCTCACATTATTATTATTATTATTATTATTATTATTATTATTATTATTATTATTATTATTATTATTATTATTATTATTATTATTATTATTATTTATTTTAAAGTTTTGAGCTTGTCATTTTATTGATGTGTCAGTCAGAGAGATGTTTACTGCTCTACTTTTATATAGTTAAGATTATACACATCTTACTTAATAGTTAATACAAAGACGCATAAAGAGGTGCTACCGACAAAGATGATAGAAAAATTCTAACCAAACTCACGTCAGTTTGTTGCATTGCTTATCTTAGAATCCAATACATACCACTAATTAAACTAGCTTTCATGTTTATTACTTTCTCCGATCCTAATTATAAGATAAAGTTGACTTTTTTAGAGAAATTAAGGAAGCCAATTAAATTACTTTAGAGTGTTTATATTTTTAGTATCATTAGATTGTATATTAGTTCATTAGTCAAATTAATTAGTTTGGAGAAAAAAATAAAAATAAAAATACTCTAAAATAATTTAATTGGTTTCCTAAATTTCTCTAAAATTATCAACTTAGTTTTATAATTAGGATCAGAGGGAGTATAAGCAAGACTTTTGCATCAAAAACATCTTTTTATTGCAGAATTGATTTCACCATTTAATTATTCCTTCAAACAGTTTGTTTCACCATAACATATATGCTCTTTGCTTAGATCTACATCAATACTTGAGTGTCCCTGAGAGAGTTCCTTCCCTACGCCATTGGAGAAGGCCCTTAAGCCTCTCATAATCAGGAAGGTTATCTTTTATGACAGGAATTTGCTTGAATCTGTGAAGCCATGCATGCAAGCGAGGCAATTTGCTTGCCTCTAGCAGTTTTATTCCCGCAATTTCCTCTAACCCTTCAATCCAGAATCCAAGAAATCCATATGATAAGTCCACAAATCCAATGTTGTTGCCTCCAAAGAAATTTTTGTCCCCTAGGCCTTGATCCTCCAACACTTTCAGAGTTTCGAGTGCTTTCTGGATTGTGTCTTCCTTTTCTTGTTCGTCTTTGAAAGCTTGGAAAAATGTAGCAATCACTGAGTTGAGCTGCAAAGCCAGATTTTGAAAAGAAAAAATTAAAGAGGGTCCGGGGCTAACATGATATGATATTTATCCCATTGCCCAAAAACAACACGAAGATTAAACTTTCCACCAAATTGCCCAAAATTATAGAAATCGGCTCTGCTTTCAGCCAAGATCAAATTTATGAAATACAGAGAACATATAGTTGAAGAACAGAGATGGAGATAGAGTTACCACATCATCAGCAAATTTAATCCAAAACCGAGCTACGGTCTTGTCATAGGTATCTTTTGGCAGCAAAGGAGTGTCTGGCCAGGTTTCTTCGATGTATTCAAGAATCACGGCTGACTCTGCAAGGGGTTTGCCGCCATGGATAAGCACAGGAACTTTCTTGTAAACTGGATTGGATTGCAGAAAGAGGTCACTCTTGTTGATCTTGTCTTCTTCTACATACTCGTAGCTGATTCCTTTGAGCTTCAAAGCCCATATCACCCTGTGAACATAAGCGCTAGACCAAAATCCCAGTAGCTTCAGATCTTCCATTGTTGGGTTGCAGGTGAGCGCTAGCTGGTGCAGGGGATCGGGAATTTAAAGGAAGAGATGGTTATTTACTCTCTCTCTCTCTCTCTCTGCGCGCTGTTAACTCCATAATCTCATGCCTCCTTTATATACTAAGTATGATCATCAACTCCTTATTTTTTAATGAATTGTTTTTTCATAACTCTTCTTTAATGAATTATTACATCCCTTCTGTCGACCAAAAAAAATTATTACATCCCTTTAACAAACAAATACGGTGCGCGCAATAATCGATCACGTTTGTGATTTCAAAATACTCCCTCATGTATTTATTATAAGGCACAAACTACCAATTCTCATAAATCAATAAAGATAGTTAAAAATATTAAAGTTGTCCTAAAATTCAAGTAGTTTTCAATATTACTCTTACCAACTACACTAAACTCAAATATCCATTAATTATTACTCTCTCTCACTACCCTTATTAAATATGGGAATATGAAAAAATAAATTAAATGCTTCTTGGAAACTTATAAGTGTCTTATAAAAAGGATAAAAAATACTTGTTAATTGGTACCTTATAATAAGGACAAGAGGGAGTATTTTTACGCCCTAATGCTACAAACAAATACATTTAAACAACCATGAACTATAAATATTTCCCTAACCATAGGCCCTGGTAAAGTCTTCAGCTTTTAAGATCATACTTTCTATGAGCCTGAGCTTTTTCATTGTTGGATCACATATGAAAGCGAACAAAAACATGCAACACAAAGAAAGAGACAGCTCATAATCACGCAACACTGACCGGGTAATTAATTGGCCAATAAAAGAGAAGGGAGATTGTGAAGGTCAATGTGGGAAAGGGATCTTTCCTCACCTTCCTCTTCATTGTATTTAATATTATAATAATATTATCATAAGACTTTGGGAGTTGATTTAATGGTGGGAATGTCAACAAGAGGAAATAGAGCGGAGGGTCCATGGAGAAATGTGGTTGTGTGGAGTTAAAATTCTTGTTTTACCCATATTTGTTTGTAATTGTGATATGTGGTGAAGAAATTGTTTATGACAATCATCCAATAAGACACCCGAACATTGACTTGGAGTTAAAATTTAAGAGAGAGAATAATAATGAATTAATTCAGTGACATGTGGCATCTTGTGGTTTCATATGTCAATGAATTAACAGAGGTT
The DNA here is from genome assembly GCA_963855925.1 of Inga laurina. Classification (NCBI taxonomy): domain Eukaryota; kingdom Viridiplantae; phylum Streptophyta; class Magnoliopsida; order Fabales; family Fabaceae; genus Inga; species Inga laurina. Next base: position 58,977,437 of record OY979709.1, read on the forward strand.
AAATGGACAGAAGTGTCAAAATTACCTCACTTTCAAACCTTTATGTATCTTTTTACGTCTTTAAAAAATTTATGATGTCAGACCCTCTTAGGATATAATTTTGTTTTTTAATTTTTTTTTTTTGCCAAATAGAGAAATACATTAACCTAGAAATTAGATACATCAAGTTTGGGTACAGAACCATAACTAAACTACACCTACAAGCTACATTATCTACAAACAACAAAATGCTACTAGCCAGGGGCTCTGATCCTTCTACATGTATCAGCCTTTAGCAACTTCCACAACTGCTCCAGTGGTCTTAAGACCCAGTCTCTCGAGCATGACCCACCTAAAAAAGCTTTTGCAACCCAGTCGGCTACACAGTTCGCTTCCCTAAAAATCCAATTACAAGAATGATTCCTAATCATTTTCCTTGAGTTTTGAATATTATCAAGGAGATTAATGCACCTCCAATCATTTGGAGAAGAGTCATTTTCCAAACATTTAATCAACACCTGATTATCTGACTCAAAATGGACTTCCTCAAGCTGATTCTGTTGGACATATTGCACGGCATCAAGTAATGCAATTCCTTCCGCCATGAAGGCTGACTTTGCATTCACTATTCGTGCTTTTCCATCCAATAACCAACCATTGGAGTCTCGCACAACAAAAACAACCGCTGCTCTATTGTCCATTTCTTTGAAAGAACAATCACAATTAATTTTAATATGATTACCTATTGGTAGAGTCCACGAACGTTGCTTGTGCATCCCAGTCACATTCTGATTTAAGTCTTGCACCTCTAGATTTGACCATCCCCTCGCACTCCAAAATTCCTGCAACATTTTACAAGCTTTTGATGTTACAAATAAAGGTTCAAGTGCTACATTTTCAAACAGATATGCATTTCTTGCTTTCCATATTTGCCACAAAGTCATAGAGAGGAGAGCCTTTTGCCATGGATTAAAGCTAGACTCCCCAAGCCAGTGCGCCACCCATTGATTAATATCCAAGTTCTCATCTTGATTAGTTTTAAATGAAAATATGCTTCCAAACCATGTTAGTTTAGTCCATTCACATTGAAGAAATAGGTGTTCCAAGGACTCAGGGTGTTCCTTGCAAATTAAACAGAGATCCACTTGGCAACATTGTCTTTTCATTAAATTTTTAAATGACGGTAAAGCATTTGACAATATTCTCCACATAAAATTCTTTACCTTTTGGGGTACCTTTAGGCTCCAAACTGTTTTCCATATTGTTCTATGCGCACTATTTGAAGTTTCTGGAATTTGTTCTAATCTTTTTAGCACCTCTCTCTTGGCTACCTCATACCCCTCTTTTACTGAGTACTCCCTTTTCTTTCCCCTACCCATACCCATTTATCTTCTTTATGTTTATTTACATTCACAATTAGGTCACAGATAGCTTCCCTTTCTCTTTCCGAGATCCATCCCTCGATTGACGTTAAATTTCATCCTCCATTACTCAACAGGGCCTCAACTCTAAGGTTTAGGAATGTATTATGAGGGCACTGCGACATCAATTTTTTCCCTTGGAGACTCCCTATCCATGGATCTTACCAAACTCTTGTACTCTTACCATTCCCTATGTTAGTGACAAACCTATTCTCTAGGACTCTTCTTCCTTCTAGGATACTAGACCATAACCACGAGGAAGTCCTACCTCTTCTTGCTTGCATGAATGAACATTTAGGGAAATATCTAGCCTTAAGTAATTTTACCTATACTTGATCAAGATGCTGGAGTATGTGCCAGCCTAACTTAGCTAGCAAAGCAGGGTTAAAGGCTTCAAAATCTTTAAATCCTAGGCCTCCTTCTAATTTATGCCTCCTCATTCTGTCCATTGAAACCTAATGCACTTTTCTCTCCCCCTCCTCGCACTTCCACCAGAATCTAGACATAATGCCATCTAGTCGTTTTAGCACACACTTAGGGTAGAGAAAGCAAGACATGGAGTACACTAGAATTGAATTAGCCACGGATTTAATTAGCACTTCCCTACCAGCCTTTGATAAGAAGGTTTTTTTCCACCCTTGAATCCTTTTCCCCATTCTGTCCAAAACCAAGCTCAATGCTTGAGCTTTCGATTTTCCCCAAATAATTGGCAAACCCAAGTAATTACCCGGAATGTCAACAGCATGAATCTGAAAAATTTGGCCAATTTCCTCTTTTTGAAGTTCTGGGACACTTTTGAAAAAATATAGGCAAGACTTTCCCACATTGATTGCTTGGCCAGAAGTTTCACAATATTACTGGATTATCTTTTTCAAATTTCTGCAATGTTCTATATCCGCTTGGAGGAAGAAAATCGAGTCATCCACAAAAAAACTATAAGATATTTCAGGACTACTTCTAGCAGGCTTAATTCCCCTCAACAACCCTCTCCTCTTATCCCTCTCAATTAATCTCGAAAGCGCATTATTTACAATAATGAAAAGGTACAGGATAAGGGGTCACCCTATCTCAGTCCTCTTTGTGGCATCACACTAGATATTCTCCTACTAGATAACATAATCAAAAAGTTCATTGAACTCAGACACCAAAAAGTCCTTTCTACCCATTTTTTGTCAAAGCCCATTTTTAACAAGGTGGCACAGAGGAAATCTCATTCTACTCTATCATAAGCTTTATTCATATCTAATTTGATTGCTAATTCCCCAAACCCTGTCCTTTTATTTTTCATATGGTGGAAGACCTCATGCACAATTACTATGTTATCCTGGATTAATCTACCCAGTACAAATGCTCTGACTCTCATCCACTAATTTATCTAAAAGGGGTTTCAATATATTTGCCATCACTTTTGAAAATATTTTATATGAGAAATTGCACAGGCTGATAGGCCTATAATCATTTACTATCTCAGGGCAATCTACTTTTGGAATAAGCACCAAATCAGTTGAATTTATTTGACTCAAAGGAAACCCATCCTGAAAGAAGGCTTTGATTAGATCACATACCTAGTCTCCGATGATATCCCATGCTTTCTGATAAAAGAGTCCGGTGAAACCATCTGAGCCTGGTGCTTTCTATCCCCCTAACTGGAAGACCACTTGCTTGACTTCTTTTGTTGTAATTTCTGCCATCAGAGCTTTGTTATCCATCTTTGTAACCCCTCGCTCCACACTGTCCAGCACATTGGAAAATTCTCTTAAGCCGCTTGTTGAAAATAGGGTAGCATAAAATTCAGCAAATCTGTCCCCCAATGTCCTTCTCTGCTTCCAGCCATTCATCCTGGTTTCCCTTAACCCTTGAAATCTTATTTTTGCACCTTCTTCAAATAGTAGCCATATAGAAGAATTTTGAGTTCTTGTCTCCACATTTTAGCCATTCAATTCTTGATTTATGGGCCCAAAATACTTTCTCTTGTTCCCATAGTTCTTCAATCTTTATTTTTAGGTCTCTAATTTCATTGGCAATTCCCAGGTTCCATTTTGAATCCAAAAACTCTTGAACTCTTTTCACAAGCTGGTTAATGAGCTTCTTGCTGTTCTTGAACTCCTTCTTACTCCATTCCTTAAGAATATCCCTTAACTCATTTAGATTACTCACAAATTCATCCAGATCCTTTTTGGAACCACTAGTTTTCTAGCTTGTTTTAATCAACTCCAGCAAGTTGGGATAAGTAATCCATCTTGCATCAAACTGAAATTCAATAGGGGTATATGAGTTTTTGTAATCAAAATCAATATAAATTAGGCATGGTCAGATCCAATAGCCTCCAAAACATGTCCTTTCCCTTTATGAAATTGTACCCTCCATTTCATATTAATTACTACTCAGTCTAACCTTTCCCTGATAAAATCATCTCCTAGTCGATTGTTGGCCTATGTAAATCTATACCCATGAAATTCCAATTCCATTAGCTTACAATTCATCATGAACTTTCTAAACCGGTCTAGGTCCCTTTGTAAGCATTCCCTTCCTCCTTCCTTATCAGCTGCATATAAGAGTTTGTTAAAATCTCCAAGCACTATCCACGGAACATCTAGGCCCGGATTAAGATTATTCAACTTTGCCCACCAGCTTTGTTTCATTCTTGCTTCTACTGGTCCATAAACCAAGCTCATATTTCCCCACATCTTCCCATCCATTTGAACATTCACTAGATGTATAATAAATCTACTAACAAAGCCTATACTCATCTGGACCTCCTCTTTCCACCATATTGCAAGACCACCTGACCTTCTTATAGGTTCAAAATACTCTCCCTGATCAAACTTCAGCTTCCTTCTAATTTTTTTCCATTGTTGTTTTCCTCATCTTTGTTTCAGCTAAGAAGACAGTCTTTGGCTTTAGTTTTCCACACTGGAACTTTAAGTTACGAATTGTCAGGGTAGTTCCAAGCCCCTGACAATTCCAACTTAGACAATTCATAGCTCTTTGGTGGTTGTATATGGCCAGCCACTACACCCTCCAGTATTCGCATTCTGATCTATTTCCCCTTCTTCTTCCATTTTTTCTTCAGCCCTATCCCCTTGCTTATAAGGTTCAAATTGAATTCTTGGACAATTTTTAATAAACAGAGCTTTCCTAACCTTTCTACACCCCTCCTTTTTTCCTAGAGTTATTTCCAATATCAAACCATAAATTGCCATCATACCTGAAACCAAAGGGATCTGAGCCTTCAGCTTCCTCTACTTTCTTTAGCTCTGCTTTTGCCTTATCTCGATCACAATCGCTCTTAGGGGTGTCTTGACTATGGTCCTTTCGTCTATTTTGTATAGGTGAATCGAAAACCTCTATTGCTTTCCTCTTAAGAGAGACGTCACGGATGCCTTATTCTATGTCACTAATTTCTCTGTTCTGGAATGATATTATTGCCTTTGGGTTAATTGGATCATCTTCCTCTTTTTTAGCCTATTCGACCCAATATTTGACTTGGGGCTTTGTTAAATTATTCTTCCTGGTCCGCATCACATTAAGTGAACCATCCATTCTTTTTAACATGTTGTCCAGCCCACCCCCTGCACTTGGTTAATTTCGGATTAGTCTCCCACTATAAGGCCCATATCAATCTCTATGCCCATATTTTGAAAAATCTCATTGTTAAAGAATACTTCCCTTTTACAAATTCCCTCACGTGACTTTCCCGCCTCCAGGTAAGGCTTTAGTGTCAGATCCTTAGAGATGTTCCCTTTACCCATACCCTGGCCTCATGACGGACCACCTTTATTCGTGTATCCCTGCGTTCGACACTTTTCCCCATGCCAACATTTATTGCTTCCCTCACCCCTTAGCTTGCCTTTTGCTTCTGGGCTTCTTCCCTTGCTCCGGTTCACCGGAAAATTGCCTTGGTCCCTATACACTTGTGCACACAAACTCACATCATACCCCCTTGTCACCCCACTCACCACAAATTCTGCAGTATCCTCTTCACAAATTTTGTTTTCGCGCCCCATTTTGCCACAGTTAAAACAGTACCTCACTAGCTTCTCGTATTTAACTCGGATCCACACATCATCTAACCCATCTGGTCTTGGCGCAAAGAACCCAGGAGTTAGGGGCTTTTCTATATCAACTTCAACTCTAGCTCTTACAAAACTTCTGTTCACAAATTTATCCTCATCTGGGTCCTCTATCTCAATGACTCTGCCTGCCATACTCGCCATTAATCTTATATTCTCTGCTATTCTCCCTTCCATAGAAAGATTATGGAATTGTATCTAAAACTCACAAGAGTTGATGAGCACTTCATTATCATGAGGAATGGCTTTCTCTTTTGTACACTTAGCATGCTATTTCAAACCACCTAAGGGTTTTCCTTTAGTACCCTATTAGCTTCCATTGGAGACTTAGAAGGCAAACGTAAATAAATTGAAGCCAATATTTTTAACCTCCACTTCACATGTAGACTTCCATGCCGCTCTTACTGTGTCTCTAACAGTTATAAGTCCCCTTCTAGTATTGGAAATCACTTTTCCTATAAGCTTACGTTCCTTCACCTCTTGGTTAGCTTCTTTATTCCACTGTAGTCGGACGTCAAACCTACCACTACTCATTGTTCTGATCTCGTTATTGTTCCCAGCTTTGTTTTCCCAATCACTATCCTACAGCACTACGGCCGATGCCACCACGCTGGTGGAAAGGGTGAAACCCTATCAGACTCTCACTGTCGAGAAAAGTTGGCTGTCTGCTTCCTAATTTTGTTTTTTAATTTACATCTTTACCCTCTATATAGTTATATTAAAGTTTAGCATTCATGATTACATGTGAACAATCAATAAAAAATTATATTTGGTAATGATAATGTGATACGATGCGGTCAAGGTTTTTGATCCGCGTAGAAAACATGGAAATGAGTATAAAACTGTACTACTTGGCCACCAATCGTGCTAAGCAATAGGGGTGAGCATGGTGCCAAGTGGCCTGGTGCGCCCCACCCTAGCCCTGCAAAAAATTGCCCAGCCCAGCCCTAAAAAATTGGCCCGAAAAAATTTTGGGCAGCTTTGGGCGGGCTAATAACCGAGCAGGGCCGGGCATCGGGCAAGGGGTATTGCCCTGCCCATTTGGCCCTGCCCGGAAAATTATGTTCATTTATTTATAATATAAAATTTCATATCAATTAAATATTATTTCATATATATATATTTATTTAAAATATATATTGTCTGTTGTATAATACTCTTCTGGTCATCTCTTTTTTGCCCTAGCCACTAAACACTATTTACAAGTAGATTTCTTCCTTCCTTCTTTACTTTGTGATGTATTAAACTATAGTTGCTTTTATTTTTTTTTTCCAGATGCTTCATCATTTGATCAACTTTTGGGATATTGAATTGATGCAAACTACTTTGACTTCACGGCTTTAATTACAATGATTTTGTTTCCTTATTTATAATGGATTATGGATGTTGTTTAATTTTTAAAGTATGGATATTTGTTAAGACATATGGTAGTTTTTAAATTTCAAGACTCAAGTTATAAACTTATTTTGAAATATCCCAAGACGTGGAATCATCAAATGTATTTGAAGTTTATATTACTTACGGCGAAGTTAAAACATATGGTATTGGTAACTACAGGAATATTCATGAAATTTATATGGAATTATTTTTTTAATATGTGAACAAGACAAGGCGTTATCACTTGTGCAGGTAAGCCCACCCTGCCCATCCTATCCTTACCCAGCCCAAAATGATTAGGACTTTTAGCGGGCAGGGCAAGGCATCGGGCTGCAAAATGCAACCCATTCATCCTTCGGGCTGGGCATCAGGCATGGGTCTCGCCTTGCCCAACCCTGCCCATGCCCACCCCTACTAAGCAAGTTCAAATCCCCAAAAATTGAATGTTTGCCCTTCATTAAATAAAAATAGCATCTCTCCTTTATATTTTTTAATGAATTATTTTTTCATAACTATTCTTTAATGAATTATTACATCCCTTTTGTCGACCAAAAAAAAAATTATTACATCCCTTTAACAAACAAATACGGTGAGCGCAATAATCGATCACGTTTGTGATTTCAAAATATTCTTGCGCCCTAATGCTACAAACAAATACATTTAAACACCCATGAACTATAAATATTTCCATAACAATAGGCCCTGGTAAAAGTCTTCAGCTTTTAAGATTATACTTTCTACGAGCCTGAGCTTTTTCATTGTTGGATCACATATGAAAGCGAACAAAAACATGCAACACAAAGAAAGAGACAGCTCATAATCACGCAACACTGACCGGGTAATTAATTGGCCAATAAAAGAGAAGGGAGATTGTGAAGGTCAATGTGGGAAAGGGATCTTTCCTCACCTTCCTCTTCATCGTATTTAATATTATAATAATATTATCATAAGACTTTGGGAGTTGATTTAATGGTGGGAATGTCAACAAGAGGAAATAGAGAGGAGGGTCCATGGAGAAATGTGGTTGTGTGGAGTTAAACTTATTGTTTTACCCATATTTGTTTGTAATTGTGATATGTGGTGAAGAAATTGTCTATGACAATCATCCAATAAGACACCTAAACATTGACTTGGAGTTAAAATTCAAGAGAGAGAATAATAATGAATTAATTAAGTGACATATGACATCTTGTGGTTTCATATGTCAATGAATTAACAGAGGTTAAATGGACAAAAGTGTCAAAATTACCTCACTTTCAAATCTTTATATATCTTTTTACGTCTTTAAAAAATTTATGATGTCAGACCCTCTTAGGATATAATTTTGTTTTTTAATTTACACGTTTACCCTCAATATAGTTATATTAAAGTTTAGCATTCATGATTACATGTGAACAGTGAATAAACAATTGTATTTGGTAATGATAATGTGATACGGTCAAGGTTTTCGATCCGCCTGGAAAACGTGGTGATTTTAGCATTCATGAATCATGATCACATGTGAAGAGTCAATAAACAATTCCATTTTTTTTATCAAAAAATAAACAATTCCATTTGGTCATGATGGTGTGATATGGGCCGGGTTTTCGATCCGGGTGGAATACGTGGTGATGAGTATAAAACTGTAGTACTTGGCCACCAATCCTGTTAAGCAAGTTCTTTTTTTTTTTTTTTTTTTTTTGCGAAGACTGTTAAGCAAGTTGACATCCCCAAAAATTGCATGTTTGACCTTCCTTAATTAATACTAGCTTCTCTTTTTAATACTTCCTCTTATCCTATTTATAAACAACTTTTCTCTTGATTGCACAAAATGAATAGGTAATTAAAAGTAATAAGTGTATAAAAAATACTATGCTTTTTCCATATATGCCCCCATTTATGAAAAGAGTATAGGAGAGAGAATGAATAAAAAGTATGAGAGATAACTCTTGGCATGCATAATAATTAATTATAAATATATATTTAATAAGTGTAAAATAGGAAAAAGAAACTTACATTTTCAGACATAAAGTAAAAGTTGCTTCTAAAAAGAACCAGACATATGAGAGAGAAAGTTGCTTATAAATAGGACTAGAGGGAGTATAAGATTAGTTGACTCTTTTTAGAGAGATTAATAAAATTAAATAAATTTTATTATAACATATATTGTGTTTCATCATCAAATGTATCCCACTAAACCTTGTGGCTATACAGTTATTGGTCCACATAAACATCCGATTTGGAATAACCAACAAAAGCTACTGGTGATTAGATAGAAGATGTTGAAAGGAGCCAAGTGTATGTCACCTAGTCATCTTCCGAATAATTCCACCAGTGTCAGACAATGTTTGCTATCCCGTTAATTAAAAAAACTAGCTCATTTTAATAAACGTGCAGTTCCCATGTTTTTAGACTATTCCCCGTGCATCACTAGCTCATTTTTAACAGACCAGTGGGAAAAAAAGGCCCTCATTGGCTGTACTGTTCGGTCATTCTATTCAAAGCCACAACCTTGCAGCCCAAAAAAAATAGTGAAGAATAACTCGAATATTACCATCGGTTATTCTTTTCAGTTATTGGTTCACTGTTCGGTCATTACTGAGTACGATGTCGAATAACTCGAACAAAATACTGTCGCACTGTCAGTTATTAATGGGAAGTAATTAATAATACACACGCATGATTTTGAATTCAAAACAATTTCTAAATGAGGACCAGCAACAGCTTCGCAAACATCATCACTTTCCCGCCAAAAGTTGACTATATATACAACACAGATATAACACCTCATTCACCTACATCTCCTCCTTTCTTATCATATATCAGTGTGATCAAACTTTAGAAGCCACATCGAGGTTGTTATCAAAGATTTCAGTAAGACAAAGTGTAGTTAAATTCTAATTGTTGAAGTTACAAATGTCTTATGTTTAACACCATCATAACATACATGCTTTCAGATGATGATGAAGATCCTATTTTCTCATGTCAACGGTAGCAAGGACACTTGGTCAGTACATGCAAAAGTGCTGAGAAAGTGGGTGGTTAAAAGGAAGGCGGGTCCTTATGCAGTATGGAAGATGGGCATGATATTGGTTGATGAGGAGGTAACTGTATTAATTTAACTATTTCACCGGTGGTATTTTTACAAGTATATATTCTTCCTATCCTGTGTGCATTTATTGCGACCTGACTTCTTTTTCGTTTCAATCTTCTCTGTGGTTGACAGCTATCCAAGATTGAGAGGTCACCGCGACACCTAAGAATCTCATTGAGAAATTTACCGATGAACCTAAGGAAGGACTGATTTACAACTTCCAGAATTTCCAGGTGCTTGATAATGATGAGAAGTACAAAGTTACCACAAATCCCTGGAGGTTCAACTTTCTCTACCCTTATCACACAGCGAAGAATCAGACATATCCATTCTGGATCAGGCATATAATTTCACCACTATTACAGACATACAACAAGGAAATGTCAGAGACGGTGGATTAATAGGTTTGCGTTGTTCAACCTCACACTGTTTGTTTTATTTTAGCAGCTTTTATCTATTGACATGTACTGATCTATTCATAGAACTTAGGTTTTGCTGTTTGGATATACGTAATTGCAGATGTGATAGGCTTTTTGCAAGCTTTCGGACGCTTGCAGGACCAAAGAAGGGAGTTTTATGTAATCAAGAGGCTCAACTTTAGCATCGCTGATGAAAAGTGACATCCTTTACTAAAGTTTGACTATCATTTACATATTTGATTGCTATTGAGGACACGTTTGATTTCATTGTAGTGAAAACTCAATCAATATCACTCTTTGGGGAGATTTTGCTGAGAAGACTTGTGGAAAGAAACATGAGGACATAGAACCTCCAATTACTGTACTTATGTGGTTTGTAAGAGTGAATAGGAACACAGGTTCTTCACAACTGTTTTCTCAATCAATCAACGTGTGAATAATAAATATTAAAATTTGCATACTGATCTAAGATTTGTCGTATGTTCTTAATAGATTATGCACATTTGAGTAATGCCTTTAATGCAACTAGGGTGACTCTCAATCCGAACATTCCAGAGGCAAATTTGTTGGAGGAAATGTGTGATCATCCTTGAATACTGTTTATTATATATGATCTCGAACTTATTTGTGATGTTATAACCATTAGGATCTATGGACAAAATTCATGTACAGACTTAGCCAAAATTCTGTTGGGAGCCAGCTGTTTAGCCAAATTTCAAGTGCAGATAATCCTACATCCTCAACTGAATCCCTTCTGTCTTTCCGAACAAGGATTCCATTGTGTGATATTACTAAGATAGATCAAGTAAACATTATGTTTATGTCAATGCATAATTGATTGTTTTGTTTAAACTATATTACTCCATTGTGTTAATCATTCTTTTACTAAAAGCAAGTTTACGAATTGGACTATGTTTAGGAGTGTGATGTCATAACAAGGGTTACTATTCAAAAGGTTGAAACACTTTATGGGTGGGTGTATGATGCATGTCCATGTGACAAGAAGCTTGAGTACCAGTCAAACGGCTCTCTCAAATGTGCTAAGTGTGATAAAGATGTACTAATGACTGTTCCCAAGTACGAATTTTTCTGTTACCATACTTCATCAACCAATAACTTGTAAATATTACTCATGGCTACTTCATGCATCAACTTTTATAGATTTAAGGTTCACTACAAAGTGTATGATAACGCAGGCAAATGTTCGGTCATATTCTTTTATTGTCATGCAACCGAGTTATTGGGTAAATCTGCGGCCAAGATAAAAAAGGATATGCATAAGGTTGTCACACACTTGAAAAATGATTTCTACATATTGACTCTATAAGAATTTGATATAATAAATATATCTGTCTTTGTTGTTCATCTAGGAGGGTAGAAACTCTACTTTTCCAGAAGAGCTGGATGATATTGTTGGTAAGGTTATAATTGTCAAACTTAGGATTAAGAGCTACAATATTAAACATAGGACAAGTAGCATTGGCATCACTCAGCTTTGTGCTGACACTCACTTGGTGCAACAGTTTCAACATTCAAATGGGGAGGTGAATCCTCTAATTACAGAAAAAAAATATTTATTTCTCTATAACTTTTCATCATACTCCAGTCATTAACCAATCTCTATGTTTTTATTTCCTGGATCAACTTCCAAACATGATAGAGGTACAATGGTTTATAAAGTAAATTTTGCAAACTATGTTAGAGTGTATATAATTTTGTCTGATTTTACATGCTCATAGGAATCATCGGCCTTGAGGGAATCTTTACGCACTGACTCACAAACTAATGTCATTGAAGATGATGATAATACCTTATCACAGCTCATAACCCCACCGAACTCTGACACCAAGAGGAAGACGCTGACCAGTGACATTCAGACTGGCTGCGAAGAACTTGGACTTTCTGAGCTGTCCACGCCGAAATTGAACTCAACCAACTAAAAAACATCATGGAGGAGAAATGATACTGTTCTGTTTCATGGTCTATCGTATGATGTTGTTTTGTTTTAGATTCTTTCGTATGATGATGTTGTTTGGCTTCAATTGGTGTTCCTGTTGTTTTTCATGTTCTGAAGTTTGTTTAGCTGTTTCATTATCAGGATTTAGACTATACTTTCTGCTGTGTTGGCATTGAAATGTTATTTGGAGTTACTTTCCTTCAGTATTTTTGCAATGTTTTTTTTCTATCCTTTGGTCCAACGTCTTTTGCTTAGACTCAAGGATTTAATAATTATAATTCATGACCCATTCATTAAGTGTGGAGATGAGTAGTACGAAACGTTATGAAAAAAATGACCTAAACCAAAAACATACCAAGTATCCACAATTTTAATATGTTCTCAAGCCGAATTTGTTTCCTGATCACACTAATTAATACTCTCTCCTTTTATAAGCAACTTTTATTCTAATTATGTAAAACGAACTGGTGGTTAATATTAGTTAAAAACAATAAATTTGTAAAAAGTGTCATGTTTCTTCCAAATATGCCCCTATTTATGAAAAGAGCATAAGAGTAACAAATACTCCCTCCAGTCCCATTTATAAGCAACTTTTCTCTTAATTGAGCAAAACAAAATGGTAGTTAAAAGCAATAAGTATGTAAAAAATGTCATGTTTTTTCCATATATGCCCCTTTTTTTGAAAATAGTATAGGAGAGAGAATGAATGAAAAGTATGAGAGATAACCCTTGGTGTGTATGATAATTAATTATAAATATATATATTTAATAAGAGTAAAATAGGAAAAAGAAGCTTACATTTTCAGACACAGTGAAAGTTGTTTATAAAAAGGACCAGGCCCATGAGAGAGAAAGTTGCTTATAAATAGGACCGGAGGGAGTATGACTGTATAAGTATAAAATATGAGAGAGAAAATGTAATAAATGTGTAAATGAAACAGAATTAGTGGTGAGTGGGGGTAATTAATATAAATATGTGTATTTAATGGGGGTAGAAAAGGAAAAAAGTAGTTTAAATTTTGCGACATAAAAATAAAGTTGTTTATAAAAAAGAGCAACCCTAAGACAGAGAAAATTGCTTATAAAAAAAATCCGAAAAGTACGTTTCAATGGGAAATGGGGTAGTCTTCTACAACACTTTGTACATTAATGTGGTTATTTCAAATGTCCTTTAGGTTCGCATAAATCTCTTAGCCCATGCTTTTTTAATGTGCAGATTGTATTTCATATCATATCAAAAAAGTTAAATGCCCCTATGTTAGTTTAATAAATATAAGTATAATGATTGGCAAAAAAATAAAAAATATAAGGTTTTTAAAGTTAGCGAATATTATCCTACCCCACCTAAGAATATATGCCTTAATGAAATCAACGAAATGAAATGATTAAATTTAAATTACACATTTTGGTTCTTTTGTCTGAAGAACTACTTGTATTTCGCAAGGATTTTGTTACCTTAAGAAATACATTCTTCTTTGAGATATATTCATTTGACATTTAATTAATTATCATCATCTAGCTAATGGAAACATTGAATCAAGCATCAATAAAATATTATATTACTTATATGGTTATTGACGGAATTGATGATAATTTAATTTAATATTAGAAAGTATGGTGATATTAATCTTGGCAATAAGGGTCATCATTCAAAATAAAATTGTGTAAATAAAAAATACATTCACCTTTATGTGGCAAAGTGAACTTAAAAAATTAATGTTACTAAAACGATTCAAGTCTGATATCAACACAATAAGGGTAACTTGCTAATGGAAGCTTTGAGGATTTGTATGACACATAATATCTGAATGCAATTAAATGTTCAGGAATACCCCATGATAAATTGGTATTGAAAGTTGGTGTACCAATTATATTAATTAGGAATATTGATTACGTAGCAAGGTTGTGCAACAGTACAAGGCTACAAATAACACAACTTGGGAAGAACGTCATTAAGGCAAAAGCGTTGAATGACATAAGTGTTGGCGAAGAGATTTTGATACACAGAATGGATATGAACCCATCCGAATCTAAACTGTCTTTCCCCATGACAATAAGGCCGTTTCTCATCATAATTTTATTTGCAATGACTATAAGCAAAAGCCAAGGTCAATCAAAGTCTAATGTAGGTCTCTACCTACCGAGCCCAATTTTCTCACAAGGGCAACTATATGTTACACTATCAAGAGTTTTCAATGGGTTGAGATTACTTATATTGGATAAGTTCAATAAATGCAGTAGTATGTAGTACAATAATTATAGTTTATAGAGAAGTATTTCAAAACCTTTTGTTACATTAATATCATGAAGACAGTCTTACTTATCACCATAAGATTATGTAAAATGTATCATGTTTCTGATGTAATGTGATGGTGAAATAATAGCATTGTAACATTTGTTCTTCATATTATCCCATTTATAGTTTTAAAATATCCGTGCAACGCACGGGTCGAAAAGTCTTGTTTGATTATATACCAATATATTGAGAGGGTCTCATGACCAATACTAAAATCATTTTAAAAAATCTATGGCACACAAGTATCAATAAGAAAAATATGCTACCTTTTAATAATTCCTTCTCTCTCATCTCATCACTCATCTTAAAGATCCCCCAAATAAAATGTATTGTTAAATAAATCGCGATAAAACTCATCTTACGTACTTAATTTATATCAAGGTATTAAAACCCGGACCGGGTATTGAACTGGTCGAGGTACTAGGTTAAGGGTCAGTGGGTCAGACCAAGGCCAAACCGGTGAGAAATTGAAAATTTTAGGCTTATAGTATAAAATTTAAAAAAAAAAATCAAATTTTTTTAAGTTAGTAACCCGGACAGGACCGGTCTACCGGCTGGTTCGCCAGTTTTCAGGCCGGACCTGTCGGTCCGGTCTGGTCCGGGTTAATGAACACTGATTTATATATACAAACAAGCTAATACAAGCAGCCTAGTATTAATGGCATGCCATACCATTATATCCACACCACCCCTAGACACCATACTCAAGCTCCTTCTCACCACTTCATGCCTCAGCCCTCTCATACTCTTTTTGTATGGGCCAACTGCCTTTCCACACTCGACGGCACTTTAATGTTTATAAAATTTTACTCATTAGAATTTTATAAGGGAAAAAGATAGATAAAGAACTTTAAAAATAGAAAAAGATAAAAAGATGTTTTGAATATTCATAATATCAAAAAGTGTTAGTATCTAATTTGTCATTTTTTAAGTTAAAAGAAAATGACAAAAATGTATTTTACTTATTAAACCCCTATGTGATTCAGATTTGGCTCGCCCTCTCCTCTCCCTCCCTCCCTCTTTTCCATCCTTTTCTCCTCTAGTAATGATGACACATTCTCCAGCGATGGCAGCCTTAAACGATGGTGATTGCTCTTGGTAATTTGTTTTAGCAGCCTTCAATGACGACGACTTGTGTCCTTTGCAGGAACAACAGCGATGGGTCTATCTCTGGAAGTTGGATCTATCCATGATGATATCAACAAAAACTCCAAAGAGAAACACTTTTGCACTGCTGTTGCACCTAATTCCCCATTCTGGATACTTGGATATACGCTTTTGTATATATATTTCCAATATTTTCTTGTTGCCTAAACTGCAAGACAATATGTGGATATTGCTTCATAATACATGCTAACTCAAAACAGGGTGTGATGGTCTAGGGTATGAGAAGTCTATATTACTCAAAGAGGAGAAAGCATGAAAATTCTCATGAGAACTTGTGAAAACCTTATCTGCATTTGTGAAATAGTTATTAAAACGTGTGAAACCCTGTTCATATCTAGGGATTTTTTATTCACAAGTTGTGAAATTTTGAAACTCGTGAAAACTTTATCTAATCTTGTTAAACCTTTAACATAACTTGTGGAACCCTTATCAAATTTTGTGAATTTTGAATTGTAATTTATGAAATTCTTTTGAGAACTTGCAAAAACGTCATCTGAACTTGTGAAATGTAAAATCCTTTCCTTATACACAATAATTAACTATGGTCTTGATAAAACCATTTTTTTAATACATTATTATTAATCATTTACAAACTCTACCATGGTAATAAAAAGATTACAACTAACTATTTGAAAACTCTTTAACTAAATAATATCTCATCATATATTAAAATATCCATATTAGACCAAATTATGGTTCCAACAATTCAAAACACATCGTACGGCCCCCAAGCCATCCAACCTCATCAAGAGTAATTAAAATATATATACTTAAAATAGAAAATCTCCAAAATAAATCAGAGTATGCAAAATGAGCCATAACGTGGCAATATACAATAATCTAACATATATTATAAAAATAGAAGCACCACTTTTAGCAGAAATAGTTTAAGCTTCCGGAGTCTTCCCTGATGGACCCACATGACAACTATCACCTAGAAAAATGTTAAATCAACGGGGTGAGACAAAAGCCTCAGAAATCAACAATCCATCTCATTGGGTATAGGAGTAAGTGCCTATAAGGCGTCAAGCGAGACAATTATAAAATCATATCGTTATTAAAATGTCACATGTCCACATGTATATATACACATTAATTTACCATATCATAATCTCATTCTCATATTTATCACATAAGTATATAAGAATCAATATACAATAATTTATTCTTTGTCCTCCCTTATTTCCTCCCCTGCCTTATTTCCTCTGACTGAGCCCATGGGCTAGCACTGACCCATATGACTGGTACTTTAACTTAACAAAATCACCAATCAAGTGATATGGACCGGCCAAAATCCACAGAGCACGAGACCGGACCATAGGTTCCCCCTCTAAATATATTAGTGGGGTGTCAAGGCCCTACTGAACACAATTGGGTCAAAGGACTAACCAGTGTACACTGGAAGTTCACCACCTTATTACCTCTTTTTGTACAAAAGTTCACTCCCTTATTTCCTCTTTAAGTAACAACACATCAAATCAATATCCATCATCCCCTCTCATATCAATGTGTGATTATAACAAATCATTATAAATTCTCAATTATCAAAAGGATCTTTTCAATCTCATAAATACATATCAATTCATATAATAAAATATCACTACTCATTTTCTCAGCGAAAATAAGTCCCACAAGACTATTTCATTAACAACATATTTTCAAAGTCCACATCACATATCAATAGCCAAATTTATAATTCTATGTAATTAAAAATCACTCACAAACATCATACAAATATGCACAACAAGAGGAAAGTGGTTACCTCTCGCCAAAGCAAAATTATAACCATAAGCTCCTAATCCAAGAGCTCAAATACACGCCAAAAATCAATCTACAACAATTAATTTATTATACATTAATAACTCCTTGAGTTATTGGAAAAATTAATTTATTTAACTAAATTCTAAAATTTCTAAATTTTGAATTAATTACTCCTAAAATTCCAATTTCACACTAAAATTCCAATTATAAAATTTAAATATTTTTATTAATTCAAATAACCTATTCAAGTAATTGATTATTGTTAATTTCATTCCAATACATGAAAATCCCCAAATTTTAAGTTTAAGATCTAAAATACTAAATTATAAATCTTCATCTAAAAAAAATCTAAATCGATTAAAATTCACTATTACTCATCCTCTACATTTCTATAATCTTGCCCTTTAAAAGTTGAATTTTGAATAAAGATATTACAAAATATTGATTTGAATTATATGAAAAGTTGGAGATAAAGGAGCAAAAAGTAATGATACATAAGGACTAAAGAAGAAAATGAAATTCTGCATATGGGTAATGGTAATTGTGACAGAAATTTTGGGCATTTTTCTGTAATATTATCCCCTACTTTCAGTGAAACCTTATCAGCAGAAATTACAGAAAACTACCCCGAATTTCCACAATTCCGGTTTGATCCAAAATGGAAAACTACCGTCTTTTCGAATATATCAGCAGAAATTACGGAAAATGACCCTGAAGTTTTAAAATGACAGTTTAGTCTAAAAATCCGAAAATCACCGTCTCCCTCCGCTAAAACTGATTTTCTGGCCATTGAATCGCTGATATAAAATGAGGGGAAAATCTAAATATAATCTTGTAGGGATTTTTCTGCATCTTGTAGGGAATTTGATAAAGATTGTGATCGCAGTTTAAAATAAAGGTATTAAGAGTCTTTTTACTCATTTTATTCATCGTTTGCTCAAAATTCTATTCTAGATTATTCTCTAATCAGTTAGAAATCACTATCATGAGAAAGATAAAATTATTTAGAACATTTTTCATAAAAAGAGTTTTGTGGTCAAAAGAGAATTTAAGTATCTTATTGATCTCCAAAGAACTACAAATATCCTTGTCAGAACCTCACCTTTAGCCTTCCGGAACCACTTCACACAAGCCTATCGGAACACTTCACACAAGGCGTGAAGTGGTTATTGAGAGGGGTATTTATAATACCCCCTCCTCATTCATGTGGCGCCAAACCTGATGCTACTTTTAATTAATTTATTTATTTAGAAACATAATCATTACCTTTCTTTTTTTTTAATATAAGGACAATGATTATGTCCTTACTTTGCACCGAAAGCTTTCGGTGGTCTCTCCTCCTTTCCTTTTTTTTATATTATTATTATATATACATATTTTTAATTAATTAAATCTAATTTATAATTATATTATGAAAATAAAAATGAGGATGTTACATGAAAGCCCTATGAGAACTTGTGAAAAGCCTTATAAAATCTTGTGAATTTTAATTTACAACTTGTGAAATTCTTTTAAGAACTTGTGAAAACCTTATCTAAACTTGTGAAAGTTCTATAAGAACTTTTGAAAAACTTGAAAAATCTTGTGAACTTTGATTTGTAACTTGTGAAATATTTTAAGAAAATTGTGAAATCATTTGAAGAACTTGTGAAAACCTTATCATAATTTATGAAAACCTTATCAAATCTTGTGAATTTTGATTTGCAACTTGTAAAATTATAATTTGAAAGAATCGTTTTCTTGAAAATCCAAATCATCCTCAAGGAATGTGTGGAGTTTAAGAGTACTAGAAGGCCTCCAAGGGGATTCTAGAAATGAAGGTATCACCTCCACCCAAATCTTCATGCCCCGCCTCATCTTTCTTCTTCATCTTCTTCTTCTTCTTACTCATTGCTATAGGAGGCTGCCATCACCGTTGTTGGAGGAGGTTATCTCAGCCTCCATTGCTAGACCCTTTCTAGCATGGAACCCCAATAAGAAGAAAGAGAAAGGGAGAGGATAAAAGAAAGTAAAAATGAGATTCAATGAGGGCATTTGTGTCATTTCTTTTAAAGTTTAAAAAGGATAAATCAGGTATTAACACATCTCTATTATTATGTGTAGGAAAAATAAAGAGGGAGAGGAGGACTAGCATACCAAGGCAAATCTATGTTTGGATCCAGGTCAAAGTTCCAATGCTCCATAATAGTGACCACCCAATTATTAGACTACTAGAGCCTAATTGAGATTGGCACAGTAAATCATCAGAACAAGAAAGATGGTAGGAGAGAAGAGATTGATAGAAAACTCAATAGCAGGGGTGAGGAATAACTGAAAGAGGCAGCTCCTATTTATAGTGGTTTAGGGTGGCCACTAATTAGGAAATGATGTCCACCATTATTACCTTCCAAGTTAGTAATCAGGAGAATTAATTCTCAATTAATTTCCTAAATTATGATGACTTGTTTCTCAATTAACAATATCATAATTAATACTAATTTATTTCTTATTCTGCAATTAATGCTGATTTAATTCTTATTTTATTAGGCTACTTGTATCCTAATCAAATAATCCGGCCTATCAAGGGCGGACTTAGACCCAAAGTCCAACATCTCCCACTCGCATGTATTGGGCTTCCCATGATGCGTCCGTTACTTTTTCCTTTTTCATACTTGGTGTCTGCCATGACCGCGTGGGCAAAAGCGTCTTCAAGATTTAGTGCTTGTGATATTAGAAATCCCTCATATCGGATCAGCATCCAAGGACACCCTTTATATATATCTGTAAGCTATATATTCATTGCCTCAGATGCCTCAAATTCTCCCATACATATTACTCATGGCATATTTATTTCCTCTTGATTAATATATTGATTAACACATATTGCCTTCCACGCATATAGTATCCGCACTTACAAGCTACATATAGAGCTAGTAAGGGGTCGACCACAAATACTATCACATTTTATGTATATAGGAGTAAATATTCCTTTTTGATTAAACATCAGTCCATCTCGATTTGGTCGCATTTCTAGTTTTCACTCATCTGACTGAATCGAGTGTGATCATTGAGCTTTAGCTAAAGTAGCTGTCACCAAACCAAGCTTTCATGATGCCGCCTAAGTCTTAAGGGCATCGTGGAAGGATTCTTCCTTCCTGGGACTCACTATAGTGAATTAGGGATTTTTCACCTACATCCCATGTTGCAGTCTAACTCTTAAGTACATACAGTATGAATTGCATGCTACGGTAAAACGGTTTGTGGTGTACGTCGATTTCTTTCTCTTTCACCTTGTAGGCATTAGTTCCAGAATGTACTTAACATTCGAACCAAAACTTTCTTTTTCATAATATCTTTTTTTACAATCTCATTTGCGAAAAAGAGTTCTTTGCCTAGCTACAAGTCTGTATTCATGCTTCGATCCATTTTATGTGTATATATATACATATGGATCTCATCTTAGTCTAACTAAGGTGACTCAAATACAAAGATTCTTCTTAACCATCTCATGGTGATCATTTGCTCGTCTTACCCTTTCATGCCCCTACAAAACATGGGAAGACAATTGTTCTATGGGTGAACCAACCTCTTCGGACCTATACGCCATACAAAATTGTATACCTTATATGTATTTACTCATAACATACATACTATTTCTTTTGGCTTCATATAAAAGAAGTTCACGACCTTATATTTTATTTGAACCCCAAGATTTTCACTAACTCAATGAATATCAAGCTAAGGGCTCAATAAGGGGATTTACCAACATTCCATCAGCAGAAGATCATTGAACTGTCACTTTCCTTTTTTGAAAGCATATCTCTTATAGATATATACCAAATGTATGTTTTGCCTTGTTGTGATACTTAGGATCCTCATCATAAGATGTTATCATTTGAATCCTTCTATCCACCATTCATTCCCAATCACTCATAGGAACTTCTCTAGCCATATGGCACCTTGAATGATGGTAGAACACACTTTGTGTTCTAATTCTATAGATAACAGAAACACATTATATTTTTTCTTTACCACTTTAGCATTTTCCTAGGTCTTATATTGGAGTATCATTTCAAAAGAAAGTTGTTGCCTTGACAACTTAATCCATAGTTATTCTTATAATATTTTTCACAGCAGAGCCAAAAATAGGTTACAATTCTGACAAAAAATATTTGATCTTATATACAACAATGTGTGCATTGATATTACTAACCATAGTCTTACATGGGACTCTATCCACTTTTTTATGTTAGATTCATTATAGGACATATAACCTCTTTAGGTTTGTGCCCTAAACTTCAGGGGTGTCTATGAGTTTGCCATTTGGCATACTAAGATTCCTAAGGATCACACTTGTACATGTCTTAGGTGATAAAGGATGTATCTTCCTTATGTAATCTCAATTTACTTTGTCATTCAAGATATTATTTGTTCAACCCATGATTTTTCAACTTAGAATTTAAGGATTCTCTGATCCTTTATTTCTTTAACTCTCTTGACATTTGTTTTAGCTAAATATATGTCATTTGACAAAGGATGACTTCATAAAGAATTATCACTAGACCGTTTGGCATTCATGTAGTGTTCTTCGATTATCTCGAAGTTGGTGAGGCTTTCACCTTTTGAAACCTCATATACTACTATCTGGGTGATTGTTTTTACGAAGCCCTTAAGCTGCTTCATGTAGAGTTCATCTTCCAACTTCCAAAATTCCAAATTGGAAAATGGTTTTCACATCATCTTGATGTAATTTCAAGACTAAGCTTGTTGTCATAGCCAAAGTTCAGAGTTAAAACACATAATGGACAACCTTCCATTGTAGTATCCCTTAGCCACTAAGTGTTTTAGGTTCTACATACCCCCAATAGATTTGAGAACCTACTTGTTCCCAATTGCCTCTTGGCTAGGTGACAAATTGCCTAAACATGTACTTGGCTGGTTTCAAAAAAGAATCCAAATCCTCCTGCATGACACTTTATAATTCTTTTTAGCAGGTCCTTCTAATTTCTTTCAGACACTTATAGGTAGTTATCATCACCTTTTAAATGATGAAGAGAGCATTCAATCCATTAGAAAATTTATCCCTTTATAGTCATTTGCAGGATGACTATTTACTTCGAGGTGGATTTCATAGAATTATTTTCCTATGTATGAGTGAGGTAATTCTCTCGTAATTTACCTCTTCCTCTTTCGTTTTGAAAATTGTCTCAACTCTCCCACTCGGATCAGTGAACTTAGGAACACTTGGTTATTCCTTGTTAATGTGAGCCTCTTAAAGATATTCAATATGATTAATGCTCATTTCCTGCTAGGAAATCTGAACATTGTGTCCCTCGGTTCTCTCGCAGTCATTAAACCGCTATCATTTTCACTAATGAAGATGTGTGTTATCAAATTCTCAGGTCATCTCATAAAGAGATACCTTACATACCTTGGCCCCAATATTCCTTACTCATGGAAAGAATTATGGATATGAAGTTGCTGACCCTTATGATCTTAACAAGATTGGGCTTGATCTAAGGCCTATCCACGATTCACAGGGTAAGGTCGTGACTGACATAGAGGGCATTTGGTTAAGTGTAAAGATAATAGCTATGAGTTTACATACCAACATACGACTGATAGTTTCACTTATGCCATTATTTACTCAACCATATTAAGGAGAGGTCCATCTCTCCATTTCAACAACTTTATTATGTTGAAAGGTTCTAGGTATTGATAGTTGCCTAACAATCCCTTTCTTGCACACAAAGCAGCTTGAACTAATCACGTGGGTGTCCTTAACCCTTATTAGTTCGAAAGGTCTTATCCTTTTAGTGTAACTGATTCCTGACTAGTTCAGTCATTATCTAATAGCTTCACACATGCCTAAAAGCAAGTAAACATTACCGTATTTTGAGTAAACGTCCACGACGTTAACAAAACACCAAGCTCTGTGTTTTTCCCTCACGTTCATTAGTTCACAACGTCATAATCTAATTACTGTGGATTTTCTCAAAATGTTTCTTTATCTTTCTTGTCAGGTAGACTAAGTTCTCAACTTATTCATAAGGGTATTAACCCTTTAGCATACATTATTTATCAAATACTCTTTTGCTAGTTCGATCATTTCTTTTGATCAATGTGTACATGTGGTAAGAAATGGAATTATTATCCCTAAAAAGAAATATCAAAATCCAACAAAGGATTTGAGAGTTATAGTCTCATTAATCCTTAACTAAAGAGATAACAAAGATGTGATTTTGTCAGTTGCAATTATATAGATTGAATCAGGGTGGTTTATCTATACAGAGTTAACGTGCAAGTCCCAATCCCTTGATTCTTTCTCTTTCTTTCTTTGCATCTGACATGAAGCTATATGCTTCCGTGAAACATCTACTACTTATGTGGATTGATACTTCTATAACTCTTAAAGGATTATCAATGCAGCCTTTCATCTTTGTAGAAACCATTGTCCTCCTCTAGATCAAGTTTACCTCATAGGTTTCTTGCCCTTAGGCTTAGAGGATGAATCCTCCTACTCTTTAGCTAATTTTGCCTGACTGATGGATCTTGGATCTTTCAGTCTTTCATAATCAAGTTCAATGTGGCGAATCACATTGCCGAAGGTCAAAATATGTATATCAGGAGCAGTATTTGTTGTCATATACGCCCACTCACTGAAAGACGTGGCATACTCTCACTCACTAGGAGACATAGCTTACTCCCACTCACTGGGAGACGTCTTATCACAACATACACTTGTTTGTTAGAAAGAACTTGGCCTTTTATTTGTCTCAACTTCCTAGTTTGACATTTGCCTCAAGTGTTGCCTAAACGACATGTTAGGACTTAATACACTATGTTAAAACTTAACTTAGTTTTAAATTTATAGAAGAAGATCATCTATTTCATTATCTTCCAACACTATCCAAATAGCATGGATAAAGTTACGTTGCTCGTATTATCATAAGTCTGAGCAATCTTGTTCTTTCTATGCTTAATAGCATAAACTTTCTGTATCTTCAGTTGCTTCAGCCTCTAAATGCTGAAGACTAGTTGGTAGTATGTCCCTAACATTTCATTCTTCCTGAATAAAAGAGATTTGAGAGTTTTTAACTCTATAGACATCTTTATTGAGCTTGTCTTCATATGCTCAGTCAAATAGACTTGGTCATAATTGGTCACTTAGATGATTATGGCATACAAATCATATTATTTTATTCAAATAAGACATAGGATAATTAGATAATAAGTTCACTAGTTTCATGTTTAGGAGACAACTATGTTCACTCACATCCCTCTCATGCTAGTTAGCTCATCACCCTTTTAACTATAGTCTTCATTGAACACATTCCCCTTTGTATTTCTAGATACATTCTAGAAACTCCCAATCAATTAAAGACAGTTATATGAAAAAGATAATAATACGATATCATCTAATCAACATGAATATTCATGGAAAAAGAAGAGAATATGCTTAATTCAATTCTAAAAACAAAGAATTTAATCATAAATTCAACGAAAAAGAGCATTCAAAAATTTACAAAAACTTTGCCTTATATTGTTGTCTCTTAACTAGGTTCTCCCTCTCACAAGCCCTTCGGACCATATGAACTCATGTAGCATCTAGCTACAATATCAAGCTCCTCTTTGCCATGTTTACATCCACTCACTTATATGTATTTGCAGCATACCTTCCACTTGATGAGATGATTCTTCCATCTCTATCTGTCTTGTCCTTTGTCACAACATTTGCGATAAAGGGTTGACTTTATAAGTCACTGCTTTAATCCCAGTTGAATCAATGTGATTAGAGCATGGGAAGACTTGTTATATTCAATAATTTCAAGTTGCTGCAATTTTCAAGTTTTATCTCTAAGAATTTGAGTCAAGGTTGGATAGGATCTTATATTCAAAAACTCATTTGAACAATTTCTCACTTTAAAGAATATTTCAACATTAACCTTATGTTGCAGTTGAAATATTCTTAATAAGTAAGCCAACCTATCCTAACAACAATAGATCAACATAAACTCAATTTTTGACCTTTTTGGGAATCTTTAAGTGTAGATATATGCAAATTATATATCAAATTGAAGCTATCGAATTTAGGGATTTTTAGGAATAAATCGCGTCTCAATCAAAGGTCCCACGCGCCCTTAGAAGGTGTTTGGATCAAAAAATCCTGAAAAATTGGAAAATTCTAGTGAAGCCCACTCTCAGAGGTGGAGCGTGTAAGCCACGCACTGCCCTACAAGCTTCAATCGGCAACACGCACAGGCTCACCTGATGCCACTCGCCGTTGTTTTTCCGACGGTGCTCGCCACATGTTAAATAGTGGCTCCTATGGGTCCCACACGCCACATGTCAATTTCTGAGAATTTCCTTTTTTATAGTCAACATTAACCATTGACTTGTCAATGTTAACTGGTCAACCCTTGACTGACTGCTGATGTGTCGCTGATGTGGCGATGACGTGTCTCGGTCAACGTGGCTGGTCAACGGATGATGTGGCCGATGTTGACCGGCGCTGACGTGGCACTCTCTCATTGGTGCCACATGGTTCGGTTGATTGATGACGTGGCTGTTGACTGCCATGTCATCATCTTCAACCTCCAATCAGGTCAGCTCGACCCAGTTGGAGCTCCAACGGGTCATCGCAACCCGCCAACTTCGAAAGGCCATATCTCCCTCGTTTTAGCTCCCTTTTTCGCGTTCTTGGTGTCGTTGGAATCGTAGTTGAGATAACTATAAATCCATGGCCTTTATTTGATTTGAAAACGTCTTTTTCATTGATCAAATTGAGAGTCAAGTGGCGGTGGCGATAAGCAACCCGCCAACTTCTTTCCTTTATTTCTCCTTCATCTGAATTCCGTTTGACACGTTCTAAGAGTCATTGGAATCGTCTCTTCAAGCTCTACACATCCATGGCCTTACCTTAGGCAAAAACACTCAGTTTTCAACACCCAATTTTTCTTGACGTCGACAACACTCCGTAACGTGACTTGAATGTGTCTCCTCTATATTTCAAGGGCTCTTTTAACCTTTCAGGGGTTAAGTCTTTTGCTTTTGATTCCACATAGGTTTCAAAAACTCAACTTAAAAGAAATCAAAGAAGTAAGGAGAAAAAGAAGAATGAATAACACGTATGTGGAGCTTTTAAACCCAGTATCTCACTTGCAAACCAGAGTT
Organism: Inga laurina; assembly: GCA_963855925.1. Taxonomy (NCBI): domain Eukaryota; kingdom Viridiplantae; phylum Streptophyta; class Magnoliopsida; order Fabales; family Fabaceae; genus Inga; species Inga laurina. Next base: position 59,004,113 of record OY979709.1, read on the forward strand.
CATGCAAATAAAAATTTCAAGCAACAGAATCTAAGGAGGAAAGCTCGAAAAATTGACTAAGAATAACATATTATACAATCTCATATATATGTAAAGAAGACTCAGCACATTTATATTCATGAACAAAGAGTAAAGTCTCGCATAGCTTCAATCTTTTGCAAAATGAAGAATCTCAATATTACGTGTGTAAGAAGAACAATCAGAGGCATAAAGAATCAGGAGACAGATTCATATAGGCATAATTTCCATGAATATGTATATATAAAACAAAACAGTCACCATACTCGACCAAATATACATATACATATGTGAAAATCATGTGAGAGAGGGAGTAGCGAAGAAGCATGTTAATAATATGTAGACATGCAAAGATTATCGACTAATGCAGCATTCACATATTGCAAATAATAAAAAAAAATTATGCTAAAAACATATGTTAATTAGCACAGCGGAAATAAAATATAATGAAGATATGAATAAATTATATCACATGTTTATTCACAAAGAATAATCACAACCTCAAGGATCAATTAGCTCTCTGATGCCAATGAAGGAAAAAGTATATAGAGAGAGGGGAGGACTTGCGTATCGAGGCGAATCCATGTTCGGATTTGGGTCAAAGCTCCAATGCTCCATAATAGTGCCTACACAATTATTAGACTACTAGAGCCTAATTGGGATTAGCACAGCAGATCACCAGAACAAGAAAGATGGTAGGAGAGAAGAGATTGTTAGAAAACTCAATAGCAGGGGTGAGGAATAACTGAAGGAGGCACCTCCTATTTATAGTAGTTTAGGGTGGCCATTAATTAGGAAATGATGTCCACCCTTCTTGCCTTCCAAGTTAGTAATTATGAGAATTAATTCTCAATTAATTTCCTGAATTATGATGAGTTGTTTATCAATTAACAATATCATAATTAATACTAACTTATTCCCTCAATCTGCAATTAATGTTGATTTAATTCTTATTTGATTAAGCTACTTGTATGCTAATCAAATAGTTCGGTCCATCAAGGGCGGGCTTGAACCCAAAGTCCAACATTATGATTATTCAAAACACTATTTTATCTTTTCTTATTTTTAAAGTTCTTTTTGTGAAATTTTCCCTTTTATAAATTGCATTTTTTTTTATTTCCAAAAGTGAGAGATCGAGCAGCATCCTCAATTGAAGTGTATTCGTATGTACTATTTTTTAACATTATTTTTTTTTTGCCATAATTTTTGAACATTATTGTACTTTGGTATATATTTTTTTCAAATAACCAAAAATAAAAGGCTTTCAATCAAGCCGTGCCTGTATCGCTCTCCATCCGACTTATCGCTGTCAAACAATTGGACGGACGTACAAAAGTCAGGTTATTCCTCGTGGACACGCTACAAAGTGAAAAAAAAAAAAAAAAAAAAAGTAGGTTATTAATTATAGAATTAAGATGAAGTGATTTACTGATTTTAAGGGAAAATTTCATGGAGGCCACAAGGATTTCGCATAATTTTAGTCAACTCTTAAAATTTTTTAATCATTATTAGTCAATGGATTATCCTTGTGGTTGATGTATTCCTTTATTCATGTTATAAATATTTTTATTTATCTTATAAATATCTTTATTTATATTATAAATGCTTTTCTGAAAAATAAAAGAATGACATCATTATCTTTTCACTCATAAAACTTAATTTCCTTTTTTTTTTTTTCCTAGAGTTGATGAAATGAAGCATGATTATTAAAAGATAAGTAAGATGTTATACTTGAATTAAAATTTATTTATTTCAATAGTTTGTGAGAAATATTTGGTTTCTTCTGATCATAAATTTTGAACGACTCCTCTCTGGGTCACGTAATTTAAAAAAGGGACATTGAATATATATATATATATATTTTTTTGCCAACTAGGGACATTGAATAAATGAATAAAGAACAAAAATAAAAAAAGGATTTTTAGGTCAATTCAAGTTGGCGCGATACAATTGGTACTCATCTCATCTCTCATTGGATAAAGACAAATTATTTCAATCCCCTAAAATTTGACTTAAGAAATAGGGAAACTTAAGATGAGGGTCCTTGTAGTTTCCCTCAGTTTCAAGAGGTCCTTGAGATTTTTTTTCTTTTTATTATGTCCTTTAAGTTTCTACTGTTAAATCCACTAGTCCCTGCCGTTAAAAAACATTAAATTATCACTAACAGTGTTAACATTTATAAAATAAATAAAGGCATTTATAAGATAAATAAAAGGATTTGAAAATACATAAGAAATTAAAAATATTTTGGCCATTTACAAGATAAATATGACAATTCATAAGATAAATATAAACATTTATAAGATAAATAAAGGATTCAAAAGAACTAAAGGAATTAAAAATATTTTGACAATTTACAAGACAAAAATGTAAATTCAAAAGATAAATATAGATATTTATAAGATAAATAAGACAATTTACAAGATTAAAAAAAATAAAAGTATCATTATTTTTTCACCCTCAAAACTTAATTTCATTTTTATATAAGAGAATGCAGTAAACTTTCAAAAAATTCTAGAGTTGACAAGAATTATGCATGTGAGTCCATCCTTTGAGCCTCAATGAAATTTTCCCTAATTTTAAGGATGATGACCATTTCCGAGGTCCCAATTGTCAAAAGAGGAGGACAGCGATTTTATTCTGCTTAGATTTCCTTTCACGTTGATAAATTTATTTAATTATTATTAAACGGATTACCCTTCTCATTCATGAATCTTTTTAGCATCTCAAAACTTGGGGCTTAACACCACATTGACCAAAAAATTTGATACAAAGAATCAAATCAACATTGCCGTACGAATTCATACTTCTATTGAACTCTTCATCATTTTTAATTAAGGTATTCTATGTTAAATTAAGTCATTCATGTATTGTATTCTTTTATAACGTCATGCATGACGTACGAAGCTCACGACAAAATGTTGAAGCATCCTCATCAGACTCTCCGTCATTTTTAATTAAATGACAGCAAATCCATTTCTTTAGTATCTTGAATATGATATAAGAAATTCATGATGATATTCAAATCATTAATAGCACGTATAATTAATGAATCACGTTGTTTGAAAAGTTGTTATGATTAATTTAAGCTAATAAAGATGAAAAAAAAATGTAACTTTTTTACCAAAAATACATTCATTTTTTTTCTAGGCACATATTCTTATTGGAGGCAATCATGTTCGATGTAATGTTGGGCGCTAAATGTGGATATCTATCCCAATCAAGATTCGAACATTGATTCGTTATGTTGTGAGGAATTAACCCCTCCTGTTAGACCCAACCCCGTAAAATACCTTCATTTATCATTAATAAATATATTGAAAGAAGACTTCTACGTAAATTATTAGTGTGTCTCAAGGTAAGTCAACCAGAATGGACGATTCATAATGGCTTCAGATTGCTCTATAAACTCTAATAAAGCGGTAATTCCCACCAAATTAAAGTTAAACTAACAATTATTAGTTATTAAAAGAAGAAAACAAATAGGTTGCCATCTATCTTAGGGTGTGTTTGGAAACTTTCCAAATCTAGGTTTTAAATCTAGATTTACGTAATCTAAAAAAAAATTTCACTCACATATTTATTTTATAAATCGTAGAAGCTATTCTCAAAAATTAATCCAAACACACACTTTCTCTACATTACAGACAAGAAGTGGCTATCTGATTGGGGTGGAAGAGAGAGAAGCAATACGAAAGTTTTGTTCTGGTGGATCGCTTCCCTTTTCTCTCTCTTCGTTATTTTCCGTTTTCGTAATTTTTTTTCTTTACATTTCTCATGCTTAAACTTCAAACTGTTCAACATAGGTCATAGCCGAAAAAACAAAACTGTTCAGAGTAGTGGCCGAAAAATAGATCTGATGGCAAAGTACGTTAAGTGGATTTCTTTAATTGTATTCTGGAAAAAAATATTGTTTTAATTGTATGCATTTCCAGGTGCAAAAATAAATATCTAATTACACACATTTAGTTTTTTATTTATTATGTCATTGTCTAATTGAATTTTGTAGGAATTTAGTCTTTTTCACATTATATGAATACTTTTTGAAATTTATAGCATAAATTGGAAAATAAAGGAAAATTTAAACAATAAAAACCCTGACATAATGCTTATTGCCATTTTTTTTTTAATGAAAAAACTGGAAATCATGCCCAAATACAAGGCTACAAGAACACGCTGATATGTGTGTAAATGATCAATTAAATAGTGCAAGTATACACTGTCGTAATCAAGTAATATAGAAGTAGGTAGAGTATCGTTCCCACGAGGATTGAGCACTAAGTACCAAAATGGGTAATTTTAACTCTATTTAGTCGATCGATTAGTTGGTGATTGAGAGTACAAAATAAAAGAAAGACAATTAAATATGAATGCAGATGATATGAAAGCAAATATGAGAAAAAGCCCTAGGGGTCAGATTTCACTTAACAAATTCCGAATTGAATCACTTATCTATTTTAGCCCAATTTATTCCACATGATTGATAGTCGAGTTTCCCTAATTTAATTACTAGCCTCTTCCAAGGCCAAGCAATTCTATAATCAATTGCTAATCCAATATATTCCTATATGAATTTAAGCAATTAATCATGCGTTAAGATTTATGGAACTCAGTAAGACTACACAACTCATATGAATATATTTCTATTTCATATGCAAGTCATGGTTTTAATTATAGGGTCTACACACATGTATCTCCTTCCGGTCTCAACATGCAAATTGAAATCATTCAAAAGATAGCCAGTCAATTAAAAGCATTAAGAATAATAATTAAAACTCAATCATGAAGGAGAAATTCAAACTAGATTTAGTAAGTTAGGATTCAATCCGTCATTAATAAGCTACGTCATCACCCTAGGAAAATGAAAATTTAGCACATGAAGAAATTAAAAACAAAACGAAAATAAATTGACATTATATAAAGCTAGAATGAAAGCCTCAGAAATACTGCATAAACTTGAATATTAAATTCTCAAACATAAATATACAACCAAAAGATGAATGAAAGATGAAGAAATCTAGCCGTCCATTTAGGAGGTAAAACCTTCCATGTAGGCGGCATGCAAAATGTGATACAATCCTAAGCCTACCAAGATGGAGGCATGCAAAAAGTAATACAATCCTAAACCTTCCAAGATGAAGGCATGCAATGCATGAAATTAAATCTAAAAAAACAACACAAAGAACTCAGAAATGTTAGAGAAAGATCTCTCCCGGTCAGAGAAGGACCTCTGCTTCTCTTCCTCTCCCCCCCTTTGAGCTTGGCATTGATCTCTATTTATAGGGGAAAAAACGTGTGCTACAGTACCGCTACAGTGATCTGGCGGGTGCTACAGTACACTGGCGGCTACTACAGTGCCGTTGACTTGCTACAGTACTGGCGGCTGCTACAGTGCCCGTTGACGGCTACAATGCCCGGTGGCTGCTACAGTACTTTTTTTATTATTTTTTAAAATGTTGTTTATTCCAAAAACAATATTTATTTATCAATCACACCCAAATTTATTATATTAAATGCAAATATCGTCCATAAAATCATCATATAAGGAAAAATAAATATGTAAATATTTTACTTATCACACGCCCCCAGAGGAGCACAAAACTACACAACCCTCAAGCTTGATCAATCGCCGCCTCCGTATAAGCAGGTGGGAGTTGATCAAGGATAACAAAACTCTCATTAATGCTATGCGCTAACCCAGTAAGGTAGTCAGCCAGAACATTCTCCTCCCTTGGAATAAAAATAAGACGGACATGCCAGTCTTTTGACATCCAAACTCTGGCATCTTCAATCACTTCCCTAAACGGGTGATCACTCCTAATGCCCCTCAAGATCAAATTTATGGCCTCCAAACAATCTGTGAAAATATTAATACTCTTTAAGCATGATTATGAGAAGCTTAAGAGCCTTTTTATGAACTACGAAGGAGATTGTGAATCCAAGTTTGAAATAAGCATGATGTTTGTAACTCATAAATAATGTATGGCTTCATTTATTTTATAAATATATATCAGTTGTCATGTGTCACTACAATCAAAGCATGACTCATATTTTCCAGGCACACAGAACTCCCTCCATTTTTCAATGGTTTATTTTTTTTGTTAAATTTTACAATATATTAAAGTTTTCTCAAGAAAGTTTTCATTTCTATACCTTGAAAAATAATAACTAATATACAGTATATTGCCTACTTTGAGTACTTTCTCAACGTCTTAGTGCACAGTACTTTTTTGTTTTCAATTTTAACGTTACTCTCTAGTCACTATAAAATTTCATGATTAAATGGAAGATGATTGTTCTAATTATTTAACTGTTTATATCAAGAATAAAATTATATTGTATTATAAAATTTATAAATAATTTTATGAGTAATATTTTTTTGGAGGTAAAAAAACCTGAGATGACTATTAAATTAATAAGTATTTATAATCATGCATGTACTTTTTTCAATATTAAAGTAATTATACACATCTTACTTAATAGTTAGTACAACAATACACAAAGAGATGCTACCAACAAAGATGATAGAAAAATTCTAACCAAACTCATGTCAGTTTGTTGTATTGCTTATCTTAGAATCCAATACAGACCACTAATTAAACTAGCTATCATGTTTATTATTAGCAAGACTTTTGCATGAAAAACATCCCTTTTATTGCAGAATTGATTTCATCATCACATTATTCCTTCAAACACTTTGTTTCACCATAACATATATGCTCTTTGCTTATATCTACATCAATACTTGAGTGTTCCTGAGAGGGTTCCTTCCCTACGCCATTGGAGAAGGCTCTTAAGCTTCTCATAATCAGGAAGGTTATCTTTTATGACAGGAATTTGCTTGAATCTGTGCAGCCATGCATGCAAGCGAGGCAATTTGCTTGCCTCCATCAGTTTTATTCCCGCAATTTCCTCTAACCCTTCAAACCAGATTCCAAGAATTCCATATGATATGTCCACCAAAGAAATCTCGTTGCCTCCAAAGAAATTTTTGTCCCCTAGGCCTTGATCCTCCAACACTTTCAGTGTTTCAAGTGCTTTCTGGATTGTGTCTTCCTTTTCTTGTTCATCTTTGAAAGCTTGGAAAAATGGTGCAGTATATGATTTGAGCTGCAAAACCAGATTTTGAAAAGAAAAAGTTAAAGAGGGTCTAGGGCTAACATGATATGATATTTATCCCATTGGATAAACTTGTTCATCTAGAGAGAATAAAATTAATTTATGAAATATAGAGAACATATATAGTTGAATAACAGAGATGGAGATAGAGTTACCACGTCATCAGCAAATTTAATCCAAAACCGAGCTACGGCCTTGTCATAGGTATCTTTTGGAAGCAAAGGAGTGTCTGGCCAGGTTTCTTCGATGTATTCAAGAATCACAGCTGACTCTGCAAGGGGTTTGCCGCCATGGATAAGCACAGGAACTTTCTTGTAAACTGGATTGGATTGCAGAAAGAGGTCACTCTTGTTGACCTTGTCTTCTTCTACATACTCGTAGCTGATTCCTTTGAGCTTCAAAGCCCATATCACTCTGTGAACATAAGCGCTAGACCAAAATCCCAGTAGCTTCAGATCTTCCATTGTTGGGTTGCAGGTGAGAGCTAGCTGGTGCAGGGGATCGGGAATTTAAAGGAAGTGAGTGGTTATTTACTCTCTCTCTCTCTCTCTGTGTCTCGTTCTTTGTGTTGTTAACTCCATTCTCATGCCTCCTTTATATACTAATAAGTATGATCATCAATTCCTTATTTTTTAATGAATTATATTTCATAACTATTCTTTAATGAATATTACATCCCTTTTTTCGACCAAAAAAAAATTATTACATCCCTTTAATAAACAAATACGGTGCGCGCAATAATCGATCACGTTTGTGATTTCAAAATATTCTTTTAAGATCATCCTTTCAATGACCCTGAGCTTTTTCATTGCCGGATCACGTATAAAAGCGAACAAAGATATGCAACACAGAGAAAGATACAGCTCATAATGACGCAACTCTGACCAGGTAATTAATTGGCCAATAAAAGAGAAGGGAGATTGTGCAGGTCAATGTGGGAAAGGGATCTTTCCTCACCTTCCTCTTGTATTTAATATTATAATAATACTCTATCTTATCCTTATTATAAGGGGTCAATTATCAATTCCCATAAATCAATAAAAATAGTTAAAAGTATTAAAATTGTCCTAAAATTCAAGTAATTTTTAATATTACCCTTATTAACTATACTAAACTCAAATATCTATTAATTATTACTTTCTCCCACTACCTTTATTAAATATGAGTATACATGAAAAAATAAATTAAATACTCATTGAAAATTTATAAGTGTCTTATAAAAAAGACCAAAAATATTTATTAGTTAGTACCTTATAATAAAAATTAGAGGGAGTATTATCATAAGTTGATTTAATGGTGGGAACGTCAAAGAGAGGAAATAGAGAGGAGGGTCCATGGAGACATGTGGTTGTGTGGAGTTAAAATTCTTATTTTACCCATATTTAATTTGTTTGTACTTGTGATATGTGGTGAGGAAAGTGGTCATCGCAATCATCCAATAAGACACCCGAACATTCACTTTGAGTTGAAATTCAAGAGAGAGAATAACAATGAATTAATTCAGTGACATGTGGACATCTTGTGGGTTCATGTGTCAATGAATTAATAAATGGATAGAAGTTTCAAAATTACCCCATTTTTAAATCTTATGTATCATTTTACACCTTTAAAAAATTTATGATGTCGAACACTCGTAGCTTATAATTTTGTTTTTAAATTTACACCTTTACCTTTTATATATTGATATTAAAGTTTAGCATTTATGATTACATGTGAAGAGTCAATAAACAATTCTATTTAGTAATGATAATGTGATACGGTCAAGGTTTTCGATCCGCCTGGAAATCGTGGTGATTTTAGCATTCATGATCACATGTGAAGAGTCAATAAACAATTCCATTTTTTTTATCAAAAAAACAAAAAAAATAAACAATTCCATTTGGTCATGATGATGTGATAATGCAGGGCTTTGGATCCGCGTGGAAAATGTGGTGATGAGTATAAAACTGTACTACTTGGTCACCAACCTGTTAAGCAAGTTCAAATCCCCAAAAATTGCCTGTTTGACCTTCATTAAATAATATTAGCTTCTCTCTTTAGAGAGATTGATAAAATTAAATAAGTTATTTAATTATAATATATATTATATTTCATTTAATTATATATCAATATATGGAAAAAATCTTATGATCAATACTAAAATCTCTTTAAAAAAATCTATGGCACACAAGAATTAACAAGAAAAATATTCTTCTTTTTAATATTTCCTTCTCTCTCATCTCATCACTCCTCTTAAAGATACCCCAAATAAATTGCATTATTAATAAATCGTGATAAAACACATATCATGTACTTAATCTAATACAAATAGCCTAGAATTAATAGCATGCCACACCATTATATCCACACCACCGCCAGACACCATACCCAAGTTCCTTCTTGCCACTTCATGCCTAGGCCTTCCCACACTCTTTTTGTTTGGGCCAACGGCCTTCCCACACTCGACAGCACTTTAATTCTTATAAACTTTTACTCATGAGAATTTTATAAGAGAAAAAGATATAAAAAGAACTTTAAAAATAGAAAAAGATAAAAAAGATGTTTCGAATATTCATAAACTTTTGAGAAGTTTATAGGTATTTTTGTACCCAGAAAAAATTTTATGGTGTTGGATGCACTTTTTAGAAAAGTTCATGAGTATTTTTGCACCTCAAAAAATAATATTGTGGGTCCCATAAAATGGACGTTTGTACTAATTAACAGTTTAACATTTTTACCTCATTTTGAGAAGTTCATCGGTATATTTGCACTTAAAAAAAGTTTATGGTGTTGGATGCACTTTTAAGAAAAATTCATGAATATTTTTGCACTTTAACCCTATTCATAATATCAGAAAGGTGCTACTATCTAATTTATCATTTTGAAGTTAAAAGAAAATGACAAAATATCCTTTATTTATTAAACCCCTCTGTGGTTCAGATCTGGCTCGTCCTCTCGTATCTCTCCCTCCCTCTTTTCCATCCTTTTCTCCTCTAGTAACGATGACGCGTTCTCCAGCATGGCGGCCTTGAACGACAGTGATTGCTCTTGGTAAGTTGTTTCGGCAGCCTTCAATGACGGCGACTTGTGTCCTTTGCGGATCTAGTTGTTCCAAAGGCCTCAAAACAGGAACAGCAGCAATGGGTCTATCTCTGGAAGTTAGATCTATCCATGACGATACCAACAAAAATTCCAAAAAGAAACATTTTTGCACCGCTCCTGCACCTAATTCCCCATTTTGGATACTTGGATATATGCGTTTGTATATACATTTCTAATATTTTCTTGTTGCCTAAACTGCAAAATAATATGTGGATATTGCTTCATAATACATGATAACTCAAAACAGAGTGTGATGGTCTAGGGTATGAGAAGTGTATATTACTCAAAGAGGAGAAAGTATGAAAATTTTTATGAGAACTTGTGAAAACTTTATTTGCACTTTTGAAACCTTTATCAAAACGTGTGAAACCCTATTTATATCTAGGGATTTTTTATTCACAAGTTGTGAAATTTTGAAACTTGTGAAAATCTTATCCGATCTTGTTAAACCGTTAACATTACTTACGGAACCCTTATCAAATTTTGTGAATTTTGAATTGCAACTTATGAAATTCTTTTGAGAACTTGCAAAAACGTCATCCAAACTTGTGAAACCCTTATAAAATCTTGTGAATTTTGATTTGCAATTTGTGAAATTCTTTCTAGAACTTGTGAAAACCTTATCCAAACTTGTAAAAGTTCTATAAGAACTTTTGAAAAACTTTATAAAATCTTGTGAACTTTGAGTTGTAACTTGTGAAATCCTTTTAGGAAATTGTGAAATCCTTTGAAAAACTTGTGAAAACCTTATCATAATTTGTGAAACCCTTATCAAATGTTGTGAATTTTGATTTATAACTTGTAAAATTACAATTCGAAAGAATCGTTTTCTTGAAAATCCAAATCTTCCTCAGGGATTGTGTGGAGCTTAAAAGTACTAGAAGGCCTCCAAGGGGATTCTAGAAGCAAAGGTATCACCACCACCCATATCTTCATGCTAGCCCTCATCTTTCTTCTTCTTCATCTTCTTCTTCTTAATCAATGCTAGAGGAGGCCGCCATTGCCGTTGTTGGAGGAGGTTGTCTCAGCCTCTGTTGTTAGACCCTCTCTGGCATGAAACCCTAAGAAGAAGAAAGAGAGAGGGAGAGGATAAAAGAAAATAAAAATGAGATTCAATGAGGGCATTTATGTCATTTCTTTTAAAGTTTAAAAAGGATAAATGAGGTACTAACACCTCTCCAATATTATGAATATTCAAAATATCATTTTGTCTTTTTTTTTTTTTTTTAAAGTTCTTTTTGTGAAATTTTTCCTTCTATGGATTGCATTTTGTTTATATTTCCAAAAGTGAGAGATTGGGTGGCATCCTCAATTAAAGTGTATTCGTATGTAGTATTTTCGGTCTCAAATATAAGATAAAGTTAACTTTTTTTTGAGAGATTAAGAAAGCTAAATAAGTTACTTAATCATATCATATGTTATGTAGCATTAGATTATATATTAATTTATTAGTTAAAATAATTAGTTAGAAGAAAAAATATAAATATAAATAATTTAATTACCTTCTTTAATTTTTTTTAAAATTAATTTTATCATATAATTAAAACGAAAAGGAGTACTGTTTTTGAACATTATTATACTTTGTTATGTATTTTTTTCAAACAACCAAAAATAAAAGGTTTTCAATAAAGCTGTGCCTGTGTTGTTCGTCATCCGACATATCGCTGTCAAACAATAGGCGGACGTACAAAAGTCAGGTTATTCATCGTGGACACGCTACAAAGTAAAATAAACAAATAAAACTACGTTATAAATTATAGAATTAAGATGAGGTGATTTTAAGGGAAAATTTCATTGAGGCCACAAGGATTTGGCATAATTTCAGCGAACCTCCAAAACTTCCTAAAACCCCACTGTAACTTTTTAGGTCAAAATGAAATTAAGTTTTGAGGTAAAAAGATAATGATGTCTTTTTATTTTATTTTATAAATTATCTTATAAATACCTATATTTATCTTGTAAGTTGTCAAAATATTTTTAATTTTTTAGATTCTTTTGAATCCATTTATTTATCTTATAAATGTCTTTATTTGTTTTTAAATGCTCATATTTATCTTGTCAATTGCCATATTTATCTTGTAAATCGTTAAAATATTTTTAATTTTTTAGGTTCTTTTGAATTCATTTATTTATCTTATAAATACTCTTCTGAAGAAAAAAATAAAGAAGGACATTATTATCTTTTCACTTATAAAACTTAATTTTATTTTGACATATGCGGTGTAGTGAAGTTTCAGAAAATTTTAGAGTTTGATTAAAATTATGTTAGATTCTTGGGACTCAAATGAAATTTTCCCTAATTTTAAGGACGTTGACGATTTCAGAGGCCAATTGTCAAAAGAGAACGGCTATTTTATCGTACTCAAATTTCTTTCCACATTAATAAATTGATGGGAAAAAGATAAATAAATATAATTTAAATTTTAAAATTTTAAATCAGTTATTTTTTTAAAAAATATGAATTGTTAATTACTATACTTATTTTATCAATCTCATTATTCTTACTGTCAACAAAATTAATTTAAGGTTTTGAAGTTTAAGTGGTATTTTTTTATCCTACTCACTAAATTTATTTAATCATTAGTCAATGGATTACCCTTGTGGTTGATAAATCCCTTTATTTATTTTATAAATATTTTTATTTATTTTATAAATATCCTTATTTATCTTATAAATACTCTTCTAAAAAAATAAAAAAAAAGACATCATTATCTTTTCACTTACAAAACTTAATTTCATTTTTTTTTTTTTTTTTGCCTGGAGTTGATGAGATGAAGCATAATTATTAAAAGATAAGTAAGATGTTATACTTGAATTAAAATTTATTTATTTCAATAGTTTGTGAGAAATATTTGGTTTCTTCTGATCATAAATTTTGAAGTTCTCCTCTCTGGGCCACATAACTTAAAAAAGGGGCATTGAATAAATGAATTAACTTAAAAAAGGGACATTGAATAAATGAATTAACTTAAAAAAGGGACATTGAATAAATGAATAAAGAATAAAAGTAAAAAAAAGGATTTTTAGGTCAATTCAAGTTGGCGCGATACAAGTGTGACTCATCTCATCTCTCTCGGATAAAGACAAATTATTTAAATCCCCCTAAAATGTGAATTAAGAAAGGGAAAATCCCTCAAAAAGAACCTTTAAAATAGCAAAAGACAGAAAGGTGTTCCAAAATTCCATATTTCCACAAAAGTGCGAGTACCTGATCTGGGATATTAAAATTGTAGACAAAATGACCTGCGTAACCCTGGAAGTTTTAAAATTGAAAAACGTTGAGGAAATAAGAAGGGCGAAATTGCGCGAAAACTCTGTCGAGACTCTTCATCTTCTTCGAGCGTGGTCGTTGTCGTTGGTGGAGTGTGGTTTCGTGGCGTTGAGAGAGGATAGTAGCAGCGACATTGTGCGGCGAATTTGGGGTGGATTTGAGGAGGAGCGAAGGCGAGAAGAGGTTGTGGTGAAAGGCATTGGACAGTTGCAGAGGCACCAGTTTGCGGCTGCGAATTTGAGCTCCGGTGTTGAACTTGGGTAAGTGGTTGTGTTTAAAATTGTATTTCATTTTAACTTATCCACTTGATTAGAATGGGGGTTCAAATTCGTTGGGTTAAAATTAGTTTGGGAAATGTGGATAAAAGCTATGAAGTGGTGCGAAGTTGGGAATCGTTGAGGCGAAGTTGTGAAAATAAGTTGCTAAGTTGGGAAGTTTGAATTGCAACTTTTGAAATTTGTAAACCGTTGAAACAGCATATGAACGCGTCAATTTGTGAAGTTGTGACAGGGTGTTCAGACCTAGCGTATTGTGATTTTATTGTTGTGAAAATCTTATACATAAATTTGCGAATGGCTTAAGTGAAGTTGTGAAACAAAATCTCTGAAAACTGCATGTTAAGTTGTGAACACAAAAGAAGAATATGTGAAAACGGTAATGACACGTTGGTAACTTGTGAAACAGCATATGAAGTTGTGGATGTGAGTAGAAGTTGCGAAAGGGTTTGTAGATATAGGAATCGCCGATTTCACAGTAGTGAAAATGTTATGGATAGTGCCCTAAGATAACATTTGAAAATCGAATGTTATCCTGTGAAAACATTATCGGAGTTTGTGAAAGCGTAATGAAAAGTTGGTAAATATGTGTAGAGGTCAATTTAGGCGAGGAAATTGTGAAATTCGTAGACGAACTTGTGAATCCTTATGCAGAAGTTGTGAATATTTCTCCATAAGTTGTGAGACCTTATTTAACTTTAACTGTGGGGAAATAGATATTTCCAATAGTTGTGGTTGTGATGGGAAGGTTGGAAAATGGTATGAGAAGTTGCGATGACATAGCTTAGATGCGTTAACTTGTCATGTACGAATAAAAATGTTATTAAATGTGCTGAAATCCATAGTTGATGAGTGTAAACTGAATTTTGTGCAGGTAAAAGGAGATGGGGGGCCACAAAGGTGAGACATCAAAGGCAGAACAAGTAAAGGCAACAAGTGTCAAGAGTAGAGAAGTAACGAAAGAAAGTGAAAAGTCCGAGGCAATAAAGGGCGATGGTGAACAGATTAAACCAGTGATGAGTGGGTTTATGCTGTTTAGAAACGAGTATGTGGCCAAGTTAGGGGAGAAGAAGAGAAGGATGGCAGATGAAAGTAAGTCGGCAGGGAAGGCATGGCGTGAGTTGCCAGAGGCGAAGAAGAAGGAGTACAATGATAAAGCTATGGAAGGACGGCCGAAAAGGGAGATGAGGAAAAAGGAACTGCCATTTCATACCCGCTGCTCACTGGGAGGATTTACATCGTTGGTGCAGTTTGTGAACGGTAAAGAACATTTGAAGGAGAGGGTTAAGAGAATAGGATTTGGGAACCTATTGAAGGTGCAATTGAACCGACTCCCCCGTGACCTGATTGTGTCCATGCTGAGAGCATATGACCCAGCAACACATCAATTCAGGATTAGGGGGAAGACAAAAGAAATAGAAGCATCAGATGTGCACAAGTTGCTCGGTATACCTCATTCAGGGGAGGAGGTGAAGGTGGATGTGGAGGATTCGAATAGAAGATATCAGTGGTTGAAGAGGGAGTATGGGAGGAAGAAATATACGGACATTCTGAAGCGCATAAAATCTGGGACAGCTGGCGATAAATTTGAGTTTATGTTTGTGCTCTACAGTTTAGGGACTTTGTTATGCCCTACCTCGAGTGGGCTGATAAGTGACCGGATGTTGAGGGTTATGTTCTGCACAATGGACGGTTTTCAACATTATGACTGGGCAACATACATAATGAAAGACTTGTGGAAGGAAATGAGTGATTATGTGAAAGAGTACAGGGAGAAGAAGAAAAGGGAAGGGAGCAGCAACGTGGGTGGTTGCCTGTACTTACTCCTGGTATGTCACTGTTTACATTAAATGTGTAGCTATCATTCAAGCCGAAAATAATGATCCATATATTTTCTATGATGCAGTTGTTCTTTGGGGAAAATTTCCCTTTGAAACAAAGTGTCCGCGAACAGTCCACCACAGCGATTGAATTCTGGACAAAGGAAAAGATCAACGACATGGTGAAGACTGAGAGGACGAGCAATATGGGAATTTTGTATAAAGGAAAAGGCTCTGAAGTTAGGGCAGGGAATGAGGACACAGATAATGTGCCATATTTAGACCCGGTATGTGTCTGTGGAAGCTAATTTAAAATGCAAAAACGATTTAATAATGTAATTGACAAATTAAGTTGTGCTGTCACTGTAGGAATTGAAGGAGGTGTATGCCCGGTTGGTGAAAGTTATCGATGAAAACCGAAACAGACTTGTAAGCGTGGTGGCGCAGGAGCCACTCAATGTCCAGCTCGCACGAGAGGCCAGGGAGAAAGCACAACAAGACGGCCCTGGTGTGACAGTAGATGAGCAACATACAGATGAGGATGATGATGATGATGATGCGACAGATGCTTCTCACGACTCAGACTCAGATTCTGATGATGCAGACGCAGAACCTTATCATGTTGATGACGACGAAGATGATGATGCAGAGGGAACTGAGGTGGCGGAAAAAGTCCCCACGGATGACCATGCAATTCAGAGGCCTCAACAGCTGCGGAGATCAAAGAGGCAGCCACTCCAAGCGATGACATGTCCATTTATACAGTTGGATGGGAGTCGAAAAAGGAAGACGCCAACGCATGATCAGAAAACGTTGTTCAACATAGTTTCCACAATGGCCAGAGGTGCTGAGGCTGAAGTGTAAGTATCAACGTCATGTGATTGAATGACTGTTATGTAGTTAGTATATTACCACAACACGGGAAGCGATGAACTAACTGGCATTGCATTTGAAATGTTTTTGTAGGCCGTTGGTTCAGATTTTGGATGAAGAATTGTGTGGAGACCAGTTGTATACGCTAGGGGGAATTCAAAGACTAAGTAATACGGTATGTATGGCTTACGTGGAGAATGGTTTCATTAAGTTATGGTGAATATTATATGTAGTTTATGCAATGGTTTCTTTGCTGCTGTAGGTGATGTCCGTTGTGTGTAAGGCTTTAATGTATCACTTCAAGCTGGAGGGAGGACAGCCGAAGCGCCATATTTTTGATGCATGGTTCATGGTAATTACTCATTTCTTGTGTAGTGGAACAACATTTAGTTTGACAAAATTATGTGCACATTAGTCAGGACTATGTGTTTTTATGCAGACAAAGTTGGTAGGTCACCCAATAGGGTGGAAAGTGTCTTCCGCGAGTAAAGAATTCTCTCCCAAAACCGTCGGTTACAATATAGGCGAGTGTGAGTTGATTATGGGTCCGGCACTTGTCCGTGGCCACTGGTTCTGTGTTGCGTTAGAGATAAAGACTATGACCTTCTACGTGCTGGACTCAATGAAGCCTGATCTAGGCAGCAAGAAGACTACGAGGAAGGGTGGCGTGACAGATGATTACATATTTGTGTTAAACTTAATTGTAAGTTCACCTCACTCCACTGCTGTAGTTGAGGTGGTTTACTTCAGTTGACCCACATCGTAAGACGCATAAATGTTCTTTTTTCAGAGAGATAGGTTCGTTGACATCGTGCACATTGTTAACCCGCATCTGGCTGGGAAGAAGAAGATGTCAGATATTGTGTGGCCTCCTGTTGTGCAACAGAATAATCTGTAAGCTTCTTCACTTTCACCTCTTACAATTTAGCTTGCATTGTTTCGTTAAGTAACACTACGTTTTCATATGGGTGAGAGTACAGGAGGGACTGTGGTGTTCATGTTATTATTTGGTTGAGCCAGTGGACCCCGGAAGGTGATTTCCATTACGAAAATGTAAGTGATCCACATTTCCCTCTGTACGCATTGTTATTTACTTGTGATTTCCATTATGGTTTCCATTGAACCTTACACTGAGGGAATTACTTATTTGCAAGAACAAATTCAGCAATTGCGGAGCGACATTATGTGGTGGTTAGTTAATCATCCGCTGAATTTGTTGCGGGACACATCTCTGGCCCTCATTCCCTCTGGACAAAAGTCCAGCAAAAGACGTGCTTAGGTTATGTCCCCGCGATATAGTAATGTCAACACTTGTCCATGTAAAGTATTGTTAACGTCATAGAGTTATGTACGGTAGAGTCCACTGACAGGACATGCAATTTAAGGTACATTAATGACATATATGTTGCCATTGCGGGATGCAATGTTTCCCAGTTCACTCCTCTAGCATTACCTTCTAAAACGTACTTGTATGCCACCAACAATATATGTGTTCCCCTTTCGCAATGTAACTATGTCCTTGCCAGAGGCAGGTTAAAAATTTTTTTAAGAGAACTAATATCCTAACAGAATGAATAAGGTTGAATGATGTAATGAGGCACAATGAATAATATGCAATTTAGGGTTGAATGATGCACACATTACATAAGCATTCTACGCACGTGCGCCACTTGCATTTCCAACTGCCAATAATCTGATCAGCACTGCTAACAATCCATAGTTAACAATGATGATGCACACATTACATAATGATTGTGTCCAGTCAATACACCTTGCTAACCAAGTGTGACACTTCCTTTTCCAACTGCCATTACTCTGATTATCTCTGGCGGCAACAAATCCATAGGCATATACACTATAGCGCGGTCATAACTTGATGTTACGTAGATAGTGCTTTGGTGTCTCTGAATTGATGGCCATTGAGCAGTCGAGTTGATATCAGCACTGGACGGTAACAAGCGACTTATTGTTTAGAGCCTTCCGTTTCTTTCCGCATCTCCACTCAACTTGAGGATTACAACTCGAGTTACTTGCATAATTGGACGGTTTCCAGACAGTGCTTGCGTCAAGACTTAGCAGTACGGACTCGAGTTGTCCGATTACCAACTCGAGTTGTCGTCATCACTGGAGGGTAACCCGATGGTGATAGTGAGAAGCGGCACCGAACTCGAGTTGCGTAGAAGGTCACTCGCCTCCGTTCTTCGATGACTTACGAAGCGCACTCGAGTTTCCGGATGACCAACTCGAGTTGCCGTCATCACTGGAGGGTAACCCGATGGTGATAGTGAGAAGCGGCACCGAACTCGAGTTGCGTAGAAGGTCACTCGCCTCCGTTCTTCGATGACTTACGAAGCGCACTCGAGTTTCCGGATGACCAACTCGAGTTGCCGTCATCACTGGAGGGTAACCCGATGGTGATAGTGAGAAGCGGCACCGAACTCGAGTTGCGTAGAAGGTCACTCGCCTCCGTTCTTCGATGACTTACGAAGCGCACTCGAGTTTCCGGATGACCAACTCGAGTTGCCGTCATCACTGGAGGGTAACCCGATGGTGATAGTGAGAAGCGGCACCGAACTCGAGTTGCGTAGAAGGTCACTCGCCTCCGTTCTTCGATGACTTATGAAGCGCACTCGAGTTTCCAGATGAACAACTCGAGTTGCCGTCATCACTGGAGGGTCACCCGACGGTGCTAGTGAGAAGCGGCACCGAACTCGAGTTGCGTAGAAGGTCACTCGCCGCCGTTCGTGGATGACGTACGAAGCTCACTCGAGTTTCCAGATGAACAACTCGAGTTGCCGTCATCACTGGAGGGTCACCCGACGGTGCTAGTGAGAAGCGGCACCGAACTCGAGTTGCGTAGAAGGTCACTCGCCGCCGTTCGTGGATGACGTACGAAGCTCACTCGAGTTTCCAGATGAACAACTCGAGTTGCCGTCATCACTGGAGGGTCACCCGACGGTGCTAGTGAGAAGCGGCACCGAACTCGAGTTGCGTAGAAGGTCACTCGCCGCCGTTCGTGGATGACGTACGAAGCTCACTCGAGTTTCCAGATGAACAACTCAAGTTGCCTTCATCACTGGAGGGTCACCCGATGGTGATTGTGTTTGTTGTTGTTAAATGTGCATAAGTAATGTGCAAAAAGCAACACGTAATTGGTCATACTTGGAGTCCGTAGAAAAAAAAAAGATAAACCATATGAACGTCGTTAAACCTGACGCATGGACGAACTGTTTGAAACATTTACTCTAAAATTATTTCTTTGGTGAACTGCATGTGACGAGAATTAAAAAAAAACGTGGGGACTATCGTCGTCTAGGCATCTGGATTAACGTCTTCATCGTTGTCGACTCCCTCATTAATTTCTTCCTCCTCCCCTGCGTCGATTCCTTCAATCGGCTGTGGTTCAACATTCGGTCCTTCTGGTTCGTTCATAATGTGGTAGAGCCAGCTTACTTCTGTGTCGTATATGCAATTTCTGCATCCGGCCTGGCATGGTTGGTTCTCACAGAATCTATGTTTGGGACGATCGAATATGTTCCTGTTCAGTCCCCAGTTCATTGATTGTAGGTGTCGTGTCACTCGCTCTTTAATTGAAGATATTTGGCCTGAGTCGATAATGGCTTGAAGTCTGTGTATTGCTTCGTTCCCTTCTGGTGTGTCGTTAAACTTACTCCATTTTGCAAGGACTAATATGGCAAATGAGTAACTTGCATCACAGTTGTTTAGCACTGCAGCCTCCCATATTTGTGACAGTCCTTTCTCTCCTGTATCTGCTGTTCTGGTGTAGTATTTAAGCCCTCTAATGAATAGACTAAATGGATTACCGTTATGGAAACATGTCAGCAGGAAATGAATATGTTGCTCGCTTCTTGTCCATCCTAGATGATCATAGTTCTCCAGAGGCACGTTCTTATAGAATTCTGTTGAATTTCCTGCTATCCTTAGGATGCGGCATGAATTCTTGAAGTGGTAATAGTCTTTCAAACTTGATGATGCTATGTAGCACATCAGTTCTATTAATATTGTTTGCGGAAGCTTCAGAAGCGGTGAGTCATCGTTGCTGGTCGTTCTTCTATGTCTGGAGTGGTCTGGTGGGAAGTCAGCCATGTCTTTTTTCGTGTTTGTTCCTGCAAGACTGTTTTGTTGCCTGCGGCCTAAATAATTGGGGGTGCGGACTATTTGTAGTTTTTAGTGCACGACCAAGCGTGGCCGTTTTATTTTATCGTCTGTTTTAGTTTTGTTCGTGGTGGTGGGTGGAACGTGGCGGTTGTGCTGCTTGGTTGATTGTGGTGTACGCCTTTTGATGTCGTGGGTTCATTGCCGGTTACCAGAGTGCTTCGCATCCGTAACTGAAATTAGTAATGTCAGTCTGTTCTGTTGCATGTAACGTTTATGTGGTATTGCATGTCTTTTTTCCTTCCGTTTTGTGTTTGAACTGTGTTTTGTTTTACAAGTGAATGTGTTTGTCATGGCCACGCGTATATAATTTGTATGGACTAATTTATGCACATTAATGAACTGAACTGAAGGTCATATTATATCCAGAGCACGTATGGTGTCAACATGCACCGAGCCTGCGTTTAAAATAACACGCTCCAGTTAAGTAGTCACATAATGAGAGGTACAACATGCAATTACATGAGAGCAGCGCAAAAAATACTTTACCACAGCAGCAGTGCCACTAAAAGGATCTGTATTCATGATGACAAAACTTATAAAATTTGCACAGACTAAGGTTTGTGTTACTTAATTACAGCAAAATCAAACCACAAATATATTCGTCAGGCACCACGCAACACATTCAGGAGGTACATTGAAGAAGACATTATACAGAGAAGCAATGCTCTCTACGGTCGCTCATACTAGGAATATGTCTCACGGTCATGTCTCCCCCTTGTTGTCGTCATCTGGAAGGGTAAATGTCGTACACAATTCCAAGGTTGCAGAGGAAGACGGTGGCTTGCGAAGAGGAGCTACCGGTGGAATAGGGTCTGTCTCAGTGGTACAACAAGGTGGTGTATAGGGTGTAACTGCAGTGGCAGGTTCAATGGGGGCAGAGGTTTGATCATGGGAGCCAGAGCATGTAACGTTTATGGGGTCCTCTATGGGAGTGGTGCCTGAGGGCTCACAACTGGATTGTGGAATAGCTTGTGGGTCCTGAGGGATGGGAACCTTTGACAGTATGGCAGGATCCGGGGGTGTCAACATAACATTGGATGACGTAGGAGGACATGGAGCATTTTGAGTGACTAAGTTTGCAGGAGTTGTAGATTCAGGTCCACATGGAACAGGTGCAGCATTACACTGTGACGGCATATCAGAAGGAGGAAAGTTGAAGTGTTCTCTGAGGACAGCTTCATAAGTATCAAGGCGATGATTAAATTCCCTCAACTGCTGAGTATGAGCATCTTGCATTTGAAATAGCCTCTCGAAGTTCTCATTAATGCCAATAACCAGACGTTTGACTTAATGGTCAACCATTTCGACCAGATAGGCATTTGAGACCTTTATGTGGTCTGTGGTTGTTTTCAATGCATCCTGGATGTAGGTCTGAATTGTGGCTGCCATGAGTGGGGGTCCAGGAGACCCAGCTCTTGATGATTGTCCCTCATCCACTTTGGGTCTCTCAGATTCCATCTCCTTCCTTTTCTTCGTTGTTATACTTGTAGAAGCACCCACTGGCAGCTTAATATTCATTCTGCTCAGGTGAATGCTGTCAAACCTTGGAATACGAACAATTTGCTCATTAGGTTCGAGGTACCAGATATTGTGCAGCGTCAGAAAGTGAGAGATCAGTTGGGGAAACGGTAGAGGGGTACTCCTTGTGGAAGACTTCCTGTATCTGTTTATTTCATTGTAAATGTGTTGCCCTATGTTCCTCTGTTCCTTAGACACAATTGAGGCCATCAGCTGGTAATCTTGTCCCACGAAGTGAGTGAAATTGTTCGATTTGTTGACCATAGATCGTGAGTATATGTACCACACAATCCGATGTACATCACTCAAGGAGCTAGGTTTGAAAGTTAAAGTTTTACTTCCACCAATTGGATTCAGAATCTGACATATTTCTACATCACTGAATTCTTTTACAGGCCCTGTTGGAGGATTGTCTATGCCAAGGTAAGTGTTAATCAATGCAGCAGATAGTTGAATGTTTTGGCCCCTAACAGTTGACTCTAATCTTTCTTCTATCAGTTCGCCCACCTCATCACAAACCTCAACCACCTCCAAGTTACAGTAGAAGTGCCTCACTACAGAGGGACTATATGACGTTTTGATGGTCAACCAAGGTTCATAGTACTGAAACCAAGGGTACAGATCTAAAGCGAGTGTGTCCTTAATATGTTGTAGATCCAGATAAACAACAGGACAGAATGATCTATGAGCGAAATCATCGTCATACCTGCTCTTATCATTAGGCTCTAGTGTCTCTGAATTGAAACCTGGTGGTGGTCCCAGAAGCTCATCCTCCAGTTCAGGAGGTACATTACACTTTGCTTTTTGATTTGAAGTTGATGCACCACCATATCTGGATTTTGTGGGTGCATGCAATGTCTGATCAACCAATTGAGTCACAATCTTTGTTATCTTCCGCTCTAAGTCTTCTTCTGTTTTCTCTGTGGAGGTTGAGGCCAAATGTTCTGTAGGCACTGACACGACTAGTTCCTTCGAAGTGGGAGAGGCTACTTTTGGCCGTTTCTGCTGTGATTCTGCTATCACAACCCCCTGTGACCTGCTCGGTTGTTCCGGTGGTAGTCGATCCTGAACTTTTGGCCGAGTCTTCCTCGGTTTGTTCAACGGCTTACTCCCTTTCGACGGCAGCTTCTGTGAATCACGAGAATCTTTCTTCCCACTGTCGGAGCCCTTTGTTCGCACCATTGCACCAGATGGAAGAATGAGAAAGTGCGATGCTAGGGCAAGTCCAAACTCTGCTTCTCGACTCACTGAGGGTTAGGGGGAATGGAGCTGTTACGCCACGGTTGGTTGAACGGGATTTGAAGGTTGCATAGAGCTCAACTGCCTAATAGTACGTTTCTCGTCAGTTAACTCGAGGGCTCATTTAGTCGGAGGTCGAGTGGAGTGCACAGAAATGTTTGGTGATTGAGGGAATTAAAGCGTGGAATCCTGATTAACTCGAGTTATAGTTCATTCACTCGAGTTAGTATTCCCTTTTGGTTCGTGACTTTCCAGTTACCCTCCAGTGATGCGCACAACTCGAGTTCCTCATGGCCCAACTCGAGTCCACACGTCGACTGATCATAGTTTCGCACTGGAGTGCGATATGTCCAACTCGAGTTCTCCACGCCTGCACACGATAACTGGCTAGTTACCTTCTAGTGATGCGCACAACTCGAGTTGCTCATGGCCCAACTCGAGTCCACACGTCGACTGATCATAGTTTCGCACTGGAGTGCGATATGTCCAACTCGAGTTCTCCACGCCTGCACACGATAACTGGCTGGTTACCCTCCAGTGATGCGTACAACTCGAGTTTCTATTCCATCAAACTCGAGTTATCACTTACTCTTATCATATTCATAACAAGATCATACCTTTTCGTGAGCAAAGAAAGTTTGAATAAACAGTCGGTAGCATCACTAGGCATGGGCCTGCTTTTCCCATCGGCATCAAATAGCAGATTGTATTACCACAAGTCTTTGAAATATAAATTGGTA
This sequence comes from Inga laurina, assembly GCA_963855925.1. Lineage (NCBI taxonomy): Eukaryota > Viridiplantae > Streptophyta > Magnoliopsida > Fabales > Fabaceae > Inga > Inga laurina. The sequence continues at coordinate 59,028,246 of OY979709.1, forward strand.
CATCAAGTGTTCTTGTTATTAACAGATTGGGTTACATGAAGAAATTTGATGTGATTTAAAGTTGTGTAAGAAGAAATTTGATGTGATTTAAAGTTGTGTAAATAAAAACACCATTGTCATCCCACCCCTCCAAGTGTAGAACGGATTGTCTCAAGCAGGGTACATTGATGCACAAACAATATACTTCACTGTCTACTAACATTGGCTTACATGAACACAGATCTTGTTGGTGGCATAGGTGTTGTGGTGAAGTATATGTCAGAAGGTCATGAACACAGATCTTTTTGGTGGCATAGGTGTTGTGGTGAAGTATATGTCAGAAGGTCATGAACTCAGATCTTTTTGGTGGCATAGGTGTTGTGGTGAAGTATATTTCAGAAGGTCATGAACACAGATCTTTTTGGTGGCATAGGTGTTGTGGTGAAGTATATTTCAGAAGGTCATGAACACAGATCTTTTTGGTGGCATAGGTGTTGTGGTGAAATATATTTCAGAAGTTCATGAACACAGATCTTTTTGGTGGCATAGGTGTTGTGGTGAAGTATATTTCAGAAGGTCATGAACACAGATCTTTTTGGTGGCATAGGTCTTTTTGGTAAAGTATGTCTTAGAAGGTCATGATAGGAGATGTTTTTGGTGGCATAGATGCTGTGGTCAAGTATGTCTTAGAAGGTCATGATAGGAGATGTTTTTTGTGGCATAGATGCTGTGGTCAAGTATGTCTTAGAAGGTCATGCTAGGAGATGTTTTTGGTGGCATAGATGCTGTGGTCAAGTATGTCTTAGAAGGTCATGCTAGGAGATGTTTTTGGTGGCATAGATGCTGTGGTCAAGTATGTCTTAGAAGGTCATGCTAGGAGATGTTTTTGGTGGCATAGATGCTGTGGTCAAGTATGTCTTAGAAGGTCATGATAGGAGATGTTTTTGGTGGCATAGATGCTGTGGTCAAGTATGTCTTAGAAGGTCATGCTAGGAGATGTTTTTGGTGGCATAGATGCTGTGGTCAAGTATGTCTTAGAAGGTCATGATAGGAGATGTTTTTGGTGGCATAGATGCTGTGGTCAAGTATGTCTTAGAAGGTCATGATAGGAGATGTTTTTGGTGGCATACATGCTGTGGTCAAGTATGTCTTAGAAGGTCATGATAGGAGATGTTTTTGGTGGCATAGATGCTGTGGTCAAGTATGTCTTACAAGGTCTTGATAGGAGATATTTATGGTGGTATAGATGCTGTGGTCAAGTATGTCTTAGAAGCTCTAGCAGAATTTTTTGTGGCATATCTGCTGTGGTAAACTGTATGTTAGAAGGTCATTAACACATATCACCAGTTTATTGTGTACTAACATTGGGTTACATGAATGAACAACTTTTTGGTGGCATTGGTGTGGTCAAGTATATCAGTATGTCTTATAAGGTGATGATATTTTGGTGCCATAGATGCTGGGGTCAACTATATCTTACAACATGAGAGCACCAGCATTCCAACCAACTGATAAAAACTACATAATACAGAGCAGTCAGATAAACTATACATTTGTATTTCTACATTGATTACAACTTGAGAAATAGTTGCCAAACTATACATAATCAACACTATACTTGTGTACAAAAGCAGTGGATACTTACATAAACTTTCAACTTTCAGTGACAACATAACATTAAGATCTTACTGCTTCTTAATGTTTTTTGTCACTGACATGACACTGCATACATTACATATAAAAACTGCTTCCCTGCACCCCATCCCTTCATTCCAAAAACCATTGAAGGGTAAAACGAAAACATATATACAACATAAAAGATGAAGCATCAAAGATGATCATTAGAGTTCAACATGGGTTGGGATTTTTGCACGTCCTTCTTGTGTGTCCTGCTTCATGGCACCGTGTACAATGGTAGATCTTTCTATTTTGGAACTGTGATTCCTGCCTCCTTACTCTTGGTCTTCCAGGAGGTCGACTTGTGATTGGAGGGTGGAGGAACGTAGCTTCGGACATGTTTTCCATGTGATAATTCCTATAATCATTGACGTTCGGCATGTCTATTGTCACAACCGGAATCATGCTGTGCTGGTAGATCCGTTGCTGAGCTTCTATCTTATAACAATCCTCAACATAATAGTAGATGTTGCCGTGCACAACCTTGACAGCTGCACACGCATGTGTGCATGGAATCCCACTCATCTGCCATGCCCCACAACTACATTGTCGTGATCGCAAGTTAACCCCATGGTCTCCACGTACTGTATGCACACTGAATCTACCCTGCCCATAATCTTCACACCACATATGCTCACATCCACTCACATTTTCCATAACCTTTGCATCTATATTTGGTCCAACACAATTCTTCCACTTGTTCATTGCCACATAAGAGGCATGCATCTTCTTTGCTACTTTCTCGCGATGTGCGTGAATTAATTGGGCTACATTATACTTCCTCTCCTTCACCATCCATGCATTGAATGACTCGGCGATATTGGTTGTTATGTTATCCCATCGTTTGTATGGGAACTTGCTAAGAGCCCACCTATCAACGTCACCATGATTGTTAATCCATTCATATAACTCTTGACAGTGCTCCCGCATCTTTTCCATTGCTTTATCAAACTCATCAACACGCCTTGCATATGCAATCTTGTCAAGAAGCATCAGTCCATCCTCCTTTGACCGGTTACTGGTCTTTCTCTTGCCCCTGTTTATTTTCAGTATCTCTGCACTGAAGTTCTCCTTCACATGTCTATAACAGAATGCATGACGATGCCCTCCAAATATTGCTGCCACAGCACCTATTATGGCATTGTGACGATCTGACACAATTGTCAAGTCCATAGAACCAACAATCCTTTTAATCATATGCATGAACCAAGTCCAATCGTCCAGTGTCTCTCCCTTCACAATTGCTATGGCAAACGGCAACAGCTCATTATCCGCATCATACGCTGAAGCTGCAAGTAGAGTCCCCTTATAAGGCCCACTTAAATGAGTTCCATCAACATATAGTACATGCCTTGCACCCCCCATGAAACCCTGTACACATGACCCATATGCAATGAAAACTCTTTCAAACCTGCAACCATCTGCTACCCATTCAGCAACTGTATTAGCATCAGTTTCCTTCAACCTTTGGCATATCCATGGGATTAACAAGTATGATTGTTCCGGTCTTCCATGTATGTCTTCCATTGCCTTTTCCTTTGCCCTATATGCCTGTTTATATGTTAGCTTCACACCATACTCCCTTTATACTGTCTTCATAATCTCAGTTGGACGCTTCTCGGTGTGATTCCTAATCTCGTCAATTATTATTGATGATGTCAAAGTAGATCTTGCACCATGGCCGCTCACTTGCAAATGATCTTGAGCTGAATGAACATGATCTTTGATGAATTTTGTCACACACAGTATTCCAGAAGTCCTGCCCACTGCAGACGCACATAATTTCCAAGGACAACCCTCTACTTTACACGTGACATACATCTTGTCCTTGCTATTCCTATCATATTTATACATGAACTTATGTGCAATGCTATACTTGTACAAGGCTTCTCTTAATGCATCGGCATGAGGAAAATGCTGCCCCACCCCGGAAATTAATCCTAACCATTTCAAATAGCTAGTGTCACTCAAATTTGTCTGATGTGTCTCATAAGTTATACACCCACCACCAATTTCAAATGACACAGCCTCAAGATCATTGCCATGTGTCATGGGAGATACCTCTGCTTCCGGTGACCGTTCCAATAATCTCTGGCTCCTACATACAAAATTACAACACTTGATAACTTATTATCATACAACAATTACACCACTTTATAACTTATTATCAGCTTGGGAATGAACAAAATATTACTAACTTACACATGTGCATTATTCATTGGCAAGGATTCATTGCCATTCTCTATATTGGCTACAAACACATGCGCACTGCTTTCATTGAACCGAAAAAGGTTTTCAATTTCATTATCATTGTCAAGCTCAATTAATGTCTCATCAAACATTACTGTGTATTTAATGTCCCAACTGCTCCCTTCATAACCTGTCAATGTTGATATAATTTCTCTTAAATCTTCCATTCTTATCCCATCTTTTAGTGCCTTTACCCTCACACTACCTCCGAAATATTTAACTTCACCGTCATTATTATGTTCAAATTTCCCCCCTACGTGGAAATAACAAAACAACTCCTTTGCACGGCTTGAACCAATATTACCATCCATTTTTTTACGCTTCCTGCGACAAATAAATAACACTTAGTTAGTTGACAAACACAAAACTACATGAGTACCTCAATCTTTCACAAATCTATATTAGGGTTTTTCAACTTCATATTAATCGTTTCTTAAAAAATCCACCCCATTTATTCTCTTCAACCACAACCCTGAAAGTAACCATCCCAACCTCCTCCCCGATTCAGGCAGCATCTGCATTTTTCGCCATACCACTCTTCAACATTCACGTCCTTCAAACCTAAATACCCCGCAAAGTTTCCCACCCAAATGAAGACGAAAATGGTTTTGCTTCAGCTCGAGCACAGGGGGAAGAACATTGTCGACCAATGAAGTACATACCTCTGTTTGTATCGCCTCCCACGTACGTTCCCGCGCGATGACGCTCTCCCTGTTTCGCGTCACCTTCTTTTGTCATCAACTTCTTTTCTTTCATCATCAGAGGACAAATTTGTCATTTTACGTTCAATTCTAATATTCCACTTAACGTACTCGCACTGATACGGGATATTATATTTCCGCGCACGTATCCGTCTTTTAACAATTTAAAGGTTCTTTTTGAGGGATTTTCCCATTAAGAAATAGGGAAAATTAATATGAGGGTCCTTATAGTTTCCCTCAGTTTTAAATTAGGTCCCTGATATTTTTTTTTTCTTTTTATAGATCCTTTAAGTTTCTACTATTAGTCCCTGCTATTAAAAAACATTAAATTATTGCTAACAGTGTTAATATTTATAAAACAAATAAAGACATTAACAAGATAAATAAGGGGATTCAAAAGAACGTAGGAAATTAAAAATATTTTGACCATTTACAATATAAATATGACAATTCATAAGATAAATATGAGCATTTACTTGATACACCATCGAGTGCTGCTTCATTAAATACCTTTCTAGGAAAACCCAATGGGACAAAACCTAGATAAGGGAAAAAGAGTACAGTGTGTATCGACTCCCCCTCTTGACAACATTAGTTGCGGTCTTTGAGTCTCCGAAGACCAATGTCATGAACAAGTTTTTCAAATATTGTACCTGGAAGTGACTTGGTGAATAAATCTGCTAGATTTTCATTTGAACTAATTTGCTGGATATCTATTTCACAATCCTTTTGAAGATCATGAGTGAAGAAGAATTTTGGTGAAATATGCTTCGTTCTATCGCCGTTGATGTAACCTTCTTTAAGTTGGACAATACATGCAGCATTATCCTCATATAGGACTGTTGGAATCATTTTTCTTGAGGATAAATGACAAGTTGTGCATATATGATGTATTACTGACCTCACAACACACATTCTCAACCTGCTTCATTTAATGCTAGAATTTTTGCATGATTAGATTATGTGGCTGATATAGTCTGTTTCATAGATCGCCATGAAATAGCTACACCTTCACATGTAAACAAATAGCCCATTTGTGATTTACTATTATGTGGATCAGATAAAAATCCAACATCTGCATAACCAACCAGTTCTTGCTTGGACACATTTGAGTAGTATAACCCCATATCCATAGTGCCTCTGAGGTAATGAAGAATGTGTTTTACTCTATTCCAATGCCTTCTTGTTGGTGAAGAACTATATGTTGCTAATAAATTAACAACAAATGATATATCAGGACGTGTGTGATTAGCAAGATACATTAGTGTACCAATAGTACTAAGATATGGTACTTATAGACTAAATAGTTCTTTATCACCTTCTCTACTAATTACTTGAGGTTGGAATGGATCCTTATCTGCTTTCAAAGACCTTACAATCATTGGGGTACATAATGGATGAGATTTATCCATGTAAAATCGCTCTGGAGCCTTTCTTATATAAATGTCTTGATATACAAAGATCTCATTTTTGAGTTATTCGATCTGTAATCAAAGATAGAATTTTGTTCTTCCTAAGTCCTTCATTTCAAATTCTTTCTTCAAACAATTAATTATATTTTAAAGCCCTTCAGGAGTTCCAATGATGTTGATATTATCAACATAAATAGCAATCATAGCATATTCACTGCTAGATCTTTTTATAAAGATGCATGGGCATATCGGATCATTTTTGTATCCTTCTTTCAAAAAATATTCATTAAGATGATTATACCAAATGCGCCCAGATTTCTTCAAGTTATACAGGGACTTATTTAACTTAACTGAATATTGTTCTCGATAACTTGATTTAGATGCTTCTGGAACCTTAAGTCCTTCAGGGACTTATGCTTCTGGCATGTTGAGTCCTTTGGGGACATGTGCTTCTAGCACTTGCTTATGAATTTTGGCTCATGATCCTCGTTATCATTCATTACATCATATGTTATATGATAAGCAAAGATGTCATCAACGTTAACTTTATTTCGATCTCATCGGGTTCCATTCATAACATATTTTATTGAAATCACATTATTTTTACATAAGTTAGGTACCTGGGTCTCTTGTGGGACTATAACATTCTCTTCTGGAGATATCTCTACTGGAGATAATAACTCTTCATGAGATGGCTCTTCTGAAGCTACTAACTTTTCTTGATTATCCTCGACTTGACCATCTATATTCTTTGCCTCTTTTCTCTTTTGAAGATTTTTATCTTTAGAACTGATGGGCCTACCACGCTTCAGGCGTGCTTTAAATAGTAGGTTGTTCTTCAAAGACATCAATTTTAATAGGAGCATTAGCAGCCGGAACATGTGACTTTGTTACTTTCTTTAGGTCAGTAAATGCTTCTGGCATTTGATTAGCTAAATTTTGTAAATGAATTATCTTTTGAACATCTAGTTCACATTGGTTTGTACAAGAATCAAAATGCGCCAATGATAATTCATTCCAACTAATTTCTTTACCCAGTTACTTGTTTTCTCCCTTTAATGTCGGGAAAAGTGATTCATCAAAATGACAATTAACAAATTGTGCCGTAAATAAATCTCCTACAGATGGTTCTAAATATTTTATGATCGAAGGAGATTCACACCCAACATATATTCCCATCATTCTTTGAGGACCCATTTTGGTGCGCTGTGGTAGTGCTACTGGCACATATATATTGCACATCCAAAAGTCCTTATATGGGAAATATTAGGTTCCTGACCCAAAATCATTTGTAAGGGGGAAACCTTTAGGTAACTTATTGGTCTAATGCAAATTAATATTGTTGCATGAAAAATGGCATGGCTCCAAGCAGAAATTGAGAGATTAGATCTCATAAGTAAATGTCTTGTTATCAATTGCTACCTTTTAACCAATGATTCTGCAAGTCTATTTTGCGTATGAACATGAGCTACAGGATGTTCGACATCAATTCCAGGGGACATACAATATTCATTGAAACCTTGTGAAGTAAATTCACCAGCATTATCAAGACATATTTTCTTGATAGGATAATCAGGGTAATGTACTCTTAATCCAATCAATTGAGCAAGTAATCTCACAAACGCCAGGTTGCGAGAAGATAATAAGCAAACATGTGACCATTTGGTTGATACATCAATTTAAACCATATAGTGCCTAAATGATTCGCATGGTAGGTGTATTGGCCCACAAATATCTCCCTGTATCCAGAGATCTAGCATTGATTTTGAAGAAACGTATTCACCAGTTGTGAATGCGATTACTTTTCATTATTTAATTAGCCTAGCAGTAAATGCAGTAATTGATTTGCATTTAATGGATGTCATGACTGCCTATTTATACGACTCACTTGACAATGATATTTATATGAAAGTTCTAGAAGGACTTAAGGATTTATTCACCAAGTCACTTCCATATATAATCTTTGAAAAGCTTGTTCATGACATTGATCTTTGGAAACTCAAAGATCTCAACTGATGTTGACAAGCGGGGGAGTCGATACATGCTGTACTCTTTTTCCCTTATCTAGGTTTTGTCCCACTGAGTTTTTTTAGAAAGGTTTTTAATGAAGCAGCACTCGACGGTGTATCAATGAATGATATACTCTTTTCTTTGGCTAGGTTTTTATCCCACTGGGTTTTTCCTAGTTAAAGTTTTTAATAAGGCACATTCATAATGGACAGTCAAAAAGGGATATTATGAATATTAATTATGTGGATGTCCATTAACTTATATACCATACTTGTTGCCATTGTATGAACTATGAAGAAGATTGTGGATCCAAATTTGAGATAAGCATAATGCTTGTAACTTATAAATAATGTATGGCTTCATTTGTTTTATAAATATTTGTCAGTTGTCATTGGTCACTATAATCGAAGCATGATTCACATTTCACAAGCACACAGATCTCCGTCCATTGTTCCATGGTTTTTTTTTATTTAAACAGAAAATTAAATTTTACAGACACAACAATATGTTAAATTTTCTCAAGAAAGTTTTCATTTCCATGCCTTGAAAAATAATAACTAATAGGCAGTATGTTGTCTACTTTCTCAACAGCTTATTGCACATCAATTTTTGGTTTTCAATCTTAACATTACTTTCTAGTCACTATAAAATTTCATGATTAAATGGAAGATGATTGTTATTTAACTGTTTATATCAAGAATACAATTATATTGTATTATAAACTAGCTGTCATATTTATTATTAGCAAGACTTTTAGGGCTTGTTTGGTCTGAGGGGAGGGGAGGGAAAGTGGGTGGAGGGAAAATTTTTTTAAGTTAAATTTAAAAAAATTAGAGAAGTGGGGTTAAAAATTTTTAATTAATTTTTCATACTCTTTTATCTTATATATTTTCTTTATTAAAATTTTATTACCCCACTTCTTCAATATTTTAAAATTCAACTCATAAAAATTTCCCCTCCCCTCCCTTTCCCTCCAAATCCCTCACACCAAACAGACCCTTAGAGAAGAATTGATTAATAGATTACTAAGTATTCAAAATCATGGCATGTACTTTTTTCAATAATAAAGTACTTATGCACATCTTACTTAATAGTTAATACAATAATGCACAAAGAGGTGCTGCCGACAAAGATGATAGAAAAATTCTAACCAAACTCATGCCAGTTTGTTGTATTACTTATCTTAGAATCCAATACAGACCACTAATTAAACTAGCTATCATGTTTATTATTAGCAAGACTTTTGCATGAAAAACATCTTTTTATAGAAGAATTGATTTCACCATCACATTATTCCTTCAAACACTTGGTTTCACCACAACATAAATGCTCTTTGCTTACATCTACATCAATACAGTGTTCGTGAGAGGGTTCCTTCCCCACGCCATTGGAGAAGCCTTTTGAACCTCTCATAATCAGGATGGTTATCTTTTATGACAGGAATTTGCTTGAATCTGTGAAGCCATGCATGCAAGCGAGGCAATTTGCTTGCTTCCAACAGTTTGATTCCCGATATTTCCTCTAACGCTTCAAACCAGATTCCAAGAATTCCATATGATATGTCCACCAAAGAAATCTCGTTGCCTCCAAAGAAATTTTTGTCCCCTAGGCCTTGATCCTCCAACACTTTCAGAGCTTCAAGTGCTTTCTGGATTGTGTCTTCCTTTTCTTGTTCATCTTTGAAAGCTTGGAAAAATGGTGCACTATATGATTTGACCTGCAAAACCAGATTTTGAAACGAAAAAATTAAAGAGGGTCTGGGGCTAACATGATATGATATTTATCGCATTGGATACACTTGTTCATCTGCGTCTGCATTCCTGGCTCATAAGAGTGATGAAAAAAAAATTCTCATCACCAAAACGACGCAATTTTATTTAAAAGAGAGATATAAGTTGTTGATATAGAAATAATCAAGATCATATGTGACGTTTATAGTATCTTAAAATATTTTTTAAATAATATACGGTATCCTAAAATAATTTGTAGTGCTTTTAACCATTTAAAATATTTTTAATTAATTATATTCAACTACTGAAATATGGTGATTCATCGTGTCACTGTTGTTGCAAGCTTTGTGTGAAGTCAATATGTGCCAGCCTCGACTCGATATGGGTCCACGTTCCATACTCTAACCTGTATTCACAGTTGACTACAATCGAAATCTTAGTATCTCTACGAAGATTAAACTTTCCACAAAATTGCCCAAAATTATAGAAATCGACCCTGCTTTCAGCCAAGATCAAATTTATGAAATACAGAGAACATATAGTTGAAGAACAGAGATGGAGATAGAGTTACCACATCATCAGCAAATTTAATCCAAAACCGAGCTACGGCCTTGTCATAGGTATCTTTTGGCAGCAAAGGAGTGTCTGGCCAGGTTTCTTCGATGTATTCAAGAATCACAGCTGACTCTGCAAGGGGTTTGCCGCCATGGATAAGCACAGGAACTTTCTTGTAAACTGGATTGGATTGCAGAAAGAGGTCACTCTTGTTGATCTTGTCTTCTTCTACATACTCGTAGCTGATTCCTTTGAGCTTCAAAGCCCATATCACCCTGTGAACATAAGCGCTAGACCAAAATCCCAGTAGCTTCAGATCTTCCATTGTTGGGTTGCAGGTGAGCGCTAGCTGGTGCAGGGGATCGGGAATTTAAAGGAAGAGAATGGTTATTTATCAATGTTGCAGGTGAGCGCTAGTGCATGGGGTTTGGGAATTTAAAGGAAGAGAATGGATGAGGCAATTTTAAGGGACAATTTCACTGTGGCCACAATGATTTGCCATAATTTCAGTCAACCGTCGAAGTCTCCTGAAACTTCCCTGCAACCTGTTAGATTATAATGAAATTTAGTTTTGGAGTAAAAACTAAAAAGACAATGACTACTTAATTTTTTTATCTGGTAAATTATTTAATTTATCTTATAAATACTCATATTTATCTTATAAATTATCAACATATTTTTAATTCTCTAGTTTTTTTATTTCTTTTATTTATCTTATAAATATCTTTATTTATTTTTAAATTATCATATTTATCTTGTTAATTGCCTTATCAATTGTCATATTTATCTTGTAAATGATTAAATTATTTTTAATTTTCTAGGTTCTTTTAAATTTATTTATTTATCTTATAAATATACTTTTAAAAAAAATATAAGAAGGACATTATTATTTTTTAACCGACAAAATTCAATTTTATTTTGACCCCTGCAATCCGGTAGGGTTTACGAAAGTTTCAAAGATCGACAAAAACTATGTCAACTTGGGTAGTCAACGAAACCTTCCCCCATTGGAAGTTGACGCTTTCAAAGGTTCCAATTGTCAAAAGAGGCGGCTATTTTTTTGTCCTACTGAGATTTCTTTTCACACTGATAAAATAGAGGCGGCTATTTTGTCCTCCTGAGAGTTCTTTTCACACGAATAAATTTATTTAACCATTAGTCAATGGATTACCCTGTGGTTGATGAATCGTTTATTTATTTTATAAATATTTTTATTTGTCTAATAAATATTTTTATTTATTTTATAAATACCTTTATCTATCTTATAAACGTTGTTCTGAAAAAATAAAAGAAGGATATTATTATTTTTTTATCCATAAAATTTAATTTCATTTTATTTTTTTGCTTAGAGTTGATGAGATGAAGCATGATTATTAAAAGATGAGTAAGCGTGTGTTTGGAGAAGCATTTGAGAGGTCAATTCGCACGAATAAAAGACAATTTGTACAATTGAGAGAATGACATTTTTTTGAGTGTTTGGTTGGAGGTAATGATATTTTGTGCGTTTATCTGATCCGTGCGATTAGCAATTAGCCAATAAGCTCACAGGGGAGCTTTTTGCAATTCATTCATGCGATATGCATAAAAAAAAAAAAAAAATTTAGTTGTATTTAATGTGTTATCAGATTGATTGTAACTTTATCTTTAATTTATTTTTTCAGCACTAAAAATTACTTTAAAAATATTTTTTAGTGTTTTTAACCCCTTAAAATATTTTTTCAGTTGTACCCAGTGTGCTATCAGAATTATTCCAATTTTACCCTTAATGTACTTTTTCAGCTCCAAAAATTACTTTAAAATATTTTTTGTGTGCTTTTAACCTCTTAAAATATTTTTTCAGTTGTACCTAGTGTGCTATCAGAATGATTCCAATTTTACCCTTAATGTACTTTTTCAGCTTCAAAAATTACTTTAAAATATTTTTTTTGTGCTTTTAACCCCTTAAAATATTTTTCCAGTTGTATCCAGTGTGCTATCAGAATGATTCCAATTTTACCCTTAATGTACTTTTTCAGCTCCAAAAATTACTTTAAAATAATTTTTTGTGTGCTTTTAACCCCTTAAAATATTTTTCCAGTTGTATCGAGTGTGCTATCAGAATGATTCCAATTTTACTCTTAATGTACTTTTTCAGCTCCAAAAATTACTTTAAAATATTTTTTTTTGCTTTTAACCCCTTAAAATATTTTTCCAATTGTGCCCTGTGTGCTATCAAAATTATTCCAATTTGACATTTAATGTACTTTTTCAGCTCCAAAAACTACTTTAAAATATTTTTGTGTGCTTTTAACCACTTAAAATATTTTTTCAGTTGTACCCAGTGTGTTATCAGACTGATTGTAATTTTACCCTTAATGTACTTTTTCAACTCCAAAAATTACTTTAAAAATATTTTTAGGTGCTTTTAACCCTTACCCAGTCTTAGGAGACTGACTACAATTTTACCTTTAAAGTATTTATTTTTAGTAGTAAAGAGCACCCAAAACTTATAATACTGATTTATTGATTTCCACCAACTTTAAAATATTTTTCCAGTAGCAACTAGGGGTGGAAATAGGCCAGCGGCCTGTTGCCTGGCCTGTCAGGCTAAAAGGCCAGGCCAAGACCAAAACAAAAACCTGTTTTGCTTAATAGGCCAGGCGAAGGCCTATTGACAGGCCTGTCGGGCTGGCCTGAGCCTGTAAAAATATTTTTTAAAAAAATCAGATAAGGGTTAAAAGATAATTTCACCTGAGCCTGTAAGTTTTAGCCTGTTTTCGGCCTGTTTAAGGAGGCCTGTTAGCCTGTTTTGCAGTGTGGCCTGTAGGCCTGTCGGTTTGCTTAAAAAATTTTAAAAATTCAGGTCTCCTTAACAGGCTTTAGGCCAGGCCCAGGCAGGCCAGTTTGTGTCTTAACAAGCCAGGCCTATTAAGGCAAAAGCCTGACCTGGCCTGGCCTGTTTCCACCCCTAGTAGCAACTAATATTTTAAAGTTATTTTTAAATATTTACTTGATTTTTTAAATATTTTTTCACCCACTATCTCTTACCATTATCACAAAAGTCACTTATCTTAAGCCAATCCAAACAAGTTTTACTTTTGCAAAAGTCATTTATACAATCACCAATTCAAATATAAATCACATTATAGAGTCTAACTTTTACTAAAAGTAAGATTACAAAAAGTCAAATAAGAAAAACCCATTTTTTCTATCACTGTTCCAAACACACTAAGATTTCCACCCATTGAAGCTTAGAGTACTTGAGTGATCCTGAGATGGTTACTTCCCTACGCCATTGGAGATGGATCTTAAGCGTCTCATAATCAGGAAGGTTATCTTTTATGACAGGAATTTGCTTGAATCTGTAAAGCCATGCTTGCAAGCGAGGCAATTTGTTTGCTTCCATTAGTTTTATTCCCACGATTTCCTCTAACCCTTCTAACCAGATTCCAAGAATTCCATATAATATGTCCACCAAAGAAATCTCGTTGCCTCCAAAAAATTCTTGTCCCTTAGGCCTTGATCCCCCAACACTTTCAGAGTTTCAAGTGCTTTCTCGATTGTGTCTTCCTTTTCTTGTTCATCTTTGAAAACTTGGAAAAATGGCACAGTAACTGATTTGACCTGCAAAACCAGATTTTGAAAAGAAAAATTAAAGAGGGTCTGGGGCTAACATGATATGATATTTATCTCATTGGACAAGCTTGTTCATCTAGTGAGATTTTAATTAATTCAACTGCTGAAATATGGTGATTCATCATGTCACCGTTGTTGCACGCTTCGTGTGAAGTCAATATGATATGGGTCGATATGCCATCGAGGATGCTGATCCCACAAGAGTGAAGTATGAAGTTCCATGTTAATTGGGGTGGAATGAAAGAAGACTTATAAGAATTTGAATACCTCCCATCTCGAAGGGAAAAGGAAGGAAAATCCTAACAATTTATTATTCTTGTTAAGGAAATATTTTGTTATTAGTATTAAATCAATTAGCATAATTAGCTGGATTAGTTGACCGTTAAGATTTCCTCATTTAGGAACAATTAATGCTTAGACTCCTCACTCTCTGTATATATATTGTATCTTCATGTGAATAGAATATACACATAAATCAAATCCTTGTATTACATGGTACTAGAGCAAGGTTCCGTTTGAATTTTTATGGTTCGTTCAAGTGTGTGTTCATTGTGAGACTTCGTGGGTTTTTTAGATCTGCCACCTTCCACCTCCGATGACCACCACGTGCCGAACCATCGTGCTTACAACCATCTGATCGGCCAAACCCCAGAATCCGGCCTACAACCAATCGCGCTTGAACCTCCATGCTCCGCCGCCCTCATACAAGCACTGGCACATGCGGCCGTTCTTCGGCGACTTTCTAGCTGCCATTTAATCCGTTGTGATCGACTCTTCTCCCCGAGTTCCGTCCTAGTGGTTTTGTTACCCAATTTGGAGATTTTCTCGTCGGGTATCACTTTGTCTCATTTTGTCTTGCTAGTTTTCAAACCTTCCGTGACATTTTTGCTGGGTTTTGTATCTTCGTGACTGGTTGTGATAATTTCTTCACTCTGTGGTGGTTATTACCTCTAGTTGGCTTATCTAGCGATTTGTTTGTTATACTTGTGGTTCTTTAGCAGTTGTGGTACTTTGGGACTCCATTGGACTTATATGTTGTTCTTATTCACTTCTGGATTAAATGACTGACTCTAAGACTTATGAACCATTGCCCATGTCTGCTAATATTACTTTCTCACAATTGAACTGGACTAATTATAATGATTGGAGAACTATTGTTAAGATATATATTATGGGTATTGAGAAAGAATGACATTTAACTAATGAACCCCCTAGTGACAAAGACAAACTAGTTATTTGGAAACGGGTTGATGCTAGAATCTTGCTTCAAATTAGAAATTTTATTGAACCCCGATCTTGTCTTCGGTGAGTCACTAACTACTGTTAAGGAAATTATGAATTATCTGGAATTTGTGTTCTCTAGTAAAGGTCGAGTTCACAAAGTTTGTAAAGGCTTTTATCGCTCTCAATAGCAAGGTCGTCCGTTGAAGGACTTCTTTTTGGACTATAAGCGATTGTATGAGGAAATGAAAGCCCTCATGTCTCCACAAGCCGATCTTGAGACTCGCATTAAGAACCTTGAACTATAGGCCAACATTGGTTTTCTCGAAGCTTTTGATCCCTTTTATGAGACCATTCACTCTCATATTCTATCTAGTCAGGAGCTCCCATCTCTTGACGATTTCACACAATTTCTTCACGCTGATGGTATGACTCGTCCTTCTATAGATCCGAATGTAAGTGCTTTGGCCGGTCGGGGTCCCTTTGACAATAGGAATTATGGCTCCAAACAGGGTTCCAGTGCCCTAAATATGATTTCTGGCAGTATTATCTATAATTATTGCAAGGAACACGGTTATATCAAGAAAAATTGTCGAAAATTGCAAAATAACCTATAGTGTGATCAACAGCGTGGTTCTGCTCATATTGCCCAGACCTCTTATCTATCTGCCCCTGGTTCGCCATTTGCCACAGCCTTATCTATAGGTACTCTGCCCTTGGGTCTTGCTATCACTTCTTCGAAGTGGGTCATTGATTCGGGTGCTGCCGACCATGTGATAGATAACCATCGTTTATTATGCCAACACATCTTCCATCTTCGTTGCCAATGTTGCCCTATCCGTGTAGTTGAATCAGGCACTATTAACCCTACTCCCTCTATTTCATTATCTTCTGTTCTTAATATTCCCAATCTCACCTTTAATCTTCTGTCTCCCAGTAAACTGACTCGTCATTTGAATTATTTTATTTCATTATTTTCTAACCATTGTTTGATCTAGGATCTATCGATAAAGCGTATTATTGGTAGAGGCTATGAATCTGGTGGACATTACATTCTGGATTATCAGGTGCCGCATTCCGTTGCATGTTCTGGTGGGTTGTCTCCCTTTGAACTTCATGGTCGTCTCGGTTATGTGTCAATTTTATCTCTAAAGAGGTTATATCCTCAGTTTTCTTGTGTCTGCTTTGAATTGTGAGTCGTGTCAGTTTGACAAATATTATCGTGTTCATTTGGCACATTGAGTCAATAAACGGGTTGCATCCCCCTTTGAGTTACTACATTCTAATGTTTGGGGTCTTTATGCAATTTTATCTCAGACTAGTTATCATTATTTTATCACTTTTGTTGATGATTTTTTCCGAACAACTTGGCTTTACTTAATAAAACAGCGCTCTAAATTGTTTACTCATTTTCAAAATTTCTGTGCTGAAATTCAAACCCAGTTCAATACTCCTATGAAAATCCTTTGAAGCGATAAAGCGAAAGAATATTTTTTCGCCCTTCACTAATTACATGTATAGCCATGATATCCTTCACCAATCCTCAAATGTTGATACCCTTACTCAAAATGGTGTTGTCAAAAGAAAGAATTGTCATCTTTTAGAAACTGCTCGAGCTCTCATGTTTCATTCCAGTGTTCCTACACCCTTTTAGGTTGATGCCGTATTTATTGTCTGTTTTGTCATCAATTGCATGCCTTCAGCTCTTCTTAGTGGTGACATTCCATATTCTATTTTGTTCCCTACCACTAAGCTATTCCCAATTAATCCAAAAATCTTTGGCTGTATTTATTTTGTTCTGGATGTTCGTCCGAGTGTCAGTAAACTTGATCCCAAGTCTTTAAAGTGTGTCTTCCTTGGTTATTCTCGTGTTCAGAAAGGTTACTGGTGTTACTCTCCTGATCTTCATCATTATCTTGTGTCTATTGATGTTACCTTCCATAAGTCTTCTTTTTTCTTCAAGTCTTCAGTCTTATCTGAGTTTCCCTCGGTCATTGATACGTCAGATAATTTCTTGGTTTACTGTGTCCCACTAGTTCAGGCTACTGTTCTGGTTCCTGATATCATCACTGAAATTGATACTGTCACTTCTACACCTCTGTCAGTAGATGCTTCACCGTCAGATTTTGTTACTGCGTCCCCAAACACTCCCATTCTTGTCCCTGATACAATCATACCTGATTCTGCCATTGACTCATCCAATGACCAACCTATCGCCCTCAGAAAAGGTATCAGCCCCCATTGTCCTCCCAAACGCTATGCTGATTGCACATATCCTATCTCCAACTTTGTGCCCTACCAACAGTTGTCTTATGTTTCCTCTTTTCTTGTGGCCAACCTTGAGTCTATCTCCACTCCTACTACCCTTCATCAAGCCTTAGCCCATCCTGATTGGCGTGCTGCGATGGAAAAGAAGTGATGACCCTTGACAAAGCTGGTACCTGGACTCTTGTTGGTCTACCTTCTAGGAAGAAGGCCATTGGGTGTAAATGGGTGTTTATAGTTAAGACTAAAGCTGATGGTTTCTTGGAACTGCTGAAAGCTCGGCTTGTTACAAAAGGGTATACTTAAACTTATGGCATTGATTACTCAGAGACTTTCTCCCCAGTTGCTAAGCTCACTTTCGTTCGTCTTCTTATCTTTCTGGCTATCACCTATTGTTGGAATTTGCATCAGTTGGATGTTAAGAATACCTTTTTAAATAGTGACATTCTTGAGGAAGTTTATATGAAGCAACCTCCTAGTTTTGTTGCTCAAGGGGAGTGTGGGAAAGTATGCTATCTCAGAAAGTCATTATACGGTTTGAAAGAGAGTCCGAGTGCCTGTTTTGATAGATTTTATAATGTGGTTTAGAAGTTTGTATTGAACCAAAGTAAGAGTGATCACTCTGTGTTCTATTAGCAGTCCGATACAGCATGATTATTCTGGTTGTGTATATGTTGATGAATGTTACGAGTGTAAATAGTCTATTAAAATGTGCAAGTGTACACTGTCGTAACCAAGTAATATAGAAGTAAGTAGAGTATCATTCCTATGAAAATTGATCACTAAATACCAAAATGGGTAATTTTAATTCTATTTAGTTGATCGATTAGTTGGTGATTGAAAGTATAAAATAGAAAATGATTAAATATAATTATAGGAATCGACTCTACTTTCAGCCAAGATCAAATTTATGAAATACAGAACATATAGTTGAAGAACAGAGATAGAGATAGAGTTACCACATCAACAGCAAACTTAATCCAAAACCGAGCTACGGCCTTGTCATAGGTATCTTTTGGCAGCAAATGAGTGTCTGGCCAGGTTTCTTCGATTTATTCAAGAATCACAGCGGACTCTGCAATGGGTTTGCCGCCATGGATAAGCACAAGAACTTTCTTGTAAACTGGATTGGATTGCAGAAGCAGGTCACTTTTGTTGAATCTGTCTTGTTCTACATACTCGTTGTTGATTCCTTTAACCTTCAAAGCCCATATTACTCTGTGAACATACGAGCTAGGCCAAAATCCTAGTAGCTTCACATCTTCCATTGTTGGGCTGCAGGTGAGAGTTGGTGCAGGGGATTGGGAATTTTAAGGAAGAGAGTGGTTACATATCAATGGATGAGGTAATTCTAAGGGCAAATTTAATTGAGATCCAAAAATAAGCCATTAAAATTTTTTGAAACTTTGATGCACCCTTCCTTAAGTTAAAATGAAATTAAATTTTTTGGTTAAAAAATAATGATGTCCAAATTTTATTTATCTTGTGAATATTCATATTTATCTTATGAATTTTTATATTTGTTTTGTAAATGATCAAAATATTTTTAATTCTCTAGGTTTTTTTGAATCCCTTTAATTTTCTTATAAATTTCTTTATTTATTTTGTAAATACCTAAATTTACCTTGTGAATTGTTATATTTATCTTATAAATTGTCAAATGTTTTTAATTCCTATGTTCTTTTGAATCCCTTTATTTGTTTTGTAAATGTTTTTATTTAACTTACAAATGAATTTATTTGTCTTGTAAATACTCTTCAGAAAAAAATAAAAGAAGGGCATTATTATTTTTTTCACCCACAAAACTTAATTTCATTTGAGCCTTAAGATACAGTGAAGTTTCATAAAATTTTAGGGGATTAATTGAAATTATGCTACATTCTTTGATAAAGGGACGGCTATTTTTTCCTGTGAAGAGAGATAAATATAAAGTTTAACAGAAACAATTTGAGATTTTAAAATTTAAATGATATATATTTATCTTTTTTCCAATTAAATTTCACGGACACAACAAATATGTTGAAGTTTTCTTTCCATATCTACGAATGTGCGCAGAAGGATGTGTTGAGAAGAACAGAAAACATACCGGAATCTTCTAAAAGTGAGAATAAGAAGATGTGGAAGGAAATTTGGAACCTTAAAGTGCCTCCAAAAATCATGAACTTCATGTGGAGATTAGTATCAAATGCCCTACCAACGTTTCAAAATCTATGTAGAAGGAAATGCTGTGCAGCTGAATTGTGTCTTATATGTCAGGAAAATATTGAATCCGATGTGCATTTATTTTTTAAATGTGAATGGGTAAAAAGGACATGGTTTAGTAGCATATTTTCCTTTAGAATAGATGAGGTTGAAAATTTAAATTTAATGCAGTGGGTGTCTTGGTGCTTCTGTGAGCAGAATTTCTCCCCTTGGCAAAAGGCATTGATAGCAATGTTATTATGGCAGATCTGGAAGGGCCGAAATGCATTTGTTTTTGAGAAAGCTGAAATTGATCCAGTGTTCATTTCTTCACAGGCTGGTAATATATTGCAGGAATTTTGGACAGCGAGAGGATGGCACCAAGAGGATGCTACATCACCACAAATGGAGGAAGAGGAGGAGCAACGCAATTATTGGCAACCCCCTGAAGGTAACCATCTCAAAATTAATACAGATTGTGCTACCTCACTTGAGGACAACAAAGCTGCTGTAGGTTTTATTGTGAGGGATTCAAATGGATGGCTATTGGATGGTGAAGTTAAGATAGTGAATGTTAGTTCTGTATTTATGGCAGAGAGCATAGCCTTTCTTGATGCAGTTAAATATGCTATGTTAAATCAGATTTCAGATATCCAGTTTGAATCTGATAACCAAAGTTTGATTAAATGCCTCTCAGAGGAATCAATTCCAAATGATTGGAGATGTGGGAATATCCTTGAGAATATACAAAATTCAAGGAAACTAATTAGAAACTATTCTTATAATTGGGTTTTTAGGAATGCAAATTTAGTAGTTGATTGGGTTGCTAAAGCTGCATTAAGGGGGTCTTGCCCGTCTCACTGGGTTTCACGACCACCAAAGCAACTGCAAAGATTTTTGGAGAAGGATGCAAGCAGTTTTTTGAGAGCACCAGACTGATATGAAGTTGAGGTGTTTGTATATATAGTTTAATGGTAGTTTGTAGATGGTAATGGTATGTAATGCACACTTATATTTAGCGTTTATAAATGATCGTATTGTTCTGTTGGCAAAAAAAAAAAAAAACAACTAATATGCTCTATGTTGTCCATTTTCTCAACGTCTTGTTGCACATTACTTTTTTGTTTTCAATTTTAACATTACTTTCTAGTCACTATAAAATTTCATGATTAAATGGAAGATGATTGTTATAATTATTTAACTGTTTACATCAAGAATAAAATTATATTGTATTATAAAAACTATAAATAATTTTATAAGTAATATTTTTTTGGAAAAAAAAACCTGAGATGACCATTAGTGTAATAAGTATTTATAATCATGGCATGTACTTTTTTCAAAATTAAAGTAATTATACACATCTTATTTAATAGTTAATACAATAATGCACAAAGAGGTGCTATCAATAAAGATGATAGATAAATTTTAACCAAACTCATGCCAGTTTGTTGCATTGCTGATCTTAAAACCCAATACAGACCACTAATTAAACTAACTATCATGTTTATTATTAGCAAGACTTTTGCATCAAAAACATCTTTTTATTGCAGAATTGATTTCACCATCACATTATTCCTTCAGACACTTTGTTTCACCATAACATATAAGCTCTTTGCTTAGATCTACATCAATACTTGAATGTTCCTGAGAAGCCACAGAACTGTTCAAACTAGTGGCCAAAAAATAGATCTGATGGCAAAGTACGTTAAGTGGATTTCTTTAACCGTATTGTGGATAAAGATGCTTGAGCGTTCCTGAGAGGATTCCTTCCCTACGCCATTGGAGAAGGCTCTTAAGCTTCTCATAATCAGGAAGGTTATCTTTTATGACAGGAATTTGCTTGAATCTGTGAAGCCATGCATGCAAGCGAGGCAATTTGCTTGCGTCCATCAGTTTTATTCCCGTAATTTCCTCTAACGCTTCAAACGGGATTCCAAAAATTCCATATGATATGTCCACCAAAGAAATTTTTGTCCCCTAGGCCTTGAGCCTCCAACACCTTCAGAGCTTCAAGTGCTTTCTGGATTGTGTCTTCCTTTTCTTGTTCGTCTTTGAAATTTTGGAAAAATGGTGCACCATATAATTTGACCTGCAAAACCAGATTTTGAAAAGAAAAAATCAAAGACGGTCTGGGGCTAACATGATATGATATTGATCGCATTGGATACACTTGTTCATCTAGTGAGATTTTAATTAATTCAAATGCTGAAATATGGTGATTCAACATGTCACTGTTGTTGCAAGCTTCGTGCGAAGTCAATATGAGTAAATGTGTCAGCGAATACGCTGAGCTCGTTAAAGTGGGGTGTGAAGTCCCATGTTGGTTGGATGAGGAGAAGAACTAAAGACGACTTATAATCGAAAGGAATAGGAAGGAAAATGCTCCTAAAAGGAATCCTAAAATCCATTATTCTCAATCCAAGCACCGTCCGAAGAAAAATTTTCAGATTTAAACTAAAATCGGTTCAATCAAACCCTCTAACCTGTATTCACCGTTGACTACAATCGAAATCTTAGTATCTCTACGACGATTAAACTTTCCACGAAATTGCCCAAAATTACAGAAATCGACTCTGCTTTCAGCCAAGATCAAATTTATGAAATGCAGAGAACATATAGTTGAAGAACAGAGATGGAGATGGAGTTACCACATCATCAGAAAATTTAATCCAAAACCGAGCTACGGCCTTGTCATATGTATCTTTTGGCAGCAAAGGGGTGTCTGGCCAGGTTTCTTCGATGTATTCAAGAATCACGGCGGACTCTGCAATGGGTTTGCCGCCATGGATAAGCACAGGAGCTTTCTTGTAAACTGGATTGGATTGCAGAAGCAGGTCACTCTTGTTGAACCTGTCGTCTTCTACATACTCGTAGCTGATTCCTTTGAGCTTCAAAGCCCATATCACCCTGGCAACATAAGGGCTAAACCAAAATCCCAGTAGCTTCAAATCTTCCATTGTTGGGTTGCAGGCAAGCGCTGGTGCAGGGGATCGGGAATTTAGTGGAAGAGAATGGTAATTTATCAACGGATGTGGTAATTTTAAGGGAAAATTTCATTGGGGCCACAAGAATTTGGCATAATTTCAGTTAACTCCCAAAACTTCCTGAAACTTCACTACCACCCTTTATATCATGAAATTAAGTTTTAGAGTAAAAAGACAATTATCCTACTTCTTTTTTTTACTTTTTTTTTTATTTTGTAAATTGTTTTATTTATCTTACAAATATCCATATTTGTCTTATAAATTGTTAAAATATTTTTAATTTCCTAGTTTTTTTAAGGGAAAATCCCAGATAAATACCTTTTGAATTAACAAAACCCCCAAAAGTCTATTAACACTTTAAAAAGATTTAAAGGTACCAAGGACCAAATTGGGTTTTTCAAGTTTTGACACATTTACCATTTTACCCCTCAAAATTTTTTTTTTAAAATAACAGTGGTGCCCCCGCCGGAGCACCACCGCCGGCCGCCGCCCCGGTGGCCGGCCGACCAGGACCCCCGACGGCCGGAGCTCCGGTCGCCGGTGGGAGGAGCTCCGGCCGGTGGAAGCTTTTTTGGTGGGGAGGGGGTTTTTGTTTTTTTGAAAAAAAGTTTCATTGAAATGGCAAGGGGTGGGATCGGTTCAATCCCACCCCTTTACAAGGCAAGCATGGTGGCCACTGGGCCACCAAAGCCTCTTTATTATATATATGCATTATTAAATATGTATAATATAATTAAACGTGTAGTAGCTTTGACAAAGTCAAATGGCGTTGACAAATTCAATAATGGAAATAACAAGATTCGTAATGGTATTGACAAAACCGTTTGCTGTTGCATGTTTTCATCAGCATTTTTGCACAAAACGTTTTTGTCAAAATCATTACTAAACTTATCAATCTCATTACTAAATTTGTTAAAATCCTTTTATTTATATTATAAATATTTTCATAATGGAATTGTCAAAACTATTACAATTCTTGTCAATCTCATTACTGAATTTGTTAAAATCCTTTTATTTATATTATGAATATTTTCATAATGGAATTGTCAAAACGATTACAATTCTTGTCAATCTCATTACTAAACTTGTCAATCTCATTACTAAATTTGTTAAAATCCTTTTATTTATATTATAAATATTTTCATAATGGAATTGTCAAAACTATTACAATTCTTGTCAATCTCATTACTAAACTTGTCAATCTCATTACTGAATTTGCTAAAATCCTTTTATTTATATTAACAAGTTTAGTAATGAAATTTATAAGAATTGTAATGGTTTTGACAATCTCATTATGAGATTCCATTATGAAAACATTCATAATATAAATAAAATGATTTTAACAAATTTAGTAATGAGATTGACAAGTTTAGTAATGAGATTGACAAGAATTGTAATCGTTTTGACAATTCCATTATGAAAATATTCATAATATAAATAAAAGGATTTTAACAAATTCAGTAATGAGATTGACAAGTTTAGTAATGAGATTGACAAGAATTGTAATAGTTTTGACAATTCCATTATGAAAATATTTATAATATAAATAAAAGGATTTTAACAAATTTAGTAATGAGATTGACAAGTTTAGTAATGAGATTGACAAGTTTAGTAATGAGATTGACAAAAATTGTAATCGTTTTGACAATTCCATTATGAAAATATTCATAATATAAATAAAATGATTTTAACAAATTCAGTAATGAGATTGACAAGTTTAGTAATGAGATTGACAAGAATTGTAATAGTTTTGACAATTCCATTATGAAAATATTTATAATATAAATAAAAGGATTTTAACAAATTTAGTAATGAGATTGATAAGTTTAGTAATGATTTTGACAAAAACGTTTTGTGCAAAAATGCTGATGAAAACATGCAACAGCAAACGGTTTTGTCAATACCATTACGAATCTTGTTATTTCCATTATTGAATTTGTCAACGCCATTACTGACTTTGTCAAAGCTACTACACGTTTAATTATATTATACATATTTAATAATGCATATATATAACAAAGAGGCTTTGGTGGCCCAGTGGCCACCTTGCCATTTCAATGAAACTTTTTTTCAAAAAAAAAAACCCCCTCCCCACCAAAAAAGCTTCCATCGGCCGGAGCTCCTCCCACCGGTGACCGGAGCTCCGGCCGTTGGGGGTCCTGGCCGGCCGGCGGTGGTGCTCCGGCGGGGGCACCACTGTTATTTTTAAAAAAAATTTGAGGGGTAAAATGGTAAATGTGTCAAAACTTGAAAAACCCAATTTGGTCCTTTGTACCTTTAAGTCTTTTTAAAGTGTTAATAGACTTTTGGGGGTTTTGTTAATTCAAAAGGCATTTATCTGAGATTTTCCCTTTTTTTAATCCCTTTATTTATCTTATAAATATCTTTATTTATCTTTAAATGCTCATATTTGTCTTATTAATTGCCATATTTATCTTGTAAATAACAAAAATGTTTTTATTCCCTAGGTTTTTTTGAATTCATTTATCTTGTAAATATCTTTATTTATCTTATAAATATTCTTCTGAATAAAATAAAAGAAGAACATCATTATTTTTTCACTCACAAAATTTAATTTCATTTTGACCTATGCTGTAAATTGAAATTTCAGAAAATTTTGGAGGGTAACTAAAATTATGTCAGATTCTTGGAGCCCAGTGAAATTTTCCCTAATTTTAAGAGTATTGACGGTTTCATAGGTTCCAATTCTCAAAAGAGGAAGGCTATTTTGTCCTACTCAGATTTCTTTTCAGACTGATAAATTTATTTAATCGTTAGTCAATGGTTACCCTTGTGGTGGATGAATTCTTAGATTTATTTTATAAATATTTTTACCTGCCTTATAAATATTTTTATTTATTTTTTAAATATTCTTCTAAAAAAAATAAAATAAGTGTATTATTATCTTTTTACCTATAAAACTTAATTTCATTTTTTTTCCTGAAGTTGATGAGATGAAGTAGGATTATTAATGGATAAGATACTTGAATTAAAATTTATTTATTTCAATAGTTTGTGAGAAATATTTGGTTTCTTTTTATCATAAATTTTGAAGTACTCTTCTCTGGGTCACATAATTAAAAAAAGGAACATTGAATAAATGAATAACGAACAAAACTAAAAAAAGGATTTTGAGGCCAATTCAAGTTGGCGCGACTCAATTGTGACTCACCTCAGCTCTCATCGGATAAAGACAAATTATTTAAATCCCCCCTAAAATTTGACTTAAGAAATAGGAAAATTTAATATGAGGGTCCTTATAGTTTCCCTCAGTTTTAAATTAGGCCCCTGAGCTTTTTTTCTTTTTATTGGGTCCTTTAAGTTTCTACTGTTAGATTCGTTAGTCCTTGCCGTTAAAAAACATTAAATTATCACTAATAGTATTAACATTTACAAAATGAATAAAGAGATTAACAAGAAAAATAAAGGAATTCAAAAGAACCTAGGAAATTAAAAACATTTTAGCCATTTATAAGACAAATATGACAATTCACAACATAAATATGAGTATTTACAAGAAAAATAAAAGGATTCAAAAGAACTAAGAAAATTAAAAACATTTTAACAATTTATAACATAAATATGAAAATTCAAAAGACAAATATGGGTATTTACAAGAAAAATAAGACAATTTATAAGATAAAAAAAATAAGAACATCATTATCTTATCACTTATAAAACTTTACAAAACTTAATTTTATGTTGACTCAAGGTATATAATAAACTTTCAGAAAGTTCGAGTTGACTGAAATTATGCACATAAGCCCATCCTTGGGAATTCAATGAAATTTGCCCTAATTTTAAGGATGATGACCATTTCAAAGGTTCCAATTGTCAAAAGAGGAGGACGGCTAAGAATCTTTTTAGCATCTCAAAACTTGATGCTTAACACCGCATTGACTAAAAAATTTAATACAAATAATCAAATCAACATTGCCGCCGGACAAATTCATATTTTTATTGAACTCTTCATCATTTTTAATTAAGGTATTCTATGTTAAATTAGGTCATTCATGTATTGTATTCTTTTATAATGTCATTCATGATGTATGAAGCTTAAGCCAAAATGTTAAAGCATATAAGAATGCTCATCAGACTCTACGTCATTTTTAAATAAATGACAATAAATCCATTTCTTTAGTATCTTGATTATGATATAAGAAATTCATGGTGATATTCAAATCATTAGTAGCACATACAATTAACTGAATCTCATTGTTGGAAAAATTATGATTAATTTAAGCCAATAAAGATGAAAAAAACATGTAACTTATTTACCAAAAATACCTTCATTTTATTTTATAGGCACATGTTCTTATTAGAGATAATCATGTTCAAGGCACTCTAGGGCACTAAATGTGGGCATCTCTCCCAGGATTCAAACCTTAGTTCATCACGTTGTGAGGGACTAATCCCTTCTAGACCCAACCCCCGCGAGTAAAACACCTTCATTTATGTGGAATATAAAGAATGTGTGGTGGTAATAAACCCAACAAACCAACTGGAAGGTTCATCTTTGATGCAACAGTCATCTAGACCATCCAAATATTGCAGTAACAACATTTGATTGGAAACACTACCCAACATTTTGATTTCCTCCATTAGTCCTTGCAACAGAAAGTACATCTCTATGCAATGGGGATGAGAGTGATCTTCAGCATTAAAAGCATGCACTTCATTATTCACTTCAATCCAACTCCAACCAGGAACCTTTTTCACTCCCCTTTCCCGCATCAGCCTTGTTATGCTAGCCTTTTCATCCCACATCTTAAGACGACCATACATGTCAGAAAGTATAACATAAGTACAGTGCTCTTCAGGCTCCAACTCCAGCAAACAACTTGCTATCTGACTAGCTAAATCAATATCCCCAAAAGTTCTGCAGGCACCTAATAAAGACTTCCAAACCATTGCATCAGGTTTAAAAGGCATTGTTTCGACCAAAGCTTTAGCCTTCTCTAGATGCCCCGCCCGGCCATAGAGATCGATTGCACAAGCATAGTGCTCCATTCGTGGTGCAATCCCAAAATCAGACTCCATTAACTCAAGAAACTTGCTGCCTTCTTCTACCATACCATTGTGGCTACATGCTGTTAGAACTGCAACAAAGGTTATATGGTCAGGTTTCACCTCTCTGTTTTGCATCAAGTTGAAGAGGTCAAGTGCGATATTTCCTTGCCCGTGCTGTGCATAGCCAAAGATGATGGAATTCCAAACAATTGCAGTATCTTTAGAAGTTGCTTCAAAGGATTTCCTAGCATCCTCAATGATCCCGCATTTAGAGTACATGAAGATCAATGAACTAGCAACATATTCATTGGACTCGAGCCCTACTTTAAGTGACAAGATGTGAAATTGTTGACCCAACTGTAGTGTTGCTAAATCCGAGCATGATCTGATGACAGCCGGAAGAGTATAGTGGTCAATTTCTATGGCCAGAGATCTCATCTGTATAAATAGGTTCAAGGCATCTTCGCTCAAACCAACTTGGGAGTATCCTGTCAAAATGGAGTTCCAGGTAACACAATCCTTGGCATCCATGGAAATGAAAATTTTTAATCCATCGTCCGTGCACCTATTATGTAGTTTCAAATACATGGCGATCAAAGCATTAGAAACAGACACTGAATTCTCAAGTCCCCTTTTTATTACCAAACCATGCAGGGACCCTCCATGGCTTTTATGCACTTGCGAGGAACAAATACTAATAATACTAGTGTAAGTATAGATGTCTGGTTCAGACCCGAGAAATTGCATGTCACTGAAAATCTTGAATGCAAGATCTTCTCTTTCATACAATAAGTAAGCAGCAAGCATAGAATTCCATGTTACCAGATCCCGAGACCCAACAGCACAATCAAATACTCTTTCAGCATCTTGTAGAAAGCCACACTTAGAATACGCTGTGATGCTGGCATTGCAGACAGTGTTAACCAATTCCAGCCCATGTTTTACAATTTTGCAATGCAACTGCATTGCCAACCCATATAATTCAGTATCATCAAGCAATGTTAAAAGTGGAGATATTGTGCCATCATCAAGATTCACACCCTCCTGTTGCATACATTTCAGTAGCCAGAATGCCATGCTATGATCACCAGCTTGAGCATAGCAAGCAATGAGTGAATTCCAAGATACATAGTTAGGTTCTGGCAAGCACTGAAACACAGCATAAGCGTCCTCAGGTTTCCCACACTTAGCATACATGTCCAAAAGGGCACTACCTGAAAATACGTTCTCTGAAAATCCTGTTTTTAAGATCACTGAATGTATTTGTTGCCCAAGCTCAAACTCTTGGTAACAGGCAATCCCCTTAAGCATACTTCCAAATGTATGCCCATCAAATTCATATCCACTTCTTCTCATGGTCTTGAGCATTGCGCATGCAATTTCAAGGTCACCCGAATTAATGTAACCAGTAATCATTGTATTCCATGACACAATGTCTCTGGGGAATGTCTCGTTGAATAGACTCTGGGCCAGACACAATTGTTTACATCTTGTATAACCATTTATAATAACATTAGTGGTATAAACGTCTGCAATGGTTCCTAACTTGATTGCTTGACAGTGGGTTCCAGCAACCTGAAGCAAACTAATAACTGAGCTTCGAATGAGAAAGTGCAACCTCTTCATTCATTGGCATTCATGTATAGTTAGATTATCACACCTTTCCCCTTCCAACAACAGCCAACAGTCCTACATTATTAAAATAGAAATAAAACCCATCTGTAAGGACTTGATTCCGGCCAGGAAAAGGATCCGTTTCTGTTGTTTATTATTAGATGCTCTGTCTGTTCAAGGGTCCTCCCCTCAAATCATTGCACCAAATCATTACTTCAAACATCAAGCCTAAAAACAAGTTATCATCAAACAACAGCAAGCCCATTTGAAATTCCAGCAACAAGAAAATAAACAGGATTTTAATCATGAAACTCCAGCAATAAGAATTCGAGCAAGCTTTATCACCAGAATTTATAGTCAAAACTCAAAAGAGTAAGCTCAAAGACAAGGCAGATCATTGTAAAAGCATCAGAAACATCAGGAAAATATATCACCAGTTTTTATACTAAAAAATAAGCTAAAAAGCAAGGCAAGATCATGCTGGAAACAACAGAGATAACAGCAGGCTTTATCACAACAATCTGTGCTCAAAACCAACCTAAATGGGAAGGTTATATCATGCTAAAATCATCAGAGACAGTGGCAAGTTTTATAACCAGAATGTATACTTAAAATAAGCTTAAGAAAGTCCTGTTATTTATCAATAACATAATGTTTGTGGCATCTTTCCAAAAGAATTCTTCAAATACCCTAAAGAAATTATCAGCTTGACAAAGTTCAAATGAGACAAGATTATCACTGGTAAATGCATTGACAGAAGACCTGTACGTAAACTATTAGTGTGTCTCAAGGTAAGTCAACCAGAATGGACGATTCAGAAGGGCTTCAGATAGCTCTATAAACTCTAATAAAGGGGTATCCCCACCAAACCAAACTAACAATTAACAGTTATTAAAAGAAGAAAACAAAGAGGTTACCATCTATCCCCGCAAAAGCAGTGAGCAAAATGTGCAAATTTTAGTCATTTATCAACTTATAGCATACCTAGCAAGAACCAAAATTTCTAAACAATGCTTAAAAAAGACAAAAGAAAGATCATCAAAAAGAGAAAAACCATGAATCAAAATTGCAAGCAAGAGAGAGATAAATGAAAAGACAGAAATAAGTACAGAAATAAATAGAGGAAACGAGTCATGTACATCATCAGGTTTGCCCATAAGCTTGGAACCAGTGGAGGTGGCCTCAGAGAGAATGGAAGAGGTGTCGACGCAGTCAAGAATCTCCACTAACTCTATTGCTATTTGTTGTCCAATCCAGAATCTATCAATCACCTCTTCATGCACAAATGACAAATCCCAGCAACCCGTCCAACGTCGTCCACGGCGAAGTACGAAGGCCATCTCCAGCGTCGGAGAGCTTCGACCTTCGCGCGTTAGGGATCCGATTGTTTTGATATAGAGAACGGACGGTCGGGATTATTTCCTTCATTCTAACGGTTGAGATGCATTTTTTATTTCAACGACACCGTTTCGAATGGAAATGCTTTCTGCTCATCCGGACATTGCCACATTTGAGTCTGGCCCAGGTCTTCTCTTGGAATGGTTTTAGCTTTTAGGCAATATATATATATATATAGATATATATCATTGTTGGGTTTTATATTTTTTCTGCTATTATTAAACATGAAACCGCGTTATTTTAATTTAAAAAATAGTAGCTTATTTACTTGTGTATTAATATTTTTTATTTAAATACTACAATTTTCAAGGTTATATGTAGATATTTTTGTATATATTAGGTAAATTGTATTATTTTAATTACGATTGAATTGGTGCAGTCAAACCATTGACTCTATAATCACTCATTGATGTTACTTGTACCATTTTCATTAACTTATTAAAGGGGAGGAGCAAAAATTTGGGAATCAGATAATACTTCTCATACTTAATTTGATTAAATTAAAGAAGTTAGTAAATATAATATGTATTTTCTAAAATAACCTAATCATCTTTCTTAATTCCCTCATTGTTCATCATCCTTAATTATTGTTGAGAGGACATCAATAAGGATAAATTAATAAAATATTAATAAATATGAAAACTATATCTTATATTTATAATTAAAATTAACTCTCCAATTATGCCTTCCAGTACAGAGAAAGGAAAGTCCTAGGAAGGAGGGATATGAAGTTCCAAAAGAATAAGAATCTCCAATGGCGTAAGGCGAATAACACTTTATTCATAGTAAGTGACATCACATGACATGACACATATTCATAATCTGTCACAACATCTGCATAACATCCAGAAACATGAAAACACAAACTGATTTATTGAAAAAGAAACATGCAGCTTATTTTATAAGAAACAAGTAGCTTATTTGAGGTTATCTAGGCTGATGCATTTGGTGGTCTTTGCGATGAGGCTCTGCCTGAAGTCCTTCACGAAAAGAACCAGGTCTTGATAAGGTGGTAAATTATGTTTGATCACAGGATTTTGCTTGAAGCGTTGAACCCAGGCGTGTAAGCGAGGCAGGGTATTAGGTTCCACCACTTTGACACCCACACTTTCTTCCATGGCTTCAAACCAATGAGGAATATTTCCAAAAATTATGTCCACCACTCCTATTTTGTCTCCCCCAAAAAACTCTTTATCCTTCAGACCTTGCTCTTCCACAATTTTCAGCACTTCTACCAACTCTGTTTTGCTCTTCTCTCTGTTTTCTTCAGTGGACACAATAAATGAATGGAAAGCCGTGCCCTGTAACAAACATTAGTTCAAACTTGAAAGCCTGAAAATTAACCAATCAAATGGAAAACATTTGTTTTTTGAGCATTTGAAGTGAGATTTACCTTTTCTGCTGCAAAGTCGATCCAGAACCTAGATATGGCTCTTTCATAAGCACCTTTGGGAAACAGGGGATTGTGCGGCCAGACTTCTTCAATATATTCAAGTATCACAGCGGACTCACAGATGGCTTTGTCGCCATGGAGAAGCACAGGGACTTTCTTGTGTACTGGGTTAGACCTCAAAAGCAGCTCGCTCTTGTTTGAAAGGTCTTCTTGTATGTATTCATATTTCACTCCTTTTAGCTTCAGAGCCCATATTACCCTGTGAGCAAACGGACTCACCCAACATCCCAGTAACTTCACTTCATCCATGGCTAATACAAGAAAGGGATAATGGAGGAAGGTCTTGGGTGGGTTTTATATGTGTGTTTTGTAGTAGGAAAGTGCTAGGAATATGTTAAATTCCAAATACTGTTGGATACAATTTATCGGTTTGAAAAAATTATAGATATTGTTAAATAGGAGTGTGATTTAAGCGCTGATACGAGGCATTTATTTGAAGCTAGAATTTTCAAAAACGCGTAAAGGGATAAAGGTCTACGTCAATGAAAAGTATCAGAGGGGGACCAACCAAGAAACTAGTTATTTTCATAATTGACTTTTGAGTCTTAAAAAACTGTTGCAACCTCTTCATTTATGTTTACCAATAACTTCACGTTTCTGGTATCTTTCAAAAAGCATTCTTCGAATACACTAAAGAAATTATCAGTTTGGCCGAGGTGGAGGATTCAAAATGGCTTCAGATAGCTCTATTAACTCTAATAAAGGGGTAATTCCCATCAAACGAAACTGATATGGTAATTAACAGTTATTAAAAGAAGAAAACAAACAGGTTACCATCTAGCTCCGCAAAAGCAGTGAACAAAATGTACAAATTTAGTCAATTATGAACTTATAGCATAGCTATCAGGAACCAGAATTCCTAAACAATGCTTAAAAATACTCCCTCCGGTCCTAAATATAGGACAAAATTTATAATACAATTTGCACTATAAACTTTGTCCTATTAGGACCGGAGGTAGTAAGAAAGAAAGATCATCAAAAAGAGGGGGGGGGGACATGAATCAAATCTGCAAGAAAGAGAGATAAATGAAACGAAAGAAATCATTAGAGAAATAAACAGAGGAAAAGAGTTTCGTACATCATCAGGTTTGCCGATAAGCTGGGAAACAGTGGAGGTGACTTCAGAGAGAATGGAAGAGGTATTGACAAAGTCAAGACTGATGTTAGCGAAGAGGTTGTGAGGACGGCATATTTATTTACTCTTCTATTTCAGTCTCTGAACATTGATATTACTCCATTAACTCCACTGTTATTTGTTGTCCAATCCAGAAATCTATCAACCAATTCGGAGAGTTTTCAAAATGTAGTAATATTGTTAGTTAATAAAAGTTAAATTTACCTGTTAATATTATTGATTCGACACAGCCACCTCATCATCCATGTTATTGATGATGATGAGGTCATCCACACATATCATATTAATTAACTTAATTAGTATCTTTAGCCTACTTAAATTAGTTATTCAGGTGTTACATTAAAGACCTAAGGAGTGTTATTCTCAATTTAGTTGTGATTGAATTGATGCGGTTAAACCACTCATCATTGAATCACTCACTAACATTACCAGTACCATTTTCATGAACTTGATCAGAGCCAAGAGAACAGGGGGAAAAATGTGAATGAGAGAATAGAAAGGAAGGGAAGGCATAGCAAGGAGGATATGAAATTCCAAAAGAATGAGAATCCCCAAACATAAGGCCAATAATATTACCTACACTTCTTCATATAATATCTCGCAGGCAGTACTTCACTCATAATAATTCACATCACAGGACACATATTCATAATCTCCCACACAATATCTGAATTAACAACCAGAAACATGAAAACATAAACGGAACAATATCTGACATAAAGCAAGTAGCTTATTTGATGCAGCTAGGCTGAAACATTTGGGGGTTGTGAGACTCTGCCTGAAGTGCTTCATGTAAAAAAGCATATCTTGATAAGGTGGCAAATTATGGTTGATCACAGGAATTTGCTTGAATCGCCGAACCCAGGCGTGCAAGCGAGGCAGAGTATTGGGTTCCGCCACTTTGACACCCACAATTTCTTCCGTGGCTTCAAACCAATGATGAACCCAACTTCCATAAATTATGTCTAACACTCCTATGTTGCCTCCCCCAAAGAACTCTTTATACTTCAGAGCTTGCTCTTCCATAATTCTCAGCACTTGTACCATCTCTGTTTTGCTCTTCTCTCTGTTTTCTTCAGTTGACATGAAAAATGAATGGCAAATCATGCCCTGTAACAAAACATTAGTTCAAACTTAAAAGCCTGAAAGTTTGAGGAAATAAAATGGAAAAATTTCTTTCTTTCTTTTTTTTAAGAATTTGAAGTGAGATTTACCTTATCTAATTCAAACTTGATCCAGAACCGAGGCAGGGCTCTTTCATGAACATCTTTGAGAAACAGGGGATTCTGCGGCAGACTTGTTCAATATTTCAAGGATAACATTGGACTCTGAGGTGGCTGTGTCACCATGAAGAAGCACAGGGACTTTCTTGTGTACTGGATTTGACTTCAGAAGTAGCTCGCTCTTGTTTAAAAGGCCTTCTTCTATGTATTCATATTTCACTCCTTTTAGCTTCAGAGCCCATATTACTGTGTGAACAAATGGACTTTCCCACAATCCCAGTAACTTCACTTCATGATCATCCGTGGTTAATACAGAGAAAGATCTTGGGTGGGTTTATAAGTGTCCTTTTAGCAGGAAAATTCTATGTGAAATTTGAATATACTAAAGGTCATGATTAATAAATATATAACTGGTGAAGTAGGAGAGAATTAAGAGCTGGTATGAGTCCATCTCTTTGAAGTTTGAATTTTCAAAAAGGTGTAAAGGCCTACGTAATTGAAAACTATTAGAAAAGGGGAAAACCAATAAGCTAGTCATTTTCATAATTGACTTGTTTTCAGATGCAGTTTTATAAAAGTAAAGTTGAGAAACCAAATATGTGAGGTTCTCTTTTTGGAAGAGAGACATCAAGAAAATGTTGGCATCTTGTGTCTAATGACATCTTGAAAATAAGTGTGGCAAAAGCATGCACTCTATGCTTAGTTTTTTTTTTTTTTTTTTTTTGAGGTAGATTAATTTTAAATGATATTTGCATCTGTCTTGGTTTTTTTTAAAATAGGCGTCTTTGTGAATTAGTATTCTTCATGGATGTTTTTATTTCCTTTTAACTTAATAAATCATCATCCTTCATTAAATTTTTAAAGTTGTCGTGAGAGAAGAAACTACAACTTTTATAGTTTGTTTGGCATTGCCGTGGAGACATGTAAACTGACTTTTAAGACTTAAAAGGTTACTTCATACCCTTCATTCATATTTAACATATTATTTACAAAAATTCACTTTTAACCTCCAACTCACTTTAAAAATGAAACAACTTTTTGTTGCTTTTATTTCACGTTACATTAATAAAACCTTTAGACAACGTTAAATGCATTTTAAAATTTTTGAACTAATCATTTTTTTTTGGTTAAGTCTGTTTACTCAAAAAACGAAAATCTCTATCTGAAATTCTTTTCCTACAAGTACAAAATTGAAGGCAAAAAGAAAGAGAAGCTATTATTAAATATGACTAAAAAATTGATTATCATTTCACACGCACATTCAACCTTCTAAGCCAGATTGAATGAATAATCATATGGAAAACATCATATCTCTTTGGGGGATAGTTCACTACAAAATGTCTTTGAACCTTCTTAACATTCTCTTGCATTCTCAAATACTGTTCATGAGAAATACCCATCAAGATTTCCTTAAGCCTTGGGATTTCACTCACAGAGATCTGAACAGAGAAGGAATCCCAATTCAGAACATCACTGAAAGGAAGAACATAATGCTGTGAGATTATGACAGGCACACACTCTGCATAAATGGCCTCAACAATCCTTGGACTTGCCACTTCATACCCACTAGGGCAAAGACAGTACTTGCTCTGTTTCATTGCTTCTTCATATGAAAATTCTTCTGGAAGTGTCTCATAAACAAGCACATCTTTGTCTTTCTCGTCCTTCCAATGATGGAAAAGTGAAGGCCTGATTCTTCCATGCATTTTCCCAGCAAAAAAGGCCAAGATTGTTCTGTTCCATGGAGGGTAGCCTCCAAGAAAACCTGTTGATTCCCCTGTTTTGAGGTTGATTTCTGGAAATGATGCATCTTTCTTGGGGTTGAAATGCTCAGAGATGTTTGCATTGCAAAGCACTCTGATCGAAATGAAATATAGTTCCTTCACATACCATGTTGATCTTGGCCCCTATGCACGCAAACAACCATTTAAACTACTACAGTACTACTTGCTCCGGTCTCTAATATAAGATATATTTGAAGAGTTAGTCTTTATCTTAAATATAAGACATATTTCTCATAGTTATTAATATTTACATAATTTACCCCTATTGATATTTCCTAAAAAATAATCAAAAAGAAAAGGGAAAGAGGGAATTAAAGAATATGACTAGGTTGTTTTAGAAAATATATGTCATATTAACTCACTTAATTAACTTCCTCAATTTAATTAAATTAGATAAACATATTTTAAATTAAAGACCAAAAAGAGTATATGGGATGCTCTTAAGATTTTGAGAAAGAGACAAGAAAGAAATATGGGAAAACCAGTGTGAGGTCCCAAAAATAAATGTAATTACCAAAAAGTCTTAGTATGCGTTTTAATTAGTTTTTAGAGAATAACTTTTATGATTTATGAGGTAAGTATGTAAGAAGAGTTTTGTTTCGACTTATGAAAAAGGGCTTCTAAAACCACGGTTTTGGTGGTTTCCAAACATTCACTAAATAACAAGTGAGCAGCATAGACCTGTTATCATTTCTTATTTACTTGTTAAAGGACTTTTTGGTTATTATATTCTTTTCTTGGGGATTTTCACGAGAAATAAAGAAAGAATACCCAGTCATGACAGGAAAGCATGAAATGGTCAGCTCCATTACTTCTATTCCAATAAGGGTATTTATGGGATATAATTTGGACATAATCTCCAATAGTTCTGCCAAGAACAGCTTTGTCTCGGATCACTGGATGAAACAGGTGTTGAAGGATCATCACAACACTGAAGGGAAGAAACAAGACATGTGCTTCATCTGGATTTTGAGTCTGAAACTGTTTATCGATCTCCAAAGAGTTTATGAAAACTCCTTCCATGGAGTATATGTTCTTGCAGGGACCATAGTGAAATAATGGAGGCTCTCCTTCTTGGTACACATAGATTTTGAACAGCTTCTCCATTAACAGGTAACTCCTACACAGTTTAATTATCAAATAATCTAAACCAGTTGAGAACATTCAACAGAAACTAATCATGATGCACGAGCACTGCTACTGTAACATACTTATTCTCTAAGGCATTAAACTTCTCTTTTTTGGGGGTAGGATCCAAGAGGTATCCATTAGCCGATAGCTAGAGACTAACACTTCTAAGGCATAAAGATCACCGAAGTGAGTCATGTCTCTCCCAACAAAGCCTTTTCCATGCATATGGTCTGATTCAAACCCAAGATATCATGTTTAAGAACCCAACCATCTACCAACTGTGTCAAGTTTTTTCTGGTTAAGGCATTAAACTTAAAGTACACTTCTATGCTAGTCTTTTTCTGTTTTGAATGGTATTAACACCAAGATTTCTGTGTAGTATGAATTATTATATCCTGAAGTCTTTTTCTGTTTTGAATGGTATTAACACCAAGATTTCTGTGTAGTATGAATTATTATATCCTGAAACTAGAACTTTCTCTGTTCGTCTATTTTCTGTCATTTTCTTGAAAGAAGAAACCTTCTTTTACTTTTTCTTTGAACTTTAGAAATATACCTGACGATTTCCTTTTGAGATTTTTATCAAATTAATCAATATATATTTATACACACGCACACACAGTTAGCCGTACCTGTGAAAAGCAGAGGCTTTTCTGTAAATGTTTCCCTGCGGAACATAATATGAATCTTGAAGTGCTTCAGTGTCATTAGGCCTAGAATTCATGGCTTCTCTTATCAAAGCTCTAGCTGTGGCAAGCTCACCTTCAAGCCTCTCCAGTTTTCTATCTCCTTCCTCTGTTCTTTTCACCACATACTGATTCTCAGTACTCTCTTTAGGATTCTGCAGAAACACACACACGCACAAATATTAATAACAACAAATTTAAAGAAAACAAGAAAGAAACAGGAAAAGGCTATATAATACACACACACACACACACACACATACATACATACAATGTGGAAGGGAGAAGGCAATGGAGAAAGAGGTGAAGAAGCAGGGAGATGGAAACGAGAGACAAAGCCGAGTGAATAATCAAGAGCAGAAAATGCAACAATGGCGGCGAAGGCAAAGAGAGGAAGAGAAGAGCGTAATTTGTTGAACTTCCACATTCTCATCAAAGAAGCAAGAAGAAGAAGTAATATTGTTGTGACGCCAACTTGTTACACTGTGAGTGGCTTCAGTTACATGTGGTAATTAAGTTATTATTATTAGGGACTGCACCACCTCGTATCGTGTGACCTCTCTGCCATTGAAATGGAAATAACATATCAGCAGCAGCAGCAGCAACTTCTTACAATAAACCAAACACAAACAAATACACATGTTATTAGGCTCAGACGTCTTCATAGTTTGGCCAAACAAAGAAATGAGAACGAGGGTTTTATGTTCTGATAGGAACTGAAATAAGATCAGATTAGTGTTAGAATCAGTCACTTTGAGCATATACTCCCTCTTATGTTTAATACGAGTCATATTTACCTAATTTAATTAGACTAAGAAAGTTAATTAAATTAGTTAATGTGACATGTATTTTCTAAAATACTCAAGTTATATTTAATTCTTTCATTTACTCTTCTCCTTTATTACTGTTGAGGGAACATCAATAGAGGTAAATTAAGAAAATATTGACAAATATAAAAAATATGTATTATTATTAGGACCAAAATCAACTCCTCAAATAAGTCTTATATTAAAGACCGAGAGGAGTACTATATACTTGAAGCCTCATTCTTTAGTCCTGACTAATTGGCTCCATTTCATAAGAAACAGTGTCCTTTTAGGTTAAGCAAGAGATAATAAAGAATATGAAGGTGTAATCATCAAAAAGTCCCAATAACAAGCAAGTAGTAACATAAACCTATCGTCATTTTTTACACTGAAACTTGTGATAACATGTTATTTACTTGTTATAGGATTTTTTGGTCGTTAGTATATTCCTTCTTTTGGGGAGGCTGGACAAAGTCATCAAGCTCGTGTATGAACTAAGCATTTGGACAATTCTGAGTAAGTAAATTAATCCTTAAAATATTGGCGCGGATTGCGAATTAATTAGTTGATAATTGTACTATATTTTAATGCATGTGTAGGAAACTAGGAATAAAAGATCATAAGAACATTAGGAATCAGTGAACAATCTAACGCTTTTAGTAAGCTTTAATTTTCACATTACTTAGTGTGTGTTCGCCTATTCCCAAAATCATAGTTTCAGAAATATTTTTTCATAAATTGAAATAAAACTCCTCTCATATATTTACTTCATAAATTATAAAAACTATTCTCGAAAAGTTAATTCAAAAATGCATTCATTGATGATAGTAGGACAATAGACCGGAGAAGTTGGATACTTCTCAAAATTGGTGAACTGTCCTCTTTCGGTAGCTCTGCCATTACTAAGAGAGCACGGAAAATAATAATTAAAAAACTGCAAAATTCTTGATAGAAACAATCACACACCTTGCCAGCATCGCAAGCGTGTAACTAAATTCAGGACATGAGTCATTCTTTTGAATTCTTGTTCGTTATTCATGAAGACAAGTCGCATATTAATCTATAAAAAAAAAAAAAAAAAAAGAACATAACTGGATATATGTAAGAGAGTAAAATCATTTAAAAAAAAAATTCAAAGAACGAAACAGAGACAACACAAACCTCGTCATAGTGGAAGAAGAGACCTATAGAAAAGAAAAGGTATGGATCATAGACACAAAACAGACATATTAGTTGAAGAATAAATCAAGAGAAGAGGGAGCTGAAGCAAAAGGAGAAGAATAAGAGATAATTACAAGAAAAGATAAAAGTTAACTCTATAAATAGGCAAAAACTTGGGCAGTGGCTTAAAAAATGGCACAATTTTTTCCTTCAAAATTCCTTATTCGGCATTTGACCAGTGCTCAATCAGATTAATGCCAAAATAAAAAAAAGTCATCTTTCAAAAAATTGGATGAGATATCAGAGAGGTATGAAAAATAAAAAAGACTAAATTTACACTTTTATAGAATTAATATATTAAACTTGATAAATTATGTACAAATATACAATTATTTTCTCAATTATTGTGGGTGAAATCTGCAACCCCCCCCCCGGCGTTTTTCTCCATATTCTTTCACCTACAAAAAGCAAGATTAGTAGGTAATATCTCTTAAGACTGTCACAAAAAACTACAATAAAAAGAAATACTTCCTCCGGTTCTAAATATAAGATAAAGTTGATTTTTTTGGAGAGATTAAGGAAGTTAATTAAATTACTTTAAAATATTTTTATTTTTATTTTTATTCTCAAGACTAATTAGTTTGACTAATAAACTAATATATAATCTAGAGATACACAACATATGATATAATTAAATATCTTATTTAGCTTCCTTAATATCTTCAAAAAAAATCAACTCTCTCTTATATTTAGGACCGGAGGGAGTATTTGTTTTGAGTCACGTCTAAGGTTAAAACATATGTCATAACTCTCTCGATAAAATAGGATATCTTTAATTAGAATGTCATAATCGTATGTTAGATTTATGAACTTGTATGCATAAAGTTCTTAATTTATAAGGACTTTTCAAAACATATCTCTTTATTTCAACAATATTTGAAGGAACTCTTTATTTGACACAACCTTATACAATATTTATAATAATGACTAATTTATATATGTAAAGTGATAAAACTATCTATATGTGATATAAAACCCCCCAATAATATTCCATTTACATGGGACTAGTAATGACTAAAATGCGATGAATTATATGTGGTAGTTAGCAATTCAAACCCTGGTGACAAAATACGCACCTACACTTCTTTTGTGATTGCAGGAATTAGTTGAAAGATTTATCTTAATTTTAAATGTAAAATTTCAACCTATTTTATCTTTTAAATTTATAATTTTTTTCATAAATTATCCTCATTAATTACACACATTAAATAAATATCTATATTGATAGGGATAATTTTTAGGAAAAATTACATTCAGGTCATGAACAAGAGAAAAAAAAGAAAAAATAGTCTCTTGAAATCTCAAAATTGCCAAAAAGTCCCATGGGATTTTTTTACAATAAATCCCAATCATAAACTTATCAATGGACTCCTCTGAACTTGTCAATGGACGCCTCTTGACTTGTCAACTACACGCCCCCTGGATTTGTCAATGACGCGCCCAAGGACTTGTTAGCGGATGCTATGGACTTGTCACGGGAATTAGAATTTATTACAAAAATGTCCCATGGGACTTTTTGACAATTTTGAGATTTTAAAGGATCATTTATTCTTTTTTTTTTTTTTGGACCTTAATGTAATGTTTCCTAATTTTTAATACAAGTGATTAAATTAAATAAGATATTAAAAAAAACAGCACGCTTTTACAAATATATAATTCAAAAATTTTCATATATATATTTTTAAATTAATTATTTGATTCCTCCTCTAAAACCCGAATGAGCGCATAAATTCTAACTACCAAATATGAAATCATCAGAAGACGGTTCCATTTTTTCAGATCACATAGAATGCTCTCAAGACTCACTGACCTTCAGCAGGATTGGCATGGGCACACGACAATGAACTTAAGTTTGACATGGATGGAAGGGGTCTTTATCCCTTAACTATCATCTCCCGTGTTCGAGCCTCGAGGTGGATGGGAATAGAGCAAATTTTCTTGAGAGGCCTCCCCCCGTATGAGCCCGACAGAAGGTTGGAGTGGTGTGCCCACTTGCCCACCATTTTAATGTACAAAAAAAAAACAAGTTTGCTTTTTATACTAGTTTGTTGATAGAGTATACTTTTTAATTTAAATGATTTTAGTTACTTACTGCTTTGAATTTGATTAATCGTAATCTGGATGATTACATTATGCTTTGAATTTGAAATATGCGTCTGGAGTTTGTAATTTTGGGAAGGAAAAGGAAAAATGAGGAAGGAGGACCAAAAAGAATAATTAATTGAAAACATTTTTTTGCAATTTCTATCCTATTTTTTTATTTACTTCATCCATAAAAGTTGAATTTCTGTCAAACAAGCCATGAGCACGTAAGATCACAGCATTCCATTATATTCTATCTTACAGTAGATATTTCGTCCTCCCAAACAAGCCATAAGAATGTAAGACCACAGCACCACTCGCTCCTAACATCGTCAAATACTTACCCTATTTACTTGTATTGGGGGCGAGGTGATACCATAAACACAGATCAAATTCAAAATGTATCTTGTAAAGGGTTCATATTGTTCACACCACGCTTAAGGTTCAAATCTCCATGCCATCATATACTGCAATAAGAATTTGAAGTCATAGCATTCTGAAAAGCAATTACAAGAATTCCAGATACATTATTGGATTGGATTTAGTGACAGCCATATAGAACAGCATCCCATACATCAAATCTAGACGGTGATGCGTTAAAACATTTTCACCATACTTCAGGACGCAGCTCGCCACTTGCTGGGGGCATCCATTTCCCGGAGTTATACACACTTTCACCAACTTTCCAACCAGGCACATCCTTCATCACTTCTGCCTCGTACTCGAGATATTTTTTCCACTCCCTTACAAATCTAGGGAAATAAAACAAACAAATGTTTAATGCCCCACACAACGATTTTTTTTTTCATCCATAGATCATCTTCATGCGAAGAAACATTTCACATACCTTTCATCCTCTTCAGCTTGGAGAACCGGCAGTATTGCACAGCGAGCTGCATATTTTTCCTCTTTTATTGCCCTAGAAATTAACATGTTTGGATAAATCAGTTTTAAGCCCCAAAAAAAAAAAAAAAACT
Source organism: Inga laurina (assembly GCA_963855925.1). Classification (NCBI taxonomy): domain Eukaryota; kingdom Viridiplantae; phylum Streptophyta; class Magnoliopsida; order Fabales; family Fabaceae; genus Inga; species Inga laurina. The sequence goes on from OY979709.1 coordinate 59,071,346, forward strand.
GGAGTCCAATGCATCTGGCGTCAAAGTAACACACACAACGTTATTTCTGCACAGCACTTCTCCACCTTTTGTCCTAAAATAACAGAAGAGAAGCTCCTGACTCATGAGGCAGGGGAAAAGATCATAGTATACTTACCTAGGAAGTTGAAATAGGAGGCAAATAACAGCTCTCAAGAAATTAACTTAAAATTGCAAACGGATTGTCAGGATAATATCTAATGCTAAGCAAGCAACGATCATATTCAAACCTACCACACCGCAAAACACCCCTACATTACATAACATTTACACCAATGTCTTGAAAGATTTTTATTAATTCAACAGTCTACATAAAGCAACTTCACAAAAATACTTGTATAATCCATATCTTATATAAATTTTAAAGAATAAATGTGAAAAAAAAAATAGCATACTCACAGCAAAATGAAGCTATGGCCTTGCGGCAACCAATTATTAACCAAATATCTAGATGGATCAATACTATGTGTGAGTTTTATCAGGCCAAAGGAAACAACTGGGTTGAGTTGCTTTTTGTTATAAAAAAGTTAAAAACATGTGTCACTATATCAAGTTGCAACAGAAGATATTATAAGATTAGATGCCGCGGAGCATTGACATTTTGAGAGAGTTCTAAGTCTAGCACATGTTGAACCACAGTCCCTCGAGGACTTTATCTCATACAAATAATTGTATAGTAAATTGGGAAGCCAACCAGCTAATCTCAATATCTATACTCTATAACAAGAGGAAGAAGAAAAAAAGGCAGGGTTGTCACGCTCAATCTCCCTGATCATCATATGGTAAATGCATGAACTAAAGGACACAGAATGTTTCATGTCCACATTCATGTTTCTTGGATTAAATGTGCAACTTCCAAATTTAAAACGAATATTAGTTAGATTTTAAGAGAATTTAAAGTTCTTCAGATAGTACACATTTTTTACAGTCACAGCAACTATGTAAGAACTTAAGGCTTTTCTTTTAAAAGTACTTAACAGCTTTTAATAGCAAAATGCTCAAGGAGAAGCGTCCTCAAAAAAAATGTAGCTTCATTATTGGTAAAAAGATAGCCAACAGCTTAAACCACGGCATGCACAAATAAATCTTAAGAAAGTTCTAGACTAAAAATAATTTTCCCAAACTAATCATGTCCTAAAATCCAAACAGTTTAAACCTTATGAGGAAAATGTGTCACACATAACCACAAGACATTAAAAAGATGCCCAATAAAGAATATGCTTAAAGCCACAGCATACTCAAATAAATCTTATGAAAGTTCATACAAGCCATCAGAGCCTCATCCATATCCAACATCAGAATAAATATACCACGGTAGTACCGTTCTGTCAAAGCTTCAAAGTCTGTGAATGAAGATAAGATTTTCATTGTTTCCATCTTTTATACTCATCTTTATTCATTTCATCGCAAATTCTAAGTGGTTTCTACTCATTTCCGCCTTTTTCTAAACTATCATCTTAAATCCTATGCATCACTATTGAACCAAACCCCACGTCTCTACATCAAAAGCAGTTTTGCAGGAAGATGCCACGTAATTTTATGATCATCCTTTATCTTGTCATTTTGCATGAGACGTCTCCTATACGCCGACTCTCTAACCTTATCTTGTCATTTTGCATGAGACGTCTCCTATACGCCGACTCTCTAACCTTCAAGCAATTCACAGGCATATTTCACACTGTTAAAATTGATGAAAATCCAGTCTTCCCATATATCAAATTCCATTACAGGGATAACGAGAACCTGACTAAACAAATTTCTAATTTCAAAGAACAAAAGAAAGGGAATCCTCGATGGACAGATCGCATGAAAATGGAATAAGACACCCACATTTGCAGAACTCATATCTAGTGAGCGGACAAAAACCATTACCTCAACAGTAATTAACCAACAAATTCTAATATAAACAACTTCATACATTTGAAAAGTATCTAAATCCCTGCTATGAGCAATCGCATATGTCAACAAAAGCCTAGCAAAGGTCGTCCTAATCCGTCCCAATTCTTCAAACCCCATTAATAAAACAACAACAAATAAAACAAATGTCAAAATCGGAAATTGGAAAACAGATCAAAATTCGCATGAAGTGCGATGGAGAGCTGACCTTCGGACCTTGTTGCCCTGGCCCACCTGGTACATTCCCCAAGAGAAAGCACCGAACGCGGTGAGGAATATGGCCATGGCGCCGGGACCTTTGCTTGGGATTCGGCGAGCGAATCGAACCGGGGCGAATCCTCCGGGAGGAGGACCATCTTGAAGGACCGGCATGTCCTTCACGCTGGCCATGCCGGGCTTCTTTCTTATCATTGCCTCCGTCATCTTTGATCCTTTGAGATGATTTCAAAGTGATTCTGAAGTTCCAGAAACTGAGGAATAAGCTGGGGGAAATCAAGCACTGGGTGCAATTTACCCTAGAGGGAGGACGCTGGTTGCTGCTGCCCGGTGGGGATTGTGCCCTTCTATGTGAGTTCCCGAATTTTTCATTTTCATTTTTTTTAATTTAACAGGAGTTATTGTTCTGTATTAAACTATTAATTAATAATTAATGTTAATAAAAATCCTCCAAGAAATATTTACCAATTTAAATTGATTAAAAAATTTTAGGGAAGATGACAAAAGAAGAAATTTAAAATTGTAAAATCTCAACTCAAGTTTATTACAAATAATTGATAAAATAATAACAAAACTCGATAAAGAATTTATAACTCATTTTTTAGGCAATAATTGATTTAGAATTTTTTAATTTTAAAATTCCTATTTTCCCTTTATCAAATCTGTTAATATGAAATTTTTTTTAAAAAATACTCTGATCTTAATTCCCTCAATCTCTCTTTTGTTTGATTGTTATTAAGGGAACATCAATAAGGAGTAAATTGAAAAAAAAAATTAATAAATTAGTAAATAATTATTGCTTTTAAGATTAAGATCAACTCCACAATTAGATTGTGCATTAAGGATGGGGGTATATAATTACATCATTAGTGGGCTGCCAAAACTTCGGGATCACTTCCAACAAGTGTGTGTTCGGATTAGTTTTTGGAGAATAGCTTTTACGATTTACGAGGTAAGTATATGAAAAGAATTTTGTTTTGATTTGCGGAAAAGTGCTTCTGAAACCATGATTTCAGATACACACGAACACACACTAGTGTTTGGGAAGATCCCAAACCTATATTTCAAACCTAAGTTTGTGTAACTCGAGACAAACTTCCTTTCACACACTTACCTCATAAGTAGTAAAAGTTATTCTCAAAAGCTAATCCAAACACAAGACTTTGGATAGCTCTAAATATCTTGTGAAGATTGTTTTGGGAGATCTTGTCATGTACCACTCTGGTCCTATTTATAAATCATTTTTAACTAATCCTTAGAGTGTGTTTGGATTAACTTTTGGAGAATAGATTTTGGAGAATAAATTCTGGAGAAAAAGTGGAGAATAGCTTCTGAAGAATAGATTTTGAGCAGAACAACTTTTGGAGAATAGATTATGAGTAGAATAATGATTTAGGAAAATTGTGAAAAAATCCCTCATTGCCAGCTTATTTCCCAAATGGGACCTTCGTGTGCAGATTAACTAATTTTTATAATATAATCAAATTAGATAAATAGGTTTTTTAAGATAAAAGGGAGTATTAAAATTTTAAAATTATTAAAAAAAAAGGGGATTAAAGAAAAATTGGTGAAATTCAAAAAAAGAAAGAAAAAGAAGAGAGAGTGTGTGTGGTGTGGGGCCCACATTAATAAAAAGGACCAATTAGAGTGAGATGGTGGGGTCCACATATGAAAAAAAGCAAAAAAAAAAAATTAGATTTTCTTAGAACCATGGTTTTGAGATCCAAACCATGGTTTGAGTTCAAAACTTTAGTTTGAGAAAATTTGAGGTGTTTGGATGATTCTTGCAAAACCATGGTTTGAGCTCAAAACCATGGTTTGGGAAAATTTTTGAGTGTTTGGATGATTTTTTTCCCAAACCATAGTTTAGGCTCAAAATAGCTTTTTTTAAGTGCATCCAAACACACTTTTATACTAATGAGAGTTAGTTAACTCATTAACTATGAGCTAAATTTCCAGTTTTACCCTTATCTATGATTGGTTCCAAAAATCTACATGAGTGTTTGGATGATTTTTTTCCCAAACCATAGTTTAGGCTCAAAATAGCTTTTTTTAAGTGCATCCAAACACACTTTTATACTAATGAGAGTTAGTTAACTCATTAACTATGAGCTAAATTTCCAGTTTTACCCTTATCTATGATTGGTTCCAAAAATCTACATGAATAAATTCCTTTTGTTTATTGCAATTAATAGGGGTAAAAAAATACAAAATGCATTTACTACCCTGAAAATGGATTTATAAATAGGACCAAAGTTTTTTGTCAAAGAAAACTTATAAATAGGACCAGAGTGGTACTCCTTCATGTCCTTAATATATGACATATCTAGATAGCTGGTCATGCTCCTAAATATAATATTTATTTTTCTTATTTACCAATCTTTTTTCTAATTTGCCCCCTATTGACACTTTATTAACAATAATCAAGGAAGATATGGAATGGGGAAATTAAAGAATATGACTATGGTATATTAAAAAATAAATATTATATAAGTGAACTTAACTAGATTGTGTAATTTAATAAAATTGGGTAAAACATGTTTTATATTGAGAATGGGAATGAGAACTGTTTTGGTAATAGTTGATTTAGATATTAATGAAAGTATAGTTTTTGGATAGCCAAAAAAAATATAATTCAAAATATTTAGCTATATGTTGCATTACTTGCATCATTGTTTGGTGTAAAAAATACTTTATATCATTCCAATTTTATCCGATGTCCTTTTACTGTGCTCTGTTTCTCTTCTCCTGATTTATGTAATGGGTTTGGTAATCAACTAATCATGCCCTCTTCTCTTTCCTCAAGCTGTGATGCTTTAACAGATAAGGCACCTTCTGTTCCAACACATTCTCAAGTGCCTCAGGAGTTGTCACTAATTGACTACAAAGCAAAACTCAACCATAAATCCTATACAATCCATACTAATAAAAAACAAACAAACCTGCAAGAATAAAACTACTGAACAGCTAACATCATATTGCAACTTTCTAGCTTAGCCAATCCCAGTCTTATCCTACTGATCATCGCTCGTGCAACAGAGATCCTTCGTAACAATACTTCCAGAGAAGATGGTGGTTGTAACACCCATCCTTGCGGTACCATAACCCTCAAAGCACAAGCTGCTAAATGATCTGCAGCTACATTACCCTTTCGAGCCACTAGAGATAACAACCAATTATGCAGAGATCTCCAACGCAATATACATTGCTGCAACACGTCCACACTTTCCCATTCACACCCTTCAATCTTTTGCAACTTTAAATGTTTGTATAATTCTTGACAGTCCATTTCCGATATCACCTGATCACAGTTTATATGCATGGCACAATCAAAGGCTTCTAATGCAGCCATGCATTTAGCCATAAAAGAGGAATTTGCTTTTACCTCCTTACACATACCTCCGATTAATTCTCTATTACCATCCCTACCAACTGTCCCAACTGCTGCCTTTTACTGTCATACTTAAAGCTGGCGTCAATATTCATTTTAACCTTTCCAGATTCAGGCTTCATCCACCTGCTTCATTTTTCACCTCTGCCTCTTCTTTCTGTCAGCAACATCCTCAAAATCTCTTACCATCCTCATAGCTTCGGCCACACAGGACCAGGCATCCATCTCCGCTCCTTCAAATATGTATTGACACCTAGCCTGGTTTTTTATACGAGGTTTAAAATATCTGACCTTTTAGACCTTATTTGACTTATATTAGACTTAAAAAGTATGACTTTTTGGACATCATGTCATAAAAATGATTTTTTAGATTTGAAATTCACTACATCAAGTCTAAAAAATTATACTTTTTCGTTTTTTTAAATATCTACTCTATTTCTTCCAGGATATTAAAACTCGGACCAGCCACTAAACCGGTCAAAACAATGGTTTAAAGGTTAGTGGGTTAGATCGGAGACAATCTGGAGCTAGGTCAGAAAGGGATAAAAATTAAAAAATAATTTAAATTTTCATCATATTATCCCAATATTAAATGTCAATTTAATATCTTGAATTACAAACAAAATAATCATATATTTATCCAATTTTCTTTATAATTTTTTTAACAAATTGACATCATAATAACATGCTACCTTCTAATGACACCAAAATTAATAATTACGAGATATCTAAAAAATAATTAAAATAAATATACAAAATATACATATTTAATCATTAATTTTTTTAAAAAAATAAAAGAATCCCACAAGTCTTTCCTCCTTTTCTATTAATTTTATACCCATATAAATATACAATATAAATGTTTATTCTTTTATCATAAGGTTGGGGACATAGATTGTCACACACAAGCTGTGAAGACAGGAAAAAACGTTGTACTAAGCTACAAGCTACCACGTTTGTTAGACAAAAAGCTCTAGGAAATATGTTAAGGGCTTTAGACCGTCATTTTCTTTCCTCCGATCCAGTTTGAATTTTTCATCGGTGGTCTCTATTTTTCGGTCTCTCTCTCAACTTGAACAGTAAACATGGAGCCTTCACCCTCCCTCCCTGAAATCATCATTTTACTTTTCTTCCATGCCTTTTGTTATAAAAAAGCTTCTTCATTTCATCTTTTATAATGATTTCTTTACAGTTCTTTTCTAAAGGGTTCTTGGCGTCTCATATTCTATTTTTGTTCTCTCTCTTTTTTCTTGTTCCTTTCTTTGGTAATCTTTCTTCTTTCTCATATTCCGGCTTCTTTTGGATCAAAATAAAGTAACCCAGGCAACCCGCCTAACCCAACGGGTTAGCCGAGTTATACTTGTTCATAATGAGTCGCTCCGGGTTGAAATCCCTTCGGTTCTTAACATCAATCGGACCAGATAGGCACTCGGGTTGCTGGTTTCCAATCCAACTTGCCCGGTCAGGTCCGAGTTTTAATATATTGATTTCTTCTTCTCATCCACCATCCAATACTAAAAGGGAACTCGTGTCTAAAAAAGTATGACTCAATCTATAAGGGCTTAACAACTCAATGAGTTACAAATTGAACTCTCATAATTCAATAGTTTCCAATAACAATTCAAAACTTTAAAATGAAATATAATACCAACAATCTTCCAATTCAAGCGTGAAGTTCAAATTCAATCAAATAACTATTTATCATTCAAAGGTTTATGAACTATATACATTAATTAATGAACTGCACACATTATTAATTTTGATATTATAAAATTTATAAGGGAAAAAAAATAAGAAAATACCATTTGAACTTCAAAATTCTAAATCAATAATTTTCCAAAAAAAATGAGTTGTTAATTGCTATACTCTTTTTGTCAATCTCATTACTCTTATAATCAATAAAATCAATTTGAAATTCAAGTGGTATTTTTTTTTGGTCTTTTTCCCAATTTATAATTTTAATTTTTCCTGACATTTATTAAAATTTATTTATTTTTTGTTTCTTAAACGACAAAAAATATATATCAAATATAATATACTATACAGGCTTGAGAGTTGTATACGTCATTTAAATTTGTAATTTCATATTTTTTTCCACAAATATTTAAAAACTTATCCGAATTTTTAGAAGTTTGTGATATTTATAAGGGTCAATTTAAATTTTAATTTAGCATTAAGGATAAAGTAGGAAATAAGTTTTATTTATTATATAAATTTTAATAAAAAATATATTTTTAAAATATTTTTAGAATATTATTAACGAAGTTAATAGTTTAGACTAAAATATATATTTTTAAAATAAAAGGGAAATATGTGTGACTTAAATAAAATAGAAAGGTAATTAGAGTATTTTTCTGTTTTTCTTTTAAATATCAAATGGAGCATTCGAGCTCATGAGCCTGATGGGCCGGAATGCTAAAACTCTCAGCTTTTCCCATTCATGCGTGGATAAGGAGGAACCAGTTGTAGCGATGAGCACCGAGAACTTTTTATCATTATAGTAGATCGTTTGATCTAGAAGATTTAGATTGAATTTTCTAATTTTTACCTTTTTTTTTCTCAAAAATAATTATTTTAATACATAAAAAATCTAAAATAAAAATAATTTTTTAATTATCAATTTTTCAAAAAATTAATTTTTTGATTAAAAATCACTAGTTAAAAATCTTAAAACTAGATCATTGAAATTTTATTTAAATAGAGGAGATCTCACTGTAGTGAACAGCTGTCGGTGCTAATCATTACCATAAGCACTAAAACCACTGAACAAAAAATCGGACCGGACCGGTCGGTTCGACCGGTTGAATCGGGAACCGGTCAGTGGTCCGGTCTGGTTTGATGATCAAACCGGAAAACCGGTCGAACCGGTCTGAAACCGGTCGAACCGGTCAGAACCGGTTAAAACCGGTAAAACCGGTGGTTCGACCGGTTGAACCGGTTCCATTTTTTTATTTTTTTTATTTTTCTGTTTTTGCTTTTTTTAGGGAAAAATTGGAAATTGAAGACCAAAATGTGGAGAAAAATAGGTAAAAAAAGAACAAATCTAAAAAAAATGAAGAAGATAATGAAAAAAATTATTTAAAAAGATATAATAATTATAAAAAAGGAGATATCATTGCATAAGTATAGGTATTATAACTCATACTAATAGTTTTTAAGTTTTTTTTTCTTAAAAATCTTCATTTTCTATCTATAAAAGTTTAAAAATATATTAAAATATATTCCTACTAATAAATTATAATATTTTAATATGACCGGTTCACTACCGGTTCAACTACCGGTTAGACCCCGGTTGACCCATTAACCCTTGAACCTGTGCTGTGACCGGTTCATTGCCCGATCCGGTTTTTCGTTCCTTGACTAAAACTGTTCTAGACAAGGAGGTTACAATATTACAATGTGGCCGATATTTTGCTGGCTAGTGCAATGGATTCGGGTGGTTTTTTTTGCGGGCTGGGACTTGGGAGTGGAACCGGTTCAATGATATTTTGGTCTAATAAATTTAAAAGGAAAATAATGGTGACCCGTTGGCCGTTAGACGGAATGAATTTTTTTTTTTTTTTTTTTGGACCTGGAGTTGGACAAAATGAAATGAAACTATGGTTTTTAGACTTGGAGCACAAAACCCTAAACCCTAGAAGGTACTCCTTCTAGAGCCTTCCTTTCTCTTGAAAAGGCAGGGCTCTCCCTCCTCTCCTCCCTGTTCCATTTAGCTGTTGCGCTGCAACACAGTGTCCTGCTACCACTCTCCTTCGCCCTCCTTGCTCTTAGCCTTTTCCATTCTTCAGTACATCCCCATTTCTCATTACAGTCCATTGTCATCATGTATCGCTTTGCTTCTAGCCTAGCCTCCAAAGCTCGGTAAGTCTGGATCCTGCGACTTGTTTTGCTTATTTGTTGATCATTTGGGATTACCAATCCCTTTAGTTGAATCACGACCAAAGTCAATAAACGTTGAAATGGCCTGACTTAATTCAGTCTTCTCTTGGTTTCAGGATTGCTAGGAGCAGCAGCCAACAGGTGGTGCAGTATTCACTGAATAACACTTTAAATTTTGATATATTTTTGGAATTAAACCGTCTCACTCTTAACTTATATTTAATATGTGTCATCTTTGTGGCCTGCCGTAGATTGGAAGTAGGTTGAGTTGGAGAAGAAACTATGCGGCCAAAGACATCAAATTTGGTGTGGAGGCTCGGGCTTTAATGCTTAAGGGTGTTGAAGATCTTGCTGACGCTGTGAGAGTGACGATGGGTCCTAAGGTAACATAGCTAATGGTGGACGATCTCTTGCATCTGTTTTTTTATTGCGTTGAATAACTAGAGTGATTCCTTATACAATTTAACTGGAAGATTTTTCTTGACGAATGATGGTGGAGTGGAAGTGAATGATTGGATAGTATTATTGCTGATCCAATTTTCATTTAGATAATTACATTATTCCAAACCAAGAAGCAATGAAAGATTTTACAGCTGGTATTTTACTTTTGAGCTTCATTTTCTATACTTAACGATGTAGGGGCGTAATGTGGTGATTGAACAAAGCTTTGGTGCCCCTAAAGTGACAAAGGATGGAGTGACTGTTGCAAAGAGCATTGAATTCAAGGATAAAGTAAAGAATATTGGAGCCAGTCTTGTAAAGCAGGTTGCAAATGCCACCAATGACGTAGCTGGTGATGGTGAGATGTTGTTCATGAATACAATTACTGTGCCTTTGCAATGCTAGATTGCTTGGCTCTGTGATAATTGGAATTTGGCTTGGATTTCGTACCAAAGCATAGTTTAAATGCCAAAAAGCTTAACTTTTTTACATTTGGCACCCGTGTTTTGTCCATTTTTTTTTGTTTTTTTGTCACAACGGAAATGAGAAGCCGTCTTGCTTGATTGTTTGGCAGGAACCACATGTGCTACTGTCCTTACACAAGCAATATTCACTGAGGGGTGCAAGTCAGTTGCAGCAGGAATGAATGCAATGGACCTGAGGCGTGGTATCACCATGGCAGTTGATTCTGTGGTGACAAATTTGAAAAGCAGAGCCCGGATGATCAGCACATCTGAAGAAATTGCACAGGTCTGGGAATTTTTTCTTTATAGTCTCTTTTTTCCTATTGCAGTGTGGACTGTGGGTTTTTCTTTTAATAATTTAAATTTAAATTTACTGTATTTAAATTATAGGTTGGGACCATCTCAGCTAATGGGGAGAGAGAAATTGGTGAGTTAATTGCAAGGGCTATGGAGAAAGTTGGCAAAGAGGGAGTAATCACAATCTCAGTAAGTTGTCTTATGATTTTCTTATTATTGTTTTCTTCGTATTCTTCAATTTTTTTGGCCGGGGGTTTGGGAGTTCTAAATTTGTCTCTTCAATGTCTCTTCAATAGCGTCGTGTGATCCATATAGCCGATGCCACTCGGATAAGGCATTGTTGTTGTTGTAATGTCTTTTCAAAATCTCAAGTATTAATTGTGTTGTCCGCATTTTTTCTCCTGGCTTTTTCCTGTGATTTGGTCTTCTTGTATACACACCATTAGGCTCTATTATGGAGCTTCCTCTTTCTTTACCTTTCCCTTTGAGGGGTTCTGCTGTAGGAATCTGTTTGCTACACATTGATGTATGTGGTGGTAGCTAACATCTTTTGAACTGTCTCAGGATGGCAAGACCCTGTACAATGAGTTGGAAGTTGTTGAAGGGATGAAACTAGACAGGGGCTATATATCTCCTTATTTTATAACAAACCAGAAGAACCAAAAATGTGTATGCCCTCTCTCTATTTCTGTACTGCATGATTAGTCTTCAAAATTTTGCTGCAGGAAAGGCTTGTTTAAAATCCATGTGGCAGTATCATGCTTGTTAATACCATTCAATTCATGCTTAACCCTGCGATTGCATGTGCAATAGGAACTTGAAGATCCTCTTGTTCTAATCCATGAGAAGAAAATCTCGAGCATCAATGCTGTGGTTAAAGTATTGGAGTTGGCTCTAAAGGTGAGAACTAATTACCGAGTTTTGTTGGTATTAACTATGAAACTTTGGATGGTGACTGACATTTGCCTAACTCCAGAGACAAAGACCTCTATTGATTGTTGCGGAGGATGTAGAGAGTGATGCTCTGGCAACTCTTATTCTAAATAAGCTCCGTGCTGGTATCAAGGTTTGTTTTGCTAATGTTTTTGGTTACTCTTAAGGTCTTAGGTATCTTGGAATATTTAGCCTTTATGTTTTTGCTGATTCAATGCGACATCTTGTGCACTTTCCTAGGTATGTGCTATTAAGGCTCCTGGTTTTGGTGAAAATAGGAAAGCAAATCTTCAGGATCTTGCAGTCCTCACAGGAGGTGAAGTAAGTTTTCCTCTCTAGTGTTGGTTACAGCTATATTAAGTCTGGTCTTCTGAGCATCTGAATGATGTATTTTGTTTGTCCTGTTTTAGCTTATAACTGAAGAACTTGGCATGAATCTTGATAAAGTTGATCTGGATATGCTTGGCTCTTGCAAAAAGGTAAGTAAGCTTTATATAGGAAAGATTTGAATGTGTCTGGGTATCATTTATTGATAAAACGTTTTGGATGGTTCTGATAGGGAACCCACTTCTCTCTATGCCTACTTTTCTATAAGCATCCAACGAACTGGAATGAATTCTCCCTTCTCATTGCATGGATCAATGTAGATCACTAATTTGATTCTTTGATACTTTAGGTGACAATTTCTAAGGATGACACTGTCATTCTTGATGGAGCTGGTGACAAGAAAGGAATTGAGGAAAGATGTGAACAGGTTTGTGTTTAGCTTCTTTTGGATTTCTTTTTGAACCTACCCATAATATGTTCTTTATCTAAAGATTTGTAAAGTTTGGGCATCAGTGTTCCTGACATCATTATTGTGATATATCTCAATGAACAGATCAGGTCAGCCATTGAGAATAGCACTTCAGATTATGACAAGGAAAAGTTGCAGGAAAGATTGGCCAAGCTTTCTGGGGGTGTTGCAGTGCTTAAGGTATGCTTACTCAAGTTCACCTCCCTTTTTTGGCCAAACAATCTTCCTCCTGGTAAGCATCCTTAGTAGGAATGCCAAGGGCAATATTATGAGCTTTCTTTTCACAGATTGGAGGAGCCAGTGAGCCTGAAGTCGGTGAAAAGAAGGATAGAGTGACAGATGCCTTAAACGCAACTAAAGCAGCTGTGGAAGAGGGTATTGTACCAGGTATATTTTCCTGTGACTGGCTGATTGGGTTGTTAGATTTAAAGCCTCCTATGTTAACCTTAGCTCATTTGATCTCCTTTTTCTGTACAGGGGGTGGTGTTGCACTTCTTTATGCATCAAAAGAATTGGACAAGCTTCCAACGGCTAACTTTGATCAGAAGATAGGCGTCCAGATTATCCAAAATGCTCTTAAGGCAAGTCCTTTTTTTAAATTAAAAAAAAAAAAATTTTACAGCCTTGATAGCAACTTGCTGTTGAGCAAGCAGCTCTTGGTAATAACATGAAAGGAATTGTTTTTCTGTCTTTTCTCTCCTATATTGAGGTATCTTGTTCGGGGTTCATTCTAAAGCAATGATCTCACTTAATCAAATAACAAAATGTCATGCCTACACCAAATTGCATTGTACATCATAAAAATGTCTAGTTTCCCTTTCAGCATCAAATATAGTTGAAACTTGAAGTTGCTCTTTCTTTTGTTACCCTTTTGACCATCAATGCAGACACCTGTGCACACAATAGCAGCCAATGCAGGAGTTGAGGGTGCTGTTGTTGTAGGCAAGCTCTTGGAACAAGACAACCCTGATCTTGGGTACGATGCTGCCAAAGGTCAGTGTTTTTTTTTTTTGGCTTCCTCTATTTGTGTTTGTTTTCCTTGTCAAGGTTACATATCCTCCTATTCTTTACTGACCACTGTTTCTTCACTATCAGGTGAATATGTTGACATGGTTGGAGCTGGAATCATTGATCCATTGAAGGTTATTAGGACTGCCTTGGTTGATGCTGCCAGGTGGGTGCCCACGATTTTCCATTGTTGTCATCTATCTATTACATGCATGTCATTTGCTTCTTGTGGTAACCATATCATGTTTTTTGGTGCAGTGTGTCATCTTTGATGACAACAACTGAAGCAGTTGTGTCCGAACTCCCAAAGGATGAAAAGGAAGTTTCCCCAATGGGTGGTGGCATGGGTGGCATGGACTATTGAGGTATCACTTCGGAGTCGGATCTTGAACAGTGAATGTTGCGAGGCCCGGTTTAGTTTTTCTTCCATTTTGTTATGTGAAGGCTTTTGTGTAGTCATAGTGAGAGATGAGGACTTAGGCAGGAAAAATTCCAGATGTTGCAACGATATAATTCTGATCAGTTTAACATCCAAACAAGACATTGTTATATTTGAAATTTCCCCAATTCAAAATGAAGGGTCTTCCATCATTTATCGTGTTACAGAATTTGGCCGCTGCCCTTTCATAGTCATATCATCGTTAACGATGTCCTGTGCATGGATGGGGCGTTTCCAAATACAAAGCATTTTCCATATTGATTGTGTTGGAAAGTGTGAATGAATTGGAAATATTGGTACTTCTATTTATGTAATCTCAAGGGTGCTCTAATCTTGTGCATCTCTACAAATTATTGGAAAAATTGGGAAATCTAAACCTGATTGCTTTATTAATAGCTGATATTGAGACTATGAAAATTGGATGATGAATCCATATTTAATTTTTGGAATAAACGTGTTACTGATCTGACTCAGTTAATTTTCAATTTCTGGTGCATCTTTACGTGTCGCCTCCTAATAAAGTCGTTACATTGGTAAGGGGGTAGGTTATGAGCTAACTTTACTAATTAAATCCACCTTTGTTGCCGTTAATTTTCAATTTCTGATTAACTCAAATATGCAAACTGAAGTTTTAATTAATATTCTCTATCAAAATGATTTCTTTTATTAAGCATGATTAAGTACTTGATGTTCATTTGGATTAGCTCTTGGAGAATAGCTTTTATAATTTGTGAGGTATGTATGTGAGCAAAATTTTATTTCGGCTTACAGAAAAGGATTCTAAAACCATAATTTTATGTTTCCCAAACACTCAGTTGATGTGGCATATAACATAAATAACCATCCGAGTGAAGATTTGATGTTAAGTATTTCTCTATAACATAAATAACCATTGACAGAGTGAAGATTTATTCTAGCGTCCTTATCCCTTCAAATCGAGAAATACTTTCGTGCTTTAGAAACATCACTTTATTTATATTCTGACTAATTGAAATATAACAACTCATCTTATTTTAATCATACATGACAGATGAGTCAAATGGATAAATTCAAATTTTATGATTTTTAAAAACATAAATTTTTTAATTTAGAAAAACAAAAAACACAATTCCTTCACATCATCCCTAAAATTATAAAATTTCAAAATTTTAAAATTTTTTAGATGACTCATCTACCATTTAGGATTAAAATAAGATGAGTTGTTATATTTCAATCAGTCAAAGTATATATGAGATAACACTCTTAGAGTATGTAAGTATTTCTCCTTTAAATATTGTTTAACCTTAGCTTTCAAAATCCCCCAGATTGAACAAAACACCAATTATATTAAATATTAGCATCTTAAGAAATTATTATCCGGTGGATATAGGATCAAAAATTTAAATTTAATGAAGAAATTTCATGTTTATCATACTTAATATTTATGAATATATCAGTATTTAGCTCATTAATCAATTTAATGAAAACTTATTTAAGATTATGACTCTACAAAGAAATTAAATAAATCCAAAATCATCTTATTATAAATTTTTATTATTTCACCACCTTTTACTTTTTAAATTGGAAAAATTAATCTGGAGGTTGTTATAGTTTTCCTCTATTTTAAATTAGGTCCCTATACTTTTTTTTTCCTTGTTATTGGGTCCTTTAACTTTACACCGTTACATTAGTCCCTAAAATTTAAAATTGTTAAAAAAGATTGACAGTGTTAAAATTCACCGCTAAAATGCATTTATCTCCTACAATCATCCAACAGTTCCAGTTTCCCTCCCTCCTTAATATCTTCAACCTCCTGCCGCAAAACGATGCAACCGAGTTTCTGCAAAATTGTTTGAACCTCCTTTATAAGACGTTGGTTTCAGATGTTATGGCAGCTAGAATTTTGAAGAAAACAAAATAACCATTGGGCATTGATACGCAACCACAAGCATTAACAGTTTTAACCCTTAAAGACTCAATTAGAAAAGGGGAAAAAAAAAAAAAAAGCATAGGGACTTGATTCAAAATAGAGGCAAACTATAAGGACCTCAAGATTAATTTTTCCTTTTAAATATAAAATATGCATGAAATGAATGAAGCTACAAAGCCAGATAAAACACCTTCATTATACAAAAGTAGACTCTCATTCAAGCCCACCTCCCAAAACCAACCATGTTCCATACCTTGGCTTTCAGAGCAATTCCAACTAGCAACTACCCAACAAGATTGTGTCGTAACAATCACAATCTATAGCCGCATCCGCCAGAGCGTTGGACTTGGCCATGCTTACCATGCTATCAATGGATCTCCCGTTTCCTATTTCGTGTCATAACAGCTTAAGCCAGTCATTAACTCCAACGAAGAAACACATTGGATGATTCAGAAGAGCGATAAGGCAGACCCCATATAGCAGCGACATGAAGTAAAACAAGTGACTCCAAATGTTCCTAGACAACAGAGCTCCAAGGAGCAAGGCCATCGTCACATGTAAGTCAAAATAACTTGCTATCTGAAAATTCTAAGCATATATACGCTGTCATTTGAACATATACACTTCCTATCAGCCTCATTTTCCTTTACGGCGACCTCTTGTTGATGCACAATCAGAACAGTACCATTTCCCCTTAGGTTGTTCTTTGAGACCAACGCAACCAAAATGGAACCATTCTATTTTGCACTGTTAAAACAGAGGAAATGTCAATGGATGTCAGGAACGTTGTAGGTAAAGCATAAGAAAAAAAAGAAACGAGGGCATAAGACATACATTGGGATTATCGCACGCAACCATCTCGCCATAGCTAACTTGGTTACAAAAGCAGTAAGTGGGTTCATTTGGATCCACAGGTAAATCTAAATCCATGCCAGCTGGGTTTGCAGTTGTGGTTTGGCCTTCTGGTGCTGCTGCTGCAGCAGCTGAAACTGATGCTTGGCGTGTCCTACAGTAGTCAAAAATCAAACAGCATTAGAGAATCAACATTCAAATTGCTTCTTTGAGTTCACCAGAAAGAGAAAGAAATTGCTTCTTTACTTTCTTTCCAACAATTTTTGATGCAGCAGTCATAAAACAAAAACCATTCATCACAGCAGGGAATTCCCCCTCACTTCATAGACGATGCTTTTAATAACGAGACTAAAATGCAATCTGTAACCTGATGGAGTGGAATCATTGTTATAAAAGGGAAGAGTAATCCTTTATTAACATATGTCAGGTAATTATTTTGAAATCATCGTTATTGTGGTGAACATGCACTGCCAGCTTCTATTCAGACCACAACATCCCTCTTAATTCCATCCAAACATGTCAAAAAAGAATTTCCTGATCATCACATTTTTCTTACCATTCAAATTTTTCATCAGACTCAGGTTTTTTATATTTTCTACTGTAGGTAGGGCTTCTTATGAGTAACTCAACTAGAAGAGTGCCACAGGCAGAAATGAAATCAGAGAGATATGACCAGAAAATGATAAGGACAAGCTACACAATTGAAATCAGGGAACTTTCACACAGAACTACTTACTTTTTGCGCCCTCCCCTACCACCTTCATTACCCCTTCCAGATTTTGTACTACCATCTTGACCTGAAGCAGGCACTCCGCTTGTTGCAGCATTTTCTCTTTCTGTCACAGGATACAGATGTTATGTTTAATACATACGCAAGAGAAACAAGTTGTTATCATGATTTAGTATAATGTTGAACAAGAAATCAGAAAGCACAGTACCACGCCTCAGTTCTTCATCAAACTTTTTCAGATATTGATCAAGCTGTTGTATATGTGTATCTACCTGTGTCAGAATCATGAATAGGGCCTGGTTATAAAATATCTAAACAAGCACAGAAAATTCTTCAAACTAATTTTAAGAAAAGGCTTTGCCAACGTAGTCTTTGCCTTTTCAAGATACAATTTACAAAATGACAGCTTATTTTATATTTCTTGATTGATATACTTGGCTTTGGAAAGAATAATAGTTGGAAAAGTGCAGCTTTTCACAACTGCTTTCTGCCCAAAAAATATAAGAGTATGACTCCCTATTATCTCATTATCAAAGAAAGGATGGTGAACATTAAGTGAGTACCAAATCGTATGCCTGCACTGCCAAGGCAACTTTCTCATCAGCAATCCTGATGCTGTGCTTTTGCTCATCAAGTGCTTCATCAGAGAATCTGATAAGTGAAGTATCAGGTGTGATATTCCCCGACCTAACACCTCGTCTAATATCTTCTATTTCTTGTTCACAATGTTGTTCATTTTGCTTTTGAATATCTGTTCATATACATGATAGATCAAAATGCTTACTATACTCAGAAGACCTTAAAAAAGGCAAAATATAAAGTATAACATAAAAATCAAACTTCACATGAATATCGATTGAAAAAATGGATAAAATAAAACTATAAGCAAAATGACTATAAGCAAAATCCTGCTGTTATTACCTTCATAAGAGAAATTCAAAAGACCAGATGACTTCAAGGAAGAAACAGTAAAGAAGATGGCCTTCAACTATAATTGCAACTAATGTTTTCATGGCAGAATTATTCCAAGTAACCAATACAGGGATCGTTTTAAGTGAGATAAGTTTGTACAAATTCAACATTGTGTGCTGCCCACAAGGATAATAGTACAATGGTAATAGGACCGGAACGGTCCGGTTGACCAGTCCTGAAACCGCCGGTAGACCTATCCAGAATTTTTTTTTTTTAAATTCGCTTTTTTTTTAAAAAAAAATTCTTTAGAATTTTATATTAATAAGTCTAAAATTTTTAATTTCTCACCTATTTGATCTTGAGTTACCTCAGGTTGACTCATTGACCCTTGAGCCAGTTTCGGGTTTAATTACCTTGAATAGTACCAGTGTTTCATAGGGTGAAGCCCTATCTGTGCCTGTACCAGTGTCTCATTGACCCTTCAAGATTTTATTAGTCTTACTGCATTTCATTCTAAACTCCGAAAAGGATAATGGTTACAAAGACCGAAGAAAAATTAAAATAGACGTACTACAAATATCAGGCAGCAAAAGTGAAAGAACAAAGATGGACCTACTAACAAAATTTAAATATCAAACGTACCTTGCAAACTCTTGTCAAGGTCACGTAACAAAGAATACTTCTTTTGAAGAGTACGGGGAAGTGAATCCAAATCTGTTAAGAGGGAACTCGTGTGTCAATGCGTAATTTTAAGAAAACATATGATTTAACGCAAAGAGATGAATTTGTTGCACAAAAAGAAGGATAAAGGAATCGAAGGCATGTAGCAAAATAATGAAGTCACAGAAGAAGAATACTCGCTTGAAATTCCTCAAGGAATGACATTACGAGGTCTAGGCTAGGGTTTCTCGGCAAGAAGCTCGTTATTGATTGCCTTTTGGCGGGTCCCAAGTCCTTCAACGATAAAGATGGTAAATTGGTTATTGGGGAATGGGATTTTCAATTTCAGGTCCGACACTGTATCTCACTGTAAGAAGATAAATCGGGGAAAGAACGAAAGTTTTCAGTTTAAAATACGAGTCCAGACGAAGACAAATTAAATCTCCCAGGAAACTGATGATAATAATTGCGGGATTTAGTGGCGGGGAATTGGAAATAACAGCCAACCCACTTTTGGGCTTTTGGAAAATCAGGAAAAAGGCCTATTTGTATTAGCTCGGCCCATTTATCTGCGTTCAGGCTAGCTCACCCGGTTAGAGTTAGGTAATTGCTTTGGGGAAATTGGTGAAAAATCTCTAATTAAAAGTTTTAGTAGTCAAAAAAACTTTATTTATTTTTATACATGGAAAGGATTAGTACTCGATAAGTACACACACAGAAAGTACTGATATTTAAATTCAATTCTTTCTAGCCCGTCCAATTTTTTTAATATAAATTGAATATTATTTTTCACACAGGGAGGTTACAAAAAATAATAATTAGAATAACCAGAAAAGTCCATCATCGTCCCATATCTACCGTGATATTAGATGGAGGGTGATTATAGGCGCACGAACTCTCTACAATATAGTGTTTGTTTAGAATAGTTTATTTTTAGGCAATAAGTGCTTATAAATCATGATTCATGATATACGAAGTAAGTATGTGAGAAGAGTTTTATCTTGACTTGCGTAATAAAGATTTATTTACCCCCAAAACGTATTTCCAAACACAACCATATATTATGAGAGAATTTAGCAAGTTGGTCAGCAGTCGTAATGCCATCTCTTAAGAAGTGATGGACAATTAATTACCTGCCAACCCCTACACAAAAGGAGTCTAGCTTCCTCTACTACATCCAAAAACAGATTAATACAATTTTTCTAACAGAGATCTTTCACTGATTTTTCCTGTTTTTATATTTTTTTCCCTCTCTTCTCTTTTTCTTTTCTTTTTTCGCCTCTGTTTTTTAAATTTATAAATTTACATTTTCCTCCAAGTTAAGAAGTTCATATTGCATGTGTCCATCTCAATTAAAATGCATATTTTTTCCAAACAAAATTTATATGGAATTGTTAACAGCTAGTTGTCCTATCGACATCACCGGCAACCCGACCCGGCAGGCTAAAATAAATTTATTGTTGGGAATGTGCCCATAGGATTATAGTAATATTATCAAAACAAATTCTGAACTGTTTATTATTCAAGATGCAAAGAAATGGAGACAAATTTTAAATTCAATGGCATTACCAAAAGACAAATTTTGTACTAGATTAAGATGTAACACTGACAAACATGACACTCCCACATGCTTGTTCTAAGGGGAGTTGCCAGTAATTATTAATACTATTCACGTAACATTTAGGTTTCAAATGCCATCCACTAATCCTTTTTCATGCTAAGCAGATCGCCAAACGGGGACTACAGTCCATATCCATGATTGATCCAAAAGCCACTAATAATTATATACATACATTCTTTCTTTCTTCTCTTTCGAAAATAAATGATTCAGATTTAAGAGAAACTTGTGATTTTAACATGAGACATCACAGCAGCTTCATCGAGCCCATGAAGAGAATCTATCAAGTGCATTCGCAATGAAGCTGGACCTCTGGCCATCTTCATTCCCAGCTCACCAGCAACACCAAATATGGATAATGCTGATACTGCAGCGTCCAAAGCATGGAGTTTATCAACAGCTACGAAGGCAGCAATGAGTGAAGAGACTGAACACCCAGTAGCTGTTATCTTCTGCAACATTGCCACCCCATTGTGAGCACCAACTACTTGCTCTCCATTAGTCACTATGTCGATGGCTCCGGAGACTGCAACTATGGCCTCACTTGATTTTGCCAATAATTTCGCTGCTTCAATTGCATCCACCGACTCATGGATGCTGTCCACACCCTTGACAACAGAGCGACTAAATTACACAATGGAATCACAAAAGCTTCTCAGAATAAAGGATGATGCAGAAGAAGAAATCTAATGTTCAGGATTAGTCCTCCCTTGTGGCAAGAAAATTCTCAAGAAGTCCTAGTGATGAAGTAAATCAAATGGCTTGCTGCAAGAGACCATTGTATCAATGGAATTCAAACCAGTAGTTCAGAGAATCCTCTCACAATCTACTGTCATTGTTAGGGATTTTATCAGTATGAATCAAGGGTCAAAAAACTTATTAACGGTAGAGGCAAAGTAAGTTCAGAAGTTCAAGCACATGTTCTTCAAAAGATTAATTTCATTGTGTTTCATTTGAAATCACTACAAGTCCAATCTAAAAATCATTTGTTTGATTCCATTTTGATCAATTAACGGGGAGTTTGGAATAGCTTATTTTTAGGTAACAAGTGCTTATTACGTAAGTCGAGATAAAACTCCTTTCACATAATTACTTGGTATATCATAAATCACGATTTATAAGCACTTATAAGTAAAAAAAAAAAGTTATCCCAAATGAGCATTAAGTATGGAATTGATTATAAGACCAACCAAAAGACAAACTGCATACTCAAATAAGCAAGTACATGTTCTCTGAAAGATTACTTTCATCATATTTTATTTGAAATCATTAGAATTGAAGTCCAATCCAAAAAAAAAATCATTTGTTTGATTCTATTTTAACCAATTAAAAACTCAAAACATTCCAAATTCCCCAATTTGGATGGGTTTGAAAACTGAAGAGTGGGAAGGCTAAGGATGGTTTCCAAATTCATCATTGCCGATCCCCAACTTTCAAACAGCCCATCAATGGTTAAAACGTTCAAACCACTCCACAAGAGTCCCAAACCATCCTCCCAATCAAGTTCACGTTCAGTTGGTGGCTGTCAAAAAGATTAAAACAGAGAAGGGAGATTGGAAAACAAGTAATTATGCTTTTGCTTCCTAAGTATAAGGCAAAACATTGGGAAGGCATCATATAAGACAGGTTCTTCCAAATAAATTGGCAATCCTAAATTTCTTCTAATGAAACAGGAAATTTTACATTCAACATAGAACCTTCTAGTAGAAACCATTTAGAAATAAAGTAAATTCTTGTCCTCATACTTTAATGCATAATTAGAAAGCTAAAGACTAGTACATAGATATAACTCTATACTTGATAGATTATCTAACAAAATGCCAACCTTCATTCTACCTGAAAACAGACTGACATAGATATCACCGAGAGAACTTAAACAATGCAATTGCACGAAAATTTCAAGCAACCAAATGATATACTCAGATACCTACAATTCATACACCATCCGCAAATAAATGCTTAGGAAGTTCTTCTAGATACGAAAATTGAAGAAGGGAAGTTACTGGGTTAAAAAAATGCAAAGGGGACATCCACTTAAAATAATGAAATTCAATGAGCTAGGACTTACTTCTTGCACCAACCCTTGAGCTTTCATTAAATTCCCCAAATTGCTATGGGCGTCGACCATTAGAGGATTAATAGATAGTTCTTCTTATCGGAAGTTATTTGGAAACTTTACCGTGGCTTTACTGAACATGGAACTTTTAATCCCAAATGCAACTTCTCCAACCACTTAATGAACAGTTTCCGTTAATTTCATAAATATATCTTAAGTTAAGCAGAGAGTAAAATGAATAATGATAATTGCTCTGCGTCCTGCAGAGTCTGAGAGAAAGAGAATGCGTTACCTTGGAGGCCAGTTCAGCAGAGGAAGAAGCCTTTGAAAGGGCAATAATCTCAGAGCCATTTCCTCTGATGACAGTGGGCTTCATCGCCACAAGCTCGAGACAAGCCTTCATGCGGAAATCAGAGGCACCGACAGCAACCGGATCAAGAACCCACGGCTTACCCAACTCAGAGGCCAGAGCGGCGGCGGCTTTCATGGCGGGAAACCAAGAAGGGGAAAGAGTGCCAATGTTGATGGAGAGAGCGTGAGCGTGTGGAGTGAAGTCAGGAATCTCTTCAATGGAGTGAAGCATAGCAGGAGACGCGCCGGCAGATAAGAGAGTATTGGCCATAAGATCCATGGAGACGAAGTTGGTGATGCATTGGATAAGCGGCGATTGGCGGCGGACTGAGTCCAGTAAGTTCCATGCCTTCCGGCCCCAATCGGCAACTTCGCTTTGGTTGGATTCCATGAAACAGCGTGAGACGCGAGCACGCCGAAATGAAGCAACCAGAACGCCCAAACGGAATCGCTGAAATCCAATCTTTTGGATTAATTAAATTAAAACCGAATCGTCCACAGGTTTGGTTTTTTTTATTGCCATTATTTACGAGTAGCTTCTTTGACTTGTTACAAAGTCAAATTATATTTTTGTTCATTGTCTCTTTGAAATAAATGTTGGCCGTGTTTGGCTTTCGTTGGAATCTATCAAAACTACACGTCTTGGTTGCGCAGCCCCAAACATGCCCTTCCTAATCACGAGATTATCAAAACCTGGCACAGATTATAGTACGCTCTTAATAACCCTCTGCCGCCTCTAGACCTGAAGTTTTTGGCAGTCCAAAGAAGTTGAAAGCCCTGGACACTGGCCGCACAAAAAGAGTGAAAAAAAATAAAAATATGGCAATAGTAGTGAAAGACATGTTTAAAAAAATAAGTAAATATCACTTGAATTTTAAAATCTTAAGATAGTGATTTTCTAAAAATCTGAATTATCAATTGCAATACGTTTTATTTGTTAATCCTATTACTCTTATTGCCAACTAAACCAATTTAGAATTTTAAAGTTCAAGTGGTATTTAAGTGTCTTTTTCCCAAAAAGCATATATTTGAAAATTTTATTGATTAAAAGGACCTGAATTTAACTATTAGTATTAATACTTTTTATGCATAACCAACACAAAATTAGTCCAACGGTGTAAGGCTCTATTAGATCCTTTTAGGTCTCAAACTTGAATTCTAGATGAGACACTCGTGTTGAGTGAGAGGACAGTCATAAACCCCGAGCTGGATATTATATATAAAATATGGACTTAAACTTAAGTATTGGTATTTTTTATTTTTTTATGTTCAAAATCTTATAAATTACTGATACTTTAAGTTTAGTTTATATATATATATATATATATATATATATATATATATATATATATATATATATATATATATATATATATTTTCCCTTGCCAATAAAATTTTTGAAACCGGGACTTTTTACTTGTGTTTTTAAAAGAGATCGGTCACTTAATTTCCTTGATTTTTTTTTTGGGATAATAATCTCCTATTGTGCTTCTAACCAGCTTCATATATATTCTCCCTTTGGTTTAAATATAATACTCAATTGATCTTTTTTTTTAATAGATTAAAGAAGCTAAATAAATTACTTAATTATAATATATGTTGTTTATAATTAGATTATATAACAGTTTATAAGTCAAACTAATTAATTTGAAGAAAAATCAATAAATAAAAATATTTTAAGTTAATTTATTTAGTTTCCTTAGTCTTTTCAAAAAAAAGCCATCTGGATCTTATATTTAGAAATAGAAGTAGCATTATGGCAGGAGATTAGAGGTAAGAGATAATAAAAAGTTACTCTCGCATTTGTAGTCAAATGAATTAAAATTAATTAATGTTTACAAACAAGGGTTTGGTTTAGTTGCACCCACCTCGCAAAGTCTTGAACTTCTCAGCAAAATAGATGTTTCTCTCGTGCAAATGAACAGAAACATCGCTCGTTATCAAATTCCACCATAGCCATGATGCATCTACTTTTTTCTCTTGCTTCCAACAACTTCACTTGCACCACATCCATATCCAAATCTCAACACAACCACTCCATTTCATTCTGATCGAATTGCCTCCTATATATAACACCAGCACTTACCATTCCATTGCATCTTATCCAACTAAACTAAGATTCCTCTCTCAATCAAGCATATACTTACACTATGGGATCCTCGGCTTCAAGCTTCCTGGCCATTATGCTTCTTGGTCTTGCACATTTGGGGATGAGTAGAGCAGCAGCACCAGCAGCAGCAGTTGATCCTGTTTCAGCAACAGGGAAAGAGCCCATTATTGAATTGTACATGCATGACATTATTGGAGGAGGCAATCCAACAGCTCGTCCAGTTACAGGCTTATTGGGAAGCATATACAGTGGTCAAGTACCTTTTGCAGAGGCAGTTGGATTCAACCCTCCAAATGGTGCAGTTCCCATACCAAATGCAAATGGTGCTCTTCCCACCGTGAATGGATTTTCTGGTTTGGCACTAGGAACTGGTTTGTCTGGAACTGCCTTTGCCGGAGAAAACTCTGCTAACAACAACAACAACCAGAATGGTAATCAGCAACTGTTAGGAAATGATGGGTTGGGACTTGGGTTTGGTACAATCACTGTGATTGATGATTTATTGACTTCTCAGCTTGAGTTGGGGTCTCAGACAATTGGCAGGGCACAAGGTGTGTATGTGGCAAGTTCAGCTGATGGCACTAGGCAGATGATGGTGTTTACAGCCATGTTTGAAGGAGGGGAATATGGTGATAGCTTGAACTTTTATGGGGTGTACAAGATTGGGAGCACCATGTCACAATTGTCAGTTACAGGAGGAACTGGTAAATTCAAGAATGCAAGGGGTATTGCTGAGGTTAGGTCACTTATACCACCAGGCCAGATTGCTACGGATGGTGCTGAGACGTTGCTCAGGATCATTGTCTACTTGAGCCACTAGAAACCATGGTGTGGAACTGGGTACTTCTTGCTTAAAGATGGACGTGAGATTGTACTGTGTTTTCTCTGTTTGGTTGATTATTGTCCTTGATATATTACTTGTAATCCCAAAAAATAGTGAGGTGTGACATAGAGATTTGGTGACTTGTGATGATACTATCAGTTATAAAGGAGTTCTCGTGTGTATTCAAAATTTCAAATTGATTCTGGCACGACCCTTAAAATATCCTACTCACTTTGAACGTATTAGTTATTAGGAATCGAAATGCTGAACAGGTTCTCTCAAGAACTTTCAATGAGGACCCCAAAAAACTTAAAAAGACACTTAAGACAACTTTTTTTTTGGGTGAAAGGGGAAATATATTACTCAAAAAATGTATTTAAAAGGCCAAGACAAATATTTCATGGAAAGCAACGATTTCCCAGAACCAAACCAGTAAATGAACTAAGACCTCACTTTCCTGGTGTTCGTGGCTATTTTATATTAATTAAAAATACATATTTTCTTTAGAATGTAAAATATGCATATAATGACCATGAAATATAAAGGGAGATATATAACCTTATTTTTATTTTATTATCATCAAATTCGGAGGGGGTGGGAAAAAATTGTATTTCCAGAACATGGGCATAAATTATACTTGAACTTCTTCCTTCAAAATTATTCTATCCTCTAAAGTTCAAGATCCGACTTGAGAGTAAGCATTCCCAAGAGATATTATGGGTGAAAAGGAAAGTTAGAAGTTACATGGCGGGCTCGCCGAGATCATTGGAACGTAGACTCGTAGCACTTGAATAAAATACATTTTTCAAGTACCCAATAAATATTCAATCTCTCGATTTAAGGTTGTCTAGGGCGAAGTAGGGAAAAGCAAAACTGTGATCCTCATCTTCGAAAGTGAATATTTACAACTGATGGCTGCAAGAACAAAGTCTGTTGTATAGAGAGAGCAAGGGGCAAAAATGGATGGAACAGAAATGAAGAGATCTTCTTGGCTCGGCCATCCATACTACCACCTTCAGGACCTAGTTTTTTATGACAAAAAATGAGCTAAAGTTCAACAAGCAGAACAAAGCTCACCAGAATACATAGATCACCAAAAACAGCTCAAAAGGAAACACCCAAAAATATGTTGCTAATGATTGCAAAAATTGAAAGAGAATACGTGAAATATGCAAACCTGGTTTGATCTTAAATTTGAGAGAATACGGATGCCTTCTTAGGATAAACTTGATCGGATGGTCTGTAGATTGCCGATGCCGATCAGTTGCAGAGATCAACTGCAATAATGAGGGGGAAGATTACATGGGGCGAAGGGGGGGGGGGCATAAAACCAAAATCAAGCAATCTACATGTAATCAAATGAACTTCACAAGAATCCCATGTTTTGTCTGGCAGAGTATAAAGAAGAGAAGGCATGGGACATTGAATGCCTAGCAACATCCACCCATTGTTAGGTAGATCGTATTACGGAAACTGCATTATCTCACCACTAAGACTTCTAATCTGACGTAATCAAGAGAAAAAGAGCAGAACTACAAATAGTATAAGCTAAAATGAGCTGAAACCTAGTGCTTTCAAAGTAAGGATGGAATGGGATGTGAGCAATGACTAAGTTTTGTAACCTCCCAATGTAACCCAAACCAAAAAAAAAAAAAAAAAAAAAAACTGAGTTTGAATTGCTAGTTGCGCATTAGGCTCAAAAAGTTAACATACAACGTACACTTAGAAGAGATATAAATCATATTACCCAAAAAGAAACACACACACACACACAAAAATTAAACTAAGAAAATTATGAATATGAATTCATGTATATAGAAGACTATATTATAATTCCAACAATAAAAAAACCACTAAATTTGTATATATTATTGATATTGATAAAATCATGTATAAATTCACATATTAAACTATCAATAAATGAGCCAAATTCAAGCTTTTAGCAAGAGCACAACTAGCTCACAGAAAACTAAGTTTATTTACACCCTATAGAGGGAAGTGAGAGCTTAGATTGAGATATGCCAACTTCCCACAGGAATCTTAGATCCAACAGGATGAACAACACACTGCAAGCTATAATATATGGTACTTGTACAACAAACCAACAGAGGTTGGTCTTTGCCACAAGAACAATATCATTTGCCTAGCTCTCTCGAGACCATCACAGGTCTGCCCCTAAGCTTAACAAAAGCATGCGATTATAACATGTGCAAGAACAAAGTAGAGTAGAAAAATACCTTGTCATCAAACCGGAAGAGAGATTGGTCAAAATAAGGAGAAGGACTCTGTGACTGACAGCTGAAAGGCAAAGAGGCAAGCATCTTCTTCACAAACTGCAAAATAAAATAAAATTTACGTAGCATGTTAATGCATTATACAAATTTTCTTTTATCTAAGGGGTAGGGATTGAGGTTACAGAAAGCAGGAGCGGCTACCTGCGAAGAGCTGCTTGCCTTATCCTTTATGACCCGCAATTGCTCCAAAGCATGAATATTATTTGAGTGAGACGATATGAAATTCATATGCATAGAATTTCTTGACGTTGCAAGGAAATGATCACAGAACTGCTCAAACAACAGATAAAGATTGTCCGCGGAATTCTAACAAATGTAAAGAAGAATCAGAAACGAGATCATAAGAAGCACTCTGGTAATACGTAGTTAAAGTCCAAGAAAATAAAACACAGATGATAAAAGAAAAGCACCTGATAAAATGATACGATTTCAGTTGTCTCCATGTTATATACAGCAAAGAAAGCTGGGTGGTGATCAGCATTTCTTGACACCTGACGCTTCAAAACATGAAAGAGCAACACATTAGTTTATACTAGGGTCACATAGGATATCAAGGAAGGAAAGGGATTCCTTGTCCATCCTTGTTTTACAATGTTTATTATGTCTTTGTAATCCTTACTCAACAATTTTTCCCTATTCGTTAGTTTTTTAAACCAAGAGCATGAGGGCCATTCCTCTCCTAAAAATATTTTAGTTTACTCCATTTTTCTGTATCATCCCATTCCAAGATATGTACCAAATGGGCTCCGGTTGAAAAATTTCCCAAAACTTAATCAGCTGGAGGCCTGGATAACAAGCTACCTTAAAAATACAATAAGACCCCAGTAACCTATGTGTCTCTCAAAAAGAAAGAGGACGCCAGTTTCAACCAAGGTTACATAGAATGGGCAATGGCAATGACACCCAATTTAAGAAGGTAAATCTTAAGGATTTCTATAAACTTAATCATTTGTTCTCTTTTCTCTTAGCATTCCTTTGCAAATAATTTTCATTTCCAGAGGCTGAGGAACAGGAAGCGGAATCATTAGAACAATAAACAACACAAGAAGAAAACTGACCCCTCCATCTACACTACCAAACTTGATTAGCAGGTGGTGTCGGTCCAAGAATTGCACCTGCTCGAGAGTCAAATAGGAGCAACTTGTCACATCTTAGTGGATGCACAGAGGGTAAATGATCATGAAAACAAGGATTAAGCGCCAGTTTGCTTGAGATTGGAGAATCGAGTAATTTTGGTTGATTAAATACAACATCGGCAACAAGCCTTATCCCACTAGGCGGGCCGACTATATGAACTGTATTGTGCCATCTTACTCTATCAACGACCAAATTGTAGGATAATTTTGGTTGATTAAATATAAGGGAAATTATCTTATCAAATTAAGCCAGCAGCGGATTATTTTCAACACATCCCCCCCCCAACAAAATCTTTAACCCAAAAACCCCCTTATATTTAATCAACCAAAATCACATTTTGCTCTAATCTTGAACAAACAGGCCCTGAATCATTGACAAAATGCATGCTAATCTCCTCATAAGGATGCATAAGATGTCTAGATGACCTACCTTCCACATAATCAAGTCAACATAATCTTGAAAGTGAAAGTAAAACTTCTTCTTCAGGCTTTGGACCCTCTGGCAGACACGAATCCGGAAAATTATAGTGTTAAAATCAACATTGAAATAGGATTAAACAAGTACAGAGATTGAACCATAAAACTGCCAAAAACCACAAAGTATTACAGAACTACAATTCAGAAACACAATAGTTCGTTAGAGCAAAAATTGCAGAACAAGGTTCAGAGTCCACCAGCCACTGCATTCATTTAATGAAGTCATTCATTTATTTATTAGGAAAAGAAGTGTTCATTGATAGAGAAGATAAACTCAAGACCAGAAGATAAGTCAGTCAACACAAATGAACGTGGCTCTCATATTTATCCATCCTACCCTCTAAAGGTGAAAAAACAATTCACTTAACATAAATGTTTATCTCTTTTATCTTTCAGCCTATTTTCTTCAGACACTTCAATTATTGGCTAAAAAATCTAATTAAGGCAAGAGGAAAACATGAGTAAATAAAAGAGTTACCTAGACACGAATGTTTTGGGAAAATATAAATAAATGTATTCTGTTATCTGTTAAAAGCCATTAGGATAGGAGGGGGATTATAAGCTATAAATAAAGTCCCCCATACTATTGTATTCTGTCGTTGACAGTTTAATGAACGAAGAGCATTTCAGTTTCACCCATCCCTCTGCCTCTTTGTTTCTATCTCCTCTCAGACTCTTCCCTCTCTGTTTCTCTCTCTTCCCTCTCTTCATTCCCTTTATAGTCATCTTACCATAACACAATACTTATGCTGCACTTATCAAGAGCACCGATGGGAGGAATGGAGAGGAGGGTATGGGACCCAACATTTGAAAAGGTTCCTAGACACCACACTGTCATAGGCAATGCTCTTCACAATACTTGTAATGTACTTAGCAAGAGCAACAATGGGAGGAATGAAGAGGAGGCCATGGGACTCAAAATTTGGAAACGCACCTAGACACCATACACATCATAGGCAATGCTCTTTTTGCTCCCTCCTCTTCTCTCATTTTTTATTTCTAACACTTAAAAGTCCGTCTCTTTTATATGATAATTGATTTAAATCGGGTGGCTTTGTAACAGTTTTAATTTTAGAAAACAAGGATGAAGTATTAGCACGTGCTTTTTGTTCATTAAAACAAAATTATTACAAGGAGAAAAATCTACAACCTAACATAAGAAAATACAAGAAAAGCTCAAAATAACGCATGCCACACAGCAACAAAAAACTCTGAAAAGTCTGATAGTGTAAAAAAGCTGTCTAATTACTTTGCCTATCAGGCTACTTATAGTAGGCAGTTGACCCTTCAATCTGGGAACAGCTCTGATCTTCCAGATCTGCCGAAGAAGGTAGACTCAATCAATTTCAACCTCTTCAAGCTAAGTCCTAATCCCGGAAGTGTTAATGATGCAGCCCCCTGACGTCACAATTGATATTTACACAAGGAACAACTTAACCAAGAATAGGCAGGAACCTCAGAGGCGCTAAATGAACCATTTTATTGCAAACTAAACAAGTTAAAGCTCTCTGATGTCTCTATTATTCTTAACAATCCAAAGGAACCTCACAACTAAAACATAGTACATCTCCACTAAACTTGCCAGTCCTTCTCCCTTCCTAAACATTGAAATAAAATCATTCAAGAGACCCTGAATATTCAGCCCTATAAACCCGCTAAGTGCAATGGTTTACGCCACATAAACCAAAGAACAGAACAACCCAGGAGCAGATAAGAGCTGGTCACTGAACTATCAAAGAGCCGCATGAAACATGCAAAGAATAAAATTTCCAAATAAAAAGGTAAAATGAAAGAACCAACCAAGGTATCATCTGTTTCTTCATTCCAGATCCGCCGGAATATGAATGAAAGCAAACGCTGTTTGATACCACTCAGAAATGGATTCTCCAAATTAGGCTGGCCTTGATTATTTTCAACATGGTTTCCAGGCTGCTGTTTATTTTTGTCACATAAAGACAGGCCCTGTCAGTAATTACTTTTTACTTGTAAGCTGAGTGATTCATATATGCTACATAAAGAAAATGCTTCTGACCATTATACTTTAGTGTTTCAAAAGAAGTATGCATACAGCACTAACCTGAGAACTTGAATTGAGAAAAAGTACATCATCTTCAAGGCAGAACTCCCCAATAGCACGCACATCAACAAGGTTCCCAGAATCCCTAATTTGAAGAATGTGTATTGTTTGATAGCGAAGTGATACAATGGCCAATAGATCATCATACAAGAAGACACCCATATTATGGGTCAAATTAATAAAATCATTACAGAAGACCTTCTCATCCAGGACAACTCCATCTTCCAATCTAAATATTGATAAAAAAAAGAAAAGAAAAAGTGGATAAAGACCAAGAAATCAAATTATGGTTTGAAAAAGTAATAAAAAATTGTATAAAAAAAAAGAGCAAGAACCTTAAGAGGTGAAAAGTTATCTTTTCTATCGAAGGAATACCCTGGACAGCTCCTCCAAGTGCGGGTGCATCATGAATTTGTGCCGTAGAAGTAGCAAATATACCAAATTGATTACTCTCCATGTAAAGGAAGAAATCTTTACAAATAAGTTCATTGCAAGAAGCAAGTGATACACAATATAGCTGCGTAAAAAAACTCTCAAATCTCTTTGCATTTGAAGGCAAGTCATGTCTAACACAATCTTCATCTTTGCATGAATAAGAAAGCCATCGGGATCTATAAACAATCAACTCTTGATGATTTCTGCTGAAACTTATGAGGTATTGACCATCATCAGTAAATTTGCGAAATGAATGGTCTGGGCATTCAACCTCATATAATGTGTAACTTGGTACCAAGTTTTCATACAACTGCCGAGCATAATGAACCTGCAAGAATTAAATTACACCTGCAAAAATTAAATTCAACTCAGGTTCCTTTAACAGAGGAACAAGACAACATTTGAAATTTTTCCAAAAATTTTCCAACAATGCTATTTGACTCCTCTGATAAAGTTATAGCAAAATTTACCAAAATGGAAAACCATATAAATTTGCGTTTCAAATACAGATGACTAAGTTGTAGATGAACTGTAATTATCACAAAAATCCAGTACTTATGAGGTGCAGACGACAAATAAATGTACCATATAAACTCCACAAATATCTAGGAACATTTGTAATTATTTCCTTACTATTTCCTTTGCTGTCCGATATCAAGATGGCATCAAAGCCCAACATCAATCTTCATGTTTTGCCTCCATTGTGCTTGGAATTTGTGTTTTTCTTTCATTATCATTTAGATCTTGATATTAATTTCACCATTTAAAGCCTATATATCGTAATTTGAAGAATCTAATTACTTTAGGTATGAAAAATGTGTGAGCTTAGAGTTATGAACTTTATAATTCATCATTATTATTTTGGAAAAAAACTAATTCAATTTAAAAGCTTAAATTGTTACATGAAAACCTATGAATAGTTTTATTATGATATCCGATATGCCTCAAGAAGTCCTTTTGGGCTTCAATTGTGAACGAATCATAGACATGCTGGCTTTGTCATAAAATTTCATGAATCATGAAATCTTGACCAAATTCATCACAGAAGTTCAAAAATCAAGTCATTAACCACTTCAACTCAAAAGTTTAAGGTGCTAAAGAAGGCAATAATTCAGTATAATTTCCAACAATTCTACGACAATATTCATGACTTTAATTAACATTCCTCCGAACTCAAAAGTTTAAGGTGCTAAAGAAGGCAATAATTCATTATAATTTCCAACAATTCTACGACAATATTCATGACTTTAATTAACATTCCTCCGAACTCATTCACTCATTTTAAATCAATTATTTTGTAAAAAAAAAAAAAAAAAAAAAAAAAAACTCAAAAACATGGATATTGAGAAATGTACATGAAGACCAGACTAGTATCAAAGAAGAAATTATCTAAAATATCATTTGGGAGATTGAAATAACTTACACTAGTGCCAGGAGCAGGAGTGCGAATTTGACGCTCGAAAACCCTTGCCGCAAGATTGCTGCTTCTATACATTAAAGCTTGTCCGGGAACTTTAAAACTTATTCCCCCTAAGCCAAAAGACATCAATAAAGTTTCAAACCACAAACCTCCCACGAATTTTTTTTTTTTAAAAAAAAACCATAATTAGAATGAAACATGCAAAATTAGAACACCATGTTGATTTCAAAACAAAATAATAGCCAATAAACCAATAAAGTGAGAAAAAAACAAATAAAATGCACATTGTGAGCCAATTAGAGAGTTCTTACCTCAAACGGCACAAATAAATTTTAAAAATGAGCAGTTGAAGGCAGCTTCTCGAAGTTCTACAGGGAAGATTGTGGAAGGTTGCAAGTTGCCAATATGATTCTATGTAGTACAAGCACTGAAAGTACAGAAGCAATGTTAGGGTTTTTTCTTTCTTGAAACTCGCTCATGCTTTCAAGAACATGGAGGAAAAGTCGATAAGATGCAGTAGACCTCATCAAGTGCAGCGGTGCTGCTCAAACTTAAGGCGGAAACACGGCGTCGCCGGTGAGTCGAGGGGAGATAATTGAGTGAACCAGTATAGCAGTGAAGTCTAGACTCTAGAGGATCAGCAGCGAAGTGAGCTTGTGTTCCGGAGGCAGTTGTGAAAAATCCGCAGTTTCCTGCCACTCGCGAGCCATGCCGGGCCTACCGTACGATAGGATTTGTTTTAGGACGCGTTCATTTAAATATGCTCACATATTTTTCGACTAAAAAAAAATATTAAATTCTTTTAATATAGAAAAATCTAAACACTGTTACGAATATTGCGATGGTACGAGCGTGCTACCTCTTATCTTAATTATAAGATAAAATTGATTTTTTAAAAAAATTAAGAAAACTAATTAAATTAGTTTAAAGTATTTATATTTATATTTTTTCTTTAAACTAATTAATTTAACTAATAAACTGATATATAATCTAAAGATACACAACAAATACTATGATTAAGTGACTTATTTGGCTTCATTAATTTCTCTAAAGAAAATCAACTTTATTTTATATTTAGGATTAGAGGGAGTATATAATATCCAAAAACAAGGGTATTCACCTCCTATCCATCTGGAACGCCATTATAACTTGTAACTTCAAGACTAAAGAGTTTCTAACATTTATTCTTTATAAAATCTAATGGTACAATTATATTGCTTAATCATCTTTTTTATGTATTGTAACTCACAAGGTTAATTTTTAATATTGGGGTTCTATAAATAGAGGCATGTATACACATTTATGAGCAGCAGTGAAATAATAATCACTCTCTCTTTGCCCTTTAATCTTTTCTTGCTCATCTCTCTCATCCCAAGTCTCTCATATTCTTCTCATTATCATAACAAACCCTTTTTAGCCACTCATTATTAGTATTATATGATTCTCTGTGTAACAAAGAAACAGTATGATAATTGTTCCATGGTGCGTATAAGGAATAAATTGTATTATGGCCCGTTTGATACAATGGAATTGGGTACATGAAAATGGAATTGGAGGGCCCGTTTGGTACAATGGAATTGGGTACATGAAAATGGAATTGGAACCCAATTCCATGTCTTGAGCATGTTTGGTAGCATGGAATTTGAAACAATTCCATTTCCATATCGATCAAAACACATGGATTTGGCTTCGATGTTGTGACCCAAAGATTTCCAGTTCCATATCCCTATTTCCATTTTTAACCTCTGCCTTCTCCCTTCCAACTTTCACAGTTTACCCGACCATCTCCCTCTGCCCCAGCCTTCCACTACAGGCGAGGTCCACCGGCGACTTTTGCATGCAAATCAGACGGCAAAAGCGATGATCTTCTCTGACAGCGATGGCCAGAGATCGTCTTCAAGCGTCGACGGCGTGGCAGCAAGGAGGATGATGTGACTGTGATCTTTGTCATTATCTCCATTTTGCCTTAAATCTATGCTTCCAACGGCATCTTCAATCTCTTTCGCCATCGACCCACTGCCGATTTCACCTCTAACCCACCCTCAATTTCACCTCCGGCAGCCACCTTTACTCTTTTATATGCATCTTCTAGTTTAATTTAATAGGTGACGTGGAAGAGGAATTAGTTCCATATGAAGGGTTTTGAGGTCGCCACCTCAAGAAGAGGGCTCTGAAAAACAAAGCTTTGGCATTAGGCTTCAACGAGAAGGACCTCAAGTACCATATCACCTTCTTTTGAGACGATTAAAGCCCTAATTGTTTTGGTTTTTGTAAAAGAGTAAAATATTGCTGGAGATTGTTTTGGCTTATGGGTAGATTGTTTTCGAAGAAGATGAAGATAAGATGTGCTATTATGGGATTTTTTTTAATCTAGGAGGGCATTTTGGTCTTTTCATATTAAAATCAAATATCATTCCTATAACATGCCAAACATACTTGTAAAGTTTATTTTCATCTCCATCTCCATTTTCATTTTCATTTCCATCAAAATCAATTCCATCGTATCAAACGGGCCGTTAGTTTTATATATATATATACAAGACGACCAAGAAAAACTTAGAGATTACAAAAGAAGTTCAAATGAAGTAATTAGGAGAAATGATTATGATCCTGGGCCATATAGGTATTACATTGAGGGGGTGGGACTTGCAAAATAGCAAAGTTTTCCTATAAATGTTGAGCGTCATTGGCCAAGTAGTCGGCACACCGAATGATGTCTCTTGGCGCACAATGAAGCTCAGTATCCCACTCAGAATAGAGTAAGTCTCTGACCGCATTGATCTCTGATCTCAAAGGGTGAGTGTGTCCTCCGTCTCGCATAATCAGGTGATAGGTCTCAAGGAAATATGTATAGGCAACAACCTTAGAAAAATTACGTTGCTTACAGATTTGGAGTCCAGTTAATAGAGCAAGCAATTCCGCTGTGGTAGGTGGAACAAAGCCCAATCTGCGCTGAAATCCTAGAATCCAATGTCCCTATGCATCACGTAACAGGCCCCCGCAGGCCGCTAGTCGCTGGTGGTTAACCAAGCCATATGTGTCCAATCGAATAGCTCCTTCTGGTGGTGGATGCCATGCCTCCTCATTTTCGCCATGGAGTTGGAATAGTTGGTGCTTGAAAGTGCCATACATGCCAGACTCCAACATCATGTACATAACACCATGGATGATTTCGTTTGGCTGAGCATGCGTGCCTTCCATAACTCTCTGACATCTAGTATTCCACAGGAACCAACAGATGAGACTGAACATCTTGAGCCACGATGACTGGTGAAAGCGAGCCATGGCCATATTTTTGGACATGTTCTCTGTAAACCATACCTGCAAATCAGAACGAAAAAAACTAAAGCGATGGTTAGGAGCAATGAAACGTAACCACAACTCTCTAGCTATCTTACAATCACGAAGGATATGAAGGACACTCTCTACTCTCTACTCTCTAGCAATGAAATGGACACTCATCACTAGCAGATAAACCTCGCATAGCTCTGAGTGAATTGGTAGGAAGTCTCTCGTACAGAAACATCTTAACTTTCTCTGGCACCGGGACTTTCCACAAGCTCGGGCCATTCCATTCCCGCTGGGCAATAGAAATTTATAAGCAGCTTGGGCATTGAAGTTGCCATCCGAAGCACTCCTCCAACATAAGTTATCATTTCCACTCTCATGTGGTGGTTGAATCTGACGAATAATGTCAATCACTCATTGTGGAAGGAATTATGTCAACTTTGGAACATTCCACACCCCATTGTCGAGTACAAAATTGTGAACAGTCGCACACGGGTTTAAAAGGTGGATGTTTCTGTCAACCAAGTGAATTAAAGGAGCATCGATCGGAGTGGCTGTTAGTTTTAATAAAACTGTACATCACTTTATCAATGATGCAATTTGTTGAAGGTTTTATCAATATTTTGGTTGTGATTCTTGCACAAAAGGTCCATAGAGGAAAAAAGGGGAAAATTCTATTTAGGTCACAGATAAGAGAAAATATGATAAAATAGTCCATTAAAATTTTAAAATTATATTTAAGTCTCGTGTGACTTTTTTGTAATAAATTGTAATTGTCAAATGCCCATAGACTTGTCAATGGACGCTTATGCATTTATCAGTGTAAGCACCCATAGACTTGTCAATGGAATCGGAATTTATTGCAAAAAAATCCTATGGGACTTAATGTAATTTTAACATTTTAAGGGGTTATTTTATCGTATTTTCTTTGTTTGGACCTAAATGCAATTTTCCCAAAAAAAGGAAAAATTGCATTAAAATTTCTTTTAGAAATACTCGTAGCATATGAGTATGTATGCATGTCAAGAAAAGAAGTGAAGGAATTATGGGCCTGATTGAGTTATCGTTCAAAAAGCACATTCATGTAAGTCGAAATAAAACTCCTCTCATAAACTTACCACGTACACCATAAATAACGTTGGAAAACAGCTTCTACCACTAATCTAAATAGGTATTATGAATTTGTAAAATCGTGAAGACGACCCGGGACACTGCCTTGTATCTATAAACTACTTTCTCTAGTCATTTAATATAATACAAGACATATTTGGAGAGTTGATCTTAATTCTAAATATAAGATATAATTTTTATATTTATCAGTCTTTTACTAATTTACCTATATTGATGCTTATTCTATAATAATCAAGGAGGATTGGGAATGGGATAATTAAGGAATATGGCTATAGTGTTTTAGAAAATACATATTACATTAATTAACTTAAATAACTTTTTGAATCTAATTAAATAAAATAAATATATCTTATATTAAGAATCGGAGAAAGTACCTTCTTAAATCATTGCAATGAAATTTTGAAACAACTACCGAATAGTTTTGAGGTCTTGAACCTATAATTAAGAGAAAATCCAAAAAAAAAAAAACAATTAAACATGAGAAAAGATAAATTGATACTGCAAATTTATCAAATTCTAAATTAGAATTAAACTAGGAATTTGGGATTTCTAATTATGATCAAATGACAAAAATGCCCTTAGTTCAATTCACAAGTTTTATGATCAATAATAATATTTGTATATATATTAACAGCATCAGATTTTACATTAACGACTTTACTTTCAGGGATAATTTTAAGGGCATAAGTTTTAGGGGTTAATAACATCTGTATCTATATTAACAACATCATATTTTACATTAACAACTTCACATTCATGTTTCACAATCGAATTAAGAGCAATTTGATTGTTTGGCTGAAATTGAAAATCCTAAATCCCTACTTTAGTTTTGACACAAGATTCTATAAATTCACCCCACTAATTTATTTTTTCTCATTTTTAATTGCATTTTTCTGAAATTTTCCTTATAATCAAATCCAACCCTCATTAGAGAAGGGGCGAGATCAATTGCAAGTTGCAAGGACTTGGTTATTTGAGAGGATAATGAAAAATCAAAGATAAATTGTGAAGTTTCT
Organism: Inga laurina; assembly: GCA_963855925.1. Taxonomy (NCBI): domain Eukaryota; kingdom Viridiplantae; phylum Streptophyta; class Magnoliopsida; order Fabales; family Fabaceae; genus Inga; species Inga laurina. The sequence continues at coordinate 59,110,419 of OY979709.1, forward strand.
ATACATTTTAAAAATCTAATGTCTGTTTGGATTAGTGATAGAAATTATTTTTCTAATATGATTTACTGTTTATAAGGTAAGTATGAGATAAGTTTTTGTCTCAACTTATATGAATAGACTTTTTAAATGTGAACCGAAAGAGGCCCTTAATTATAAATTTTAAAATTTCAGCGGTAATTAAGCGGATAATTTTTATAATTGAAATTCTCAAATTTACAGTATAGATAATAGTATCAGAGACGTAAAGCATTTTTGTGCATCAGACCATCATTCTTTTTACTCATAACTTCCACTGTCATCTCACAGATTCATGATCTTCGATAAGGTTTCTTTATTCCAATGGCTTTTCTGCATCTATCTCACATAACATATCAACATCTTAACACAAGCCTATTTAAAGCATGTTTGGATTAGTTTATTTTTAGAAAATAAGTGTTTATTATACAAATCGAAATAAAACTTTTCTCACATACTTACTTCATATATCGTAAATCACAATTATAGGCACTTATAAATAAAAAATAAGCTATCAACTATAATTTGTAGGAGAAGATTTGCTAAATAAATGAATTTGAGATTGAAGAGGTATAGTATATACCCCAACCTCCCAATGGATGCTTATAAATTGAAGGGTTATCAATGTTCGCATTTGATTCAACAAGCTAAGTATGGTTTGGATCATTAAGGTTGCTAGCTTTTTATCAAAAGTGATGAACAATTTTCACCTGGACAGCTCGGCAGCGAGCATGTGTTTTGGTCCGAAGTGAATATAGTGTTCGTTTAGAATAGTTTATTTTTAGGTAATAAGTGCTTATAAATCGTGATTCATGGTATATGAGGTAAGTATGTGAGAAGAGTTTTATCTCAACTTGCATAACAAGGACTTATTATCCAAAAATAAATATTTCCAAACACAGCCATAGTATCATAGTATCATTTCAATTTCAATAACATGGAAGCAATGTCCGGGCAAATCGCAATCACTGTTCAATAATTTCAATAGCGCGCGGTGCATATATATGTATATATGCATGTGTATTTAATATATATACATTAGTATCGCAAAAAACTTCTGATCTAGCTGTTCATGAATGAGGAACGATAGGAATTTTTTGCCCAAGAATTTGGGAAATCCTGGACATTAATTTCTGAACTTCTTGTTCAAATTATTGATATTGATCATGCTTCACACTACCTCAAGATTTTTTTTTTCCAAAAAAAAAAAATCACCGGCAACAGCGAGTCCATAGTGATCAACGAATTAAAAGTGATGTTTATATTTTGAGGGCACGGTCATAATTCTCCTTCACATCCCAAGTTGCCTGTTGGGTCCTTCACGAGGCTCCGCAGACACTGGTTAGCTGAAGAGGGTAGCGCCGCCCGCTTGGCGCCGGAGAGGCTGAAGCGATTCCCGCGAACGCTGGTTCAGTTCTATCGGAACCGTTGGTCACTGAGAAAGCAGAAATCCTATATTTCGGTGCTTTAGGCGGTTGATCATCGATCTCATTTTCCCCATACTTCTGTTTCTTCGATGTTGCACACTCTCCCGTATAGCGCTTCACTCTTCCTATTTTCTGCCCCCAATTTTGGAACCATCTGAACCGGACTCCGTCCACAGCAGCGCCGCCTACTTTGCGCTGTATCTGTTTGGTGAGCACTCGTGCGTCCTGAAATCACATCTCCCTTGTACCTCATGGGCAGCCCTGGTTCTCTTTGGCTTTCGTACTGAATCTGCGGTTTTCTTTTTTTTCGCCCATGCTAATGCCCAAAGCAGGAGGAATGAAGATCCTTACTAGCTTATAGAGTTTAGCTCGGTACTGATTTTTTTCTTTTAATTTTCTATTTCTGATCAGCATAGTCTGCTTCGGGTGTAAATCATTTGAAGAATAGTACTTGTCATTTGTCAATAGTCTGAAGGTTTCAATCGGTTTGAACTGTAACTTCAGTAGCTTTGGGTTAATATGTCTACCGGACAAATTAAGCGCGCCAAATACAAAACTTCCCTGAAAGATCCTGGCACTGATGGGGTGCTGAAATTGGTATGATCATTTTGAGCGCCATTAACATTCTCGCACTTTTTCATCGCTGTTTTCCACTATTCGTTATTATACCTTGGAAAATGACTTGAACAAAATATGTTTCAAATCTTGATATGATGTCTTGAAAAATATATTAATGAAGTTTAGTTTTTGTTTGATAAAGACTAGATTGTTTTTCAAATTTATCTTTAACTCCCGATTACTCAAATTCATAGATAGATTTGTTACAGACATACTTGTCACTGGCTCTTGTTGCATTTTTATGCAGACTGAGGAGAAGCTATTTTTTAGGCCTAACGATCCAACGTCAAACATGAAGCTCGAAGTCGACTTCAAATCTATACAAAGTACTTGAGATTTTATACTCTTGTTGTTGTTAATGTTTGTTTTAATATTGGTTACCCATAAGGCTGATCCATTTTAATCAATAAAGTATTTTTGAAGTCTTTCATGGTCGTTTTATTTAATGCAATCTGATCCATCTCTGTGCTACCAAAGCCTTTTATTATTATTGTTGTGTTTGTGTCTGTGAGGAGAGATTTAATATCTTTTATTCTATTCTGCTTGCAAAATTCAGGTCACAAACACACCAAAGAAGGATCAAACAGACCACCTTGGCTTAACCTTGGCCATTCTCAGGTTTTTATCCAGTTTATTTTTTACTCTTGCAATTTCAATCTCCTTTACTGCATAACTTTCTGTTGAGTCTTGTGTATGATGCTTTTTGTGCCTTACATTCTGTAGGAATAGGAATTAGATTACTGATTATTGTATTACCAATTTGTTGGTTGCATTTATTTAGATTCACTTGGTATTACTTTTGTTTACTTTGCTTTTCTGATTATTGTTAAATGAGTCTGTAGATTATGACTATGTGTCATTTCAGGGAAATTACATATTCGAGTTAGCAAGTTATCCAGATCTAAATGTATGCCGAGAATTTGTGGGTAAGTTTCTAGCAAGTCAGATGGCTAGTTTTAGACTTTTTCTAAATTAATGTCCCGACACTCATTTGAAGATTTGGTTTTTTTATAAACAAAAGTTGTTGCTTTCTACTGTTGTGCTTCTTGTAATATATCTTTCTCTGAAGGATTGAATTGCATTTTTCTTTTTGGGGTGGGGTGGGGGGGTGAGTGGATGGGCCTTTTGTTTAGTTGATGATTGGTTTTAATGATTAAGAATACATATATCTTTGGCTGTCAGTTGTTTGTAGTATAATTGCCACTGGGGCACATGACTTCAGGTGCCACAGTGCTGCTGCTTTGTTTTACCTTAGGAAGTAGCTCAACTCTTTCAGGTATACTTATCATAGAAAGGCATTTTAATTAAGTTTATTTTTATGGATTTGTAGTTGGGAGAGAGAGAAAGGAGAATAGAGAGAAACTGATATTCACTTCATTAGCCATCAACAATTGAATTACAAATGCATTAGGGCCTTATTTATAGCCTACTGTACCCTATTGCTCTAATGGTCACTAATCATCTGTTAGTTATTACCCATATCTTTATATTTAGATATCATATGCATATTAGAAATTTGGCATGGATAAAGGAAGGTTGTGTTAGGCCCTTGACAACCAACATAAAACTCTGTTGTCACATGAACATGAATCCCCAACCTAATGGGATAAGGCATGTTGTTGTTGTATAGTTAATAGAAATTTGATTTGCTAAAATATTCTTCTATGATCATATTTTTCTTCCCCTGGCAACAATAAGAAATTTATGTGTTGCCATAGAAATCTATATTGAAAGAGTTTGGGATGTATATCTTTTTTGTTTTTTTAACATAGCAATATTGTGTGTGAAGTGAAAAGGTTTGATGATACATCAGGAACTCGGGTGAATTTTGAATTTAGCATGTTTTTTCTTTGTATCCCCAATTTTTTTTAAGCTTTATAGGCATATCGTTTACTTCTTTCAACACTTTTTTACCTCTCAATATATATATAATTCGTTAGTTGAAATTATTTATCAAAATATGCATTTTGGTTTTCTTTGAGCAGGGATTGCCCTCTCCCGCAACAAGTCAGGAGAAGCTCCACCAGCTATTTCTGGAGAGCAGCTGAGTCCTGCTGAAATGGAGCTTAGAATTAAGCTACTGCGGGAAGATAGGTATTTAGCTTATATGCTCATTGTGAAACATTCTGTCATATTTTTTGGAGACGAATTAAGAGTGATTCTGTAGCCTATTTCAATATAAAGGGATAAATAATAAAATATTTTATGCTACTGTGGGTTTCATGTGAACTTATTGGTGGTGTTTTTCTCTGATTATAAGTTTTTAGTTGCTGTGGCTCATAACATTGTAGGATAGCAATGTAACTCAGGATTTCATATCTCATGTTATTATTATTGGATTCCAATTTTCTGCTTTGTTTACTTCAATGTTCATGTAGTTTCATATATTTTTGGGTCCAACCCTTTATCAACGTTTCAGTAGTTCAATTTTTGCAGTAAGTTGCAAAAGCTTCATAGGGAGCTTGTCGCCAGTAGTAAGCTGACAGAATCAGAGTTTTGGGCCACGAGGAAGGTAAAAAGAGTTTTCTGGATATAATTATTATCAGCTCATATTTGTAATTCCTGCTGTAACCTGTGACACAGGAAAAATGAAAAAGTAGATGAGAAAGATAGAATGGAATCACTAACTCTCCATTGGTAGGTCCCTAATACTAATAAAATGGGCCAATACTAGAATAGGTCCAAACACAAGATTTTAACACATGACGTAGCTCCTGTTTTCTTCTGACACTTGATTTGCAAATGTCATGTAATTTAAAATTTAAACACATAATGTTTGGCTTTTTTTTGGGTTATGGTAAAAGGAATTTCACCATTGTAAGTACTATGTCAAGTTTTTTAACTTAAAAACATGTTGCAGAAATTGCTGGATAGTGATGAAAGCAGAATTCTAAAACAGCGTGTTGGCTTTAAAAATTCTATGATCTTTGACACAAAGCCTATGAGTGATGGTCGGGTATGATACTTCCTCTCCTTCTGCTGCATGGTGTTGTGTATTTATGATGATGCCTTTATTTGCTGTGCCATATGTCTGGATGGTTGGATGCCATTGTGAGAACCCTGTTGATCTAATTGCTTGTTTGTTGCGCCTGATAAAGTATTCTGACACAACTTGAAGAGTGGAAAAAAGGACACAACTTGAAGAGTGGAAAAAAGGAATTCTCTCATGAGTGTGGAGCTTATATTTCCAAAGATTTTGAATGCCCAATGGTGCTGTGATAAATGGAAATTAAATTTACATTATTGATTCTTTCTCTCCCTCTCTTAATTTGAACATTAATTTTTATCAAGAGTTATTGTATTATACATCTTGAGGATCTTTTAGATTTTCTTCATAAAATTGTGTTTTTCAGGTACATTTATCTGTTGTCATTATATTTATTTGTCTTGTTTTTTTTTCAGACTAATCAGGTTACATTCAGTTTAACGCCAGAGATAAAATATCAGGTATGTTCCTTCCTGCAACCCTGTCCTTGACTTGTTTATCAGATGTTTAAGTAGATTATGGATATTTTATCCTTTGGTACAATGGGGATTTGATTTATCCTGCTGCGTACTGGACAAAAATATGGTTCACTGGCACGTTGTCTAGCTTATGAGTTCTGCTTGACTAACGATATTCTAAGCAGCAGCTTACAGCTATTGCATGTGTTATATCTAAGAATTACTTTCTTTGAATGTTTACTTGACAAATGGACTTCCTTATTTCCTTATTTATTTTGCATTATTGTCTTTCCAGATTTTTGCCCTGAAACCAGCTGTTCACCAGGCATTCCTTAATTTTGTCCCTAGTAAGGTACAGCTCGAACAAGTTATCCTGTATTTTGTCTTACGTCTCTGATCGACATTGGTATAAAACCATTTACCTCATTTTCTATTTAAAGCATTGTTCTCAATTCTCAATTTGTCTTTTAATTCTAGATGACAGAGAAGGATTTCTGGACTAAGTATTTCAGAGCTGAATACCTCCACAGTACCAAAAATGCTGTTGCAGCAGCTGCTGAAGCTGCTGAAGATGAGGAGCTTGCTGTTTTTCTGAAAGATGACGAGATATTGGAAAAAGAATCTCGAAAGAAGGTCTGTGTCATTTTAGTTAGTTTTTATAGGGACCCATAGGCTTCATTCCAATTTCCGTTCAAATTATATGAAAATGTTTTCCCTCTTCATTTATGTATGTTTGCAGGTTCGACGGGTTGATCCAACTTTAGACATGGAAGCAGATCAAGGAGATGATTACACTCATCTTCCTGTATGGTGAATGAAACCATTCCTCTATCTCCTTTAGGAGGTTCTCTTACATTGTTAATATGATTGTTCTGTGTTGATGTATTTATCTTCAGTTTCTCATTAATGCTTTGTTTATATATTACTATGGACTTTACTGGGAGGAATAATTGGCAACTTTGTAAATTCCATTTTTTTTTGTCACTAAGAAAAGGCTTTGAACCATCTTTAGTGTAGGTTTCTGTGGAAGTTTAGAAGAATAAATTATAAGAAAAGAAATGTAGGATGACCTAAAAATTTGATATTTCCCCAATCGATCTCAGGGTCTCATGTACAAGTCAGTTTAGTTTGTGCGCAAACATATACTGTTAGCAGATGCAAGATTACATTTACTTGGTCATGCAGATCTTATCCTACATTCATGCCATCTTCTCTGCCAGATGAGTTTTGAAAATATCTCAGATGTTGTATATTTATCTGTTTGCAGTATTGGTGGAGAAGCATTAGGTTATTGAATACTTGTTTCCTAACTTTTTTGTGCTCTTTTGATGAGAAGGATCATGGGATCTTCCGTGATGGTAGCAAGGAGGTATCTGAAGCACAACATCAGCTGTGTCGGAGAACTTTATTGCAAGATCTTAACCGACAAGGTGCAGTTGTGCTTGAAGGAAGAACTTTAGGTAATGTGTTTTTTTCACATTTACTAGACATAATTATAACTATATTTGATTCATATTGGTTTGTTGCATTCCTTCACCACATCTTTTAAGTGAGTATGCACCTTCCATTTTGTCTTGGAATGTGATGTGTCTGTATATATTTGAGTATTTTATATCCTGATTAGATTGTTCCCTGACATTTAATGCACTTCACTCCTACAGCCAGAGCAAAACTACTCTGATATTATATTTGCCTTTTCATTATTTTTTTGTATTCAAAATCGTGGGGTATGTTGTTAATATAGTTCCACATGGAGCAAAGTTTCTGAGTGTTGTACTTCTTTCGGTAATTATATGGAGGAAGTCTGTATGATTTAGCCTTCATCTGAGAGAAATCAAAGAAGCTGCAAGGATTTTTTTATTTTTTTGGTGCATAAAAAGAAATGATGAGTTTTCAGTTCAGTATGCAATGGTTTTTTTGGCTGTTTGGTGGGCTGATGAGTTTGATTCCCACAAATGTGTAGATCCGGAGATGGAACACCAAAGAACAGTAGCAGAAGTTCTTGAAAGAACAAGACATGGTTATTGGCCCAACCCGTTTCTTGTTCTGTCCTCTTCCATTCAGTGTGGTGCTAGCTCTTATTTCTAACTCCTATGCAGAATCTGACGGGGATATAGAGCAGGAGAAACGTAACAGAATTTCTCGGATGACCCAAATTGAGGATCTCCAGGAACAGGGTGATCATCCATTTGCTCCGCTCTGTATCAAGGTCCAGCTTGATCTCAACCTTTAAATGCCTTATTGGAAATCGTTATCTAATTTAATCAAGTTAGTTTTAGTTGTTCTATTTTAGTTAAAACTTATTTGTTTTTGGTATGTTCCTGTCGTGGTATTAACCAAAGAATTGAGAGAGAAGTGGAAAAGAGAGAGGAAAGCAGATAAGCATGGAGGATTCAAGAGAGAGAAGAGAAACAAGAAGAGACGAGCGGAAGAGATCAGAGAGAAAAGAGCAATAGAGAAGAGGGAACTCAATCCATTAGGTTTATCACAATCTAACAACACCTCACCTGGAAATACACTATCTCTATTTATAGGATTGGCTAACAGCCACCTCCTTGAACTGATGCCAAACGGCTATTTCTCTTCAACTGACTCTAACTAATTCTTACGGTTAACTCTACTAACTGACTCTAACCAACTTTTAACTAATTATTATCTTTACATATCAGTTCCCTTTACGCGCGTAGAATTGTTTTTGGTATTATGTTTTGAGTATGATCAGTAATAAGTTTTCTTGCTGCTATTCAATAAAACAAGTTATAAACCAGAATTTCTTTGTGCCTAATAATCATTTCAGACTCCATAACAACTGCATATTTCGTCCAAACTACTTAGTTGTGTATTATAAAATTTTACGTTTAGCTAATATCTATTTTCTTTTGTTGGTTTCTTTCTTGAAACCAGGATCCTCGAGAGTACTTTGATTCCCAACAAGTTAATGCTGTTAAAACTTTGGACCACTCACAAGCTGGAATGGATCAAACAAGATGCAATTTAAGTTCTGATCAAGCATATGGCTTTTTGAAGGTGTCTATATCCAAAATAAAGACCTTAGGGATAAGTGATCCCCTAGTTAGTCCCGAGATTGCTTCAAAGGTAATGAATCCTTTTGTCTATTATTTTTGTAAAAGATAAGCTTGTGTATATGATTGACGAATGTGTGGGCCTGTCTGATTGAATGCTCAATAATATACTAGGTCATGTGGATAACATTTGTTTCTTTTTCTTCTACATTCGGTCTCGTCTATCAATCAATTTATGTTCCCATTGCAATATGAATGTTTTTTGTTTGGTACAGGTTCTTGCTGGACTGACAAAGAATATCTCAACCTCCAAATATCAGTTTGGAAAAAATTCCCAGGAGAGCGTTCTGGATATATTGCCAAATACAACTAAGGAGCAACTGCTAGATGTGAGTAAATGCCAATCGTTTGAGTTCCTTGAGAATGGGAACGTTAGAAGAAGGATGGAAAGGAAAGAGAGACACAGAGATAATATTTTCGGCTTCTCCATAAATTGTGCCATTTGTCTCCCATATCTTCAAGCAGTAGTTTCAAATTTTCCAACAATACAAGTTTTTTGTTTTGGGTAATTCTAAATGTGTTTATATAACTATGTAATATGCACTTCCTTCTTTCCAGCATTGGGTTTGCAGTCAGGAACTGCTGAGGCATTTCTGGTCTTCATATCCAATTACAACATCAAACCTTAATACTAAGGTAATTTTTTTACCCTTGATCAATTCAACAAGATCTTTAATGGTGCAAGAATTTGTGCACATTAAATCTTGTGATTCTGTGATGTGAAAGTCATGAATTTGTACTGGCTTGCAATTGTGTTTAAATTTATCTCATTCTTGAACCTAATAGGTTTAGAGTTTTGCCAAACTAGTTGATTTGTTTCCGTTTGATTTTTTTACCTAAAACCGAATTGAACCAATCCTCTAAACTTCCATTGTCATGTCATCTGTACATTCAAGCTCCTCCTCTTTCTGGCTAATAAATTGTTTAAAAACTGTTTAAGTTGGTAGACTAGCTATCAAGCATTCCGGTCAAAGAGGCTCTGATGTTATGTTGAAAACCAATTAACTTAATAGCCCAAACTGCCAAGCAATGGCCATGGATCGCTGCTTTATTACCTTTTAACATTAATGTCAAACCAATAGACATAAGGAGGGGTTTAGTAATTACGCTGATGCGATTTACCAGTCAGTTATTTGAAGATTTGGGAGGGCTTCTTTTGAAATATGCCAATGGTGGACATGTGCGTGTCTTGCATTGTATTAATCGTATTGGTAAAGATTTACTGCAGGGGGTACTTGGTGTATTTCGTTTATTCTTATTTTCTCATTCATTTGGTTATTGAATGCAGGTGAATAGACTGAAGGATTCCATATCACAAATGTATTCTAAACTCGAGGTAATTATATGGCCTTGTCATTCATGGAGACTTCTATTGTTTTTTTCTTTTGGTTGAAGTTACCAGTTTGCCTTCATAATTTTCCATTTGTATTTAATTCGCAGGAAATAAAGGTATCTGCAAGGTCAGACATGAGGCACCAGGTTTCCCTTATTGTTCATCCTATGCAGCAGGCTAGCACTTATACTCGTTTGACCGTTTTTCATTTCTTTATACATGTTTTTCGTCTAATGCTGTATCTTCCGCATCCTGAAATTATGAGCAAGTATTTAAGCAATCTATGATCAATTAATGAAATAAAAGGGGTATAATAAAGGAAACTACTGTTAATTTAATAGAATGATATTGCTAGCACCTATTCTTTGGACCTCTTTGTGCTTGACTGACTGGCATGCCAATGAACTTTCTACAGCAATTTCTTTATTATTTGAGCTGCTACTGTGATAATACTATCTTCAGTCTTTAATATAAGAGTTAGTAGTTGGGCATTGGATTTGGTTCTGACCTCAATCTACTTTGTCTCACAAATTTATAATTTTTTTCCCAAAATATCCCTATCGATTGCCCACATTGAGGAATTTCTCCCTAAGGATAGTCATGATAAAATATAGTGTTTTAGGAAAACCAACATGTATCTGTTACAAATCATTAACATAACTAATTTCTTTAATCCACCTAAATTAGTTAATTAGCTCTTATATTACAGAGTGGAGCTAGTAAGCCTCAACTTTTATTTATCTGGCATTGCCTCGCCTGAACATTTTTTGGAGTGCTTGTACTATGCCTTTTTGGAGCCAATGAATGGGTTATGCCTTTGTTTCTTTCAAATTAATACATCCCCTTAGCATCATATGTGGATTATAACCGATGGATAATTATGTTAATTGCAGGTGCTGGATGCTGCTCTATTACATTATGATGCTGACAAGCGAAAACGAAATGCAAAAGCACAGAGGCCTAATGGATATGCCTAGGATTAGCATATGATGTCACCCCTTGTTACCTCTCAAGCTCCTTGCTGTAAAATTAATAGAAATGCAGATTGCATCAATTTTGCTTTATATCATGATGAATGAATGCTAGAATCAGTAAGCAGGAGTAATAAAGAAATAGTTAGCATGTCAGGAATCTTGTTGAGAAATTTCTCAGGCAGTTCAAGTCAAGTGCAATAGGCTTGTGTTTTTTTTTTTAACCCCATTTTTGACAACTGACCTTGAGATTTAAGGCTTGCTGCCCTTCGACTCCAAACTCCAAATTGCAAACAATTTTGTCTTTGTCTATTAAACTATGGTATTAGTGGCGATGAGATTGTCTCAATCTTATATTGATATCTCTTGCGTATGAACACCTCTTTACGCGCATATATATGGCAGATGCAAAAAAACTAAACGTTTGATTTTGTTTGCTAGTTTTAAACGCAATTTGTGGGCAGAACTATATGTAGATGCAAAAATATCCGCTAAGCATTATGTGAAGAGCCATTAAATCAAGTATTTTAGTGATGCAATTTTGCAAACTAATTCTGAAAAATGGTGTAAAAACTATCAATTCAGGACGGAGGTCAGACTGACGAATGTGACTGAATGAGCTGTGGGCAAAATGCTCATAAAATCCTATAATATGGTTATTTAGCTCATGAATTAATAATTTATTCCTAGATGAAACCTGTCCTTTAATTGATGGCTAGTTTGTAAAAAAGGGATTAAGATGTAGTATATCTTAAACTAATTTATGATGCATCCAGCATAAGAGTATTTTCGATTAGCACCTAAGTATTAAGTACTTTTTAGCAATTTTACTCTTTAAGTATTTTTGTCTATGGGCACCTTCGACTTAGAAAATCAAATGTTACCAAACAAATATTTTAAGATCCTGAGTATTACTAAAAAAAATATTTTACAGTGCCAGATCAATTAGGAATTACTATGCTATGTTGCTAGAAAAATATTTAAAAGTGATGAATGCAATTTAAAGTGAAAAAAATTAAAATGATAACTAATCTGTAGGAAAAAAATTATTTTTATAAGAGTAAATAATAAAGATAATAATCCATTAAATATGAGAGGAAACTTCTCAATGGTTCTGGAGTGTGAACATCAGGCAAGTCTAGAATATGAGAGAGCAAGGCGCAGAAGCGTATAGTGCTAAAGCTGAAAGCTGAACCATCTTCGTTTATCAAAAAAATGCAAACTCAAGCTTCACTCGCAGCTGCATCAGCCTCACCTGCATTTTCATTTTCGTCCTTCAATTTCAGAGACCCCAAATCAGCTCTCCTCATTCTACTTTCCTTCTCTCTTCTCTCTATTCTTCTCATCGTTTTCCTTTCTTCTTCTTCCTCCTCTCCTTCCCATTCTGGCCCTGACCCCTTTCTCTTTCCCTCTCACCAAACCAAACGCATCATCTTCCACAAAACCTCCCAATCCGATCCCTCCCCTCCCTCCATTGCTTACCTTATTTCCGGATCCCGCGGCGATTGGAATCGGGTCCTCCGATTGCTTCTGGCCACATACCATCCCCGTAACCACTACCTCCTCCACCTCGACCCTTTTGCTCCTCATGTCGATCGTGAGCGGCTCGCTCTCGCTGTACAATCTAATCCCATATTTCGAGCTGCCCAAAACGTCGACGTTATCGGCAAGCCGGATTTTGCGTATTACAAAGGGTCGTCTCCGGTTTCTTTCACGCTCCACGGCGCCTCAATACTGCTTCGTTTGTCGGTCAAATGGAATTGGTTTATCAGCTTGAGTGCTGATGCTTATCCACTTGTTACACCAGATGGTATGGTATGGCGAATTTTTTTGGTGCATAGTTTTTCGCTTTTTCGTGTCTGTATTTTCTGTTTTTATTGGTTTTTATGATCTCGAATGCTGCGTGGATCTCAGATCTCCTCCACATTTTGTCATTTCTGCCCAAGGATGTGAATTTTGTGAACCATTCGAGCTATATTGGCTGGACAGAGTAAGCTAATGTTACTGCTTTTGTGATGCTCAATTGTGTTTCTATAGGCCATTACTATAATTAAGTGATCCTTGTTGTATATACCATATAGTTCTTATTTTCCTTGGTGTTTGATGCTATAGGTCAAGGAAGCTGAGACCCATTATTGTTGATCCGGGCCTTTATCTTTCAGAGGGGACCGAAATGTTTTTCGCTACTCAGAAGAGGGATTACCCTGATGCCTTCCGCTTGTTTACAGGTGAGCCCTTTTTAGGAATCTCTTTCTAAATACTCTTTTTCTGTGTTTTTTCGTTTGAAACATAAGTCTCATTATTAGATCAAACGTGGTGTTTTGTAAGCTGGATAGTTACGGCTTCTGTTTTTACATTTCTAACTTATATGCTAGTACAAAGTAATGTATAACGGAAATTAGGTAGATAAATATACTACTGGCGAATTTCAGTTCAAGCTGAGGCTCAAATCAACAGTTTCTGAACTCTGGATGACATTCTTCCGTGGCTGAAAAGGCTAAAAAATCTGTAGGAAATTGAAGGGATAAACAATTAAAGAAAAGGTTGCAATTTATTTAGCACTTCTTTGAGATAGTTGCTTGATTATAGAACATATAACAAAATTGCATTTTTCTTAATTTTCTAAGCAGGAATAACTATTATCATATTTTCAAGTTTTAATCCAAAGGACAGTAATTGCTTAAGGTTGTGGGCTATTTGGAGAAAACAAAGTTGGTAAAAGCTTGACATTTCAATTGGTGGAGAAATAATCAAAAGTTGGGTTGTATGCTGGGAATGAAGTATTAAATCTATCAGTAGTAGGGACTAGGAAGGTTCAAGTAGATTAAGCCTCCCGTGAAACATAACTCTAACAAGACTGACTAGAAAAATCCCGCAAACTATCAGTGCAACTTTTCAATAAGAAATTCTGTATAGAAATGCTTTCTTTACAAAATAAAGTGAGCCTCGTACATTTGCTTAGAGTTTGAGATAATCTGAATTTTCTCTTCTGCAGGAACACCATTTTTTATCTTGAGTCGCAAGTTCATGGAATTTTGCGTCATGGGAGAAGACAACCTCCCTAGGACTCTACTGATGTATTTTGCAAACACCCCTAAATCACTTTCCAGCTATTTCCCTACAGTTCTCTGTAATTCTCGCAGATTCAGCAGGACTATTGTAAATCACAACTTACTATATAATACTTTTGACAAACCTTTCGTAGACGAATCCCGGGCTCTAAATACTAGTGATTTTAATAACATGGTTAATAGTGGAGCTGCCTTTGCCCGAAAATTCCAGCCAGATGATTCAGTGCTTGATCTCATTGATGAAAAAATTTTGGGTCGAAGTCCTGAATCAGTTGTGCCTGGCGGATGGTGCCTAGATGAGCCTGGGAATGTGACGTGTTCAGTTTGGGGAGATGCTGATATATTGAGACCAGGTCCAGGATCTCGAAGACTTGAGAAAGCAATTGTTGACTTGCTGTCAAATGGTACTTTCCGTTCTCCCCTGTGTAAATTTTGATGAAGTCACTCTACCACACATTCATAAGATGCAATGCAATGGAATAGAAGCCTACCTGAAAAGCAAAGGTACGAAGGCTTGGAAGAATCAACTGATTGCGTTCTTGTTCCTCCTGGAAATCTTGTAGCAAAGTTAAAAGTCTGTGTTGGATATAAGCTAGGTATGGTTACTAATTCTTTTAGAGCAGTTAAATGTTTGCTAGTTCTGGATGTCAAACCTAATGTGTGTGCCAAATTTATATATGGAGGTGGGTGCTTTCTCTTGGCAGATGTTGTTTTGATTGTTACATTGTGAAAAATGGATTAAATATACCATAGTTGGGTTTTACACCCTTTTTCATCTTCAAATTGTGTTGGTTCTTGTATTTTTCAGATTGATGTCTTCCTAAATCATGAGAAGTTGCCGGATCAAGAAATCCATAGTACTTTCTGATTCATTTTAGTATGTAATGGGATAAAGTTTTTTTTTTGGGTGCCAATAATTGAATGAAGGTTAGAATCTAAAACTGAGGGTGAATTTTAATCGGCGGGATCTGACATCATAATCCTGAGTGATGCATTGTTTGGCGAGAGGTAGGCGGGAAAACAAGGGAAAACTGTGGAAGCAATCAACTGATCTGACGTCATAATCATGAGTTATCCCCCCAGTCCTCACTTGTTACTGGGCCCCAGACATGATGAACTTGTGAATTTTGTTTATTTATTTTTTTGATGGAATGAACTTGTGAAGTTTAAGGGTCGAGGGATTTTAGTTAAAAATGTAAAAACAGAGAAAAAATTTTGATTATCCTTTATTTGATTTTTTTTTTTATTAATTTTCTTGTTTAGTTTGGATTATCAGGGGTATTCTGCCAAGCGCCTTTTTTTTTTTTTTTGTGGGCTCTCTTTTTTTGAAAAAAATATAAGTGGGTATGTATTTCCAATGGTCCGGGTTTGCAAAAGAATCAAAATTGTTTTTCCTAAATCCTTGGAATGGCTTGCATGCAAATGATTAGTGACTATAGTAGTAACAGGCAATTATGCATTCAGAGAAACGAATCATTGCGCCGATTTTTTGGCTAAAGACGCGTACCAGGTAGTCGGTGGATTGCTAGTATTGCCACAGCAACACCCTGGTTGTACTGTATATATACGGGGTGATATGACATAGTAGGTTGGACGTATAGTCTGTTAGGTTCCTTTATTTCCAAGTTTTTGTCTTGGCCTTATGTATAAAAAAAAAAAAAAAGATAACTAGAGTAGTAAGATAAAATAAAAGTATGAAAGGAAAAAAAGAATAAGAAATTATTACAAATAAAATGTGCATTTGTATTGATATTAACAAATAAACATGATGTACAATATGGTCATATTAAATATATACTCCTATAATTTAATGTAGATAAATTCATATGGAATCTTATATATATTTTTTAAAAAAAACCATGAGGGGGGAAAAAATTTTCGTCATACAAATGAATACAGAGTAATATTTAATTCAATCTCATCCAGTTTATTCTGTTTTTAGTTCATCTGTTGTTATACCAAACCGGTGCATTTTTTTTGAAGTGTGACCAGTATGTCAGTCATGCAATTAATACATTTCAAAGAACATAATTAACTTACACAAGATAGAAATATCAATTCATAGCCCCCAGTAAATTATCCAATGCATAAAATTACTACAAAGAATGAAAACCAAATTAGCTTATTTTCCTGATGACTCAGTTTCTACACTAATCAAACCTGCAGTTTGAGAACAACCATAGTTTTAGATGGATGACCTTTGTTAGGGATAGTCCTATTATTACAGTAACCATGAATTACAAAAAAATAATCTTAGAAGGAAATGAAATACTGAGTTTCACGTCACCACTACCTTTAACAGGAGGTGTTCTGCTTCTTGTTCTCCAGCCTAATCCTTTTTCTCGCTCATGTCTACTAAAGGAATTCTCCAATTAAGCTGAACTATGAATTTCCTCTATTCCCTCTATTCCTCTTCCAGTGTTCACACAAGTGCTCATGTTTCTATATTAGTGAGCCATTAAAGTAGGGCACTGCAACAATATATCAGAAAACCCCAAAAAAGGTGGCTACAGCGAAAATTAGAAACAGCCCACCACCCAAATAGCCAACCTGATTGAAATGGAATATACATTAGAAATCAGATTACTGGTGCAGAAATTAAATGCCAAATTTGGTTAGGACTTGTGACACGTACCACTTTTTCAGAAATGTAGTTGGCGAGTAATGCTCCTCCTAGGATCGCCATAGATGTTGCAAGTAAGTGACCACCAATGGCTCCACTTGCCACGCCCCACGGAGACTGTAGAATCAGATATCAGAGAGGTTAATAGAACGCGAAAAGAACACTTTTATGTTGTCTCAGAAGTAAAAGTGTACCTGAGCAGCACTGAGTGCAATTGTTGCAAGCATTGAGCGATCTCCCCATTCCTAGAGCAATTTCAATTGCAAATATTAACACATGGTTCTTTATATGAGGTTTGAATAATCACTAATAACTAGATATCTGAAGTTCAACTGACAGTGACCACTATGAAACAGCATGTTCTGAACTAAGAATCAAATAAACAACATGAAGTAGCACTAGGCCATATTGAGAAAATGTGCAACAAAATGACAGCTTGTTTGATGCACTGAGTTATTTTCTTGTTTCTCAGTGACGATTTAATGACCAGAAACCTAAGCTAAGTTATTGCAGCAAATACAGGTCAGAGACAAGGAGGCTTACAGCAAAAAATACAAGGCTGAATGATTCCCATACAATCTCAAGCGGATTGGAAAGCCGTTTGGACACCTGTAAGGCGTTTTGCAACATGAGACGGGGTGAGAGTATAAAAGGGTGTTAAGAACAGAACATAGTATTATGCCAAAAAAAAAAAAGAACATACTGCATGCTACAACCAATGAGCCCGAAAATAAAGTATAGTATATGGCAACGTCATGGTTGAAAGAATTCAATTTCACATGCATGGAATTTAGTACTAAGCTGACGGAATATATTAATATTCATACAAAAACTTCTAGTCTGCGAAAAGGTCCATGTTATGTGTAAGATTCAAACCTTCTCTTTCACAAGCTCCTCTGCTTCAGCAAGTTCATCCAGTTCAGGACTGCTGTTATCATCCCCCTTAACAGTATCTGATGGAAGATCCCATGCATCTTTTATTGATTTCAGGCCAAAGAACAAAAGAAGAGTTACTGCTGCATACTCTCCAATTGGCAAGGCTGTATGAATAGACCAAACAATATGAAAACGACCGCGGGCAGCAGAATAAATGACCCAGACTTCACTTTTGAGGAAAAAAATGTGTTTACACAATGAAAATTATGAAAGAGGGAAAAAATGTCCTTTATGAAAGGTGATTCAATCCTCTAAAAGCCAGAAAATTTAAAATAATATGACCGGACAATTTAAACAGTATTCAGGATTCAGAGATCTTTTGGTCAGGGTTGAAAAAAGTCCTTTATGTGATGTGAGCAGTGGAGACTGCTCTAGGGCCAAAAGTTACAAACAAGAAAATTTAAAAATGATACTCCCTCCGAACTTCAATATAAGACATGTTTGCCTAATTTGATTAAATTAAAGAAGATAGTTAAATTAGTTAATATGACATGTATTTTCTAAAACACCCTAATCATCTCGTTTAATTCCCACATTCCCTCTTCTCCTTGATATTTGTTGAGAGAGTATCAATAGGGGTAAATTAGGAAAAGATTGGCAAATATAAAAAACATGTTTTATATTTAGAACTAAGATCAATTTCCTAAATATGTCTTATATTAAAGACCGAAGGGAGTACAGGGTTTTCTCAGTGGGATATCACAGAGAGCCACTGCAGTAAAAAGACAAACACAAGTATCATAGGTACTTGTAAACCTTTAACTCCTTGAAAAGAAAACTTCAAAACAGCAAAAGAAAAGATTTTTCATGAAATCTCCCAAATCATACACCAGATATTAGTTTATTAGCAGGCTTTGTTTATGCTGATTAATTAGATAAAAATTGGAAGGCGTCACTATTTACGGCCGACAAGGTTGTGTGATGAGTTCTTGCACTATAGAGACAGTTATATACCCAATCTGATATAAAACGCTAACTTTCACTACTTACTTGTCTGGAACTGAGCAGGCACTGATTGGAAGATTCGGCCAATTACAACTGATAGGATTGTCATTAGAGAAAGAGCACCCATTGATCCCAGTAGGACCTGTTCAATCATTAATGTTTTTGATCAAATATATAAATTTCAGTTCTAATAATCAATCATTGTTGCAGTAACATGGGTAACTGATATTCAGACCACAGACCAGTTTCCAAAGTAAGTATTGCATTAGTTCTGTTGATCTGTAATGAAAATTATGAATATTGGTAGCCACAGCATCCAAAATGAGCATGGGAGGAAACCTCACATTTTCTAAGGACCTTTTTGGTTCAAAGAAAAGGTTGGAAAGGAATGGAATATCAAAGGGAGGGAAAATATTTTGCTATAGAGGTGTTTGGTTGGCACTGGAAAAGAAAATGGGTTGATAGGAAAATTTTTGTTTGGTTGGAAGAAAATGAGATAAAAAAATGTGCCAAAAGACCATTTTACCCCTGTATTAAAAATATTATTTAAATCTCATGAGGACCGCAGACCCCACTTTTCTCCCACACCCTCGTCTTTAACCTCTCCGATCACCCTCCTCTCCCATAACCTTCTATTGCCGACTTCTATTGCAAGACTCTCCCCTCCTCCTCCCCCACTTCTCTTCCTCCCTCCTTTGCCAAAGGTCTCCTCCACTACGTAGCTGCTAACGACGACACTGCAAATCCATGTCCGTTGCCTAGTTCTCTTCCACCTCTGCCGCTCTGTTTCTTGTTCAGAACTTTCCGACACTGCAGAGGGGTGAGTTGGTCTTCAATATTTTTTGAGCACGCAAGAACATGGGTTCCCACCAAAATAGGTGGGAAGTGATTTTCCCATGTACAAGGGAAAATGCCCCATCGCCATAAATCATTTTGGGAAAATGTCAATTAAATACCATTTGAAAATGCAAAACCCTAAAAAGTCTATTAACACTTTAAAAAGACTTAAAGGTACCAAGTACCAAATTAGATTTTTCAAGTTTTGACACATTTACCATTTTACCCCTCAGATTTTTTTTTAAAAATAATAGTGGTGTTCTGGCGCCGGCCGGCCGGCCGCCATTCCAGTGGTGTTCCAGTGGCCGACCGGCCGGGACCCCTGACCACCAAAGCTCCAACCGACAGGAGCTTTTTTGGTTGGGAAGGGGTTTTTTTTTTTTTTGAAAAAAATTAGTTGAGAAACGGCAAGGGGTGGGATTGAACCCACCCCACCCCTTTAACAAAGGAACATGATGGTCATTAGGCCACCAAAGCTCCTTTGATATATATATGCATTATTAAATATGTATAATATAATTAAAGGCATAGTAGCTTTGACAAAGTCAGTAATGGCTTTGACAAAATTCGTAATGGTATTGACTAAACCGTTTACTGATGAACCTTAAATTGCATGTTTTCATCAACATTTTTGCACAAAACGCTTTTGTCAAAACCATTACAACTCTTGTCAAAATAATTAATAAACTTGTCAATCTCATTACTGAATTTGTTAACATCCTTTTATTTATATTATGAATGTTTTCATAATGGAATTTCATAATGGGATTATCAAAACCATTACAATTCTTGTCAAAATCATTACTAAACTTGTCAATCCCATAACTGAATTTGTTAAAATCCTTTTATTTATATTATGAATATTTTTATAATGGAATCTCATAATGAGATTGTCAAAACCATTACAATTCTTGTCAAAATCATTACTAAACTTGTTATCTCATTACTAAATTTGTTAAAATCCTTTTATTTATATTATGAATATTTTCATAACTGAATTTGTTAAAATCGTTACAACATTAGTAATGGAAATACTCCCTCCGGTCCTAATTATAAGACAAAGTTGACTTTTTTGGAGAAATTAAGAAAGTCAATTAAATTACTTTAGAGTGTTTATATTTTTAGTATCCTTAGATTATATATTAGTTTATTAGTCAAATTAATTAGTTTGGAGAAAAAAATAAAAATATAAACACTCTAAAGTAATTAAATTGGCTTCCTTAATTTCTCTAAAAAAGTTAACTTTGTCTTATAATTAAGACCGGAGGGAGTAACAAGTTTAGTAATGATTTTGACAAGAATTGTAATGGTTTTTGACAATCCCATTATGAGATTCCATTATGAAAACATTCATAATATAAATAAAAGGATTTTAACAAATTCAGTTATGGGATTGACAAGTTTAGTAATGATTTTGACAAGAATTGTAATGGTTTTGACAATCTCATTATGAGATTTCATTATGAAAACATTCATAATATAAATAAAAGGATGTTAACAAATTCAGTAATGAGATTAACAAGTTTATTAATTATTTTGACAAGAGTTGTAATGGTTTTCACAAAAGCGTTTTATGCAAAAATGCTGATGAAAACATGCAAGGCAAGGTTCATCAGCAAACAGTTTAGTCAATACCATTACGAATTTTGTTATTTCCATTACTGAATATATCAAAGCCATTATTGACTTTATCTAAGCTACTACGCCTTTAATTATATTATACATATTGAATAATGCATATATATAAATCAAAAGAGCTTTGGTAGCCCAATGACCACCATGCTCCTTTGCTAAAGGGGTGGGGTGGGTTCGATCCCACCCCTTACCATTTCTCAACTAATTTTTTTCAAAAAAAAAAAAAAAATCTTTCCCCACCAAAAAAGCTCCCGTTGGCTGGAGCTCCAGTAGTTGGGGGTCTTGGCCAGCTGTCGGGGCACCACTATTATTTTTAAAAAAAAATTTGAGGGGTAAAATGGCAAATGTGTCAAAACTTGAAAAACTCAATTTAGTATTTGGTACCTTTAAGTCTTTTTAAAGTGTTAATAAACTTTTTAGGGTTTTGCATTTTCAAATGGTATTTAATTGGTATTTTCCCAATCATTTTCTTGGGAAAATGGCGAACCAAACGGCCGCCGGAGTCCAAAAAATCCCATTTTCCATTTCCCTCCTCTGATTTTCAGTGATCCAGACGGGCCGTCGTAACTTACGTACTAACAAGATTTTCCTTCAAATTTTTAACCAATATACTAGCAGCTAATGAAGGATGTTTGACTAATGACTGCAATGGTAGAAAGTTTTCACCTTAACTTAGCATATTAGTTTTAAGCATGGTGGGCAAAACAAAGTTATGTTCGGTTCAGCAACATAAAAGGTGCACAACCGCAGTTGTTAAGACAGGTCTAGAATTCAGAGGAAAAGTTTAGAGGCATACCAATCCCTTTGCATATTGCATCGCCAAGAGTGCAGCAATAAAAAATGTCTGGTCAATATAAGGAGCTAATAAGTTCAATGAACAAGTAATGGAAATTGCATTTCATCAATTTGACTATTTTTAAGAAAGAAAGATGAATAAAATATGGGGAAAGAGGGTCCTCAAATCACTGAAAGAGCGCATGCACTGAATATCTATCAAACAATAAATATAAATATATAAAATCTATAGGAAATTGCGCTATTTATAAATCATGAATGGAGCAACTCATCTTAGATTTTGCGCGAAACACAGGGCTCACAATCTAGTAAAGGGGAAAGAACTCTCCAGTTAAACATTCATTTAAGCAATAAAACCAATTGACTTTGTATACATTACTGCATATTTTATGTTTCCCCATCATATCTGTTCATGTCAAGATTAAAGGTTGAATAAAAGGTTGAACAAGCAATTTATAATTCAACAATATGCATAAGAGAAAAGGGGTCTAGGACTAGATTTTACATAACTTTTATAACACTGTCAAATGTCAATTCAGTCTAGGACTATTCAGTTTAACAGGCATGAAAATAGTTGTTGAGTTACAAGTGGTATCCAAGAGATGACAAAACCGTCAATTTTGGAGAACTTCCAAGTGGTACAATATTTCAAATCACTCCAACCAGAATAAAACACATTCCATTACTCAGGCTGCATAGATTTTAATCACCTTTAAAAAATATAATCGCTTCCTTCAATTGAGTAAATACAAATTATTTTTCTTCAATTAAGCAAGTCCAGAAATTTGTATTCTGAAGATCATGACCTGTGAAGCAAGGACACATGACATAGACATATTGACAAGAGTCAAACTTCAGAAAACATAGACCATAACTAGATCTCAGACTCCATTCACTGCACACAGTCTAATAACTATCTTCAAAGATGCGTTATCCAATCTTTCATTCTACTTTTTTTTCTTTTGCGTCATCTGAGTCCAAGCGTTGTTCAGTTCAAGTTTGGGCATGTTTGGATTTGGCACAAGCGCAAGCTGCATACATGAGTATCCCAAGTCCAGGCCAGAATTTCTTTTTCTAATTTTGAACACATGACAACTCAAAATAGAGGCATCTTTGCTCTATTGATTTTTGAGCTATCAGATGTTTACCACCAGTTTCCAATAAATTCATCTTAGTTTATCTGCTGTTCTTGGAATTTGCATTGAACCAAAATATGCAGCTCAATGAAATCTTAACTTAGAAGGAGGAAGATAACTAGATAAACAAAAATGGAAAGCAGCTTCTTGATGGTTACCTTGTCTCCTATCTCAGAAACAAATATCAATGTGAACGCAGCAGTGAATCCAGATTTTGCTATTCCTTCAAGAATTGATGAAGGTCCCCCTTTCAAAAAGGCTATCAGTGAAAACACAAGAGCACATCCAGATAGCACAAGAGCTATAGAGATAGGATAAGGGATCTGAGGAGGCTGCTTCACACTGCCAAGACATAAAATATGCCCAGATCAGAGGTGTAAAGGGACAGGGATACCCACAGTAGTTTAAAAATTAAAAATTTAACTGGAAAGAATTTAATGACACGTTGATCACTCGGAAAAACTGAAAACGTGAAATTGTGACCATGGAAGCCTTTTAGAAACTAATGAGAGGGGGAAAAAATTCTCGATCATAAAGTATAAATTTGTACCTTACCTAGGAACCTGTAAAACATATTCTCCAATGTTGCCTTTAGAAATTAAAGAAGGGTTATTCAATGATTTCCACAGTTGGGATATAGGAATTAGGAAACGGAGACCAATATGGTCCCCTGTCCATATTCACAAGAGGGAAATGAATCTACTAATTTCTTTTCAGTTAAAACTTCTACTTTTGCAAAAATGAATCTCTTATGTCTCTATTCCATGAGGAACTTAACTTTCACTCATCCTCAGTTAACCCCAGAACGAGGGATATGATAATCTTCATAGTGCCAGGAGGATTGCAACCATAGAAAAAACTCAAGCTTAGCTTTGAACGTATATAATAGACAAGACCATCCAAGATTGTCCAGCCATACGACAAGCACATGCTCATGACTGAGTTACAAGTGTAAAACACTCAAGCATGAAAATGAAGGGAAATACGAGCAGGAATGACAAGGTCGGAACGATGACGAAAGATCCAATTGTGGTAGAGAAAGAGCATGAACGGGAGGACACTTAATCATATTCAAAATTCAAATAGCTGACTTCAGGATTCAAGGTTAGGACTAAAAGCTTCTTGGTTTGGTGCATCACAAGTTTCACAAAAAGAATTGAAGAGTAAATTCATTAAGTTCCTCAAGGTTCCCCCTGACATATACTGGAAGTTTGCAATGGAAGTGAATGCCGATCGAAAATGGCCCATAATCTAGTAAAATAAAACAAAATTTGATCAGTCTATAAGGACTCACTTTTTTTTTTTTTTGGACAATTATAAGGACTCACACTTTAGATGAATCATCGTTGACTGGACTGCCTCCAAAGACATGTTGGCCCTCACTCTCCTTCTTGTTTTCATAATCTCCAGGTCCATGTCCAATACCGACATTGGATGCTTGCACTCGAACTGTGCCATGGGCCAACTTCAACCTCGATATCTTTCTGCATCTTACTATATTAAATAATTTAGGCATTATGTTACTCAGAAAGACAGCAAAACACAAACTACCAGTTTCTATCACAGCCAACCATTTCTGGAATCCACTAAAACGAAAAAACACAGAAAATAGTAGGGAAGAACTTACATGAGGGTGAGATAGTGGGTCTGGAGAAATTGGCAGAGCAGAGTAATGTGTCCGGTGGAGCTAGAAAGGTAGGCTTCGGCCTCGCAACCAATGGTTTATGAAGACCTAAACCTTTCATAATTATGTTAAACTGTATCTACAATTCCATCGCTGGTTGGTTGGAGTTTCTGGGTCTTGAAATTCAGAGATTGAAAGAATGAAACTGGGGATTCAACTGCGAAATGAATTCTTCTGGATTTGTCCGTGCCAGTCTGCCACGTATGTTAGGCAGATAAAATGGTTGTTACATTGCCTCGCATCCGGAATCGCCGTGTCAGATGAGTCGACTCAACAACATTCCACTCGTTGAGCACTCTTTTTTTTTTTTGGTAACTGTTGAGGACTCTTTCACCTCAGAGAATCGTGTGAGAAACTGAGAATAACAAAATGGCCTGTAATCGCTAAACTCCTTTAGAATAGTTTATTTTTAGGTAATAACTGTTTATAAATCATTATTCATAATATATGAGATAAGTATGTGAGAAGAGTTTTATCTTAATTTGTGTAATAAAAACTTAATGTCCAAAAATAAATGATATCAAACACAGGCTGACTAAATTACCAACATTAATCTATTATCATTTATTTATTATATTTTTTATATCAGAACTTGCCCTTGCATGTCGTCCATTTGTTGGGAATTTTTTATTATTATATTTCTTCCTGAATGTTTACCCCCTTTTTAATAAATAATTATATTCATTTATGCAAAGGCCTCTTATTATTTACTAGTCTGAATGGTGTTTTTGAGAGCAAGCAGCGAGGCAAAAGCCAAAAGGCATGGGTTTAGACATAATACAATCAAAATAGAGAGATGGAATAATCTTCTTTTTTGTCTTAATAGAAAAATCACTGTTAATACTAATATTAAAAAAATTTTACAATACTCATAAACATTCAGCCGTCTTTGAAAACTTAGTAACTCCTCAGGGTTCTAAATATAAGATAAAGTTGATTTTTTTAGAAAGATGCAGGAAGCTAATTAAATTACTTTAAAATATTTATATTTGTCATTTTTTTCTCCAATCTGTTTTATCTAACTTATAAACTAATATATAATATAAAGATACATAACATATGATATAATTAAGTAACTTATTTAATTTCTTTAATCTCCTTAAAAAAATTAACTCTGTTTTATATTTATGACTAAAAAGAATATTCTGTATGCAAGAGTTAGGGTGGGGGCACGAAGGTGAAAAAGTGTTTAATCCAAATTTTATATTTAAAATGTCGAAATACGTAGATACAACTAAAAACAATGTTTTACCCAAAATGATGTATTCGTCATGCTTTCTGTAAAATAAAAGTCATAAAACTACTCAAAAAAATATTTCACTTTGCTCTACGGAAAAAAGAAAAGAATTTGTCATTTTTCTTTGCATTGCCGATTTGCTCCTTCCGAGTTATGTCCTTTTTTTCCCCTATTGGGCTCTGAGGATGGTTATGCTTTTTACTTGTTTTGGGCCATGCTTACTGTAAAGATAGTGCGGGTCAAAATTGATAGGTCCCTGTGTTGTTGTTTTGCGGGAGAAAAAAAATGATAAGGACTCTTGGAGTCTTGATTATTGGCAGGGTCTTCTTTTAAACATTTAAAAATGAAACAAATTTAATTGAAAATAATCTGCTTTGAATATCAGTAATCGTCCTAAATCCTAATCTATAATCAGACAAAACAAAGTCTGCTAATTTGTGCCAGTAGTGCCAGTATCTCAAATACACAATCCCTAACTACTTATTCATTTAATGAAGTAATTTGTTATTTTGGTGGGAATTACAACCTTTAATCTTAAATATAAGCCATTTTAAAAAAAAAAAAAAAAGAAATCATAAGATCTGAAAGGGAAAATGACCGAAAAATAAATTTAAAATTGTAAAATCTCAAATCTTGTTGTTACTAAAACTTGATAAAGTAATGACAATACTCCCTCCGGTTCTATTTATAAGCAACTTTTCCTTTGATTGTGCAAAACGAACTGATAGTTAAAAGCAATAAGTATGTCAAAAATGTCATATTTTTTTTCATATATGTCCCTATTTATGAAAAGAGTATAGGAGAGAAAATAGATAAAAAGTATGAGAGATAATGAGTATAAGTTAAGAGAGAGAATGAGCATTTAATAAGGGTAAAATAGGAAAAAGAAGCTTATATTTTCAGACAAAAAGTGAATGTTACTTATAAAAGGGATCTGTCCTGTGAGAGAGAAAGTTGCTTATAAATAGGACCGGGGAGAGAGTACTTCATAAGCAGTTCACAACTCATATTATGAGAAATATTTGATTTTCAATTTTACAATTTTAAAGTTTTTTTTTTTTTTTTTACCGTTCTCCCAGTTTAAAATACAAGTCGTCTCTATATCATGAGATGTGAGTTGAAAAATTACACGAGTTATGTGAGCTTTGGCTACTTAAAATGCCCATCACCCCATGACTCAAAACTTTTGCATCATAAAATACATTAGCATGTATAAATCATACCTACCGCCTCTATATTTCAACATTTTTTCTTGTTGAAATATCTTTCATGGGCATTCATTTAATTGGCACAAAAAATATTTCTTTGAGAAAATTAAATTCTTAATCCCTGGTATGTGATATATAATTTGGTTGAAACAAAAATTGTTTATATTTGTTTATAGGCTAAAATCTAAGAAACCTCTCCTAAATTTTAAGGCAAATGCAAAATGAACCCTTGATATTTAGAAGTTTAAATTCAACCTCATTAACATTTTAATTTTTGACATCAAGCACCTTGCTGTTAGTCTTATCGTTAAATCATTAACAAAAACCACCACATCAGATTAAAGGGGATGATGTGGCCTCTTACAGAATATCCGTCATGGAATCTATATGAGTTGGTAATTTTATTATAATCATATATTTTTTATAAAAGGGGAAATGTCATTTTAACTTTAAAAAAACAAACCCTAGTCCCTTTGCCTCTCCTTGCGGCACGCTAATATAATTTCTCAATTCTAAAAGAATATTGTTGCTAGATGAAGAGCTATCCTCAAGAATAATTTCGAATCCGTCATGAAAGCCATCCAATCCTCCCGCTATGGAGCGTCAAATGGTTTATATTTGTTTACGTAAAGTAGACAGTTTAAGAAAAAATAAGTATTTTGAGCATTAA
The DNA here is from genome assembly GCA_963855925.1 of Inga laurina. Lineage (NCBI taxonomy): Eukaryota > Viridiplantae > Streptophyta > Magnoliopsida > Fabales > Fabaceae > Inga > Inga laurina. The sequence goes on from OY979709.1 coordinate 59,138,087, forward strand.
ACTATATAGGAAGCCCCGCTACTAACAAATCGTGCAATGAATGGTGCGAGTCTCATTTAACTTAGTTAGTTTTTCTGTATGTTTTGGGAGAGAACAGTTTTATTATAAAAAAGACAAACTGCATAGATAAAACGCTACTGTAGAAAAAATTTTATACAGAAAACTTTCTCTTCTCTCTTAATGTTATTTACAGTGTAAGATAATTGAAGTCCTAGTGATAGGATTTGTGTGGATACTATAAGAGCTTAAAATAATATTATAGGTACGCTCGAAACCTCACACAAATTATTGTATGAGGATAATTAATCAATACAATAACCACAAACACATGAATGTGCGTGCGAAAGAGACGATGGAAAAAAAAGGAGATGGCAATTAATTGAGTAATTCACGGGACCCTTGTTATGATTCCAAGTTGAACAAGTTGACTTTTGTTTCGATGTGGAGTACGTAGTCTATATAGTCAATGGGGCATATGAATGTCCAAGCTCCAACCAACTGAGTGAATTTAATTTATTGCAGAGATTCAATAATTCTCTCAAGATTGCTATGAATAAATAGAGAGCTAGTATTTCCTCTTTTTTTTTTTTTTTTTTAATGTGAGGTTGTAGTTCAAGATTCTACAAACATGTTAATTAAGTTGCTGAGAGTTCGTTCTGTAGGGTGAGTGAATGACAAGTTGACGGCGAAAAGAAAATACTAATCAAATCCCATTTATAAATAAATTTCAACATGTTTTATTGAGAAAAACTTGAATGTCATTAACCATGTTTTAAAATTAAATGACTTTCAAATTTTAACACGATTTAATAAACACTGTGTCATGTGTATAAAATTTTTCATGATAATAAATAAAGAGTAAAATTATATACTAATGTAAGAAGTTGAATGCATGACTAAAAAACAGGGGGGGAATATATCATCGTCCTACCTTATAAATAAAAATGTGGGTGTAGCTAGTTTACCTTGTAAATGTTTTTCATATAAGTTGAAACAAAACTCTTTTTACATACTTATTTCATATATTACAAATCATGATTAAAAAGTACTTATAAGTTAAAATTAAGTTATCTCGAATAAGCATTATATTTAAAAAATTTGGTGTCTTTTACCATGATGTTCTGAAGGCCAAACTTGTGTTTTAGAAATTTACAAATTGAAAGATTCTCCTCGATTAGGAGGCTTTCATTAGCTGTGGCTTATTATCATATTTAGTATTCATGTGAATGAATGCTGGGTTCTACACAAACTGGAACCCGGATTGTTTTTTATATATACATTTTAAGAAATAATATAGAAAATATCAAGGTATTAAAACCCGGACCGGGCATTGAACCGGTCGGGGTACTGGGTTAAGGGTCAGTGGGTCAAACCGGGACCAAACCGGAGCTAAACCGGGACCAAACCGGTGAGAAATTGAAAATTTTAGACTTATAGTATGAAATTCTAAAGGAAAAAGTAAAAATTTTTTTTTTTTTTATAAGTGACCCGGACCGGACCGCGAACCGGACCGGTTTCCCGGCCGGTTCGCCGGGTCCCGGGCCGGACCGGCCGGTCCGGTCCGGGTCTCATAACCATGGAAAATATAGTGGCTGGAATAAAATATAAATTTTATGAAAAATTATGTTGTTTACAACCCATAAACAATTGATAAATAACGTGTACGTAAGGGTACATGGGATGACGTCATGGATGACGAAGCATCCTCGGTTTTGGCCCTGCCCCCGCGCCAATAAAGTGCTTGCGTGAAAGAGCCTTTCCCCCCACCCCCCAAATTATTTAATTTATCATTTCCTATAAGGTGATTCAAATATCTTAACGTATTCAAAAATTTATTAATTCGTCTAATTCTTTTATAATTTGTTTTAAGTTAAAGGGATATATACTGTAGATATTACCATTAAAACTTGTAAAAACAAGTTGGGGGAAAAATGAAAAAATCCTGCTTGCAGAAAATTTAATTTCACGACATGGAGGGGGTGTTGGGATGGGGTAGGGGGTGGGGAGATTTGAAAGGCACTTTATGGTGGCTTCATTAAATTGAGAGGCACGCCTACCTACTCCTCACGGCTCCTACCCTACTCTACCCCCACACTTCTCTTTAATCTAATCCCCTCCTCCATTAATTCTCTACTTTTGACCCATAATATTAATAAATAAATCCCACTACATTTATTTCCCAAAATCCGCTGTTATATACTCGCTATGATCCACAATTATTTTATATTCAAAATTAAGGAATGAGGAAATCATGAAATGTGGTGAGTCTAAGTCAAAGCTGATAAGAGTGGTGGCTATCAAATTGAGGACATTACGCCAAGTGGTGGCATTATTATTGGATATATATTTTGTAATTCAATTAACTTGTTGGCGACTTGGTTCAAGTCGGTTCCTTGGCTCTTATTCATTAGTAAGGGTATTTATGAGTGGGATGCGAATGAGATAGGCCTATTTTACATCTCATCTATTAAAAAGGTACGAGACAGCAAAATTGCTCTATATTCTGTCAGGATAAGATTGGGATGAAAACGGGACATCCCGTTTATTTATTTATATTTTTTAAATATCTGCATCATCTTTTTTTTATCTTTTTGAACTTGTAAAAACTAAAATATATGGGTATGAGTTGGACATTAAACCTAGATGACTGAAAGTATATAATATAAATATGTAATTATTCTTTTATATCCTTTTTAGATAAAAAACATAACAAAAAATAAAAAATACTTAAAACTTAAATTTATTAAGAACAATGACAGATCATAAATATTTATAATATTTTATAAAAAATTAGGCAAGTATATGTAAGAGAGGACGAGAGAGCATAGTGCATGAAGTAGTGAACAAAGACGGTGACACCTGCTAGTAATTGTCAAGGTTTTCTTAAATATTGACAGTATTTTATAGGGAAAATCATTGTCAGGTCCCAAAGAAGCAAAATATTATCAGAAAAGTCTCAAGAAAAACTGAAATATCTGAAAAGTCCCTAGGGACTTTTCTGATATTATTTTCTAAAGTCAAATTACACACATGTCCCTCTTCTATTTTTCTCTCTCTCACGTTTTCAGCTCACTCTCTCTAACGTTTTTAGATCGCAAATCTCTTCTTAATTTCTGCAGATTCAGTTTTTGCAATGGTGGAGGGTGAAGCTTTGAGGTGGTGAAAGATTTGTGGGATGAGAAGTAAGATAGAAAGAAGAAGAAGATGGAAGGAAGGTGGTGGGATTTTTTTGATTTCAAGCTTCCGCCATTTTTAAAGAAAGAAGGGATGAAGGTGATGATGATGATGAATAGTCCAACCTCATTGTGCTGTGAAAACGCTGAAATGGGAAAAAATTAAGTTGTTGTTAATTTCCGCAGTAGTAGTTGTTAATATAATTCTAGTAGTTGTTAATACGAAAAATGAGGTTTGGGCGCCATTTTGCTCTGTTTTTGGGAAAGAAAACAGAGGAAGTGGTGTGTTTTAAGTGGTTGGGTGCTATGAAAACGCTGATATGGAAGAAAAATAAGTTGTTGTTAATTAGCACAGTGGAGGTTGTTAATATAACAGTAGTAGTTGTTAATACGGAAAATGACGTTGGACGCCATGGTGCTCTGTTTTTGGGAGATGAAACAGAGGAAGTGGTGTGTTTGAGGTGGTGGGGTGCTATGAAAATGATGATATGGAAGAAAAATAAGTTGTTGTTAATTCGCACAGTGGAGGTTGTTAATATAACAGTAGTAGTTGTTAATACGGAAAACGATGTTGGACGCCATGGTGCTCTGTTTTTGGGAGAGGAAACAGAGGAAGTGGTGTGTTTGAGGTGGTGGGGTGCTATGAAAAGGATGATATGGAAGAAAAATAAGTTGTTGTTAATTCGCACAGTGGAGGTTGTTAATATAACAGTAGTAGTTGTTAATACGGAAAACGATGTTGGACGCCATGGTGCTCTGTTTTTGGGAGAGGAAACAGAGGAAGTGGTGTGTTTGAGGTGGTGGGGTGCTATGAAAAGGATGATATGGAAGAAAAATAAGTTGTTGTTAATTCGCACAGTGGAGGTTGTTAATATAACAGTAGTAGTTGTTAATACGAAAAACGACGTTGAACGCCATGGTGCTCTATTTTTGGGAGAGGAAACAGAGGAAATGGTGTGTTTGAGTTGGTGGGGTGCTATGAAAAGGATGATATGGAAGAAAAATAAGTTGTTGTTAATTCGCACAGTGGAGGTTGTTAATATAACAGTAGTAGTTGTTAATACGGAAAACGATGTTGGACGCCATGGTGCTCTGTTTTTGGGAGAGGAAACAGAGGAAGTGGTGTGTTTGAGGTGGTGGGGTGCTATAAAAATGATGATATGGAAGAAAAATAAGTTGTTAATTCGCACAGTGGAGGTTGTTAATATAACAGTAGTAGTTGTTAATACGGAAAACGACGTTGGACGCCATGATGCTCTGTTTTTGGGAGAGGAAACAGAGGAAGTGGTGTGTTTGAGGTGGTGGGGTGCTATGAAAAGGATGATATGGAAGAAAAATAAGTTGTTGTTAATTTGCACAATGGAGGTTGTTAATATAACAGTAGTAGTTGTTAATACGAAAAATGACGTTGGACGCCATGGTGCTCTGTTTTTGGGAGAGGAAACAGAGGAAGTGGTGTGTTTGAGGTGGTGGGGTGCTATGAAAATGATGATATGGAAAAAAAATAAATTGTTGTTAATTCGTGCAGTGGAGGTTGTTAATATAACGGTAGTAGTTGTTAATACAACAAATGATGTTGAGTGTTAGTGGGTGCTCTGTTTTTGGGGAATATAACAGAGGAAGTGCTCTGTAAATTGCTCAATTGGTCATATTTAACGTAAGGCAATATAGTGTCAGAGAGAAAGTCATTGGAGGTTGTGAACACAACTCAAAAGGTTGTTAATACACGCTTTATGAGTTGTAAATAGCTCAATTTGTCATACTTAATTTAAGGAACAATAGTGTCAGATAGAAAGGTGTTGGAGGTTGAGAAACAAACCGAACAGGTTGTTATTACACACTATACGAGTTGTAAATAGCTCAATTTGTCATACTTAACGTGAGGAAACATAGTGTCAGCGAGAAACGTGTGGGACGTTGTGAAACGAACTCAAAAGGTTGTTAATACACACTTTATGAGTTGTAAATACACGGTTTATGCATTGTAAAAAGGTGATCTCGGTTTTGTTTCGCTGTGGCATATTGAAAGCGAACACGGTCAGAAGAGGCCATTTTTTACATCATTTTGCTTTTGTTTCGCTATGGCAAAGCAAAAGCAACTGGCCACACCGTCAAGTTGTTCTGTATTAACAACTACTACTATTATATTAACAACCTCCACTGTGCGAATTAACAACAACTTATTTTTCTTCCATATCATCATTTTCATAGCATCCCACCACCTCAAACACACCACTTCCTCTGTTTCCTCTCCCAAAAACAGAGCACCATGGCGTCCAACGTCGTTTTCCGTATTAACAACTACTACTGTTATATTAACAACCTCCACTGTGCGAATTAACAACAACTTATTTTTCTTCCATATCATCATTTTCATAGCACCCCACCACCTCAAACACACCACTTCCTCTGTTTCCTCTCCCAAAAACAGAGCACCATGGCGTCCAACGTCGTTTTCCGTATTAACAACCTCCACTGTGCGAATTAACAACCTCCACTGTGCGAATTAACAACAACTTATTTTTCTTCCATATCATCATTTTCATAGCACCCCACCACCTCAAACACGCCACTTCCTCTGTTTCCTCTCCCAAAAACAGAGTACCATGGCGTCCAACATCATTTTCCGTATTAACAACTACTACTGTTATATTAACAACCTCCACTGTGCGAATTAACAACAACTTATTTTTCTTCCATATCAGCGTTTTCATAGCACCCAACCACTTTAAACACACCACTTCCTCTGTTTTCTTTCCCAAAAACAGAGCAAAATGGCGCCCAAACCTCATTTTTCGTATTAACAACTACTAGAGTTATATTAACAACTACTACTGCAGAAATTAACAACAACTTAATTTTTTCCCATTTCAGCGTTTTCACAGCACAATGAGGTTGGACTATTCATCATCATCATCACCTTCATCCCTTCCTTCTTTAAAAATGGCGGAAGCTTGAAATCAAAAAAATCCCACCACCTTCCTTCCATCTTCTTCTTCCTTCTATCTTACTTCTCATCCCACAAATCTTTCACCACCTCAAAGCTTCACCCTCCACCATTGCAAAAACTGAATCTACAGATTATAAGAGATTTGCGATGTGAAAATGTTAGAGAGAGTGAGCTGAAAACGTGAGAGAGAGAAAAATAGAAGAGGGGCATGTGTGTAATTTGACTTTAGAAAATAATATCAGAAAAGTCCCTAGGGACTTTTCAGATATTTCAGTTTTTCTTGGGACTTTTCTGACAATATTTTGCTTCCTTGGGACCTGACAGTGATTTTCCCTATTTTATATTAAAGATATAATCAGTATGTAATAATATCATTTTGTATGACTAAAATTTATCTAAAAGATATTGTATGATAATATTTTTTATATAACTAACATCTATCTAAAAAGATATTAGTTATATCTTTAATAAGAATATTAGATATTCTGATAAAATATAAAAAATTTTAGATATATCATATATATTAAACTAATAATAACTTGATTTCGATACAAATCAAAAGCTGTGATGGAACAAAGCTCGTCCCACATCCTGTCTTATCCCGTCCCGGTAATAATTTTATGTTCGGGACGGGATTGTCCCTTCCGGGATGGCTGAGACAGGCCAGAAGTGAATACCCCTATTCATTGGCATATATCCATTTATACATAAATAATTTTATTATTATACGGATTATGGATCTCGGTATTATGAATGGATACTTTTCAACTCTTTCTTTTCTATCTATCTTTAAATTATTTTTTTATTGGTATAATATATAGGGAAAAAATTGTCACAATCTTATTTACTATGCTGAAACTGAATTCATAAATAGAATCAATTTTTTTTAATTAAAAATGACGTATAAATAGGATTAAAGTGATAATAATATATTAATTTATAATTTATCTTGGGAGAGAGAGATTGGGGTGAGATGCGTCCTGCACATGCCTGCCCTTTAACTTATATTATTATTTGCAGTAAATTAAGCTGAACCTTCTGTACGTTGGCTATAATAATATTTATTGTTCACTCATTCATTAATCTGAGTAGCGACCATGTATCAATGTTCATTTTAACATATTAATTAAGTAATCAAAAACCGAATCTGTCACGTACATGAGAATAATTAGCTGGCGCGTGTTGACCTTGAAGTCAATACTGGGAGATCTAAAATATTTTCTTCTGAATTTTTTGATACAGAAATACAAAAGCGATCAACTGGAGGAATGGATGCAGGCGAAGAAGGGAAATGGAGCGGAACCCTAAACGGCGCGTGACTTTATGTCATGGAATGGCCAATATGATATTAACGCAAATTTAAAAATATAATTTTTCCTGCCATGTTACGTTCCCATCAAAGGGAAGAAAAAGAAACGTTGGCAAAAAAGAAGAAGAAGAAGAAAAAGAAACATATAATTAAAAGGTCTAGTTCTGAAAAGGCTTAACGGTTGAAATTTGAAAAGTTCTGGACAGGCTTAGGCAGGCAGAAAAGAGTCTTTAAAACTTAAACTCCTCGAAATTAGTATGTATAGTGTGTGTGTGTGAGAGAGAGATAATTCAATAATTAACATAATCGAATTTCAACCATGATAATTCAGTTTTAGGTAAGGAAGGAAAGACTGTAGTGTCTGATATGTGTATATATTCATATATATATACACCCTCCTTTTTATCTGAAATTCAAGTGGTTTAAATATTATCCTGATTAATTACATTAAACTCCAATATCATATTAATCTTCATTCACTTGTTATCCTTATTAAATATAAGCATATAAGGGGAAAAAATACTTAATACGCATTATTAAAACTATTAAACACCCTTATAGAAATGATCAAAAAGACCTTTTATAATTCTTATATGGGGTTGGAATTCACAATCTTAAGGTATCATTTGAGTGATGAATTATACTCCAAATCCTTATGAATGAATATGATCCCGGTTTTATCTAGATTTAACTATACTTCTTTAATTATTTCTCTCTAATATGATGTATTACTCGTCTATATCAAATAATTAAGAGTATATTATATTTTAAACCTATATCCAATTAGCTGGCGAATCTTATCACCATCCTTATCTTTTTCAAACAAATTAAGGTGTAATAGCACCTCACAATTTGTTGAATATTAATAATTGAAAACACGACCTCTCTGATAATGGGTACGTACGATAAAATATGACTGATTGGAACCAAACACCTATCCCCTGCCCTTTTTTGCATTTCGTGCATATCTCCAACGTCGTCACTCATAATTAAACCAAATTAATTCCACACTTTCTGTTCTTTTTTCCAATCTGCTCTTTGCTGTGCGTTTTCATTATTTTATATCCACATGCATAATATATATATATATATATTTAGTTTCTCTTGTATAATATTTGGATCCACGTGGCTCAACGAATTACAATTAACTTAGTTTAACTGTACACATATTATAATTATTAACCCCTAGGCAAAGATCTTTCACTTCATCTTCCTTACAACTAGCTAGCCACATTCGACTGAAGCGTTGAAATGCACAGCAAAATTCTAGTTATGAATCACGATGTATAACAAATTACAAAAATACAACCTATCTGAAAAATAATTTTATACGTATCTTTCATCCTGGTGAGATCATGGTAAGCATGATTTATTATATTATACAGCAATCTAGATTGTAGACCAAGTTACTTAATTTAATAATCAATGAGTAAACCTAACGACGTACTACTTTAAGAAGAAGAATACGGCTTGTTAAAGATCGTATAGGATATTGACCTGCCTACTAAAAATTCAAACTAATTAAGCTGAAGGGGTCAGGATTTGATTATAGTTTTTATTTTGATGTTACTATTATGTATGCGATTTGTTAGTATATGAATAAACTAATAATTATAGGGTCCACGCGATAAATCTAGGAGGCTTGAGATGTGAGAGATATATTATATTGTAGCTAGCTAGGTACGATATTCATTCAGATTTGTTTTGTTATATATTATTACTTATATCCTGAAAATCTGATTCAGATTATCTTTGATTGCACTTCGATTTTGTCTTCCCTGGATTGAAGATATATCCTGGATGGATAGAGATAGCCATTAACAATAATAATTAAATAATTAAAGAGAAGGGGAAATTAAGGAAAAAGCAATATATATATGATACATGCATATTGGAAATAAGATGTGGGGATAATTAATTGTTATGAAAATTGTAAGTGCAGAGTAAGCATCATGAGCACATGCACGCCAGTTAAAAAAGAAAATTAAAAGATGTTGAATAAAAAATTGCTCTTGATTTTTTCCTTAGGTAATGGTCTCAGTTAAAAAGTCATGTTTCGATATCATTACAGTGCTAAAATATATACTAAATATTCGGGAAGACAAGAATCTGGCTGCAGGTTCCACAATCCTCTATTTTTATAACTTTAATCGCTAGAGGTTGTTTACTTGTTTATAAAAATAATCGAAGTCGTAATCATGGACTCTGATACTAATTATTAGATGAATCACTTAGATTATAGGTTAAAGTAAAATGCTTTGCATGGCGTACGTGTCTTCAAATTGTAGTTTGTAGAATGAATAGTTTGGTTCTAACTATAAAAAGGAATAAAGCGATTATAAATTTATAAGATATATAGTATTTGGTGTAGATAATCAATGGGGGAAATGTGGGGTAATCCAAGTGGAAGAGAGCCAAACCGAGAGGAGAAAATGAGGATTGATTCAATGAATAGAAGTACGCTAATTAATTTTGTTTAAGTTGTAAGAAAGTGATGAGTTCACATTCACATTAGCTCCAATTAGTTGCTGAGTGGCTCATATATCCTTCTCTTTTGATCACCTTTTCAACAATCTCATCATGATGCCTTAGTGGGTGTGATTTTCCCAACTGTAATTATATATACCACTAAATTAATTAGACCATTATGGATGATAGGATATATACAACAATGCTCAGCTATATTGTACACCCCTCAGATTCACGATTCATTTATTATTATGTTAACTTTATTCTTATAAGATATATTATACTGTCTTTCATCTGATCTTATCTATAAGTCATTTCTTGCCAAAATATTTTTATAAGTGAAAAATTGTGAGTTTAGTCCCGTTTATAATTTCATGTTGTATGTGTCGGTCTCTCTGGTTTTAACAAAATCTATCTAAATAAACAGGATGTATATAAAGTGTTTAACTCCTTGCTACAGCCAAAAATAAAAGGAAAAAGAAAAAAGATATGCACGTTGGATCATGAAGCCATGCTTTTATTTATTTGCGTCAAGACACGATAAAAACTCGAGTTAATGGCGTTTGAAAAAAGTGAAAATCAATGCGCAATGGCACGTGGTTTGGAGTTTTGTCGGTAGTACTTTCGTTTTTTAATAATATTATCTACTATTTTCTCTGATCCTCATTATAAGGTACCAACTACCAATTCTCACAAACCAATAAAGATAGTTAAAAGCATTAAAGTTGTCTTAAAATTTAAGTAGTTTCCAATATTACTCTTACCAACTACACTAAACTCAAATATCCATTATATTAATTATTATACTCTCTCACTACTCTTATTAAATATGGGCATATATGAAAAAATAAATTAAATGCTTATTGGAAACTTGCAAGTGCCTTATAAAAAGGACAAAAAACACTTGTTAGTTGGTAGCTTATAATAAGGACCAGAGGGAGCATTTAGTTCGAGGTTCGTGACTTCTCCTCCCAACACAAATTTTTCCTCCGTGATTCGAATTCAACTTGAGAACTAGAGGATTTAATAGAGTCTTATATCGTTAGACCAATTCTATATTAGTAGTAATTTCTACTACTTAAATTAATTTTAATTACTACCGAACTCTTAATATAAGATCTCATTCATAATATCAATTTATTTTAGTTTTTTAAAAATGTTGGTAGAAAGAGTTTTGTTTCTGCGTTTTCAAGAAAGTGCTTAAAAAGGACTTTTCTATGTTTCTCAAACAATCACGTAATGCAAAACAAAGTCTTATATCAAGTATTGAGGCAGAATGACTTAGTAATTTCTCATGTCTCACTTAAACAAGTGAGAACGAATGAATTACTATAGAACACTCATGTGTATTTGAGAATGAAACTATGGTTTCAGAAATTTTTTTCTATAAATTAAAATAAAATTACTATCACATAGTTACTTTACAAACCTGCGTATAAAACAAGTATAGTAATTCATTTGAAAGGTGAGAGTGGGCGGTGGAGGAGAAAGAGTGAAAGCGACGAGTTGGATGGGCCACTATTTGCAGGTTTGGCGAATCTGTGCATGATGTGGGAAGAAGGTTGAAATGAAAGAGAAAGGAACAAGAGATTAATAAAATGGGGGGACTTGACTGTTTCACACAATGATCACGTGGCAAAAGGAGCGAGCTGGCCATTCCTCCTCCTTACGCGCACAACAAGCTCACAATCCCACCTGCGCACATATTTCAGTGCCTACCCACCCAGCAGGCAGCAGCTCATCCCTCCTTGATCAACCTCAACCACTTCTGCTTCCCAAGTTCTAATCTTTCTTTTTTCCCTTCCCCTTTTCTCTTTCACTTTCCCAGCTCCACAAGCAACTCTCCATCAACACAATGACCAACAACTAGGACCCTTCCTTTTATTTTGTGGGGGACGATAGAGAAAGAGAGATAGAGAGAAAGAGAGAGAAAAGCATGCTTTGTCGGCCATTTCAGCTTTACCCCTGAGCTCTTTTCATCCCCCATAAAGATCCTTTCATTTTCCACTCACCACACCATTACTTATACTGATTCACACCACGTTCCCTCTTTTTCCTGCCTTTTCTTTTTTCCTTCTCCTCTTTTCTTCTACGCTCGATGGTTTTCTTTTCCATCGCTAAATAAAATCTGTACTTTTATCCTACCTGACCTCCTGCAATAGTGGTTGGGATTCTTGTTCTGAAGAATATCTTTGCTGACTGATTGAAGATCCCACACTTTCTGTGCCCAAAAGGCAAATCTGGGTATATTCTATTCTTGTCTGCTGATTCATGAATTCCACGGTCTTAGCGTTTCCCTGTCAAGGAGTTGATTCCAAGTGTTGGAGATGCTTTCTTTATTATCTCTTATTTGATGGGTAACGGTATTATGGTAGGCTTTGATAGGTATGTATGTTAAAAGCTTTCTTTTACTTCATCTCCTTTCTTTCCCTTTCAAATGAAATGGACATACTGATTCAGATTCTGCTTGTGGAAATGGCCTTCCAATTTGTGGTCTCTGTTAGCTCTGAATTTTGAGATATTGCTCCCTTAATTAATATTCACCACTAATAGCTGTTTACCAAATTTCTAATTTAATCATAGCAAAAAATAAAAAATAAAAAATTACCAGGGCTCTTTTTGTATGGAATTGGGGGCTAGGCAGAATGAATCATGAATCACTTTCGTGTATCATTTACACAGTTTCTGGTTTGTTTCTTTCCTTTAACTGCAATTTGAAGCATTTGGGCCGTGTCATGGATTTGAATACTCGATTATCAACGTGCAGGTCTCTTAGAAATTAAGATGTCTGGGAATTTCAATAAAAGGACAGCGTTGGAAGACAGGTGTTCTGGTATTCTCCTATTATTCACCTTACTTCTTTATACTACAGAGGGATTGAACACAGAGGGGCAATATCTGCTCGAGCTGAAGAGTAGTCTTCATGATGAATCCAATTACTTGGCAAATTGGAAGTCAACTGATGAAACGCCTTGCGGATGGACGGGTGTAAATTGCACTTATGACTATAATCCAGTGGTCTGGTCCCTTGATTTGAGTTCAGTGAATCTTTCTGGAACTTTAAATCCAAGCATTGGAGGTCTCACACATCTAACTTATCTCAATCTTTCCTACAATGGGCTGATGGGAAATATACCCAATGAAATTGGAAATTGCTCGAGCTTGGAATTTATTTTTTTGAACAATAATCGATTCAGTGGACAAATTCCTGCTGAATTGGGAAAGCTGTCCCTTTTGAGAAGTTTGAATATTTGCAACAACTTGCTCTCTGGTGCTCTGCCAGAGGAACTGGGAAACTTGTCTTCACTGGTTGAGCTTGTAGTCTTCACAAACAATTTCACTGGTCCCCTGCCTCGTTCTATTGGAAATCTAAAGAGTCTCACAACTTTGAGAGCTGGTGGAAATGGATTGTCTGGTAGCTTGCCAAGTGAGATCGGTGGGTGTACGAGCATGGAGTTTCTTGGCCTTGCTCAAAATCAGATAGGAGGAGAACTACCAACGGAGATTGGGATGCTTCAGAACTTAAGAGAACTTGTTTTATGGAATAACCAATTATCAGGGCATATTCCTAAAGAGACTGGGAATTGTACCAGCCTTGAAACCCTTGCTTTATATGGAAATGCTCTTGTTGGATCTATACCTGAGGAGATTGGGAATCTCAAATCTCTGGGAAGGTTGTACCTTTACAGAAATAAGTTGAATGGGACAATTCCAAGGACAATTGGGAATCTTTCTCTGGCATTAGAAATTGATTTCTCAGAGAACTCTTTGGTGGGTGATATTCCTTCTGAGATCAGCAAAATAAGTGGTCTCCAGTTGCTCTTTCTCTTTGAGAACCAGCTATCAGGTGTTATACCCAATGAGTTTAGTAGCTTGAGGAATCTGACAAGGCTAGACCTGTCCATTAATAATCTCACAGGTTCTGTTCCATTGGAGTTCCAGTACTTGACTCGAATGACCCAGTTGCAACTTAATGACAACTCTCTAAGTGGAAATATTCCTCAAAGCCTTGGACTTTATAGTCCTCTTTGGGTGGTTGATTTTTCTAACAATGAATTCACAGGAACAATACCTCCCCATCTATGTCGAAATTCTAAGTTGATGTTGTTGAATCTGGCTTCTAATCGGCTGTATGGAAATATACCAACAGGCATCCTGAACTGTGAAACATTGGCACTGTTACTATTGGTTGAGAATAATCTTACTGGTGGCTTTCCTTCACAACTGTGCCAACTAGTGAACCTTACTGCCATTGAGCTGAACCAGAACAGGTTCAGTGGTCCTATTTCTCCTGAGATTGGGCGGTGCCACAAGTTGCAGAGGCTTCATATTGCTAACAATTACTTCACATTAGAGTTGCCTAAAGAAATGGGAAACCTTTCTCAGTTAGTGACCTTCAATGTGTCGTCCAATTCTTTCACTGGACCAATCCCACCTGAAATTGTTAGATGCAAGAAGCTTCAGCGAATTGATCTCAGCTGCAACAGCTTTACTGGTTCCCTACCAGATGAGCTTGGAACACTGTCGCAGTTGGAGATTCTCAAGGTCTCAGATAATAAGCTTACTGGGCATATTCCTCCAACATTAGGTAATCTGCTTCGTTTGACTGCATTGCAGATGGGTGGCAATTTACTTTCTGGGGAAATACCTCCTGATCTGGGTAATCTCACAAGCTTACAGATTGCATTGAATCTCAGTTACAATGACCTTACTGGAAGTATACCTGATAAGCTTGGCAATCTCCATATGCTTGAGTTTCTCCTTCTCAATAATAATAATCTGAGTGGTGAAATTCCCAGCTCATTTGAAAGCCTTTCAAGCTTGATGGGGTGTAATTTCTCATACAACAATCTTTCTGGACCTATTCCTTCCATTCCACTATTTGAAAATATGGCAATTAGCAGCTTTATTGGTAACAATGGCCTTTGTGGTGCTCCTCTGCTTGGCTGCAACATTAATCCATCTTCTCTTTCTGATCCTCCTATGAATAATGTTAATTCTTCTCGCACCAAGATCATCACTATTATTGCAACAGTCATTGGTGGCGTTTCTCTCATTTTAATAGTGTTCATTTTATATTTAATGAGACGTCCTCCTGAGCCTATTTCTTCATTGAGGGATTCTGAGATTCCCTCCTCAGATTCAGATATCTATTTTCCTCCAAAAGATGGCTTCACCTTCCATGATCTACTTGAAGCTACCAACAACTTTCATGACAGTTATGTTATTGGAAGAGGGGCTTGTGGAACAGTTTATAAGGCGGTGATGCCATCTGGGAAGACCATTGCTGTTAAAAGGTTGTCATCCAACAGGGAAGGGAACAACATCGAGAACAGCTTCCGGGCTGAGATATTAACTCTTGGAAAGATAAGGCATCGAAATATAGTGAAGTTGTTTGGATTTTGCTATCACCAAGGTAGCAATCTGCTACTATATGAGTACATGGCAAGGGGTAGCCTAGGGGAGCAACTTCATGGATTTGCAAGTAATTTGGAATGGCCAACTCGGTTCATGATTGCTCTTGGAGCTGCAGAGGGTCTTGCTTACTTGCATCATGACTGCAAACCAAAGATCATTCACCGTGATATAAAATCAAACAACATTTTACTTGATGAAAACTTTGAGGCTCATGTGGGTGATTTTGGTTTGGCAAAAGTCATTGACATGCCTCAATCAAAGTCAATGTCAGCAGTTGCTGGATCATATGGTTATATTGCTCCTGGTAAGCTGCTATTTTGTCTTGGTTTCTCCTTATATTTTGTTTAGCCAGTTAGTCACCATCATCTATAATCTTGATTTCAGCTCAGTAAAATTTAGACTTTCTAATTCAAAATTAGTTTCTCTTCCAACGATGAAAGAACATATTCAACTTTTCACTTCTTCATTTGTTTTGGCATAGATGAATTGTCCTGGTGGGCCTATTCCCAACGTCTTAAGCCTCCTCTATAGCGAAAAAAAGGAGTATTGTTAGACGTTACTACTTCATGATGCTCTCTCTTGTAACTTAAATGATACAGTTCCACTTTGTGCTTATGAAATTAACAACACCCCCCCCACCCCTTCTGTGTTTTTTTGAAGTACACCTATTATTTGATCTAGATTTTACTCCCCTGATCAGCAGCTTTTATTTTTTTATTTAAATCTCTCGTGATAATAAATTTTGATGATGCCAATGGAGTTAAGCCGGTGTTCTCGTTTCCATCAAAGTTGTTGACAAAAGATAATTGATGCATGACCATGTGATGTACCGACACATAACCATATGCCCTGCTTATGATATTTCAAGATTAGATTTTAAAAAGACTTGCTCAAACAACAATTATCTCTCTTACCACTTCAGTGGAATGAATGAAAATGGTTGGATAGAATTCCAAACATGTCACCATTATCTCGATTTTTGTGCAATGAATTCCTTCTCCTTGTTCATTAGATAGACTAAAAGGGGCCTTAGTTTCACTTCTATAAAGACCAAGTTAAGCATAACCTAAGGAACAGTTATATGATAACAAAACTATTGACGGATCCTCACTTGATGAAATTTTTGAGTTGAAGTATTTCACATTTTTGGAAGTTGTCAAGCTTTTCACCTGTCTGTCAATTGTTGTATATTGATGTTTCTATGATCCTGTGTGGCAGAATATGCATACACCATGAAGGTCACTGAGAAGTGTGACATCTATAGCTATGGAGTTGTGCTGTTGGAGTTGCTAACCGGAAGAACTCCGGTTCAGCCGCTAGAGCAAGGAGGCGATCTGGTGACATGGGTCAAAAACTATATCCGGAGTCATAACAACACACTGTCCTCTGGTGTGCTTGACAATCGTCTCAATCTCCAAGATCAAACCACTGTGAACCACATGCTCACCGTCCTCAAAATTGCTTTGCTCTGCACAAACATGACCCCTACCGATCGACCATCGATGCGCCAAGTGGTGTTGATGCTCATAGAATCCAACGAGCGAGAAGGAAACTTGGCCAACATTTCTCCATCTCGGTGTGAGGATCCTACTTCCAAAGAAGATGATGAATAAAAGAGTACATGAGAGGTAATTGGACTCTTGTCTTTCAACTTCATTAACAAAAAGATGATTCTTTTTCTGCTGCTCAGCTCATAATTGTCGTTGGCAAAACCAGAGAAAACATAGAAGATTGTGATTCTTGTACATTCTTTCGTTAGAGTATATATAAATGGTTGGTTGCCAAGACTATATAATTTTTAAGTCCACGCTATGTAATTTTCTTCTGGAAATTCAGTATAGCAACAATGTATTTCTGTACAGTTGGCAATACCATTACTGGACCTGTATCTTGGATTACGCTCTCCCAAACTGATCTCTGAACCGTTATATTTACTTCAGTCCAATCAACAGATTTCAGTTCATGTTTGATTCTAGTACTATGAACTGATACTGATATTGGGCATCAACCCCATTCAAGTTACTCCTTACATTCCTAAATATTAGTTTTAAATTTACGAATAAATCCGTCCCAAAATATCAGTTTTATTTCAGTTTTGTCTTAACATTTATTGTTTTTTTTTTCCATTTGACCCTTGTTGATTGTATACATTTTGTTGCATAATTTTTTACTAGTGCGTGCGTGAATTGCATTAATTAAGAAGGTAGATGAGATTTATATTTATGAGGGAGGGTATGGTTGGAAATAAATATACTCCCTCTGGTCCATAGCATTAGTCGTTTCTAAAAGAATGGTTTGATTCACAGTATAAGTCACTTAAAGAGAAATTAATGTTTATTTATTAATTTTGCCCGTGTAATTAATGTTTAAATACGACTTCTTGTATTTCTCTCTCCCCTTTAATATCTCGTTTAATATAAATAAAGTTGAAATTTTTTTCTAATTTAGGGCAAATTTAATGAGTTACTCCTTCTGATCTTTTTTATGAACAACTTTTATCCTAATTACGTAAAACGAACTGGCGGTTAAAATTAGTTAAAAATAATAAATGTGTAAAATATGTTATGTTTTTTCAAATATGTCTCTATTTATGAAAAGAGCATAGGAGAAAGAATGAGTAACAAATATGAAAAAATATGGGTATAAAATATGATAGAGAGTATATAATAAATGAGTAAATGAAAGAGAATTAGTAGTGAGTTGGGGGTAATTAATATAAAGATGGGTATTTAATAGGGGTAAAAAATGAAAAAGTAGTTTAAATTTTGAGACACAAGGAGAAAATTGCTTATAAAAAAGATCAACCCCAAGAGAGAGAAAGTTGCTTATAAAAAGAATAGGATGGAGGAACTATCATTTCTTAGTTATAACGAATTAGTTGAAATGCTTTATATCATGGACCGAAGAGAGTATATTACTTACATATTTAATGATTTTAACTACTTTCTTGATAAACAAAAAATGGTTATTTGAAGATTATATTCAGGGAAGGAGAGGGTATTGGTTAAAAAACAGAAAAGTGGTGAAATAATCAAGTATTCCCTCAATTCCTTATTATAAGACATGTTTAACCGGATCTCGCGGTTCGGAGTGGCGGATAAGAATAACAAGTGTGTCAAAATTATAACCATTTTTTACTAAAATACCTTTGTTTATAAGGAGATTGGAAATAAAAGAGAGAATAAGGGAATTATTATAATAAGGGGATTGTAGAAGAGAAAGGATAATAAATATGGTAGAAGCAAGAGTAATAAAGATGATTGTATAAGAGAGAAAGTGTAGTGAAGAAAGAGAGTAAGTGTGGATTTAATATATCGACATTAAACAGGAAAATTAAATAAGGGTAAAATGGGAAAGAAAAAAAAAAATAAAAATTAAGATATTCTTTAAATGTTTTTAATAAAAAGGAACGGAGCACATGTGACGGTTGTTTCTTATAATAAGCAACCAAGGGAGTATTGGAGAAGGAGAGTTTTATTAATAAGTACAGTATGGTAACAGCTCTGGTGAATATCCAAGGCAAAGCCATTTTGGTTATGGCTGATTTTGATGGAGGGGTTTTTTTTTTTTTTTTTTTTTGGCGTACGGGATATATAATTATAGGAAGCAATTGTTGTGATTAATGCTAGACTTTAAAATATGGGACTTTGATAAATGGCTACACAGTTTAATGCATATTGTTCAAATTAAATGCGTTATATATGAACGCGTTTAATGCACCGTATTCTTCACTTCATGTGAATGAATGATACTATTTGTTGTCCGTCCAATTGCCTTACTCGTCTAAATAACATTTTGTTTTACATTATTAAATTTATAAAAAAAATGTGTAAGGTCCTATTTTTATCTCTATTAATAAAAAAAATATTAATATCACGTTTAGCTCATATATGTCGGTTTGACCTGGATTGCTAATTCTGATTATGTAAAATTAAGATAAAATGCAAAAAAAAAAAAAAAAAACTAACTTAAGATGCATCCAGCACTAAAAGTATTTTTTTCATATGCTTATAGTGTTTTAAAGTATTTTGTGATACATTCAACACTTAAAGTATTCTTTAGTGCACCCAACAGCCTGAAATATTTTATCAAGTGCGTCCACTATCATAAACTTTTTCTTTTGTGCATCCAACATCTTGAAGTAACTTTTTAGGTATATCCAACACTCAAAATTATCTAATTAAATTATTAAGTGCATCTAAAAAAATATTTTAGTGTGATAAATGCATCTAAAACAAATGTTATAGCGTTTTGGGTGTATTACAAAATATTTTAGGGCATATTAGGAAAAATACCTGGTGCTGGTTGAAGGCTAACCCAAACATTTGTATTTTACTCTAATATAAAATTTATTGCCTGTAATTTAATTAAAATCTAAGGAATGTTTGGCACAAAAAGATTTCTTTTTTTGGGAAAGAAATAAATAGTAATCCACGCATGATAGGGAGGATTTCAAAGAAAATAAATCCTCAACACCGAAAATTAAAAATAAGATTAAAAAGGCCATGCTGAAAGTGAGATTATTTATTGGAATAATTATAGAGTGAACAAAACACTCAAAGCCCGTCTAGCTCAGTCGGTAGAGCGCAAGGCTCTTAACCTTGTGGTCGTGGGTTCGAGCCCCACGGTGGGCGATGTTTTGAGTTTTCTTTTTATACATTTTAGGAAAATTTAAATTTGTTTCAACCCCGTGGGTCTGCGTTGACTTGTTTTGAAGCATGCTGTTTGTGCACAAGGGAAGAAACAAAGATGAAGAACCCCAACTGGATAGAGATTATTAAAAAAAAAAAAAAAAAAAAAAACAACAAACTGAAAAAGATAAAGGGCTTCGAACTATAGTAGATGTACAAACAGGAACTTGGGACTGAAAAGGACAAAAGCTAATACAGAAAGCAAACTCATTGAACAATTGAGATATTTCACTCACAACAGTCATATGCATAATACTGCATAAACCAGACAGACAACAGAAACGAAGACATATAAGTCATAGACAATATATTTTCAGGACAAAGTTCTGGCATATCATATGGAGGCCATCAGTAGAGTACAGATCCTAATTAATAAAGAGAGGCATGTGATTAATTCAGATGAGATCAGAGTGGCTTCAGATATATGCATGTGGATACATGCATATCACACTTGTTTGAGTCTGTCCCTGATTGGGAAAAGTTCAAGAGTCTTGAGGGTTCTTGTAGGCCAATATGAAGCACCTGGACTTACTTCCATCATCGTCTTCGTCCTCCAATCTTGCTTCATTGCTGTCTTCTCCATCACTCCTTCTGTATTATCAATTTTCCACTTGTAATCTATGCCTTGTTTTGATGCTTCTCCAGCTCCTCCCTGTTGCAACAAAAATGCATCAGTTTATATCGTTTCTACCAATTTATTATCATATAACTATAACATTGATTTTAGTATTCTTAGATTGATCAGTGCATGCAGTTTTAATTAAGTTTCAAACAAAGCCAACTGATGTTTGAGCACTGAACTCACCCTACCTCTCTTGAGTTATAATAACATAATTAGAGTGATCATAAGGGCTGTTATTAACATATACTACCTTTGGTCTTAAATATAAGATCCAATTAATTTTTTAGAGATATTAAGAAAGATAATTAAATTACTTTAAAATATTTATATTTATAGTTTTTTCTTTAAATTATTTTGACTAATTTGTAAACTGATATATAATTTAATCATTAACAACATACATATATGATATGATTAAGTAATTTATTTAACTTCTTTAATCTCTTAAAAAAAAAGTCAATTGGGCCTTATATTTAAGACCGGAGGATAGCAAGCGAAAGCTGATAAAATAGAGATAACAAAAAAGTAGAGACTAGAGAGAGATGTATAGATGGGTAACCTGTGGGAACGAGGCAAGGGAGTTGTAAAAGGAACGTTGTTGGGATGAGGAGGCAGTAACAAGAGACTGATGATCCATAGGGAAGTGATGAGAATAATGGTGATGATTATTATAGTTGTGATTCATCAGATGATGAAGGTAATAGTGACAGAGCTGGTGGTGTTGCTGCTGCTGCTGCAACTGAAGTTGCTTGTTCAATCTTCGGCGGAGTTTCTGTCTGTCCCTTGCCTTGTGATTCTGAAACCAATAGAAAACGTTCTTGCCCTCTATCTTGCCATAGAAAGAAAGCTGAGCTGTGATGTGTTGAATCTGGGACGCATTTGGAGTTCTGATCCCAACTCTGTACATCTCCTCAAGAATCATTAGCTGTTCCTGTGTTGGGCACCATCTTGATGAACCTCCACGACTCATGTCTATCTCTCTCTGGTTATTATCTCTATATGTAGCAATTGATAGCAATGGAGTGCTTTGTAGGCACTGGCACATATATATAGAGAGCTAGGGAGAATACACAGAGGTCGACAGAGAAATAAAAGTGAATTTCATATCGATCGATCGATCGATCGAGAGAGAGAGAGAGAGAGAGAGAGAGAGAGAGAGAGAGAGAGAGAGAGGTGTTTTATATTTGAAATATAATGATAAAGTGATGATAAGCTTATTATTACGTTTGACAACAGAATGTGTAAAAGACATACAGGATCAGGTAGTGTGGTGTTTTGGACAATCAGACAAGTCAATCCCATGTGGGGACGTTTCTCTGTAAAATGAAAACCTAAGCCCCACCCAGGACAAATCTGAGATAATATCTAGGGGTCTTCAAATACAGGAAAATTTTCATTCACCATGTGATGGAAGAGACTTAGGGTATGTTTGTTTTGGGATCAGATTGCTTATAAGTTGTTTTTTACGTAAATTGAAACACAACTCCTCTCATATACTTACCTCGTATACCGTAAATCACGACTAAAAAACTGTTTTTAAGCATTCCAATCACTAATCCAAACGAGCACTTACTTTCTGTCAACCATGAGTCAAGATAAAATTAAGCTTCGTTTGTAAAAAGACCATGATGCCGGCCCTTATTTTATTTTATTTATAAGAGCGGTTATAAGATAAATAAAAACATTTACAAGATAAATAAAGGGATTAAAAAAAACTAGGGAGTTGATAAGAACATTTTGGCCATTTAAGAGACAAATGAAGAAATTCATAAGATAAATAAGGGTATTCACAAGATAAATAAAATGATTCAAAAGAACCTAAAAAGTTAAAAATATATTGGTCATTCATAAGACATATATAAGAATTCACACAATAATTAAGGGGATTTAAAAAATAAAGTGAGGGAATAATTGTATTTTCACCTACAAAACTTAATTTTATTTTGATTAAAGAGGTGCAATGAAGTTTAGATTCTTGTTTTTAGGGTTGAGTGAAATAAACTCGCTTCCATGGTAACTGACAGAAGGCCATCCCTACAATATATCTGTTCAAAAGATAACATAATCTGAACCGTCCACTCTTAGCATTGATGACAATCAGTAAGTCTGCAATGCAAAAGGTTCAAACTTTCCTTATTCGAAACAGTTTCTCTTCTTTTTGTTGGTTAGTGACTTAGTGTTTGATTTCTTGCTCATCTGTTACATGCACACCTACTCCATTGCCCATTATTGGAGTTTCAAAGTGCTAAGCTTATATTAATGCATGCATGCAGTGGCCAGTATTGTAGCAGCAGAGGGAAACACCATTTCGAGAGGAACAGAAATAGTAAAAACCAACATGGAAAAAATCATCATTACACAATGACGGTGTGCGTGTATATATATATTGAAGCATTAGTTTGACCAAGGTGCAATGACGTTATTGAGGGAGATGGAATAATTGCTCATTGAAAGGAGGAGATCGAAGTAATTAGTCATTCATGAGTGATTGGACGGATCGTTAGGTTTTATTTGAGAAGTAACATCGTTGTGCTTATCCATCGACCTGTTGAACTTTCTTTTTAAAGATATAAAAGATTAAATATCTAAGTACAATCAAATACAGTGAACAAAGCAAAAAATATATATTTACCCATATGATATCTTGGAGGGTCCTGTGACACACAGAATATACTGCTGAATTATAGACTGTGCCTGAGCCAGCAGGCACTTTGCGTAGAAATGAGTGTTCAACGACAGTCAGAAAATCAGTCTGATGATACAATATTATATCGTCATTTTTTCAAAAAAAGAAAGATCAAATATATTCTTACATAATTATAAGGCCTGCTGCTGATTTGAAAGAGAAACGACAAGGTAAGACAATGGAGGAAGGGATTATATATATATGTAAAGAAGATGAGTACAGCAAGTAAGCTAGTTCAGTGGTGCTTCCGTGACAAGTGAGCGTGAGAATTGGGAAGAGACTGTTGAGGAAAACGGAGACTCACTCACAAATTAAATCAACGACCCTCATTTCTGCAACCAATTAAATTACTGATATTTCCATTTTTGATATGATATGCTAAATCCTATTCCTAGGCATGCAGTCTTCCCCGTACTACACTGTTTTATATATATTTTTAATGACAAAGCACAGAACAAAGCAACATGTAAGTGGAAACCTTCACTCCTATTTTTAATTATGATGTCGACGTAGCAATTTGCGTCAGTACTCAGTACGCATGTCATTTCTTATTGCATTTAAGAGTCGTCACATGCTTTCTTGTGATTATTACTCGCCCTTTGGTAGTATATCTTCCCTATTAACTATTTTTATTAAAAATGATATATATATATATACAGAGTTGGGACAAGGGAGAGCCTTTTTTTTTTTTTTTTGTTACATGACAAGGGAGAGCCTTGGTACTTTCAGTTCCACAATATCTCTTGGGCCTGGATTCTATTGGGCTTCGTAAAGCCCATATATTTATAATAGGCTTTTACTATTAGTTCAGCCTCAGTTAACAAGTTTGTCGGTGTTGTCCATAGTCTCCATGGAAGATTTTATAATTATAATAGCTCATCTCTATTTAATTAATTCACCTGATGAAATATCCAACTCGCCTGCGCTTTTTAAAGTTTGTGCTTTGTACTCGTTGCCTTGCCAAGAATATACTGAAGGCTGTAATTGAAGTTTTTGGTTACTTAGTTTACCCTACAAACAAACAAACGTGAAGTTCTACAGACACTCATGCCTGCTAATAATGCGTAAATATTATGAACATAACAGCTTCAAAATCCAGAAAGTAAACATATTATTAATAATAATTGGATAGGTAAAGAGATGGAAAGATGAGGAGGCAGAGAATGTGAATTAATCAGTGAACCAGACATCAAGCATTTGCCAGTTCGAGCGACCATCCCAGCTTCGATAGAAACCATCTTGTCTGACAGACCAAAACATGTTGGGATGATGATGATGAGGATTGTCTCTGGTTTGGTTATAAAGTATCCACCAATTTGTGAAGAATTGCTTCCACATGGCATAACATGTTACTACGTTGTCTGAATCTGCTGGTACGCTCACCTTGTGGTGATCACTTATCTTCATCCATAAGGAAGCTTCTTCCCCACATGACAGACTAAGTGTCTCATTACTGGGCAGCCCATTTTCTATATCGATCTCTACCTTATCTGCTGATGTTGTTCTTATTATTGTGAAGCTCATCATCAACAAGAAGCACAAGCAGAAGGAGAAGCCACTGCGTAATGCCATTATTCCCAACTTTGTTGCTACCTACGTGCGACCTTGTTTGTGGTATGGTGGCGATTTGACTGGTGTCTTGTACTGTTTTTATAAGGATTGTCATGAATCACATAAGGAAAAATTTATTCCTCCTCTTCCATTGTTTTAATAGTCAATTCATTGTGCATTTATTGAATTAATTTGCACTTGATCTCTTCTTCTAGCCACGTTTTAAAAGCATTCACGCTCAGTTTTCAGAGATAGGGAAAATGAATCTCGGGGTCATTATAGTTTCCTTGAGTTTTGAATCAGGTCCCTGCATTTTTTTCTTCTTTTTATTAGGTCCTTTAAGTTTGCTCCGTTAGATCTGTTAGTCCCTGGGGTTAAGATATGTTAAATAAGAGCTAACGGTGTTAATTAATCCGTTAATGAGTAATGGCGTGGCAAACAACTGGACATATTTTTACAATTAGATCTGACTAAGCATCTAGGTGGAAAAATAAAGACACAGAATTTTTTTTTTAAAAAAAAACAACTCTGCTTATCAACTAAGACATTGAAGCATCGCATTGAAGCTTCCTCTTAGGGTTATTGTCTCTTCTTCTATTCCATTGAGCTTCAATATCGTTTCGAAGGAGAAGGAACACGTGATCATCACTGACGAACTCCAAGAGGTTAGTCTACTTTATTAATGGATTCTTAACTCTTTTTTCTTTCTTTCATCGGAATTTTGGACATATATGACCGTGGCTTTTTAACTTGGAGGCTTCAAGCTTTGCATAGGTATTTATAGGTTTCTCGTCTACTTTTTTTGTGCCTTGGATTTATTTGAGCACTAACTCTCACTGTAAGATTTATATTACACCCCTGCTTCTTGTCCATTTTGCTTTCCTTTTCAATTTTTATTTCTTCCTTTGATCCGAACTTTTGACATATACCATGACAGTGGCTTCTTAACTCTTTTCTCTTCCTTCTTTGCTAACACATAAGTAGATTACGTGGCTAGATTTAGAGTTTCTATTTTCTGAATCATTTGATTGTGCTTGTTTGAAATAGCTTATTTTTGGGCAATAAATGCTTATAAATCGTGATTCACAGTATACGAGGTAAGTATGTGAGAGGAGTTTTATCTCGGCTTGCGTAATAAGGACTTATTGTCCAAAAATAAGTGATACTAAACACATGCTTAGTTGCCTATTGTTTGAATGTTTAGCAATTGCCAACATTTTGTGGTTTTCAAGATTAAAAAAAGTGTGATTATGACTCTTGAAAATATAGACTTTTCTAATATAGATGTATGGACTTTGATAATATTCTAAACTATTATAATTTAATATGTATATATTTTCAGGTATATCATGGAGCATCAAGAAAATGCACAAGAGGCTAATACCGATGAAATTGAAGAATTCTTAGATGACAGTGATGAAGCAGATTTGGGAGATGATTATTTCCATCAATTTATTGATGTTGA
Organism: Inga laurina; assembly: GCA_963855925.1. Taxonomy (NCBI): domain Eukaryota; kingdom Viridiplantae; phylum Streptophyta; class Magnoliopsida; order Fabales; family Fabaceae; genus Inga; species Inga laurina. The sequence continues at coordinate 59,164,421 of OY979709.1, forward strand.
TATAGTAGAGGACAGGGGACAAGGTACTGGGAGATATATGAATGTGGTAGAACATGTAGATTCACAAGTTGTTCCTTTCTATAGGGTCTCAGAAAACACCGGAGATTTATTATCGGAACTAGAAGATGATGAGTTGTATGAAGACTATGCATCCGATGAAGACGAGGATATGCCAAGAAAAAGTAACTACAGGTACAATCCTGAAGAGATGTGCAAGGACTTTAATTTTAGCCCGGGGATGGAGTTTACTTCGATCAAACAATTTAAGGATGCTTTGAAGGAGCACTCTTTGCTAAATAGTCATGTATTTGACTATATAAAAAATGATAAAGAGAGATGCTAGGTGAAATGCAAGAGCAGATGCGGTTGGTTAATGTTTGTAAGCAAAGAAGGTGACTCATCAACCTATCGGCTAAAGACATTGGAACCAAATCATGCATGTGGAGTGACCATTGATGCAACAAGGGCTTCATCAAAGTGGATTGCTGAGAAGATAGTAGATAGTGTAAGAATGAACAAAAATATAAAGTTAGCAAATGTGCAAGCAACCATCAGAAAAAATTATATGGCTAAACCCTCTCTTAACAAGGCATATTGGGCTAGAAAAAAAGCAAGAGACATATAATTGATGGAGATTATAAAGAAGAATATGCTCACTTGAGGGACTATTGCATGGAAGTAATAGAAAAAACCTAAGATCAACATTGGGTATTATTACTAATAAGCCATATGTTGACCACCCTCCAGTATTCAGGAGATTATATATGTGCTTGGAACCAGTAAAAAGAGGTTTTAAGGCATCATGTAGGCCAATTATTGGATTGGATGGGTGTTTTCTCAAGGGTCCATATAGAGGTATATTATTAGTGGCTGTTGCTCATGATCCCAATGAGCAATATTTTCCTTTAGCTGTGGTGGTGGTTGAGACAGAAAATAGAGATTCTTGGACATGGTTCCTAAACAATTTGTTTGATGACATTGGGTCCATGACAGAAAAAAGATGGGTATTTATTTCAAACCAACATAAAGTTATGGTTATACTTTTCATATTTAAGGTTTTTTATGTATTATACTTTTTTTTGTTCACTTAATAATTATGTGTTTTAATGTGTAGGTTTTAGTTCAAGCCTTTGAAGAATTGCTTGAAGGTGCTGAACACCGCTTTTGTGTAAGACACTTGTATGCCAACATCAAGGCAAAGTATAGTGGTGGAACTTTAGTGAGAGATTTAGTAATTCGTGCCGCAAAGGCAACTTATCCACCAGCATGGGAGAAGATAATGAATGAGCTAAAAAATGTATCAAAAGAAGCATATGATCACTTAATGAGTTTTCCTCCATCATGTTGGATGAAGTCACATTTTGATGATTATTGCAAGTCTGATATGATAATGAATAATATATCAAAATCTTTCAATAGTAGACTATTGGAAGTAAGGGAACTTCCAATAATTAGTCTTTTTGATTGGATTCGAACTTATTTGATGGATAGGTTTTAGCAAAATCGAGTGAAAGCTGGAAAATATCATGGCAAGGGAATTGTGTGCCCTCGACCTCATAAGCGACTTGACAAAGAGATAGTAGAATCTAGAAAGTAGGAACCAAGGTTTGATGATAATGATGAATTTGAAGTGTCATATAACTCTGAATGATTTATTGTCAATCTTAAATTCAAGTGGTGTTCCTGTCGATGGTGGCAATTGACTGGAATACCATGCAGGTATTTTTATAACTCTCTTTTAAAGTTTAATTTATTTGGAAGCAAATTTTTAATATTCTTATCGTTCCCATTATAGGCATGTTATGAGTTGCATTTATGCTAGTCAACTCAACCCTATTGACTATGTGGATTCAACTCTTAGTCTTCAAGCTTATGTGGACTGTTATGCTCCTGTGATCCACCCTATTAATGGAAAAGAGTTGTGGGCACGCACAACATTAGAAGCAATTGATCCACCAAAATATCACAAGCGTCCAGGTAGACCACCAAAGAAACGAAGAAGAGGGCGTGATGAACCACCCCCTCCAAACAAGGTTAGAAGAAGTAATACAAGTGTAAAATGTAAGATTTGTGGGAATTTTGGACACAACCGAAGGACTTGCCCTCAATCAATCAATTAGAACAGAAATCAATGTTCTCAAGACACTGTTCATGTGACGCCTCCGTCAAACAGTCAGCCTAGATGTAGTCGAAGTTAATATGTATTCAATTTATAATATAATATCTTCCTTTTGAACATGGCTTAATATGCCAATTTGATGGGTTGTAATTGAGATGGATTATGCTACTTTTTTTAGTTTAAACTAATTTAATATATTATTTTAAATGTCTTCATATGACAATCAACTCTATGTTCTTTGTGGTTCTTGTGATAAGATTATTTTATATATATGCAGTTTAATTATAATGCATTTGTACCCTAAGAAGGAGAGGATTTGCAAAAAAAAAAAAAAAAAGAGAACAATTACTTTAAACAAATGTGTATTGCATTACATTAAGCAAATGTTATGATAACAGTCACACGTCTTATATAGCAAATTGCTCAAAACACATACAATAAGTGGCAAAGTCATTGTCTTCCAATAAACTATAACCTAAATGAACTAAACAAGTGGCAAAGCTACCAAAATGAACTAAACAAGAGGCAAACTCATTGTCTCCTAACATACTATATCCAACATCCTAAATTACATCCTACTTCCACATTACAAATAGTGGCAAAACCAAAATCATGAGACTCAGTGACTTCCTAATTTTTGTTTGAAAAGATCATATTTCTGTTGTCTTGCTTTGGAATCTTAAGCATTATATCCTCAGTCCCGTGAAGCTTCCCTGCATAAGTAAAACATATATAAAAATATAAGATTAACACATAAGCAAAGCATCATCTAAGATTCAAGATACATGATAAAGGGAATGCTAGAACACAAGGAATGCTAGAACACAGGGAAAAGAAGAGTCACCATCCTATCTTTTGTTGGTATATACAGACTAAATAAAGAAAACTACTAAGGAGTTCAAATTAGATCCTCTATTAATCTTTTGTAAATATGCCCTATTTCTCTCTTATTAACTTATTGCTTTATGTGTTATCAATTCATGATCAGAAAGTATCCAATTTCTAGAAGTGGTTAATAGAGGGAAAATGTTCAAATTCATACAGCAAATGAGAAATTGAAGACAATTTAATCCATATTTATAAGGAACAAATGTTTAAGAAGAAGGTAGGGTGAATAATCAAAAGAAAACTGATATAGAAACTTTGAAAAGCCATTTTATGGTATATGTCAAAAGTTCAGATCAAAGGAAAAAAAAATTAAAAAGGAAAGCAAAACGGACAAGAAGCAAGGGTGCAGTAGACTAACCTCTTAGGAGTTTGATGGTGATGATCACGTGTTCCTTCTCCTTCAAAATGGTATTGAAGCTTAACGGAATAGAAGAAGAAACAATAACCCTAAGAGGAAGCTTCAGTGCGACGCTTTAACGTTTTAGTTGATAAACAGAGTTGTTTGTTTTTTTTTTTTAAAAAATTTGTGTCTTTATTTTTCCACCTAGATGCTTAGTCAGATCTAGTTGTAAAAATATGTCCAGTTGTTTGCCACGTCATTACTCATTAACGGATTAATTAACACAGTTAGCTCTTATTTAACAAATTTTAACTCTAGGGACTAACAGATCTATTAGAGTAAACTTAAAGGACCTAATAAAAAGGGAAAAAAATGCAGGGACCTGATTCAAAACTCGAGGAAACTATAAGGACCCTGAGATTCATTTTCCCTAAAAGATATATAGATTGTACACATTAAATTAAAATAGCCTAAGAGCCCGTTTGGTTCAACCCCATTGCATGCCTGCAATGGTAATCATGATTGCATTACCAAGATAAGAGTGTTTGGTAGCTCTTTAGCATAGTAATAGGGTTTACCATGATAATGAAGATTACCAAAAAATTGGTAATCCTCATTCATACCTCCCCCCCTATGAATCCTCGTTACCATCCCATTGCATAGTTTAAAAAGTCCAATTTGCCCTTTAGTTTCCTTTGTCTTTGTTTCACTTATCTCATTTCACTTGCCGCATCACGTCACAACTGCCACCGCCACAACCTCTTCCTCTTCCATCGCCGTCACCTCCACTCTCTGCCGCTACCACTATCTCCTCCACCGCCGTCACCTCCACCCGCCACCACCCCCGGCCCCACCATCGGCCCACCACCCGCTGCCGCCGCCGCCCTCCGCCGCCCCCCTGGGCGCCGACCCACCACCCACCACCACCTCCTTCTCCATCACCGCTGCCACTACCACCTCCTTTTCCACCGCCACCCTCACCCCCGCCGCCCCGACCACCTCCTCCACCCCCACCGCTTATTGCTGCCGCCGCCACCACCACCTCCTCCTCCGCCGCCACCCGCCCCCGCCGCCCATCGCCCACCACCACCTCCTCCACCCCTACCGCCCACCGCCCACCGCCCACCGCCCACCGCCACTACCACCATGTCCTCCTCCACCCCCCGCCGCCTCCACTGCGGCCACCCCCGGCCCACCGCCCACCACCACCACCTCCTCCTCCAGCCCCGCTGCCCACTGCCACCCCTATCATTGCCACTGCCACTACCTCCTCCTCCTCTATCCCCGCCGTCATCATCTTATAACTATTTTTTCTACAAAAATTATATTAAGGCGTAAAATAGACTTTATGTAATATATTAATTTTAAATAATTGTTAAAATATTAACTCATTGCACATTGTTTAAAAATCAAACCAAACACTACCCTTGTAATTAATATCGCATTGCATTACCATTGCATCGCATTGCACTGCACCGCAGGGTATAATGGGATCGAACCAAACGGGCCCTAAAAGTACCTTTAGTGCGCATCATTTTGCATGGTCCCTTTTTGACTTTGTTTTATATGTTTTGAAGAAAAATATTTAACGTGTACAAAATTTATAATGAACATATATAATCTCTTAACTGCTACTTTTTTCAAAAAAAACATTTTTTTATTTAAAAATTATTAATTAGAAATTTTACATTTGAAGTGTTGAAATTGTATTTGGACAATGTAAATCTCACCAGAACGATAAGAATCAAAATTAAAATTCAAAATGGAGCATTTATTCACGTTGACGAAGTCTTGTAATTATGAGAGATTTTAGAAACCAAATCCACCTCCCTCATTTTGTTTCCTTTTTAATTTGAGCGCTAACAATGCATCCTTGATTTAAGTTAGTGCATGCATCCAATTTAATGCTTTGTGTCAAAGTCTTTATCAGAATTAATGGGGCAGATTTTCCATTTTCACTAAACTATCTACCTTTTTTGTCAATATTTGTAGTAATATTTTTTATCAAATAATATTAGCATATAATAGCTGGAAAAAATATATTAATATGTAATATTTGTTCCTACCACTTTTTAAAATCATACTCTCTCTGGTTTTTTTTATAAGCAACTTTCTCTTTCTTAGGGTTGGTCTTTTTTATAAGCAACTTTCTCCTTATATATCAAACTTTGAACTTCGTTTTTATTTTTTACCTCTATTAAATACATATCTTTATATTAATTATCCTTCACTTACCACTAATTCTTTTTTATTTGATCATTTATTACACATTCTCTCTCATATTTTATAATTATACTCTCTCATATTCGTTACTCATTCTCTCTCCTATGCTTATTTCATAAAGATATTTGGAAGAAACATGTCATTTTTTACATATTTATTATTTTTAACTAATCTTAACCACTAATTTGTTTTACACAATAAGAATAAAAATTACTTATAAAAATGATCAGAGGGAGTATATGACGATCATTATGTCTGCCTTTTGGTCGTGCTCTGTCAATAAACCGTATACATCATAATTCAGAAGCAATCGGTCTTCTAATCTATAATTTCAATGTAATTAAATAAATAATCATGATTATATAAAGGGTTAACATAACTTTTGGTCCCTGAAGTTTGATCCAATTTTAGTTTTGATCCCTCAAGTTTGAAATCGGTGGTTTAGGTCTCTGAAGTTTCACCCTATTTTGGTTTTAGTCCCTCAAGTTTGAAATCGGTGGTTTTGGTCCCTAAAGTTTCACCCGATTTTGGTTTTGGTCCCTCAAGTTTGAAACCAAGTCCTTTTTTCAAACTTGAAGGATCAAAACCAAAATCGGGTGAAACTTCAGGGACTAAAACCACCAATTTCAAACTTGAGGGACCAAAACCAAAATTGGATCAAACTTTAGGGACCAAAAGTTATATTATCCCTTCTATAAAAAACAAAAATAAAAAGGAAAAATGACATTCAGGACCCAAACATGAGAAAAAATAAAAAAAAATGGTCCCTTTAGATTTCAAAATAAAAAAATGGTTTCAAGAACTTATCAATAGCGTCCTTAGTATTATCAATGGGACCATTTTTTTATTTTAAAATCTATATAGAACCTGAATATAATTTTCCCAAATAAAAAGGATTAGATCAATGGAGTGAATGGACAATGTATGATGCCAAAAAAATCAGTGAGGAAAAGGAAAGTAACACCGCACTTCTTAAGAGTCGTCACATGCTTTCTTGTAATTGCTCATCCCTTGGTACTCTCTCTTCCCAGTTATGTCACATGGCTTTAGCTTAGCAACCCCCAGATTTTAATTTATCATTGGATTGACGGCAACTACAAGTAGAAATAGGCCTAGTGAGCCTAACTTGTCAGAATAAAAGGTCAGGTCTAGGCCTATTTCAAAACCTATTTTTCTAAATAGGTCAGGCCTAGACTTACTAATAAACCTTTCAGTCCTATCAAGCCAGCTTGTTAATATTTAAAAGGAAAAAAAATTGGGCCGCCCCTTAAGTCCCTAACTCCCAAACACCCACCCAACGTCCCAACAGGCCAACATCCACTCTCAGTCACCCATTTTCTTCTTTCATCTAACTCTCACTTGCTCAGTCGACAATCACCCAACACCCACTCTCACTGTCACTCAGTCACTCTGCCAGTCGAACACTCGAACCCAAGTGGTGCCCTAACTTCATTTCTTCATATTTGCCTTGAGCCCTTGATTCTCTTAATTTTTTTGCCTTGAGCCATTGATTCTTGAATAATCGAACCCAAGCCCTAACCTATCGCCCGTCCTTCCTCTAAGAGTCATCGTCGCCTACTCTCTCCGTGGACGTCCTTCCTTCGACCGCTTCCTCTCTCTTCCTAGATGGATGGTGGGGAGCAACCAGTCCACTCTTTTCTTTCGATTGTCTATTTCTTCTCTTCTTTCATCTATCTCCAGATCACGTGTTATGTCTATTTGTTGTTTCAATTTGCTGCTCTACTTGCCCATTCACTCTTTCGATTTGTTTCTCTATTATTTGCTCTATCTGCCCATGTTCACTTAAGTTTACATATGTTTTAGTGTTGAGTTTTTCCCTTTAGATATGCTCACATGTGAATGCCCGACAATAACATCTGATACAGACATAAATGCCACCTTTTCTCTTGGCAACAGCTCTTGAGGAAAATGACTTTTGAAAACCAATGCATCTGAGTAATATATTGTTGTTTAAGCATATATGTGATTCTGAATGTTGAAACAACATTAATGAATATATGGCCAAGTTTTTGGGTTGCAAATTATCAAGATGATTGGCTATTCCTGTAAAAAATTAAAGAGCAGCAGACTCCCGCTATCAGACCTTATCTTTCTAAAGCATGAATTTAGTTTTGGTGCTCTGCAAATGGTATTACTGCCAGTAAAAATTGATGATAATTTTCAACTTATATTAGCTCTGTTCCTGTAGCACTAATATTAACTTTCTTAGTACACAACATAGGTTATTTTATTTATTCCAAACCTGTAGAAAACATTCGTGAGCAAATTTGACATCTTTCTTAGAGATGTCAAACTTGTGGAAACATATGGTCTATTAAAGTAGAAATATTCAAAAATATATCATACTTTCTTCCTGCGCTATGATTGTAACTTTTATATGGAATATGGATAATCTTGATTAATGTTTTTGGTTCTCCCAGCCCATGTTTGATTAATAATGTTCTTTGCTTGTTTGTTTCTGGAGCCATATTTGTTCATCTGTTAATCAGGCTTCTTAATTAATTAGTGCATTATGTTCAGGTGGCCTGGAAAGTTGGTTCACTTTTAAGAAATTGGTTTATGTTTAGGTGGCCACTGGAATTAGGAAACCTGATTCACTTAAAGAATTTGAATTCGTTTATTTGATAGCCCATTTGGTGGTTTATATTTGACATTTATTGCTTGCCTTTAAAGAATCTAAATTCATATTTGACTTTGTAAGTCAAACCTAAATGATGATATGTTGGATCATTATTATAATTTGACCTGTTTTGGGCTTGCTCGACGTAGGCTTGTATTTATTTCCACTCAATCCAGGTCTCCTTAACAGGCTACAGGCCAGGCCAGGGCACAGGCCATTCTTATGCCCAAAAAAAGCCTATAATAAGCCACAGGCTAGGCTCAGGCTATCTTGTAACAAAATAGGCCTGGTTTGTTAGGGCAGAAGCTTGTCCTAGCCTGATCTGTTTCCACCCCTAACGACAACTGAAGTTGCTTTTTTTAATCTAACTTTTGAAAACTTAAGTTAGAATAAAAGTTAGATAATGTAATGTAATTTATATTTGGATTGACAATGACAGAAGTGGATACGTAAATTTTAACGAAAATTGGGCAAAAGTCCTCCATTAAAAGTTTAAATGATAAGAACCTAAATCAAAATACTTTGTATGTGTAAAATTTCGAGGTAGTTCCTGTATAAAGATTTACCAAGTATTTCTCGCAAATGAAATTTCTCATTTATTTACCAGCAAAAAAATATATAATATCATATAATATAATCTGAAGCTATCATCTTTAATCATCCTTATGCCATACATACATTCTCTCTCTCTCTCTTTTCATTTTTTTACCCCTCTCACCTCTTTCCCTTATAGTTAGGGTCAAAGTCCAGGTCGGGACTAGGATTACCTTGTCCCAGGTATAGTCGGGGATACGGATAGGGCCGGGCCACTCATAGGTTCGGTTTAAACGGGCCGGTCAATTTAAGCCTGCTTAATATAAAACCCCCAATTTTTGAAGCCCATGGTCCTACAGGGTTGGCCCTTCACGAGCTCGGGCTTAAGCGGACCTAAACTCATTTTAATTCAAATAAAATTCACTTTCAAGTTTTATAATTTATTTATTATTTTTCTTTAAATTGAGATACATTATTTTTAAAACTCATATATTTCTAGTTAAAATAATTATCTAATGTCTAAATCAGCATTTTTTTAAAAAGTTTAAATGAATAAACCATTATAGAAAACCAAATAAATCAAACCATTTAATAAGTGTTAGCCTGTTACGAATACTCTATTAGATACTTAAGTGTCTCTCATATTGATAATTTGATATAATGATATTATATATATTAAGTTATTTTAAAAAAATATTAAACAGGCCTAAAAGGCCTGACTCTACAGGGTTGCTGAGGGTCGGCCCTTTTAGGCGCGCTTCCTTCTGGAGTCACTAAATCATAAGCCCGGCCCTTGACAAGCTCAGGCTTAAACAGGCTGGCCCGATTTCCCGACTCTAGTCCCAGGTTATATACTAGTAAGAAGTTGAGAGTTGAAAACTGTTCCTAATCCCTGGATCAGGAAATCCCAGCTTTTTTTAAAAAAAAGAACTTAAAAAAAAAATCATTATGTTAAAAATCATTATATTAGTTAAAATTTTCAAATTCTATTGTTTAAAGTCATTTAATAATTAATAAGACTATAATAATTATACGAATTGATCTAGAGTTGAAGAAAAATATTTTTTATTTATTATTATTATTATATGCAGTTTAACTCCAACTAAATATTTGATACACATCTTATAAAAGAATATTTTAATTTATTGGGTAATAAAAATATAAAAATAAAATGATAACTTAATTTTTAAAGTGAAAAAAAAAGGGGACCAGGATCCCGATTCACGTTCCGGTTCCACTATGCCTCAGTCATAGACTCGGATGGGACGGAAAATTCTCATGATCAAAATGCCCGAAACCGGGCCGAGATTACTGAAACCAGGATCTTACCGGAATGCAATTGTAAATGCCATTTAGCGGCTTTCACTCTATTGTAGCTTTTGAGATGGTTGTGCTTAAATTTTAAAGCCATCCCTAATATGTCAAAAATCATCCCTTTCTTTTGTGACTTCACGTACATTTGGACCCTCAAATCGCCAATAAAATAGACTCTCTCAGTCATGCATTTTCAAGTTTCTCTATAAGAAATTCAATTAAAAAAGGGCAACATATTATCGTGATGGATCATTCGACTTGTCTCGTATGTATATATAACAAAAGTAGTATTTTTTGTCTGGCCTGAACTAAAGTGGTTATTAAACAGATATAATCAAGCACTATCAATGACTTTTGATGAAGCTTCCATATTAATAATCTCAAATCACTTTTTTTTTTTTTTTTGTGTTCTTGGTTCTTTTCATGAGATATTTGATAGTTTTATGGAGTACTAAATATTTTTTCCCATATATGCTCATATTTAATAATGTAATGAGAGCCAGTGAAAATTACTACAATATTAAAATAATAATAATAATATTGTAAATCACTTGAATTTTATGGGGGAAAAAATAATATTTTTAACTACTTTTTATTGAAAATGACATATATAGGTATATATAGTTGGAGCCAGGGAGAGCCTTGGTACTTTCAGTTTAACAATATCCTATTGGGCCTAAAAGGGCATCCATGACAATCTATTTGGTCACATGAAGCCCATCTATACGTAATGGGGTAGTTCAGCCTCATTTAACAAGTTCGTCAGTATTGTCCATAGACGAATTTATATACTGAAGGCTGTAATTTAAACTTAGTTTTTGGTCACTTACTTTACCCAACAAACAAACAAACGTAAAGTTACAGACATTCATGCCTGCTAATGCGTAAATATTCTGAATAACTGGTTCAAAACCCAGAAAGAAGATGAGAAATAAGATAGGGTAAACATATTATTAATAAGTAAACCAGACATCAAGCATTTGCCAGTTAGAGCGACCATCCCAGCTTTGATAGAAACCATATTGCCTGACAGACCAAAACATGTTGGGATGATGAGGATTGTCTCTGGTTTGGTTATAGAGGACCCACCAATGTGTGTATAATTGCTTCCACATGGCATTACATGTTACTGCGTTGTCGGACTCTGCTGGTACGCTCACCTTGTGGTGATCACCTACCTTCATTTTTAAGGTAGCTTCTTCCCCACACGACAGGCTCAGTAGTGTCTCACCGGGCATCTCGTTTACTATATCGATCTCAAAATTGTCTGCTGATGATGTTCTTATTATTGTGAAGCTCATCATCAACAAGAAACAGAAGCAGAAGTCACTGCGTAATGCCATTATTGCCAACGTTGTTGTTTTACGTACGACCTTGTTTGTATATGTGGTGGTGATGATTATGATTTGGCTGGTGTCTTGCACTGTTTATAAGGATATTCATGAATTGCTTAAGGAAAAATTTATTCCTCCTCTTCCATTGTTTATAGTCAATGCAATTCATTGTGCATTTATTGAATTAATTTGCACTTGATCTCTTCTTCTAGCCACATTTTAGAAAAGGCATTCACACTCAGTCAGTTAAAGATAGATTGTACCCACTAAATAAAAATAGTTTGTGTCTGTTTGAATTAGCGTTAGAGCTGATTTTTCAATATAATTTACGGTATGCGAGGTAAGTTTTTAAGAGAAGTTTTTGTTTTGATTTGCATGAACGTGCTTTTCCACCGCCAACTCAAATAGTCTTTTAAAAGTTTCGGTGTTCATATCTTAGACTGTTCATTTTTCCTTATTTGATTAAGGATGTTTCTTTTTAAGACCTAGAGCGCAAAGGATTTTCGCCTCTTCCAATAAATGCGCTTCCTGGTATTCGAATTTTTGTTATGCTCCTTACAGGATGAGGCCGCTTACGATTTCAACTAACAACTTGTTGGTATCTTGGATCGTAGATTTAAGTATTTGTGCTTTTTAGATATTTTTTTAAACAAATTACTTCATCAATCCTATTTATGAGAGTTCGAATCAAGCGATTTAAGAAAGTGGTTAAAGTTAATTAAAAATAATAAATATGTTTCAAATAAATTTTTTTCAAGTATACTCTTATTTATGAGGGGGCAGGTAAAAGAGAGAAATAATAATGATAGTATGGAGTAATTCAAATTTTGAACTCTTATAAAATTGACAGCAGGGAGTATTTTAATGTGTATAATATTTTCTCAGTAAAAATAATCCCTTAATTGTTATTTTGTTTTCAAAAAATTTAAAAATAACTAATTACAATTTTAAATTTGAAGCGTTGAAACTTTATTTGGGCCATGCATATCTTACGGGAGAGTAATGTCTTCATTGATTTCTCTCTTCATTGAGTGTATCTTCCATTAAATCAACTTTCAATGGGTAAGATTTAATAATATGTAAATAATATCATTATAATAAAAATCTACTATAGTAAATCTCAACCATTGAAAGTTGATCTAATAATAGATACACTAAATGGAGAGTAAATGGAGAAGGAAATCAATAGAGACACCCTATTGATTTTCTCTTCATTTAGTCTCCATTTAGTGTATCTACCATTATATTAACTTTCAATGGGTTAAATTTAATAATATGTAAAAAAATATTATTATAATAAAAATCTAACATGGTAAATTTTAACCATTGAAAATTGATCTAATGATAGTACATTTAAGTGAGAGTAAATAAAAAGAGAAATCAATGGAGACAACCCTCTTCCCATATCTCACCATGATGATAAGAATCAAAACCAAAATTCAAACGGAGGATTTATTCACATTGAAGGAGTCTTGTAATTAAGATATAGAGAGTTTAGAAACCTAATCAACCTGCCTGATTTTGTTGCCTTTTTTATTTGAACGTTAGTGCATGCATCCAATTTAATGCTTCGTGTCAAAGTCTTTACTCACAATTAATGTGGCAGATTTTCCATTTTCACTAAACAATATATTTATTTTTTGTCAATATTTGTGGTAATATTTTTTTCTATAAAACAATTTAGTAGTGTAGTGTGTAATATATGTTCCTACCATTTTTTAGAATCATAAATAACCATCACTATTTCTGCCATTTGGTCGTGCGCTGTCAATAAATGGTATATATCATAATTCAGAAGCAATCGGTCTTCTGGTTTATAATTTCAGTGTAATTAAATAAATCATAATGATTATATTTAAGACAAAAATAAAAAGGATCAGATCAATGGACAATGTATCATGCCAAAAAAGTCAGTGTCATAAAGGAAAGTAACAATGAAAAAAATAAGTGAGGGAGGAGATGAAGCGGTGATGATGAGAGTAAGGCAGTGATATTAATAATGTAATATGGAGAGAGGTGTTGGTAGTGGCAAGAGAAAGAGAAAGGACGCCATTGATGAAGACGTGGAAGCTCTGAATCGTCTCCATCTCTCTCACTCTGCTCCGTCCTTTTCTTCTTCCATTCATTCCCATCTATCTCTAGCTATTATCACTTCTCATTTGCTTCTTCTTCATGCTATCCTAACTATTATCAATATGGCCTCACCACATAAACCAACTTTCATTTGTTCCCCTATAACCATGTCATCTTAATTTCTATCAAAATACATGTTGGCAAAATGTTTAATTTGTCCCTTCATTAATTACTACACTTGACAACATCATTTCAACTGATTTTTTTGGGAAGATAAAGAAACTAATTAAATTACTTTAAAATATTTATATTTATCATTTTTTATCCAAACTAATTTGTGTGACTTATAAAGTGATATATAATTTAATCATATACAATATGTGATGTGATTAAGTAATTTATTTAATTTCCTTAATCTCTTCAAAAAAGTTAACTAGGTTTTATATTTATGGCTTGAGGTAGTATAAGAGTTAGTTGGAGATTAGATTATGTTCTAAATATAAGACCTCAATCCACCTTGTTTCCCAAATTTATAATGTTTTCACAAAGTATTAGAGTCGGGAAATCGGGCCGAGCCTGTTTAAGCCCTATTAAGTCTCTGGCTGGGCTTGTAAATTGAAGCCTCTAAAGGAAGTCGGGTCTAAAAAAGGCCGAGGGCCGGCCCATTAGGCCCTTTTAATTTTTTTCCCCTACCCCCTCCTTGCCCCTTGCCCAATTGCCTCTTGTCCAAAATTTTTTGATATTTTTACTCCTCAAGTAGAGCCTATTATATAAAGTGAAACACAATCAAATGTCCTTAAAATTGATGATAATGATGAAGAAGATGAAAATGATAGTCGTCATACTAATATTGTGTAGAGGTTAGAGTGTTTAGTTTCTTGCCTTCTTATGCTTTGGTCTTTATGTGAGTTATTATGGGCATGATTTTACTTTTGATTATGCATTAATAACTGTGTTTGTTTCTTGCGTGAGACATGTTTAAACTTTAATTTTGACAACATTTATGTGTTAAATTAGAACTTTGTATATCCCTCTAAAAGAAAATACATAGGAAAAATAGTTAAATATTGTGAAAAGGACTTCTCGGCTCTGCGGGCCAGCCCTGACCCTGATGCTCTCTGACTGAGCTTTGAAAAACTGCAATTTTCTTGACCCCAAGCCCTTTAGGGCTGGCCCTTTTAGGTCCTGGCTCGTCAAGGGCCGGCCTTGATTCCCAACTTTACAAAGTATCCCTATATATTGCACATATTAAGAGGTTTCTATCAAAACATAATCATGTTGAAATATGGTGTTTTAAGAGAATCAACTTATATTTTTTATAAATAACTAATATAACTAATTTCTTTAATTTTCTTAAATTAGTTAACTAGCTCTTATATTAAAGACTAAAATCAGTATTTGACATGTTGATTTAGCTCCCCACCTTGCCTTTGCCAAAAGAATACGTAGCCCTTAACTTTCAAACATATAACGGTGTTGCATTCAAATGTAGCACTTTGATTTTAGCTCCTCGTCTCTACTATTTGAAAATGTAGCACTTCAAGTCGCTATGGATATGTGAAGGTATATTCTTTGGAATAAATATGGACACCTGCGAAAAGAAAATAACGAAGAAGCTAAGGGCACCAATTTATACAAAAAAGATGGTCATTTATATGCAAAAAGAAGGTAGGTTGCACTATACCTAAATTAATTATTGAAGAGGATATGCGTTCTTGTATGGCTAAATTAAAGCCGTTGTTTTTTGTCATGTCAAAAGTGTGGGCTACAAAATAACAATTGTCCACTATGTTGTGTATATATACAAATACAATTACAGTTCAAACATTGATCAGAACTGTATCCCACAATTGATCTATGAAGACCCGTCCAGCATATGAAAGCAATCATTATATATTTCAAAATGCTTCAACCTGGAGTCACAGGTCTTCTCCACAGTTCCGACCATTTCTCATTTCCCCTCATATTTTTCCATCCATAAATCATAAATTTCCCTATATTGAAAACCAAGGTCAACAGAAGCATAAACAATGTCAAAGGCTCTATAATTTAGTGACATGAAAGCTCTCTGTGGGTGATCACAGATTTGACCTCACCTTTAATCTCATGCTATTAGCATCTGCCCTACAGACGACAATGGTAGTTTAAAAGGGAACTAATTTTTTATTAAGAAAATAGATAACAAATCAACAGGACTGCATAATAATTCACAGCAATTAGCAATAATAGTGGTTAAAAGGGGTGCTAGAAATCCCACCAAATTATGAAGCTTACTTTATGTGGCATTGTAGCTTTCCAACGATACGTTGATAAGCCCCTCCAAGATTTCCACTTTTAGTAAATGTCTTCTCTCTAATAAATAAAATACCACAACACCCCCATTTGTTATGAACTAATAATTTTGAGCCTGACAGCCATTTCTATGTGCTCGCATATCTCAGCAACATGCATTTTATTTTATACATAGACAACCAAAAAGATGTAATGTCCTTATTAATATATAGTTTAAGGATACCCCATGTATCTGTAATATATTGTGCTGTTGAGTTGGCCAACTTGTGCTGGAGCCACTTGTTTATTCTTAAGTATTATTATTTTGGCTTTCTATCTATTATTATTTGCTTTTGCCCACTACGAGGGTTTTCCACAGTACGCATTCTGTTTAATGATTAGGTTTGTGGACTAAGATTTGTTTTGTGTCTTGTTTGTATTACCTCACTCCCCACGCCACGCTCACCAACACACACAAATTCTCGAACCTCACTTTAATTTGCTAAATCCTTCGTTTAATCGTTTCGTTTGCTCATAATTGACGTGCTTAATTCTTAACAGTGAAATTGGTATGAAATAGAAAGTACAACAACGGTGTCTGGTGCAGTGATAAGGCATCTGACATTCTCCCAAGCAAACGAGAGTTTGAACTTAGGAGAAGCACTTGTTGGGAGGGGGAATTCACTCTTGGTGCAAAGCACTTTATAGGGGTATGCTTAAAAAATATCCCCCGTTCCAGATTAGTCGGTTGCCCCGGGTTACCTGATCCAGTATTAGAAGGTCAAGGACTCAGAAAAAAGGGCCGAATACAGGAGGAATTCCAGGTTAGGGGGCCAAAAGCCCTGGCTGCTTGTTGTTTACAAAAAAAAAAAAAACAAAACAACGGCGTTTAATAATACACTTTTTAAGAAATGATTTAGTGCCCTTAAATATATATACATGTGGCGATCATGATATGATCAGAATAATTTTTCTCACTCTGTCTACGCTGCGCGGGTGAATCAATTTGATTTCACGACAGCTTAGTGAGTGCTTGATTTAACGTTGAATCTTATTAAAATCACTGTATTGGTTTCAACATAAACTTAAACACGTTATTCGATAGTGGAGAATCTATTTCTGTGTCTCCTTCACCGAGAGGTAAATAAAAAAAATGACAGAGCATGTCTGAAAACAAAGCAAGCTTCAAAACCAAACATTTCCGTGCGATGGATCCAACAAAGTCAAAACCTTAACTTTCCATCAATGCAAAAACAGCGTACCGCAGAAATTGTCACATAAAGTTACAGGGGAAAAAAACTAAAGGAGACTCATTAGAACAAAACCTTGTAATTTATTGTTGGCTTACCTTGTTTATAACACACCTATGTAGAAAACATTTTACGTCGGAGATGAACAGTGATCACCATTCGAAGTCCTTGTACCAATTGACTAGATCGTTGCTGAAGTAGAAACCATTTTCAGTGACGCGCCAAGTACAGATCTTGAAGGGGCCACAGCGACGGGCGTCTCTGGAAGCCTTAAAAGCGTCGAACTTCTTTCTGGTTTGGTCATATTTCATGGTGCACTTCATGAGGTTGTTGCTCCATAAACGGGTCTTCATCTTCCAGCTGAAGTCGTCGTGTTCCTGAAGTGCTCTGCCTCCGATATCGTCTTCGTCGTTGGAACACCATATCACCAATGGCACCGACGAGTTGTTCGTGAAACCATTGATGACTCGAACCTCGTACTCTGTCCCGAACAGGTATTCGGATGGTTCTACTATGGTCGTCATCGCTATTATGAATGTGGCTAGCCCGACCACTACGCATATTCTCCCTCCAAACTTCATCTTTGTCGTCTCTGTTTCTGCTAATCCTCTTCTCTGTTTTAACGTTTGAGCCTGCCACTTCTTATACGCCATTCACTTCCCTTTTATTTCCGTTCCACGTTATCGTTGTGTTTCTCCTTTTATAAATCTTCATATCAAACCATTTTTCGCACTTGTTGTATTCGTTTCTTTCACGAGTTATTGTTATTTTAGAAAAACATCATTATTGGAAAGTCTTTCATAATATGCATGTATGATATCATGATTCACTACGATATCTCCCTTTCATATATATAAAATAACGCATAGGCTACCTAGTTAAAGAAGACCTATAACCAAGTTCTTAAAAAAAAAAAACGAAATAAAAACCATATTAATATATTAGGTTAGGAGGATTATTCGTGACGACAATTTCAATACCATTTAGTAACGTTAATGAGTTAAAAAAATAGGCACGATTGTTAATTCCATGACATGAGATTATCATAAATAGCTTTTGTGTGTGAAAAATATCATCTTGCACATACAAGATTTACAACTTTCAAAAATAATAAAAATAAATGTTATAGAAAATATTTTTCTCATGCCTTTTTTAAGTAATCATGCTAAACCAAGATTGACCCTCATTCGTGCAAGTATATATTAAGTTGGAATCTTGTAATTATGAGTTGATTATGTAGACTCACTTATTGTATAAGATTTTAACATTAATAGTCCATTTATTTTCCTTTTTTCCCTTATATTATGTATTTATTTTAATGTTTTGCATGTACTTCTCTCTCTCTCTCTCTCTCTCTCTCTCTCTCTCTCTCTCTCTCTCTCTCTCTCTCTCTCTCTCTCTCTCTCTCTCTCTCTCTCTCTCTATTTTTTTGGTAAGATGCAATGTAGATTTGGTAATTCCGAATTTCTTCATGTATTTATCTTGCTCCATAGTAAGAAACAATTTAAATTGTTAACGACAAGCTACTTTAGTAACAACACCAATGGCCACAGTTATAGAAGTTTACAATGGCCACAGTTATATGAAGTTTTAGACTCGAGGCTTACGCAATCACTAAATATGACCTAAAATACCAATAAGTTATTAGTTGAGGTGGTTAGCAACTTTATCCCATAAGGAACAACGTAATTTTGAATTTCAGGAGGTGCACTCATTGAAAAAAGTGAAAATCATTTACGATTTATGCCAAAAAATAGAGTAGAATAGGAAGTAATCTCTGGATTTTTTATTCAATTGTAACTAAGTCAGGTACAATGTATTTAACTATTTATAACAAATGCATAATCTGTATTTAATGTTTTAAAAATCGGATCAGATGTTGATCGGGAAAGACTAGTAGGTCATGGCACAAATGGTCAGATCGTTCGGTCGAGCCGGTGATATAAATATTAAATAAAAATAATATTATATATAATATTATGTGTACAAAAGAAAATATCAAATTGTTAAATAATTTGAATAAAACCTCTACTAATTAATGCAAAGACATATAATTGATTAGAGTTGAAAATAGCAACTTATATACAAAGGAGGAGGGATGAAGTAAATAATAACGATGAAAAAAGAAATGTTAAGTACGAAGGAATGAAATCTGAGCGTTACACTCTGTTTGGTTCGAAGGGAATGGAGGGGAAAGGGAGGGAGGGGAGGGATTTTGCTCCCCTCCCCTTGATTGGTAATGTATAAAATTTAGGAGGGAAGGGAAAATTTTGTGAAATTTTCCCCTCCCTCCCCCAAAAATCATTCCCCCCCAAATCGGACGGATTTGGAGGGGAGGACAAAATTTTATACCTGACGGGACTAAAATACCCATGCTATTTTCATGAAAACCCAAACCTGCCCTTACTTCTTTTTAATCCGAACAGAGGCTCAGAACTTCTCATGCTCGACCGAAAGCCCTGGCGCGAGAAGCAAGACCGAGACGGAGAGCAGGATTGAAGAACGACAGCACAATCGACCCATTTCCGTTCGGTAATACCTTGATTTTGTCTACTTCCTTGATCTGTTTTTTTTGTCGATGAAGCTCTCCAGTGCTTTCAAACCAATTTTTTTCTTTTTTGTCGGGGGACCTTATTTTCTGTGATTGTGGTCTCTTCGATGAATGCAATCGGTTAAGCTGTGGACGCTGTGACACCAACGGCGAGGACGCCGTTCTTTCAAACCATTTTTGTGATTTTTGGTCTTTTTATTCTTTCATTTGTTTATCATGTAAGATCAAGTCGAAGATATGTCTATCCATGTAAGATCAAGTCGAAGATTCTGGGTTTTTTTTTGTCGCTGATTCTCTGCATGATTAAAGTATCGCTGATTTTTTTTTGTCGCTGATTCTCTGCATGATTAAAGATATGCTAATCGCTGATTCGCTGATTTTTTTTGGTCCTTTACTGCTGCTCAATGTAGTGTTCAAGTCTCTGTTTTATTTGAATGAGTTGGTTCTAATGTTCTTGAGCTTGTAAACGCTACTGAGAGGAGTTTTACCTTAAAATGGCTGATTTTGTTTCTCGCTGATATGCATTTTCTCTGTGGCATGATTTTGTTTCTCGCTGATATGCATTTTCTCTGTGGCATGATATGCATAACAGTATGCACCTCTGTATATGCTTGTTATTTGTTTTATTTTTTGTTCCTAAGGCGTCCATTAGCCTTCTGTACAATAATCAAAATGTTCTATTTGGCATGTTTACTATTATTTATAGTGACATCTGCTTGGTATGCACCTCTGTATATGCTTGATTATTTGGTCTACTGTTTTAATTGGGGATAATTTTTGTATTTGTTAGATGGGTTCTGAAGAGGAATTTGTGATGCAATGGTTCTTAATGCGTCAGAGACTTGTAGCCCACCTTGTTTGTCTTCTTGTCCAGTATTTTATGGTTCAGAAGTGTAATAATAAGAAGAGAATAACCTACAATATGAATTCTGCAAGAGAGAGGGTACGTGAAGAAGTGATGTATAGGATAACTAGTAGTCAGAGGGGACGCGATATTGTTAGGATGGGTCCTGAAGCCTTTGTAGGATTGTGTAACATGTTAGAAACACACAGTGGCCTAAAGCCTACCCGATTCTCAAGTGTGGAAGAACAAGTTGCCAAAGCCCTTTACATCTTAACACACAAAACAAAAAACCGTGTGGTTATGTTTTGGTTCAGGCGGTCTGGTGAGACAGTTAGCCGTCATTTCCATAATGTGTTACATGCTATCCTTCAATTAGAAGATAAATTCCTTGTCCAACCAGATGGTTCTAGAGTCCCTACTGAAATTAATGTTAATGATAAATTCTACCCATATTTTAAGGATTGTGTTGGGGCCATAGATGGAACTCATATTCGTGCCAAAGTACGTATGGTAGATGCGCCTCGTTATCGGGGTAGGAAGGACTTCCCTGCACAAAATGTTTTGGCAGCTTGTACCTTTGATTTAAAATTTACTTATGTGCTTGTGGGATGGGAAGGAACCGCGTCTGACTCAAGAATTATAAAGGATGCATTAAGACGAGAGGATTGTCTTAAGATTCCTCAAGGTAAGTACTATTTGGTTGATGCTGGATTCATGTTAACAAGTGGTCTTATTACACCATATAGAGGAGTTCGGTACCATTTGAAAGAATATTCAGAAAGAAATCCTCCTCAAAACTATAAAGAACTCTTTAATCTTCGACATTCATTACTACGTAATGCAATTGAAAGGGCTTTTGGGGTATTGAAGAAAAGGTTTGTCATCTTATCAAGTGCAGCAGAGTCTAATTATGGCATAAAACCGCAAAAATTGATCATTGCTGCATGTTGCATTCTTCATAATTATTTGATGAATGTAGACCCTGATGCAGAGCTTATCCATCAAGTAGATAATGAACTTGCAGCTGAAGCTCACTCTAATGCTGAAAACCATTTTCCAAGGGGTGATACAAGTGAGGCAGCTCAGGGCGAGCTTATAAGAGATGCAATAGCTCAACAAATGTGGACTGACTATGGAAATAATGCTTAGAATAATGTTCTGTGAACTAAACTTTACATGATGTTAGTTATGTATGATGTTTGTTTCTTGAATTGAATGTTCAGTTTTATCCCTTAATTCATTCAGAAGCTTATCATTTATGTACATTGTTTCTTTGATGTTAGTTAATTTATTTGGGTTTACATTTGTTTAGTATGGCTTCGAAAAAGCCAGCTGATGTGAATGCTGCCCCAACTGAAAAGAGTCTTATTTGGAATTCCAAGATGGATGATGCCTTGATTGATGTATTTATGCATGAACTGGATGTGGGTAACAAGGTTAATGGGACATTTACAACTAATGCTTATGATAATATAATTACATATTTGACTGCACTGTTTGGATTTAAAGTTGATAAGGAGAAAGTGAAAAATCGCTGGAAAACTTTGAAGAAGAACTTTTCTGAAATTTATGATATCTTCAAGGGGGGTATGAGTGGATTTTCATGGAACTCATCTACTCATACATGGGAAGCTGAGGACCAAGTTTGGGATTAGTTGATTCAGGTGAGATACATAAACCTTTCTTATTGTATAATTATTTTTCTGCATATTTTTGCTGTCCTGCTGTTTTGTATACGCTTGAGTTTATAATATATTTGATGTTCTGCATATGAGTGGATTTATTGTTGTTGTACCTTGAAGCTAATATCTTCAACTCTGGTTTTTCAGGTCAAACCAAAAGCTGCTCTTTGGAGAAATACTCCCCTGCCCAATTATTTCAAGATGCTTGCTCTTTATGGAAATGATAGAGCCATTGGCGATGATGGTGACACTCCTTCAAATATGAAGAAAAGGCGTCGCTCAAGTCCTCCAGCAGCTCGGTCAAGTACTCCGGTAGCTCAGTCAAGTCCTCCACCACCAGCTGAGAATGAGGTAGATCAGCTGCTGTCCCAAAATAATCTGACTTTTCAAGATTTTTCTGTCAATTTGGACAATGTGGAATTTGAAGAGTTATCTCATGGAGCACAAAGTGAGAGCTCTAAGAGGGCTAGAAGGGGTGCTGCAATCAATGAGAAGGTAAGTTCTGATGGAGTTATAATTGCAATGCAAATGAAAGAAATAGCAAGTGCCATGAGGGAGGGTAATCAAGTTTTTAGAGAGAGATATGCGCCTCAAATTTCTGGAGAAGACACTTTCAAGTTGATTCGTGAGAGTGGGTGTGATGAAGATAAAGTTTCAGACATTTACTGCTTCCTCATGCATGATGTTAGCAAGCTCAGGGCAGTGATTGAATGCCCCCCTCCAATGCGCAAGCAAGTGATTATGAAGATGGTTTTCGGTGGCTACCATTAGAATGTTATGCCACCATAGATTTTTTGTATTGGCCTACAAAGACATGCCAACCGATTTAATGCCATGCTGAATTTTTTTTTTTGGATGAGGTCCTTACTTTGTTGTAATGATATGGTGTTTGGTTATATTTTGTAATTGTATTAGTATCATATGTAAGCTTTTGGGTCTATATTGTATGCATCTTCGGCTTATCAGGTTTTGTTATTTGAATCTATATCAAGTAAGTTGTTGCCCACTTTTTGATGAATTAGCTTAGCACGGTCTTATTAATGTCCTCTGTTTTCGCTGAAATATTTTATTAAGATTGGTTTATGTGGGATTCATCCTTTTTAGAAGCACGATCAGAAATGATATCAAGGAACTCGGTCTTCTTTATTCTTGGTTAAATATTATGATTAAATAAACACAAAGGCTTGAGGGTTGAGACATATTCTTGGTTCTTTAGAAATGATAGCTTACCACAGCAATGGGGATGTCGCTGTTGCAGCAATGGGGATGTCGCTGTTGATTTGTTCAGAAGCAGTCCATATTTATTTTTGCATGTCATGTGATTGCCATTTCAATTATAAATTAGGATATAAAAATTTTATTGATACTTAAACTTAATTATATATTTAATAGAATTTGGATAAAATCACTTATAATATGATTGTCCATGTGAAAATTGTCCATATCAAATTAATTTCCCTCCTCTCCCCTCCTGAACCAAACAAGGTAACATTAAAATCCCTTCTCTCCCCTTCCTTTTAACAAGGGTAAAATTGTCTATGTCAAAAACATTTCCCTCCCCTCCCCTCCTGAACCAAACAAGGTAACATTAAAATCCCTCCCCTCCCCTCCCTTTTAATCAATCCAAACAAGGTAATATTAAAATCCCTCTTATCCCCTCCCATCCCCTCCCTTCCATTAAAATCCCTCCCATCCCCTCCCCTCCGTCGAACCAAACAAAGCCTTATAGTTAGGTCATGCTAGTAAAAAAAAAAAAAAAAAAATACTACAATCAAGTCTAATTAGTGCAAAAATGATTATCTCAAAACTGACGAAAGTCTTTCTTCGAACAAAAAAAACATATGAGAATCTCTTGGATTTTTAAAGCATTCTGATTTTAAAAAATCAAGAAAACATAATAATTATTCCCTGCGGTCCTAAATATAGGATATAATTTGTAGTGCAATTTGCACTATAAGTTATATCCTATATTTAGGACTGGAGGTAGTAATTAATATTTGTCATATGACTCATCCCCAAATCTTAGCGCTTTCTCTACTAAGGGTATGTTTGGTTTGGCAATTGGGGATGCTCATCACATGATTTAGAGAAAAAAAGGTACTATAGCTTATTTTTTGAAGCTAGCTTTTGTGGCTTACCAGATGATTGGCTTTTCTCACTTTAGCCCAATTTTACAGTTATTGCATTAATTACTATTTAGAAAATTCACCAACTTTTTCTTTCTCTCTCTTCTCCCTCTTTTCTCTTCTTCATTCACGACCTCACTCTCCGATCTCTTCTCATCATATGAGATTTGCCTCCGTCGCTGGCCTCCTATCTTTGCTCATGCTCTGTTTGTTTCCTGACTTGTGTATGAGCTCTGTCTAGTGGTCCGCTCTCTTCAATTTTCGCCGGTGGCCATGAGTTTGGTGTCTGTTTTGCTGTCACTGACTTAGCTTCTTTAGGTTGGGCACCTCCTCTTCAAGTCGGATTGTGTCTACTGGTCTGAGATCGGACGGTTATGACTCTTGGCCTTGCCAATATGTTCATCATCATCTGGTCTGAGATCGGACTGTTAAAAAAAGAAAGCAGAGAGCATAGTGAGAAAGGGAGGGTAGCTGCACCATTCATCATCATCTTCACCATTGTTGAATCAGAAGGAGTCAAGGGATTCACTGTGGATTATCTTCTTTAGCGTCTTAGTCAGAGAGCATGGATAGAGAGAGTTTGACGGCGATGGGCGCTGTTGACATTGTGTGAACCAGCGAAGAGACCGAAGGACCGGAGGAGGTCATCGTCCTCAACTTTGAAACCAGAGTCTGAGAGAACACTGTTAGTGAACTCGACGGCGTCTGGATCGGATTTTGGGAGTAAGGCGAGGAGGCCCGAGCACTGATAACAAAGTCTTTCTGACGCCGTCATTGCTGGAGGGAGCTCGAGAGAGCAAAGAGCTGAGGGTGAGAGGAAGGAGAGACTTGTTCATTCTCTTCTTTACTGGACTAGAGGAACTGTTGTGAAAGGACGAATCAGAGGATGCCATT
Organism: Inga laurina; assembly: GCA_963855925.1. NCBI lineage: Eukaryota > Viridiplantae > Streptophyta > Magnoliopsida > Fabales > Fabaceae > Inga > Inga laurina. The sequence continues at coordinate 59,189,505 of OY979709.1, forward strand.
GCTCTTCTCGGACCAGCAATCCTAAACTAGAAGAGGTGTCAGTAATTCAAGCTTCTTCTTCATCAACTTTTCATTGCTCGTAACTCAAAGTGAAGAAGAGACAGAAGCGGAAGCTACTCTCTGTTCTGGGTTTAATTTCTTCCTTCACATTATGGATTTTAATGTTAACTTTGCCACTGTTGTGATTGTAATTAAAACTATGTGTGGCTAATTTGTCTTTAAAGTTAGAGTAGTTATGAATTAATTTGGGGATTTAAGCATGTGTAAACCATTTAATTGTGCTTAATATTATTTTTGTTTACTTAATTGTGTTCTGTTTTGTCTACTTAGTGCTTGATCACCACTAAGTATGAAATTGGGTAATTTAGATTTGCCTTAGGAAAGGTATCTTAATTGAACCATATGATTTAGTAATGTGTGATTAAAATTTATTCTAATTTATCAATAGGATAGGAATATCCTTATAGGACCCATATAATCCTATTAGAAAGGATTTTTGGAGTGTGGAAAAATAAATTTGAAATATTACAAAAACTGCGCAAGTACAGCTTCGATACACAAGTCCGTATTGTCTGTGCAACAATGACTATATATAATTTCATTAGAAGAAATTCTCAATCTGATGTGGACTTTAGGGAAGCAGAAAATATAGTTGATATAAATAATAGTCAAGATCAAGAGCCATTGTCGACAAATGATGCTCGGACATTTTCAACCCAAATAAATTATGTTCGTGACACCATCAGGGGCCAAATTATGCAGGACCTTTGATCTAATTAGTTTTGTTATATTTTATTTTATTAAAAACTTTAAGTTTGTATAATTTCTAATTTATTTTCATTTTTATTGTAATTTTATGATGCATTTTTTCATTGCCAAATTTTCAAAGTTAATTTTTTCACTTGTCAGAATTTTTAAAATTTTTTTCTTGAATATCATAAAAGCTACTTATGCAAAAGTCAAACCAAACATCTTTTCACTTTCATAAAAATACTTATCCAATCGCCAATCTAAATATTAATCATTTTACCCAATCTTAATTTTCTTTAATCTTAAGATTTTATAAGTTAAATTGAAAAAAAATCATTTTCCCCACCGTTATTTCAAACACACCCTAAAACATGTTTCCCCGTTTCTCATAAATTTTTCTTTTCTCCACTTAAAGATTTAGACATTCGGTCTATGAGAAATACTTACATATTCCTAGAGTATAACTAATCTAAATTCTCACCGTTGAAAATATTCCAACCCAATTAATTTTAATCCGCATGTCAACAGAATTATTTTCATTAATTTGTTGTTTTTAAAAAATAAAAATAACTAGGATTTGATTTTTTCCAATATTGTCCCCTTCTCTCTCTTCCTGAATCCCCTCTGCTTCGTCTCTTCACCCTCTCCTCTCCTTCTACCTATTTTCTTATCATGTGCCGGCGGCTGCTGCGATGATGACGATGCAAATCTGAATCCATGATGGGTTTTGGAGTTTAAAAGCTTTTGCCCTTTCAATCATTGTTAGACCCTCTCAATGGGAGATGCAAGTGAAGGCAATAAGAAAAGTACCAGCTTGAGCCCAAAAAAGATGACCTTTTTCATGTTATTCACAGCCTGTGAAATGTGAATCCTTTGTATGCATTCTCTTTTTGATGGATTTGTATTATTTTGCAGTTCTTGGCTTAGTTCGATGCTTATTGCAGACAAAGTTTACATTTTGTCAAGAGATTCATCCCAATTTCATGTTAACATCGAAAATGCTTCTATCAAGGGCCTTTCAGTAATTACTTGGATCTGCATTCTGCAATCAAGAGGAATCGAGGGAATTTCTTTCTTTAATCTCAATTACTAGAGATATATGATTTGGGTAGATCCAGAAAAGGCTGCAGTTTTGGGGATAATATTTTCTCAATCTGAAACAAGTCTGTAAAACTTGCTATCGATGTTTAACCTCTCTTCTATGGCCATGATTGAGGACACGCTCCGATGAAGAAAGAAGCACATCTTTGAACAATGAGATGAGGGAGGTGCAGTGAAGGAAGAAGAGAGGGGCAGCTGAGTAATCTACTAAACCCAGGGTATTTTTAATTTTTTTAAATAATAAAATAATATAAAACAATTGCCTGACACATAAGTTTAAAATTATTTGAGTTGAATCATTCTGATTGGATGGAGCATCAAGTACTCTTGGAGTACCTAAGTAATGTTGTAAAAATCGGATCGGACCGGATGGTCGAACTGGTCAGACTGGTTCTCGGAAGGGCTTTCGGCTCATTCAACATGGTTCAACCGTTTCACCATTTGGACTGTTTCAGATCGGATATTGAGCCGGGAACCGGAGTGGTTGAACCGGGAATCGTTTATTGGTATTATTGACATATTATTGTGTTATTTTTAATGATTTCAATGTATTAGAACTTGAAATTTAGGAAAGATGATACATATAAGCTTTTGAATGTATTTATTTTTAAGTAATATTAAAATTTCATATTTTTTTATATTTATATAATTATATATACGTATAATATTATTTTTATTTAATTATTATGTTATTGGTCCGACCATGCAACCCATGACCCAATAGCTTCTCTGGTTCGACGTCCGGTCCGACTTTTAAAACATTTTCTCCTCAGTTCACTGCCTTCTTGCTTTGTCTTTCTTCTTTCTTTATTTTACTTGCATCATCTTTCTTCATTTTGTTGGACTTGTCGCTGGAGATGGATTCCTTCATCTTTTCTACCATGAAAATCGTATCTTGCGTCGGTGCTCAAGCTAGCAATCACCTCCATGGAAGCATCCACTTATTCTTTCATGTCGTCGTCTTTTCTTTCTCCTTCTCTTTCCTTTAAACATTAGGTTGTCCGGATTTAAAATAATTGCTTGCAGCTCAAAAGGCGGTTTTGGATGGCTCAACATGGCCGACCCTTTTAGACGGCTTAACTCCAAGGAACAAGCCGCTCCTTTCTTCGGTTGTCGGCAGGACCGGTTCAACCGTCTAGTCCGATCTAGGTTTTGAATGTGAAGCCACATGGATAACTTTGACTCTTTGACTAACTTTAACTAATTGACGCTAAAGATGCAATACTCAAAACTTAGATACATATAGAGAAGTGATATTAATAATCTAATACTCTAAGTCTTGAAATTATGGTTGGATCAAGTAAAAAATAAATAAATATGTCATATATTACAAGATAAATTTGTCTTTAATTTTACCTGTCTTTAAAAGTTATCAATTTTTTTCTCCAGTACAAGTTGTATCGACTTTGGTTGGAAAGGACTTTTAGGTGGAGAAATGCAATAACTAAATATACCCTATATTTAAAGGTAAAAATTTGCCTTTACTTTCACTCCTCTTTACCTAAATGATAAACATAAATATCATCAATGTTAATAAAAAAAATAGAAAATTTACAGGGATAATAAACAATATTTATGTGGAGTTGAGTGCAATAAAGGGGATGACTCAAGTTAAGAAATCACACTTGCCTTTTTTTTTTAATCATCAAATAATAATAATAAAAAGAAAAAGTAACATCACAAGAAAAATACAGCCTATGAATAAATACAAGCAAAATTTAGAGAATACAGAATAAGAAGCATGAACTACTACTATATCTAAGCAAGAAAAAAATTGACAAAAGGAGAAGATGTCCCTCAAGATAACTTCATTTATTTTGATGCTAAACACTTGTAGTTAAAACAGTGATCCTGTAATCCTCTTGTCGTAATTATATCCGAAATACGTAATTAAAGTGAAATAGAGACCAATAATTATCGAAACTCAATTTCAATCCCATCTACTAGACGTGATTTTCACAAATACCTTTCGAAATCATTTATAACCTGGTTTCACATTCACATTCCGAATACAATTACTACACTAAGATAAATCACATTTAAATATATCAGAGTACACGATGTAATAATCCCGGCAATCCCGGGTTTCATATATTAATCAAAGCCTTATAGGGCACATTCGCCCATATACAATGACCCATAAAGGGGATTACTCAATCTATCTCATATACATGATCAAATCCTCATCAACATATACACAAATAAATCTAAATACATAATACTCCAAACTATGATGATAACCAACTACCAAAATGATAACTCAAAGGAATCCTCGCCGCCCTTGGTTGCTTGCTCCATCTTGATCCACTTGCCCTGTCTACACTGTTGGTAGGGGAGGGTGAGATTCTGGGGAATCTTAGTAGGAAAATAATACCAATATGCATGCAAAATAAGTGTTTAATGCATGACATGCTTGCATCACAATAACACATGCTCACATAATGATATATCTGCATGCTCAATGTTTCAACACATACTTATGGCCATAGCATAAATAGAAACAGAGCTACAATCATTCATATATATTTCACATAATCAAGCAAAGTAATACATGCATCAATACACCAACACAAATATCAAATACATGCAGAACAGGTAAGTTCCTTACACTGGTCCTTCCACGTAAGCTCCAACTCCGGCTACTCACGATCAAGGCGATCATCAAACCCTATAACCAAAACAAGGACATAGGGTTAATCCCTTTTCCATTTCCTTAACTTCCAAACACTTAAGTTGGTTATCATTCACGACTTTTAGGTGGCTACTCAAAGCCTAAACACATGCCTAAAGGGTTGGGAGAAACTTGACCACAGTTCTCTTTTGAAACCTCACAAACCCATTTTTAGCTTCATCACTCCAATGATAGATGACGCACTCGAGTGATGGATGACTTACACTTGAGTGAGGATGGCTCACTAGAGCGAGTGCTTGCCCAAAAGCACAACCAGAGACAGAAAATACCCATAGCACTCGAGCATCCAACATAGCACTCGAGTGATGGCCTCACACTCACCAGAGTTTCACCAAGTGAGGCTCAAGAAGTGACCATCTGAGGGCCACAGGAAACCCAGAGCCAGAAGTGCACTCGAGCACTAGCTCTAGCACTCAAGTGAGGCCACGAAACTCACAAGTGCTAGCTCACACTTTTGACAAACCAACTACGAGTGACAACCTGAGAAGCGGCTCTTAGTGCAGAAGCACATGATCACTTGAGTGAGACCACCTGCACTCAAGTGATAACCCATATCACTCACAGGTGAGGAAGTGCACTTTTGCTTCTTCCATGAACAAGTGCAACCAAAACCGAAGGGGAAGGGAAAACATCACGCTACACTCGAGTGAGACCCATGTTCACTCGAGTGAGGCTCTATCAGAACCCAGAATGCAGCAGATACCAGAATTCTCCCAAACTTAACCAATATGTTTCCAGTGGTCCTCAACTTCTAACACAAGACTATTCTCACACAATTTCACACAAGAAACCCATTGGAAATCTCAAAACAACCAAAATTACACCACAATGACATTTTCCCCACATTGGTCACACTTATCACACTCTTTACCCAATTTTATTAACTTTACTTCCAAAGTCCCAAATCAATCCTAATGGCATCAAAACACATTATGACACCATTTTAATCACAATACACCATGTAAATCATCCATTTCACAATTATACCAAAATTAGGGCAAATTCTACAAATCACAAAACTTAACCAAATATCACAAATAATAGATCAAAAGGAAGCAAACACTCACATTTTCCTCTTTCCCAAGCCACTTCCTTGATTCTTCATTTTTCCAAATTCCACAAGTTTTCATAACACCTTCTTTCCCAATTCTAAAATCATAGTAATAAAGCTCCCATTACTATGAACAACTTTAAAGAAGATGATTTAAGCAAAAGAGGACATTAACCAAGCTAAATTTCACCTTTTCCATTTCTCTTTCCTCCCAAACTTCAATGAAAATGGAGGAAGAAGAGGGAGAAAGAAAGAGATGAAGAAGGACCAGATTTTTGGGGAAAAGAGGCCATTTGGCTGACCTAGAGGGAAAGAGAGGAGAGAGGGAAGAGTTGAAATCTTGACCCAAATCCAAGGGTCCACAATTTGCCAAGTGTCACCTTTTTGAACAACCTCCCATGAGCTCACATACACACATATACATGGGATTCCGCCCCTTGATTTATTGCACAATTCAATCCTAGCCATTGATCTTGAAGTTACCAATGAGTTTCCTCTTCGGTAACCGATCAATTGGTCAGTAACTTTACCGTTTTATACCTGAATATGGCAATTTCCTTGGAACCACCATCAAACTCATTTTCATATTTCTTAATCCAATTTGGGATTTTACTAAATCAGGGCTTAACTATCCCCTAACCTCAAGCTTATTTTCTAAACTCAAGTCTCAAAATTCGGGGTATTACAGATCCCTTGAAATCTCTTCGCCCATTGAAAATGCTGTAAAAGTTAACCCGCGAAATAGATCCATGAATGACAGATTAGAGGTTTATTTTTCGCTTTGACTCTTCAGAAGAGAATAACCCAACCAGAATTGTTGAAATCGAAATATGGATCCGGAGTAGGACCATTGGAGACCAAAGAGGAACAATTCGTCTAGAGAGAGAAAGGAAGCTCAAAAAATGTGATGGCATTTCTTATCTCCTGCGCAACTGCGAAAGGATTCGAAACACATCTTTCACAAGTACAATAACACACTTGCTCTGTTTCCATCTCTCGTGCTTGCTCCTACACTACTCTTCTAAGTCTTGCATTTTATTCTTTGCCCAAATGCATGGCTTTACATTAAATGTACGATGCTGAATTCAGCAGAATCACTCTAATTTCTTCTGTTTTCTTTTGCTGTCTCATAATTAATAGATGATGAAAAAAGGTCATTATTCCTCAATATACGTTTGTTCTTTTGCCGTCACGATTTCCTCATAAGAAGGTCTATGGCAGACATTTACTTAAACTATAAAAAATACTAAAAAAAAACATGATGAAAGTTTAAGGGATAACAATATGAAAGCGACAAACTAAGCACCGTAGAAAGATTAGATTATTATTATTATTATTATTATTATTATTATTATTATTATTATTATTATTATTATTATTATTATTATTATTATTATTATTATTATTATTATTACGGTCCTAAGGAAGAATAATCAAATACTCTTATCTCGTGGAAGATTATTTTCTGTCAAAACTTGTAATATATATTATTCGTTCTATGGGACATTATCATTTTCTTCTTGTCACTCCGAGACATGACCATTGAATATTTTACCGCCAAGTGATCTAAAGTTTATCACTTAATTTTATTTTATAGCACATCTGACATTATAGGCTATATAGCTAGCATAATTCCAAATTTGAAAAACCTACAGGAGATGAAGTTGGAGTGTGAATATTGTTTAGAGTGAATGTTTAATCTCCCTATCTTGTATAAACATGATCTGCAACAAAAACAGACCCACAGTGGGAGGACAAAGCACATATACCTGAAGCAATTATGAGGTTGGAATAGAGAGATTGAGTCGTATAAATGCTGTTCCCAAAATGACACAACTATATATTGAGGATGAGGATCAAGTGGTAGCAACACAATTTGGTATGAAATGAATTGGATGGTCATTTTCAAGGGAATAAAGTAATGAATAGATAACATAAATCTTTCATATAATCTCATACGTCCTGTCCTTGCACATCCACTAATAATCCACTAGCTCTATATAAACGCAGGCATGCGAATATCTTATCTTTTCTAGTCCCTAAAGTACGAACAATCACCTACCTAATCGTTATCTTATCTTAGTTACACCAAGTATAGTTTATTCATATTAATATGACTTGAATAGGAGGAACAACCATCACCTTTGTTGTCTCTTTTCTTCTCAATTATCATCACCAAAAACTAGCAGCAAAAGAGGCACAACTACAGAGCACTAGGTCGACAGGAAACCTACTTTCTCTTGAACACATTTATATTTGATTATACGATAGAGTTGAGAGCCTTGTATATTGAGCCGCCTTTTTTTACGATAGAGTTGAGAGTCATAATGCTTCTTGAAAATCTTTGTATTTTCATCCCCTACTATATTTTCTGGTAGTGACGATAACAAGAAGTGTTGTTTGTTTTCATAAATATGATTTGAGCACTTGGTGCATAGCCTTAATACCAAATAAGTCTCTTTGAACAGGGGAGGTTAAGGGTTCTATCCCGCAGGACTGATTTGGCCTCCTTAAAAAAAAAAAGCTTTGGACTGTAGCCCTTCCATATCATAAACTATTTCCCACGTTGTTTTAGAGAGGCAAGGGCCTAACCTATAATGTCTTTTCTGCTTTAGATCCAACATTAGACCATATGGATTGGGCAGTAAGCCAGGATAAGAAAAATACTAAACTAGGCAAGTGTTTCATTTCATTTCATATAAACATGACCGAATCATGAATGCTTGGGGGTAGATTACAATGATTTTCTTTGTGAATTCCCTGGTCCTGAATTTTTCAGTCTATGGGAGGCCAATTAGGCAAGACCCACACATCTAAAACCTATTAGATTCTCACTAGGCCATATCTTTCTTCTAAATTCATTCTGCATTTACTGTAGAAGATCTGTCAATATGCTGCAATAGGCACAGAATGTGGGAAAGAATCACACAAATCACAATGAAAATCAATTCTTGCTACCATCAATGTTGATTAGTAGACGAACTTTCAGAGAACAAGATCCACATGGAAGAATAACAGAACCTGGCAAACTATCAACAGTACGTAAAGAAATCTCACTACCATCCCTCAACAATGAATACCCCATTTTCTCCAATTCTGTAGAGTCTATGGAGAAGTAATCACCACACCTGCACTGGTAAGAGAGATCCAATGCTTCTTCAACGATCATATCCTGCAAGCTTACATCTTCTGCAACATCTGCAGCCAATGCATCCTGCCTTGAACCATGCAGCTCATTGTCGTATGCTGAACGAGATGTTGAATTGCTGAGAATTTCCCATGCCTTCTGTACAGTGAGGAATCTGTCTCCTGAAGTTTGATGACTGCTTGACATCTCATCAGATGTCTTCAATAATTTATCAGGATGTAAATTGAGTACAGCACTGCGGTAACTGGCACGAATCTCTTCATAGCTTGCATCTTCCTTCACATTAAGAACATCATAAAGGGTTTCTTTTTGGACGTTCTTGTCGAGAAGCATAGTATTTAGTTCAAATCAGACCACACCTAATAAAAATGCAAAACATTGTCTTACTATCTAGCAAGCATATCTTGCAGTGATCAAAGCTAAAAACATATAATATACTGATGTCTGAGGTGGTCCAATGGTATTCAAGCACGTTTTTAACCATCATGTTGTTCATGAATTAGACTGCAGAGATACACATGAATGAACTAACTAGCAATCACAATAAGGAGAGGATTAAAACTATTGGTGCTACAGAGCTTGAACATCCCAAGATAAACCTTGCAGGTAAATGCCCAACCCCATCCCACTCCGAGGTCATGTTATTAAATATTCCGTTGGGTATTCAACAAATCCATTTGTTGTCCTTAAAAACATTAAACTTTTTACAAGCATCTCTGGTTTTCAACCAAAAGCCAAACAGATTCACAATGATATGACTGAAATCTACGAATGGGGCTCGTTGATTATGAGATAAAACATCAATCTTCCATGAGCCAAACCAAATTAAATTACTGGCAAAAAAGAGAATTTGCTTTTCACGGTATATTTGCAGATGAGAGAGGGAGAGTACCTGAAGGAATCGGGAACACTAGGATCTCACCACGGGACGACAGTGGTAGTGGTGGTGGTGGCGGTGGCTAAAATCACGGGCAACAATTGAGATTGAGACTATAAGAAAATGGCAGATTACACTATAACAAAAATGGGAAACAAAAGAAACACCCATATTGCCTCAACTTACTGAATATTGCAAAAAAGAAGCTTCATCATGCTCACGGTCTAAAGCCTTTTTGGCTTTTCACAAACTAGCAGATTAAACAGGTACTTCTAACATATTGCCCCATTTAAGTTTGCCCTATTCTATAGTTAAACAGGTACTTCTAACATATTGCCCCATTTAAGTTTGCCCTATTCTATAGTTAAACAGGTACTTCTAACATACAGTGGTACAGGTACTTCCCACAACTTGAAAAATTCTGAAAAATTTGAAAAAATTTACGTATATAGACAAACATGAACAAGCATCTAAAGGAACATATTCATAACCTAAATTCCAGAGCACATGGTGAGTATACAGGACATACATATATCGTCCAATAAAGAATCAATAAATCAGTGGCAAAAGAGGACAACAACAGAACCAAATCGCAAAATTTCAAGCTTTGAATCAGAGCACATTTCAATAATAAATAAACAAAATAAAATAACCAAATACTTACCCGACGGCTGAACTGAAAGACGACGCAGAGAGGAGTGTTGCAGGAAGGACTGTTCTTCGACGGTGGACTGAGAGTGAGAGATGACGGAGAGAGGAGCGTTGTGGCAAGGACCGATCTTCGAGGGGCGGACTGGGAGACGACGGAGAGAGGAGGGTTGCGACTTGCGGGAAGGACCGATCTTCGACGGCGGACAGATAGACGACGGCGAGAGGAGGGCTACGGTGTTGGAGGTTCAGGTTAGGATTTAGTAAGGAGAGGACGGAGAGAGGTCGAGAGGAGCGGCGAACGGCGTCGGAGGTTCAGACCCAGAGTTCTGGAGACTGAAAGACGTGAACTAAAAATTAAAAACAAAATTGAAAATACTTATTTGGGTCGGAGCCCACAATAAAGGGGTCATTTTGAAGTGGCCCATTCTTTAAAACACATTTGATCGGGCCAACCTCACCCCGCAAGTCTAATAAAGGTTTTGGTCTTTTTTCTTTTTGGGTTTTCAACATTTAACGTTGATTTACTTTTAGGAAAAATTATGTCCAAATGACTAAATATATAAATCTTTTATTCTTAGACACCCCAGAACAGTAGTATATCAACATAGAATTGCAAAAAGCTTCAAATAATCATTTTTGCCTACTGAAAGGCAGTCGTGAAAAAAGAGAAGAGTATAACATGGACTTCTAGTTGAGCTTAAGGGCCGTTTGGTTCAATTGCAAATCCTTTTAGCAATGCAATGAGCTACAATGCAATAATAATTACTAGTGTATTAAAAATCGGACCGAACCAGTCGGTTCAGACTGGACGCCGAACCGGTCCTGTTGGGGTCAAAAAACCGGGGTGTAACTGACCAGGTGTAAACCGGTCTGACCTGATTTGCCCCTCTTATTTATTTATTTATTTATTTAACTTTTTTATATCCCAAACGACATCATTTTGTCTTTTTTAAAAATTATTTCTCTGAAATTTGTTGATTTGCAAGGAGTTTTAAAAGTATTGTGGAATATTTTTACTGTTTTGCATTAGTTGGAGAAAAATCCTTATATGCTTAATAATACTTTTGTGAGTATTAGGTTTAAGAAGTTATACTAGACTATTGGTTGGAAAAAAAACTCTTATGTAGTTTTTTGAATGGTATATATGAACATTTAAATTATATATATATATATATATATATATATATATTTTTTTAATTGATCTCGGTCTGACCCTCGGGTTGATCCCGGTCTAAACCACTGACCCTTGACCTAGTGTCTCAACCAGTTCAATGTCCGGTTCGGTTTTCAATACCTTGATAATTACCATCTATATATTTGGTTGGTTATTAACCAGGTGGAGAATTATTTTTTTTTATATTGGATCAGAATTAGTAAAGGTTCAAAATGCCCCTTAAACAAAAAAAAATCTCCATCTCCAACCATCTTCTTCCTCCACCAAAATACCAACATCAATGTAGAACCCAAACAAGAATTAGCAAGTTAAAAAAATATTGAAAAAGTTATCCTCATTGAAATACCCTCTTTTTCTTCCATCCTCCTACACCTTCCCATCGTCATTTACTCCAAAAAGAGCAATTTCAGCGGGAAAGAAGGTCAGATTATCACCATCAACAAATCAATTTGACACCATTAATATGTGTGAGATTGCAAACACAAAGTCGATCTAGTGAGAAACTCCCATATGAGATAAACCCATGATTATTACCCATGAGAAGTAATTCACACCATTAATTCATCTTCTACTTGTGCGTTTGTTCCTGTGTTGTTAGGGCTTTTGAAAAAAATGATTTGATTGCACCATTTGTTTATTGAGGGCAAATCTTGTCTTTTAATTGTTTTATCAAGGATAAAATTGAGATTTTATTAAGGATTGTAAGCGTGTAATGAATATTCACAGAGGTCCCCTTATAAATATAGATTACTAAAAAATGTGCAATTTGTTTTACCGTTGCAATATGTATTACCATCAACAAGCACAATCAAATGGGTCACCTATGATAATGTGATAAAGATTATCATCACAGCTGTGTGATGCAATCAAAGCAAACGGGTTTAAGTTCATTGCTTAAGAAAGCTCTATATTATATTTAAATTTACATTAAAAATATAGTTGGGCTTAAATTCATTGCCAACAACTAGAATTGATAATGGACTAGACCAGACTGGGTTTGGCCTTAACCCGAGGTCTGGTTTGGAAAGTACCTCGGGCTGAATAAGGCAACATGAGATCCGGTCTAGTCCAGCACCAACCCGAGCTCGGGCTGGACCAGACCAAGTCCAACGGACTACTTGGACCAGTCCAGGCAGTCCATAACCCATTTGGTATTTTTTTTTTAATTTTTGCAGATCTCTATAGCACATAACAAGAACATGTACCATGTTTTTTGTTTTCAATAGGGAAGCAATTACATTTAGGCAATAAGATACCACCAAACATTTCTCTCTTCTTTCTGTTGTTTTAGGTAAAACAAAATGATGAAACAATCAGCAAACATACAATCAAAAACATTCAAATATATACAATCCGGACTAGATCAAATATATCAAATGTATTAGTTTTAGGCAATAAGATACCACCAAACATATCAGTAAGCCAGACTGGATCAAATATATCAAAGGACAAGGGACATCCAACTTTACAAGTTCTCTAGATCCAATCATAATGGAAAATAATCCATAGATGAAATAATCACCTTCGAACCATCACGAAATCAAGACCGAGAAAGAGACGCCAAGACAGGGACAGGGGACGCTGAGACTCAAGAGGGAGATGAGGACAGGGGATGTCGAGATTCAAGACACCGAAACTCGATAGGGAGACGGGGACAGGGGATGTCGAGATTCGAGACACCGAGACTCGAGAGGGAGACAAGAACCGAAGCCGAAAGGGAGACGTAGGGGGTGGAAATAGGCCAGGTCAGGCCAGGCTTTTACCTTAACAGGCCTGGCCTGTTAAGACATAAAATGGCCTGAGCCTGGCCTGTGGTCTGTTGGAGGCCAATTTTTTGGCTTGAGTCTGGCCTGTACATAGGCCTGACTTGGCCTAAAGGCTGTTAAGGAGGCTTGAAATTGTTATGAAATAAAAACAAAAAATTAAAATACAATAATAGCAAATGCAGCATTCTCATGCTCACCATTCAACAAAAGATGACTAAATATCTTGAGCGATGATAAAGAGTGAACTAAAGATAAATTGCATATCTAATGTTCAAAGGTTCAAGACAGTGAGGGGGGAATAACACAACAATTGAAATCAAAACTTTAAAAAAAATTCCAAGGTATCCACAAACAAACGAGAACATTAAGCACCTCCTTTTTCCATCTTCCTCTCTAAGCTTCCTCCTCAACATCATCTTTATCTCCCTCAGGATTTATAACTTCAACCCCAAAATATAGCTACTGCTAGAAACAAAAATTTTACAACATATCTCATTATCTCTGGAAAATTAGTAAATGCCTTTGTGGCTTTGTTCAAGAAATAACACAAATAGAAGGAAATCCAACACATTCCGATAAAAAAAAAATCAAATCTAACACAAATAGAATGAGATCTGGAAGGGCAGAGCACATAAACGCGAAACATGGGCAAAGGAATTATATGAAATATGAAATATGAACTTGGGTTAGGAACAAACAGCACGAGATCTGGAGAAACAAACCTTGCTCCCAACCGGCCACCGAGGAAGAGGGACTTCAAATCGGAGGAAGGACAGCCACGGAGAGATATCAGTGACAGTTACTCTCGAAGGAAGGACGAAGATGAAGAAAATCAAGGGATCAAGGCGAAGATGAAGAAAGGAAGAAGGCGGTCAGCGGTCACTTGGGTTCGACCGAGAGTGGGTGTATGTCGAGAGTGGGTGTTAGTCGAGATCTGAGATTGAGAGAGTGAGAGTTGATCCTCAAGACTTCGAGAGACACGATTGAGAGTGTGAGTATCGACCGAAATCATGACTGAGTGAGTGAGAACGTGAGAGATTGGGAGTGAGAGTGGGTGTTCATGGCCTTATGGGTTCTTGTTCGGTAATTTGTTCGATACTTTGAGAGTTTTGAGTAGGAAAAAATAATTTGGGGGCAGCCCAATTTTTTTTGGGCAACTGAGTTGGGCTTAAGAATTGAGAAGAACTTAGCAAGGAATTTGAGCGCAGTCCAATTTTTTTTATAAATTGTAACAGGTCGGCCTGATAGGCCAAAATGGCCTAGGCCTGGCCTGTTTAGAAAAATAGGCCTTCAAATAGGCCTGGGCCTGGCCTATTTTTTTGACAGGCCAAGCCTGAACAAGCCGGAAACAAGCCAGGACGCAAGCCCCTGATAGGCCGCCTGACCTATTTCCACCCTTAGGGAGACGAGGTGGAGACAGGAATCGGAGCCAAGAGGGATCGAGGTCTGTAGTCGAAACTCAAAACTCAAGTCTTGACTGCAATATGAAGCGAGTGAAGCCGAGACGGCAACAAACCTAGGGTTCCACTGAGACCGAGTGAAGCGAATTGCAATCTGAATTAGTGAATTCTGAAAGTTTTGTTTTCTAAACTGCTAAAGCCTAAAGTGAACTCCTCAGTAAAAAACAAAAAGTTGAAGTGAAGACTTGGTGAGGCGTGGTGCGTCAGGAGTCAGGCGTGTCTGTCCAGTGTTCATGTTTTAATTGGGGAATTAAAAATAAAAAATAATAAGTATACAACTAGGGTCAGACCGGACCAGACCATAGGGTCAGAGGCCTTGGACCAAAGTCCAGTCCAACCCGAAAAGACCAATCCAGTCTGGTCTGTCAGAAGCTGCTTCAAACCAATTTTTTTTATCAGACTAGGTTAGGTCAGACCGGGTCAGGTCAGACTACCTGAACCATCGGATTTTTCGCTCATCCCTACCAACAACTATGCATCTCATGGACAGTGAAAAGAAATAATGGCAGGCACTACACTCAAAGAAATAAAAAACCTAAACCCCTAAAAGAAATACCTTTGGCCATATGATGTCCCCTCTTGCTTGCATCAGAGAGGGAGGTGCCAGAAACCCAACCACAAAAAGTAAAAACCCTCGTAAAGAGAGATAAAGACTCCAACCCTTTAGAGAGGAAATGAAAAGGCTCAATAATAATATTTCATCCGGTTTTAAATACAAGATAAAGTTGATTTTTTTTAGAAATTAAAGAAGCTAATTAAATTATTTTAGAATATTTTTATTTTTATTTTTTTTTCTCAAAACTAATTAGTTTGACTAATAAAGTAATATATAGTCTAAGGTTACACAACATATGATATAATCAAATAACTTATTTAATTAGCTTCTTTAATTTCTCCAAAAAAAGTCAATCATATCTTATATTTAGGTCCGGAGGGAGTAATATATACCAAGGTATTAAAATTCGGATCGGCTATTGAACCGGTCGAGGTACTGGGTTAAGGGTTAGTGGGTCAGACCGGGGCCAAACCGGAGCTCAACCCGGGCCAAATCGGTGAGAAATTGAAAATTTTAGACTTATTAGTATGAAATTCTAAAGAAAAAATTAAAAAAATTGATTTTTTTTTTTTAAAAAATAAATAAAAAACCTAGACCGGACCGAACCGGTCTGATGCCCGGTTCGGCGGTTCCCGGGCCGGGCCGGACCGGCCGGTCTGGTCCGGTTCTGGGAACTATGATATATACTAGCAACTTGGGTTTTTATACAGATTCAAGAAATGATGCGGTTCCATTGGGGGGTCAATAATTTCAGAATATGTCAAAAGATAGCAGAATTGCCTTGCTAATGCTTTTACAAAAGAAGGCTTATCTTTCTCCTCTGCAGTACTTCTGTTCATAAGGATCGATTGGGATTCAATCTCCTTTTATACTAATATTAAATTTACGTACTGGGCTCTTGCCCTTGTTTTCGGAAAAAAATCAAAAGAATTATCTACAAAGAAACAACATAAAATAAAATAAGTGACGTGCGTTTGGGGCGTGAAATATTCAAGTAAAGTAGAGCATGTGGCCGCCATGCAAAGAGAGAGCTTCAGAATTCACTGATTGAAGGTCACGCCACTGGGTAATGCGATCATGTTGTCTCCTTTTCTCTGAATATTCCCTCTTTTAACTCGCTCCAGACTCCTTTTTTTATTTATAAAAAAATATTTATATATATATATGTATACGTTTTCTTCTGGGAAGTCTATGTAATTTTTTTTTAGTGAGCTATATAAAAATTGTTAAATACTTTATATATATATATATATATGTATAATTTAAGAATTGGTGGGAGAAAGGCCATATAATTGTCCCCATTTTTGACTCTGCCTTCCGTGTATATAAATGAATGGCCAAAATGAGCTGATTTACTACAACTCTCCAATATTAATTGTTATTTTATGAAGTTTTAATTTTGACTCGTATTTTTGCGGTTTTGCACCATTTAGTTAAAAAAAAAGGTAGGATGATCCATCAGATTAAAAGAAAATGAGTTGAAACCCTACTCACCAATTTTTGTTCAGAATGGAAAGGAATGAACTTGAATTTTGAAGATGGTTCACAGCATGCATTTTCAAATCTATATACAAATTAAATCTCCCACACGGTTAAAAGGATACATGTATAATTAATGTAGTAGATTTTTTTTTATTTGAAGATTGGAGTAGCCTGTTATTATTATATTTATTTAATTGTTGTTGTACAGCATGATGCATCGCAAGGTAATTAAAGAAATCTTAATTCTATATTAAATTAGTACAATTTGATTGCATAATTGACAGAAAAAAAATATTCCCTCCGGTCCTAATTATAAGACAAAATCAATTTTTTTTAGAGATTAAGAAAACTAAATAAATTATTTAATCAAATTATATGTTATGTATCCTTATATTATATATTAGTTTATTAGTCAAACTAATTAGTTTGGAGAAAAAATATAAATATAAATATTCTAACGTAATTTAATTAGCTTCCTTAATTTTTCCAAAAAAGTCAACTTTATTTTATAATTAGGATCCGAGGGAGGGAGTATAACAGGAGGGGATTATATATAGCAAGATGAAACAACGAGAATTCCATTAGACTCAATCTGAAACACATTGAAATTTGGCAACCAACTCAAATAACGGAATAGAAAATTATCACCACCGAACTACTACATTCGTTTAAAATGGCATTCAAATGTGAAACCAAACCCAAAACAGACACTTTCAAAATAACTCCAAGCTGAAATTTAACTAACAACACATGCGTGCATGGCAATTGTAAAGCCCAAAACCCCAATAGCCATAGATATGCTAACCCTACACAAACTCAATCACCAAGCTATATGCAGATCATCTTTAATTAAGGATGCAATGGAAGATAAGGATGGTAACCCCCGCCACCAACTCCTCCACCTAAGCCGCCACCAGCACCAGCGCCACCGATCCCACCCGCACCACCTACGCCCCCAACTCCACCACCTATGCCGCCACCTGCACCAGCGCCACCGATCCCACCCGAACCACCTACGCCCCCAACTCCACCACCTCCACAACCACCAGCTCCACCTAAGCCTCCGGCACCACCACCTAGTCCACCTAAGCCTCCGGCACCACCACCTAGTCCACCTAAGCCTCCAGCTCCACCTCCAAGTCCACCAAGGCCGCCTCCAGGACCACCACCACCCAGGCCACCAATGAACCCACCAATGCCACCGAACTTGCCTAGGCCCCCTCCGATACCAAACTTGGGCATAATACCCCCAACACCGGCAAAGCCACCCATCCCAGCAAAGCCACCGACTCCACCAACGATAAAGTGCTTCTTGTCAGTAATACCGGTGGCCATAGGTGATTCGGCAGGCCCCGGTGCACTTGCATGCACCAGAATCTGCCCTTCTCCATGATTATTAGCTTCATCATGCCTCGTATTGCCAGGTACGTTACGTGCAGTTGCATGCAGTATGAATAGTAAGAGAAGGATCGTAAGTGGGAGGGAAGGACGAAAGCGTTTTGCCATTTTCAGAGATAGCTGGCTAGCTCCTTCACTATAGTCTCTGTAAGAGATTTGCATGCAAAGGGATCGTCTCTGGTGTCTTATATATATAACATGAACTGAGGAGTTGAAGAAAAGGGTGGAGGGGACAGTTGGGAGTAGTAAATAGTATTGTTAATGGTCTCTGGAGATCTCGAGAAGGCAAATTCTTGGGATTCATAATCACACCCCCACACTGACCAAATTTAAGGTTGTCATGTGTCAATGTCAATCTCATTCATTCATGGGAATTCCCACTTCTAGCTGTTTATAACGCATTCGTTCTTTTTACTTTTTCTAGAAAAAAAAAAAGGTTTGATTTAAAAAATAGTACACGAGTGGAGTTTTATTTAGATTCTAATTTTATTATAATATGATTTTCGTCGTTCTCAAATTACTGTGTTACGTTTAAATGACCCAGTTCATGTTTTATACATTCCTGGACAGTTATTAGGATATTATATAACTCTTGGTCTAGTCAGACGCTACCAAGAAACAAAATGACTTATATTTCTTTTTTGAGGGCTCACTGGTCTTTTAAGGAAGCATTGAGTATATAGGAAAATTTCTCTATCAGCTAATCAATTATAACGAGAAGTAAAAATAGTTTTCAGGCAATGTGCTGGTGCTTGTTTAAGCCAGGAATGACTCTGAATGAAGATAATAAGGAAATGATCAATTATCATGTAACCATTGGGAAAATTCAAAGAGATTCTCTTCAATACGAGAATATAAGAGGGCAAGAGGGATAGAAACTACATTAATATTTGCGTGACAAAACTATGAGGAGATCACATCCGGACATACGTACGTAGTGAAGCCAGGAATTATAAAGCAAATATACAAGTTTCAAGGTTAACTATAAGAGAATAAGGTAGAACAACATACATGCTGAGAAAGCAAGGGAGACAAAATGCTTAGTACGTAGTAGTAGTAATAGCATGAAGTAACACTACTACAAAAAGGGGTTTTAACGTCTCTATTTTGGCACTTTTAACGTCCAAAAACTAAGGGACGTCTATGTAGGGGGCGTAGTATATTTTAAGAAAAGACGTCCCAAAAAAGTTGGGATGTCTAAAGTCAGGACTTTAGACGTCCCAAATTGAGATTTGGGACGCCTAAAGTCCTCCACGGGGGGACTTTAGGCATCCCAAATCTCAATTTGGGAGGTCTAAAGTCCCCCCATGGAGGACTTTAGGCGTCCCAAAACTCAATTTGGGACGCCTAAAGTCCTCCACTGGGGGACTTTAGACCTCCCAAATTCTTAATTTGGGACATTAAAAAGTTTTATTTTTTTAAAAATAATTATTTATATTCTTCATTACCCAGCAAATTAAAATTGCAGAAACAGAATTGAAGATGGATTCATAAACCAAAAAATGTCCCTTACGAAATGGTAAGGATTTCTAGCACTGCAATCTTTTTATTATATATATATATGTATAATAACAACAACTCATACAACCTAATATCATATATGTATAACAACAATTAGAAAGTGTCAAAATATTTGTCACCACACAACTACAAACTAATTGTTGTTCATTTCATCAAAATAAATATACATATGTATTTTCCTCGATTTCCAAGCTCCAAACGTATAAAACAAAAACATTATTAGTATTGCATAACTACTAACAACTAGTTTATGATTCTGGCAAAAAAAAACAATCAAGGGAAAAACACTCCAATAACTAGAATCATGTAAATAAATTGAAAGCATTATAATAAGTTCATATTGCAAGTTTAACTTAATTCTTCATGTAAATTTATATTTAAATAAAAACAAACCTGATAAAACCAGGGGAGAGGGCAGCCAACAATGTCTGTGTGCTTCCAAGGTGGAGAGAAGACGTTGGAGGAGTTGTGTATACACAGTGGAGAGGAGATGTACGCCGGAGGCTGAAAGCAACAAAGAGAGTGGGAGGTGTACGCCGGAGGGTGGAGCGAGCAAAAAAGGTGGAGGAGGTGTACGCCGGAGGGTAAGAGCAAAGAAGGTGTTATGAGAATGGAAGGAGGTGAAGGAAAAAGGAATGAAGAAAAGAAAGAGGGGAAGAAGATTGAGGAAGACGAAGTCACGGGAATGAAAGAAAAAAGGAAATGCAGAAAAAAGGGAAGAGAAGTCATGGGGATGGGAAAGATGGAAAAAGAAGTATGGGTTTCTGACATGGGAATGAAGAAAAGGGGAAAAAAAGTCTCACGCATGTCAGAATTTCTGACATGACTTTAGGAGTCCCAAATCCCATTTGGGAGGCCTAAAGTAGAGACTTTAGGCCTCCCAAATGGGATTTGGGACGCCTAAAGTCTCTACTTTAGGCGTCCCAAATCTCATTTGGGACGCCTAAAGTCAATACTTTAGGCGTCCCAAACCCATTTGGGACGCCTAAAGTAAGTTAAATTTTTTTAATTTATTTTTTTGGCGCCAATGGAAATCTTTAGGCGTCCCAAATAAAATTTGGGACGTCTAAACTCAACTTTAGGCGTCCCAAATTCAAATTTGGGACGTCTAAGAGTTTTCCTATGTACACATAATTACGAAAATGCCACCGCCTTCCTTTTTAACCACCCAATTTTAAAATTGGGACGTCTATTGGGGTGGTTATATCATAATTCTGTAGTAGTGTAATTGCTAGTTTGCTACTCGGAGTACATCTCATTTACTCGTTTTTCTCAAATTTTATAAAAGCATTGAATTATATATATACACATACAAGAGTGTGTGTACATAGATAGAGAGAGAGAGCGCTTGAGACTGGTCCTTTTGTTTGGGCAATGAGACTGGTCTTGAGACTAATAGCCCACTGGACATTTTGGGTTTGGGGCAAAGTGTAACAGCCCAGAGACTCACCCAGCGAAATTGTCCGCTTTGGGCAGAGCCGAGGCTCCCACCTCACGGTTTTAAAACGCGTCCTGGTGGGAAGAGTTTCCACACCCTTTATAAGGCATGCTTCGTGCCCCTTCCCGAGGGATGTGGGACTAAATCCACCCCCCTAAGGGAGTCCAGCGTTCGCGCTGGGACCACTGGCACCCACTCTAAACCCTGGCTTTGGGCAGAGTTGAGGCTCCCACCTCACGGTTTTAAAACGCGTCCTGGTGGGAAGAGTTTCCACACCCTTTATAAGGCATGCTTCGTGCCCCTTCCCGAGCGATATGGGACTAAATCTACCCCCTAAGGGAGTCCAGCGTCCGCGCTGGGACCACTGGCACCCACTCTGAGCCCTGGCTCTGATACCAAATGTAACAGCCCAGAGACTCACCCAGCGATATAGTCCGCTTTGGGCAGAGCCAAGGCTCCCACCTTACGGTTTTAAAACGCGTCCTGGTGGGAAGAGTTTCCACACCCTTTATAAGGCATGCTTCGTGCCCCTTCCCGAGCGATGTGGGACTAAATCCACCCCTTAAGGGAGTCCAGCGTCCGCGCTGGGACCACTGGCACCCACTCTGAGCTCTGGCTCTGATACCAAATGTAACAGCCCAGAGACTCACCCAACGATATAGTCCGCTTTGGGCAGAGCCGAGGCTCCCACCGCACAGTTTTAAAACGCGTCCTGGTGGGAAGAGTTTCCACACCCTTTATAAGGCATGCTTCATGCCCCTTCCCGAGCGATGTGAGACTAAATCCACCCCCAAAGGGAGTCCAGCGTCCGCGCTGGGACCACTGGCACCCACTCTGAGCCCTGGCTCTGATACCAAATGTAACAGCCCAGAGACTCACCCAGCGATATTGTCTGCTTTGGGCAGAGCCGAGGCTCAGAGTGGGTGCCAGTGGTCCCAGCGCGGACGCTGGACTCCCTTAGGGGGTGGATTTAGTCCCACATCGCTCGGGAAGGGGCACGAAGCATGTCTTATAAAGGGTGTGGAAACTCTTCCCACCAGGATGCGTTTTAAAACCGTGAGGTGGAGCCTCGGCTTTGCCCAAAGTGGACAATATCGCTGGGTGAGTCTCTGGGTTGTTACACAAAGGCTGGTAACATAAACCCTATTAACAAAATAAAAAACGAATTAATATGTGATTTCCATATCACAAAAATTTTCCACTATATTTGGAAAGTCAATAAATATGCGAAATGATGGGTTGATGCATTAATAATTGATTGAAAATTTGAGATTCTTCTCACTATAAAAAAGGAAAAGGAGCGTGAGAAACGAAAATTATCTTAATTGCCCTTCCTAAATTACAGTAACTCTAATTCCATCGACAATTTTTAAATTTATGCTCTAGAATTCTCACTCACATCGCCTCGGACAAATATTTTCTCTTCTTTGCCAACCATGTCTTCTGGAAATACGGTCTTCATTCTTAACCTTTGCCCTTTACGAACAATTTTTTAACGTCGTTACAAAAAAAATCACTTTCAGCGGCGACATTTGGCGGCGACTTTTAATGTCACCGCTGAAGGTGTCACTTTCAGCGGCGACACTTTTGTCGCCGCTGAAAGTCTGCGACATTGTGTTGTCGCCGCCGAAAGTGTGTTTCAACGGCGACTTTAGTGTCGCCGCTAAAAATGTTGTTTGAAATTAAATTTTTTTTTAAAACACTTTCAGCGGCGACTATTAAAAGTCGCCGCCGAAAGTGAGTTTCAGCGGCGACTTTAGTGTCGCCGCTGAAAGTGTTGTTTGAAATTTTTTTTTAAAAAAATTTTTTTAAACACTTTCAGCGGCGACTATTAATGAGTTTCAGCGGCGACTTTAGTGTCGCCGCTGAAAGTCTTATTTGAAATTAAAAAAAATTTTTAAAACACTTTCAGCGGCGACTTTAGTGTCGCCGTTGAAAGTCTTATTTGAAATTTTGAAAATTTTTTTTAAAACACTATCAGCGGTGACAACTAAAGTCGCCGCTGAAAGTCAATTTCATATTTTTTTATTAATATTTTTCAAAAATAATATTTATAAAATTAAAATAATATTCATAAAATTTAACTATTAATTATTAAATAATTCTATTTAACCTTAATTATTATTTATTAATATTATATTTATAATTTAATATTAAAAATAATATTTATGATATTAAATTATTATTTATTAAGTAATTTTAATTAAAAATTTTTTTAATTTAAACATATAAATATTTTTTTAGTTTTTATTTAATTTTTCATTATTTTTAATAATATTATATTTAATTAATAATTAATTATATGTATAAAATTAATTAATTAAATGTATGTATGTTTATATATATGATAATATTATATATATAATAATATGTAATAATATGACATAGGTTCATTTCGACGCAACTAGCAGAGACTCGCTTTTTAAAAATAAAATTGAATTTTTTTAATAAAAAATTTAATTTTTTGAATTTTTTTTTAAATTAACACTTTTAGCAGGGACAAAAGTCGCCGTCTTGTCGCCACTAAAAGTATTCTTTCAGCGGTAACAAAAATTGTCGCAGCTAAAACTTTCAGCGACAGTCGCATAGGCAGCGACTTTTTGTCGCCATTGAAAGACTTTCAGCGGCGACTTTGTCGCCGCCGAAAGTCTATTTTTTTGGTAGTGCGTGTTCCTGATGCATTTATTTAATTTGTTTAATCTCATGATGTTAATCGCTGTTTTGGTTCACCGTTGTTTTTTTTTTAAATTTTCAGGAGTGTTTCTTTGAAATCGATACTAGCGATGGCTGGGAAAAGTCTCTGACTAAGATTTTGAGCAGCTTTGAAGGTATTTCCTCTTATACGCACCACTTGTCGTCAAAATTTCTTGTCCTAAGCTACCAAAGCTCTCTTCTTCTTTTTTTGGCTGGAAAACTACAAATCAAATTTTTGAACTTTAGTTGTTTCGTTAATCTGATATTTAATTCAGACCTTAGGATTTCAAACATTCCGAAATCCATCGTAGACAATACTTGTGGGTTGAATTCCAGAGGTTATCCATGTTATTACGTTAAGCTTATATAAATTACTATATCGTGCGTAGTTTCACCATTTTGCTGAATTTTTTTAAAAAAAAAATATTTGGTCCTTTGCCATATTTGTTGCGCGATAGCTAACTTGTGTTCATATGATCTCATACATATATATTGATATTCAAATATTATGTTCAACATCATATAAATAGATGACAGAGTCTAGAAAATATAATTTATCCTTATATTTTAATAGTAGTGCATTATGCAGAATATACACATCACATTATTATATTTTCTATTCACATGATTGAGAATAGAAAATGACACATAAGTTGTTCGTTAACTTTTGGTAGTAAATGATTCAAGATTAAATAAAATGTCTCACTGTTTTATGTCTGAATTCAAACGAAGTTTATGTTCTTTTCAGGGCTAAATCAAGTTCAAACAAAATTCACTAATATTTGACTTTGTTAATCACAAAGCTAAGTTGTGGTCGGCAAAAATCTTAAATGCTATAGCTCATTCAAGTTGGACTGATATCAAAGCAAACTTATAGCACTGTAAAAGATCTCCTCAGTAGCCAGGAAACTATTTTATTATATTGTTTCTGTTCCTTTCGATCAACATTTCTTTGATCCTAGTGTATCTTGTTGGAAGCCAAGGAAGAGATATAACTGATCTTAGACCTCAAGACGGGACTGTAACTTGATATTGATTATACAGTTTCTCAAGACATACGTTTCGATGGAACAATATCTATTTTGGTATTTTGGTGTTGACTTAAAGTTCAAATCATGATTAAATACCGCCTCTAGCATGATTGGTAATCTTCAAATGTACAGTGCAATGCATTGGTTCTTCCTTGGTTGGATTTATTGTCTCCCCAAATCCCTTTGCAGTTTATAAAATGCATATCTTTAAGGGTTGTTTTATCTTCCATTTCTATGCAATCTTCTTCGTATGTCTTTGACATACTTGTCAAATAATCTAGTGCCTAGTGGATAGTTTTTAAACTAAGATGCAGCTTGAAAAGTTCAGAGATTACTACTCTGCATTTCTTGTCATTTGTGCTGTCGAAAATTGAAAATGATTGTTCTATTCACAAGGTCGAACAACTCTCCCTATAAAGTTTCTTTTCCTTGGAGTTTTTATTCTCAATTGATTATAAGCTACGGATAATTTAAATTCGGTATTAATAGGATGCATCATCCTTTTTGTATCATAACTGATTATTATTAATTTATTGGTTGGATGAATCATGCAGCAAATGGTTCCTGCAGAAGATTGGTCACGAAGGTATTGCCTTAACTGTTTAATGTGCGCATTTATTTTCAGTTCTATGATTTTTTTGCAAGGCTGTCTCAAGAATTCTGGCTTACCACTCCTTCAATTCATTTTCCAGGTCTCAACAACTTGTTGATGGCTTATGATGATAAATCAGCTTGGGCATTGTGTGCATTTTCCTTTGCTGCTGGGCCTGGTTGCGAACCTGTGACTTTTATTGGAAAAACCATGGTATTTCCTTAAATTTTTCCTCACTGTGTGCCAGAAGTCAATGCGTTTATATATTCTTTACGTCTACTGAAAGGAGCTAATGTAAATGATGGACTAATTCATAATTCTGGCTGGAATAGTAGGGGAAGATTGTTCCTGCAAGGGGACCCAATGATTTTGGATGGGATCCAATTTTTCAACCTGATGCCTATGAGCAAACGTAATTCTAACCTTTGCTATTATATTATGCTCTAGTATTCCATGATTATCAATGGAATCTAATTGGCATTGTTTGTTCTATGCATAGTTATGCAGAGATGCCAAAGGAAGAAAAGAACAAAATTTCTCACCGTTTTAAAGCTCTTGATATGGTGAAGTCACATTTTGCTGAAGCTGGATACATTTTTCAGATTGACAATGTCTAAGAGCTTTTTGCTGCTGCAATGGAGTAGATTCTATAGGCACAACATTTTATAGCCTTCTGCTAGTGAAAGGAGAATTGCTTCTTGGTTGACATTTTTTTTTTTTGGGTGAAATTCTTGGTTGTCATTTTGATGGTACTTGGAATGTGTTTGAATGAATGGAAATCAGTGGAATGGAAAGGGAAATCATGTTGGCTTTTATCTGTTGCTTGTAAATTCTAGAGATAAAAGAAGAGAATGAAACAGGATGGTAACTTTTTCAATCTCATCCTTTTTCATAATACTGATTTTGTGCCTGGAGAATGAGAGGGAACCCTAATTTTCAATTACAGCCAGATACTTTCATTAATTTTTTAAAATTTCATAACCTAATTTATCATCTTTCACGGTTTTTCACCTCTAATTGGTATTCTTAAATCTATTATTTCATCGTTATCCAAAAAATAAAATCTATTATTGTATTTTTCTCAGATGGAAATGATGTTTGAGGTGTGGAACCCACTTAGAATAGTTGGTGTTATCACTAAACCCATTATTGCATTGCTGAATATGTCAGGTCATGTAACTTCTACTGTGTATTTTTTTCCGTATTTATACATAGGTGCTTATGAATATAAAAGCTGAGCTAATATTTTAAATTTTCTTAGGAAAATTTGGATTTTCTTAGGAAAATTTGGACCCTTAGTTTAAAAATATCCTGTTTTCATTTAAAGCTCCTCTGCAGAACGAGGGAGAACTGAGTGTAGATAGATAGGCTTTTTGGGCATAGCGTTAAAATTGGTCAAAGCTAGCAAAACATGTGTATGGTTTACAGTCACTTGCTGTTGTGATATTATGTTTATATTAAAATGGGAAAATTTCAAAAAACTATATTAAAAATTGTAAAAGGACAATTCAGTATATTAAAAATGAGAAAAGACAGATTAGGCGGGTGTCAGATATTTTGTGAATTTAAGAGATTCTCTTCAGTACGAGAATATAAGAGGGCAAGAGGGATAGAAACTACATTAATATTTGCGTGACAAAACTATGAGGAGATCACATCCGGACATACGTACGTAGTGAAGCCAGGAATTATAAAGCAAATATACAAGTTTCAAGGTTAACTATAAGAGAATAAGGTAGAACAACATACATGCTGAGAAAGCAAGGGAGACAAAATGCTTAGTACGAAGTAGTAGTTAATAGCATGAAGTAATTGCTAGTTTGCTACTCGGAGTACATCTCATTGACTCGTTTTTCTCAAATTTTATAAAAGCATTTAATTATATATATATCACTTTGATTCTATTTATAAGTCCCTTTTAACTAATTCTCACATACCAAGGAGAGTTAGTTAACTCATTAACTATGAGCTAAATTTTCAGTTTCGCCTTTATCTATGATTGGTTCCAAAAATCTACATGAATAAATTCCATTTGTTTATTGTAATTAATAGGGGTAAAAAAGTATAAAATGCATTTACTACCCTGAAAATGGACTTATAAATAGGACCAAAGTTATTGGTCAAAGAGGACTTATAAATAGAACCAGAGTGCTACACATAAAAGAGTGTGTGTGTGTACATAGATATACAGAGAGAGAGAGCGCTTGAGACTGGTCCTTTTGTTTGGGC
The DNA here is from genome assembly GCA_963855925.1 of Inga laurina. Lineage (NCBI taxonomy): Eukaryota > Viridiplantae > Streptophyta > Magnoliopsida > Fabales > Fabaceae > Inga > Inga laurina. Next base: position 59,217,116 of record OY979709.1, read on the forward strand.
AATGAGACTAGTCTTGAGACTAATAGCCCACTGGACATTTTGGGTTTGGGGCAAAGGTTGGTAACATAAACCCTATTAACGAAATAAAAAAAGAATTAATATGTGATTTCCATATCACAAAAATTTTCCACTATATTTGGAAAGTCAATAAATATGCGAAATGATGGGTGGATGCATTAATAATTGATTGAAAATTTGAGATTCTTCTCGCTATAAAAAAGGAAAAGGAGCGTGAGAAACGAAAATTATCTTAATTGCGCTTCCTAAATTACAGTAACTCTAATTCCATCGACAATTTTTAAATTTATGCTCTAGAATTCTCACTCACACCGCCTCGGACAAATACTTTCTCTTCTTTGCCAACCATGTCTTCTGAAAATACGGTCTTCATTCTTAACCTTTGCCCTTTACGAACAATTTTTTAACGTGTTCTTGATGCATTTATTTAATTTGTTTAATCTCATGATGTTAATCGCTGTTTTGGTCCACCGTTGTTTTTTTTAAATTTTCAGGAGTGTTTCTTTGAAATCGATACTAGCGATGGCTGGGAAAAGTCTCTGACTAAGATTTTGAGCAGCTTTGAAGGTATTTCCTCTTATACGCACCACTTGTCGTCAAAATTTCTTGTCCTAAGTTACCAAAGTTCTCTCTCTCTTTTTTTTTTTTGGCTGGAAAACTACAAATCAAATTTTTGAACTTTAGTTGTTTCGTTAATCTGATATTTAATTCAGACCTTAGGATTTCAAACATTACGAAATCCATATAGACAATACTTGTGGGTTGAATTCCAGAGGTTATCCATGTTATTACGTTAAGCTTATATAAATTACTATATCGTGCGTAGTTTCACCATTTTGCTGAATTTTTTTTTAAAAAAAAAATATTTGGTCTTTTGCCATATTTGTTGCGCGATAGCTAACTTGTGTTCATATGATCTCGTACATATATATTGATATTCAAATATTATGTTCAACATCATATAAATAGATGAAAGAGTCTAGAAAATATAATTTATCCTTATATTTTAATAGTAGTGCATTATGCAGAATATACACATCACATAATTGTAAATTATTATATTTTGTCTAAAATTTAATTTGGGTGGCTTTGAAATTTTTGCAGACCCAGTTTTTGACATCAATCCTACGTTGGGATATGCATATGTGAAAGGCAAAACAGATCGACACCAAATTTTGAAGAAGCTGAAGAAGGGTGGGAAACATTCAGACCTCAAGAGGATCACTTTTCAGGGAGATGGTAACAATAATAACAATAATTATGTCCCACTTGCAAAAATGGGTCCTCTTTATGATCCTAATTATTATTATGCTAATGATCCTTATAATTATCATTCATACGCTAGTTACAACCCTTGGCATAATAGTAGCAATCATAATCACTTACTTATGAACAATGCTCTTAATTACCATGGAGCCAATCATTATCTTCCTCGTCCGCTACATGCCGGTCCTGGCTCCTTCCACCGGCATGACTCATCGGTGCCGAGTTCTTCCACGTCTTCAACGACAACGTCGTCATCGTCCCGACAAGTGACAGAGCCAGAACAACCACCTCGGCCACCAGTGAGGGAACCATTACGTTCTGGTCCCTTTAGAAGGCTTCGATTCAACAAGAAAGTCAAATTAGTGTTTTCCATGAAGAAAGTTACTGGCAAGTTTCGCTCATGCTTGGGGTTTTGCCATACAGCCGAATAACTCAATGATGTAGCTTGCTTATTCTAGTTAATCAGGGATTATAATGTGACAAGTTAATAATGTCGTTTTCATTTATGTTTTTCCTGCCAAATATAACATGTGGCTTTGGCAATAAAGACTTTTTTAATATGAGTAATCGTATTGAATAGAACTTTATTATGAGTTTATGAAACTGGGATTTGGATACACACACATATATGTATGTCTGTAGAGATTATTAGGTTTTGAAGACAAATAAGTTATTTTGCTGCAGTATAGGATTGTGCGTTTGTGTGTTGTGGACAATATGTTTATGGAGAAGTCGATGAATGCAGAAATTGACTTAGAGAAGTCGATGATATATGCCGATGTTGTGGGTCATTTTGATTTTTTTGCCATAATTTTGATTTGTTGCTGGCTACCCTTTTTTGAGTTAGAGACATAGACAGTTAGTATGGTCTCTAATTTGCTTGCTTTTTAATATATTTTAAACCCGTTCCTTTTTATAAAAAATATTTAGAGAATGTCTTATTTTTTGCTTCTCACTTTTTTATTTTACCTTTATTTAATTATCCTATTTAATGGTAATATAATAAATTTTACAGCTCGCAATGACCTTTTACTTTCACCATATTTATTTTTTTAACTAGTGTTAACCCCGTGCGTCGCACGAGAACATGAATTATGATTAATGGTACATTGTAGAATTAATTTTTTATGACTACAATGCATTTATTTGTATATCTATAAAACTAAATTTTCAGCTTAGAAATGTATAAAGGGTGATTATAATCATGCTTATATATCACATTTCAACAAAAGAGTGAATTTTACATGATATTTTGAAAATTTTCTCTATAAACCACATTGGTTGTCTTGTTTGTGGGTTTCTTGTCTGAACCAAGTATTAAAATCTTGATGTCATCCATTGATTTAACCCTCAACAAAACAACATATAACTAATTATGTGTGAAGACAGGTCTTGGTAAATATAATCTGACATTAGTCATTTATTGTCCCTAACTCTTATTTATTGTCATAGAAAATAATAGTACAATGGAAAAAGACGGAAGAGGGGCAATCTAGAATAGATTAAAAGTAATTTTATAGCAGAAGATTCATTTTAAATTGCGTGCCAAAAACTTATAAAAGGTTTCACAATTAAATTGATATTCATCTTATTAACAATTGCTCATAGATATACATTGCCTATTTGATTGCACCCACAATTTGTCTATAATGCTGCAATTCCACTTGCAGTTGCTTGGATTGTAAAATTATTCCAATTTGTCATAAATAAGTGAAAATAGATTATGATGTTTTTTGACATATCAATCAAGTAGCTTCCGTATTTAAATTCATTATGTAGGAAGGACCTTTATCATATTTACTAAGGTTGAAAAACAGATAATAATGACACTTTTATGGCCATAAATAGGGTTTTTCAAATTCCCATATGCCATGGTAAGAAAAGGAAAAGAGATTATTACTATAATGGTTTTTGTTGGATTTTGAATGACTCTTTAATGTTAATGTCTTGTTTTAAATTTGATTTGTTACCAAAAGGTACAAAAATGAATAATTAATGCAATAATATTCTAACAAAATCAATTGGGTAATTAATCAGGTAATTAATACCATTTGTGATGCAAATATCCTAATAATTGGGTAAACAAATAAGTAAACGCATGTTGTTAATTTTTGGAACCTCTAACCATGATTATCGCGAGTAATCAGTGACGAATATGTGATGGGATTGAGCCAAATTAAAAATATACAGTAATTATAGCAATGTTAATAAAAACCTACGGCAATTATACTAATAATAATTTAAATCAGACAAGATAATAATTGAATGATGTATTTTGAGGAAGTCATGTTTCTGAAAAAATGTGTTAGAGTGAAACATGATTTTCCAACGGCGTGAGCATGTTTTGTAGTCAGCATTATTGGCTAACACTACAAGGTTCTCAAATTGGTACACCTCACCCTTTTTAAAATCTTCAATATACATACAGATCTGACCCCTCTGGACAATTGAACCCTCAATTCGATCACCCTGTTTGCAAATAGTTAGATAAAATATGAGCAACACATAATTTCATTTAGTGAATTGGTGAATGTGACGATTGTGTTAGATACTTACTTGTTTGTCGACTAATATTATACTGACTTTTCAGACCTCAAATGATAGGGCCTACTTCGCCATTGTCTACTTCCTGAGTACCCTAACAATAAAGCTCTAGGTTTCCTTGCTATCATAACATCCTTGAGTAAAGCATGAGTAATGTTTGTCATTGCTTGAGTTGATGTAACTGATATCTTCAAGAATTGTCATGTTATGCTGTATATGAGGATGGGAGGCTTATGCTGAGATATATAATTGTATGTGTAAAAGTATTGAATGTGAAGGAATTTTTGAAAAAAACAAAAAGATATTAATGATACCTATGCTGTATATAAGGAATTTCTGAACGTTTTTATAATGATTTGCCCAACATCATACTTTTAATTCTCAATCAATGTGATCCATCCCATTTTTTTAAATGATTTAATACCCCTTTTCCTAATTATTCCAAATACAACCTCTACCTTTCTTCCTTCCTAATTATTCCTTTTAGAGAAATTTTGTTCATTGGATTGTATGCCGCAATTTAGTCCTGCTAGAGTACAATTGTTGGAAATAGAGTTGACCTATATTGTTGAATGATTTTAATTTAATTAGGACTGGAATGTTAAAGTTATTATTTCCTACAATCGTGGAATATTATAGTCATTGTTTAAAATTTGAAAGAATATGTCCAATTATTATTTGCCAATTATCATAAATGTGTTTTAATGTAATTGGGTTATTTGAAATTTGAAAGGATATGAACAATTATTATTTGCCAATCATCATAAATTTGTTTTAATTTAATTAGGATTGGAATGTTAAAGTTATTATTTCCTACAATCATGGAAGATTACAGTTATTATTTGAAATTTGAAAGGCTACATCCAATTATTATTTACCAATTATCATAAATGTGTTTTAACGCAATTGGGATTGTGATTATTTGACTCGGGTCAAGCTTAATTGGGTTATTGAGTGGGTCACACAAGATTTAGAGAGTAAAGTTTATTGTTTTAATTTAATTAGAATTTGAATGTTAAAGTTATTATTTCCTACAATCAAGGAAGATTACAGTCATTATTTGAAATTTGAAAGGCTACATCCAATTATTATTTATCAATTATCATAAATGTGTTTTAACGCAATTAGGATTGTGATTATTTGACTCGGGTCAAGCTTAATTGGGTTATATATGGAGCGGGTCACACAAGATTTAGAGAGTAAAGTTGATTCTCTCTTTTCTATAATTGTCTTTATTATAATAATTCCTTATTCTTTCTTATTCCATATGTCCTCAAAATTATAAGGGTATTTTAGTTAAGAAGGGTTATAATTTTGACATATTTATTGTACTTAATCGACATTTTGAACCACAAGATTCGGTTAAATGTTTCTTATAAAAAAGGATAGAGAGAATATTATAAAAGTTTTTAATACTAGACTAGCCAATTCAATCTTCACAAATTTTAGACCAATCTTATGACCTAGTGATACTTTTGCCAATCATATTCATAAAAATTCATATAAATTAAATACTTTCTCCAATCCATAATATAGATGTCATGAGAAATAAAAAGTGATAGTTAACTCATTAAATACATCATAAATTGAAATCTTTTTTTCACTTTTACCTTTATTGAAAAATTTAATAGTACATAAAATTGGAAATAAGCATTAATTATAGGGAGAAAATTGAAAATTGAGCATTAATTATCTCATAAGTGACTTAAATTTTGAACAAAGCTAATGGGTTATTCTTCTAAAAGTGTCTTATACTGTGGAGCAGAGAGGAGTATGTCAAATAACTGTATATATTGAATTGAGTGCGGGGACCTGCAAAACAATCACAGCATCATAACTACTCTTGTATAAGAGATTGATAAACGAATCCTCAATTAATATTCCTAATATCGTCGGTATATTGATAAATTGATGAAGAAGATCTATGCGCAGATATATAAAGCTAGTGAGCGCAGTTAGAAAAAGCTTGCCAAATCTTTCACATAATTGCGTGTCTCACAATTCAATACAATTGTCAAAAGCAGAATATGCAAAAAAAAAAAAAAAAAAAAAAATCATTCATAAAGTATCTTCATGTGCGTGTATACATAACTCAACAAATCCGTGTATGCACGTACCACAATTAGCCAACTGATTAATAAATATAGACTAAATTAATAAATTTTTTCAATTTCTATGAATGAGTATTTTTCACCTCTTTCTTCTCTCTCTACCTTTAACAAGGGGCAAAATTGTAACATCCTCATTTGTTACTATGAAAATGGATATACAATAATAAGAACCAAAAGTTTTTTTGTAAACAGGATCAAAGTGGTAATATATATATATATATATATATAGACACATACATACGCACTTTGAGTGTCTGAATCAGAAGCTTGGCGAATGAAAATGGCGTACCCTCATTTCTCAAGCATTGCCAACAAACTGATGCTTGCAGCCATGGGGATGATGCTTCTGCTCTCATGTGGTGAGTGCGAGACTGTTTATAATTAATTAATTTTTTTGCCTCCAGTTTATAATTAATTAATTATTAAATTGAATACATAAGAATTAACTAATTCATGAGTGTGTGTGGTGTTGAATTAAAGAATAGTTTGATGGATGTTGGTGATAATTAATGAGAATGAAAAAAAATTAAATGCAGGGAAGAGCACACAATATTGCCCAGGAACATGTAAAGAGTTTCCAGTGTGCGATGATTATTGCAAACGGATTGGCTACAAAATAGGACGATAAGCAGAGATGTCAATGCTATGGCAGTTGTTCTCGCAAAAAGGGCACTAGACGTGCAGCCATTGGATTACAAATTCTTAGTCCCGAGCTGCTTATGGATATTTTATCCTCTGATGCTGGTTTTTAGAAGGCTTGGATTCCTTGTGAAAGTCAAAGTGTTTTCTATCAAGAAATTTACTGGCAGGTTTCGCTCATGATTGAGCTTTTGCCATCCATAAAGCCCAATAACTCAGTTGATGTAGCATGCTTAGCTTGTTTATTCTACTTAATCAGGTATTAGAACGTACGTGACAAGTTAATGTCGTTTTCATTTATGTTTTTCCTCCCAAATGTAACTTGGATTTGGAAGTATTGAGTTTGTAAATATGAGTTATCGTCATTGGATAGAACTTTATTATGACAATAGGATTTGGATATATGTATAGATTAGGTTTTGAAGAGAAATATGTTAAACGCTGAGTGTGTCTGTGTGTGTTTAATTATGGAGAAGTGGATGAATGCATAAATTGGGTGCTAAGGTTGATGATATATAATGATGTTGACAAGTTAGCAGTTGTATGGTCTTTAATTTTCTTGTTTTTTAATAATATGTTTTCGATATGCTAGCTATATATTCTATCCAGTATTTTTTATGAGGATCTAAAATTTAAAATATTTTGGTCTTTTTTTATAATGCCCCGTTTAGGATTGTCTAAACATTTAATATGTTTTTACGTATTTTGACCTTAATTAATTTTATTCTCTCTTCTCATCTTTTTTTAATAGCACATTCTCTTACATATTTTTTTTATCAGTGCTGTATTTCTTTATCTTACTTGCCCTCTAACAAATGAGGACTTACTTAAAAAAAAAAGTATAGTTTTTTACGTGTTTATTACTTTCAACTGATTTTTGAAAACATGTAATTTAATTATTATTAAACTCTTATAAAAAGGACCAAAAGGAGTACATTGTTCTCCTCCAGTCCTTAATGTAGGACATAATTGGAGAAGTGATATTGGTCCTAAATGTAATATTAGACTATTTTTCATATTTGTCAATCTTTTCTTAATTTATTCTTATTGATACTCCTTCAACAATAATCAAGCAAGGAAGAGTTGGAGGGAATTCAGGAAGATGATTAAGGTATCTTAGAATAAACATATCATATTAATTAACTTATCTAACTTTTTTAATCTGATCAAATTATATAAATAAATATTACATTAAGAACCGGGAAATAACATTTTTTAACAAGGACCAAACCAGACAATTCAATCTTGACACAAAGTTTAGAACAATCTTATGAGGACTTGGTGATACTTTCGCCAGTCATATTCATAAAAATTTATATAAATACTCCTTCCGGTCTATGATGTAGGGTGCTTCTAAAAGAATAGTTTTGTCTAAAATATAAATCACTTGTAAGATAATTAATATTCATTTTTCAGTTTTCTTCCTATAATTAATATTCATTTCCAATTTTACTTATTATATTCATTAAATTTTCAAACACATTTTTTAAAAAGGGTAGAAGTGGAAAAAAATTCTAATTTATAACATATTTAATGAGTTAACTATCACTTCTTCTTCCTTTCGTGAATTATTTATCGTGTCTTATATCATGAACCGGAAGAGTAAGTCAAATAACTACTATATAATATTGGAGTGCCGGGAACCGCGAAGCAATCACATCATGCATAACTAATCTTGAACAAGAGTTGGATACACGAATCCTCAATTAATATACCCAATATCGCCCGTATATTGATGAAGTTAGTTATTGTAGTTAGAAAAAGCTTGCCAGATCTCTCACATATGTAATTGCGTATCTTACAATTCAATAAAACTGTCAAAAGTAGAATATGCACAAAATTCATCCATCAAGTACCTACATATGTGTGTTTGTATATACATAACCCAACAGATCCGTGTACGCAGGTAAGACACACACACACACACACAATTATTGAGTGTTTGAATCAGAAGTTTCATAATGAAAATGGCGTACCCTCATCTCTCAAGCAATATTGCCAACAAACTGATGCTTGCAGCCATGGTGATGATGCTTCTGCTTTCATTTGGTAAGTGTGAAACTGTTTATAAGTAATTTTAGCTGATAATCCATATGGTGTTTAATTTTAATTAGAGAACGTATTTTGAAGGATGTTGGTGATAATTGATAATGAGGATGAAAAAAATATTTATTTAATGCAGGGAAGAGCACACAATATTGCCCAGGAACATGTAGAGAATTTCCAGGTTGCTATGATTTTTGCATACTGATTGGCTACAAAACAGGACATTGCATCCCTCCTCAATATCACTTCTGCTGTTGTGCTAAATAATCCCAGCTTCTTCTACTCCATCTATATATATACATGCATGAAGTATCATGTAAAAATAAATAAACTATATTATAGTGTATTAATCTTCTTACTTAGTTAATGTATCCCTTTCGGGTTATTAGTACAAATATGAAGCATATATAGTTTTATCGGTCCATTTTGGAATAATTTATAATACTATATATGCAAACTGGCTTCTTCATAGATCAATGATTATCCATATTTATAATTTGTGATACCACATGAATGGAATCACCAACATGCATGCAGTTTCATGATTCTTTTCCGTTTTACTCCAGCAACCCATCTCAACCATTAAATTAAAAACATACAATAATAATGTATTGCTTTTGGCAAGTGGAAATCTAACATATGAGTAGAGACGTCAAAGCTATGAAAAATGTTATCACCAAAGGGGCACTAAAAGACACACAACCATTGGATTACAAATTCCCAGTCGAGAGCTACTTATGGATATTTTATCTTTGGATACTGGTTTTTAGTTTTGTCTGTGAGAGAAACGAGATAACACATCAACAAATTACTAGCTAGGGGCTCGTGTCTTCTCTAATGTTCTTTTTAATGCTCCTCAAAATTTCACAACTTCCCAAGTGTTTTGTTCTTGAATTTTGTGATCATTAGATACTACATAAAATGAATAACATTTTGATAGCTTATAGATAAAAACGGGTGAAGTTTTGAATTTTTATGATTTTTCAAAATAAATAAATAACGCACTTAATCTTAGAGTATTTTTCTTTGAAAAATCATTAAAAAATTAATAACTTCAGTTCACTTTTTTTTATCCGTAAGATATTAGAATATCTCTCATTTTATGTAGAGTCTAATAATCACAAAAAATAAGAACAAAACTTTTGGGAGGTTGAGGCATTGCAAAGAGCATTAGAGGCCTCAAACCACAAAATTACAAAGAGTACAACCAAAACATCAAGTTAACTTGTTAATCAAATAATATAAGCTAAATTATGCATTTAGTCCTTTAAGTTTGCATTGAGCTTCATTTTAGTCTTTTAAGTTTAAAAAATATACTTTTAGTCCTTTAAAATTAACACTATTAGTTTTACTTAACAAAAAATATTGACTCACATTATTTTAAACCATTACCCGGTCATATCCACTATCTAGTTGGTTCCCCAACGACTTCGATCTTCGTTGCCGGCTAAGCCTCACTTTCTAGGCCTTAATTCCATCTTCATAGCATTTTTCATCATAGTTCGTTTGCTTCTTTTTGACCTGAAACTGCTAGTAGACTTCCTCAATGGATGAATGAAGAAGATATTGGTGGCAGGATGTAGAGCTGGGAATCAGGGCTGGCCCGGCCCTACAGGGCCGGCCCTTGACGGGCCAGGGCCTAACAGGGCAGGCCCTAAAGAGATATAATTAATAAATAACAACGATTAAAGTTCTAATTTAATACATAAATGTTGTCAACATTAAGGTTTAAATAACAAACAAGCACAGTTACTAATGTATAATCAAAGGTAAAATCATGTCCATAAATAACTCACACAAAGGCCAAAGTATAAGAAGGCAAGAAACTCAATATTCTAACCTCTAAACAACATGAGTATGACGACTATCATTTTCACCTTCTTCACCACTATCATTAATTTCAAGGACATTTGATTGTGTTTCACTTTGAGGAGTAGGTTCAAGTAGTCAAATAATCACAATCTCCAGAAAAAATCATACTCTATCAGGTAGAATAGTATATAATATGATTTTATTCTAAATAGGCAGAACAATATACTCAAAAATCACAATATGATTCAGTTAGACAAAACAATATACTCAAAAATCATACTCTATACAATATGATGATAGAGTGACATATAGATTCAATAAGGCAATTCAAAAATGTAACATGGTTTCTATCCAAGCAAAAAAATAAAAAATAAACGGGCTTAAAGGGCCGGCCCGAGGCCCTCCAGGGCTGGCCCTTTTAAGCCCGAGGCCCTACAGGGCCAGCCCTTTTGAAACAGAACAGAGACGGAAACAGAACAGAGACGTTAAGCACAGAGAATGTGAACAAGCAGCCATTGTTGACATACAGTGATGTAAGCACTGACGTTGAGAAGTTTGGTGAAGGTTGCCAAAACTGACTTATGTATTATTTTAAGAATTTATAAGGTTTTAGTTTTAGTATAAATAGGGGGTTGTTTTTCATTGTAAATCATCAAGAATTTGGATAAACATATTTGAGTTTGGTTCCTATACCATTTTGGTACCAGAGCTGAGTTCTAGAGAGCCAGAGAGCGAAAGAGTGAGGAGTGGGTGAGAAAAAAAAAACGTGAGAAAAAGGGGGTGTCGGATTTTCACTCTTGGAGCGTTTTTTTGAAGAACCCGACCTCACCATCGTGTTCAGAAGGCCGAAAAACCTAGGAATAGCCTCGGTCACCGCCGAAAAACACCTCCACGCGCCTCCACGGACATCGCCGGAATTTCAGACGGTCGCTGGAGTCCAGAGGTTGAAGACGACCCAGTCATCTGCCACGTCATCACTGTTGACCAGTCAACGCCACGCTGTCCAATCAGATTGCGCCACGTGTCAATATCGCCACGCCAGCGGCACCGTCAGCATTGCCACGTCACTCAGTCCAATCAGCAGCCACGTCATCAGTCAACGCAACGTGGACCCATCACTGACTGCCACGTGTCATAACCGCCACGTCATCAATCCCAGTCAACACAACTTTTAGAAATTACATTTTGGCCCCAAATTTCTGCCAAAATTATATTTCTGACCCCAGAACTTTCTGAAATTATATTTTGGCCCCAGATTTTTTTCCAAAATTATCAATGTTTTAAAAGCCGGACCGGATGTTGAGCCGGAAAGGTCAGCGGGTCAAGGTTCAACCGGTTGGAACGGTTCAGCCGTTGAGCCGGACCGGTGACGTAATAATTAAAAAAATTTTAATAAAAATTATATTCATATATATTATAATAAAAAAATGATAAATAAATACCACTTGAATTTTAAAATCATAAATCTTTGATTTTCTAAAAACTTAAGTTGTCAATTGTTATACTCTTTTTATCAATCTCATTACTCTTATTGTCAATAAAACCAATTTAAGATTTTAAAAAGTGATATTTAAGTATCTTTTCCTCATTTTAATTTTAAAAAAATAAAAATAAAAATAAGTGTATAAGAAATTAATTTAAACATATAATAGCCCTTTTTGCCATCTCAAATAAATAATAGCTGATATAAAAATATATAAGCGTTTATTAAAAAAGATCTATAAGATATTTCATATTTATCTCTTAATTTTTTTTTATCGGCATCTCTTAATTTGTTTGAAAAAGACATGTCCATTAGGAAGTGAAAAAATTATAAAGAGATTTTTAGATAAAAAAAATAGTAATAATAAAAGGATTTCATTATCTTTTTTTTTTTTTTTGTTTGCCAGCAGATTTCATTATCACTTTCAAAAGAAATATTAAATACAAGTAGTAATTATTAGCTGCAACATGAAAGCGTGTCGCAGATGCAAACCCACTCTTCAATCACGCTTTACGATATAACAACTCACATACTCACGGGCTTACTTTTTCTCTCTCCTGGCTTTTAGTCCTTCTTCAATTCTTTTCACTGTAACCCAAGCACAAACACTTTTTTTCTTCACTTCTTGACCGTAAAGGACGATCATGAAAGCTAGAGAAGTGTGATAGGACAAAACGAAAGACAATGGTTTTTTCCACTTAGATTGCTGTACGTTCTCTTTTTGCACATAAGTCTCTCACTGCTCGCGTCTTCCTTTCTTCTTCATCTTTTCCAATTCGAAGATATCTCCTCCGTCTGCAACTCGCGAACTTGCTCTGGAAAAAAATGGAGGAAACATACAGGCATGTGGATTGGCTCTCTTTCTGTCTCTCTCTCCGTCTTTGTATATTGCTTTCTCTCTCTCTCTCTCTCTTGGCGTTGCTTTTAGCTGCCGCCCGTCCGGCTCTACACAACTCGCTCCGGTTCCCGGCTTTATTCCGGTTCCCGGCCTAAATCCCGGCTTTGAACGGTTTAACACGGCTCAATCACTAAGGCGGTCTAACACTGAGAGCCGATCCGTTCTCTTCGCCGGTCAACGGCCGGACCGGTCCGACCGTCCGGTCCGGTCCGGTCCTAAAAACACTGAAAATTACATTTCTGACCCCAAAACTTTCTGAAATTACATTTTGGCCCCAATTTTCTGCCAAAATTACGTTTCTGACCCCAAAACTTTCTGAAATTACATTTTGACCCCAGATTTTTTTCCAAAATTACATTTCCATCCCTGAAAGTTAAGAAATTACCTTTCTACCCCATTTGTCCATAAAATTTCCAATTTTACCCCTTACTTGCCATAAAAAACCGATCCTATCCTTGTACTTTTCCATCCTATACCTAACCTCACAAGAACAATTCCAAAATGCCTCCAAGACGCAGAAACACACGCGAGATTGAGATGGATGAGATGAGACACCGGATACAGGAATTGGAAACCACTGTACAAACGCAGCAAGCCATGCTAGAATCTCGCAGTAAATATCCAGAGGATGATTCAGATAACAATAGTTCATCTTCCACTGACTACCACCATCGTCCTCAACAACAGTCATTCCGCCTTAATGACATTAAGGTAGACATTCCTGAATTCGAGGGAAGACTCCAACCGGACGAATTCATTGACTGGCTACAAACAGTTGAACGAGTCTTTGAGTACAAAGAGATTCCAGATGAGCAGAAAGTTAAAATTGTTGCCATTAAATTAAAGAAACATGCCTCCATATGGTGGGAGAATCTCAAAAGAAGGCGTGAAAGAGAAGGAAAAAGCAAGATACGAATGTGGGACAAGATGCGACGCGAGCTCTCACGTAAGTTTCTTCCAGAAAATTATTATCAAGATAATTTCCTTCAGTTACATCATCTTCGCCAAAAGGCTATGTCTGTAGAGGAATATACCAGGGAATTTGAGAAGCTTATGATGAAATGTGATATACAAGAGAGAGAGGAGCAAACAATAGCTCGATATCTAGGAGGATTAAATACAAACATCGCCCATCCAGTACAACTCCAGCAATACTGGACTCTGGACGACGTCATTCGTTTAGCCATCCGTATCGAAAAGCAATTGATCCGAAGACCTCCCTACCAGTCGTCTTCCTCAACTGAAATTCCTTTTGAGGGACATGAAGCACAGGTGCATCAACCTACACAAATGCATCAGCATAGCTCCTCAAGCAAGCCCACACAAGTATATCAACCTAGCTCTTCAAGTAAGCATCCACTTAAGGTTGCCAAAGAATTTAGCTCTAAAGCACCTAAGTGTTTCAAATGCCAAGGGTTCGGTCATATCGCTTCAGAATGTCCTACCCGCAGAGTTGTTACTATTATTGAAGGGGAAACTTTTGCAATATTTGAAGAAGAAAAGGATTCTATGCCTGATAAAGAGCTGGTCCTTGATGAAGAGCCAATTTTTGATGAAGAAATCATTCCTCCTGATTATGGTGAAACACTTGTGATTAGACGAAGCTTGCACACAGCCATAGAGGAAGAAGAGCCTTGGCTACGTCACAACATTTTTCATACTCGCTGCACTACTCAAGGTAAAGTTTGTGACGTCGTTATCGACAACGGAAGCTATGAAAATGTAGTCTCTAACTACATGGTAGAAAAGCTGCAACTACCAACTCACAACCATCCGTACCCGTACAAACTCCAATGGTTTAACAAAGGAACCGCGGTAAAAGTATCCAAACGATGCCTTGTTACTTTCTCTATCGGTAAAAGGTATCACGATGAAGTTTGGTGTGATGTTGTTCCGATGGATGCTTGTCATCTTCTTCTGGGAAGACCTTGGCAATATGATCGACACGCTCGATACGATGGGTTTGCAAACACATATTCCTTCCAGAAGGATGATGTGAAAATTCAGCTTGAACCTTTGCCACCAGATAAACATGTCAAAATCAAAAATAAGCCCAAGTCATTTTTACTGAAGCATAAAGCTTCAGATAAATCTCCATTCATTGATGATGTTGTTTTTGACTCGAGGACGAGTCCTGGCCAACCCCGGGAGAATGAAACAGAACAGAGACGGAAACAGAACAGAGACGTTAAGCACAGAGAATGTGAACAAGCAGCCATTGTTGACATACAGTGATGTAAGCACTGACGTTGAGAAGTTTGGTGAAGGTTGCCAAAACTGACTTATGTATTATTTTAAGAATTTATAAGGTTTTAGTTTTAGTATAAATAGGGGGTTGTTTTTCATTGTAAATCATCAAGAATTTGGATAAACATATTTGAGTTTGGTTCCTATACCACCTTTTAGGCCCGACTTCCTTTTGAGGCTATAATTTGCAAGCCCGGCCCTTGAAGGGCCAGGGCCTAAAAGGGCCGGCCCGACGGGCTTGGCCCGTTTTCCCGGCTCTAGCAGGATTAGGGTTTCATGCGGGAAAAGTGTGGCCAGGCCATTACAAAAAATTAATTAAAATTTGAGGGTTTTTTTAATAATAATAATATCATTATTTTAATTAAAATATGAATTTGTTAAAAAATTTGAGATGATATGGCAACTAATTAGGATTAAAATAATTTGAGTCGGCATTTTCTATTAAATAAAACTAACGATGTTAAGTTAAAAGGATTAGAAGTACATTTTTTAAACTTAAGAGACTAAAATAAATCTTGATGCAAACATAAAATATTAAATGTATACTTTAGCCAATAATATAATAGCACAATGTTAAATATAAATTTTAAAAAATTAAAACTTTGCATATCTTTTATTATTTGAGTGGTAACTTAAATTAATTTTAAAGATTGAAATTTCATATTTATATTGAATGTGTCTTTTTTTTACTAGATTGTTTGAAAAAACATGTTACTTGAATGATCATTATTATAAAATCTGAGTAATTAATTACTTTAAAAAATATTTTCATTATTTAATTTTCATATAATATTGGTTCTTTTTACATTGGTCTATATTAGTTTAAGAACATCAAGAATATACATAATATATCACGTTTTAGAATTTCTATGATATGCATTATAAAAATATAACATTTTTCCATGTTACTTATATTTTTCCAAACTAATATATTAAATACATGAATTCACTTCAGACATTTTCTTAAAAAAAAAGTTACATAATCCTAAATGAATCTCATGTGAATGATTTTTTATTGTGAATATTTTAGTAAAGTTTTTTATATCCTAGATATTAACTCCTTTTAAATTTGGCTTGGCTCTGCGCCCTTCTTATATGCCTAGTGATCGCCTTAACATATGCTTTTGAAATGCTGTTTCTTCTAGAAAATAACCACTCTTATGTCAATATCATTGAGTGAAATAATTAAGAAGGTCCATGTGCAGTTATGGAGAATTAGTTATTGATAGATTAATTCGGTCAAAAAAATTAGTTATAGAAAGGAGAAACCCCCCTCCCTAAAATCTGCTCATACACAATTAGTTTACTTTGCGTATCCCTCAAAATCTTGAGCCTTAATGAAATGGTCGGTCAAAAAGCAGAATATTTTACTGAAAATCAAACACATAACGTATTTGTGTGTGGGTGTATAAATACATGCATGAGTTTGGCAAATACTTAGATATAAGCAAAGAGATATTGGATTTGAAAAAACAGAAATGGCTTTCTTCCCTCATTTCTCATCCGCCATTGCCGTCTGTAAGTTCATCCTCGCAGCCATGGTGATGCTGCTGCTCTTCTCATTCGATATGTGTGTGTTTCATCAGTTTGTTTGTTGCTATGTATATATAAATAAAAGGGTTAAAGGACAATTTTGCCACGGAAATGTTAAAAAGAGAGCAATTTTGTTCTGACAATTATCCCAGTTAATTTTGACCATTAATTAACCAAATATGTTGAGCTGCTAATTCACGTGTCATACATCAACGTCATTTTTGTTAAGATGTAAACTTGCTTTGAAAGTTCATGTGTCATCTATTTCATTTTTTTAAAAAGTTAGATTTTAAGCTTCTCGGACAAATTTGCATCATAACAAAAATGATGCAGATGACACGTAAACTGCTAGCTCAGCATATTTAGTTAACTAACAATCAGAATTAATTGAGATAACGGTCAAGGCAAAATTGCTCCATTTTTTACACTTCCGGTACAAAATTACCCCACAAAAAAATTTCAGGATAAAATTGTCCATTGGTGACATCTTCCAGGGTAAAATAAACCCTTAAACCTGAATAAAATAATGAAAGTTTTAATTAGTTTTTTAATAATAAAAATGCAGGGAAGAGCACAACATATTGCCCAGCCCAGCCCAGGTAGGGGTGGAAACAGGCCAGGCGGCCTGACAGG
This sequence comes from Inga laurina, assembly GCA_963855925.1. Lineage (NCBI taxonomy): Eukaryota > Viridiplantae > Streptophyta > Magnoliopsida > Fabales > Fabaceae > Inga > Inga laurina. The sequence goes on from OY979709.1 coordinate 59,234,346, forward strand.
GGCCTGTGGCCTGGCCTGTTTCCGGCCTGATCAGGCCTGGCCTATCAGAAAAAAAGGCCAGGCCCAGGCTTACTGTAAAGCCTGTTTATAAAAATAGGCCAGGCCCAGGCCTATAAATAAGCCTTTTAGGCTTAACAGGCCGGCCTGTTTATAAAAAAAAAAACTTTGAGGACAGCCCAATAGATCAAACACTGACTCTACTTCTTTGGTCCTCAAGGTCTGGCCCAATCTCAATTTCAGAAAAAATCTCTAACCCTAGCTCTCAATCTCCAGTCTCTCCCAATCTCTTGTCTCTCCCAATCTCATTCGGCCGCTCACCCAGTCTCAATCTCAGTCAGTCTGTGTGGAACATGTCTCCGTCAAATCGTCGACGTTGTCACGCTCTCATCCACCTTCACTTCTGTTCCTATCTTCGTCATGCTAAATCACTGATAATCCCTTGATTCTTGCACGATCCACAGTCACCGTCGCCTGTCGGCCGTCCATCCTTCCTCCGAGAGTCATCGTCACGTACTCTCGCCATGGCCGTCGTTCCTCCTACTTGATCTCCAGATTTAGTAAGTTCGATATCTTTCGCCTTCCTTTCTCGCTTTTTTTCTGATATTTTCTCAGTTTTTCTGTTGGCATGCTGCTTTGTTTCATCTATTTCCAGATCTGTTATATGTAATTTCTTTCTGTTACTATTGTTTTTCTGCTGCAAATGTTCTCTGATTCGTCTATCGCCGGTTTTTCTGCTGGATTGTTCTCTGTTTCGTCTGTTAGATAGTGTTCCAATGTTTTTTAATTAGAGGATCGATCTTGTTCTCAAACACTGTAATCTACAAGTACATCACGTTGGTGTGGAGGTTCAGGTTGAGAAACAATGCTTGCCTTATGTTACGGTGGTAATCTGAACAAAGCGAGAAAGAATCTGAATTAATTGTACATCACTGGTCATTAGTTTATGTCCGGGTGGTAATCTGAATTAATTTATTTGATGGGCTATAATCTTTGTTTCCCAGAATATGTTACTTCTTGCCTTTGAAATAAAGAATCTGAATTCAAAGCTTATTCATAATAGTATAATAGAAGTTTAGCATGAATATTTATAGCCCCCTTTTCATAATGCAATAGCTTGTGTGTATTTTTTTTAATAATAAAAAATACTATGTTGTTATAATTTAGAGAGAAGAGAAGCAATTCATATGCAGGATGTAATATCTTTGACCTTACACTCCTGTTTAATATAACATCTTATTTGCTTCTTCTTCTCTGTTTTTATTTGCTTCTTCTTTTTTGACCATTTTGGTGATATAGGCTGACCCTTCGAAAGGTTAATGTCTCCCTTGTCCATATTTTTTAATCAGTAGTTTCATTGGTTTGCATCTCTGTGACCAAAATTATCTTTCATGCTCCATTGTCATATTTTTTAATCGGTAGTTTCATATTTGCATCATTGTGTTATGTTCTAATACTGTATATTTGATTAATTTTTTTCAAGGTCTTCAAAGGAGGAGAAGAAATTATATTAAAGATTTGATGTGAAGGCAAGAAAGTTTTCATTGCTATGACATAAATTGGTGAACTTGTAATAAAAATTGTAATAAAAATTGTAATGTTGTTGTATTTAGTTTCATATTTTTATGATTTATGTTCAATCATTATTGTAATTGGGCTTGTTTTCGGCTTGTTTGTAGTCAGCCTGTTGTGAGGTCTGTGGCTTTTTTACACTCTTATCAGGCCTCCTTAACAGGCCACAGGCCAGGCCAGGCCTGTATTCAGGCCAGGCTCAGGCCTGAAAAAAAGCCTCTAACAGGCCACAGGCCAGGCTCAGGCCATTCTATCACAAAACAGGCCTGGCCTGTTAAGGCACAAGCCTGGCCTGGCCTGGCCTGTTTCCACCCCTATGCCCAGGGCCGTGTCTCCATTTTTTGGACCTTTCAATGCTCATTTTTTAAGAAGACGTCTATATGAATGACGTTGTAAATTTTGAATAGACATTCGTTTGTTTCAAAACATTGGAATTCACTTCTTGTATTTAATTAAACAAAACAGCCCCCCTTCCATTAATCTTTATTAATGATTATTCATATTTATTCATGAACAACATAGAATTAATCACACCCATACACCAATGTAGCTTACCGGTGGTCATGATTATTTTGGTTCAACAACGCAATTCACAGTAAACCACGAAAGTACGTAGAATCATGCGTGCAATAATAAATCCCATAATCAATAAAACCGATGTATGCATCTAAATTATCTTTCCTAGTTATCCATTTGATTCACAATGCAAGCCACACTCAAGTAATTACTAGAATTACTCCCTCCTATTTGGTATGATAATTAATTTCATGATGTTATGACACAAATTGGTGTTATCTTATACAACGTGAAAGATATATATACCATGCAAACACTGGATAAAAATTAAAACTTATGCTGAATGAAAACAAAGTTTAATTACTTCAATGAAGAAAGGTAAGAGATAAGGAAAAACATTAAGTAATGCCTTCAAGTGTGAAGTAGACTGACCAGGAGCGATATATCCCCAAGAACCAGCAACTATATTGGAGGACTTGCCAAAACCACAATCACCCACAAACTTAGCCAAGCCAAAGTCAGCAATGCAAGCATTAAATTCAGGGCCAATAAGGATGTTACTGGGTTTGATGTCTCTATGGACTATTGGAGGTTCACTATCATGGTGAAGATATTCAAGGCCTTGTGCAGCACCTAACAAGATTTTGTACCTAACTCCCCATTCCAAACAAGAATTCTCATCCTAGGAGTCTCACAATGTTCCTATGTCGGATTAAGCCGAGGATTTTCAGCTCCCTCGAGAAAGAGTTGCGTGCTCCTCTCTTGTTATCATTATTGGCTGCTCCAACATCACTTGAAACCATTGGAGCTGGCCACAATTTCTTCACAGCTATGGCTTCATTATTACCGATATCGACACGATGAACAACTCCTGAGCTTCCTTTTCCTATTATATTTTCACCTTTTAAGTTTCTAAGTACGTGCTCAACTGAGAAATTTAACCTCTGAAATGGAGTGAATTGCAATGTCCACGTGTTTCCCATCTCTGAATGATTATTGTTGTCTCTGATAGTTCTTGCCCTTTTAACTGAAATGATTATTATAACAACAAATATCATTATCAACACTACCAGCAACCCAATGACCAGTTTAAGAATGGTTGAGTTCATGTTTTCAGTCAATTGTTTCCTACGTGAACCATTTAAGAAGCAAGAATGCTGAATCCTAGAACAGAGACCCCTGTTTTCCATGATTTCCTCTGGCGACAAGTGTCTAAAAATCCTAGTGTCAGGAAGATGGCCAGTGAAGTTATTGTAAGAGATATTGAGAGAAACAAGACTTGCAAGGTGAGAAAGTGGCTGCAAAGTTCCTTCCAAATTGTTATGTGAAATGTCAATCACTGAGAGCATGTTTAGTTTAGAGATTTCAGAAGGGATTGGTCCTTTAAGAGAGTTGTGACTAAGGTTAAGAACAACTGCAAGAGTTTTTATATCACCTCCCTCTTTTGGTATGCTTCCAGTGAGTTCATTGCTGCTAAGATCAAGCATTTGCAGCTTTGAACATAGACCAAGTGATAGAGGAATGGTTCCAGAGAACTTGTTTCTGCTAAGCAGGAGATCAATTAGGGAAGAAAGATCATGACCTAAGCTTGTAGGTATTTGACCTTCAAATTTATTATCAGATGCATTCAAAACTGAAAGACTGGGTAGTGTTGATAATGACTCAGGAAGTGGACCTTCTAAGTCATTGTTGCTAAGGTTTATCATTTCCAGCCTTGAACAACCACCAATCTCCTTCGGCAATGACCCGTAAAGGCGGTTATTGGAGATATCACAAAAGATTAAGTTTTTTAAACTGCCTATTGTCTTTGGAATCTCACCATAAATTCTATTGTTTCTAAGACTCAGCCTTTCAAGAGAGCTGCAACTTCCTATCTCAGGTGGAATTGCACCTGATATATCAGTGAAAATTAACTCAAACTCTGTGAGGTTTTGAAGCAAAAACAAGCCTTTTGGAATGCTTCCAATAAATGAGTTCCAAGACAAATCAAGCTTTTGGAGGTTACTGAGGTTGGCTAAAGTAGAAGGTATGGTTCCTTCAAGCTGGTTGCCCCAAGCATAGAACTGAGTGAGCTTTTGCAATCTCCCAAGCTCAGGTGGGATCAACCCTGTGATTCGGTTCATGTAAAGCTCCAATCTTTACAGGTTTGAGGCATTTGAAAGAGTTGAAGGTATAAAACCAGAGATATTGTTTTGAGCAACCAAAAACTTTTCAAGCTTCACAAGCTTACCTACAGACAAAGAGATAGTCCCAGATAGAGAATTCATAGACAGCTCAAGTGTTGTCAAGCTTGTACAGTTACCAATCTCTTAAGGAATAGCCCCAGTAATAAAATTATCCCATAAATTCAAAATTTGCAGCTTTTGTAGCTTCCCTAAATCAGAGGGAACAGAACCTGATAGTTTATCTGTGCATAAACTCAACTCAACAAGCTCAGAGCAATTACCTATCTCTGATGGAATCTCACCAGAAAGCATAGTATCACAAAGTGACAACCTTTGAAGCTTTTTAAGCCTACCCAATGAAGAAGGCAAAGAGCCTGATATGCTGGCTTCAGTCAACCCCAAAGAAATCAAATTAGTGCAATTTCCCAGCTCACGTGGTATATTCCCAGTAATGAGTCTGTTCCTTCCTGCTCTAAAAATCTCAAGTTTTGATAATTTTCCCAGCAAAGATGGGATTTTTCCACTTAGCTGATTATTTGAAAGGATGATAGATTCTAGGCCAATGCAATTACTTAGCTCATTTGGGTTTTCTCCACTGAGAAGGTTGGAGTTTAAGGCCAAAGTCTTGAGATTTGGCAAATTCCCAACACTCGAGGGAATAGAACCAGTGAGACTATTATGGCTAAGATCAATGACAGTAAGGGAAGAACAAGCACCGATATCAGAAGTGATACTTCCAGTGAGATTTGCATCTGACATGACGAGTTTGGTAAGGAAGCGAAAGGAACAGAGATTGTAAGGTAGAGGCAAGTGAAGAGGGACAGAGACAAGATTAGTTTCTGAGACAAAACCTTGAGGAGAACAAGCAATGGAGGTCCAGTTACATGGGTTTGAGTCACTAATGTTCCAGTTAGAGAAATGTGAAAAAGGGGGTGAAGAGGGTGAACTGTGAAACCATGAATAAAGCAGATAAGCTTCATGGTTATAAGAGAAAGCAAGGGCACAACAACATAAGAGAGTGGTGGTGAAACAGAAGAAAAACACAAATATTTGCCTCATTTTACAAATATCTGTGTCTCCTTGGGTTTAGTCTATATCATAGGATTTTGCATCCTCTTGTCTCTGAATATGTACTAATACAAGTACCTTGGCCTTCTCGGACTGATGAATCCCAAGCAAACCATGCATTGACACCTCATCATAAAACATGCAGAAGACTCATGAAAATGCCAAGTGGTCCATGGCTGCATGGACAGGTGATTGGGAAAAGTTGAGATTTTTCCTCCGGTAAAGCAGGAAAAGGAGCACATTGGCCAAGTTAAAAGAGCCTCCAAAAAAAAAAAATGGATGGATAATATGATACTGTGTATAATTTGTACTCCCTCCTGTCCTTAATCGGAGTATAAGACATATTTAATTAATTTGATTAGATTAATAGAATTAGTTGAGTTAGATAATATGACATGAATTTTTTAAAACACCCTAGTCATTTTCTTCAATTCCTTCATTTTCTCTCTTCCTTAGTTATTGTTAAAAGAGCATCTATGGAGTAAATTAGAAAAAGAATGACAAATATAAAAATTATGTCTTATATTTAGATCAAGATCAACTTCTCAAATATATCTTATATTAAGGACATGAGGAAATATGAATTATGTAAACGTATATGAGCAAAACCTAATTTGAGTCTTGACCTCTGGAATGTCATCTGTATCTTTTTGTCGGTGGTTCAAAGTTCTATGCGCTTGAGTTACAAACTCACAATTTAAATAACCCCTCCAATGGGTTTTGTGATTCTCAGTTGAGATTATGAAAGGAAATATATATTTGGCTAAATACGTGTGTGTGTTAGTACAAGAAAAACAGGAGCGTGATCCCTTTTTATACTTTTTACTCTTTATTTCCTGATTACAGTAAAGTTTAGGAAACCAACTAGTAGTACTATAATAAAATGGAAAATACTAATGATTTTTATATATAATATTTATTCGGATCCTTTTTATAAATATTTTTTTTATTATGCAAAATCAACAAATGGTTAAGATTAGTTAAAAATAATAATATGTAAAAAATATCATGTTTCTTTTAAGTATACCACTATTTATGAAAAATGCATAAAATATGGGAGAGAATGAGTAATAAATAATTAAATAAAAGAATATTAGTGGTGAATGAGGGATAATTAATATAAAGATATATATTTAATAAAAATAAAAAAATAGTTTAAATTTTGATCAAACCCGTGATGAGAAAGAGAATTACTTACATTGAAAGGGAGACAGGCAAATAAATGAGACCGGTATTTTGACCAAAACGTGCTCACCAGAAAGAGTGGGGTAGCGAACCGAGGCCAGATTGAGGCGTATAAGAGTAAAAACGCCCACAATAAGGTCTGTTTCAGTTTTGGCATCTTCCTCACATCTATCCATGTATAACTTCCTTTTGGGCATCACCCCATTTTTTTATTTATTAGTTCATATATACTTTTTATATACTATTCCGAAACTAAGAGGCAAAGTCCCTGCACCCGAATCGAACTAGTTCATCTGGCCGAAACCTACGAACTGGCCGGTAAATCGGTTTGGTTTCCATTCTAGTCCGGGTTCACATTTTTAAAAAAAATTTAAAATATTTCCTTTATAATTTTATACTATAAGTCTAAAATTTTTAATTTCTCACCGGTTTGGTCCCGGTTTAGCTCCGATTTGGCCCCGGTCTGACCCACTGACCCTTAACCCAGTACCCCGACCGGTTCAATACCCGATCCGAATTTTAATACCTTACTAATAAGTTGCATGAATTTCTGAAGCAGGAGCATATTAGTCAAACGTAACCTGAGTTTACTAGCACTAAAGTCACCTCTCTCTCACACACACACATTTTTTAAATATATAGTTTATAAATATAATTGAAATTTTTAATGACATAATAAATATAGATTGTTTTACATATAATTGTATAGCTCCTTAATTAGAATATATATGGTTCTTAAATTTATTTAAAAAGCAGCATTAATGTAATATTTGGTCTCTTATATTTACCTTCATTTTAGTTTTGATCCTTCAAATTTTAAATTATAGGTTCTGGTCCCTCAAGTTTTATTTTGTTTAAAACATTGGTCCCTGTAACTCAATAAAGATTTGAACTATGTTACTCCTACAAGAATTAAAACTAATTATTTAAAATTTGATGAATCAAAACTAAAATGAAGATAAACTTGAGGGATTTGTTAACTCTAAACATTCAGCATATTCAAGTAGAATTATTTCCAAGTTATTATGGATTTTGCTTGCAGCCCAAACCCAAAAAACAGTTTTTTAAAATTTCCAGCCCAATTCAGATGCCCAGCCTAATTTAACCCGCAGCCCATGTAATGATTTGTTTTGGACTAAAAAAAGTTTCTATGTAATAAAACGAAAAAGACAACAAAGCAACAAACCAAAAAAGGGTTCTCGAGGCATGCCTGGCCTGGTCCGCTACAACCTTTTTGTTTTTTTGATTACATCGGCGACCGGGTTCGAACCCGGATGGGGGCGGGGGAAGAAGCCCCTATAGGCGCTTCGGTGACCATCGCGCCTAAAGGCGCTGGTCGTCCGCTACAACCTTTTTCTTGAATAGAAAAACCGTTTCTTTGTTCTCAGAATCTCAGCGACGCTGTGTTCTTAGTTTCACAGAGAACCGTGCGGCCCCGTTGCCGTCACCCCCCACTGGCCACCATAACATCAACTGCTAGTGTATTGAGCCTTTTACGTCTGCGGTATGTGGCTCATCTTCATCCTTTTCTTTTGTTTCTATTATTATAGAGAGACACTGCAGATAAAAAAAGTTACTATTCTGTAAACTCTGTTTTGGTTGTGATGCCAAAATCATTTATCGTGGTTAGTCACCGAATTGATTCATCTTTAGTTGAAAGTATTGGTTTCTTTATGTATTTCACCACATGTGTCAATATTATTGTTAAGATAGAAGAATTCGAGTTTATATGGAAGAGCCCTTGCTTTTCACTCATTGCATATTCAATGTTTTGGACTTCTTTGTACTATCGACTGTTAGATTTCGGACCCTTTTTTTGCCAAAACTTCTGATGCGTTTCCTCGCATTTTATCAATGCAGTGCTTGGGGAATTCTGATTATCCATAATCAAATTTGAAGGACATTGTTTTGACAATAGTGACAGCTTGTCCTGTTTCTGTTGGTACTTAGATTTTGGTCTGCTGTTGTATTGGGCTCTCACTTTAAGAACAAGTTGATTGAATGAGTAGCTTTTAAATACACTTGACATAGTCTTTATCACAATGACGTTCTCCCAATACATTTGGGTCTGATTTCAAAGTATAGAAAACGAGGGAAGTATCCATTGAGATGCTCAATGACTTTAAGAATTGAGTTTTAAACGTGAGGTTGAAGTCCCCTTCAACTTAAGATATTGAGATTGGGATTTGTTTTTGAAAAACAAAGTTTTAATCAAGTCTTTAGGAATTTTAGCCTGGTTGCTACTTGATGTTTTGCAGAAGATCAGGCATATTGTCTGAAACGATCCTTAGAATGTATATATATACATAAAGACTATTTTGTATAAGGGATCCCTGATTTCATTATTTTCCAGTTATTTCGCCTCCTGCCAGAGAAAGCAAAATCAGACACCTCGGGGAATGGCAGCTGCTGCAATGGCCAATGCTTCAGGGCGAGCACTGTCACAGCCAGTTACTTTTGTCACTGGCAATGCCAAAAAGCTTGAAGAAGTACGCACTATCTTGGGACGGTCTGTTCCTTTTAAGTCCCTCAAGCTAGACTGTAAGATTTCTGTCCACTCTTAAAATTTTACTTACGGTTCTCCCACACGCCTGATTTTTCTGATTAATTTTACAGTGCCAGAGTTGCAAGGTGAGCCTGAAGAAATCTCTAAAGAGAAGGCTCGATTGGCTGCTGCTCAGGTACTTAGTTACTTTGTTGTCTTATACTCACAAGAACTTGTTTGATTTTAAGCTGTATTTCTTTGTTTTCGTTCAATTTATTTCTCCTTTTTCATTTTATATTTTTCAATGTATGGCAAGGTTAATGGACCTGTACTTGTAGAAGACACTTGCCTCTGTTTCAATGCCTTAAAGGGCCTCCCAGGTAGATGTCATATTCTCATTCTTCATGTTATGTATTCTAATTTGCATCTACCGAGCTTGACTCTGGGTCTTTTTGCATGTTTGAAATTGTTGCAGGGCCTTACATGTAAGTTCTGTATCAATTTTTAATGTGACTCTTCAGGTAAACGCTTCTTTCTTTCTAAATTATAGCTCTTATTAAGTGTTGGCCTAAGTGCCAGTCCTTTTAAAATTTTAAAAATGAGGTGCATCATGAGATACGATGATTGAGAATAGAAAATGACACATAAGTTGTTCGTTAACTTTTGGTAGTAAATGATTCAAGATTAAATAAAATGTCTCACTGTTTTATGTCTGAATTCAAACGAAGTTTATGTTCTTTTCAGGGCTAAATCAAGTTCAAACAAAATTCACTAATATTTGACTTTGTTAATCACAAAGCTAAGTTGTGGTGGGCAAAAATCTTAAATGCTATAGCTCATTCAAGTTGGACTGATATCAAAGCAAACTTATAGCACTGTAAAAGATCTCCTCAGTAGCCAGGAAATTTTATTATATTGTTTCTGTTCCTTTCAATCAACATTTCTTTGATCCTAGTGTATCTTGTTGGAAGCCAAGGAAGAGATATAACTGATCTTAGACCTCAAGACGGGACTGTAACTTGATATTGATTATACAGTTTCTCAAGACATACGTTTCGATGAAACAATATCTATTTTGGTATTTTGGTGTTGACTTAAAGTTCAAATCATGATTAAATGCTGCCTCTAGCATGATTGGTAATCTTCAAATGTACAGTGCAATTCATTGGTTCTTCCTTGGTTGGATTTATTGTCTCCCCAAATCCCTTTGCAGTTTATAAAATGCATATCTTTGAGGGTTGTTTTATCTTCCATTTCTATGCAATCTTCTTCGTATGTCTTTGACATTCTTGTCAAATAATCTAGTGCCTAGTGGATAGTTTTTAAACTAAGATGCAGCTTGAAAAGTTCAGAGATTACAACTCTGCATTTCTTGTGTGCTGTCGAAAATTGAAAATGATTGTTCTATTCACAAGGTCGAACAACTCTCCCTATAAAGTTTCTTTTCCTTGGAGTTTTTATTCTCAATTGATTATAAGCTACGGATAATTTAAATTCGGTATTAATAGGATGCATCATCTTTTTTGTATCATAACTGATTATTATTAATTCATTGGTTGGATGAATCATGCAGCAAATGGTTCCTGCAGAAGATTGGTCACGAAGGTATTGCCTTAACTGTTTAATGTGCGCATTTATTTTCAGTTCTATGATTTTTTTGCAAGGCTGTCTCAAGAATTCTGGCTTACCACTCCTTCAATTCATTTTCCAGGTCTCAACAACTTGTTGATGGCTTATGATGATAAATCAGCTTGGGCATTGTGTGCATTTTCCTTTGCTGTTGGGCCTGGTTGCGAACCTGTGACTTTTATTGGAAAAACCATGGTATTTCCTTAAATTTTTTCTCACTGTGTGCCAGAAGTCAATGCGTTTATATATTCTTTACATCTACTGAAAGGAGCTAATGTAAATGATGGACTAATTCATAATTCTGGCTGGAATAGTAGGGGAAGATTGTTCCTGCAAGGGGACCCAATGACTTTGGATGGGATCCAATTTTTCAACCTGATGGCTATGAGCAAACGTAATTCTAACCTTTGCTATTATATTATGCTCTAGTATTCCATGATTATCAATGGAATCTAATTGGCATTGTTTGTTCTATGCATAGTTATGCAGAGATGCCAAAGGAAGAAAAGAACAAAATTTCTCACCGTTTTAAAGCTCTTGATATGGTGAAGTCACATTTTGCTGAAGCTGGATACAATTTTCAGATTGACAATGTCTAAGAGCTTTTTGCTGCTGCAATGGAGTAGATTCTATAGGCACAACATTTTATAGCCTTCTGCTAGTGAAAGGAGAATTGCTTCTTGGTTGACATTTTTTTTTTGGGTGAAATTCAAGGTTGTCATTTTGATGGTACTTGGAATGTGTTTGAATGAATGGAAATCAGTGGAATGGAAAGGGAAATCATGTTGGCTTTTATCTGTTGCTTGTAAATTCTAGAGATAAAAGAAGAGAATGAAACAGGATGGTAACTTTTTCAATCTCATCCTTTTTCATAATACTGATTTTGTGCCTCGAGAATGAGAGGGAACCCTAATTTTCAATTATAGCCAGACACTTTCATTTTTTAAAATTTCATAACCTAATTTATCATCTTTCACGGGTTTTCACCTCTAATTGGTATTCTTAAATCTATTATTTCATCGTTGTCCAAAAAATAAAATCTATTATTGTATTTCTCTCAGATGATATGACGTTTGAGGTGTGGAACCCACTTGGAATAGTTGGTGTTATCACTAAACCCATCATTGCATTGCTGAATATGTCAGGTCATGTAACTTCTACTGTGTATTTTTTCTGTATTTATACATAGGTGCTTATGAATATAAAAGCTGAGCTAATATTTTAAATTTTCTTAGGAAAATTTGGACCCTTAGTTTAAAAATATCCTGTTTTCATTTAAAGCACCTCTGCAGAACGAGGGAGAACTGAGTGTAGATAGATAGGCTTTTTGGGAATAGCGTTAAAATTGGTCAAAGCTAGCAAAACATGTGTATGGTTTACATTCACTTGCTGTTGTGATATTATGTTTATATTAAAATGGGAAAATTTCAAAAAACTATATTGAAAATTGTAAAAGGACAATTCAGTATATTGAAAATGAGAAAAGACATATTAAGCGGGTGTCAGATGTTTTGTGTATATAAGAGATTCTCTTCAGTACGAGAATATAAGAAGGCAAGAGGGATAGAAACTACATTAATATTTGCGTGACAAAACTATGAGGAGATCACATCCGGACATACGTACGTAGTGAAGCCAGGAATTATAAAGCAAATATACAAGTTTCAAGGTTAATTAACTATAAGAGAATAAGGTAGAACAACATACATGCTGAGAAAGCAAGGGAGACAAAATGCTTAGTACGTAGTAGTAGCAAATAGCATGAAGTAATTGCTAGTTTGCTACTCGGAGTACATCTCATTGACTCGTTTTTCTCAAATTTTATTAAAGCATTTAATTATATATATACACATACAAGAGTGTGTGTACATAGATATAGAGAGAGAGAGCGCGCGCTTGAGACTAGTCCTTTTGTTTGGGCAATGAGACTGGTCTTGAGACTAATAGCCCACTGGATATTTTGGGTTTGGGGCAAAGACCGGTAACATAAATCCTATTAACAAAATTAAAAACGAATTAATATGTGATTTTCATATCACAAAAATTTTCCACTATATTTAGAAAGTCAATAAATATGCAAAATGATGGGGGATGCATTAATAATTGATTGAAAATTTGAGATTCTTCTCCCTATAAAAAAGGAAAAGGAGCATGAGAAACGAAAATTATCTTAATTGCCCTTCCTAAATTACAGTAACTCTAATCCCATCGACAATTTTTAAATTTATGCTATAGAATTCTCACTCACACCGCCTCGGACAAATATTTTCTCTTCTTTGCCAACCATGTCTTCTGAAAATACGGTCTTCATTCTTAACCTTTGCCCTTTACGAACCATTTTTTAATGTGTTCTTGATGCATTTATTTAGTTTGTTTAATCTCATGATGTTAATCGCCATTTTGGTTCACCGTTGTTTTTTTAAAAAATTTCAGGAGTGTTTCTTTGAAATTGATACTAGCGATGGCTGGGAAAAGTCTCTGACTAAGATTTTGAGCAGCTTTGAAGGTATTTCCTCTTATACGCACCACTTGTCGTCAAAATTTCTTGTCCTAAGCTACCAAAGTTCTCTCTTTTTTTTTTAGGCTGGAAAACCACAAATCAAATTTTTGAACTTTAGTTGTTTCGTTAATCTGATATTTAATTCAGACCTTAGGATTTCAAACATTCCAAAATCCATCATAGACAATACTTGTGGGTTGAATTCCAGAGGTTATCCATGTTATTACGTTAAGCTTATATAAATTACTATATCGTGCGTAGTTTCACCATTTTGCTGAATTTTTTTTTTAAAAAAAATATTTGGTCCTTTGCCATATTTGTTGCGCGATAGCTAACTTGTGTTCATATGATCTCGTACATATATATTGATATTCAAATATTATGTTCAACATCATATAAATAGATGAAAGAGTCTAGAAAATATAATTTATCCTTATATTTTAATAGTAGTGCATTATGCAGAATATACACATCACATAATTGTAAATTATTATATTTTGTCTAAAATTTAATTTGGGTGGCTTTGAAATTTTTGCAGACCCAGTTTTTGACATCAATCCTACGTTGGGATATGCATATGTGAAAGGCAAAACAGATCGACACCAAATTTTGAAGAAGCTGAAGAAGGGTGGGAAACATTCAGACCTCAAGAGGATCACTTTTCAGGGAGATGGTAACAATAATAACAATAATTATGTCCCACTTGCAAAAATGGGTCCTCTTTATGATCCTAATTATTATTATGCTAATGATCCTTATAATTATCATTCATACGCTAGTTACAACCCTTGGCATAATAGTAGCAATCATAATCACTTACTTATGAACAATGCTCTTAATTACCATGGAGCCAATCATTATCTTCCTCGTCCGCTACATGCCGGTCCTGGCTCCTTCCACCGGCATGACTCATCGGTGCCGAGTTCTTCCACGTCTTCAACGACAACGTCGTCATCGTCCCGACAAGTGACAGAGCCAGAACAACCACCTCGGCCACCAGTGAGGGAACCATTACGTTCTGGTCCCTTTAGAAGGCTTCGATTCAACAAGAAAGTCAAATTAGTGTTTTCCATGAAGAAAGTTACTGGCAAGTTTCGCTCATGCTTGGGGTTTTGCCATACAGCCGAATAACTCAATGATGTAGCTTGCTTATTCTAGTTAATCAGGGATTATAATGTGACAAGTTAATAATGTCGTTTTCATTTATGTTTTTCCTGCCAAATATAACATGTGGCTTTGGCAATAAAGACTTTTTTAATATGAGTAATCGTATTGAATAGAACTTTATTATGAGTTTATGAAACTGGGATTTGGATACACACACATATATGTATGTCTGTAGAGATTATTAGGTTTTGAAGACAAAAAAGTTATTTTGCTGCAGTATAGGATTGTGCGTTTGTGTGTTGTGGACAATATGTTTATGGAGAAGTCGATGAATGCAGAAATTGACTTAGAGAAGTCGATGATATATGCCGATGTTGTGGGTCATTTTGATTTTTTTGCCATAATTTTGATTTGTTGCTGGCTACTCTTTTTTGAGTTAGAGACATAGACAGTTAGTATGGTCTCTAATTTGCTTGCTTTTTAATATATTTTTAACCCGTTCCTTTTTATAAAAAATATTTAGAGAATGTCTTATTTTTTGCTTCTCACTTTTTTATTTTACCTTTATTTAATTATCCTATTTAATGATAATATAATAAATTTTACAGCTCGCAATGACCTATTACTTTCACCATATTTATTTTTTAATTCTCTCTTTTCTATAATTGTCTTTATTATAATAATTCCTTATTCTTTCTTATTCCATATGTCCTCATAATTATAAGGGTATTTTAGTTAAAAAGTGTTACAATTTTGACATATTTATTATACTTAGCCGACATTTTGAACCACAAGATTTGGTTAAATGTTTCTTATAAAAAAGGACGGAGAAAATATAGTAAAATTTTTTAATACTAGACAAGCCAATTCAATCTTCACAAATTTTAGACCAATCTTATGACCTAATGATACTTTTGCCAATCATATTCATAAAGATTCATATAAATTAAATACTTTCTCCAATCCATAATATAGATGTCATGAGAAATAAAAAGTGATAGTTAACTTATTTAATACATTATAAATTGAATTTTTTTTTTCACTTTTACCTTTATTGAAAAATTTAATAGTACATAAAATTGGAAATGAACATTAATTATAGGGAGAAAATTGAAAAATGAGCATTAATTATCTCATAAGTGACTTAAATTTTGAACAAAGCTAATGGGCTATTCTTCTAAAAGCGTCTTATAGTGTGCATCAGAGAGGAGTATGTCAAATAACTGTATATATTGAATTGAGTGCAGGGACCTGCGATACAATCACAAAATCATAACTACTCTTGTATAAGAGATTGATAAACGAATCCTCAATTAATATTCCTAATATCGTCGGTATATTGATAAATTGATGAAGAAGATCTATGCGCAGATACATAAAGCTAGTGAGCGCAGTTAGAAAAAGCTTGCCAAATCTTTCACATGATTGCGTGTCTCACAATTCAATACAATTGTCAAAAGCAGAATATGCAAAAAAAAAAAAAATCATTCATGAAGCATCTACATGTGTGTGTATACATAACTCAATAGATCCGTGTACGCATGTTCCACTCAGGTCTTATTTATAAATTTAAATTATCAAATTTTCACATGTCAAGAAAAATTAGCTAACTGATTAATAAATATAGACTACATTGATAAATTTTTTCAATTTCTATGAATGAATATTTTTCACCTCTTTCTTCTCTCTCTACCTTTAACAAGGGGTAAAATTGTAACATCCTCATTTATTACCATGAAAGTGGATATACAATAATAAGAACCAAAAGTTTTTTCTAAACAGGATCAAAGTGGTAATATATATATATATATATTGAGAGACACACACATACGCACTTTGAGTGTTTGAATCAGAAGCTTGGCGAATGAAAATGGCGTACCCTCATTTCTCAAGCATTGCCAAGTGCCAACAAACTGATGTATGTGCCACATGCATGCAGTTTCATGATTCTTTTACTCCAAATCACAACCATTAAATTAAAAACATGTATTCAATAATCATGTAACGCTATTGGCAAGTGAAAATCTAATAGATAAGCAGAGATGTCAATGCTATGGCAATTGTTCTCGCAAAAAGGGCACTAGACGTGCAGCCATTGGATTACAAATTCTTAGTCCCGAGCTGCTTATGGATATTTTATCCTCTGATGCTGGTTTTTAGAAGGCTTGGATTCCTTGTGAAAGTCAAAGTGTTTTCTATCAAGAAATTTACTGACAGGTTTCGCTCATGATTGAGCTTTTGTCATGCATAAAGCCCAATAACTCAGTTGATGTAGCATGCTTAGCTTGTTTATTCTACTTAATCAGGTATTAGAACGTACGTGACAAGTTAATGTCGTTTTGATTTATGTTTTTCCTCCCAAATGTAACTTGGATTTGGAAGTATTGAGTTTGTAAATACGAGTTATCGTCATTGGATAGAACTTTATTATGACACTAGGATTTGGATATATTTATAGATTAGGTTTTGAAGAGAAATATGTTAAATGTTGAGTGTGTCTGTGTGTGTTTAATTATGGAGAAGTGGATGAATGCATAAATTGGGTGCTAAGGTTGATGATATATAATGATGTTGACAAGTTAGCAGTTGTATGGTCTTTAATTTTCTTGTTTTTTAATAATATGTTTTCGATATGCTAGCTATATATTCTATCCAGTATTTTTTATGAGGACCTAAAATTTAAAATATTTTGATCTTTTTTTATAATGCCCCGTTTAAGATTGTTTGAACATTTAATATGTTTTTACGATTTTTGACCTTAATTAATTTTATTCTCTCTTCTCATCTTTTTTTAATAGCACATTCTCTTTCATATTTTCTTTTATCAGTGCTGTATTTCTTTATCTTACTTGCCCTCTAACAAATGAGGACTTACTTAAAAAGAAAGTATTGTTTTTTTACGTATTTATTACTTTCAACTGATTTTTTGAAACCACGTAATTTAATTATTATTAGACTCTTATAAAAAAGACCGAAAGGAGTACATTATTCTCCTCCGGTCTTTAATATAGGACATAATTGGAAAAGTGATATTGGTCCTAAATGTAATATTAGACTATTTTTTATATTTGTCAATCTTTTTTTAATTTATTTCTATCAATACTCCTTCAACAATATCAAGCAAGGAAGAGTTGGAGGAAATTCAGGAAGACGATTAAGGTGTCTTAGAACAAACATATCATATTAATTAACTTATCTAACTTTTTTAATCTGATCAAATTAGATAAATAAATATTATATTACATTAAGAACCGGGGAGTAATACTTTCGCCAATCATATTCATAAAAATTTATATAAATACTCCTTCCGGTCTATGATGTAGGGTGCTTCTAAAAGAATAGTTTTGTCCAAAATATAAATCACTTGTAAGATAATTAATATTCATTTTTCAGTTTTCTTCCTATAATTAATATACATTTCCAATTTTACCCATTATATCATTAAATTTTCAAACACATTTTTTAAAAAGGGTAGAAGTGGAAAAAAAAAATTCTAATTTATAACATATTTAATGAGTTAATTATCACTTCTTCTTCTTTTTGTGAATTATTTAGTGTCTTATATCATGAACCAAAAGGAGTAAGTCAAATAACTACTATATAATATTGAAGTGAGTGCCGGGAACCGCGAAGCAATCACATCATAACTAATCTTGAACAAGAGTTTGATACACGAATCCTCAATTAATATACCCAATATCGCCCGTATATTGGTGAAGTTAGTTATTGTAGTTAGAAAAAGCTTGCCAGATCTCTCACATATGTAATTGCGTATCTTACAATTCAATAAAACTGTCAAAAGTAGAATATGCACAAAATTCATCCATCAAGTACCTACATATGTGTGTTTGTATATACATAGCCCAACAGATTCGTGTACGCAGGTAAGACACACACACACACACACAATTATTGAGTGTTTGAATCAGAAGTTTCATAATGAAAATGGCGTACCCTCATCTCTCAAGCAATATTGCCAACAAACTGATGCTTGCAGCCATGGTGATGATGCTTCTGCTTTCATTTGGTAAGTGTGAAACTGTTTATAAGTAGTTTTAGCTGATATTAATCCATATGGTGTTTTAATTAGAGAACGTATTTTGATGGATGTTGGTGATAATTGATAATGAGGATGAAAAAAATATTTATTTAATGCAGGGAAGAGCACACAATATTGCCCAGGAACATGTAGAGAATTTCCAGGTTGCTTTGAATTTTGCAAACTGATTGTCTACAAAACAGGACATTGCATCCCTCCTCAACATCACTTCTGCTGTTGTGCTAAATAATGTATTAATCTTCTTACTTAGTTAATGTATCCCTTTCGGGTTATTAGTAAAAATTAAATATGAAGCATATATAGTTTTATCGGTCCATTTTGGAATAATTTATAATACTATATATGCAAACTGGCTTCTTCATAGATCAATGATTATCCATATTTATAATTTGTGATACCACATGAATGGAATCACCAACATGCATGCAGTTTCATGATTCTTTTCCGTTTTACTCCAGCAACCCATCTCAACCATTAAATTAAAAACATACAATAATAATGTATTGCTTTTGGCAAGTGGAAATCTAACATATGAGTAGAGACGTCAAAGCTATGAAAAATGTTATCACCAAAGGGGCACTAAAAGACACACAACCATTGGATTACAAATTCCCAGTCGAGAGCTACTTATGGATATTTTATCTTTGGATACTGGTTTTTAGTTTTGTTTGTGAGAGAAACGAGATAACACATCAACAAATTACTAGCTAGGGGCTCGTGTCTTCTCTAATGTTCTTTTTAATGCTCCTCAAAATTTCACAACTTCCCAAGTGTTTTGTTCTTGAATTTTGTGATCATTAGATACTACATAAAATGAGTAACATTTTGATAGCTTATAGATAAAAACGGGTGAAGTTTTGAATTTTTATGATTTTTCAAAATAAATAAATAACGCACTTAATCTTAGAGTATTTTTCTTTGAAAAGTCATAAAAAAAAAATAATAACTTCAATTCCCTTTTTTTTATCCGTAAGATATTAGAATATCTCTCATTTTATATAGAGCCTAATAATCACAAAAAATAAGAACAAAACTTTTGGGAGGTTGAGGCATTGCAAAGAGCATTAGAGGCCTCAAACCACAAAATTACAAAGAGTACAACCAAAACATCAAGTTAACATGTTAATCAAATAATATAAGCTAAATTATGCATATGTGTGTTGTGGACAATATGTTTATGGAGAAGTCGATGAATGCAGAAATTGACTTAGAGAAGTCGATGATATATGCCGATGTTGTGGGTCATTTTGATTTTCTTGCCATAATTTTGATTTGTTGCTGGCTACTCTTTTTTGAGTTAGAGACAGAGACAGTTAGTATGGTCTCTAATTTGCTTGCTTTTTAATATATTTTAAACCCGTTCCTTTTTATAAAAAAATATTTAGAGAATGTCTTATTTTTTGCTTCTCACTTTTTTATTTTACCTTTATTTAATTATCCTATTTAATGGTAATATAATAAATTTTACAGCTCGCAATGACCTTTTACTTTCACCATATTTATTTTTTAATTCTCTCTTTTTTATAATTGTCTTTATTATAATAATTCCTTATTCTTTCTTATTCCATATGTCCTCATAATTATAAGGGTATTTTAGTTAAGAAGGGTTATAATTTTGACATATTTATTGTACTTAATCAACATTTTGAACCACAAGATTCGGTTAAATGTTTCTTATAAAAAAGGATGGAGAGAATATTATAAAAGTTTTTAATCCTAGACTAGCCAATTCAATCTTCACAAATTTTAGACCAATCTTATGACCTAGTGATACTTTTGCCAATCATATTCATAAAAATTCATATAAATTAAATACTTTCTCCAATTCATAATATAGATGTCATGAGAAATAAAAAGTGATAGTTAACTCATTAAATACATCATAAATAAAAAAAATTCACTTTTACCTTTATTGAAAAATTTAATAGTACATAAAATTGGAAATAAGCATTAATTATCTCATAAGTGACTTAAATTTTAAACAAAGCTAATGGGTTATTCTTCTAAAAGCGTCTTATAGTGTGGACCAGAGAGGAGTATGTCAAAAATCAAGTCATTTTCAAACTTGAGGGACCACAACCAAAATCGAGTGAAACTTCAGGGACCAAAACCACCGATTTCAAACTTGAGGGACCAAAGCCAAAATCGGGTGAAACTTCAGGGACCAAAACCAAAATTTGATCAAATTTCAGGGACCAAAAATTATATTAACCCAGTACTAAATGTATACTTTAGCCAATAATATAATAGCACAATGTTAAATATAAATTTTAAAAAATTAAAACTTTGCATATTTTTTATTATTTGAGTGGTAACTTAAATTAATTTTAAAGATTGAAATTTCATATTTATATTGAATGTGTCTTTTTTTTACTAGATTGTTTGAAAAAACATGTTACTTGAATGATCATTATTATAAAATCTGAGTAATTAATTACTTTAAAAAATATTTTCATTATTTAATTTTCATATAATATTGGTTCTTTTTACATTGGTCTATATTAGTTTAAGAACATCAAGAATATACATAATATATCACGTTTTAGAATTTTTATGATATGCATTATAAAAATATAACATTTTTCCATGTTACTTATATTTTTCCAAACTAATATATTAAATACATGAATTCACTTCGGACATTTTCTTAAAAAAAATGTTACATAATCCTAAATGAATCTCGTGTGAATATGAAATGCTGTTTCTTCTAGAAAATATCCACTCTTGTGTCAATATTCATTGAGTGAAATAATTAAGAAGGTCCATGTGCAGTTATGGAGAATTAATTATTGATAGATTGATTCGGTCAAAAAAATTAGTTATAGAAAGGAGAAACCCCCCTCCCTAAAATCTGCTCATACACAATTAGTTTACTTTGCGTATCCCTCAAAATCTTGAGCCTTAATGAAATGGTCGGTCAAAAAGCAGAATATTTTACTGAAAATCAAACACATAACGTATTTGTGTGTGGGTGTATAAATACATGCATGAGTTTGGCAAATACTTAGATATAAGCAAAGAGATATTGGATTTGAAAAAACAGAAATGGCTTTCTTCCCTCATTTCTCATCAGCCGTTGCCGTCTGTAACTTCATCCTCGCAGCCATGGTGATGCTGCTGCTCTTCTCATTCGATATGTGTGTGTTTCATCAGTTTGTTTGTTGCTATGTATATATAAATAAAAGGGTTAAATGACAGTTTTGCCACGGAAATGTAAAAAAGGGAGCAATTTTGTTCTGATAGTTATCTCAGTTAATTTTGACCATTAATTAACCAAATATGTTGAGCTGCTAATTCACGTGTCATACATCAACATCATTTTTGTTAAGATGTAAACTTAATTACTTTGAAAGTTCATGTGTCATCTATTTCATTTTTTTAAAAAGTTAGATTTTAAACTTCTCGGACAAATTTGCACCATAATAAAAATGATGCAGATGACACGTAAACTGCTAGCTCAGCATATTTAGTTAACTAACAATCAGAATTAATTGAGATAACATTCAAGAGGCAAAATTACTCCATTTTTTACACTTCCGGTGCAAAATTACCCCACAAAAAACTTTCAAGATAAAATTGTCTATTGGTGACAACTTCCAGACTAAAATAAACCCTTAAACCTGAATAAAATAATGAAAGTTTTAATTACTTTTTTAATAATAAAAATGCAGGGAAGAGCACAACATATTGCCCAGGGCCGTGTTTCCAAATGCCAAGGTGTGATAGAAACTGCAGATCCATTGGCTATAAAACAGGCGAGTGCATTGTTCAACAACATGGCGACTGTTGCTGTACCAAGTGATATCATTCATTCCCATTATCCCACGCAAACTTCATCATCATAATCAACTCTATATATGTATGCCCTAAATAAATTCTTCTAAATAAATATTATAATACCATATATTATATCATATCATTATCTTTTAAATGGTGGGACTCACTCATTTTTCTTACATGATTATCTAACTTATGGGTCAAATTCGAGTATTATTAGGGCCAATTAAAAGTAACTTTCTCTTAAAAACGCTTTCTGTATTCACACGAACTTACACTACGTACTACAAAAAAAAAATTTTGATGATCCATTTTTTGGACCTTTCAACGCTCATTTTTTAAGAAAATGTCTATATGAATGACGTTGTAAATTTTGAATAGACATTCGTTTGTTTCAAAACATTGGAATTCACTTTTTGTATTTAATTAAACAAAACAGCCCCCCTTCCATTAATCTTTATTAATGATTATTCATATTTATTCATGAACAACATAGAATTAATCACCCCCATACACCAATGTAGCTGACCAGTGGTCATGATTATTTTGGGTCCAACAACGCAATTTACAGTAAACCACGAAAGTACGTACAATCATGCGTGCAATAATAAGTCCCATAATCAATAAAACCGATGTATGCATCTAAATTATCTTTCCTAGTTATCCATTTGATTCACAATGCAAGCCACTCTCAAGTAATTACTAGAATTACTCCCTCCTATTTTTTTTTTTTTATAAGAAATAACTGTCAAAATCAAATGGTTTTGAATGAGATTTTGGAAAAGAGAGGAAAATATGATACAAGTTACGTTTAAGTATTAATTAGGGGGTAAATTTGATAAATAAATACTATCATTCTACAAGTTACTTATATTACTGTTAAAAAAATCCTTCTATAAACAATTTATATTGTGTACAGAAGGGAGTACCGTTTCAACATCACACACAGATTTACAATAGATGACCTCATGACCCCTTGTTATTATTCATATATACTGTTTAATTAATTAATAGTGATGGTTCATATCAGAAAAAAAAAACAAATGAATTAATAATAATGCCGCGAGCTATTTAATGAGTTCTTTACATTAATTTAGCATCACATTTTAAATGTATCATAATTAACGAGGATACTATTGATGTTTCATAAGAGTTAATATAATCAAAACTTGGATGCTTGTCCCGGGGGAATTCACTTCGTAATCTAATTTCATTTTTTTTAATATAGTATGAAATGTATGTATGTGTTATTAAATGAATAAATATGTTAAGAAGAACTAAATTTTGGAAATGAATAAATCTTTAAGGCGATATAAACTGCTATTCAAACACTATCACAGGGGACATTTAAAATATATATGGCAATTCATAAATATGTGAGCCGTTGCATTTCATAATTTTATTTAGTCAAAGAAAAACGTATAGATAACTGATGTCAACTGTATTCTCTCGAGAATCAATAGGAAAAATGCCAAATTAATCACCCCGATTAACTTCATAATTGTCTTTCAGATTAATTATTCAAATGGTAATAAAGGCGTGATCTTCTAAAAGACCGGTCTTCCCATCACTCTATGACGAGTTATTTTTTCACTACCTTGTGACCAAAACATCAATAATGTTCTTGCTTAGAAAACTAAGCTGCATCAAAAATCCAAAACATCAACGAGCCGTATCCTACTTTTTTTAGCGCCATAATAACTCATTAGAAAAACTAAGAAAGAACATGCAACAATCTACAACATAAATCTTCCCGAAGCATACGTGTCCACTTTATTTACTCATTTCACATATTTGAGAACAAGAAATGAAGAGACAACATAGTACTCAGATTCATTACAACCGAGCCTAATTCAACAAGGGTTAAGGTATAAATTTACCCCTGGAAGTTTTTGTTAAGAAGCAATGTTGCCTCATAAGTTTTTTTAAATTCAATATCACTCCAGAAGTTTTAAAACTTAGCAATATTATTCCATATTATTATAAAATTAACATTGTTAAATAATTGATGTTGACGTTAACTAACGGTAAGAAGTAATATTACTCAATTTTAACACTTTTGAGGTAATATTAAACTTAGAAAAACTTTTGGATAAATATGCACTTTAACCCAATTCGACAATGGAAAAAGATGAACGTCTTGGGGAGGAAGCGGACGGGCTTGGTTTGTTGCTTTTAAGGTACAAGCTTCTTGGTGTTGCAGCTGGTGGTTGTGAAGATTGTGCAGCAGAAGGCCCAGAAAGAGGTGAAGGAAAGTCCTTTAAGAGGGTATCAAAATCAGCGTATTCAGCCTCACTCACTTGTTTAATTTCCTTGATCATGCTTGCCACCTCCCTCATTGTAGGTCTTTGATTGGGGCATAACTTAAGCACAATAGGGCAATCCCTATTGCTTCCTTCATTTCTTCTATTTCTGATTCTGCTGCAGATTGCAATGCTGGGTCTAGCACTTCTGCTACTTGTGCCCTCTTTTCTCTCACCCATTCTGCAATGTGTAACCCTTCTGGTATGCTTGGATCAATCGGTTTCTTAACCGTTAGCACTTCCAGCATCACTACTCCAAAACTATAAACATCACTCTTCTCCGTTATCTTCATCATGTAGCCATACTCTGAAAGAAACTAATACCAGTTGGATTTAGAAATTAATAGGGAAAGCCACTACGAGTTCCCAAGAAAGAAAAATATAATTGCCAAAAGGTGGCAACAAGCGATCAACATTGATCTGTTTTCATTTCCTATAACAGAAAAACTTGTCACTACATGTTTTTTATTTGTTGTAAGACCTTTTGGTGATTTCATTTTTTTTAAGACCTCACAGTGATTTTCTCAAATTAATATATAGGTAATGAAACTATTAGGAAAACTCCAGTCTTAGAGTCTCATGTATTTCATAATGGTATTCAAAACAATTATATTTGGTATGATAATTAATTTCATGATGTTATGACACAAATTGGTGTTATCTTATACAACGTGAAAGATATATATACCATGCAAACACTAGATAAAAATTAAAACTTATGCTGAATGAGAACAAAGTCTAATTACTTCAATGAAGAAAGGTAAGAGATAAGGAAAAACATTAAGTAATGCCTTCAAGTGTGAAGTAGACTGACCAGGAGCCTAACAAGATATTCAAGGCCTTGTGCAGCGCCTAACAAGATTTTGTACCTAACTCCCCATTCCAAACAAGAATTCTCATCCCTCTCATGAAGCAGACTTCCTAAGCTCCCATTTGGCATATATTCATACATAAGCAACCTCATGTTGTCACTCCAACAGCATCCTAGGAGTCTCACAATGTTCCTATGTCGGATTAAGCCGAGGATTTTCAGCTCCCTCGAGAAAGAGTTGCGTGCTCCTCTCTTGTCATCATTATTGGCTGCTCCAATATCACTTGAAACCATTGGAGCTGGCCACAATTTCTTCACAGCTATGGCTTCATTATTACCGATATCGACACGATGAACAACTCCTGAGCTTCCTTTTCCTATTATATTTTCACCTTTTAAGTTTCTAAGTACGCGCTCAACTGAGAAATTTAACCTCTGAAATGGAGTGAATTGCCATGTCCATGTGTTTCCCATCTCTGAATGATTATTGTTGTCTCTGATAGTTCTTGCCCTTTTAACTGAAATGATTATTATAACAACAAATATCATTATCAACACTACCAGCAACCCAATGACCAGTTTAAGAATGGTTGAGTTCATGTTTTCAGTCAATTGTTTCCTGCGTGAACCATTTAAGAAGCAAGAATCCTGAATCCTAGAACAGAGACCCCTGTTTTCCATGATTTCCTCTGGCGACAAGTGTCTAAAAATCCTAGTGTCAGGAAGATGGCCAGTGAAGTTATTGTAAGAGATATTGAGAGAAACAAGACTTGCAAGGTGAGAAAGTGGCTGCAAAGTTCCTTCCAAATTGTTATGTGAAATGTCAATCACTGAGAGCATGTTTAGTTTAGAGATTTCAGAAGGGATTGGTCCTTTAAGAGAGTTGTGACTAAGGTTAAGAACAACTGCAAGAGTTTTTATATCACCTACCTCTTTTGGTATGCTTCCAGTGAGTTCATTGCTGCTAAGATCAAGCATTTGCAGCTTTGAACATAGACCAAGTGCTAGAGGAATGGTTCCAGAGAACTTGTTTCTGCTAAGCAGGAGATAAATTAGGGAAGAAAGAGATATTGTTTTGAGCAACCAAAAACTTTTCAAGCTTCACAAGCTTACCTACAGACAAAGAGATAGTTCCAGATAGAGAATTCATAGACAGCTCAAGTGTTGTCAAGCTTGTACAGTTACCAATCTCTTCAGGAATAGCCCCAGTAATAAAATTATCCCATAAATTCAAAATTTGCTGCTTTTGTAGCTTCCCTAAATCAGAGGGAACAGAACCTGATAGTTTATTTGTGCATAAACTCAACTTAACAAGCTCAGAGCAGTTACCTATCTCTGATGGAATCTCACCAAAAAGCATAGTATCACAAAGTGACAACCTTTGAAGCTTTTTAAGCCTACCCAATGAAGCAGGCAAAGAGCCTGATATGCTGGTTTCAGTCAACCCCAAAGAAATCAAATTAGTGCAATTTCCCAGCTCACGTGGTATATTCCCAGTAATGAGTCTGTTCCTTCCTGCTCTAAAAATCTTAAGTTTTGATAATTTTCCCAGCAAAGGTGGGATTTTTCCACTTAGCTGATTATTTGAAAGGATGATAGATTCTAGGCCAATGCAATTACTTAGCTCATTTGGGATTTCTCCACTGAGGAAGTTGGAGTTTAAGGCCAAAGTCTTGAGATTTGGCAAATTCCCAACACTCGTGGGAATAGAACCAGTGAGACTATTATGGCTAAGATCAATGACAGTAAGGGAAGAACAAGCACCGATATCAGAAGTGATACTTCCGGTGAGATTTGCATCTGACATGACGAGTTTGGTAAGGAAGCGAAAGGAAGAGAGATTGTAAGGTAGAGGCAAGTGAAGAGGGACAAAGACAAAATTAGTTTCTGAGACAAAACCTTGAGGAGAACAAGTAATGGAGGTCCAGTTACATGGGTTTGAGTCACTAATGTTCCAATTAGAGAAATGTGAAGAAGGGGGTGAAGAGGGTGAGCTGTGAAGCCATGAATAAAGCAGATAAGCTTCATGGTTATAAGAGAAAGCAAGGGCACAACAACATAAGAGAGAAGTGGTGACACATAAGAAAAACACAAATATTTGCCTCATTTTACAAATATCTGTGTCTCCTTGGGTTTAGTCTATATCATAGGATTTTGCATCCTCTTTTGTCTCTGTGAATATGTACTAATACAAGTACCTTGGCCTTCTCGGACTGATGAATCCCAAGCAAACCATGCATTGACACCTCATCATAAAACATGCAGAAGACTCATGAAAATGCCAAGTGGTCCATGGCTGCATGGACAGGTGATTGGGAAAAGTTGAGATTTTTCCTCCGGTAAAGCAGGAAAAGGAGCGCATTGGCCAAGTTAAAAGAGCCTCCAAAAAAACTAAAAAATAAAAAAGGATGGATAATATCATACTGTGTATAATTTGTACTCCCTCCAGTCCTTAATAGGAGTATAAGACATATTTAACTAATTTAATTAGATTAATGAAATTAGTTGAGTTAGATAATATGATATGGATTTTTTAAAATACCCTAGTCATTTTCTTTAATTCCTTCATTTTTTCTCTTCCCTAGTTATTGTTAAAAGAGTATCTATGGAGTAAATTAGAAAAAGAATGACAAATATAAAAACTATGTCTTATATTTAGATAAGATCAACTTCTTAAATATATCTTATATTAATGATATGAGGAAGTATGAATTATGTAAACGTATATGAGCAAAAACTAATTCGAGTCTTGACCTCTGGAATGTCATCTGTATCTTTTTGTCGGTGGTTCAAAGTTCTATGCGCTTGAGTTACAAACTTACAATTTAAATAACCCCTCCAATGGGTTTTGTGATTCTCAGTTGTGATTATGAATGGAAATATATATTTGGCTAAACACGTGTGTGTTAGTACAAGAAAAACAGGAGCGTTATCCCTTTTTATACTTTTTACTCTTTATTTCCTTATTACAGTAAAGTTTAGGAAACCAAATAGTAGTACTATAATAAAATGGAAAATACTAATGATTTTTATATATAATATTTATTCCAATCCTTTTTATAAATAACTTTTTTTGATTATGCAAAATCAACAAATGATTAAGATTAGTTAAAATAATAATATGTAAAAAATATCATGTTTCTTTTATGTTGGACTTTGGGTCTAAATCTGCCATTGATGGGCCGAACTATTTGATTAAAGGCATAAGTTGCCTCATCAAATAAGTAATCAATCAACATAAGATTGTTGTTTGGAAAATAAGTTGGGAATTAATTGTGAGATCATGATTGAGAAACAAATCTCCATGATTGAGGAATCGATTTAGAATCAATTGAATTAATTCACCAACTTGGAGGGCAAGAAAGGAGTGCACACACTGCCTAATTAGTGGTCACTCTGATCACTATAAATAGGGTATGCCTCTAGCATTGCAAACCACCCCTGCCATTGAGCTTTCTGGCAATCTCTTCTTATCTACCATCTTGCTTGTTCTGGTGCACTGCTGTGCAAACCCTGATTAGGCTCTAGTAGTCTAATCCTTGTGTGGGCCCCAAACCCGGATCCCTGATTAGGCTCTAGTAGTCTAATCCTTGTGTGGGCCCCAAACCCGGATCCGAATTTACCGGTACGCGCTTCTACTCTACTGCTTAATCTGATTTAATATTTCCTTCATTTTAAGTATACCACTTTTTATGAAAAATTCATAAAATATGGGAGAGAATAAGTAATAAATAATTAAATAAAAGAGAATTAATGATGAGTGGGGGATAATTAATATAAAAATATATATTTAATAAGAGTAAAAAAAATAATTTAAATTTTGATCAAACCCGTGATGAGAAAGAAAATTACTTACATTGAAAGGGAGGCAGGCAAATAAATTACTTCCTTTTGGGCATCACCCCATTTTTTTATTTATTAGTTCATATATACTTTTTATATACTATTCCGAAACTAAGAAGTTGCATGAATTTCTGAAGCAGGAGCATATTAGTCAAACGTAACCTGAGTTTACTAGCACTAAAGTCACCTCTCTCCCACACACACATTTTTTAAATATATGGTTTATAAATATAATTGAAAATTTTAATGACATGATAAATATAGATTGTTTTACATATAATTGTATAGGTCCTTTATTAGAATATATATGGTTCTTAAATTTATTTAAAAAGCAGCATTAATGTAATCTTTAGTCTCTCATATTTACCCTCATTTTGGTTTAAGTCCTTTAAGTTTTAAATTATAGGTTTTGGTCCCTCAAGTTTCATTTTGTTTAAAACATTGATCCCTGTAATTTAATAAAGATTTGGAGTATTTTACTTCAAGAGGAATTAAAAGTAATGATTTAAAACTTGATAAACCAAAATTAAAACAAAGACAAATTTAAGTGACTTATTAACCTTAAAAATTTAGCATATTCAAGTAGAATTCTTTTCAAGCTATTATGTATTTTGCTTGCAGCCCAAACCTAAAAAACAGTTTTTTAAAACTTCCTGCCCAATTCAGATGCCCAGCCTAATTTAACCCACGGCCCAGGTAATGACTTGTTTCGGACCAAAACAAGCTAAACAACGTTTGTATGTTAAAAAAAAAAAACAACAACAACAACAACGGCAACCAACCAACAACCTTTTTCTTGAATAGAAATCCGTTTCTTTGTTCTCAGAATCTCAGTGACGCTGTGTTCACTGTTTCACAGAGAACCGTGCTGCCCCGTCGCCGTCACCCCCCACTGGCCACCATAACATCAACTGCTAGTGTATTGAGCCTTTTACGTCTGCGGTATGTGGCTCATCGTCATCCTTTTCTTTTGTTTCTATTATTATAGAGAGACACTGCAGATAAAAAAAGTTACTATTCTGTGAACTCTGTTTTGGTTGTGATGCCAAAATCATTTATCGTGGTTAGTCACCGAATTGATTCATCTTTAGTTGAAAGTATTGGTTTCTTTATGTATTTCACCACATGTGTCAATATTATTGTTAAGATAGAAGAATTCGAGTTTATATGGAAGAGCCCTTGCTTTTCACTCATTGCATATTCAATGTTTTGGACTTCTTTGTACTATCGACTGTTAGATTTCGGACCCTTTTTTTTACAAAACTTCTAATGCGTTTCCTCGCATTTTATCAATGCAGTGCTTGGGGAATTCTGATTATCCATAATCAAATTTGAAGGACATTGTTTTGACAATAGTGACAGCTTGTCCTGTTTCTGTTGGTACTTATATTTTGGTCTGCTGTTGTATTGGGCTCTCACTTTAAGAACAAGTTGATTGAATGAGTAGCTTTTAAATACACTTCACATAGTCTTTATCACAATGACGTTCTCCCAATACATTTGGATCTGATTTCAAAGTATAGAAAACGAGGGAAGTATCCATTGAGATGCTCAATGACTTTAAGAATTGAGGTTTAAACGTGAGGTTGAAGTCCCCTTCAACTTAAGATATTGAGATTGGGATTTGTTTTTGAAAAACAAAGTTTTAATCAAGTCTTTTAGGAATTTTAGCCTGGTTGCTACTTGATGTTTTGCAGAAGATCAGGCATATTGTCTGAAACGATCCTTAGAATGTATATATATACATAAAGACTATTTTGTATAAGGGATCCCTGATTTCATTATTTTCCAGTTATTTCGCCTCCTGCCAGAGAAAGCAAAATCAGACACCTCCGGGAATGGCAGCGGCTGCAATGGCCAATGCTTCAGGGCCAAATAAATTTATGCTCTAGAATTGTCACTCACACCGCCTCGGACAAATATTTTCTCTTCTTTGCCAACCATGTCTTCTGAAAATACGGTCTTCATTCTTAACCTTTGCCCTTTACGAACAATTTTTTAACGTGTTCTTGTTGCATTTATTTAATTTGTTTAATCTCATGATGTTAATCGCTGTTTTGGTTCACCGTTGTTTTTTTTAAAATTTTCAGGAGTGTTTCTTTGAAATCGATACTAGCGATGGCTGGGAAAAGTCTCTGACTAAGATTTTGAGCAGCTTTGAAGGTATTTCCTCTTATACGCACCACTTGTCGTCAAAATTTCTTATCCTAAGCTACCAAAGTTCTCTCTGTTTTTTTTTTTTTTTTGGCTGGAAAACTACAAATCAAATTTTTGAACTTTAGTTGTTTCGTTAATCTGATATTTAATTCAGACCTTAGGATTTCAAATATTCCGAAATCCATCATAGACAATACTTGTGGGTTGAATTCCAGAGGTTATCCATGTTATTACATTAAGCTTATATAAATTACTATATCGTGCGTAGTTTCACCATTTTGCTGAATTTTTTTTTTTTAAAAAATATTTGGTCCTTTGCCATATTTGTTGCGCGATAGCTAACTTGTGTTCATATGATCTCGTACATATATATTGATATTCAAATATTATGTTCAACATCATATAAATAGATGAAAGAGTCTAGAAAATATAATTTATCCTTATATTTTAATAGTAGTGCATTATGCAGAATATACACATCACATAATTGTAAATTATTATATTTTGTCTAAAATTTAATTTGGGTGGCTTTGAAATTTTTGCAGACCCAGTTTTTGACATCAATCCTACGTTGGGATATGCATATGTGAAAGGCAAAACAGATCGACACCAAATTTTGAAGAAGCTGAAGAAGGGTGGGAAACATTCAGACCTCAAGAGGATCACTTTTCAGGGAGATGGTAACAATAATAACAATAATTATGTCCCACTTGCAAAAATGGGTCCTCTTTATGATCCTAATTATTATTATGCTAATGATCCTTATAATTATCATTCATACGCTAGTTACAACCCTTGGCATAATAGTAGCAATCATAATCACTTACTTATGAACAATGCTCTTAATTACCATGGAGCCAATCATTATCTTCCTCGTCCGCTACATGCCGGTCCTGGCTCCTTCCACCGGCATGACTCATCGGTGCCGAGTTCTTCCACGTCTTCAACGACAACGTCGTCATCGTCCCGACAAGTGACAGAGCCAGAACAACCACCTCGGCCACCAGTGAGGGAACCATTACGTTCTGGTCCCTTTAGAAGGCTTCGATTCAACAAGAAAGTCAAATTAGTGTTTTCCATGAAGAAAGTTACTGGCAAGTTTCGCTCATGCTTGGGGTTTTGCCATACAGCCGAATAACTCAATGATGTAGCTTGCTTATTCTAGTTAATCAGGGATTATAATGTGACAAGTTAATAATGTCGTTTTCATTTATGTTTTTCCTGCCAAATATAACATGTGGCTTTGGCAATAAAGACTTTTTTAATATGAGTAATCGTATTGAATAGAACTTTATTATGAGTTTATGAAACTGGGATTTGGATACACACACATATATATGTATGTCTGTAGAGATTATTAGGTTTTGAAGACAAATAAGTTATTTTGCTGCAGTATAGGATTGTGCGTTTGTGTGTTGTGGACAATATGTTTATGGAGAAGTCGATGAATGCAGAAATTGACTTAGAGAAGTCGATGATATATGCCGATGTTGTGGGTCATTTTGATTTTCTTGCCATAATTTTGATTTGTTGCTGGCTACTCTTTTTTGAGTTAGAGACAGAGACAGTTAGTATGGTCTCTAATTTGCTTGCTTTTTAATATATTTTAAACCCGTTCCTTTTTATAAAAAAATATTTAGAGAATGTCTTATTTTTTGCTTCTCACTTTTTTATTTTACCTTTATTTAATTATCCTATTTAATGGTAATATAATAAATTTAACAGCTCGCAATGACCTTTTACTTTCACCATATTTATTTTTTTAACTAGTGTTAACCCCGTGCGTCGCACGAGAACATAAATTATGATTAATGGTACATTGTAGAATTAATTTTTTATGACTACAATGCATTTATTTGTATATCTATAAAACTAAATTTTCAGCTTAGAAATGTATAAAGGGTGATTATAATCATGCTTATATATCACATTTTGAGGGAGCATTTTTTTGAAGAATTCATTACGCCCTGGTGTGTCAATAGAGTGTCAATGAATTAATAAATGGAAGGCTATGTGGGGGATAGAATTGGATAAAGCAGAGGTAAAATGACTACAATTTTAGTTTTTTGCTAAATAAATCACCGAAAGAATCTTTCAACAAAAGAATGAATTTTACATGATATTTTGAAAATTTTCTCTATAAACCACATTGGTTGTCTTGTTTGTGGGTTTCTTGTCTGAACCAAGTATTAAAATCTTGATGTCGTCCATTGATTTAACCCTCAACAAAACAACATATAACTAATCATGTGTGAAGACAGATCTAGGTAAATATAATCCGACATTAGTCATTTATTGTCCCTAACTCTTATTTATTGTCATAGAAAATAATAGTACAATGGAAAAAGACGGAAAAGGGGCAATCTAGAATAGATTAAAAGTAATTTTATAGCAGAAGATTCATTTTAAATTGCGTGCCAAAAACTTATAAAAGGTTTCACAATTAAATTGATATTCATCTTATTAACAATTACTCATAGATATACATTGCCTACTTGATTGCACCGACAATTCGTCTATAATGCTGCAATTCCACTTGCAGTTGCTTGGATTGCAAAACTATTCCAATTTGTCATAAATAAGTGAAAATAGATGATGATGTTTTTTGACATATCAATCAAGTAGCTTCCGTATTTAAATTTATTATATAGGAAGGACCTTTATCATATTTACTAAGGTTGAAAAACAGATAATAATGACACTTTTATGGCCATAAATAGGGTTTTTCAAATTCCCATATGCCATAGTAAGAAAAGGAAAAGAGATTATTACTATAATGGTTTTTGTTGGATTTTGAATGACTCTTTAATGTTAATGTCTTGTTTTAAATTTGATTTGTTACCAAAAGGTACAAAAATAAATAATTAATGCAATAATATTCTAACAAAAGCAATTGGGTAATTAATCAGGTAATTAATATCATTTGTGATGCAAATATCCTAATAATTGGGTAAACAAATAAGTAAACGCATGTTGTTAATTTTTGGAACCTCTAACCATGATTATCGCAAGTAATCAGTGACGAATATGTGATGGGATTGGGCCAAATTAAAAATATACACTAATTATAGCAATGTTAATAAAAACCTATGGCAATTATACTAATAATAATTTAAATCAGACAAGATAATAATTGAATGATGTATTTTGAGGAAGTCATGTTTCTGAAAAAATGTGTTAGAGTGAAACATGATTTTCCAACGGTGTGAGCATGTTTTGTAGTCAGCATTATTGGCTAACACTACAAGGTTCTCAAATTGGTACACCTCACCCTTTTTAAAATCTTCAATATACATACAGATCTGACCCCTCTGGACAATTGAACCCTCAATTCGATCCCCCTGTTTGCAAATAGTTAGATGAAATATGAGCAACACATAATTTCATTTAGTGAATTGGTGAATGTGACGATTGTGTTAGATACTTACTTGTTTGTCGACTAATATTATACTAACTTTTCAAACCTCAAATGATAGGGCCTATTTCGCCATTGTCTACTTCTGAGTACCCTAACAATAATGCTCTAGGTTTCCTTGCTATCATAACATCCTTGAGTAAAGCATGAGTAATGTTTGTCATTGCTTGAGTTGATGTAACTGATATCTTCAAGAATTGTCATGTTATGCTGTATATGAGGATGGGAGGCTTATGCTGAGATATATAATTGTATGTGTAAAAGTATTGAATGTGAAGGAATTTTTGAAAAAACAAAAAGGATATTAATGATACCTATGCTGTATATAAGGAATTTCTGAACGTTTTTATAATGATTTGCCCAACATCATACTTTTAATTCTCAATCAATGTGATCCATCCCATTTTTTTAAATGATTTAATACCCCTTTTCCTAATTATTCCAAATACAACCTCTACCTTTCTTCCTTCCTAATTATTCCTTTTAGAGAAATTTTGTTCATTGGATTGTATGCCGCAATTTAGTCCTGCTAGAGTGCAATTGTTGGAAATAGAGTTGACCTATATTGT
This sequence comes from Inga laurina, assembly GCA_963855925.1. NCBI lineage: Eukaryota > Viridiplantae > Streptophyta > Magnoliopsida > Fabales > Fabaceae > Inga > Inga laurina. The sequence goes on from OY979709.1 coordinate 59,269,505, forward strand.
TGAATGATTTTAATTTAATTAGGACTGTTAAAGTTATTATTTCCTACAATCGTGGAATATTATAGTCATTGTTTGAAATTTGAAAGAATATGTCCAATTATTATTTGCCAATTATCATAAATGTGTTTTAATGTAATTGGGTTATTTGAAATTTGAAAGGATATGAACAATTATTATTTGTCAATCATCATAAATTTGTTTTAATTTAATTAGGATTGGAATGTTAAAGTTATTATTTCCTACAATCATGGAAGATTACAGTTATTATTTGAAATTTGAAAGGCTACATCCAATTATTATTTACCAATTATCATAAATGTGTTTTAACGCAATTAGGATTGTGATTATTTGACTCGGGTCAAGCTTAATTGGGTTATTGAGTGGGTCACACAAGATTTAGAGAGTAAAGTTTATTGTTTTAATTTAATTAGAATTTGAATGTTAAAGTTATTATTTCCTACAATCATGGGAGATTACAGTCATTATTTGAAATTTGAAAGGCTACATCCAATTATTATTTACCAATTATCATAAATGTGTTTTAACGCAATTAGGATTGTGATTATTTGACTCGGGTCAAGCTTAATTGGGTTATATATGGAGCGGGTCACATAAGATTTAGAGAGTAAAGTTGATTGATTCTCTCTTTTCTATAATTGTCTTTATTATAATAATTCCTTATTCTTTCTTATTCCATATGTCCTCAAAATTATAAGGGTATTTTAGTTAAGAAGGGTTATAATTTTGACACATTTATTATACTTAATCGACATTTTGAACCACAAGATTCGGTTAAATGTTTCTTATAAAAAAGGATGGAGAGAATATTATAAAAGTTTTTAATACTAGACTAGCCAATTCAATCTTCACAAATTTTAGACCAATCTTATGACCTAGTGATGCTTTTGCCAATCATATTCATAAAAATTCATATAAATTAAATACTTTCTCCAATCCATAATATAGATGTCATGAGAAATAAAAAGTGATAGTTAACTCATTAAATACATCATAAATTGAAAATTTTCTTTTTCACTTTTACCTTTATTGAAAAATTTAATAGTACATAAAATTGGAAATAAGTATTAATTATAGAGAGAAAATTGAAAAATGAGCATTAATTATCTCATAAGTGACTTAAATTTTGAACAAAGCTAATGGGCTATTCTTCTTTTTTTTTTTTTTTAATTCAAAATGGCCAAGCTCACTTGGAAATTACATATTACAAAACATCATAACCTCAAAAGGAGGAACTAAGATCTTCCCTAATAATGGGGATACATCCAGCCTGGGGAACTGGCAAAATTGCCATACTCTGAACTAAGTTCTGTGCATCTCTAGCTAAATAATCTGCACATCTGATCGTCTCCCTTGGTGCATATCTCAGTTCAATGTCCCATTCTGAATAGAGTAAGTCTCTTACTTCATTAATTACAGATCTGAACAGGTGATAAAGACCACCATCTCGTATGACCAGATGATAGACCTCAAGAGAATCTGTGTAAGCGATGATCTTCTGAAATCCATATTGCTTGCACAGCTGTAGCCCTGTCTGTAAGGCAAGGAGTTCCGCAGTTGTCGATGGAACGAATCCCAACTTCCGTTGAAAACCTAGGACCCAGTTGCCCCTACTGTCTCGAAGCACTCCTCCACACGCTGCCTTCTGTTGGTTGTCAACTGAGCCATCTGTATCCAGCCGCACGCATCCTTCCGGTGGTAGTTGCCACTTGTTGTCATCTTCATCCTTAAAGGAGAAAATTGTATGCTTCAGTGTCTCAGGCAAATTATACTCCATAAGCTGGTACATGACACCATGGCTGACTTCATTAGCCCGAAGACGAGCTCCTTCCATGACACCCTGACATCTGTTCTTCCATAGTAACCAACAAATAAGACTGAAAGTCCGGATCCACGGCCAGCGCTGATAATAAGTCTTTCCCATTGGGACTGACATATTATCCTTAAGCCATACCTGCAAATCAAAACGAAAAAATCTAAACCGATAGTTAGGAGTAAGAAAATGTAACCACACTTCTCTCGCAATCTCACAGTCACGAAGAATATGTATTATGGTTTCTAGCTGTTGACACTCAAATGGGCACTCCGCACTGTCTGTTAAAGCTCTCTTAGCTCTGAGGGAATTGGTAGGTAACCTCTCATGAATAACCTGCCACAGGAACATCTTTACTTTCTCCGGTACGGGTATTTTCCACACTTTCTTCCACAGGCTCGGTCCAACTCGATCCCGTTGGGCAGACAGAAAAGTGTAAGCATTACGGACACTAAAATTGCCATCTGAAGCAGTCCTCCAGCAGAAAGGATCATTCCCACTTCTACACGGTGGCTCAATCCGAGTTATGATATTTATCACCCATTGCGGAAGAAATTCTCTCCACTTGGACATGTTCCACCTACCATTTACCAAGATAAAGTCCTTAGCCTTGGCACTTGGATTCAGTGCATGCAAATTGTTCTCAACAAAATAAATTAACGGTTCCTTAAGAGGGGTCCACAAGTCCCACCAAACATTAGCTGTATCCCCACTCCCCAGGGTTCTACCAATGCCCCGATAAAATGTGTCCCAAACAGCAGAGATACTACGCCACACCCTCGGCGAATTTTGTTTTTTACAGACCATTGGATAGTCACCATCCCCACAGCCATATTTTCCTCGCAAACACCGAACCCAGAGATGGTCCGTTTTGGTAAGGAGACCCCAGCAGAGCTTCATAACAAAGGCAGTATTTTGTCGCTGCAGATCTTTAATACCAAGCCCCCCATCTTCCTTAGGCTGCTTGATCTGATCCCAAGAAATGAGATTTATTTTCCTACCTTCTTGTCCTTGATTCCAAAGAAAATTACGGCTCACCTTCTCCAATTCTTGTAAAATGCCTTTGGGCAGAAGCATGGTTTGCATATGATAACTAGGTAAGGCTGACAAAACAGACTTAATCAAAACCGCCCTTCCTGCCATGGTAAGCAGTCTGCCTTTCCAATTTGATAACCTCTTTTTTGCCCTTTGAATTATCGGGAAAAAAATGGCCTTAGAAGTACGTCGATGGAGCATCGGGATCCCAAGATATTTGCCAAGATCACTCGTAATCCCAACCCCAAGATATTGACTCATCTCAGTGGCTCGATTGAAGTGCACATTCCTGGAGAAGAAAACTTTGGACTTGAGCAAGTTGATTTGGTGACCTGAAACCTCACAGAAGACCTTCATTGTGTCTCTCATCACATCAATTTGATCCCTGGTAGCTTCACCAAACAGGAGAAGATCATCTGCAAAAAACAGATGAGAAATGGTCGGAGTATGCCTGTTAAAACGAAGGCCCTTCCAATTACCTTCTTGTACCTCCTTATTTATTAAATGTCCTAGACGTTCCATACAGAGGACAAATAAATAAGGACTGAGAGGGTCGCCCTGGCGAACTCCTCGTGTCGGCTGGAAACCATGTGATTCAACTCCATTCCAAAGAATCCTCATTGACACCGAGGATGTGCAAGCCATAATAAGTTTCACCATTTCATCTTTTAATCCAACACTGAAAAGAGTGGATTGAATAAACTTCCAGTCCAGACGATCATAGGCTTTTTCCATATCAACTTTAATGGCCACCAGGCCTTTTTTCCTTCGCCGACTCCGCATAGTATGGATAGCTTCTTGAGCAATGATGACGTTGTCACTACTTTGACGGCCAGCAATAAAACCACATTGCTGAGGTTGAACCAAATATTGCATCGCCCTTTTCATTCTTTCTGCAATGATTTTTGTGATAATTTTGAAAATAACATTGCAAAGAGAAATAGGACGGAAGTCACGGAGAGTCATAGGGTTATCAATTTTTGGGATAAGAACAATGTGAGAATGATTGATATCTCTAACTCTCTCAGGATTGTGCCATATTTCTTGAATAAGATTACATACCTTATCTCCAATGTGAATCCATTGAGTCTGGAAAAGATGTGCCTGAAGGCAATGGGCTATTCTTCTAAAAGCGTCTTATAATGTGGATCAGAGAGGAGTATGTCAAATAACTGTATGTATTGAATTGAGTGCGGGGACCTGCAAAACAATCACAGCATCATAACTACTCTTGTATAAGAGATTGATAAACGAATCCTCAATTAATATTCCTAATATCGTCGGTATATTGATAAATTGATGAAGAAGATCTATGCGCAGATATATAAAGCTAGTGAGCGCAGTTAGAAAAAGCTTGCCAAATCTTTCACATAATTGCGTGTCTCACAATTCAATACAATTGTCAAGAGCAGAATATGCAAAAAAATTCATTCATAAAGTATCTTCATGTGCGTGCATACATAACTCAACAGATCCGTGTATGCACGTACCACAATTAGCCAACTGATTAATAAATATAGACTAAATTAATAAATTTTTTCAATTTCTATGAATGAGTATTTTTCACCTCTTTCTTCTCTCTCTACCTTTAACAAGGGGCAAAATTGTAACATCCTCATTTGTTACTATGAAAATGGATATACAATAATAAGAACCAAAAGTTTTTTTGTAAACAGGATCAAAGTGGTAATATATATATATATATATAGACACATACATACGCACTTTGAGTGTTTGAATCAGAAGCTTGGCGAATGAAAATGGCGTACCCTCATTTCTCAAGCATTGCCAACAAACTGATGCTTGCAGCCATGGCGATGATGCTTCTGCTCTCATGTGGTAAGTGTGAGACTGTTTATAATTAATTAATTTTTTTGCCTCCAGTTTATAATTAATTAATTATTAAATTGAATACATAAGAATTAGCTAATTCATGTGTGTGTGTGGTGTTGAATTAAAGAATAGTTTGATGGATGTTGGTGATACTTAATGAGAATGAAAAAAATTAAATGCAGGGAAGAGCACACAAAATTGCCCAGGAACATGTAAAGAGTTTCCAGTGTGAGATGATTATTGCAAACGGATTGGCTACAAAATAGGACGATGCGTCCCTCCTCAGAATCACTTTTGCTGCTGTGCTAAATAATATCCACCCTCTCCTCCATCTACATATACATGCATGAAGAAACTCATCCATAATAAATTAAATAAACTATTATATGTATTAATTAATCTTCTTATTTAGTTAATGTATGCATATATATATATAGTTTTATCGGTCGATTCTAGAATAATGTAATAATACTATATATGCAAACTGGTTTCTTCATAAGTCAATGATTATCCATATTTTTTTTTTGATACAAAGGCAAGCAAAGCTTGAAGATGACAACCACTATAGGCTAGGTCCTACAGGATGTTCTTGAGCTAATAAGCCACATTTATTATACATATTTACAATTTGTGTATATGCCACATGCATGCAGTTTCATGATTCTTTTACTCCAACAACCCATCACAACCATTAAATTAAAAACATGTATTCAATAATCATGTAACGCTATTGGCAAGTGAAAATCTAATAGATAAGCAGAGATGTCAATGCTATGGCAGTTGTTCTCGCAAAAAGGGCACTAGACGTGCAGCCATTGGATTACAAATTCTTAGTCCCGAGCTGCTTATGGATATTTTATCCTCTGATGCTGGTTTTTAGAAGGCTTGGATTCCTTGTGAAAGTCAAAGTGTTTTCTATCAAGAAATTTACTGGCAGGTTTCGCTCATGATTGAGCTTTTGCCATGCATAAAGCCCGATAACTCAGTTGATGTAGCATGCTTAGCTTGTTTATTCTACTTAATCAGGTATTAGAACGTACGTGACAAGTCAATGTCGTTTTGATTTATGCTTTTCGTCCCAAATGTAACTTGGATTTGGAAGTATTGAGTTTGTAAATATGAGTTATCGTCATTGGATAGAACTTTATTATGACAATAGGATTTGGATATATGTATAGATTAGGTTTTGAAGAGAAATATGTTAAACGCTGAGTGTGTCTGTGTGTGTTTGATTATGGAGAAGTGGATGAATGCATAAATTGGGTGCTAAGGTTGATGACAATTGGCCCCCCCAGCTGTGGCGCTTGGTCCAGGTCCCCAAAATAAAAAAAAATTAAATAGAAAAAAGGGGCAGTTGTGGCACTTCTTTAAAGAAGTGCCACAATTGGCTGGATTTGAATTTTCAACTCTCCCGCCAATCAAATTTCCCTCCTTTAACTTTACTTTTTATCTTTTCCCTCCCTTTTTCCTTTTTATTCCCTCTTCATCAGCTCACGTTGACGCCCCTCCCTCTGTAAAAGATATCACTTTCTCTTGCACAACAAAAACACACACTCGTCTTCTTCATTAAATTCTCTTATCCCTTTTTCCATTTTTGTTTCGTCCGTCCCCACTTTTGTTCCTAGTTGTTCCCTTTTCTTCATACTCTCTCTATCTCTCTTCCTCTTTTGAACCCCAATCCATTTGATCTCTCCTCCACTCCACAGCTCACATTTGCTCATCCTCGTCACTCACGCTAGCGTCACCAACGTAAGAAGAAGATTGTTTCATTCTAGCTTGCTTTGTTTAAATTTTTTTTTAGTACAGTAAAGATAAACCGTAATATAACGTTTGCCTTTTTGCTTTGTTTAAGTTTTTTGGCCGACAAGCTTGCATTTTTTAGTAATATTTTAATTTACTTAATTAGTTGTTGATGTACTGTGTTCACATATCAAGTTCTTGTATCGTGATATTTTTTATGTTAGCTTTGGAGAGTATTAATGTAAGAACATTATTATTAGGGAAATGACAATAAATATATTGTTGTGTAAGAACATTATTGTTGGGGAACTTGAATTTTTAAATGTGAAAATTATATATATATATATATATATATATATATATATAATAGGTTGAAATATAAAATAGAAAGATTGACAATCTGAGAGATGATAAACATGAAAGCAACTCATTTTATATAAAGCTTCACAATCAGGAAACATAAAAAAGGGCCACAGGAAAGAAAAGAAAAAGAAAAAAAAAAGGGACCCTCCTGTGGCGCTTGTTAGAGGAAGTGCCACAGGAGGGGGGTCTCCTGTGGCGCTTGTTGACGTAAGCACCACAGTAGGTCCCGACGCAAGCGCCACAGGAGACCCCCCTCCTGTGGCACTTCCTCTAACAAGCGCCACAGGAGGGTATTTTAAAAAAAAAAAATTAAAATGTTGTGGCGCTTGGAAGCGCCATAGCTTTTTTTAGTAACGTCCAGATATGTGGCACTTCTCTAACGCCACAATTAATACAATTATAAGCGCCACAGCTTTAATTTTTTGTAGTAGTCATCCCCAGAAGAGTTGGGGACGTTAGACGTCCACAAAACTTTTACAGGTTGCCTTTTAGTCTTCCCATCGCCACAACCACCATCTTTCTTCACTTTGTATCGTGCGGTTTGACACTTAGAGCACTCACTCAGGCCTTCATACTCCTTTCTGTACAGTACACAGTCATTAGGGCAAGCGTGTATCTTTTTATACTCCATACCCATTGTAGATAGGATTTTCTTGGCCTCATACATATGATTTGGAAGTACATTATCGTCTGGAAACATATCACACAACAGTTCAAGCAGCAATGTGAAACTACTATCGGTCCACCCACAAGTTGCTTTTAAGTTAACCAAATGTAATGTTCCTGTGAGCCGTGTGTACTTACTCCAGGGTACAACGGTGTCTCTGCATCACTCCGCAGGCTGTCATATTCATGCGACTGCGCAAAGGATTCTACCTCAACATCGTGAATCATTCTCTCCATTTTATCTTCATCTATGACATCCACAGCTTCCTTCTTGTGCGACAGACAATCACTTACTTCCTCACCATGCCATATCCACCTTGTGTATCGAAGATTTATTCCATCACAAAGTAGGTGATCCCTTATAACTTCAACATCCCGTTTTCTCTCATTTAAACAATTGACACAGGGACAAAAATACATCCCATTTTTTGCTGGAACGTTCCTCCTAGCAAATTCAATAAAGTTTTCAACCCCATTCTCATATTCTTCACTTGTTCTCAGAGCATTCATCCAACTATGATCCATTTTATTACCACCTATGCCATTTCCATTTACACTCAAGTTTAGAATAATTGAAAACACGGGGAATTGCCTTTTACATGCATGTTTTTCAAAATTTTGGCAGCATTTCCCCTTAAAAGTGAGACATCCCAAAATCAAAATAACAAACCATCTCAGCTTAATTTAAACGAAACTAAACTTTAGCTTCTACCACCAAGCACAAACAGAATACACTTATATTTTAGAAATCAAAATATTAAATCAGATATGTACCATAAGTGAGATATGTGGAAATTTACTAATCAACTATGTGTATTTACAAGAGACACATGTGGGAATTTTTGGGAATTTATAAAGGGCATTTGGGGTTGAGGAATTGAGGGCTCATAGTATAATAGTCATTAATTGATAAGATTACATTGCATTAACCGTAACTTTTTGTCTACTCCTATTATTTACATGCTTGAAAAAGTCCACAAACATTATTGGCAAGTATAGTTAAGAACTTCCTTGATGAATGCGCTGCTTACTAGTTAAATACAATGTTGCATTACAACTTACAAATTAATATACCAGAAAATTATGAATTCTTATATAATTTTATTGATTAGTGACTGAAGTGTCAAATTAGTCATGTTTTCACAGTAATTTTCTTTATAAAGACAACTTGTAATTTTCTTTACAATTGACTTCTTTAAATAAAAAGCAAGCAAAATCATCACCAAATTTGAAACAAAACATCATCTTGAAAATTGTATTTGAAATAAAACATTCAAATAATTCAATAAGTACAAAATATTAGTATATTATTCAAATCAAATCAAATCAAAAAAAAATTAAGATTGCAAATGCAAATTTGTTTCAAATCAAATTAATTATTTAAAACAATTAGACAATGATTCTTCAATTTTCAAATCAACCAAAAAAATTTAAATTGCAATTTAAATTGCAATCATCACCTTGTTGTGAAGGTAAGTAACATACACAATTATGATGTATTGTAATTAGGATATTGATATTAGTGTTATCGTTTTGTGTTTCTGTGTTCAATAGTTGTATAAATATTAGGCCCTTGCAGAGCTTCAAGTTGTGGACTCATATTTTTTAGTTAATGAGAATTTCATGTTTCTCAAAACAATGGAAAAAAGCAAAAGATTAAAACTTGATGTGGTACGTCTAAAATTCAGCAAAATAGCAAAGATAAAGCTCAAGCACAACCCACACTTAAATTCCAGCACAGAACAAATGTATTTTCCTAATCATTCACAAATTCATTCACAAGTTTAGTTTTAGCTAACCTGTTGCTGCAACTTTAGAGCAAATGACCCACGGTGGTAAGAGGAGGCCGACTGTGGAGAGAATGAGAGAGAACAGTGCAGAACCAGCAGAGCAAAGATGGCGACTAGCAACGGTCTGGATGAAATAGAGGCTAAGAAGGAACAAGAAGAAACTGGGGAGAGGAGAAATGGCCGCGCGTATTCAGAAGTGATGAAGATGGGAGAATAAAGCAACAAGCAGGGGAGAGGGGACGGAAGTGAAAGAGTAAAGTAAAAAGAACAAGAAGCAGGGGAGAGGGGACGGAAGTGATGAAGGAGAGGGAGAGTCAAGCAAGTGCACAGAAAAATTCTGATACTTCACATGCACTGGTCATGTCGACCAGTGCATTTGTTTAAGCCTAAGACGTCCCCAACTGGGCTGGGGACGTCTAAAGGCACCCTTTAGATGTCCCCAGCCTAGCTAGGGACGTCTAAAGTCCCCTTTTAGACGTCCCCAGACCAGCTGGGACGTCTAATATAAGCTTTAGACGTCCCCAGATGGTCTGGGGACGTCTAATGTTAATCTTTAGACATCCCCTGACCATCTGGGGACGTCTTAAGTGTGTTTTTTCCCCCTTCCATACACTTTTCTGGAAGTCTTTAGACGTCCCCATGTTCATTGGGGACGTCTAAAACAGTCTTTAGACGTCCCCAATGAACATGGGGACGTCTAAAACTGTCTTTACACGTCCCCAATGAACATGGGGACGTCTAAAACACATTCAGGCGCGAGATTCAATTTTATTTGACGAGCCAACCTTTTCAATTTTGATCTATAATTACACATATGCCACCGCCCAATATTTTGGGCGTCCCTTTTTCAAAAAGGGATGTCCTTTAGGGACTTTGTAAGTATATTCTGTAGTAGTGACATTGTTCTCCTCCGGTCCTTAATGTAGGACATAATTGGAAAAGTGATATTGGTCCTAAATGTAATATTAGACTATTTTTCATATTTGTCAATCTTTTTTTAATTTATTTCTATCAATACTCCTTCAACAATATCAAGCAAGGAAGAGTTGGAAGAAATTCAGGAAGACGATTAAGGTGTCTTAGAACAAACATATCATATTAATTAACTTATCTAACTTTTTTAATTTGATCAAATTAGATAAATAAATATTATATTACATTAAGAACCGGGGAGTAACATTTTTTAACAAGGACCAGACAATTCAATCTTGACACAAATTTTAGAACAATCTTATGACTCGGTGATACTTTCGCCAATCATATTCATAAAAATTTATATAGATACTCCTTCCCGTCTATGATGTAGAGTGCTTCTAAAAGAATAGTTTTGTCCAAAATATAAATCACTTGTAAGATTATTAATATTCATTTTTCAGTTTTCTTCCTATAATTAATATTCATTTCCAATTGTACCCATAATATTCATTAAATTTTCAAACACATTTTTTAAAAAGGGTAGAAGTGGAAAAAATTCTAATTTATAGCATATATTATGAGTTAACTATCACTTCTTCTTCTTTTCGTGAATTATTTATAGTGTCTTATATCATGAACCGGAAGGAGTAAGTCAAATAACTACTATATAATATTGAAGTGAGTGCCGGGAACCACGAAGCAATCGCATCATAACTAATCTCGAACAAGAGTTTGATACACGAATCCTCAATTAATATACCCAATATCGCCCGTATATTGATGAAGTTAGTTATTGTAGTTAGAAAAAGCTTGCCAGATCTCTCACATATGTAATTGCGTATCTTACAATTCAATAAAACTGTCAAAAGTAGAATATGCACAAAATTCATCCATCAAGTACCTACATATGTGTGTTTGTATATACATAACCCAACAGATCCGTGTACGCAGGTAAGACACACACACACACAATTATTGAGTGTTTGAATCAGAAGTTTCATAATGAAAATGGCGTACCCTCATCTCTCAAGCAATATTGCCAACAAACTGATGCTTGCAGCCATGGTGATGATGCTTCTGCTTTCATTTGGTAAGTGTGAAACTGTTTATAAGTAATTTTAGCTGATAATCCATATGGTGTTTTAATTAGAGAACGTATTTTGAAGGATGTTGGTGATAATTGATAATGAGGATGAAAAAAATATTTATTTAATGCAGGGAAGAGCACACAATATTGCCCAGGAACATGCAGAGAATTTCCAGGTTGCTATGAATTTTGCATTATGATTGGCTACAAAACAGGACATTGCATCCCTCCTCAATATCACTTCTGCTGTTGTGCTAAATAATCTCAGCTTCTTCTACTCCATCTATATATATACATGCATGAAGTGTCATGTAATAAATAAACTATATTATAATGTATTAATCTTCTTATTTAGTTAATGTATCCCTTTCGGGTTATTAGTAAAAATATGAAGCATATATAGTTTTATCGGTCCATTTTGGAATAATTTATAATACTATATATGCAAACTGGCTTCTTCATAGATCAATGATTATCCATATTTATAATTTGTGATACCACATGCATGGAATCACCAACATGCTTGCAGTTTCATGATTCTTTTCCGTTTTACTCCAGCAACCCATCTCAACCATTAAATTAAAAACATTCAATAATAATGTATAGCTTTTGGCAAGTGGAAATCTAACAGATGAGTAGAGACGTCAAAGCTATGAAAAATGTTATCACCAAAAGGGCACTAGAAGACACACAACCATGGGATTACAAATTCCCAGTCGAGAGCTACTTATGGATATTTTATCTTTGGATACTGGTTTTTAGTTTTGTTTGTGAGAGAAACGAGATAACACATCAACAAAATTACTAGCTAGGGGCACGTGTCTTCTCTAATGTTCTTTTTAATGCTCCTCAAAATTTCACAACTTCCCAAGTGTTTTGTTCTTGAATTTTTTGATCATTAGATATTACATAAAATAAGTAAAATTTTGATAGCTTATGGATAAAAACGGGTGAAGTTTTGAATTTTTATAATTTTTCAAAATAAATAAATAACGCACTTAATCCTAGAGTATTTTTCTTTGAAAAATCATAAAAAAATTTAATAACTTCAATTCAATTTTTTTTATCCATAAGATATTAGAATATCTCTCATTTTATGTAGAGTCTAATAATCATAAAAAATAAGAACAAAACTTTTCGGAGGTTGAGGCATTGCAAAGAGCATTAGAGGCCTCAAACCACAAAATTACAAAGAGTACAGCCAAAACATCAAGTTAACTCGTTAATCAAATAATATAAGCTAAATTATGCATTTAGTCCTTTAAGTTTGCATTGAGATTCATTTTAGTCTTTTAAATTTAAAAAATACACTTTTAGTCCTTTAAAATTAACACTATTAGTTTTATTTAAAGAAAAATATTGACTCACATTATTTTAGACCATTACCCAGTCATATCCACTATCTAGTTAGTTCCCCAACGACCTCGATCTTCGTTGCCGGCTAAGCCTCACTTTCTAGGCCTTAATTCCATCTTCATAGCATTTTTCATCATATATAGTTCGTTTGCTTCTTTTTGACCTGAAACTGCTAGTAGACTTCCTCAATGGATGAATGAAGAAGATGTTGGTGGCGGGATGAGGGTTTCATGCGGGAAAAGTGTGGTCAGGCCATTACAAAAAATTAATTAAAATTTGAGAGTTTTTTTTAATAATAATAATATTATTATTTTAATTAAAATATGAATTTATTAAAAAATTTGAGATGATGTAGCAACTAATTAGGTTTAAAATAATTTGAGTCGGCATTTTCTTTTAAATAAAACTAACGATGTTAAGTTAAAAGGATTAGAAGTTCATTTTTTAAACTTAAGGAACTAAAATAAATCTCGATGCAAATATAAAGTACTAAACGTATACTTTAGCCAATAATATAATAGCACAATTTTAAATATAAATTTTAAAAAATTAAATCTTTGCATATTTTTTATTATTTGAGTGTTAACTTAAATTAATTTTAAAGAGTGAAATTTCATATTTATATTGAATGTGTCTTTTTTTTACTAGATTGTTTGAAAAAACATGTTACTTGAATGATCATTATTATAAAATTTGAGTAATTAATTACTTTAAAAAATATTTTCATTATTTAATTTTCATATAATATTGGTTCATATTGGTTCTTTTTACATTGGTCTATATTAGTTTAAGAACATCAAGAATATACATAATATATCACGTTTTAGAATTTCTATGATATGCATTATAAAAATATAACATTATTCCAAACTAATATATTAAATACATGAATTCACTTCAGACATTTTCTTAAAAAAAATGTTACATAATCCTAAATGAATCTCACGTGAATATGAAATGTTGTTTCTTCTAGAAAATAACCACTCTTATGTCAATATTCATTGAGTGAAATAATTAAGAAGGTCCATGTGCAGTTATGGAGAATTAGTTATTGATAGATTGATTCGGTCAAAAAAATTAGTTATAGAAAGGAGAAACCCCCCTCCCTAAAATCTGCTCACACAATTAGTTTACTTTGCGCATCCCTCAAAATCTTGAGCCTTAATGAAATGGTCGGTCAAAAAGCAGAATATTTTACTGAAAATCAAACACATAACGTATTTTGTGTGTGGGTGTATAAATACATGCATGAGTTTGGCAAATACTTAGATATAAGCAAAGAGATATTGGATTTGAAAAAACAGAAATGGCTTTCTTCCCTCATTTCTCATCCGCCATTGCCGTCTGAAGTTCATCCTCGCAGCCATGGTGATGCTGCTGCTCTTCTCATTCGGTATGTGTGTGTTTCATCAGTTTGTTTGTTGCTATGTATATATAAATAAAAGGGTTAATGGGCAATTTTGCCACGGGAATGTAAAAAAGGAAGTAATTTTGTTCTGATAGTTATCCCAGTTAATTTTGACCATTAATTAACCAAATATGTTGAGCTGCTAATTCACGTGTCATACATCAACGTCATTTTTGTTAAGATGTAAACTTGTTTTGAAAGTTCATGTGTCATCTATTTCATTTTTTTTAAAAGTTAGATTTTAAACTTCTCGGAAAAATTTGCACCATAACAAAAATGATGCACATGACACGTAGACTGCTAGCTCAGCATATTTAGTTAACTAACAATTAGAATTAATTAAGATAACGGTCAAGACAAAATTGCTCCATTTTTTACACTTCCGGTGCAAAATTGCCCCACAAAAAACTTTCAAGATAAAATTGTCCATTGGTTACAACTTCCAGAGTAAAATAAACCCTTAAACCTGAATAAAATAATGAAAGTTTTAATTACTTTTTCAATAATAAAAATGCAGGGAAGAGCACAACATATTGCCCAGGGCCGTGTTTCCAAATGCCAAGGTGTGATAGATACTGCAGATCCATTGGCTATAAAACAGGAGAGTGCATTGTTCAACAACATGGCGACTGTTGCTGTACCAAGTGATATCATTCATTCCCATTATCCCATGCAAACTTCATCATCATAATCAACTCTATATATGTAAGCCCTAAATAAATTCTTCTAAATAAATATTAATACCATATATTATATCATATCATTATCTTTTAAATGGTGGGACTCACTCATTTTTCTTATATGATTATCTGACTTATGGGTCAAATTCGAGTATTATTAGAGCCAATTAAAAGTAACTCTCTCTTAAACTCTACAAGCTTTACTTGCCTTTGTAATCCAAAAAAAAAAAAAAAGTAACTCTCTCTTAAAAACGCTTTCTGCATTCACACGAACTTACACTATGTACTACGAAAAAAATTTTTGATGGTCCATTTTTTGGACCTTTCAACGCTCATTTTTTAAGATGTCTATATGAATGATGTTGTAAATTTTGAATAGACATTCGTTTGTTTCAAAAACATTGGAATTCACTTTTTGTATTTACTCCAAGTCTTGTATTTAATTAAACAAAACAGCCCCCCTTCCATTAATCTTTATTAATGATTATTCATATTTATTCATGAACAACATAGAATTAATCACCCCCATACACCAATGTAGCCGACCAGTGGTCATGATTATTTTGGTCCAACAACGCAATTCACAGTAAACCACGAAAGTACGTAGAATCATGCGTGCCATAATAAGTTCCATAATCAATAAAACCGATGCATGCATCTAAATTATCTTTCCTAGTTATCCACTTGATTCACAATGCAAGCCACTCTCAAGTAATTACTAGAATTACTCCCTCCTTTTTTTTTTTTATAAGAAACAACTATCAAAATCAAATGGTTTTGAATGAGATTTTGGAAAAGAGAGAAAAATATGATACAAGTTACGTTTAAGTATTAATTAGGGGGGTAAAATTGATAAATAAATACTATCATTCCACAAGTTACTTATATTACTGTTAAAAAAATCCTTCTATAAACAATTTATATTGTGTACAGAAGGGAGTACCGTTTCAACATCACACACATATTTACAATAGATAACCTGATCATGACCCCTTGTATTATTCATATATACTGTTTAATTAATTAATAGTGATGGTTCGGATCAGGAAAAAAAAAAAAATGAATTAATAATAATGCCGCGAGCTATTTAATGAGTTCTTTTACATTAATTTAGCGTCACATTTTAAATGTATCATAATTAACGAGGATACTATTGATGTTTCATAAGAGTTAATATAATCAAAACTTGGATGCTTGTCCCGGGGGAATATACTTCGTGATCTAATTTCATTTTTTCTAATATAGTATGAGATGTATGTGTTATTAACTGAATAAATATGTTAAGAAGAACTAAATTTTGGAAATGAATAAATCTTTAAGGCGATATATATTCAAATGTTGGCAAAAAAAACTGCTATTCAAACACTATCACAGGGAACATTTAAAATATATATGGCAATTCATAAATATGTGAGCCGTTGCATTTCATAATTTTATTTAGTCAAAGAAAAACGTATAGATAACTGATGTCAACTGTATTCTCTCGAGAATCAATAGGAAAAATGCCAAATTAATCAATCCGATTAACTTCATAATTGTCTTTCAGATTAATTATTCAAATGGTAATAAAGGCGAGATCTTCTAAAAGACCGGTCTTCCCATCACTCTATGACGAGTTATTTTTTCACTACCTTGTGACCAAAACATCAACAATGTTCGTGCTTAGAAAACTAAGCTGCATCAAAAATCCAAAACATCAACGAGCCGTATCATACTTTTTTTAGCGCCATAATAACTCATTAGAAAAACTAAGAAAGAACATGCAACAATCTATAAATCCTCTTCGAGAAAAAGCCATCCTGCAACGATATAAATCTTCCCGAAGCATACGTGTCCACTTTATTTACTCATTTCACATATTTGAGAACAAGAAATGAAGAGACAACATAGTACTCAGATTCATTATAACCGAGCCCAATTCGATAAGGGTTAAGGTGTAAATTTGCCCCTAGAAGTTTTTGCTAAAAAGCAATGTTATCCCAAATTTTTTTTTTAAATTCAATATCACTCCAGAAGTTTCAAAACTTAGCAATGTTGTTCCATATTATTAAAAAATTAACATTGTTAAATAATTGATGTTGACGTTAACTAACGGTAAGAAGTAATATTACTCAATTTTAACACTTTTGAGGTAATATTGAAATTAGAAAAACTTTTAGACAAATATGCACCTTAACCCAATTCGACAATGGAAAAAGATGAACGTCTTGGGGAGGAAGCGGAGGGGCTTGGTTTGTTGCTTTTAAGGTACAAGCTTCTTGGTGTTGCAGCTGGTGGTTGTGAAGATTGTGCAGCAGAAGGCCCAGTAAGTGGTGAAGGAGAGTCCTTTAAGAGGGTATCAAAATCAGCATATTCAGCCTCACTCACCTGTTTAATTTCCTTGATCATGCTTGCCACATCCCTCATTGTAGGTCTTTGATTTGGGGCATAACTTAAGCACAATAGGGCAATCCCTATTGCTTCCTTCATTTCTTCTATTTCTGATTCTGCTGCAGATTGCAATGCTGGGTCTAGCACTTCTGCTACTTGTCCCCTCTTTTCTCTCACCCATTCTGCAATGTGTAACCCTTCTGGTATGCTTGGATCAATCGGTTTCTTACCCGTTAGCACTTCCAGCATCACTACTCCAAAACTATAAACATCACTCTTCTCCGTTATCTTCATCATGTAGCCATACTCTGAAAGAACTAATACCAGTTAGATTTAGAAATTAATAGGGGAAGCCACTACGAGTTCCCAAGAAAGGAAAATATAATTGCCAAAAGGTGGTAACAAGCGATCAACATTGACCTGTTTTCATTTCCTATAACAGAAAAACTTGTCACTGCATGATTTTTACTTGTTGTAGGACCTTTTGGTGATTTCATTTTTTTTAAGACCACAAAGTGATTTTCACAAATTAATATATAGTTAATGAAACTATTAGGAACACTCCAGTCTTAGAGTCTCATGTATCTTGGATTTAATTTCATAATGGTATTCAAAACAATTATATTTGGTATGATAATTAATTTCATGATGTTATGACACAAATTGGTGTTATCTTATACAACGTGAAAGATATATATACCATGCAAACACTAGATAAAAATTAAAACTTATGCTGAATGAAAACAAAGTTTAATTACTTCAATGAAGAAAGGTAAGAGATAAGGAAAAACATTAAGTAATGCCTTCAAGTGTGAAGTGGACTGACCAGGAGCGATATATCCCCAAGAACCAGCAACTATATTGGAGGACTTGCCAAAACCACAATCATCCACAAACTTAGCCAAGCCAAAGTCAGCAATGCAAGCATTAAATTCAGGGCCAATAAGGATGTTACTGGGTTTGATGTCTCTATGGACTATTGGAGGTTCACTATCATGGTGAAGATATTCAAGGCCTTGTGCAGCACCTAACAAGATTTTGTACCTAACTCCCCATTCCAAACAAGAATTCTCATCCCTCTCATGAAGCAGACTTCCTAAGCTCCCATTTGGCATATATTCATACATAAGCAACCTCATGTTGTCACTCCAACAGCATCCTAGGAGTCTCACAATGTTCCTATGTCGGATTAAGCCGAGGATTTTCAGCTCCCTCACTGGGTAGTGTTTCAGGAAGTGGACCTTCTAAGTCATTGTTGCTAAGGTTTATCATTTCCAGCCTTGAACAACCACCAATCTCCTCCGGCAATGACCCGTAAAGGCGGTTATAGGAGATATCACAAAAGATTAAGTTTTTTAAACCGCCTATTGTCTTTGGAATCTCACCATAAATTCTATTGTTTCTAAGACTCAGCCTTTCAAGAGAGTTGCAACTTCCTATCTCAGGTGGAATTGCACCTGATGTATCAGTGAAAATTAACTCAAACTCTGTGAGGTTTTGTAGCAAGAACAGGCCTTTTGGAGTGCTTCCAATAAATGAGTTCCAAGACAAATCAAGCTTTTGGAGGTTACCGAGGTTGGCTAAAGTAGAAGGTATGGTTCCTTCAAGCTGGTTGCCCCAAGCATAGAACTAAGTGAGCTTTTGCAATCTCCCAAGCTCAGGTGGGATCAACCCTGTGATTTGGTTCATGTAAAGCTCCAATCTTTGCAGGTTTGAGGCATTTGAAAGAGTTGAAGGTATAAAACCAGAGATATTGTTTTGAGCAACCAAAAACTTTTCAAGCTTCACAAGCTTACCTACAGACAAAGAGATAGTCCCAGATAGAAAATTCATAGACAGCTCAAGTGTTGTCAAGCTTGTACAGTTACCAATCTCTTCAGGAATAGCCCCAGTAATAAAATTATCCCATAAATTCAAAATTTGCAGCTTTTGTAGCTTCCCTAAATCAGAGGGAACAGAACCTGATAGTTTATTTGTGCATAAACTCAACTCAACAAGCTCAGAGCAATTACCTATCTCTGATGGAATCTCACCAGAAAGCATAGTATCACAAAGTGACAACCTTTGAAGCTTTTTAAGCCTGCCCAATGAAGCAGGCAAAGAGCCTGATATGCTGGTTTCAGTCAACCCCAAAGAAATCAAATTAGTGCAATTTCCCAGCTCACGTGGTATATTCCCAGTAATGAGTCTATTCCTTCCTGCTCTAAAAATCTCAAGTTTTGATAATTTTCCCAGCAAAGGTGGGATTTTCCCACTTAGCTGATTATTTGAAAGGATGATAGATTCTAGGCCAATGCAATTACTTAGCTTATTTGGGATTTCTCCACTGAGGAAGTTGGAGTTGCCAAAGTTTTGAGATTTGGCAAATTCCCAACACTAGAGGGAATAGAACCAGTGAGACTATTATGGCTAAGATCAATGACAGTAAGGGAAGAACAAGCACCGATATCAGAAGTGATACTTCCGGTGAGATTTGCATCTGACATGACGAGTTTGGTAAGGAAGCGAAAGGAAGAGAGATTGTAAGGTAGAGGCAAGTGAAGCGGGACAGAGACAAAATTAGTTTCTGAGACAAAACCTTGAGGAGAACAAGTAATGGAGGTCCAGTTACATGGGTTTGAGTCACTAATGTTCCAGTTAGAGAAATGTGAAGAAGGGGGTGAAGAGGGTGAGCTGTGAAGCCATGAATAAAGCAGATGAGCTTCATGGTTATAAGAGAAAGCAAGGGCACAACCACATAAGAGAGTGGTGGTGACACAGAAGAAAAACACAAAGATTTGCCTCATTTTACAAATATCTGTGTCTCCTTGGGTTTAGTCTATATCATAGGATTTTGCATCCTCTTTTGTCTCTGTGAATATGTACTAATACAAGTACCTTGGCCTTCTCGGACTGATGAATCCCAAGCAAACCATGCATTGACACCTCATCATAAACATGCAGAAGACTCATGAAAATGCCAAGTGGTCCATGGCTGCATGGACAGGTGATTGGGAAAAGTTGAGATTTTTCCTCCGGTAAAGCAGGAAAAGGAGCGCATTGGCCAAGTTAAAAGAGCCTCCAAAAAAACTAAAAAATAAAAATGGATGGATAATATCATGCTGTGTATAATTTGTACTCCCTCCTGTCCTTAATAGGAGTATAAGACATATTTAATTAATTTGATTAGATTAATGGAATTAGTTGAGTTAGATAATATGATATGGATTTTTTAAAATACCCTAGTCATCTTCTTTAATTTCTTCATTTTTTCTCTTCCTTAGTTATTGTTAAGAGAGCATCTATGGAGTAGATTAGAAAAAGAATGATAAATATAAGATAAATATTTAATAAGAATAAAAAAAATAGTTTAAATTTTGATCAAAGCCGTGATGAGAAAGAAAATTACTTACATTGAAAGGGAGGCTGGCAAATAAATGAGACCGGTATTTTGACTAAAACGTGCTCACCAGAAAGAGTGGGGTAGCGAACCGAGGCCAGATTGAGGCGTAAAAGTGTAAAAAACGCCCACAATAATGTCTGTTTCAGTTTTGGCATCTTCCTCACGTCTATCCATGTATAACTTCCTTTTGGGCATCGCCCCATTTTTTTTATTTATTAGTTCATATATACTTTTTATATACTATTCCGAGAATAAGGGTCCGTTTGGTACGTTGGAATTGATTTTGATGGAAATAAAAATGGATATGGATATAGAAATGGATATGGAAATGGAAATGGGGACTAAAAATATGTTTGGTATGTCATGGAAATGAGATCTAATTTTTGTATAAAAATACCAAAATGTTCTTCAATTTTTTATTTTTTATTTTTTTTGAAGGTAGTGGAGGGTAATAGATGGAAATGATCACATGGAATTGCAAATCTTAGGTATTTTGATGGAATTGATTGGGTGAAATTGAGTCTATTTGGCTTCCACATGGAATTGGAAAATTTTCCAATTCCATCATACCAAGCAAACATCATGATGAAATTGATCCTCAATTCCATTTCCATCACCTCTAATTCCATCATACCAAACAGGGCCTAAGAAGTTGCATGAATTTCTAAATCAAGAGCATATTAGTCAAATGTAACCTGAGTTTACTAGCACTAAAGTCACTCCTCTCTAACACACACACATTTTTTAAATATATAGTTTATAAATATAATCGAAATTTTTAATGACATAATAAATATAGATTGTTTTACATATATAGGTCCTTAATTAGAATATATATGGTTCTTAAATTTATTTAAAAAGCAGCATTAATGTAATATTTGGTCCCTTATATTTACCCTCATTTTAGTTTTGGTCCTTCAAATTTCAAATTACAGGTTTTAGTCCCTCAAGTTTTATTTTGTTTAAAATATTAATCCCTGTAACTCAATAAAGATTTGGATTATTTTACTCCTAGAGGAATTAAAATTAATTATTTAAAATTTGATGAATCAAAATTAAAACGAAGACAAACTTGAGGGACTTGTTAACCCTGACAATTTAGCATATTTAAGTAGAATTCTTTCCAAGCTATTATGGATTTTGCTTGCAGCCCAAACCCAAAAAAAAGTTTTTTAAAATTTCATGCCCAATTCAGATGCCCAGCCTAATTTAACCCGCGGCCCATGTAATGATTTCTGTCGGACCAAAAAGAAGCTAAAAAACTTTTCTATGTAAAAAAAAAAACAAAGACAACAAAAACAACAGCAACAAACCAAAAAAAGGTTCTCGAGGCATGCCTGGCCTGGTCCGCTACAACCTTTTTCTTGAATAGAAAAACCGTTTCTTTGTTCTCAGAATCTCAGCGACGCTGTGTTCACAGTTTCACAGAGAACCGTGCTGCCCCGTCGCCGTCACCCCCCACTGGCCACCATAACATCAACTGCTAGTGTATTGAGCCTTTTACGTCTGCGGTATGTGGCTCATCTTCATCCTTTTCTTTTGTTTCTATTATTATAGAGAGACACTGCAGATAAAAAAAAGTTACTAGTCTGTGAACTCTGTTTTGGTTGTGATGCCAAAATCATGTATCGTGGTTAGTCACCGAATTGATTCATCTTTAGTTGAAAGTATTGGTTTCTTTATGTATTTCACCACATGTGTCAATATTATTGTTAAGATAGAAGAATTCGAGTTTATATGGAAGAGCCCTTGCTTTTCACTCGTTGCATATTCAATGTTTTGGACTTCTTTGTACTATCGACTGTTAGATTTCAGACCCCTTTTTTTCCAAAACTTCTAATGCGTTTCCTCGCATTTTATCAATGCAGTGCTCGGGGAATTCTGATTATCCATAATCAAATTTGAAGGACATTGTTTTGACAATAGTGACAGCTTGTCCTGTTTCTGTTGGTACTTAGATTTTGGTCTGCTGTTGTATTGGGCTCTCACTTTAAGAACAAGTTGATTGAATGAGTTGCTTTTAAATACACTTGACATAGTCTTTATCACAATGACGTTCTCCCAATACATTTGGGTCTGATTTCAAAGTATAGAAAACGAGGGAAGTATCCATTGAGATGCTCAATGACTTTAAGAATTGAGTTTTAAACGTGAGGTTGAAGTCCCCTTCAACTTAAGATATTGAGATTGGGATTTGTTTTTGGAAAACAAAGTTTTAATCAAGTCTTTTAGGAATTTTAGCCTGGTTGCTACTTGATGTTTTGCAGAAGATCAGGCATATTGTCTGAAACGATCCTTAGAATGTATATATATACATAAAGACTATTTTGTATAAGGGATCCCTGATTTCATTATTTTCCAGTTATTTCGCCTCCTGCCAGAGAAAGCAAAATCAGACACCTCCGGGAATGGCAGCTGCTGCAATGGCCAATGCTTCAGGGCGAGCACTGTCACAGCCAGTTACTTTTGTCACTGGCAATGCCAAAAAGCTTGAAGAAGTACGCACTATCTTGGGACGGTCTGTTCCTTTCAAGTCCCTCAAGCTAGACTGTAAGATTTCTGTCCACTCTTAAAATTTTACTCACGGTTCTCCCACACGCCTGATTTTTCTGAGTAATTTTACAGTGCCAGAGTTGCAAGGTGAGCCTGAAGAAATCTCTAAAGAGAAGGCTCGATTGGCTGCTGCTCAGGTACTTAGTTACTTTGTTGTCTTATACTCACAAGGACTTGTTTGATTTTAAGCTGTATTTCTTTGTTTTCGTTCAATTTATTTCTCCTTTTTCATTTTATATTTTTCAATGTATGGCAAGGTTAATGGACCTGTACTTGTAGAAGACACTTGCCTCTGTTTCAATGCCTTAAAGGGCCTCCCAGGTAGATGTCATATTCTCATTCTTCATGTTATGTATTGTAATTTGCATCTACCGAGCTTGACTCTGGGTCTTTTTGCATGTTTGAAATTGTTGCAGGGCCTTACATGTAAGTTCTGTATCAATTTTTAATGTGACTCTTCGGGTAAACGCTTCTTTCTTTCTAAATTATAGCTCTTATTAAGTGTTGGCCTAAGTGCCAGTCCTTTTAAAATTTTAAAAATGAGGTGCATCATGAGATACGATGATTGAGAATAGAAAATGACACATAAGTTGTTCGTTAACTTTTGGTAGTAAATGATTCAAGATTAAATAAAATGTCTCACTGTTTTATGTCTGAATTCAAACGAAGTTTATGTTCTTTTCAGGGCTAAATCAAGTTCAAACAAAATTCACTAATATTTGACTTTGTTAATCACAAAGCTAAGTTGTGGTGGGCAAAAATCTTAAATGCTATAGCTCATTCAAGTTGGACTGATATCAAAGCAAACTTATAGCACTGTAAAAGATCTCCTCAGTAGCCAGGAAACTATTTTATTATATTGTTTCTGTTCCTTTCGATCAACATTTCTTTGATCCTAGTGTATCTTGTTGGAAGCCAAGGAAGAGATATAACTGATCTTAGACCTCAAGACGGGACTGTAACTTGATATTGATTATACAGTTTCTCAAGACATACGTTTCGATGGAACAATATCTATTTTGGTATTTTTGTGTTGACTTAAAGTTCAAATCATGATTAAATACTGCCTCTAGCATGATTGTTAATCTTCAAATGTACAGTGCAATGCATTGGTTCTTCCTTGGTTGGATTTATTGTCTCCCCAAATCCCTTTGCAGTTTATAAAATGCATATCTTTAAGGGTTGTTTTATCTTCCATTTCTATGCAATCTTCTTCGTATGTCTTTGACATTCTTGTCAAATAATCTAGTGCCTAGTGGATAGTTTTTAAACTAAGATGCAGCTTGAAAAGTTCAGAGATTACTACTCTGCATTTCTTGTTATTTGTGCTGTCGAAAATTGAAAATGATTGTTCTATTCACAAGGTCGAACAACTCTCCCTATAAAGTTTCTTTTCCTTGGAGTTTTTATTCTCAATTGATTATAAGCTACGGATAATTTAAATTCGGTATTAATAGGATGCATCATCTTTTTTGTATCATAACTGATTATTATTAATTTATCGGTTGGATGAATCATGCAGCAAATGGTTCCTGCAGAAGATTGGTCACGAAGGTATTGCCTTAACTGTTTAATGTGCGCATTTATTTTCAGTTCTATGATTTTTTTGCAAGGCTGTCTCAAGAATTCTGGCTTACCAGTCCTTCAATTCATTTTCCAGGTCTCAACAACTTGTTGATGGCTTATGATGATAAATCAGCTTGGGCATTGTGTGCATTTTCCTTTGCTGCTGGGCCTGGTTGCGATCCTGTGACTTTTATTGGAAAAACCATGGTATTTCCTTAAATTTTTCCTCACTGTGTGCCAGAAGTCAATGCGTTTATATATTCTTTACGTCTACTGAAAGGAGCTAATGTAAATGATGGACTAATTCATAATTCTGGCTGGAATAGTAGGGGAAGATTGTTCCTGCAAGGGGACCCAATGATTTTGGATGGGATCCAATTTTTCAACCTGATGGCTATGAGCAAACGTAATTCTAACCTTTTCTATTATATTATACTCTAGTATTCCATGATTATCAATGGAATCTAATTGGCATTGTTTGTTCTATGCATAGTTATGCAGAGATGCCAAAGGAAGAAAAGAACAAAATTTCTCACCGTTTTAAAGCTCTTGATAGTTGATATGGTGAAGTCACATTTTGCTGAAGCTGGATACATTTTTCAGATTGACAATGTCTAAGAGCTTTTTGCTGCTGCAATGGAGTAGATTCTATAGGCACAACATTTTATAGCCTTCTGCTAGTGAAAGGAGAATTGCTTCTTGGTTGACATTTTTTTTTTGGGTGAAATTCTTGGTTGTCATTTTGATGGTACTTGGAATGCGTTTGAATGAATGGAAATCAGTGGAATGGAAAGGGAAATCATGTTGGCTTTTATCTGTTGCTTGTAAATTCTAGAGATAAAAGAAGAGAATGAAACAGGATGGTAACTTTTTCAATCTCATCCTTTTTCATAATACTGATTTTGTGCCTGGAGAATGAGAGGGAACCCTAATTTTCAATTACAGTCAGATACTTTCATTTTTTAAAATTTCATAACCTAATTTATCATCTTTCACGGTTTTTCACCTCTAATTGGTATTCTTAAATCTATTATTTCATCGTTGTCCAAAAAATAAAATCTATTATTGTATTTTTCTCAGATGATATGACGTTTGAGGTGTGGAACCCACTTAGAATAGTTGGTGTTATCACTAAACCCATCATTGCATTGCTGAATATGCCAGGTCATGTAACTTCTACTGTGTATTTTTTCCGTATTTATACATAGGTGCTTATGAATATAAAAGCTGAGCTAATATTTTAAATTTTCTTAGGAAAATTTGGACCCTTAGTTTAAAAATATCCTGTTTTCATTTAAAGCTCCTCTGCAGAACGAGGGAGAACTGAGTGTAGATAGATAGGCTTTTTGGGCATAGCGTTAAAATTGGTCAAAGCTAGCAAAACATGTGTATGGTTTACAGTCACTTGCTGTTGTGATATTATGTTTATATTAAAATGGGAAAATTTCAAAAAACTATATTGAAAATTGTAAAAGGATAATTCAGTATATTGAAAATGAGAAAAGACAGATTAAGCGGGTGTCAGATGTTTTGTGTATATAAGAGATTCTCTTCAGTACGAGAATATAAGAGGGCAAGAGGGATAGAAACTACATTAATATTTGCGTGACAAAACTATGAGGAGATCACATCCGGACATACGTACGTAGTGAAGCCAGGAATTATAAAGCAAATATACAAGTTTCAAGGTTAACTATAAGAGAATAAGGTAGAACAACATACATGCTGAGAAAGCAAGGGAGACAAAATGCTTAGTAGGTAGTAGTAGTTAATAGCATGAAGTAATTGCTAGTTTGCTACTCGGAGTACATCTCATTGACTCGTTTTTCTCAAATTTTATAAAAGCATTTAATTATATATATACCACTCTGATCCTATTTATAAGTCCTTTTTAACTAATTCTCACATACTAAGGAAAGTTAGTTAACTCATTAACTATGAGCTAAATTTTCAGTTTCGCCTTTATCTATGATTGGTTCCAAAAATCTACATGAATAAATTCCTTTTGTTTATTGTAATTAATAGGGGTAAAAAAGTATAAAATGCATTTACTACCTTGAAAATGGACTTATAAATAGGACCAAAGTTATTGGTCAAAGAGGACTTATAAATAGAACCAAAGTGATACACATAAAAGAGTGTGTGTGTGTACATAGATATACAGAGAGAGAGAGAGCGCTTGAGACTGGTCCTTTTGTTTGGGCAATGAGACTGGTCTTGAGACTAATAGCCCACTGGACATTTTGGGTTTGGGGCAAAGGCCGGTAACATAAACCCTATTAACAAAATAAAAAATGAATTAATATGTGATTTCCATATCACAAAAATTTTCCACTATATTTGGAAAGTCAATAAATATGCGAAATGATGGTGGATGCATTAATAATTGATTGAAAATTTGAGATTCTTCTCACTATAAAAAAGGAAAAGGAGCGTGAGAAACGAAAATTATCTTAATTGCGCTTCCTAAATTACAGTAACTCTAATTCCATCAACAATTTTTAAATTTATGCTCTAGAATTCTCACTCATACCGCCTCGGACACATACTTTCTCTTCTTTGCCAACCATGTCTTCTGAAAATACGGTCTTCATTCTTAACCTTTGCCCTTTGCGAACAATTTTTTAACGTGTTCTTGATGCATTTATTTAATTTGTTTAATCTCATGATGTTAATCGCTGTTTTGGTTCACCGTTGTTTTTTTTTAAATTTTCAGGAGTGTTTCTTTGAAATCGATACTAGCGATGGCTGGGAAAAGTCTCGGACTAAGATTTTGAGCAGCTTTGAAGGTATTTCCTCTTATACGCACCACTTGTCGTCAAAATTTCTTGTCCTAAGCTACCAAAGTTCTCTCTCTGTTTTTTTTTTTTGGCTGGAAAACTACAAATCAAATTTTTGAACTTTAGTTGTTTCGTTAATCTGATATTTAATTCAGACCTTAGGATTTCAAACATTCCGAAATCCATCATAGACAATACTTGTGGGTTGAATTCCAGAGGTTATCCATGTTATTACGTTAAGCTTATATAAATTACCATATCGTGCGTAGTTTCACCATTTTGCTGAATTTTTTTTTAAAAAAAATATTTGGTCCTTTGCCATATTTGTTGCGCGATAGCTAACTTGTGTTCATATGATCTCGTACATATATATTGATATTCAAATATTATGTTCAACATCATATAAATAGATGAAAGAGTCTAGAAAATATAATTTATCCTTATATTTTAATAGTAGTGCATTATGCAGAATATACACATCACATAATTGTAAATTATTATATTTTGTCTAAAATTTAATTTGGGTGGCTTTGAAATTTTTGCAGACCCAGTTTTTGACATCAATCCTACGTTGGGATATGCATATGTGAAAGGCAAAACAGATCGACACCAAATTTTGAAGAAGCTGAAGAAGGGTGGGAAACATTCAGACCTCAAGAGGATCACTTTTCAGGGAGATGGTAACAATAATAACAATAATTATGTCCCACTTGCAAAAATGGGTCCTCTTTATGATCCTAATTATTATTATACTAATGATCCTTATAATTATCATTCATACGCTAGTTACAACCCTTGGCATAATAGTAGCAATCATAATCACTTACTTATGAACAATGCTCTTAATTACCATGGAGCCAATCATTATCTTCCTCGTCCGCTACATGCCGGTCCTGGCTCCTTCCACCGGCATGACTCATCGGTGCCGAGTTCTTCCACGTCTTCAACGACAACGTCGTCATCGTCCCGACAAGTGACAGAGCCAGAACAACCACCTCGGCCACCAGTGAGGGAACCATTACGTTCTGGTCCCTTTAGAAGGCTTCGATTCAACAAGAAAGTCAAATTAGTGTTTTCCATGAAGAAAATTACTGGAAAGTTTCTCTCATGCTTGAGGTTTTGCCATACAGCCGAATAACTCAATGATGTAGCTTGCTTATTCTAGTTAATCAGGGATTATAATGTGACAAGTTAATAACGTCGTTTTCATTTATGTTTTTCCTGCCAAATATAACATGTGGCTTTGGCAATAAAGACTTTTTAATATGAGTAATCGTATTGAATAGAACTTTATTATGAGTTTATGAAACTGGGATTTGGATACACACACATATATATGTATGTCTGTAGAGATTATTAGGTTTTGAAGACAAATAAGTTATTTTGCTGCAGTATAGGATTGTGCGTTTGTGTGTTGTGGACAATATGTTTATGGAGAAGTCGATGAATGCAGAAATTGACTTAGAGAAGTCGATGATATATGCCGATGTTGTGGGTCATTTTGATTTTTTTGCCATAATTTTGATTTGTTGCTGGCTACTCTTTTTTGAGTTAGAGACATAGACAGTTAGTATGGTCTCTAATTTGCTTGCTTTTTAATATATTTTAAACCCGTTCCTTTTCATAAAAAATATTTAGAGAATGTCTTATTTTTTGCTTCTCACTTTTTTATTTTACCTTTATTTAATTATCCTATTTAATGGTAATATAATAAATTTTACAGCTCGCAATGACCTTTTACTTTCACCATATTTATTTTTTTAACTAGTGTTAACCCCGTGCGTCGCACGAGAACATGAATTATGATTAATGGTACATTGTAGAATTAATTTTTTATGACTACAATGCATTTATTTGTATATCTATAAAACTAAATTTTCAGCTTAGAAATGTATAAAGGGTGATTATAATCATGCTTATATATCACATTTTGAGGGAGCATTTTTTTGAAGAATTCATTACGCCCTGGTGTGTCAATAGAATGTCAATAAATTAATAAATGGAAGGCTATGTGGGGGATAGAATTGGATAAAGCAGAGGTAAAATGACTACAATTTTAGTTTTTTGCTAAATAAATCACCGAAAGAATCTTTCAACAAAAGAATGAATTTTACATGATATTTTGAAAATTTTCTCTATAAACCACATTGGTTGTCTTGTTTGTGGGTTTCTTGTCTGAAGTATTAAAATCTTGATGCCGTCTATTGATTTAACCCTCAACAAAACAACATATAACTAATCATGTGTGAAGACAGGTCTAGGTAAATATAATCCGACATTAGTCATTTATTGTCCCTAACTCTTATTTATTGTCATAGAAAATAATAGTACAATGGAAAAAGATGGAAAAGGGGCTATCTAGAATAGATTAAAAGTAATTTTATAGCAGAAGATTCATTTTAAATTGTGTGCCAAAAACTTATTAAAGGTTTCACAATTAAATTGATATTCATCTTATTAACAATTGCTCATAGATATACATTGCCTACTTGATTGCACCCACAATTCGTCTATAATGCTGCAATTCCACTTGCAGTTGCTTGGATTGTAAAACTATTCCAATTTGTCATAAATAAGTGAAAATAGATGATGATGTTTTTTGACATATCAATCAAGTAGCTTCCGTATTTAAATTTATTATGTAGGAAGGACCTTTATCATATTTACTAAGGTTGAAAAACAGATAATAATGACACTTTTATAGCCATAAATAGGGTTTTTCAAATTCCCATATGCCATAGTAAGAAAAGGAAAAGAGATTATTACTATAATGGTTTTTGTTGGATTTTGAATGACTCTTTAATGTTAATGTCTTGTTTTAAATTTGATTTGTTACCAAAAGGTACAAAAATGAGTAATTAATGTAATAATATTCTAACAAAATCAATTAGGTAATTAATCAGGTAATTAATATCATTTGTGATGCAAATACCCTAATAATTGGGTAAACAAATAAGTAAACGCATGTTGTTAATTTTTGGAACCTCTAACCATGATTATCGCGAGTAATCAGTGACGAATATGTGATGGGATTGGGCCAAATTAAAAATATACAGTAATTATAGCAATGTTAATAAAAACCTACGGCAATTATACTAATAATAATTTAAATCAGACAAGATAATAATTGAATGATGTATTTTGAGGAAGTCATGTTTCTGAAAAAATGTGTTAGAGTGAAACATGATTTTCCAACGGTGTGAGCATATTTTGTAGTCAGCATTATTGGCTAACACTACAAGGTTCTCAAATTGGTACACCTCACCCTTTTTAAAATCTTCAATATACATACAGATCTGACCTCTCTGGACAATTGAACCCTCAATTCGATCACCCTGTTTGCAAATAGTTAGATGAAATATGAGCAACACATAATTTCATTTAGTGAATTGGTGAATGTGACGATTGTGTTAGATACTTACTTGTTTGTCGACTAATATTATACTGACTTTTCAGACCTCAAATGATAGGGCCTACTTCGCCATTGTCTACTTCCTGAGTACCCTAACAATAATGCTCTAGGTTTCCTTGCTATCATAACATCCTTGAGTAAAGCATGAGTAATGTTTGTCATTGCTTGAGTTGATGTAACTGATATCTTCAAGAATTGTCATGTTATGCTGTATATGAGGATGGGAGGCTTATGCTGAGATATATAATTGTATGTGTAAAAGTATTGAATGTGAAGGAATTTTTGAAAAAACAAAAAGATATTAATGATACATATGCTGTATATAAGGAATTTCTGAATGTTTTTATAATGATTTGCCCAACATCATACTTTTAATTCTCAATCAATGTGATCCATCCCATTTTTTTTAAATGATTTAATACCCCTTTTTCTAATTATTCCAAATACAACCTCTACCTTTCTTCCTTCCTAATTATTCCTTTTAGAGAAATTTTGTTCATTGGATTGTATGCCGCAATTTAGTCATGCTAGAGTGCAATTGTTGGAAATAGAGTTGACCTATATTGTTGAATGATTTTAATTTAATTAGGACTGGAATGTTAAAGTTATTATTTCCTACAATCGTGGAATATTATAGTCATTGTTTGAAATTTGAAAGAATATGTCCAATTATTATTTGCCAATTATCATAAATGTGTTTTAATGTAATTGGGTTATTTGAAATTTGAAAGGATATGAACAATTATTATTTGCCAATCATCATAAATTTGTTTTAATTTAATTAGGATTGGAATGTTAAAGTTATTATTTCCTACAATCATGGAAGATTACAGTTATTATTTGAAATTTGAAAGGCTACATCCAATTATTATTTACCAATTATCATAAATGTGTTTTAACGCAATTAGGATTGTGATTATTTGACTCGGGTCAAGCTTAATTGGGTTATTGAGTGTGTCACACAAGATTTAGAGAGTAAAGTTTATTGTTTTAATTTAATTAGAATTTGAATGTTAAAGTTATTATTTCCTACAATCATGGAAGATTACAGTCATTATTTGAAATTTGAAAGGCTACATCCAATTATTATTTACCAATTATCATAAATGTGTTTTAACGCAATTAGAATTGTGATTATTTGACTCGGGTTAAGCTTAATTGGGTTATATATGGAGCAGGTCACACAAGATTTAGAGAGTAAAGTTGATTCTCTCTTTTTTATAATTGTCTTTATTATAATAATTCCTTATTCTTTCTTATTCCATATGTCCTCAAAATTATAAGGGTATTTTAGTTAAGAAGGGTTATAATTTTGACATATTTATTGTACTTAATCGACATTTTGAACCACAAGATTCGGTTAAATGTTTCTTATAAAAAAGGATGGAGAGAATATTATAAAAGTTTTTAATACTAGACTAGCCAATTCAATCTTCACAAATTTTAGACCAATCTTATGACCTAGTGATACTTTTGCCAATCATATTCATAAAAATTCATATAAATTAAATACTTTCTCCAATCCATAATATAGATGTCATGAGAAATAAAAAGTGATAGTTAACTTATTAAATACATTATAAATTGAATTTTTTTTTCACTTTTACCTTTATTGAAAAATTTAATAGTACATAAAATTGGAAATGAGCATTAATTATAGGGAGAAAATTGAAAATTGAGCATTAATTATCTTATAAGTGACTTAAATTTTGAACAAAGCTAATGGACTATTCTTCTAAAAGCATCTTATAGTGTGGACCAGAGAGGAGTATGTCAAATAACTGTATATATTGAATTGAGTGCGGGGACCTGCAAAACAATCACAGCATCATAACTACTCTTGTATAAGAGATTGATAAACGAATCCTCAATTAATATTCCTAATATCGTCGGTATATTGATAAATTGATGAAGAAGATCTATGCGCAGATATATAAAGCTAGTTAGCGCAGTTAGAAAAAGCTTGCCAAATCTTTCACATAATTGCGTGTCTCACAATTCAATACAATTGTCAAAAGCAGAATATGCAAAAAAAATCATTCATAAAGTATCTACATGTGTGTGTATACATAACTCAACAAATCCGTGTACGCATGTTCCACTGGGGTCTTATTTATAAGTTTAAATTATCAAATTTTCACATGTCAAGAAAAATTAGCTAACTGATTAATAAATATAGACTAAATTGATAAATTTTTTTAATTTCTATGAATGAATATTTTTCACCTCTTTCTTCTCTCTCTCCCTTTGGGGTAAAATTGTAACATCCTCATTTATTACCATGAAAGTGGATATACAATAATAAGAACCAAAAGATTTTTCTAAACAGGATCAAAGTGGTAATATATATATATATATATATTGAGAGACACACACATACGCACTTTGAGTGTTTGAATCAGAAGCTTGGCGAATGAAAATGGCGTACCCTCATTTCTCAAGCATTGCCAACAAACTGATGCTTGCAGCCATGGTGATGATGCTTCTGCTCTCATGTGGTAAGTGTGAGACTGTTTATAATTAATTAATTTTTTTGCCTCCAGTTTATAATTAATTAATTATTAAATTGAATACATAAGAATTAGCTAATTCATGAGTGTGTGTGGTGTTGAATTAAAGAATAGTTTGATGGATGTTGGTGATAATTAATGAGAAAGAAAAAAAATTAAATGCAGGGAAGAGCACACAATATTGCCCAGGAACATGTAAAGAGTTTCCAGTGTGCGATGTTTATTGCAAACGGATTGGCTACAAAATAGGACGATGCGTCCCTCCTCAAAATCACTTTTGCTGCTGTGCTAAATAATATCCACCCTCTCCTCCATCTATATATACATGCATGAAGAAACTCATCCATAATAAAGTAAATAAACTATTATATGTATTAACTTTTGCCATGCATAAAGCCCAATAACTCAATTGATGTAGCATGCTTAGCTTGTTTATTCTACTTAATCAGGTATTAGAACGTACGTGACAAGTTAATGTCGTTTTGATTTATGTTTTTCATTCCCAAATGTAACTTGGATTTGGAAGTATTGAGTTTGTTAATATGAGTTATCGTCATTGGATAGAACTTTATTATGATAATAGGATTTGGATATATGTATAGATTAGGTTTTGAAGAGAAATATGTTAAATGCTGAGTGTGTCTGTGTATGTTTAATTATGGAGAAGTGGATGAATGCATAAATTGGTTGCTAAGGTTGATGATATATAATGATGTTGACAAGTTAGCAGTTGTATGGTCTTTAATTTTCTTGTTTTTTAATAATATGTTTTCCATATGCTAGCTATATATTCTATCCAGTATTTTTTATGAGGGCCTAAAATTTAAAATATTTTGGTCTTTTTTTTTTATAATGCCCCACTCAGGATTGTCTGAACATTTAATATGTTTTTACAATTTTTTACCTTAATTAATTTTATTCTCTCTTCTCATCTTTTTTTAATAGCACATTCTCTTACATATTTTCTCTCATCAGTGCTGTATTTCTTTATCTTACTTGCCCTCTAACAAATGAGGACTTACTTAAAAAAAAGTATATGTTTTTTACGTATTTATTACTTTCAACTAATTTCTGAAACCACGTAATTTAATTATTAGACTCTTACAAAAATGACCGAAGGGAGTACATTGTTCTCCTCCAGTCCTTAATGTATGACATAATTGGAGAAGTGATATTGGTCCTAAATGTAAGATTAGACTATTTTTCATATTTGTCAATCTTTTCTTAATTTATTCCTATTGATACTCCTTCAACAATAATCAAGCAAGGAAGAGTTGGAGGAAATTCAGGAAGATGATTAAGGTATCTTAGAACAAACATATCATATTAATTAACTTATCTAACTTTTTTAATCTGATCAAATTAGATAAATAAATATTACATTAAGAACCTGGGAATAACATTTTTTAACAAGAACCAAACCAGACAATTCAATCTTGACACAAATTTTAGAACAATCTTATGACTTGGTGATTCTTTCGCCAATCATATTCATAAAAATTTATATAAATACTCCTTTCGATCTATGATGTAGGGTGCTTCTAAAAGAATAATTTTGTCTAAAATATAA
The DNA here is from genome assembly GCA_963855925.1 of Inga laurina. NCBI lineage: Eukaryota > Viridiplantae > Streptophyta > Magnoliopsida > Fabales > Fabaceae > Inga > Inga laurina. The sequence goes on from OY979709.1 coordinate 59,304,352, forward strand.
ATCACTTGTAAGATAATTAATATTCATTTTTCAGTTTTCTTCCTATAATTAATATTCATTTCCAATTTTACCCATTATATTCATTAAATTTTCAAACACATTTTTTAAAAAGGGTAGAAGTGGAAAAAAATTCTAATTTATAACATATTTAATGAGTTAACTATCACTTCTTCTTCTTTTCGTGAATTATTTAGTGTCTTATATCATGAACCAAAAGGAGTAAGTCAAATAACTACTATATAATATTGAAGTGAGTGCTCGGAACCGAGAAGCAATCACATCATAACTAATCTTGAACAAGAGTTTGATACACGCATCCTCAATTAATATACCCAATATCGCCCGTATATTGATGAAGTTAGTTATTGTAGTTAGAAAAAGCTTGCCAGATCTCTCACATATGTAATTGCGTATCTTACAATTCAATAAAACTGTCAAAAGTAGAATATGCACAAAATTCATGCATCAAGTACCTACATATGTGTGTTTGTATATACATAACCCAACAGATCCGTGTACGCAGGAAAGACACACACACACACACACACACACACACAATTATTGAGTGTTTGAATCAGAAGTTTCATAATGAAAATGGCGTACCCTCATCTCTCAAGCACTATTGCCAACAAACTGATGCTTGCAGCCATGGTGATGATGCTTCTGCTTTCATTTGGTAAGTGTGAAACTGTTTATAAGTAATTTTAGCTGATAATCCATATGGTGTTTTAATTGGAGAACGTATTTTGAAGGATGTTGGTGATAATTGATAATGAGGATGAAAAAAATATTTATTTAATGCAGGGAAGAGCACACAATATTGCCCAGGAACATGTAGAGAATTTCCAGGTTGCTATGAATTTTGCATACTGATTGGCTACAAAACAGGACATTGCATCCCTCCTCAATATCACTTCTGCTGTTGTGCTAAATAATCCCAGCTTCTTCTACTCCATCTATATATATACATGCATGAAGTGTCATGTAATAAATAAACTATATTATAATGTATTAATCTTCTTATTTAGTTAATGTATCCCTTTCGGGTTATTAGTACAAATATGAAGCATATATAGTTTTATCAATCCATTTTGGAATAATTTATAATACTACCTCCAGTCCTAAATATAAGACATAATTTATAGTGCAACTTACACTATAAACTATGTCCTATATTAGGACTGGAGGGAGTACTATATATGCAAACTGGCTTCTTCATAGATCAATGATTATCCATATTTATAATTTGTGATACCACATGCATGGAATCACCAACATGCATGCAGTTTCATGATTCTTTTTCGTTTTACTCCAGCAACCCATCTCAACCATTAAATTAAAAACATTCAATAATAATGTATTGCTTTTGGCAAGTGGAAATCTAACATATGAGTAGAGACGTCAAAGCTATGAAAAATGTTATCACCAAAAGGGCACTAGAAGACACACAACCATGGGATTACAAATTCCCAGTCGAGAGCTACTTATGGATATTTTATCTTTGGATACTGGTTTTTAGTTTTGTTTGTGAGAGAAACGAGATAACACATCAACAAATTACTAGCTAGGGGCTCGTGTCTTCTCTCATGTTCTTTTTAATGCTCCTCAAAATTTCACAACTTCCCAAGTGTTTTGTTCTTGAATTTTGTGATCATTGGATACTACATAAAATGAGTAACATTTTGATAGCTTATAGATAAAAATGGGTGAAGTTTTGAATTTTTATGATTTTTCAAAATAAATAAACAACGCACTTAATCTTAGAGTATTTTTCTTTAAAAAATCATAAAAAAATTAATAACTTCAATTCACTTTTTTTTATCCGTAAGATATTAGAATATCTCTCATTTTATGTAGAGTCTAATAATCACAAAAAATAAGAACAAAACTTTTGGGAGGTTGAGGCATTGCAAAGAGCATTAGAGGCCTCAAACCACAAAATTACAAAGAGTACAACCAAAACATCAAGTTAACTTGTTAATCAAATAATATAAGCTAAATTATGTATTTAGTCCTTTAAGTTTGCATTGAGATTCATTTTAGTCTTTTAAGTTTAAAAAATACACTTTTAGTAATTAACACTATTAGTTTTACTTAACGAAAAATATTGACTCACATTATTTTAAACCATTACCCAGTCATATCCACTATCTAGTTAGTTCCCCAACGACTTCGATCTTCGTTGCCGGCTAAGCCTCACTTTCTAGGCCTTAATTCCATCTTCATAGCATTTTTCATCATAGTTCGTTTGCTTCTTTTTGACCTGAAACTGCTAGTAGACTTCCTCAATGGATGAATGAAGAAGATGTTGGTGGCAGGACGAGGGTTTCATGCGGGAAAAGTGTGGCCAGGCCATTACAAAAAATTAATTAAAATTTGAGAGTTTTTTTTAATAATAATATTATTATTTTAATTAAAATATGAATTTGTTAAAAAAAATTTGAGATGATGTGGCAACTAATTAAGATTAAAATAATTTGAGTCGGCATTTTCTGTTAAATAAAACTCACGATGTTAAGTTAAAAGGATTAGAAGTACATTTTTTAAAACTTAAGGGACCAAAATAAATCTCGATGCAAACATAAAGTACTAAATGTATACTTTAGTTAATAATATAATAGCACAATGTTAAATATAAATTTTAAAAAATTAAAACTTTGCATATTTTTTATTATTTGAGTGTTAACTTAAATTAATTTTAAAGAGTGAAATTTCATATTTATATTGAATGTGTCTTTTTTTTTACTAGATTGTTTGAAAAAACATGTTACTTGAATGATCATTATTATAAAATCTGAGTAATTAATTACTTTAAAAAATATTTTCATTATTTAATTTTCATATAATATTGGTTCTTTTTACATTGGTCTATATTAGTTTAAGAACATCAAGAATATACATAATATATCACGTTTTAGAATTTCTATGATATGCATTATAAAAATATAACATTTTTCCATGTTACTTATATTTTTCCAAACTAATATATTAAATACATGAATTCACTTCAGACATTTTCTTAAAAAAAATGTTACATAATCCTAAATGAATCTCATGTGAATGATTTTTTATTGTGAATATTTTAGTAAAGTTTTTTATATCCTAGATATTAACTCCTTTTAAATTTGGCTTGGCTCTGCGCCCTTCTTATATGCCTAGTGATCGCCTTAACATATGCTTTTGAAATGCTGTTTCTTCTAGAAAATAACCACTCTTATGTCAATATCATTGAGTGAAATAATTAAGAAGGTCCATGTGCAGTTATGGAGAATTAGTTATTGATAGATTAATTCGGTCAAAAAAATTAGTTATAGAAAGGAGAAACCCCCCTCCCTAAAATCTGCTCATACACAATTAGTTTACTTTGCGTATCCCTCAAAATCTTGAGCCTTAATGAAATGGTCGGTCAAAAAGCAGAATATTTTACTGAAAATCAAACACATAACGTATTTGTGTGTGGGTGTATAAATACATGCATGAGTTTGGCAAATACTTAGATATAAGCAAAGAGATATTGGATTTGAAAAAACAGGTGGAATTGCACCTGCTATATATCAGTGAAAATTAACTCAAACTCTGTGAGGTTTTGTAGCAAAAACAGGCCTTTTGGAATGCTTCCAATAAATGAGTTCCAAGACAAATCAAGCTTTTGGAGGTTACTGAGGTTGGCTAAAGTAGAAGGTATGGTTCCTTCAAGCTGGTTGCCCCAAGCATAGAATTGAGTGAGCTTTTACAATCTCCCAAGCTCAGGTGGGATCAACCCTGTGATTCGGTTCATGTAAAGCTCCAATCTTTGCAGGTTTGAGGCATTTGCACCATAATAAAATTGATGCAGATGACACGTAAACTGCTAGCTCAGCATATTTAGTTAACTAATAATCAGAATTAATTGAGATAACATTCAAGGCAAAATTACTCCATTTTTTACACTTCCGGTGCAAAATTACCCTACAAAAAACTTTCAAGATAAAATTGTTTATTGGTGACAACTTCCAGGCTAAAATAAACCCTTAAACTTGAATAAAATAATGAAAGTTTTAATTACTTTTTTAATAATAAAAATGCAGGGAAGAGCACAACATATTGCCCAGGGCCGTGTTTCCAAATGCCAAGGTGTGATAGATACTGCAGATCCATCGGCTATAAAACAGGCGAGTGCATTGTTCAACAACATGGCGACTGTTGCTGTGCCAAGTGATATCATTCATTCCCATTATCCCATGCAAACTTCATCATCATAATCAACTCTATATATGTATGCCCTAAATAAATTCTTCTAAATAAATATTAATACCATATATTATATCATATCATTATCTTTTAAATGGTGGGACTCACTCATTTTTCTTATATGATGATCTGACTTATGGGTCAAATTTGAGTATTATTAGGGCCAATTAAAAGAAACTTTTTCATAAAGATTCTGCATTCACACGAACTTACACTACGTATTACAAAAAAATTTTGATGGTCCATTTTTTGGACCTTTCAACGCTCATTTTTTAAGAAGACGTTTATATGAATGATGTTGTAAATTTTGAATAGACATTCGTTTGTTTCAAAAACATTGGAATTCACTTTTTGTATTTACTCCAAGTCTTGTATTTAATTAAACAAAACAGCCCCCCTTCCATTAATCTTTATTAATGATTATTCATATTTATTCATGAACAACGTAGAATTAATCACACCCATACACCAATGTAGCTGACCAGTGGTCATGATTATTTTGGTCCAACAACGCAATTCACAGTAAACCACTAAAGTACGTAGAATCATGCGTGCAATAATAAATCCCATAATCAATAAAACCGATGTATGCATCTAAACTATCTTTCCTAGTTCTCCATTTGATTCACAATGCAAGCCACTCTCAAGTAATTACTAGAATTACTCCCTCCTATTTTTTTTTTATAAGAAAAAACGGTCAAAATCAAATGGTTTTGAATGAGATTTTGGAAAAGAGAGAAAAATATGATACAAGTTACGTTTAAGTATTAATTAGGGGGTAAAATTGATAAATAAATACTATCATTCTACAAGTTACTTATATTACTGTTAAAAAAATCCTTCTATAAACAATTTATTATTTGTACAGAAGGGAGTACCGTTTCAACATCACACACAGATTTAATTTACAATAGATGACCTCCTGACCCCTTGTTATTATTCATATATACTGTTTAATTAATTAATAGTGATGGTTCAGATCAGAAAAAAAAAAACAATTGAATTAATAATAATTCCGCGAGCTATTTAATGAGTTCTTTTACATTAATTTAGCGTCACATTTTAAATGTATCATAATTAACGAGGAAACTATTGATGTTTCATAAGAGTTAATATAATCAAAACTTGGATGCTTGTCCCCGGGGAATATACTTCGTGATCTAATTTCATTTTTTTTAATATAGTATGAAATGTATGTGTTATTAACTGAATAAATATGTTAAGAAGAACTAAATTTTGGAAATGAATAAATCTTTAAGGCGATATATATTCAAATGTTGGCCAAAAAAACTGCTATTCAAACACTATCACAGGGAACATTTAAAATATATATGCCAATTCATAAATATGTGAGCCGTTGCATTTCATAATTTTATTTAGTCAAAGAAAAACGTATAGATAACTGATGTCAACTGTATTCTCTCAAGAATCAATAGGAAAAATGCCAAATTAATCAGCCCGATTAACTTCATAATTGTCTTTCAGATTAATTAGTCAAATGGTAATAAAGGCGTGATCTTCTAAAAGACCGGTCTTCCCATCACTCTGTGACGAGTTATTTTTTCACTACCTTGACCAAAACATCAATAATGTTCTTGCTTAGAAAACTAAGCTGCATCAAAAATCCAAAACATCAACGAGCCGTATCATACTTTTTTTAGCGCCATAATAACTCATTAGAAAAACTAAGCAAGAACATGCAACAATCTATTAATCATCTTCGAGAAAAAGCCATCCAGCAACGATATAAATCTTCCCGAAGCATACATGTCTACTTTATTTACTTATTTCACATATTTGAGAACAAGAAAAGAAGAGGCAACATAGTGCTCAGATTCATTATAACCTAGCCCAATTCGATAAAGGTTAAGTTGTAAATTTATCCTTATAAGTGTTTGCTAAGAGGCAATGTTACCTTAGAAGTTTTTAAAAACTCAATATCGACTCCGAAAATTTCAAAACGTAGCAATGTTGTTCCATATTATTAAAAAATTAACATTGTTAAATAATTGATGTTGATCTTTAACTAACAGTAAAGGACAATATTACTCTATTTTAACACTTTCAAGATAATATTGAACCTAGAAAACTTTTAAGGACATATATACTCCTTAACCCAATTCGACAATGGAAAAAGACGAACATCTTGGAGAGGATGCGGAGGGGCTTGGTTTGTTGCTTTTAAGGTACAAGCTTCTTGGTGTTGCAGCTGGTGGTTGTGAAGATTGTGCAGCAGAAGGCCCAGTAAGTGGTGAAGGAGAGTCCTTTAAGAGGGTATCAAAATCAGCGTATTCAGCCTCACTCACTTGTTTAATTTCCTTGATCATGCTTGCCACCTCCCTCATTGTAGGTCTTTGATTTGGGGCATAACTTAAGCACAATAGGGCAATCCCTATTGCTTCCTTCATTTCTTCTATTTCTGATTCTGCTGCAGATTGCAATGCTGGGTCTAGCACTTCTGCTACTTGTCCCCTCTTTTCTCTCACCCATTCTGCAATGTGTAACCCTTCTGGTATGCTTGGATCAATCGGTTTCTTACCCGTTAGCACTTCCAGAATCACTACTCCAAAACTATAAACATCACTCTTCTCCGTTATCTTCATCATGTAGCCATACTCTGAAAGAAACTAATACCAGTTAGATTTAGAAATTAATAGGGAAAGCCACTACGAGTTCCCAAGAAAGGAAAATAAAATTGCCAAAAGGTGGCAACAAGCGATCAATATTGACCTGTTTTCATTTCCTATAACAGAAAAACTTGTCACTGCATGTTTTTTATTTGTTGTAAGACCTTTTGGTGATTTCATTTTTTTTAAGACCTCACAGTGATTTTCCCAAATTAATATATAGGTAATGAAACTATTAGGAACACTCCAGTCTTAGAGTCTCATGTATTTCATAATGGTATTCAAAACAATTATATTTTGTATGATAATTAATTTCATGATGTTATGACACAAATTGGTGTTATCTTATACAACGTGAAAGATATATATACCATGCAAACACTAGATAAAAATTAAAACTTATGCTGATTGAAAACAAAGTTTAATTACTTCAATGAAGAAATGTAGGAGATAAGGAAAAACATTAAGTAATGCCTTCAAGTGTGAAGTAGACTGACCAGGAGCGATATATTCCCAAGAACCAGCAACTATATTGGAGGACTTGCCAAAACCACAATCATCCACAAACTTAGCCAAGCCAAAGTCAGAAATGCGAGCATTAAATTCAGGGCCAATAAGGATGTTACTGGGTTTGATGTCTCTATGGACTATTGGAGGTTCACTATCATGGTGAAGATATTCAAGGCCTTGTGCAGCACCTAACAAGATTTTGTACCTAACTCCCCATTCCAAACAAGAATTCTCATCCCTCTCATGAAGCAGACTTCCTAAGCTCCCATTTGGCATATATTCATACATAAGCAACCTCATGTTGTCACTCCAACAGCATCCTAGGGGTCTCACAATGTTCCTATGTCGGATTAAGCCGAGGATTTTCAGCTCCCTAGAGAAAGAGTTGCGTGCTCCTCTCTTGTCATCATTATTGGCTGCTCCAATATCACTTGAAACCATTGGAGCTGGCCACAATTTCTTCACACCTATGGCTTCATTATTACCGATATCGACACAATGAACAACTCCTGAGCTTCCTTTTCCAATTATATTTTCATCTTTTAAGTTTCTAAGTACGTGCTCAACTGAGAAATTTAACCTCTGAAATGGAGTGAATTGCCATGTCCATGTGTTTCCCATCTCTGAATGATTATTGTTGTCTCCGATAGTTCTTGCCCTTTTAACTGAAATGATTATTATAACAACAAATATCATTATCAACACTACCAGCAACCCAATGACCAGTTTAAGAATGGTTGAGTTCATGTTTTCAGTCAATTGTTTCCTGCGTGAACCATTTAAGAAGCAAGAATCCTGAATCCTAGAACAGAGACCCCTGTTTTCCATGATTTCCTGGGGCGACAAGTGTCTAAAAATCCTAGTGTCAGGAAGATGGCCAGTGAAGTTATTGTAAGAGATATTGAGAGAAACAAGACTTGCAAGGTGAGAAAGTGGCTGCAAAGTTCCTTCCAAATTGTTATGTGAAATGTCAATCACTGAGAGCATGTTTAGTTTAGAGATTTCAGAAGGGATTGGTCCTTTAAGAGAGTTGTGACTAAGGTTAAGAACAACTGCAAGAGTTTTTATATCACCTACCTCTTTTGGTATGCTTCCAGTGAGTTCATTGCTTCTAAGATCAAGCATTTGCAGCTTTGAACATAGACCAAGTGATAGAGGAATGGTTCCAAAGAACTTGTTTCTGCTAAGCAGGAGATCAATTAGGGAAGAAAGATCATGACCTAATCTTGTAGGTATTTGACCTTCAAATTTATTATTAGATGCATTCAAAACTGAAAGACTGGGTAGTGTTGATAATGACTCAGGAAGGGGACCTTCTAAGTCATTGTTGCTAAGGTTTATCATTTCCAGCCTTGAACAACCACCAATCTCCTCCGGCAATGACCCTTAAAGGCGGTCATCGGAGATATAACAAAAGATTAAGTTTTTTAAACCGCCTATTGTCTTTGGAATCTCACCATAAATTCTATTGTTTCTAAGACTCGGCCTTTCAAGAGAGCTGCAACTTCCTATCTCAGGTGGAATTGCACCTGATATATCAGTGAAAATTAACTCAAACTCTGTGAGGTTTTGTAGCAAAAACAAGCCTTTTGGAATGCTTCCAATAAATGAGTTTCAAGACAAATCAAGCTTTTGGAGGTTACTGAGGTTGGCTAAAGTAGAAGGTATGGTTCCTTCAAGCTGGTTGCCCCAAGCATAGAACTGAGTGAGCTTTTGCAATCTCCCAAGCTCAGGTGGGATCAACCCTGTGATTTGGTTCATGTAAAGCTCCAATCTTTGCAGGTTTGAGGCATTTGAAAGAGTTGAAGGTATAAAACCAGAGATATTGTTTTGAGCAACCAAAAACTTTTCAAGCTTCACAAGCTTACCTACAGATAAAGAGATAGTCCCAGATAGAGAATTCATAGACAGCTCAAGTGTTGTCAAGCTTGTACAGTTACCAATCTCTTCAGGAATAGCCCCAGTAATAAAATTATCCCATAAATTCAAAATTTGCAGCTTTTGTAGCTTCCCTAAATCAGAGGGAACATTACCTGATAGTTTATTTGTGCATAAACTCAACTCAACAAGCTCAGAGCAATTACCTATCTCTGATGGAATCTCACCAGAAAGCATAGTATCACAAAGTGACAACCTTTGAAGCTTTTTAAGCCTACCCAATGAAGCAGGCAAAGAGCTTGATATGCTGGTTTCAGTCAACCCCAAAGAAATCAAATTAGTGCAATTTCCCAGCTCACGTGGTATATTCCCAGTAATGAGTCTGTTCCTTCCTGCTCTAAAAATCTCAAGTTTTGATAATTTTCCCAGCAAAGGTGGGATTTTTCCACTTAGCTGATTATTTGAAAGGATGATAGATTCTAGGCCAATACAATTACTTAGCTCATTTGAGATTTCTCCACAGAGGAAGTTGGAGTTTAAGGCCAAAGTCTTGAGATTTGGCAAATTCCCAACACTCGAGGGAATAGAGCGAGTGAGACTATTATGGCTAAGATCAATGACAGTAAGGGAAGAACAAGCACCGATATCAGAAGTAATACTTCCGGTGAGATTTGCATCTGACATGACGAGTTTGGTAAGGAAGCGAAAGGAAGAGAGGTTGTAAGGTAGAGGCAAGTGAAGAGGGACAGAGACAATATTAGTTTCTGAGACAAAACCTTGAGGAGAACAAGTAATGGAGGTCCAGTTACATGGGTTTGAGTCACTAATGTTCCAGTTAGAGAAATGTGAAGAAGGGGGTGAAGAGGGTGAGCTGTGAAGCCATGAATAAAGCAGATAAGCTTCATGGTTATAAGAGAAAGCAAGGGCACAACAACACAAGAGAGTGGTGGTGACACAGAAGAAAAACACAAATATTTGCCTCATTTTACAAATATCTGTGTCTCCTTGGGTTTAGTATATATCATAGGATTTTGCATCCTCTTTTGTCTCTGTGAATATGTACTAATACAAGTACCTTGGCCTTTCAGACTGATGAATCCCAAGCAAACCATGCATTGACACCTCATCATGAAACATGCAGAAGACTCATGAAAAATGCCAAGTGGTCCATGGCTGCATGCACAGGTGATTGGGAAAAGTTGAGATTTTTCCTCCGGTAAAGCAGGAAAAGGAGCGCATTGGCCAAGTTAAAAGAGCCTCCAAAAAAAATAAAAAATAAAAATGAATGGATAATATCATACTGTGTATAATTTGTACTCCCTCATGTCCTTAATAGGAGTGTAAGACATATTTAACTAATTTGATTAGATTAATGGAATTAGTTGAGTTAGATAATATGACATGAATTTTTTAAAACACCCTAGTTATCTTCTTTAATTCCTTCATTTTCTCTCTTCCGTAGTTATTGTTAAAAGAGCATCTATGGAGTAAATTAGAAAAAGAATGACAAATATAAAAATTATGTCTTATATTTAGACCAAGATCAACTTTTCAAATATATCTTATATTAAGGACATAAGGAAATATGAATTATGTAAACGAATATGAGCAAAACCTAATTTGAGTCTTGACCTCTGGAATGTCATCTGTATCTCTTTGTCGGTGGTTCAAAGTTCTATGCGCTTGAGTTACAAACTTACAATTTAAATAACCCCTCCAATGGGTTTTGTGATTCTCAATTGTGATTATGAATGGAAATATATATTTGGCTAAATACGTGTGTGTGTTAGTACAAGAAAAACAGGAGCGTTATCCCTTTTTATACTTTTTACTCTTTATTTCCTTATTACAGTAAAGTTTAGGAAACCAAATAGTAGTACTATAATAAAATGGAAAATACTAATGATTTTTATATATAATATTTATTCCGATCCTTTTTATAAATAAATTTTTTTATTATGCAAAATCAATAAATGATTAATATTATTTTAAAAAAATAAATATATAAAAAATTTCATATTTCTTTTAAGTATACCACTATTTATGAAAAATGCATAAAATATGGGAGAAAATGAATAATAAATAATTAAATAAAAAATAATTAATGGTAAGTGAGGGATAATTAATATAAAGACGTATATTTAATAAGAATAAAAAAAATAATTTAAATTTTGATCAAACCCGTGATGAGAAAGAAAATTACTTGCATTGAAATGGAGGCAGGCAAATAAATGAGACTCTCCCCAGAAAGAATGGGGTAGCGAACCGAGGCCAGATTGAGGCGTATAAGAGGAAAAACGTCCACAACAAGGTCTGTTTCAGTTTTGGCATCTTCCTCACATCTATCCATGTATAACTTCCTTTTGGGCATCACCCCACTTTTTTATTTATTAGTTCATAATTTCATATGCACTTTTTATATACTATTCCGAAACTAAGAAGTTGCATGAATTTCTAAAGCAGGAGCATATTAGTCAAACGTAACCTGAGTTTACTAGCACTAAAGTCACCTCTCTCTCACACACACACATTTTTTAAATATATAGTTTATAAATATAATTGAAATTTTTAATGACATAATAAATATAGATTGTTTGTCCTTAATTAGAATATATATGGTTCTTAAATTTATTTAAAAAGCAGCATTAATATAATACTTGGTCCCTTATATTTACCCTCATTTTAGTTTTGATCCTTCAAATTTTAAATTACAGGTTTTGATTCCTCAAGTTTTATTTTATTTAAAACATTGGTCCTTGTAACTCAATAAAGATTTGAACTATTTTACTCTTCTAGGGATTAAAATTCATTATTTAAAATTTGATGAACTAAAATTAAAACGAAGACAAATTTGTGGGACTTATTAACCCTAACAATTTAGCATATTCAAGTAGAATTCTTTTCAAGCTATTATGGATTTTGCTTGCAGCCCAAACCCAAAAAATTGTTTTTTAAAATTTCATGCCAAATTCAGATGCCCAGCCTAATTTAACCCGCGGCCCATGTAATGATTTGTTTCGGACCAAAAACAAGCTGAAAAACGTTTCTATGTAAAAAAAACAAAGCCAACAAAAACAACAGCAACAAACGGAAAAAAGGTTCTCGAGGCATGCCTGGCCTGGTCCGCTACAACCTTTTTCTTGAATAGAAAAACCGTTTCTTTGTTCTCAGAATCTTAGCGACGCTGTGTTCACAGTTTCACAGAGAACCGTGCTGCCCCGTCGCCTTCACCCCCCACTGGCCACCATAACATCAACTGCTAGTGTATTGAGCCTTTTACTTCTGCGGTATGTGGCTCATCTTCATCCTTTTCTTTTGTTTCTATTATTATAGAGAGACACTGCAGATAAAAAAAGTTACTATTCTGTGAACTCTGTTTTGGTTGTGATGCCAAAATCATTTATCGTGGTTAGTCACCGAATTGATTCATCTTTAGTTGAAAGTATTGGTTTCTTTATGTATTTCACCACATATGTCAATATTATTGTTAAGATAGAAGAATTCGAGTTTATATGGAAGAGCCCTTGCTTTTCACTCATTGCATATTCAATGTTTTGGACTTCTTTGTACTATCGACTGTTAGATTTCGGACCCTTTTTTTTCCAAAACTTCTAATGCGTTTCCTCGCATTTTATCAATGCAGTGCTTGGGGAATTCTGATTATCCATAATCAAATTTGAAGGACATTGTTTTGACAATAGTGACAGCTTGTCCTGTTTCTGTTGGTACTTAGATTTTGGTCTGCTGTTGTATTGGGCTCTCACTTTAAGAACAAGTTGATTGAATGAGTAGCTTTTAAATACACTTTACATAGTCTTTATCACAATGACGTTCTCCCAATACATTTGGATCTGATTTCAAAGTATAGAAAACGAGGGGAGTATCCATTGAGATGCTCAATGACTTTAAGAATTGAGTTTTAAACGTGAGGTTGAAGTCCCCTTCAACTTAAGATATTGAGATTGGGATTTGTTTTTGAAAAACAAAGTTTTAATCAAGTCTTTTAGGAATTTTAGCCTGGTTGCTACTTGATGTTTTGCAGAAGATCAGGCATATTGTCTGAAACGATCCTTAGAATGTATATATACACATAAAGACTATTTTGTATAAGGGATCCCTGATTTCATTATTTTCCAGTTATTTCGCCTCCTGCCAGAGAAAGCAAAATCAGACACCTCCGGGAATGGCAGCTGCTGCAATGGCCAATGCTTCAGGGCGAGCACTGTCACAGCCAGTTACTTTTGTCACTGGCAATGCCAAAAAGCTTGAAGAAGTACGCACTATCTTGGGACGGTCTGTTCCTTTTAAGTCCCTCAAGCTAGACTGTAAGATTTCTGTCCACTCTTAAAATTTTACTTACGGTTCTCCCACACGCCTGATTTTTCTGATTAATTTTACAGTGCCAGAGTTGCAAGGTGAGCCTGAAGAAATCTCTAAAGAGAAGGCTCGATTGGCTGCTGCTCAGGTACTTAGTTACTTTGTTGTCTTGTACTCACAAGAACTTGTTTGATTTTAAGCTGTATTTCTTTGTTTTCGTTCAATTTATTTCTCCTTTTTCATTTTATATTTTTCAATGTATGGCAAGGTTAATGGACCTGTACTTGTAGAAGACACTTGCCTCTGTTTCAATGCCTTAAAGGGCCTCCCAGGTAGATGTCATATTCTCATTCTTCATGTTATGTATTGTAATTTGCATCTACCAAGCTTGACTCTGGGTCTTTTTGCATGTTTGAAATTGTTGCAGGGCCTTACATGTAAGTTCTGTATCAATTTTTAATGTGACTCTTCGGGTAAACGCTTCTTTCTTTCTAAATTATAGCTCTTATTAAGTGTTGGCCTAAGTGCCAGTCCTTTTAAAATTTTAAAAATGAGGTGCATCATGAGATACAATGATTGAGAATAGAAAATGACACATAAGTTGTTCGTTAACTTTTGGTAGTAAATGATTCAAGATTAAATAAAATGTCTCACTGTTTTATGTCTGAATTCAAACGAAGTTTATGTTCTTTTCAGGGCTAAATCAAGTTCAAACAAAATTCACTAATATTTGACTTTGTTAATCTCAAAGCTAAGTTGTGGTGGGCAAAAATCTTAAATGCTATAGCTCATTCAAGTTGGACTGATATCAAAGCAAACTTATAGCACTGTAAAAGATCTCCTCAGTAGCCAGGAAACTATTTTATTATATTGTTTCTGTTCCTTTCGATCAACATTTCTTTGATCCTAGTGTATCTTGTTGGAAGCCAAGGAAGAGATATAACTGATCTTAGACCTCAAGACGGGACTGTAACTTGATATTGATTATACAGTTTCTCAAGACATACGTTTCGATGGAACAATATCTATTTTGGTATTTTTGTGTTGACTTAAAGTTCAAATCATGATTAAATACTGCCTCTAGCATGATTGTTAATCTTCAAATGTACAGTGCAATGCATTGGTTCTTCCTTGGTTGGATTTATTGTCTCCCCAAATCCCTTTGCAGTTTATAAAATGCATATCTTTAAGGGTTGTTTTATCTTCCATTTCTATGCAATCTTCTTCGTATGTCTTTGACATTCTTGTCAAATAATCTAGTGCCTAGTGGATAGTTTTTAAACTAAGATGCAGCTTGAAAAGTTCAGAGATTACTACTCTGCATTTCTTGTTATTTGTGCTGTCGAAAATTGAAAATGATTGTTCTATTCACAAGGTCGAACAACTCTCCCTATAAAGTTTCTTTTCCTTGGAGTTTTTATTCTCAATTGATTATAAGCTACGGATAATTTAAATTCGGTATTAATAGGATGCATCATCTTTTTTGTATCATAACTGATTATTATTAATTTATCGGTTGGATGAATCATGCAGCAAATGGTTCCTGCAGAAGATTGGTCACGAAGGTATTGCCTTAACTGTTTAATGTGCGCATTTATTTTCAGTTCTATGATTTTTTTGCAAGGCTGTCTCAAGAATTCTGGCTTACCAGTCCTTCAATTCATTTTCCAGGTCTCAACAACTTGTTGATGGCTTATGATGATAAATCAGCTTGGGCATTGTGTGCATTTTCCTTTGCTGCTGGGCCTGGTTGCGAACCTGTGACTTTTATTGGAAAAACCATGGTATTTCCTTAAATTTTTCCTCACTGTGCCAGAAGTCAATGCGTTTATATATTCTTTACGTCTACTGAAAGGAGCTAATGTAAATGATGGACTAATTCATAATTCTGGCTGGAATAGTAGGGGAAGATTGTTCCTGCAAGGGGACCCAATGATTTTGGATGGGATCCAATTTTTCAACCTGATGGCTATGAGCAAACGTAATTCTAACCTTCGCTATTATATTATACTCTAGTATTCCATGATTATCAATGGAATCTAATTGGCATTGTTTGTTCTATGCATAGTTATGCAGAGATGCCAAAGGAAGAAAAGAACAAAATTTCTCACCGTTTTAAAGCTCTTGATATGGTGAAGTCACATTTTGCTGAAGCTGGATACATTTTTCAGATTGACAATGTCTAAGAGCTTTTTGCTGCTGCAATGGAGTAGATTCTATAGGCACAACATTTTATAGCCTTCTGCTAGTGAAAGGAGAATTGCTTCTTGGTTGACATTTTTTTTTGGGTGAAATTCTTGGCTGTCATTTTGATGGTACTTGGAATGTGTTTGAATGAATGGAAATCAGTGGAATGGAAAGGGAAATCATGTTGGCTTTTATCTGTTGCTTGTAAATTCTAGAGATAAAAGAAGAGAATGAAACAGGAGAGTAACTTTTTCAATGTCATCCTTTTTCATAATACTACTGATTTTTGTGCCTGGAGAATGAGAGGGAACCCTAATTTTCAATTATAGCCGAATACTTTCATTTTTTATAATTTCATAACCTAATTTATCATCTTTCACGGTTTTTCACCTCTAATTGGTATTCTATTATTTCATCGTTGTCCAACAAATAAAATCTATTATTGTATTTTTCCCAGATGATATGACGTTTGAGGCTGTGTTTGGGGCAAACGCTCAATTGCCCCCAAAATACCAATTGACAATTGAGGTTAAAAAAAATGAGTGTTTGGTAAATAAAGTAAGCAATTGAGCTTAATCTCATTTTAATAGCTTTTGCCATAAACTCCATTTCTCAGCTTTTACTGATTTAGCTTTTGGTGAGAGTGAGAATAGTTAAAATATTTTTTCAGTTGTGTCCAGTGTGATATCAAACTGATTGCAATTTTACCCTTAATGTACTTTTTTGGCTACAAAAATTAATTTCAACTATTATTTGATTCTTTTAACCCTTAAAATATTTTTTTAACGGTACCCAATGTGTTAGTAGACTGATTGCAATTTTATCTTTAATGTACCTTTTCAGCTCCAAAAATTATTTTAAACTATTTTTTGGTGTTTTTAACCCTTTAAAATATTTTTCACCCACTCTCTCTTACTATTATCACAAAAATCACTTGTGTTTAAGTCAATCCAAACAAGTTTTACTTTTGCAAAATTCATTTACACAATCATTGTTCCAAACATAAATCACATTATATAATCGGGTTTTTACCAAAAATAAAATTACCAAAAGCTAAATTGAGAAACTCCATTTTTCCTATCGCTGTTCCAAACGCACACTATGTCAGGTCATGTAACTTCTAGTCTTCTACTGTGTATTTTTTTCCCTGATTTATACATAGGTGATTATGAATATAAAAGCTGAGCTAATATTTTAAATTTTCTTAGGAAAATTTTGACCCTTTCTTAGTTTAAAAATATTCTGGTGTCATTTAAAGCTCCTCTACAGAACGAGGGAAAACTGATTGTAGATAGATAGGTTTTTTGGGCATGGCGTTAAAATTGGTCAAAGCTAACAAAACATGTGTATAGTTTACAGCCACTTGCTGTTGTGATATTATGTTTATATTAAAATTATCTATCGTTTGCATTTATTTTGTTTTCTTCTTGCTTATGATAAAGACGTACATACGTTGAAAACCCCCAAGAGAAGAATGGGAAAAAAGTACAGAAACACATTATATATTAGGAGGAGCCTTCACATTTACGTAGGGACTGTCATTTTCATATATTTTGCAAGTGTCAAACATCTTTCTTCTCCAAGGTCAAAAGAACATTATTTTTGTCTATATGTCATTATTTATTAATAGAAACATATGACACTTTATTTTTCCCCCCTTTCTTGTGCATGGGACTATAAGAAAACTGCAATCAGGATGGAGGGTTAAATAAATGATGAGATTGGCATCAAGTTGAAAAACAAATAATAGTAAGTCTTGTGAATGAAAATTTCAAGGGAAGGAAGGTGATTGGCAAGATTAGGCTTAGAGGTAATACTAATAATGATTAGAGCATGTTATTGATGATGATGAAGTTAATTAATGAAGCATCTTGAAAATGCTGTGATTGTCATATCATGGAACGCAATTGGAACCACCCACTTGCATTCTTACACCTCATAACATAACCACATGCCTTCTTTGGTTGTCATTCATTTGTTCACTTCAATGTACGTACCTCCCTAACTACACCCCCAATTTTTGTCGGTGCCCAATATTTCTACTTATAACCTCATACCAGCATAACAGCTTAATCTGCACAAATGGTTGCATTCACACCCCAATTTTTACTTGGTTTTTCCTTATCAATGGCAGTAACTTGTGCATCTGCTCAATGACAGTAACCTGTGCATTTAATGGAAGTGTGAACGTATTTGATACTCTACATAGAAGCTCTTCATGATCAGAGGATAATGGGGGGCCTAACACAGCACAGAAGCCATATCGTGTATATGTATATATATATATATGCTTTTGAGATTTGAAGTGACAGTGAAACTCCTCACATGCCAAATGGGACCTATCTCACATGGCTTCACCATCTCAACATGTGCCTTTGCCTTTCCTCTCTCCACTCGCATTTACTTCCTTCCTCCAACCACGACGTGTCATTTCCCTCTATTCAACACTTCCATCTCACTCCAACTTCAACTCTACTTCCTGGACATTGTTGCTTCTGCTGCTAACAAATGACTTCTCATGATTCCCATTTAGGAATCAATTCCTTATTGACCTATGAGGTCTGTTGCTTAGAAATTATCACTCTCGTAAGAATAGCACTACGAGCCAATTACTTTCTTGACAAAAGTGAAATATGAAAAAAAGTTAATTGACTTGTGTTTACACCTAACACGCCTTTAAAGGGACAAGTTATTTTGCTCTTTTACAAAAGATTACTTGAATTCAATTGGAAACATGAAGGGAGGAGGGGACAGGGATATTGTGAGTAAAAAGGGGTCATCATGTTAATTGGAAAGATGATGAGTGTGTGTGCATGTTGGGGGGTCCAGGTGTGCACATGAAAGAATCACTCTTTGTTGGTAGAGAACCAGCATTGGCAGATGAGATTAATGATGTACAACCACGACTACACAACCAAAAGGCCGAGATTACTTCCATTGACAATCAACAAAATATGAAAACAGATCAAGAAAGTTAAAAAAGGTGAAAAAGGGAACAAAAAGACCCCTGCTTTTGCTATTCCATCATTCATCATCATCGTCCTTAATAAAGTTTTTCGATAACTCGAGTTTGACAAATCGTGTTGTATGTAATTGAATTGACATTTAACACCATAAGAACCACAAATAAAAAAAAAAATTGGCAAGAGAGATAAAAGGTGAAAAATCTGAATTCATTCCAAATCCTATAGAAAATGAAAAAGACTTGACAGTATGATTTGACGCTGCTTGAATGTAATGGAAATGGAGTGGGGTAAGTGTTGGTGGAGTGAGCTGGGATGGGCGGAAGAAGACGAAACAGTGGAGCACGCTTCTGCTCCTGCTCCTTCACTGGCATTGTTTGTTAGGGCTGGAGCAGGACGAGCCGCTGAGGTTGACCAATACTAGATAGTAGATACACACACAACGTGAAAAACAAGTTGACGCGTGTAATAAATGTACACTTGTCAAGAACACAAGACCCTGTGAGGTTGCAAAACAATGGACTTACATAACTTGCTTGCTGCTTTGATATGGTAAAATAAAAATGGGGGCTAATTGTTGTTTTGATGGATGGATGGATGGTGCTAGCACTGACGGCCTCTTTTGCAGCCAAGTGCACCGGCATTGGAAGTTATGGTGCCAACCATGGAAGAAGACTTAGCTCCTAAGCTGGAGGCTCTGGCATAGTTGGCTGAAGCTCCGGCGCCGGAGGGGGTGAAATAAGCACCGTTCAGCATCAGATCTCCCTCCGACCTCCAGTTCCATCCCTTCCACTGGCTTTCTGCAGTCTCCACTCGCTTTGTCACCTCCTTGGCGAAGGCGTTGAGGGGAGCATTATATCTATTCCCCTGGCTGTTGATGGTGGGGTTTGCACTCCCTCCAATCGCATACATTTCCCAGTGAGTGTAGTCATTGTTCACTACGTGGAAATACCCGTGCCTGCACCTGCATTATTATCCATCACAATATCTTAATTCATACTCTGGATGACCAACGGAGTTTCAATATGAGAGTGGCATTGAATATTACCTTGGCATCCTCTGGATGAGTCCCTCTCCAAAGTGGTTGTAAGCGATGGTCACTTGCATTTGCTTGTCCCTCGTGTAAGAGTCACTGTGGCCCAGCAGAATCACCTGAATTCCAACAAAGGGGTATTATTATTTAAAATTTAGCTGAAAAGGGTAGGAAATTGGGAAGTGCATGCAATGAACGCACCTCATTGTGGTGGGTGAAGTGGTTGTTGGAGATTGTAATGGCGGTAGAACCCATGACAGCGTCGACGAGGCCATCAGCGCAGTGAGAAAGGGAATTGTGGTCGACCCAAATGTGACTGGATCCAAATATGGAAACGCCGTCCCCGTCCGCCATTGTCCTCCAACCATAGTGTGTTGGGGAGCTTCTCACCATGGCGTTGCCTGTGGGTTTGCAGTCATGGATGTGAAGACCGTGGATTATCACGTTTGTCACATACTGGATAGTGATGCAGCCTCCATTAGCAATGTGAACATTTGCTCCTCGCCCATCAATCGTCTTGAAGCTGTTCACAATGAGCTCCTGCTTCAATTGTATCACCATGTCACGCTGGAATACAATCCACAGCGGCGTGTCCTGGATCACTGCGTGCCTCAGGGTACCGGGCTTTGGGTTGACTGGGTCATCGTCTCCTGAGTCAGTGACTACATAGAAGCGACCGTCACGGCCACCAATGGCGTTCCTACCAAACCCAATGCCGCAGTCTGCCAGGCGCTTCCGGTTACGTTGCCAGTTGGGGTCGCAACGCCAGCAATCATCAATGGGATTCCCGGTTCCACAGGAGAAAAATCCCAACTTTCTTCTTTCAGTGCTGTTTCGGATCGTCCTGCCATATCAAACACATCGTTTTCCAATTTCCGTCAATCACTTTGAATATATTATTACAATGGTTCTGAGCTCATAAGTTGAATCATACAAGATGTATAACAACTAAGAAATAGCAGGATGAAATGTGCAGACAAAGAATGACATCAATAATCTCGTTGACTAGAGAAGACAGAAATGATTTTCACAAGTGTAACGGCTAAAAATCTTGACCTCGTTTATGGACAGGGCCATAGAAGATATGGTCAATATTCGTTTTTTGTCATTTTTTACAACGAAGTAGCCACGATGCTATTTCGGTCACAATCTAGAGAATCGAACAGATACATTGCTCTTCTTTGGACAAGATTAAGAACAGATTCACTTGAACAAATAAAACCCAGGGAAATAAGATAATACATTGAATATTGTACCTGTATTTACAACATTTTTAAATGAGGTCCCTTCTTCATGGCCACTTACTAATCTGTGGGATAAAAGGGTAAGGACATGCAAAAGAGTGACGGGCATGAAACACAGATTTCAGAATGGGCATGTGATTAAAGCAGGCAGAGTAAGTGGGGGTGGTCAAAGATGATGCAGCAGAACAGGCAAGAGAAAACAGATTCCAATCCACGTTTACCCCTGTTTTCCCCTGTGAGGTGAGAAAACTAACAGGAAGACAGAGGAGGGCAGAAAAGAGAATTTGAAGAAATGAAAAGGGGGCAAATCGTTATAAAGCCAAATGCATCCAACCACGGAAAGTAATGTGACAGAAAAGCTGGCGTGTTAGGTTCAGTATCACGAGGGCACATAAATACGGCCAACATGGGCGGGGCACCCCACTTCTTACATTACGATTTCAGCTGAAGGTTCAATTATAATCAAACTACTACTACTTTTGGTTCCTACCCCGCATAAATGTATAACATGACAAATGCATGTAGCTTTCTTTTTGCTTCAAATATTTGCTCCTCATTTGTTATATAGAACCACAATTGCGAAAGTGAAAAATGAAATAAAATAAATATACAGGAGATAGGGACCCACGTTACAGTATGGGAAACAACCTCCTCTGGGTCAGCAGCCGCAGCACGTTCATTCAATTCCTCAGCCTGTTTGGCTCTGCAATTAACCAACACAACCCAGTTATCATTAAGGGATACCAACTCAACCTACAGAGTTTAAAACAGAAACAAAATGCTACTAACATATTATTTAATGCCCAAGAGACACGAACATGAGCGTTATTAATTATTAAAACAAATAATTTTTACTGACAAAAAATGATGAATAGACACGTGTCACTAGAAGCATAGGGATTGGGAAGAGAATTACGAGGGTAACATGGAAACAAGAAGTACACTGTTGAGACAGAGGTAGTGCGGGGGGCGCAACGCTCAAGGCGGAGGTTAAAGTCATTGTCTCCGGTCAAAAAAACCGAAAACCGTTAAGAGCGTGTCTTAGAGAGAGAGAGAGAGAGAGGAGAGAGAGCGGGGCGACTCGTCGGTGGCCAAAACTGAAAAAGTGAAAACCCAGAAGGCAGGACTTTATCTTGTCGGACTGAAATTACCAAAACACACCCATCCCTCTGTGGAATGGTGTGAGGGCAGTTAATGATGGAGCTAGGGAGAGCGAGGAATCCGAAGAATCGCCACAACGGAATAAACGAGCCACGTCCAGGGATGTGGATCTCAACGGCTAAGCTTGTTCATCACAGTTTCAAGGGCTCCAATAGGAAGTTTAGGAGAGAATGAACGGCTGATATGGGTTGAAAAATTACGAACGGTGTGTTTTTTACTTATTTTCAAACGTTGTGAGGGAGGAAGAGTAGTAGTTTCATCACGCTACTAACCTGGCCGCCATTGACGTGTTGGTTAAGCTCTCCAATTTCTGTGCTCCAACATTCCTGCAAGAAGATGTAGAGAGGAAACAAAGTCAAAAAAAAAAAAAAGACGTAAAAGAATGTCACGATCTCAATTTGTTTCGCTTTCTCTCTCTCTCTCTCTCTCGAATATGAAATGCAATGACGCCATGGCATTGACCTAGAAAGCTTAATTCCTCTGTCTCTCTCAGTCATTTTTGAAGTAATAATTATAGACAGTGATCCAGGGAAGGAAGAATAGAAAACCATTAAGAGCAGGGCGAAATTGCATTAAATGTAGTCAGTAGTCGCAATATAGGGAAAATAAAAATCAGTTTCATGGAATCCTAATCTACATTATTAGGAGCTTAGAGTAAAACCAGAAAAATCCAGTACCGAAGCAATTCGCTGCTAAATTTCCTTGAAATACAAAACAATGTGGTTTGATTCCAAAAACTGAGCAAATCTAACCAAGTCCCCAAGGCGCAGGCCAGAATGTGACAAGTTTTCGGCTCTTTGAGCTCTGATACACATAGAAACAGAGAAAGAGGAAGGGAGAGAAGCAGAGCATACCTGAGTTCAGAGATCTGTACTCTGGCCGTGACTCCAATGAACAACGTTACGAGCACCAGCAAGCAGACATTGACATATTTCCAGGTCTCTGCCATTGCCGCTCCTCTCACTTCAAGCTTCGCCTTCTCTGAGTCAATCTTAGTTCCGAGAATGTAGAAGGCGAGAAGGGAAAAAAGAGCAAAAGATGAAAAAGCGAAAGGGAGAGGCAATTAGGAGAGGAAAAGGCTGAGGAAAGAAGGAATAGAGAAGAGTGGACTCGCAGAAGCAGCTTCCAGCGTAACGGCCCATTTATAGATCGAGAGAAGACAAAACAAAAAACGCCAAACTTTAACGCCGTTAAACAACTGATCGTTTTTCTTGTCTGCACCCTCCCCGCCCTCCTCGTTCCATCGTATTCGTATCGTAGCCCCCTCCCTTCACACCGTCAATGAACCAAGTCGTTATGTTAACCCCCTCTGGTTAGATTTACCCCAACCAACCCATTTTAACCGTAACCTGCTTTTAACGACCTCCCCTAACTTCTGCTCTCTCGCACGTGGAAGAGTCGGCCACTCACGTACCGCGGATGTGCATCTTTAATTTTTTTTCCCCTTTCTTTATTTTTTTATTTTAACTTTTAAGATCCATTCATTGCCCAACTAACAAAAACGGTTTGGCACTAGTGTGGAGCTCAGTGACGGGGCCACGTCAGATTTCCGTTACGGAGGAAAGTCTCCAGTATAAGTTCGGGGAGAAAGCAGGAAAACAGACATCACGGTTTCCTGCTGATTTTACGGCAAATCCAACGGATAAAGAAAAAACGTTTTAAAAAGCATATATATCAATAAAAAAAATTGGATTCAGCGGAAACATTCGAGGAGAGGCGCCAATCACGGCCTTTGCCTTTGAAGACTAACCCATCCAGCAGGATTCAACTCAATTAATGTTACAACCTGTTTCATATTTGTAGTGAAAATGAATATCGAGTGTTATCCAGGACGCCAGCTCAACAACGAAAATATTAATATAATTATTTATCTATGAATTTTCGTTCACATGTTATTTCTCTGCACGCAAATTAAAGATCTTTAATTTTTAATAATTTTTTTGTTTACACATTTGAGTTTTCGTGTGTGAGAGAGAAAAAGGAATAAGTGATTGTTGTAGCTGTTTTTGCTTATGTTGAGAGGGATCCACTTGTTTATGGGATGCGAAAATTATTGAAGAGGGACCACTCAGAATTTGATTGAAAAGCGTAAGTGTATTAGAAGATCAGAGCAGCGTTAAGCTTAGGTAGATGATGACGATAATATATATAATGGAATGTTACGTTGTGGGAAGTAACATTAATTTATGATGAATTGTGAGTAGTGAGTAGAGGTGGTAATTTGGGCCGCGTTGGCAGGCCAATAATCGGGCTCGGGCCGCTATTTAGCTTGCAGACTGATACGGGCTGGCCCGCTTTATTTATTTATTTTTTTTAATTTTTTTTCTCAAATACCTTTAGTCACTTATCTCCTTTCATTTGATGATGTGTTTAATTAACTCTCTATACGTTTTATTTGACACTTATTTTCATATTTTATTTATTTATTCTACTATTACTAAATTTAAAAGAAATATGTTTATATAGTTGTGTAATGTGAATAAATGAAAAAAAAAGAATGAAATTGATTTCATAACACAAATTTATAAAAGAAAAGAAGTAATAAGATATGAACGGGTGAAAGAGGAAGAGGGTAAAATTTTTTTTTAAAAAAAAATTGGCTACTGGCTCATCACAATCCACAACCCCCATGAGCCAGCCCAAATTATCACCTCTAGTAGTGAGAGATATTGAATGGTAGGTACTATATAAGAATATAGAGGGGGAGATATATGGCCCCAGAAAAGGAATATATGAATAATAAGTAGAGATAATGGTATTGTGGGATAACCCAAGAGCTGGAGTAGAGAATGGGAACATGTGGTGTTGCAGAATAATGTGAAAGAGGGAGAGAGTGTTTCAGATGTCACGTAGAATTGAACGTACGAGTCATGAGTATTGGAATCAGTGTAAGTGTGAAAACATGCACACACACCAAACTCCCTTTTTTTATTTATTATTATAGATATATGTTTGCAGCATTTAATTAAGTGATGGGAGTAGTTAATATTGTGGGAGTTGATATATATGTGTGTGTGTGTGTGTGGATGTCCAAATTTATACAAGACCTGGTTGGGGGGTAAAAGGGTAAAAAAAGGAGAATATGAGAGGGATATGAGGGGAGTGGGGGAAATGATAGCGTAGCCCCCACGCCTGAGAACAAAATGAGGATGATATGAGTATGTGTGAGTGTGTAGTACTAATAAAAAAGGTGCATGCAGGTGCATCGCCAGCATTATCATGATCTCACCCTTCATCTGTTTCCCTCCCTTCTATTTACTATAAATATATTTACTCATTATTATTGAACCATATGTATATAAAGGTCGTTGAAAATATTTGTAAGAAGGACAGATCATGTGACATGAAACCATTTGGAAAGAGAGAGAAGAAGAACAAAGAGAACACTCAGATAATAAAATTATTGATTAAATGAAATGTTTTAGTTTATAAAATATTTAAATATATTATTGTTGATAGAATATAAGGATGCGGGGCGATTCATTTTATATAGTTGACCAAATATATCAGGCTTGTTGTATATTACTACCTATTGAATACACACCCATTATGTTGTTACGCTCTCTTGCCATGGGGCTTTTTAATTAATTACTAATCAATCTCTTATTGACTTTTGTTCTTGACAAGTTTAATCATCCCAATCATTCCTTCTTTTTCTTCCTCTCTCTCTCTCTCTCACCCACTCTTCATCATTCCTTTATCATCTCTCTATTTTTGCAAACAAACGCAAAATAAATTCACTCTTCCTTTAATTCAAGGAATTATATATATATATGGAGATAGTGCTCTTTTCAACTTATTTAATCCCTTTGCTATGTAAATATATTAGGGGGAGGCAGACATATAGAGAGAGATGATTGGGTGGTGGGTGCACCTTTTTAGTACATGATGTGTTGGTTTGACACACAGAATCCTCATTCCTGGTAACAACTATAGCTCTGCCACTTTACAGCTTTCTTCTTTATTTGCCCCTCACATGACCATATCATATTTTGCATCTGCCTCTCCCACAACAATTCAAATCCTCATTATCACTGCACTTCATATATTACTATATATATATTACTACTTTGGACTCCCCACTTTTTATTGCGTCAATCCTCCATGTTGTCGTGTCAACCACACAATTCAAGTCTCCCCCATCAACGAATATTACAAACATACACATGATGAGAAGTCAAATATTGGGAGCAGCCAGAGAAGAAAATGAGCTACCTACAATATTTGACAGTATTAATTACTATTGATATGCATACATATATATATATATAGAGAGAGAGAGAGAGAGTCTCATTACTTGGAGGGGTAGTTGACTGAGTAAAGAAGCAAAACTTCAACACTGCCGGTGAGTTTAATAAACTAAGTGCTTGTTTAGATCAGATCAGGCTTCTTGAACCTGGACCGGACCGGCCGGTCCGGCCCAAAAACCGGCAAACTGGCCTGTAAGCCGATCCGGTTCCCAGTCCAGTCCGGGTTCATACTTTTTTTTTAAAAAAAATTATTTTTTCTTTAGAATTTTATACTATAAGTCTAAAATTTTTAATTTCTCTCCGATTTGGCCCCCGGTCTAACCCACTGACCCTTAACCCAGTACCCCAATTGGTTCAATGTCCGGTCTGAGTTTTAATACCTTGGTTTAGATTAGTGGTAGAAGCTGCTTTTCCAACATAATTTATGATTTACGAGGTAAATATATAAGAGAAGAGTTTTGTCCCAACTTACTTGAAAAGACTTTTTGATGGTGAACCCAAACAGACCCTAATTAAGTTAGAATGTAATAACAAATGTTAATTAATGGAAGACAAACAATTAAGAAGGAAGGGTACGTACGTAAACAGAAGGAAAGAGGAATGGGGACCCCACAAAACTCAAAGAAGGCATGAAGGAATTGATGTGAGGCTTGAATTGCACGCAATAACAAAGAGTATAGCCAGAGAGAATATATGCACCTCGCTTGCTTGGACACACTCTAATATTTTACTCGATGCCATGTTTTTGCATGATACCATATAACACCAATTGCCAATCAAAGATCTTGTAGGGACCTCCAGTTTTCACTTTCTTTCAATTAAGTAAAAAAAAAAATTAATTAAAATTATATATGTATGTTTTCAACCTTTGCAAAAAGGTTTTAAAAAAAAAAAAGTGAAAAACGCGTATATAACTAATTGATTAGGTGTGTGTTTGGTATTGCTTATTGAGGGTCAATAAGTACTTATTATATAAGTTGAGATAAAATTTCTCTCACATACTTATCTCGAATACTGTAAATCATGATTTATAAACATTTATTGTTAAGAAATAAACTATCCCAAACAAACACTAAGATTAGGAGAGAATAGGACATGACTTGGGGCTTTACCTTTACCCACTCACTGACTTACTGCCTCCAAATTAAATTGCTTCAGAATCTTCTCTTGTTTCCTTTACTCATCAATCAACATGTTCCAACTTCGAACGCCTATTGCGCGCCAATCTCCTACTCTCTTTTAATTAACTAATTTCTTTATCAACCATCAATCACCTTTCTCTCCAATATACTTATATCTAATTACATTCACTCTTTCCCTGTCTAAAAGTCCTTTTATACTCTATTCGCCCAATTTATTCTTAAAATTTATGTCCCGCAACAAGTGCCCTAAACCCTTTTTTTTTTTTTTTTCTCAACACACAAACTTTAAAATTTTAAAGTGTCCGTGCAATCGAATGACTCACATATTTACGCTATATGACTCAACCATGTTTGGTGCAAAGAAATTTTAGAAGATAGAAAAAATTAAGTTAAAAAATTGTTTGAATCATTATTTTGACAAACATATATAAAGTACTCTCTCAAGTCCTTAATATAAATATATTTACCTAATTTGATTCTATTAAAGAAATTTTAAAAACATCATAATCATCTTTATTAATTCTTTCATTCACTCTCCGGCCTCCTCCATTATTATATTGTTGAGAGAACATCAATAGGGGCAAATTAATAAAATATTGATAAATATGAAAAATATGTCTTATATTTAGTACCATGACTAATAACCAGAGTAATCAAACCAGGACCAAATTGGCCGGTTTGGCTAGGAAACCAGTGAACTAGTTGGGAAACCGATTTGGTCCGGGCATTGACCCGGTCAATTTTTTTCTTTAGAATTTCATATTAATTACTCTGAAATTTTCACTTTTTCACCGATTTGGGCCTGAATTAGCTCCAGTTTGATCCACTGACCTTTAACTTAACTCAGTACCCTGACCGGTTCAGTGACCAATCTGAGTTTAATTACCTTGATAATAACTCCCTAAATATGTATTATATTAAAGACCAGAGGACGTAATAAAATATAGGGGGTGAAAGAATGATCTTTTATACATACATGTATGCATATATTGCGAGACTATTGAATCACCTTGAACATATGAAATTAATACTACTTTCGATCTTTAATATAATATCTCATTTACACTATATATAAACGAGATCTCACATTAATTAAGGACCAAAGTTAGGAGTTAGTAACTTAGTACTCTCTCCGGTCCTAATTATAAGATAAAGTCGACTTTTTTAGAAAAATTAAGGAAGCTAATTAAATTACTTTAGAATATTTTTATTTTTATTTTTTCTTCAACCTAATTAATTTGAATAATAAATTAATATATAATCTAATGATACATAACATATGATATGATTAAGTACGTAGCTTATTTAGCTTCCTTAATTTCTCCAAAAAAAGTTAACTTTATCTTATAATTAGGATCAGAGGTAGTATTATAGTATAAGATATGAGGGGAAGATATACAAAAAATTAAATATAAGATTTATGTTGTTGTATATTGCTTGTTAAAAACATATAATCAATATATAAGCATAATTTCATGGCTCGTTTTGAGAAAAGCCTGTCTATTTGTACACTTATATATGATATTGATAAGAAACCTCAATTTATACCTTGCGTAAAACAATTGATCTATCCAAAGGTTCAAACTATTTTCCTGTCTCATTCAAAACTATAGCAAAGCAATATATATATATATATATATATATCTATCTCCAAAAAAAAACTCAAGAAAATAATGTTTAATGCAGAGCAGGGTAGCGTAGGGGGTGGGGTTGACCCAAAAGCAGCCTATAACTTTATCAAGAAATGAATTTCATATACACTTTGCCCTTGGCGGAAGGCCATGTGAACCCTGGTGGGCTCCTAAAAGGGTAAACATATAGACCAATAAAATTGAATAACTACTT
Organism: Inga laurina; assembly: GCA_963855925.1. Taxonomy (NCBI): domain Eukaryota; kingdom Viridiplantae; phylum Streptophyta; class Magnoliopsida; order Fabales; family Fabaceae; genus Inga; species Inga laurina. Next base: position 59,333,739 of record OY979709.1, read on the forward strand.
TTTTTTTCATTGTGGCGGGTTAAAGTGATGAGTCTATATCAGTAATGTTCTTTTCTATATATGTAAGGAAGCAAAAGGGTCAAAGAATAAGAAGGCAGTCAACTAACTAACTGTCACGTCAGAGAATACACTTTATTAGTCATAACAACAAACGTCGTCACCCATTCGCTCTTCCTCCTTCATGTAATCTGTAAATTAAACAATATATTTACTATGCTTCTTCTATACGTTTTTAACTGTTTCTATTTTAAACGCTGGTTCTTATAATATACTACCTGATCCGATCATAGTATGCTACCTGCTCTTTAATTTGTTCCTTTCTCTCACTTTTTACTTAAAACTTCGTTTTGGAGGGAACATTTGGTTGCTTTGGTGAAAATTGAATTGGGTTTCTGCGAAATTGGTTAAAAACCATCAAGCAAAGAACTATTTCTGGATTAATCATCGCCAAGTGCCCATTGATACTGTGACCATGTTTTATTATTGGTTGCGACCTTAATTTTTAGTTTCGATTTTTTAACCCTTTTTAATTTGTTCTATATTGACAGAATTAATAATGAAGTTGAATAACCATGGGATGGGAAGAAATTAAAATATATATTGGCAGAGTCAGGTGTTATATGTTGAAACAGAAATATATGATTATTTATAGAGTCTTAGTTAGTTCCAAGGCACTTGTGAACAGATAATCATAATCATCAATTATTGAGTCTGTTGAATGGTCACGAACGGTTGTTTCATATTTCAACCTAATTTGTTGCTTGGCCAAAAAAATTGTGTTTTACCTGAATTATATATTTCCACATTTTTAAGATTCTCAATATTTCTCAACAAACACTTGAATAGTGTTTTTTCCCTCTGTTCGGGTTTCCATCCCAAGTATTAGGTTCATTTCGGCAACTTCAAGATGCCGACCTCTTCTCCTCGACAGGTCTCTCATCCCCTTCTAGTGGAGGTCTTTGAGTGTGTCCCTGTGGTGTGGCCGGCCTTTGCTTGTGCTAATTGGGTCCAAGTGCTCCAGAGGCGACAAGAAGGGAAGTAATAGCGATCGACGAGGGGAGGCTTGTGCTCCTCAAAATATTGTGGCAATCTCCGACTATGATCTTCGATGGGTGCCTCCAGGGTTGTCGGGATGCATGAAGGCAGTTAGGCCTCAACTCTCTGTGAAATCTTCCGATGAGGATCACCGTTGGGTTCCCTCATGGCCGTCGAAGGTGAGGAACAGAGTGCAACGGCAGATCTCTTCCCTCCTTGGTGAAAAGCCGATCTCGATGGAGGCCAATAGTTGGAGATTTGCAACTGTTCAGAGTAAACCAAAGGCAACGTCACAGATGCATTCAAAGGTAACAATCGGTCGACTCTTTGATCTAGAGGTGAGTGATTTGCTAAAGATTTCATCTTTCCCCACTATTGGCCATTTGGGATTGAGATTCGTGACTGGCAGAATTGATTTACCCACTATTGGTTTATCAATGCTATATTTAGGCTACTATTCTGAAGCTTGGATTTGGGGGCTAGTCGGGTTGGTCTTATATGTGTGGGTGTTGTATTTTAGTTTCCCACTGAGCAGCATGTTTTGTAAATCAAAATCCTATAATCAAGCTGCCTCTGTCCTAATAGAAATGGGTTGGAAGGGTTTTAGGTAGGAGAGTGACCGAATGTCTGCTCCAAGGTCAATTAACAAGGCTTTAGAAAATTCTTCAAAAACTGATTGGGCTTGGTCAAGACTGTCGGTATGGGGTTGGGTGGTATGTTATGCTATTGACCAACTGACTAAGGATTGTGCACCAAACAGACAATTGAGAAACATTCGTATGAGGTTGTCCAGTTTGTCTCTATGCGCTATTCATCATTGGCTCAACATGTTCTTGTTCAGTGTGTTCATCCACACTGTTCATTGTCAGGGTATACATGGGCCGGATCAGTGTGTATGGATTTGCTGCTCAGTTGTGGGCCGGGGTAGTATTTCCTTTCTCTGTTGTCTGTTTGAGGGTATGTGCTCTCATAACGTTAGTGGTGTGGAGAATAGTCAGTTTGCACTTAGAAAAACCATATCTTGTTGTGCCTGTGTTTTGTTTATTAGGAGAAAAATGAGTCTATTGCTTCGGGATTCCACTGGTTGGCTCTTAGATGGCCACCCAAGGATTTTATATCTCAAAGTGGATAGGCAAGTATTTGTTCATATTACAGATCAACATTTGATATCATCAGGCCAAAGATGTGTTTCTCTCCTTGAGAACTGTTTCTGCTCAAGGAAATTTATCAGGAACCCTTCTTGTGAGTGGATTTCTAGAGAAACAGGTTTAGTAGTCTTGGGGTTGGGGGCTGCTGAAGCTTCTGCGGATGGGTCTTACCCTTCAATTGGGATGTTGCGACCCTCGTTTCAGCTGCAAGAATTGATGTTAAAGGATGCTTTGGAGACTTTATTTTGGCTTTGTTGCTTGGTTCTATCTCGTTACTATTCTGTTTATTTGGTTGCTTTATTTGTGTTAATATTTGTTCTAGATTATGGATTAGTTTTAGTTTTGTTTTATTATTTCAGTCTGTTTGTCTAGCACAAAGACTCTTGTATTTATGGTTTCATGATTAATGCATTTCTTGTTGGCACAAAAAAAAAACAATAAACACTTGAATAGCAAATATATAACAATCCACCAAACCCTGCTTTTATTACAAGTGAAAGATAATTAACCAAAGGAATTTGGAACTTCATTCTGCTATAGTGCTATTTATATGGATACACAAAAGTGGATGATCATTAATGATCATCTTCCTTGTCTATCGACAATTTTTTGATTCCAGAATTGACTCTTAATCCATCAAAATTAAACATAATTTCACATGTCATTTTCAAGTTTAATTTCTCAACAATATTGTCTCTAACAGTCTAACTATATTTGCGTTTTGAATCTATATATTCATTCTCACTCTTAACGAAAAATTCATATCCATATATAAATTTAAATACTTTTATGTAAATTTTATTATTTAACATATTTGAAATATTTCAATTTATTTTATTTTCCCTATTTATAAGTCACTCCCAATATTTTTCATCAAAGAAAAACCGGCAAAAAAATCTCATTAAATTTATTTTAAAATTTAATGGTTTTCAACTTTATTCATATTTAATATACAATGTTTTGTCTTTAAATTATACAGTAAATTCTTGTGAAAAACTTAATGAAGCGACCTGTAAATAAGAAGGAAAAAAAAATCTCCCTCTATATATAAATAGAACCACAGAGCTACATTTTAAATCCGTGGTGGGAGGGCTTAATTAGCAGTTTGCTCGCATGCTGTGCTTTGACTACTTGAAATTGCTAATATTCTGTACGTGTGTGAAAAAAATTCTATATATCATCCAGAAAAAAAAATAAAAAGAGTAGTTTTTTGGCCAGATAAACAAAGTAGTTTATCAAAAATAATTTGGCGAATAAATATTAATCATTTGAAATTTATGATCTATTTTAGTCGTAAATAAAAGTTACAGGACATAGTTACGATAAATCAAATTGCATTAGTAGCTTAGGTTAGCAATAAATGACGGTATCATTGATTAGAGAGTTATATAATTCTATAATAGGACAAAATTTATATTCAGTTCATTATATTCAGTCCAACCAGTTCTTCAATCAATATGTATCACCTGGATTTATTAAACACCTCATCATTAAACTGTCTCTCTGGTCCGTTAACAAGTCACACAGTGGCCAAGGAATTACAACCCTATTTGCCGCTAACCCTAAGGAGCTTTAGCGGCAATGAATTGATTCTCTTTCTGCCATTCACAAATCACAACAAATGAAATCAAAGCAAATCAAAGGGTTGTCCTTCACTCTTATTCGAAATCAGATGGTACTTCCCTTCTCTCTATTAACAAATCATGAGGGGATGGCAGGTATAAATCTTTTGCTTGCTTAGCTTTTTTCTTTTTTGCCTAATTAACTATCAGAAATTTGAAATCAAACTTGAGAATTCTAGCAAGCTTTATTTTTACTTTCTCCTGAGCATTAACACACCATTTTTTGAGCGTCTGAACTTCTTTTTGGGATGCAGTACCATCCCTAGTAGCTTGTTCCCTCTTTTATTGGCATATGTTTCTATAGGCTTGGAAAATAGAGAAGAAAGGAGGTGGATTATGGGGAGAGCTCGGATTGATTTGAAAGAGAAGCAAGAGAAGAAGGATAGCCATGATCTAATGGGAGGGTTCACAAATTCAATGAAGAAGAGAAATAGAGATGCCCAAGATGAAGAATAAAAACGGAGTTAAATCGTGAGGTGTTTAATGAATCTTGGTGGCATATTCTGATTGAAGAACTAGTTAAATTATAGATATAATAAACTGGATGTAAGTTTTATCCTCTATAATATTACCAAATCAAGATATATACTTATACATATTGAGCTTTTAAAGTAAAATTTCAAGATTTCTTCTAATCTCTTTGTAATTAGATGCTTTGAGACAAAATCAGATGGATTAAGCTTTTGGACAAATATCTATGGTTCATGAACCTGGTCCAACCCGAAAAACCCGTGAATCGGTGGGTAAACCGGTCCGGTTTAGCATCCTGTTCGGGGCCACTATTTTTTTTTAAAAAAAAATTGCTTTTCTTTATAATTTTATATTAATAAGCCTAAAATCTTCAATTTCTCATCGATTTGACCCCGATCTGACATGCTGACCCTTAACCCAATACCCCAGCCGGTTCATGTCAGTACTCTGTCCGAGTTCGTGAACCTTGGAAATATCTCAATATTTTGTCTAACATTTGTGCAGGGCATTGTTTAATTACGAGATAAGATAAGATGGATTGGTGCTGAAAAGGTAAAATAAACTAAAAAGGAAAAAACATTAAATTTATATGTATAAAAAAATTAAATTTATGTAATCAATTGTTTAAGTATTTATCAGTAAATTTTCTTAAAATTTAAGAAAAGGGAAAAAGACAGAAAAATAACTTTAAAATTGTAAAATCTTAAATCAGGTTTGTTATTAAGAATTAATAAAGAAATGATGAGACTTGATAAGCAATTCATAACTTATTTTTTGTAAGATACCTAATTTAGGATTTTACAGTTTTAAAATTCTTTTTTTATCATTTTCCCTTAAAAAAATCCCATGTATCAAAAAAAAAAGGAAAAACAATAAAATCCCACAAGTATAACCATCAAAACGGGTGTGAGGTCGCGTTTCGGTATTCCTTTAATTCTATTGAAAATTGAATATCCGTATATACGGTAATTAATTACATTGTGGCCATCAATCTTAGGTTGTTTTTTTGGGGACAAAATTCAATATTGTTTAATTAATTGGGAGTGGTACTGATACCGACACAGGCCCACATCATATAATGTAATTACCATACGAATATGAACAAAAATGCGATATAGCAATTATTGTCCACTCCTTATCAATCATTTAATTAACCTCTCGAGTTATAACTTATAAGTGCAATGAAATGTTATTAAATAATAATGATAATCGTTACTTGGATAACATCACATTGTATTGTAAGTTGTAACACAAGTCATGTCCTGGTTTTTGTGAACACACTCGAAATAACCATAGTGTAAAAAATGGGATCGGATCGGATTGGCTAGTTCAACCGGAGAAACTGATGGTTTGACTAGTTAGACCGGGTTACATTTTTTTTATTGTAAAACATTTTTTAATTAGTTTCTCTAAAATATTAATTTTTACATTTGAATTAAATTATATTATTTTTTGTTACTTGGTTTTAACTATATTTTGATGTTAGTTATGAGTTATATTTGAAGAAATAACTAGGTATTTTCACATTTTGACTATCTTGATATTAGTGATAACTTATGAATGATGCTTAATATTATTATTTTGTTATTAGCAATAAAATTGTAACATTTTAATATGATCAGTTCGATCGTTAGTTAACCTATTGACCTTAAACCTGTATTGTAACCAGTTTATTGCCCGGTCTGATTTTTTATTCCTTCAAAATAACACAACACGCGTACCTATATACGAATATATGAGAATGCACATATATATGTGTGTGTACGTACTCATATATATAACTAATGAATAGATTAAAGTAGTGTAGGCATAGATTAAGAATAAACAAAGCCGACAAGAATAGACTTGTTATCCATTCATAGATGACTTTAGGGGCAGAAAAATTAAATGGAAGGGCACTTTAATTTTTGTTGTTAGGTTAGTGTATAGATGGAAACAAGGAAATACAGCAAATACCTAAAGTAGATGACCCCAATTGTTCCCATGCACATGGGAAGGCAACAAAGGGATTGAGACTGAGAATGAAGTATATCAACCTCCAATATAATCCTTGTTCATACTAATCCCCATCTTCAACTTGCTTAATTCATTATTCATTGAATTATGTTTAATAATAACCCCTTCAAAATTTAATATAAGATGTGTTTACCTAATTCGATTAGATTAATAAAATTAATTAAGTTAGTTAATATGATTATATTTATATTTTCTTAATAAAAATTATGTTTTATATTTATAATCAAAAATCAACTTTCTAACTATATTATATATTAAGGATCGGAGGAGTAATAAATATCCGTGTGTGTGTATTTCCAATACTTAACATGAATAAGACACATGTAAAGCGAAGCATATAATTAATTATTATAATTTGGTGGAATGTGTGACGTTGATGGTGGTTGAACGTAGATGTGTGGAATGGATATATATGTATTGAAATATAAAATAATATTAAAAAAGTATATAGTGGTGAGGGAGAAGGGCATGTGAGGACCATGTGGAAGGGGGTTATCAACCAACCTCATCACCAAAACTAGGTACCACCATTTTTTTGTGGTGTTTTTTTCATTCTCTCCCCTCTTCAATTTGCTTTTTCTTTTCATACCCAATCTCCCCTTTTACTTTTCTTCCCTTCATGCAAGCTTGCATCTTCTTTAATTAATTCAACAGTACCTGCTTCTCTTTTCAGTTAGGTTCTATTACTCCACCTAAGAATGGGTAGAGAATCGAAGTTTATTTTTATTATAAATATAATTACCAATAATTTGTTCCATAAACTCTTCCTAACGTATATTACAAACAAGCCGTTTTTTATATACAGCGTGAGCATATACACACATATAAATATGTCAATGTTAGACTCAAATACAAGATCTCATCCAGACATGATAAGTGGCACTACCATGCCACCAGGACATATATCATTAACAAAAGGTAGGGTCTTTCATCAAAAGAGGAATATCTAATACTACACGATTAAAAAGGATGTTACCTTGTTACATTTGGGGTTAATTAGTTATCCTTCTCTACTTTTATTATTCTCTTCCCGTCCTCTTCTCATCTCAACCTTTAGATTGAAAATTGAGCGGCTGAGATTTAATGTTTTATAAAATTATTAATCAAATATCAAACTATTAAAAAATAAATAAATAAATTCAAAATTTGCTACATTTTAGTCATGATAATTTGAAACTGTAATAAAAAAAATATTTTTTATAAAAAATTAAATATGAACCACGAAAATTTCAATCTAAAGATGGTCTGATAAAGCATTATATTTTAATCATGCCATACTGGTATTAATTACTTATGTGGCAGTTTGACTTTGTGACTTAAGAGTCTATTTGAGAAACAAGTGTGAAGCAAGATTTCGGTTATCTGGAATTGGCAAAATAATTTTCATTTTTACAGTAGATTTTAATGACAGAAAACTGTCACAGTTGCTCTGAATTATTGTAACTTGCAACTATATATAAAAAATTTGGTTCTGTCAAGTAATTGATTGTGTCATATAAACTACTCTCTCCGGTCCTAATTATAAGATAAAGTTAATTTTTTTGGAGAAATTAAGGAAGCCAATTAAATTACTTTAGAGTATTTATATTTTTATTTTTTTTCTCCAAACTAATTAATTTAACTAATAAACTAATATATAATCTAATGATACTAAAAATATAAACACTCTAAAGTAATTTGATTGACTTTCTTAATTTCTCCAAAAAAGTCAACTTTATCTTATAATTAGGACCGAAGGAAGTATATAAAATATTGCTTCTTCCGGCAGATTTCTCTAAGTGGCCACAATTATCCAATTTGCGTTAAACACACTCTTAATTATGTTTGACTTCTCCTCATGCATCCAAAGTGATTGATTCGTGTTGTGGTTAGGAGTCTTATTCGTTAATTTTTTTACTTTTTAATTTAAAACTTCAGATTGATTATTCGATTCATCACTTGTAGAATAAGTAACATAATCTTATTGTGCCTGTTCGTTTGTTAACCATGCGATACAGGACATTGTAAAACTCACATCCGCTAATTATCGGAAAGGACATTGTAACAAAATGATTGAGAAAATGTCACTTCCTTTTGAAGCCACAACGTTCAAGACAAAAATATTCCTGTCTGTAGCTATATAGTTCAAGGGTAATTATTTCTCTTTTTTCTCCCCCCTAAAACGTATCGATGTTAGTTACTTTTTTTGAAAAAAAATTACTCCCTCTAGTCCTAATTATAAGATAAAGTTGATTTTTTTTGGAGAAATTAAGGAAGTCAATTAAATTACTTTAGAGTGTTTATATTTTTAGTATCTTTAAACTATATATTAGTTTATTAGTCAAATTAATTAGTTTAGAGAAAAAAATAAAAATATAAACACTCTAAAGTAATTAAATTGGCTTCCTTAATTTCTCCAAAAAAATCAACTTTATCTTATAATTAGGACCGGAGTGAGTATTGAAGTTCGAATATTTTTATGATTTCCCATTCATATTCTCTCTTCATTTTTAATTTCCATAGAGGGGCAATTTGTTTCTTCTTATTTGGATAAAACCACTATATTTCTAAAAATGATCAAAAGCATATACACATGACTTTCGAAAAATAATAAAAAAATAAACCACATAGTAAAAATTAATAAATCAAACACACACACGGCCGTATGTCCCAAGTCCTTTGCTTACAACGAGTCCCCAGAAAATTCAACATTGCTAAATTGGGCCCACTTTATTACTTAAGGACTAGTAATATTTATTTGAATAAAAATATATCACCGACTATTTTATTCATATTTATTCTAAACTGGGAGTTTGTGATATATAACTGATAAAGGGCAGGACTAATTTGCAACCATAAATTGAACTCAAAATTTTTACACCTTTTTATTCAAAGAATCAAAGTTTAGCGTTCACTTAGCACAATTAACCTAATCCGTCCTCTTTTTCTTTGAATAAGGCATTTAATTTTAGGTAAACTTGTTGTCTAAAATCACAATATTTCATTTTGGTTATTTAATTTCATAAAATATCTTTTCAGTTCTCTAATTCTAACTCCATTAACATAATTTTATTAGCAAAAAATGTTGATATTAAAATTTTAAATATCAACAAAACATAATTAAATATTTATGTAATAAGTTTGAATTTTTTAAAAATAATAACAATGATTTGATATAAACAATTATCATTTAAAAATAATAATATTAATAATTTGAAAGAAACTTTATAAAATCAAGTAAGGTACTAGTTTACATGAAATTAGAAGATTAAAGACGCGCTTTTATTGTCATTTCCATCAAACCAACAATAATAGAAGATTTCTGCTTACCAACCAAACCACTAAAACTATATATAACATATTCTATCAAGTTAGTTTATGAAATTAAGAAGTAAGATGGTTCTTTTTTTCTCCCCAACAAAAAGAGGGCTCTCATTTAGCTTGTGGATGTAATTATATAAATAATATCACCTCTTATCCTAAATATAAGATATAGTTGCTTTTTTTGTAAGGATTAAAGAAGCTAAATAAATTACTTTATAATATTTGTATTTATCATTTTTCCTTCAAACTAATTTATGTGAATTATAAATAAATATATAATCTAATGATACACAATATATATTATGATTAAGCTATTTAGTCAACTTCCTTGATCTCTCTAAAAAATCAATTATCTTATATTAAGAACATGAGAAAGTAAATTTTTATCAAGAAAAAAGATGGAAAACAGGCAAAATAAAAAATAAAAAATAAAAATAAAAGGAATAAAAAGGGAAATGGGGGACCCTGAGGCAGAATCACATGGCCACACCAACCCCTCAAGGGCGCTGATTAAGGAGGCACCCTCTCTATTTCTTTCATTGGCCAGCAACTTCCCTACCTTCCTTTTTTCATTTATTAACCTCATTCTACTCAATATTTCCTAACTATTTATTTTATTATATATTATTTATTATTATTAATTAATATATAAAATTATGTGGTCACGGAGTGATTGGTGGCGACGATTCCCAATGTGCCCACATGGCTGTACGGTCACCTCTGTTGGATTCAACTCCAACTTCAACAATCCCCCCTATCTCTTTTCTTACTCCATAAACCCGATCCCTTGACTCAATTCTTTAAATATAATTATTTTTATTAACATATCATATAACCACATTTATCTATTGTAATAACCCTTCATATACAGTAATATGCGACAAGTTAATCTTAAACGGGAATAATTACATACCACTTCATCATTGAAATGTTTCTGGCAAAGCTTTATGAGATCCTTGACTGTAATATATTCATTTGGTTTGTTTAAAAACGATTGATCCCTTATATTATTGTGTTTGGTTTGGTCACTAAAGTCTTCATTAAATTCAACTCTTGTTGGTGCAATTAAAGTCTCAATCCATGTTATGTTACATTATAGGGATCAACATCATTCTCTATATGATTATTGACCAGTCATTTTAACTCAAAGCCCTCTTCTTTTTAAGGTTTGGTTCGTTTTAAATGTCATGCTCTCTTTTTTCTCGTTTGGGCCTTCACATGTATCACTGGACTACATGTTGGGCCTGAGAATACTTTTCTGGCTCTTCTTCATAAAAAGAAACATCGTCTATAGTAAAGTTATTGGCCCAAAAAGTCTCTCTCTCTCTCTCTCTCTCTCTCTCTCTCTCTCTCTCTCTCTCTCTCTCTCTCTCTCTCTCTCTCATACTGGAATAGAAGTTTTGTTCATAGATGATTTGCATTATTCATAGCTGTGGAATTGATGATTATATCGAGAAGGATGGAAAAGTGTTACAGACTTTGTAGGGGCAAAATTCTTGAAATTTATAATCAGTCTCTTGTTTTTAATTTTTTGGTTGGTCCGTACAATCTTATTTACCTTATCGCAAATCCTACAAAAAAAACATTAAAATTGATTACATTGCTGCAAGTCATTGTAGATCTTATTTGTCATTGATTAGTTGATACCGTAATGACAAAGTGACATATTATTTTGAATCCCATTATATTACCTAGTGACACATTTCAAGCCGTAACTCACTGAACATAGTAGTACTTCTTAAAATGGATCTTATAAAAAGTACCAGATCAATTCAAAAATTGAAATCTTGTAAAAATGACAATGGAGAGTATTAACTTTAAGGTCTTAAGGAAATGGGAGGGTTTTGAAAGTTTCAAAATGGGAGAAATTTTGTCCTAACCGTTATTTTAGTTAATTTTAACAGTTAGTTGATCAAATATACTGAACTAGCAGTCCACATGTTATTCATGTAATTTTTGTTAATGTACAAATTTTCCCCGGAAGATTTAAATCTAACTTTGAAAAAAATAAAGTAGATGACACATGAATTTTTGGAGTAAATTTGCATCTTAACAAAAATTAAGTGAATAACATGTGAATTGTCAGCTCAACATATTTGATTAACTAATGGTTAAAATTAACAGAGACAACAGCAAGGGAAAAATTGCTCTCGTTTTGAAACTTTCGGAATAAAATTACTCCTAAAAAACTTCCAAATTACACCTCGGTTAAAATTTTTAGGATACAATTGTTCCTTAACCTTGAAATATACAAAAGCTTTGTTTGTTCAAGGGGACATTCCCGATGATCACCCCAATGTAGATGTTGCAGCTAAGTTTGAGTATCCATATCGCAGATTTTCAGGATACAATTGTTCCTTAACCTTGAAATATACAAAAGCTTTGTTTGTTCAAGGGGACATTCCCGATGATCACCCCAACGTAGATGTTGCAGCTAAGTTTGAGTATCCATATCGCAGATTTTAGTGAGTGATAACTGATAATTGATAACTGATAACAGTATAAAAACTTAGTTAAATTAGTTAACATAATACTGTTTTGGTCCGTAATATAAGATATATTTATTTAATTTGATTATATGAAGAAGGGTTAAGGTGCAAAAAATACACATGAGCTTTTCCCTAAAGTGCGTCTAGCACCATATACTTTTCGAATATGTAAAAGTAACTATGAACTTTGAATTTGAAAATTGGAGCAAAAATCACATTTCCGTCATGTTAACTGTTAGTTTGACTGAGAACATTGACATGGATGATGACTCGGGCTAATTTTTATCCTTGTTGGTTGTGAAGGAAAAAGGAAGAGACAAGAAAAATCCACATGTGCCCCCAATATTAATTTAATATTATAAAGAAATAAAAAATTTCTAACCTAACCTAACTTCATTGCCCTCCCCCCCTCAACCGCATGCCTTCAACACCTCCCTCCTCCTCTCGAACATCATTTTCATTGTTACATCCCACAGTTTGACCTCATATCCTTCCTCTCTCCATCCCTTAACTTGCGTCTCCCTTCCTCCCTTTGTCTCCCTGTTTTCCTCCTAGATCCCTTCCCTAGTCCCCCTTCGCCTCCTTCCTCCTTGCCGTTGAACACTCCCAGAGAAGTCGAGCCTCAATTGTTGCCTCTATTTCCGGTTATGCCACCCCGAGTCTCCGATCAGAGTCTACTTGAAGCTGTAATTGTTTCGTTGCTGATTTTTAGAATGATTCTCAAGGTTTTTGAGGAACAAAGCCAAATTTCAAAATTCTAGTTTCTTTCTTCCATGTAAGGGCAGAGCTTGTTGGCAGTGAATCTTTCAACTCCACCTAATGCTCTGCAGATCCTATCGGCGGTAGCACCTACAAAGAAAATGAATAATCCAAGTCACGTCTAAGGACGCTATCATTAAGAGTTATTCCTCAACCACTGGCTAAGAGGAAGCGGCACTCCCCAGGATAAAACGGATCCTTCCTGCAAGAACAGGGTGAACAGAACAAGGAAATATAATAGAACTCAGCAGGCAAAAATCAGAGGAGGAGAGAAATGCTCAAAGGTTCAAGAGTAGAATGTATCAATCTTCTTGTAACTTTGCATTTTATAGGCCTTACAAACATGAATGTTTGGGCAGCCAATAAAGTGATCATTTCATTATCATTATAATGCCATAAAGGTGCTTGACTAGGGCTGTTATTGACATTGCAACATCAAGCAATTCAATAGCCATAAAAGTCTATACGTTATAGGCATTTCAATGATCCAAGAAATCAGTTTTTTATTTTAGAACTCCAAACGTCCAGAGCTTGCAATTAATGCATAGTAAAATTAACATTTTTTTATAAACTCATTTATCCAAAATACATTTTGAATTTCATAATAAAATATCCTATTAAAACCTGCCCAGTCCATATTCTAACCCACACAATGAGGTGGGAGATATTGCTGGATTTCCATTATGTTTGTCTCCGGCGGCCTATCATAGTGTGATCTCATTCCTCCTCTTAGTCCAAGATCACTTATTACTTGGACTCCCACAATCTCAAACAAAGTGGGACTTGTTCCTTGTGACACACCCACTCCTTATTTCTAACAATCCCCCACATGTGTCAAAAGGAACGCCTTTAGCTAAATTGCACGCGCGGATACAACCATTATATCTAGTGGTCCTTTGGACTATGAACTAGAATAGACTAATAACACTTAGTACACAGAGATGTTAGTGGTCCTATGGACTATGAACTCACACCTCTTAAGCGTATACTAGAGGCATTAAAAGTCATATTATACCCCCATATTTTGCTTTTAACGCGGTTTTACACATTAAGTCGGCTATACGCGTGCCTGATGCATAACGAATGCTCTAGAGATTTTGCCACGATCTTATAGGAGTGGCCCCACTCCACATTCGTAGAGGTGATTTTATAAAATGTACCTTCAATGAGTACATTATCCCGTATGATTATGAAATCATTAAGAGCTTTTGCTCAGCCTCACCAAAATGCATTCTAGCACTTTTTCATGCCATAGGAAGGGACTGATAATTTATTTTAGTGCTAGCAAAACTAACAAACGACTTATTCTTACCCACTGAACCTCCTTCATGGGATCACCAATCACAGAGGTTGGGTTGTCATTGCTGTTAATTTCGTATTGGCTTTAGTCTCATTCCCCTTGGCTAATTGAATTCTTCCCGGGGTTTTGTTAATGGATCTGTAGGTCAACTTTTTGACCTTACAAATGGATTGAGATAACTCCACAATTCTCATGCATGCTTATTCACAATATATATCAAATGATTTTCACTTAAACCATTGCTCTTTCTACAATGGCTATTGCTATTTTAGCAATCACAATTCATCGACATAAAAAAATGTCGGCTTTACACCCAAAAATTTTCAAGAAGTTTTAACAACTTAACTTCCAATTTTCAGCCAAATCCAGAGTAATAAACTCTGACTCACATCATAACTTATTTTGGCTATCAGTGAATTTTCTCACATAAAATTAAATTTCAATTGACATCTGTATATCTCAATATAACAGGAATCCACTATATATGTACCAATATTTATGGTATCCACATAATTAATATATACTCGATCTCAATATAGCGCATAAGCTATATCACAAGGATTAGTATCCACTAATTAATAAATCAAATTCTCACAAATTTGTGCATACACATAGATTAATATTAATGCGACAAATTCTCAACAATTTGTGCATACCTCGCGTAAGTTGCAAAATCGCTTCAAATAACGTGTTAATGTCATAAGAAATATTCACATGTATATCCTTACAGCAAGATAATTATACAATCTCAAATTATGAAAATTACATTTATCTATCATAGATCAATGATCAAAATTTTCATGCCACATAATGCTTATTTCAAGCAAAATATTTGATAATCCACAAAATTTGCTCGCATTAGCAAATATAGCAAAATCTCTACTCAATCAATTATTTTAAATCACAACTTGGTTTTATCAAATGAGGCTATAAACAATTTGCGGCTTTAAAATTTATAAGGTACGTACCCCACATGTTAGGTACCCCCACACTTTCAAATATCTCAAAATATTTTCACTTTATATATTCTAATTAAATTAGAATCTCACAACATTGTCTTCTTCCATTCTAATTAAATTAGAATTTCCTTCAGCACTACCAACACCACGAGTAGTAATTAAGTCCAATGAATAAATTATTTTGATTTATTTTGATCTCATGAGTTAACCATTATCAGAGCCAACCATTGCTCTATTGAAAATATAAAAATATTGGTGGAAATTAAATGCAATTAGAATGGATTAAAAAATCCGTTTAAACTTTAAAAGCTTCATCTGTTTATGAGTTAAAACCACCAATATACAAGGCTAGCTTTCCCAATAAAGGCTAGCAATTAAGGCATTAAAATTCGACTCATAAAATCAGTTTATGATTTTATTTGCACCAACATTCAACAATGGTATATTGTTGGTATTACAATGTGGGTGTGTCAAAAGGAACATGTCCCACATTGTTGGAGATTGTGGAGGTCGAAGTAATAAGTGATAATATATTACTAAATGGGCCAAGAGGAGGAATGAGTTTGCATAACAATGGGCCATCGGAAGTTGAAATCCGGCAATTTCTCCCCACCCATTGTGCATGAGTTTAAGAACGGATTGGGCACTTTTATTAGGCTACTTTTGGAATAAATAAACTTATTGAAAAATGGCATTTTCACTTAGGCTCAATAGTGAAAATGAACATTGGTGTGTTTTAAAAGGAAATGATGAACTTCCTATGTCATGCTTAAATGTCAAACGTTCGGAAATTGATGGTTTTTAAATACCTTCAATTCCCAACGTTTTGCATTGATTTCTTTAATCTATTTAATATCTTTTAACATTCAGAAACCACCAATTCATTACGATTAAGTGGCTACCAACGTTTAGAATTTGAGACCTATAAAAGTACTTTAGTTAGAGGTTCAAGACATGGCTTTGGAAGCTTTCAAGCACTTCTCTTCCTCCTTCTAAATATCTTATGCCTGCTGAGTTCTATTCTATTTCGTTGTTCTGCTTACCCTGTTTTTTTGCAGGAAGGATCCGTTTTATCCTGGGGAGTGCCGCTTCTTATCTGCCGGTAGTTACGGAATAACTCTTAAAGACAGCGTCCGTGGACGCGACTCGGATTATTCATTTTCTTCTTAGGTGTTGCCGTATATATATTTTTTCAAATTATGAAGTGGATTATTTTCTGAGTGAATATCCAAGTGTTTGCTATTAACTGCATTCAAGTTGATGATGGTGGCAAAGATACGGTGGTTCCGCGATCATCCACGATCATGAATTCCTCAGGTAATATTCCTATTTGGATTATAATATATGTGGGTCATATAGAAGAAAATTTAAGAACGTGGTTTTGTTGCTATTGTTCATTGCTTATTAAGTCATTCTCATTTTAATATATTTTTGCTTACCATGCACCTCACAATTAGCAACAAATGTCTTAGCCAATTGATTAAAACCGAATGACTCTCATGGTGCACAATAAATAAATAAATGAGAATGGCTTAATACGCAATGAACAATAGCAACAAAACCATGTTCTTAAATTTTCTTCTATATGACCCACATATATTATAATCCAAATAGGAATATTACCTGAGGAATTCATGATCGTGGATGATCGCGGAACCACCGTGTCTTTGCCACCATCATCAACTTGAATGCAGTTAATAGCAAACACTTGAATATTCACTCAGAAAATAATCCACTTCATAATTTGAAATAATATATATTTCATACAGTTTTTTTTAAGTTTGTTTCCCAAATCAGATTACAAAAACACAACAAAAAATATGTTCACATAGTATATATAAAATCATTAGCATACATTAATTTCCCTGATTTAAAAATAAAACACAAACCACAATATTATATGTTAAATCCTATAAAATAACTAATAACTTATTAGTTTATGGATTTTAGGACATATACCTTGTTATCTTAGGGAAATCTGAATCTCACACACTATTGTCCATTATCTTTGCATAATGGCGAGTCAATTCGTCAAGAGTCCTTGTCCAAGCACCTCTGCCACTATTACAATGTTCATGCTTGAACCTTTTTACAATGTCTGTGAAATATCAAGTGAGTTTGGTTAAAGAGGCAAATTTAGCATTTTTGGTGTTCAAAAATACCATAGCCCTAAGCACATAATATATGTCGAATAACCCAGCTTTACTCATAACATCATCAAACTCACAGCCTCAAGCTTTCATCGAGTTCATGTCTACTATCACTTTTGCATCATGTTTCTAGGTTTTTATGCCCGGATATCCATGTGAGTTAAAACTCAATTCTCAAATCATCTCTGGCCTCTATAATTACTAGAGGTTCGTGCCAACGTTAGTTTTGCATGGTAACAGTAAATTACTGTCATCTTAATATGATCACAAAAAGAGGAACTGTCAACTCGACTAGCTTCTTTATTATAAAATCTCAGAGAATGTCCTGAAAGAAGGCACAAAATGTGAGATCAAACTCATCATAATATATTTATTCACCTTTTTAAAATCAAGGTGCGCGTCAAGCTTAAGCAACTCATGTTCTGGAATACTTTACCCATATAAAATCAAGACAGCCCTTAAATTCAGTATATAATTTATAAACCTCAGGAAAATAAGCACCCTAGGAGACATTTATGCATTATCATTATTGAAGCACTTTCAACAATGAAAAATACCCAAAGGAAATTACCGTCGGCACATTAAGATGAATAACCGTTTTGTCAATGGTAATTTATTACACCGTCCAACGTCTTCAAATGAAACAATGTTAGTTCAAGCTCAGTCATATGCAATGGAAACAAAATTCCTCTTACCATAGGTACTGAACGTCAGAACGACATTATGATGTGCTCAACTAACAACAATTTTGAGAAGACAAAGCAAGTATTAGCTCTTAAGATTGTTGGCAGTGAATCTTTTAACTCCACCTAGTGCTCTGCAGATCCTATCAGCGGTAGCACCTACAAAGAAAATGAATAATCTGAGTCATGTCTAAGGATGATGTCCTTAAGAGCTATTCCACAATCACTGGCTAAGAGGAAGCGGCACTCCCCAGGATAAAACGGATCCTTCCTGCAAGAACAGGGTGAACAGAACAACAAAATATAATAGAACTCAGCAGGCAAAAATCAGAGGAGGAGAGAAATGCTCAAAGGTTCAAGAGTAGGATGTATCAATCTTCTTGTAAACTTTGCATTTTATAGGCCTCACAAACATGAACGTTTGGGCAGCCAATAAAGACAATAAAGTGATCGTTTCATTATCATTATAATGCCATAAAGGTGCTTGACTAGGGCTGTTATTGACGTTGCAAGATCAAGCAATTCAATAGCCATAAAAGTCTACACGTTATAGGCATTTCAATGATCCAAGAAATCAATTTTTTATTTTAGAACTCCAAACGTCCAGAGCTTGCAATTAATGCATAGTAAAATTAACATTTTTTTTATAAACTCATTTATCCAAAATACATTTTGAATTTCACAATAAAATATCCTATTAAAACCTGCCCAGTCCATATTCTAACTTACACATATGAGGTGGGAGATATTGCCAGATTTCCATTATGTTTGCC
The DNA here is from genome assembly GCA_963855925.1 of Inga laurina. NCBI lineage: Eukaryota > Viridiplantae > Streptophyta > Magnoliopsida > Fabales > Fabaceae > Inga > Inga laurina. The sequence goes on from OY979709.1 coordinate 59,352,447, forward strand.
TCCGGTGGCCCATCATAGTGTGATCTCATTCCTCCTCTTAGTCCAATATGACTTATTACTTGGACTCCCATAATCCCAAACAAAGTGGGACTCGTTCCTTATGACACACCTACTCATTATTTCTAACAGAGCTCTGCTTCTTTTTCTTTATACCCTACTTCAATGAATATATGGCGAGTATAAGAAGATGATGGACGACAATCGAGAAGAAGAGATTGGTGACGGTGCTTCTGTGTCTGAAGCTTCTGGTTTTTTCCCCAGCCTTTTCAATGACATGGAGATATTTATGTAGATATGATATTCTTTTTGCTTTGATGATATGATTTTGTATACATGGCTTGATTCCTGCCTTCTTATTGATAGCTGAGTTTAACTTGCTTGTTTGCATTTTGATTTTTTAATATGTTCATTGATGATGTGTTCTTGATGGTTATGGCCTATGGGTTTTGATTTCTCCAGTAATGCAAGGGTCAAGAAGCTTTTTGTGTTAGGAGAATAAGAATAGTGATCATATGAGAAGGGGAAAAAGTAAAAAAAACAGAGTTTAAAGGTGTGTTTTTCCTATCAAATTGGCATTTAAGATTGAAATTATCTGAGTCATTGTCCACGTCAACATTCTTAGTCAAACTAACATTCAACATGACGGAAATATAATTTTTATCCCAATTTTCAAAGTTCATAGTTACTTTTACACCTTTAAAAAATATTTGGTGCTGGACGCACTTTGGGAAAAAGTCCATGTGTATTTTTACACCTTTACTCTATTAAGAAAGTTAAGTGCATGTTTGGGAACACTTATTTTTTAAATATAAGTGCTTATTACGCAAGCCGAGATAAAACTCCTCTCACATACTTACCTCGTATACCGTGAATCACGATTTATAAGCATTTATTGCCCAAAACTAAGTTATTCCAAACGAGCAGTTAGGTTAGTTAATATAACATGTATTTTTTAAATCACCCTAGTCATCATTCTTAATGCCTTGCTTCCCTTCCTTCTTGATTATTGTCGAGAGCAACAATAGGGTAAATTAGTAAATAAGTGATAAATATGAAAATTATATATTATATTTAGGACTAAGATGAATTCCCCAAATATATCTTATATTAAAGACAAGAGGAGTATATTTTTTCTCAAACATCTTATTCCTTCTCCTTAATCCCGTATATCTTTATCTTATTTAATGATTATTGAGAGATAAATTTAAAAAATATTGATAAATATTAAAAATATATTTACATTAGAACCAGTATCAACTTTCTAATTATCTTCTAATTATCTTTTGTATTAAGGATGAAGGAGTATCATAAATAAATGGAGATAAGATACCAGATATATTAGATGTCTGCAATCAAGGAATCATAAAAGATATTAAATCAAATAATCTCAAAATAAGTGTATTGGAAAGCAAAATGGGGTGGATTCTATTGTTGCCATGCATCTGTGCTCATTTGCCGTTGGAACCCATTTCAAATAGCCACTGAAAGCTCGTTTCATCTAGATCCTTCAGATTTATTTTTTTTTTAAAATGGTTATTTTTGAATAAAAAAATCATTTTTTTAAAAAAATGTCAATTAAAAGATTATCTATATTTTAGATTTTGTACCCATTAAAATAATTATTTGTTTCAAAAATAAAAAATAAAAAAAAAAAATCCCTAGATGGGAGGAGCTCCCCTTGCTTATCCTTTAGAGGTGCAAGGAAGCTCATTCCATTTGTTTGGCGTGGAATTTGTGGATAGGCACCGAAAGCTCATCCTATATAGATCTTCTAAATGAGATTAGAATGATCTAGATTTGATTTTTTTTTAAATGGTTATTTTTAAATAAAAAGATCATTTTTTGAGAAAATGTGAGTTGAAAAATTATCTTTATTTTAAATTCTGTATCCATAAAAATAATTTTTAAAAAAAATTAAAAAATAAAATCTGAACCGTCTAAATCCGGTCCAGATGAGATGGGAGGAGCTCCCGCAAGAAAGCTCGTTCCATTTGTTTGGAGCGGAACCCGTATCAAAGCATGTCTCATCTGAATTGAATTGTCCAGATAAGATCATAAGAGAAAAAGTTTGCGGACCTAATGACAGAGTTACAAAACTCCTATAACAAAATTATTCAGTGACGCATTGCAAATTTACAATGCCGATAAGAAATAACCGTGGATTGATCCTCCTCTGGAATCACACCACCTTCACTCACTCTCTTGGCTTGATGCGAATATGATCCATGCAAGTTTTCCCATCAAGCCTGTTCTTCTGCTGAAGCTCATAGTACTCCTTGAACTTCATCCCTCTAAACACTGCTTCTTCTCTCTCCATCAACTCTGGCATTGGCCTCACCTCCTTCTCCAAATCTGGTCCATTCACTGTCACCACAGATATCCTCGTCTCCTTCTTGTTCACAACAGCTCTGTGTAACACACTCCTGTACCTGCCGTTACTTGCCACCTAATTCAAACCCAGACCCCATAAAATTGTTGATCAGAAGATGAAACCCACAACGACTAATCTATTCACAGAATCGTCTGCACACCAACTGTTTGTGAGAAGGTTTCTTCAGAAAAACTGTGTTTGTTGTTAAGTCAATGAAAGTATATAGCCTTTAGGGAAAATTAATCCTTTGGTCATGTAGCTTTGACCGGCATGTAACTCAACAGTGGAACTCTGTCCCTATAGTTTTGATTCGATTTTGACTCACTGCAAATTTTGGCTCTTAAGTTTTAATCATTTTATAATTTAATCCTTATGTTCTAGAATAAAGGTGGAGGACTATATCATAAAATGGTTAAAATTATAAGGACTGATTGCAGTGAGTCAAAGTCGAGGGATTGAATTATAACTGAATTAAGACTATAGAGACTAAATTATACCGAGTTAAAATATAGGTTATAAGCTACAATCCGATTAAAACGATAGGGACCAAGGGATTAATTTTCACTTTTATTTGTCGCAGGAAAAATTGAGAGTTTGTGTAATTAACCTCAAGTTGATCTGCAGTGTTGACAAGAATGGAATTGGGAAGGGGCTTGACATTGACCCAACTGTCCTTGTGACTGATCTGAAGGCCACCAATATCATTCTGAATGAGAAGGGCCAAGAAGCCATGATCTGAGTGAGGGGGCATGCCAAGAGCCAGTTCAGGTTGAGGGCAAGGTGGGTATAAGTTTGCAATGAACACTTGAAGACCTGTGTCAAAACCAGTGGCCTTGGCTATGGCTTCCGCTTCCAAATCCAAGCTCTCTGATATCCCTTCCAGCAGCTTCCCCGCCACCTTCCTGGTCTCTCTGCAGTACTCCTTCGCCACATCACTGGGAAACAAGAAAACATAATCCAATTAACAAGTCAGAAGATTTGATCTCATTTTAGCAATGCATTATGTATTCTTGTGGACTGTGAAATTGTGGCTCTTTTTGCATACTTGAAGACTTGAGGCTTGTGGGGGAAGGCCCAGTGTGGGTGTGTGATGACCTTGAGATAGTCTCTCCAATAGTGAACATCCTCAGACTTTGGGTTGAAGCTGGTCCCACACCTGATGGGAGTTGACACCCCCTTGTCACAAAACTCAGCCTTCTCCTCATCAGACAAGTTATGAAATTTCTGTGACAAACTTATCACATCATCTATTAGGCTCTCTGGGATGCCATGGTTGATAACCTGCCAGATATGAAGAAAACCAGGAAAATCATTTCACTCTTCTGATATAGACGCTGATGAAGTAGTAATCAGCAGTATAGAAGCAAAGAAGTTTTGGGAATTGAGAGTACCATGAAGAAGCCCCATTCCTCACAGGCTTTGGCGAGGTGTTGGACAGCTTTGGCATGAAGTTGAGGGTCATGGGAGAGGAGGAGGGAGAAGTCAATGACAGGGATTTGAGCAGTGAGTTCATCGGAAACTTGTCTCTGACGAGGGTCATTGAGGGAGTTGTAGGTGGAAGGGATGGCTGAGAGTTTAGCTGATTCATCAGCTACAGCTTTGATGCTACAGATATCAGTGGCCCTGATGGATGGAGAGTTCACAGCAGGATCAGCTGAAGAAGCCATAGTAACGAGAAAGATGGAGAAGAAAGCAAGAATAGATGATTCAGGAATTGATAGATTTTGGTGTGGTAGCTAAAGGGCAAAGGTGCGAGTATTTAATTTGTACAAAGAAGTGCTTGCCAATGTGGAAACTATAATTATTTGGGTCAGGCTATAAAATATAAAATCATTCATGTGCAAGGGAAACACTGTCTTTCAGGGAAAGTTGGTTATCTCACCCGTTCTAATTATAAGATAAAATTGATTTTTTTAGAAAAATTAAAAAAGCTAATTAAATTATTTTAGAGTATTTATATTTATATTTTTTTTTCTTCAAACTAATAAGTTTACCTAATAAATTAATATATAATCTAAGGATACATAAAATATGATATGATTAAATAACTTATTTAGTTTCCTTAATCTTTTAAAAAAATTAATTTTATCTTATATTTAATGTCAAAGATAATACTATATATTTATTTGCATGCAAAATACATGGTGAAGTTCATGGTCACGAAGACGTCATCGCTTACGATAAACTTACTATACGAACAAATAAAAAAAGTGACTTTATCTTTTGGCCACAGGTCAGTAGGTCACATATGCAGGCATCTTCTAACAGCGATTTGACGGTTTTAAATTTATGTTACATTAATATAACAACTAAAATTAAAAGGATGGAAAAAATTTGAAAAACTTTATTTGTAATGCCTAAACTATAAAAAAAATTACAATAATATAAAATTAATATTCATTGACGGTTGACGAGATAAACATCATGATGCTGGGGTGCTATTTTACCCCATATTAAATCTGGAAAAAATAAAAACTATATGTATATTTAAAAAATTGAAGCGAGTTTATTTTAGAAGGAACTATTGACATTCAAACAAGTAAATCAAAGTTTGAGCTAAATAACCTCTAACATTTCTTCTAAAACTTTTAAATTAATATTAATAAATCATTATATTGAAGATTTTCGTCATCAACATAAGTTTGGTTCTGTACTTCTGTTCGGCACTTGCCCAATGATCAGCAAAAATTAGTGGATAGCGAGAATATTTCAAAGTCTTGACTTGGGTCATGGAAAAAGCACCTAACTTCGAAATGAAGGCTAAATTGTTGCCCACACTCCACAGTCCACACAGAGAGAGTCCCAAGCCGTAAGCCCATAGCCAAATAAGATAAGATATACTGTTGGTTTGGAATAACTTATTTTTAGATAATAAATACTTATAAGTCGTGATTTATGATATATGAGTAAGTATGTGAGGGAAGTTTTATCTCGACTTATATAATAAACACTTATATTTAAAAAATAAATATTCCCAAACATGCACGTCCCACTATCGTGCACCCCAATATGCCACAAAATCTGTACTCAGTGATTATAAATTAACCATGCATGTACAAACACTGAACTTGGAAAGTATTCAAAGGTTTGGAATCCATTACAATCTTGATAAGGCTACAGGTGAAACCTGTGTTCCTCTCCGTGTTTTGAAAGTTGAAGAAGAAACTTTCACTCTACGTCTCCTGTCTTGACTGCGAACTCTGATCGAAAAGTTGTCCATTTTAGTAGGAGCAAGGACAGCGTGGCGGCACTGGCAAATCCCAACTTCTGAACCTTGTCGCATATTCCTGTTGTCGCTACAGAGATGCTTAGATTCAAATCGCAACAAATTACTTAAATTGTGATCCACCTTCTTAAACTTGAAAAATCTTTCACACCATCGAAACAGATCAGCTATCAATCAGCTGATAACCCAATGAAAGTCTCCGCCTTATGGATCTCGCTAGCCGTTGTTCTGGCCTTAGCGAAGATCGGAGTGACCGAACAAAGCATACCCACTACTCTGGATGGCCCTTTTAAGCCTGTGACTCGCCGTTTCGACCCGTCGCTGCGTCGGGGCAGCGATGACTTGCCCATGACTCATCCAAGGCTCAAGAAGAATGTGACCTCAAATTTCCCGGAACAGATTGCTCTTGCGATTTCTTCACCTACTGCAATGTGGGTTTCCTGGGTTACCGGTATTTATATCCTCAGTCCATAATTCTTCCTATTCATTTCTGCTGCGACCGTTGTTCTAAAGGTCAGAATTGTTGCTGATTTTTTTTTTTTTTTTTTTTTTTTTTGGATCAGGGGATGCCCAAATTGGTCTAAATGTGACCCCTCTTGATCCTTCATCGGTTGGAAGCGAGGTGTGGTATGGGAACGAAAGTGGGAAGTATAGTAGCGTTAAGAAGGGAAAATCTCTAGTTTACAGTCAGCTATATCCCTTTGAGGGCCTATGGAATTACACTTCGGGCATTATTCACCATGTGAAAGTTGATGGTACGTATGTAAATGCTTTATAGTTTGTTGGCAACTTGTCACGTTTAGTGTTTGGGGAGTTTTGTTTCAACCGAGAATAAGTGGAGCTGTGATCGCTGAATTAAGTAATTAACCATAAGTGATTATGATCCACCACTAATCAATCTGAAAAGAAGTCATCATGGAGATCAGACAATAAATTTGCCCACCCCACAATGAAATTGCCATTTGTCAGGTTACGTGATATTCACGGTTACCTAAATTCTTTTTATTTTGTTTTTTATGCAATCACTTCTCCATAATTTTCTGACATGTCTACTAATCCGTCTTGACTAGTTGATGGTTTATATTGAAGATGCAGATCTTTAGAGTAAACTTATCATATGAAAGCAAATCCATGGTGTCAAGTAAACAGTGTTATAATTCAAATTTGTCACTCATGAATAAAAATATTTCATAGATATCTCTTTCTTGGTGTAGGTCTTGAACCTGGAGCCAAATATTATTACAAATGTGGAGATAGTTCTATTCCAGCTATGAGTGAGGAACGTACTTTTGAAACTTTTCCTACACCAGCCCCTAATAGTTATCCCCGCCGAATAGCTGTTGTTGGAGATTTGGGTCTGACAAGCAATTCTTCCACAACTATTGATCATCTAACTTACAATGATCCTTCAATGATTTTACTGGTTGGAGACTTAACGTATGCAAATCAGTACCTTACCACAGGTGGGAAAGGAGCTTCATGTTATTCATGTGTATTTCCAGATGCACCTATTAGAGAATCATTTCAGCCCCGGTGGGATGGGTGGGGAAGGTAAGATATTTTAAAAGTTTACGTGTTACTCTTGTGAAGACTAATGTATTTATGACTTCAACATATGAATACTATGTGTCTGAACTGTGACCTAAGACTTTCACTCTACTCTCTTGAGCCTAAGCTAGCTAGGTGTTCATATTTCTACATTTTTGTGAAGGAGAAGGCCTTCCATTGAGGAAGCACTTAAATGTTCTGAAATGTAATGAAAATTAATTTGCTGCGAGTTTGCGTGTGTGTGTGAGTGATATTATTATACAGTGCAACTTGTCGAGGAGACAACATTCACTGATTCACTGAATATATACTATTTTAAGTCCTTACTATATGTACTGACCACCTTTAGTTGCCTGTTGTAAATGTTATTATTAGTGATAATTCTACTTCAACCATTGCTTTTTCTCCATATGATTATCAGAAAAGATGATTGTCCAAGCATACATCAGCTGGAAAGTTCTATTTTATGAGTGACTTAATGTTGAAATCCCAGGTTTATGCAGCTGTTGACCTCTAAAATTCCTATGATGGTTATTGAAGGGAACCATGAGATTGAACCTCAAGTTGATGGGATCACATTCAAATCTTATCTGTCAAGATTTGCAGTTCCTGCTGAAGAAAGTGGCTCGAAGAGTAACTTCTACTACTCTTTCGATGCTGGAGGTATCCACTTTATCATGCTGGGAGCATATATCGACTACAACAGGACTGGTACCTGATAGTTTCCTTTACCTTGTTTAGACCTGTAAATATGCTAAACTTTAGATGATTGCTACTTACTACTAGATGAATTTTACTGTATCTTCATTTCAGGAGCACAGTATGCTTGGCTGAAGCAGGATCTGAAGAGTATAGATCGTAAAGTAACCCCTTGGCTGGTGGCTGCATGGCATTCTCCTTGGTATAATAGCTATGCTTCACATTATCAAGAATTTGAGTGCATGAGGTTGGAAATGGAAGGACTTCTCTATCAATACGGTGTTGATATTGTTTTTAGCGGCCATGTAAGTTAAAATTACTTCACTTCTACTTATTTTATAATTGGGGGTTATGAATCTCACTATATATGAACAAATTCTATATTCCTTTATTGTAATATCAGATAGACCTTGTTATAATGGGATATTGCCATTCATTTTTGTTATTTGGTTATAAACTGAGATTCTAGGTTAATAACTTCATTATCTAGATGAGGAACTTATTATTATTCCAGCTTTTAAGAACTTCGGGTGTGCATGGTTTTCATGAAATTATGAGCTTAAATTATATCTCCTTGTCACATATTGCAGCAGACAAAATTGATGTTTAAATGTGGTTTTCTTAGTTACACTTAGTCTGGTGCAGATTATTTCATTGTTTCCATGATATTGTCACATTCCATCTTGCAGGTGCACGCCTATGAGCGGATGAACAGAGTTTATAATTACACATTGGATCCATGTGGACCTGTTTACATTACTGTTGGAGACGGTGGAAATATTGAGAAAGTAGACGTTGATTATGCAGATGACCCTGGGAAGTGTCCTTCCCCTGGAGATAACCTACCAGAATTTGGAGGAGTTTGCCATTTAAATTTTACTTCTGGTCCTGCCAAAGGAAGCTTCTGTTGGAACAAACAACCTGATTGGAGCGCATTTAGAGAAAGTAGCTTTGGACATGGGATACTTGAGGTATTTTCTTCAGATTATGCTCTCTTTTTTTCGCGGGTAAATTACTCTCCCCTCCTATGAGATAGCCAAATCCATGGTCTGATTACACAGTTTTCTCTTGTAGTAAGTTTGTACGCTTCTTTGCTGCTAGCCTTTAGGTCAGGATCTCATAGCTCACCAAACAATTATTGTGTTCCTGTTGTTTTGATTATTTTCTTTGTTCAAGGTGCAAATTTTCTTTCAAGGTGCATCTCCTAAAGATGAAGAGCTAAAAGAATCTGACCGTGTTTAAAATATTACATTTCTCCCTTGTTTTGACATGAACAGAATCCATTCATAAACCTTTTTCATGTCAGGCTTTGTAATGTCTTTCTTTAACAAAACTATCTTTTTATGATAATCCAGGTTACGAACTCTACGTATGCCTTATGGACTTGGCATCGAAATCAAGATACTTATGGGGAAAATGCTGTTGGGGACCAGATATTCATTGTGCGGCAGCCTGAGAAGTGCTTAAAAGACTCAAAAGTGGTTACTTATAGTTCCATACTGAATTTTTTGTTGGACATCATGAAATATTCAGTTTCTTCACTGATTCATGCTTCTTTTATCCCTGTTACAGTTACAGCAATCTCTTCCTCCTTCTTCCTCTTTCCCTTCCTCTGCTGGTTCCAGAAGCCTTTCTCATGTAAGCTCATTGTGTCAGTTTCTTCACTTTACAGCCCCACTTATGTGATGTAGAATAATTTTAATCCATGATTTTGAATTTGTTCTCCCAGGGTTTCTCTCTCGTATCACAGTTATTTGGTGGTTTCTCTGTACTTTACCTTCTTAGGTAAATTAGATCGATGTCAATTGTATATTTTAAAGTTTGAGTTCCCATGTGTTTAGCTTATGTGGTGATTTTTTATATCTTACAACTTAAATATACAGAAAACTTGTTTCTGTTTCTACATCTGATTGGCTTTTTCCCTCTTGGTCTAAAGTTGGAGTGGAACAAGATGCTGCAGAGTTCCTAAGCCAAAGTTTGCCGCCAGCTAGCGGTAAGCCAAAGTTTACCACCAGCTGCGGGGTTCATTCTTTTTTCAATATCTGATATTTGTTTTACTTAACTTTTTGTCTTTAACATGTCCTTATCCGCGTTTTTTCCCCTTAAACACAGGGATCAAATGATTTGTGCTTAAAATCAAAGTGATCCAATTCAGAGTCCTGACCACTTAGAGGGATGCATTATTCATTTCCCTCAAGATGATGCATTTATGTTGTATGTGTCTGTGTAAGAGGTTTCATATATTTTAGATGGCTGTGGATTTCATACTATTGAGAAATGAATGCAAAGGAGTGGTTATTTTAAAACATGGAAGAATGCAAGTGTAGTTTATAAAGAAGAATGGGACTTCTTAATTTGAGATGTGGTGTGTGTGTGATGGAGATGCAGTGAGAATGAAGTAACCTAAGGCTAAGAGCACGCAGCACAGCAAAAAAGAGTGAAGAAGATGAGGGTTGGTGTCTTGAGCATGAAGAATAAAGTTGCACTGTCGCAAACGACAAAGACATAAAGGTGTTTTTGGTCGTTGAAAATTTCGTCTGTCGTTAATCGCCTGTTTGGAATAGCGGTGGAGAATGAGTTTTTTTTTTTTTGCTGCAGATGGACTTTTGAAAAAGTCAGATAGAAAAAAAATCAGATTGTAGATGTGATTTGTGTTTGAATTAACAGTGACAGAAATGACTTTTTTTCTAACCTTAAATCTGTTTGTATTAATGTTTGAAAAGCCCGTTTAGATAAAAATGACTGAAAAGAGCATGAATCTTATTGAATACTACATATATATATATATTGTTTGTATATATTGTGATAACTGAAGTGAAAAATATAAAAAAAATTTGATAAAATAAAGAAAGTTCAATTATTTTATACTTTTTTTATTATTGTTCTATTTCTTTATATTTTGTTTACCCTATTATAGACAAGCGTATGTTTGAAAAAATTTATTTACAACAATTTTAGTATTTTTAATTAATCTCGTAAGTTATGTAATTGGGTTACCTTGTTCTTTTAAAAAAACTAAGGGAGGACTTTTTTTACTAAGCTTTACGGAAAAGTTTCAAAACTCTAAATTTGCAGCCTCAATCCATATTCATATGGGTGGTGGGGGCCATTTATTAGACTATCCTTTCTAATAATATTTCTTGCTAGCACCATAATAACAACAAAATACTGAAATGAAAGCTACAGATGAGCTTCTAATCATGAGAAGCAGATCAAAGCAGCTTCTAAGAAAAGCTCTTGTTTTATGAGAAGCCCAGCTCCACCTGAAGTGTTCCCAAACGGTATCAACTGAGATTTTGGAACTTTTGGCAGCCAATTGGGCTTTTTCCCATCCCTGTTGTGTTCCCAAATAGACCCTAAAAGGATGTTTAGATCAGCTTTTTGGCAGTGATTATACCATTTATGAGATTAGTATGTAAGAAAAATTGTCTCGGTTTACGTAAAAGTGATGGATAATAGACTTCTAAATTTTTTTTTTTTTTTTTAATGATTACAACCTTCGTTTTGGCCTTATAAAAGTTAAACTAGATATGCGCATAAGGTGATTGAGTGAATGAAATTTTATCTCTCATACGTTAATTGTCTTTTTGACAAAATAGTTTTAATTTGGTCTAAAATGCAAACTTAACTCCTAAATGTTCATTTCATGCATTGTTTTTCATCTTCATTTTTTATGTTAGATTGTGGTGATATATTATTTTAATTTCATGATAAAAATAGTATTTTATTTTATTTATAAATTCATTTAAATGCTTTTTCTTTTTCTTTTTTTGCCATCATTTAAATGCTTTTTCTTAACACTAATAAGTTGTTTAATAACAAGTTTTAATATACTTCCTCCGGTCCTTAATAAAAAATTTTATAGAGTTGATCTTGGTCTTAAATATAAGATATAAGTTTCATATTTATCAATCTTTTCCTAATTTACTCCTATTGATGCTTCCTCAACAATAATCAAAGAGGAGAGAGAATGTGGAAATTAAGGAAGATAACTCTGGTGTTTTAGAAAATACATGTCATATTAACAAACTCAACTAACTTCTTTAATCTAATCAAATTAGGTAAATATATCTTATATTAAAGATAAGAGGGAGTAAAAAGAATAGGAATGAGTCATATCTTATAAAACTAGGGAAATATAAACTTCCCATGTTTTTGACCAGTATGGAAATATAAACTTCTTAATAAGAACCAAAGAAAATTTTAGTGTATAAATAGGGGAGTCGGGGTGTTCACGGGACGGGAACGGGAACGGGACATACCTATTCCGCGTCCCATCCTATTCAAGGTACAGAGTAGCAAAATTATTATATGTCCCTTCCCATTCACAGTAGGACTAGAATAAGACCGGGATCGGGACGAGACTGCAATGGAAACGGAAAAGAGACGTCCCATATATCATTTTTTAAGGATTTGGAACATCAATTTTTTCCATTTTCTAACTTGTAAAAACTAAAATGTATATGCATGAGTTGGGCGTTAAACCTAGATGATAGAAAATATATAATACAAATATATAATCATCCTCTTTAATCATTTTTAGATTGAAATTATAATAAAAAATAATTAAAACTTAAACTTATTAAGAGCGATGATTATAAATATTTATAGTATTTTGTAGAGAATTAGGTAAGCATGTCCAAGAGAGACCTAGAGAGAGCAGGGTGAATGAAGACGATGACACTCATGTGATGGACTGCGCTTAAATATTTATAATATTAATTTTATTTGAAAATGTAACCAATATATGATACTCCTTCCGATCCTAATTATAAGATAAAGTTGATTTTTTTGGAGAAATTAAGGAAGCTAATTAAATCACTTTAGAATATTTTTATTTTTATTTTTTTCTTCAAATTAATTAATTAGACTAATAAACTGATATATAATCTAAAGATACTAAAAATATCAATACTCTAAAGTGATTTAATTGACTTCCTTAATTTCTCCAAAAAAGTTAACTTTATCTTATAATTAAGATCAGAGGGAGTACTATTTTTTCATATGACTAAAATATATAAAAACAATTATATGATAATAATTTTTTATATAACTAAATGACTAATATCTATTTAAAAAAGATATTAGCTATATCTTTAATAAAAAAATTTAGATATATTATTTATAAAAAAGCCTAGGCGAAACAAAGCTCGTCCCGCATCTCGTCTCGTCCCGATCAAAATCTTGTCCCGTTCTGAATCTTTTCGAGACAGGACCTTTCCTTCCTAAAATGATCAGGATTGGAATGAAACAATCAGGATAGGACAAAAGTGAACAACCCTAGAGAAGTACCGTGGGGCTTTCTTATTTATTCACATGTGTATAAAAAAATTTGAAATGATAAATTCCTTTCAAAAATCGAAGAATGTATTAACATTTGAATGTTGCTATGCCAAATTGGATTTATAGACGGTAGAGGAAATTGTCACTAAGAAATGCATAGAAATATATATTCTCTTCGGTCCTAATTATAAGATAAAGTTGATTTTTTTGGAGAAATTAAGGAAGCCAATTAAATTGCTTTAGAGTATTCATATTTTTATTTTTTTCTCCAAACTAATTAATTTGACTAATAAACTAATATATAATCTAAGGATACTAAAAATATAAACACTTTAAAGTAATTTAATTGGCTTCCTTAATTTTTTCAAAAAAGTCAAATTTATCTTATAATCAGGACCGGAAGGAATACTATATGACAATTTATAGACCGGGATTACATAGAACCTATACTAACATGTTTCAGATTCAAAGAATTATTTATGTATTTGATACATACAAATGTTCCTGTACTAACTTAAATTCATGAATAGAAATATAAAAATACAATAAATCGATTCATGAATGTCATAATTAGGTTCTTTGAATCTATGTACTTCCAGTTTTGACACTAAAAACAATTAATTAAGGCATGGATTACATTGAATCTATACTGACATTTCTCAAAATTAGAGAAAATTATAGAGTCATTTATGTATATGATACATATGAATGCTCTTATACTGACTTGGATTCATGAATCGTGAATGAAAATAGGAAATAAGATCAAATAATACATGAAATTCATAAATTTTGTGAACTCAACATGAAAGTCATAATTAGGTTCTTTGAATCTGATGTACATTTAATAGACATTTTTTTTTACCAGATGTAAGTATTTTTCTGTGATAGATGGCCGTCAGGTAGATGCCAAATGACACGTCAGCTTCACACGTAAGATCCCCCCTTCCCCTCCAAGCCCTCTTGTCAAGTTCACAAGGACAAATTAGACATTTCAATTGACTTCCTGACCATTTATGTAAATTCAACTTCACGTGTAAACAACTCATCGAGACATAAACTAGAGGTGGGGTTCGGATTTTCCGCGAAAAACCGAAATAACTGCATAGAGCTGATTTTAAATATTGAACTGAAACCGATTGTCTAAATTAACCGAAACTAAATTCATCAAAATATTTTGATTTCATTTAGATAATAACTAAATTAACAGAAATTTTTTATATCAAATTCTTTATATCCATTATATCAAGTTCTCTAATCATACAAGACCACGTGTCTTATTTTTTTTATATGGGTTTATAATTAAATGATAGTAATTCAAATATAGAACACATGGTCATATATAATTGGAAAACTTGACGAAATGAATATAAGGAATTAGACCTAAGTATTTTCCTACTCATGCTTTTTATACTCAAGATTAGATTTTGGGGGGGGGGATATATAAAATAAATTAAATATAATTAAAATATCTACACTGACGTCAACTTCTTCGACAATGCTGGGGTCTACGACGATGGCAGAGCTGAGGAGATGATGAGTCAAGCTATTCGCGAACTAGGGTGGAAGAGGTCTAACATCGTCGTCTCCACCAAGATCTCCTAAGGAGGGCAAGGTCCCAACGATTAGGTTCTATCTTGCGAGCACATTGTCAAAGTTACCGAGGCGTCACTGAAACGCCTAGATATGGAGTATGTGTATGTGACTAATTGCCATCGGTCGGACTCATTGACGCCGATGGAGGAGACGGTTAGGGCTATGAATTATGTGATTGATGAAGGGTGGGCATTTTATTGGGGGGGACTAGTGAGTGGTCGCCGCAGCAAATAATTGAAGCATACGATGCTGCTGAAAGATTGGTTTTGATCGGACCAACTGTGGAGCAACCTGAGTACAAATTACCCTCCAGGCACAATGTGAGGGATTCTCTGGCTTGTTGACCATGCATGGACTTTTGAATTTGATTTTTGTTTTGTGTTTTAGATTGTTTTGATAAGTTATTTAAATTTCATGATAAACATAGTATTTTATTGGAAAAAAGACAAAAAAAATAATCACCTAAACTTTAAAATCCCAAATCAGTTATTTTTAAAACGATAGATCCATCTCCCAAATTAAAGAATCGTTGATTTGTTACATATGAATGTTCTTGTACCAACTTGGATTTATAGATGGTAGAGGAAATTTAGATAAATCGATCTATGAAAATTCATAATTAATTAAGTTTTTTTTTTTTTTTTTGTGAGCATAGTTAAGTTCTTTGACATTAAGAAATGCTAACATGAATCTTTAGTAATACGTCTCCAATTCAAAGACTAATTTATGCATTTGATGCATATGAACGTTCTTATACTAATTTGGATTCGCAAACAGAAATGAAAAAATAAGATAAAATGATTCATGAAAGTTATAATTAGGTTCTTTGAATCTATGTACATGTAAATAAACTTTTTTTTTGGGCAGCAACATGTAAGTAATCGTTTTTGACACTATGAAAAACTAACACATAAACCGATACAAATATTTCCCAAAATCAAAGAATCATTTATGTATTTGATAGATATGAATGTTCTCTGTATACTAACTAACTTGGAATAATGAATGAAAATAGAAAAATGAGATAAAATGAAATAATACATTAAATTCATATTTTTTTATCTCAACGTGAAAAACATAATTAGGTTCTCTGAATTCTTTTTTCGATACACTTAGGTTCTTTGAATTTACAAGTAGATAAACTTTTTTGGCACTAGGAAATACTAGCTATCGCATGGATACCATTGATGAATCCATGCTAACATTAAATTTTGAGATGGGTCACGGGTATAAGGTAATATTGGGCAAATTAAAGCTAATATTCAACATCATATAATTAGGTTATTTGAATTTACATACACGTAAATAAATGGTTCTGACATATATGAATGTTCTTATACTAACTTGAATTCATGAATAGAAAGATAAAGTTAAGATAAAATGATTTATGAAGTCATAATTAAGTTTTCTGAATCCATGTACACATAAATAAACAGTTTTAACTCTAGGAAATACCAAGGCATGAATTTTGAGACGCATAAAATAATATTTACAGCTTTATAGTTCTTTCTTGTTAAGTATTTTAAGAAATGATATAGAATTGTTCATGGTTTTTTCAAACAACACCGCTAATTCTATAAATATGAAGTGGACGATACAGTCATCTTCTCAGCTGCTTCCAAGGCATGCTTTTTCCCCGGAAAATGAGAAATATCATCCAACCAAAAGCAGCTTTCAGCCAGAAATGTATCTAAAGAAAGGTGGCAGGGCATGCTAAATTTAATTTATTACTCTTCTTATGCTAAATATAATATATATTTATTTAATCTGAATAGATCAAAAAAATTAGTTAAACTAGTTAATATGACATGTATTTTCTAACACATCCTAATTATTTTTCTTTATTCTACCATTCTCTCTTCTCCTTAATTATTATTGAAGAAATATTAATAGCAGTAAATTAGAAAATAAATAAATAAATGTAAATATTATATCTCATAATTAAAATTAATATCAAGTTTTATGTGTTAAATTAAGTACGAGTGGAGGAGTAATATTAGGGGTGTTTAAAGTGTTTTGGTCCCGGACATTTTGATCTTGGGAATTTTCCGTCCCGGATGGGATCAGGACCGGTCACGCACCTTGTGATCCTGGTCCCGGTTCATGTTTTTTTATTTTTTTTTTAAAAACCAAGTTATTATTTTATTTTTGTATTTTTTATCCCATAATTTAAGTTATCATTTGATAAAATGTGTATCACATATTTAGTTGGAATTAAACTGTATATATCGTGATACTAATACTAATACTACTATATAATATATAAAAATAATAACAAAAATGATGAAGGTGATAATAATAATAATAAAAAAATGTTATTCTTCAATTTTAGATCAATTTGTGATTATTATGGCCTTATTAGATGTTAAATAACTACTTTAAACATTAGGTTATAGAAAATTTAAATAATATAATAATATTTTTTTAAATTTAATTTTTTAAAAAAAAAACCGGGATTCCCTGTTTGATCCTGATCCCACCCAAGATTATCGGGATCGGGACCAGAATGCAATTTGCATCCCGACCAAAAATCGGGATTGGGATCGGGAGTGGTCGATCCCGATACCGATCCCAGATTTAAACACCCCTAAATAATATTAGCATTTAAAGAATTACGCGGGTCAAGTGACGGTCGTCAGTTAGATGCCAAAGCCACGTCGGTTTCACACGCAACGCTCCTCCATCTCCACGCCTTCTTACCCCGTTTACAGTGACAAATCACTCATTTCGATTTATGTCCTCACCATTTCAGCAAATTCAATTCCACGTGTCGACACTCATCAACCCATGCCACGCACATCACACCGCACGGTACCGTTTCCCACCCTTCCTCGTCTCTTTTTAAAGAACCTGGGTCCTTCTTCCAGAGTTCCAGACCAGTCCTGCTCCTTCTGTGGTATACCTGCTCGCTCTCTCTCTCTCTCTCTCTCTACATTTCCGTGGTTCACCTCACTGCCGAGTAGCCATGCAGTACAAGAACTTGGGTCGATCGGGTTTGAAGGTGAGCCAGCTCTCATACGGAGCCTGGGTCAGCTTCGGAAACCAGCTCGATGTGAAGGAGGCCAAGTCTCTGCTCCAATGTTGCCGCGACCATGGCGTCAATTTCTTCGACAATGCCGAGGTCTACGCCAATGGCAGAGCCGAGGAGATCATGGGTCAGGCTATTCGCGAACTGGGTTGGAAAAGGTCCGACATCGTTGTCTCCACCAAGATCTTCTGGGGAGGGCAGGGTCCTAACGATAAGGGTCTATCTCGCAAGCACATCGTCGAAGGTACAAAGGCGTCGCTGAAGCGACTCGATATGGATTATGTGGATGTGATTTATTGCCACCGGCCTGACTCGTCGACGCCGATCGAAGAAACGGTTAGGGCTATGAACCATGTGATTGATAAGGGATGGGCGTTTTATTGGGGGACTAGTGAGTGGTCGGCGCAGCAGATCACTGAGGCATGGGGGATTGCTGAAAGATTGGATTTGGTCGGACCAATTGTGGAGCAGCCTGAGTACAACTTACTCTCCAGGCACAAGGTGAGGAACTTGAAAAAAAAATGATTTGTTGTTTTGTGGATCTGGTGCGTGTCCTCTTGGGGTGGTATTGTTTATTCGGATAAGTTTTATTGGTTATTTGGTCTTTGATGTTCACTAGTTGATGTGGGTTTTGGGGATTTGCCTTCTACTTTCTGATTGGAATTTGGACCTTTTAAAGGACTGTAGATTTCCGAAGACTTTTTCATTTTAGTCTCTCTAAAGCTCCACTAGTTTGACTTTTTCAGTTTATTCTTCGTGCCTGTGCTGAGAAAATGAAGTTTCCCCCCTGAATCCGAAGGCTTGGAGTAGATTTGGGTTAGGCTTTCTCTTGTGTGTTTGGTTATTGAAAACATTAATGGGGGTCGCGTTTGGGAATTAGTTGCTTCACAATTTTTCTAAGGACCTTCTTGGTGACTCTATACTGGGGCTTTTACATTTGGTCGATCTCATTATTGACTCATGAGATTTATTATCCTTTCCCCTCCTTTGGTTTAACTAGACAATTCAAGTGATCGGAGGAGCAAATTCATTAATTAAATTGTTCAAGTTTGTTTTTCTAGCTGATTGTTGAGATTTGAGCTGGAAGGAGGAGAAAATCCCAGTGTCTAATATCCTTAACTTACTATCCTTGAAATTGATTTAAAATAAGTGCTGCCACAACAACAACAACAATAAAGCCTTCATCCCACTAGGTGGGGTCGGCTACATGGATCGCATGACGCCATTATGCTCTGTTGAAAATCATATCTTTAGATATATTATTAATCAAAAAGTCTCTCTCTATGACCTCATTGAGCGTTCGCTTTCACCTTCCTTGACCTCATTTTATCGGACTCCATACCGCTTGATCAATCCTCCTCACCAGAGTATTCAATGGCCTTTGTTGAATATGTCCAAACCACTTCAAACGACTTTCTACCATTTTTCCTTCAATAGAGGTCACTTCAATTCGTTCACGTATATGATTATTACAAATCTTATTTATTCTTATATGACCATACATCCATCTCAACATCCTCATCTCGGCTATACCTATTTTATGTTCATGTTGTCCCTACCCCCATTTTATGATTTAAAATAAGTGCGTCACAGCTAAAATGTAAAGCACCTAGTAATTACTTTATTGTTATGATACTTCTTTTTATGATAAGCTTTCTATATTTCAGTGATAATAATTGTTTCTTCATTTATACTATTTAAAAAGGAGCTTTGATCTTCCGAATCAGCCCGCGCCATTTGTTGTATGACGACATGCCTTGCATAGCTACATTTCTCCAGTTAAAAGGATATCTTTTTTGTTTTTTGTTTTTCTGGGAGGGGTATCTGATTCCGAAATCTGCATCTTGGGGATTTTTAAGGAAGAGAACTATATTATTAAAATACTAATTTAATTGTACATTTCCGTGTCAATAAGCAAGCTTCAGACTTCTGTTTGTTAGATTCGGGTTTGCTCTTCTTGTGTCAAGATAATACCACTGTCAACTTTACTAGTTTTTGTATATCTGCTTCAAGCCTCCAATCATGCGGTTTTACTTGTGGACTCTGATAGATAGATGGAGTGGTGCTTGGGACTTGGACATGGCTTTCAGCCTTCATCTTCTAATTTTTTCCCCTAAGTATGCAACTTCTTGGTTTATATTGCCAATTCTTTGGACATTATTTTGCGCAATTGCTTTTTGTGATGTTTAGGAAGGGATAATTCTCAGATTGTACTTAATTCTATTTCTTATGACCAGCTTTCAATTATTAATTGTCATTAAAGGCATGATTGGATCTCTGACTGTAAATCTGCTTTATATAGGTTGAATCCGAGTACCTCCCTCTTTATAGCAACTATGGCTTGGGTCTGACCACTTGGAGTCCTCTTGCATCTGGAGTGCTAACAGGAAAATACAAGAAAGGGGCCATACCACCAGACAGCCGGTTCGCTTTGGAAAACTACAAAGTAAGTCTTAATTTGCTTTGAGATTTGCTCCTAGTCCCTTCTTGAATTGAATTCGATTTTCTGAGAAAAGCTAAAGTGCACTGATAACAAGTCACTGAAGTGTTGGTCTTATAAAATTGAGGGCGCGTTTACATTCTGGAGATTTAGTTTCATACTGCCACAATCTTTGGGGAAAGAGCAGGACACATCAGTTATGAGTGAATAATACTTTTCCATCACTTCAACATTGTTATGGTTTCCCTTAATTTGTATCTTTCTGTCATATATGCTGACTATTACTTGTGTCCTATTTCCTAATCTTCTTAATTGGCTAATATAATATTCCTCTGCATCATGTTCAATGCAGAGGGGTATTAGTGTTTGGATGAGACTCATTTGGATTTTATTAATGCTGTTTGTTTACAACTAGCTAAAAAATCTGCTTCTCTGGTTAGATCATGATCATGTCGTTATGCTCCCATTATTTAGAGCATTAATCTCTTTTTCATGCTTTGCAGAATCTGGCAAATCGATCACTGCTTGATGATGTTCTCAGAAAGGTCGATGGGCTCAAACCAATAGCAGATGAACTGGGAGTGCCATTAGCTCAACTTGGCATTGCGTGGTGTGCGGCAAATCCTAATGTTTCATCTGTTATTACTGGAGCTACTAAGGAATCTCAGGTTAGTCTAATTTTATTTCTCTTGTTCATTACATATTTATTAAAGATCAATACTTTTCACTCAAAGCAAGACTTGGCCTTCCTTCCTTTCATTCCTACCAAGATTAAATAATCTGCCAACCACTACCTCGATCATTCTTCATTAATAACCTTCTGCATGTGGGATTCTCTATTTCTTATGTTGCTTTCAAGCTCGTTGCATTCTCCACCGTATTTCAATCAAAATGATTCTGTTGAAGTTAGATTTCAGAAATGGCTTTGGTCATCTGAACTCTGAAGCATAGCTGATTTTAGTCATACCAAAACGCAGTTATGCTTACAATTAAGTCACTGAACTTTCACAAGAGGGCAAATCGGTCATCTTGTCAATTTTATTTTATTGGTGTTAAGGGACTCATTTTCCGCCAAAGATATTTCCATATTGACTTGTTATCATTGGAGACAAACTTGATCTTGCCATGTGATATGAGGAAAATAGACCTAAAGGACTTAGTTGCTCATTTTGAAATTTAACTGGGCATTTTGCAATTTTTCAGTGTGTTGGAACTTACTAATTATTGGGAACTTTGAAGCAGAATAAAAATTATGCTGCAATTTGCAGATAAACTACAACAAATCATCATAGACTGTTATATTCTTATTGATTACTTGTGTAGTAAATGCTGTCCTAAAATGTCCTGTAATTGCATGTTAACCCATGTGTACAGTCTGTCTTTATCCAGAGATTGCCAGTACAAATTCTTTTTATATGTTGAATCAAGTGACTTGAGAATTACGGAGTACTAGTGGAGATTTTTTGTTTCCAAACAAGAAATTTCTATAGATATAAACTGGTGATGTGTTTTTTTCCCCTTCGCTTAGATCCAAGAGAACATGAAAGCAATCAATGTAATTCCATTATTGACACCTGCGGTGATGGAGAAGATTGAAGCCGTTGTTCAAAGCAAACCAAAGCGCCCCGATTCATACCGGTGAATTCACCATTTTCCATCTGCCAGATCATGAGTTCATCATCATCTCCGGATGGTACTATAGAGAAAATGCTTGTGCAAGTTATTTGTTGTGAATGATGTGATCCCTTCTGAGAGAGTTGTTGACATGCCATTTCTTTTGTGCTCTTTTGCTTCTATCATTATTCATCTGAGGGGTCAAGTTGTGATTTTACATTGCCGAACCGATTTTTGGAATTGGTGTTTATGTCTATTAATCTTGCCCATTTGCGGCTGGATTGGATGTTCTCTAATCTTATATTTTGTGTTTTGGGATGTATTACTAATAGTAATTTGCGATGAAGCTATGATAGACTGAGATAGACGTATTTTTACTTGGAAACTTGAGTGAATATGGAAAAGCAAATGCTTACCGAGTTAAAAAGTTAGGTTCAAGGCTCGAAATAGTTAGCTACAATAGTTGTCTGCACTTTTTGTTTTTAAATCCCGAAGACAGCTTATTCCTAATTTCACAAAACGAACAATGGCCATTTGGTACTATGGAATTGGTTTCATGGATATGGGTATGGATTTGGGGTTTAAAATTATGTTTGGTAAGTTTTGAAAATGAAACCTAATTTTTATATGAAAAGACTAAAATGTCCTTATAATTAAACAAAACAAAAAATCCAATTTTTCAATCTGAAACAACTCATCGCCATTAAAGCTTCGAACCTCTCCTTCCTCTTCGACCAGACCTCTTCTTCCTCTCCTTCGTCGTCCTCATCTCTTCGTCCTCCCATTGAAACAGGTCTGCAACTCGCTAGTTTGCATGGGTTGTGCTCGCCGGTGGTGCTTCAATTGTCAGTGTTGAATCCGATCTGAAAATTGCAGGGGGATTGTTTCATGGGTCGTGCTTGCCAATGGTGGTTTGGGCTTATGGCGGTGGCATGGAAGGTAGCTGGAAGATGAGTGTACTTGGTGGGTTGTGCTCGTTGGAGATCTGTCGACTGCAAGCCTCATGGGTTGTGCTCGCCGACAGTGCTTCAGAGATGACGGTGAGGAGCACCGTGCGCTACCACCATTGTCAAACGTGAGGGTGTGGTGTTGGAAACCGAGTAATGAGGTCGATGAAGTGAGGGTCTGAAGAGAGAGGATGAGATGAGACCGGGTGAAGGGCAAAAAAGAATTTAGCTTCATGAAATTGCAAATCTTTATTTTTTTGGGTGAAAGTCAATTTGATAAAGTTGGAGAGATTTCGCTTTCACATGGAATTGAAAAAATTTCTAATTCTATCATATCAAATAAACTTAAGCATTAAATTAAGACCTGATTCCAATTTTACACCCCCCAATTCTATCATATCAAACGTACCCTAAGTTTCTGTCTGTCATGGAATGAAGCCGATGTATAATGTTTAAGGATTTTTTTTCCATAACATGTTTTTGTGTAAAATATTATTTTTTTTATTAATTAATCGAATTTTTAAAATTAAATATTTTTGTTGAGTGTGATTTTGAGATTTTACAAGAAACAATTAATTTTAATTAACTTAATTTACATAAAGTGCTTAATAGAAGTCATGCGCCCAATATATTTATAAAGGGCCAAACTCGCCATCTCAGTCATTGGCTCAGATGGGCACGTGATCGAGAACGTGTTTGAAGAATAAGAATACATCCAAGAATGTTGCTCCTTATTAGTGGTATATAATATAATTATTTTTGTTGTTTACAATTTTCTTTTCCATCCAAAATATTGGTCAATATGAGGAATAATTCTAGTATAAGCAATGCAATCCCATGTATTTGTATAAACCAAGTGGTCCCAACAGGACAGTTTTCCAAAATCGGTTAGCCTTTTTTTTTTGCCGGCATTCCAAAATAGGTTAGCCTCCAGTCAACCATTAATGTACTTTCAGAGTAGTTCCTCTACAATTCGAATATTTCCACAATTCTATTTTCGCAATCAATCAAGTGACGGACTTTCTTGACCTCAAAACCCCAACATTCACACAACGTGTATAGCTCCCTGCTCCCCCAAGCAATGTCTTTCTTTTAAAAAATAAATAATAATAAATGACCTTGAGGAATGTTTTAGTATATAAATAATGTACATGAAATGTGTCCACAATTTTAATAACAATAATTTAAAATTTATATTCAATTGTGACTTAAGATGTTCTCTACATTCCTACTATTGACCCACCTAAACTCATTTTTTTTACTGGATCACCCGATATTCTAAGCCTAACCTATTTCAACTGGAGAATTTCTGTGGAGTTCAAATTACTTTAGATTGAGTTGGGCATGACCACAACGAGCAGCAAAACTCTCCCATCTAATATTTAACACAACTGCAATTTTAAAACTTTAAACTTGAGATATTTAATATGATTAAGGTGAAAATTTGCCTTTGAAAGTTTTCACTGAAAAACAATATTACGTTGAAAGTGTTAAAATAAAGTAATGTTGCATTTTCCATTAAAAAATTAATAGTTAACGTCAATTTTTTAAAGGTCAACATTAGTTTTTTAATAGTATAGGGCAACATTGTTACTTTTTGAAATTTTCAGATGACATTAAGCCTGAAAAAATTTTCAAGACAACATTATTACTTAATAAAAACTTTATATGTAAATTTGCACCTTAATGCTTAGCGTGTCATATAAATGCATTCTTAAGTACACATTTTATAGGACAATTTACCCGCAGTGTAGTGTAGTAGCTAGTAGGGTGGCTGAAATTTGACTGAGATTTTATTTTCCAAATAAAATTTACATTTTGAGATATCATTGGTATCAATCATGTTTGATTGTCACTTCATACAGGAGTATGACGCGCTGGTCTGAGTTGAACTGACTCTTAATCATTGTTATATGAAGTATATGTAACTAATTCGTTTGTTAAATTGCAGTTAGTGTACTGGCCGGCAATTGATTGAATACATATTTATGATTAATTAATCACGGTTTGTCCCAAACAAATCTAAACTGGCCTTAACGACCACATATAGAATATATTCTTCCAATTAAGTTTTATTTCTGACCTCTTCTTCGAATAAAGTTGATCATTCCGAAAAAAGCGCTCGAATATATATATATATATATATATATATATATATATGTGTGTATTAATCTATATATGGGCAATTTTAGTTTCTAGATCATTTCGCTGTGCCCGCATCAAATTTAGTTATATGTGCTACACATTGTTTCTGATGACTTTTTGAAAATTTTGGTCTCGAAGTAGGTGGCGTGAGGGGAAAAAAAAACACAACAATTTTATAAAACGGCCATACATATGTTATAACTACACATGATATACTTGTACAACAAAATATTTTTGCAATACTAACTAGTGGTAACTGTTACTAATATGAACAAACCAAAGACAAATCATGAATTATCCTCCCATACATTCTAATATATTATTTGAGATAAAAATTAAAAAATACTGAAATATTTTATGATATAGTAAATGAAATTTTTTCAAATGGTGTATATATATAGACTATAGTTATATACTAATAAATTAAAAAGGATTTTCCAATGGTTTTAAACTTTTGACCGCTGACAAGCTTGTTTTGAAGAAACATCCCCGAAATGTAGCAACAAGCTAAGGGTTGGGCATTCGACAGATCGTAGTTATTTAAAATTTGTTCTTAAAAGTTAATTAAGATGAAAATGACAAGGTAGTTTCATAGATTCAATATAAATATAATACTCTAATATATATTCTCCATGAAACCCTCAACAATATCAGCGTAAGTTGCTGTAAGCTTCGTCTGTTCAAATCATCATTTAGTCGCTCTCACACGCAATCTTCCTTTCCACTCTTTAAACAATTATTACGTATAAAGATTCTTTCGTCTCTGCTATATAAAAACGTCAACACCTTACACTTATTTATCACCAAAACATTCATATCAAATCAAAACTTTGATAATTTCTTAATGGGGAAGCAACAACTCCCACGGATTCTTATAAGACAATTCAAGGTGGCTGTGAAGAAGATGATGTTGCTGTTAGCTCTGTACAGGCGAGTTCATTCTAGCGTCAGACGTCGTACGAGCTCAAAGTTATTGCAGAGATGGCGAAGCTACTCTAATGGAGGAGTCATGGCGTTCCAATATGATTCTGAAAGTAGCACAAGAGGAAGGAGAAGGAGGAGTTACTGTTTTGGGTGGGACGAGGATGACGGCGAAGATGATGATATCAACCAAAGGGCAGAGAATTTCATTGCTAACTTTCGCCATCAACTAAGCTTGGAGAGACAGATGGAACTAAGGTGTTGCTCAAGTAGTTCTGGTTTTGAGGATGATTATTATCGACCAGTGGATCAATTATATTACACTTTTTAACAATGAATAGGTTTCGATCAAGTTATAGTTTTTGTTGGATATATGTGGCATACTTAAAATTTATAAGTTGGGATTTTTTTTTTTTTTTTTCTAGTAAGGTGGTTATAAGTTGTGATTATAGCTATAAGTTGTGATAATTGCTACTCCCTCTCCTTTCGGTTCTAAATATAGAACATAGTTTCTGACCGGAGTATATATATATATCTACAGTTGCATTACTGGTTAAATAATTTAACAATAGCTATGCCCCTTAGCTTATTCGCTGTTCAGCCGGCAAGTGATATTGAATATACATAAACTTTCATTTATATTACTCATCCTCCTGTATTTAATATAAAATATATTTAAAAAATTGATCTTAGTTTTAGATATAAGACAAAATTTTTATACTTTTCAATCTTTTTCCAACTTACATATATTGGTGTTCTCTTAACAATAATCAAAGAGGACAAAGAATGAGGAAATTAAGAGAGATGAGTATGATATTTTAGAAAATATATGTTACATTAATTAACTTAACTAACCTTCTTAATCAAATCAAATTAGGTAACTATGTTTTATATTAAATATTGGAGGGAGTATATGCTCCCTCAAATAGTTGTTTTAATAGAGTTAGAACTTTGTAAAATGGAGTTTATTTCAATCCTAAAATAACAACTCAATCAACATTTTTTTTCTCTTAAGTTTTCTCTATTAATATTGCACTTGTCTGTTTTTTTTATTGTGGAAATAATATCATATGCAAATGATTAATAAGGTATTTTAAGAAAGCCAGTACATATTTTTTTACAAATAACTACTTAACTAATTTTTTTAATTGCTAAAATTAGTTACCTAACTCATTTAGAAATAGAGGGAGTAGATTATTTTTATAACCGATCATTCAACAGCGAATAATGATGCAACAGGTGAGCTATTAATCGTGGTTTTCCGATAAAAACCAACTTAAATCTAATATGGATATCAATTAACAATCATTCCTCCAATATATATATATATATATTCTTGGAAAAAAGTTTATTCTTGTGAGACTTTCGAATATATATATTCTTGTCGGTATTGTGAAAAAAAGTCATCCTAAGATAAATTTATAAAACAACCATATATATATATAGTGTGAAATGTGCAATGTCTAGTTGTTGGCCAAAAAAAAAAGTGCAATATCGAAAGCAACTATAACTTTATAACCAAAAAAGAAAACAAAAGAGAATAAAAGAAATCAGCCATAACTTTAAAGAAATATCACGAAAGAGATGGGGGGGGGGGGGACTACAAATAACTGTTTTATAAGTCTGGGTGAGTTAAAAAAACACAAATTAAGGAAAGGGACCAGCATTGGGCAGATCATAATTAAAATTTGTCCTTCAAAGTTAAGGTTGAGACGAAAATGCCAAGTTATATTAGTTGTTAGTTGCATCGATTCCAATCTAAACATAACAGGTCCTTCATGAAATGAAACCCTCGGTGTAAGTCAGGATATGCTTTGGTCTTTTGCCCGAAAAGAAAAGGATGTCTTTTTTTCTCTTATGGGTCGTTTGATCAAGATCTTAACGGTTCAGATTTAATATTATTATTATAATAATTTTGAGATAAAGGAGAGAAATGGGTCCTCGTAAGTCGCTGGGAGCTTCCTTTGTTCAAATCATCATCATATTAGCCATTACACCACACGCAATCTTCATTTCTACTCTTATATACTTGGATTCTATAACAAGCTCTCTTTTCTTTTCTGCTATAAAAACCTTCAACAAACCATACAGTTATCACCAAACTATTCATATCAAACCTTTCTTCCTCATTACGTATATATATATATATATCTCAACATCAACTAATGTTAGTCTGTAACGGCGATATATATGTCATTCAAGTAATGGAGGAGTCATTTGAAGTTAATTCCATGGTTCTGAAAGAAGCAGCAGAGGATGGAGGAGGAAAAAGGAGTTACTATTGTGGGTGGAACGAGGACGGCGGCGCCGATATCAATGAATGGGCGGAGAATTTCATTGCTAACTTCCGTCAACAGCTATGCTTGGAGACACAAATGGAGCTAACGTCTTGCTCAAGTTATATGGTTTTTCTTGTTGGATTTGTGTTGTACTTGGAGGTTGAAAATTTTGTTTTATCGCACGGCGGTTACAGATTGTGGTTGTAGCCGCGATAATTGTTGATTTTAAATATAATAAAGCTAAATAATTATATTTATCATTTTTTTTCAAACTAATTTTTTTGACTTATAAAATGATATATGATCCAATGACATATAACATATGATATAATGAAGTAATCTATTTTACATCATTAATCCTTCTAAAAAAGTTAACTAGGTGTTATATTTAGAACCTCCGGTTCCTACTACTACTATAAGATAGATTTACTTAATTAATGCGAATCATCTACTTTGATTCCCCCATTCCCTTTCTTTATCGATTATTGTTGATCGAGGGAGTATTAACATGGATAAATTAGGAAAAAAAATTAATAAATATAAAAACTATATTTTATTTTTAGGATTAAGATCAACTATCTAATTATGAGCCCGTTTGGTTCAACCCCATTGCATACCTGCAATGGTAATCATGATTGCATTACCAAGATAAAAGTGTTTGGTTGCTATTTAGCATGGTAATAGGGTTTACCATGGTAATGATGATTACCAAAAAATTGGTAATCCTCAATCATACCTCCTCCCTATGAATCCTCATTATCATCCAATTGCATGGTTTAAAAAGTCCAATTTACCATTGAGTTTCTAGTGTCTTTATTTTACTTATTTCATTTCACTTGCCATATCACACCGCAACTACCACCGCCACTGCCTCCTCCTCCTCCACCGCCACTACCTCCTCCTTTGCCGCCGTCGCCGTCACACACTCGCCGCCGCTACCGCCACCACCACCACCTCCCCCTCATTTGCCACCGCCACCCACCCACCTCCACCGCCACTGTCACAACCGTCACCACCACCACCTGCCCACCTCTTCCGCCACCATCATCACCGCCGCTACCCGCCCTCTGCCACCTCCACCACCATCTCCTCCTCTACCGCCACTGCCGGCGCCACCCGCCCACCGCCACCACCTCCTCCTCCTCCTCTGCCACAGTTGTAGCCCACGCACCGCCACCTCCTCCTTCTCCGCCGCCGCCGTCACCTGCCCACTGCCACCACCACTACCTCCTCCTCTACCACCACCCCCATCGTGGCCGCCACCACTACCTCTTTCACCTCCATCTTTGTATCCGCCGACTCTTAACTTTTTTTTACAAAGATTATATTAAGGGTAAAATAAAATTTGTGCAATATATTAATTTTAAATAATTGTGACTTAAAATATTAACTCATTGCACCTTACTTAAAAATCAAACCAAACACTACCCCTGTAATTAATATCGCATTGCATTACTATTGCATTGCATTGCACTGTACTGCAGGGTGTAATGGGATCGAACCAAACGAGCCCTAGGTTATTTGGTCTTGGCCTCAACCTGCTAATGTCCGCCAATTAAAATGGTTTTTAGGACTCACTGGATACTATAGGCGCTTCATTCAAAGTTAAGCCACCATTGCCAGCCCGCTCACAGATCTATTGGGTAAGGACAAGTTTCTTGGACCATGGAGGCCCAATAGGCTTTTGTTGCATTTAAAGAGGCTTTATGCCACGCACCAGTTTTGCCTCTTCCGGATTTCACCAAGCCTTTTATTCTTGAAATTAATGCCTCGGATGTTGGCATCGGTGCTATTTTGAGTCAAGATAACCATCCAATTGCATTTTTTCCCAAAGAAACTATCATCTCGGTAACAAGCACAAGCTACATATGTTCGGGCATTGTATGCTATTACGGAAGCCGTTTCACGTTTTCGTCATTACCTCTTGGGTTATCCATTCGTTATTCAGACTAATCATTCTAGTTTGAAACATTTATTAGATCAATCTATTCAAACCCCCAAACAAGAACCCAGCCTTCCAAAGCCATTGGGTTACTAATTTTCAATCAAGGATAAGGCCGGTAAACACAACCAAGCTGCGGATGCTCTCTCTTGAGCGGATTTTATGGCCTTAGCAACTATCAGTGATTTTTTTATGGACTATATATATTCTCAAGTCCGCAGCTCTGACTGGATCCGACAGAAGAAAGATGAATTATTTGGCACTCAAACATGCATCTCTGGTTTTCATATTCGAAACAATGACCTGATGTTCAAAAACCGTCTCGTTATTCCTTCTGACAATTCAGCTTTAGTCCACCGCATTTTACTTGAGTTTCACTCTTCGATCAATGGTGGGCATTCCAGTTTTCTACGCACATTTCATCTCATTACATCCCTATTTTTTTGGCACAAGATGGGACATAATATCCGTCAGTTCATTCGTGCTTGTTCTGCCTACCAACAAGCCAAGTTCTCCCAATTACACCCAACTGGCTTATTGAAACCTCTACCTATTCCTGACAAGATTTGGGAATAAATTGCAATGGACTTTATCACTGGTTTACCGGTTGTAAAGGGTTACTCTGTAATTTTTGTGGTTATGCATCGACTTTCAAAGTACACCCACTTTATGCCATTGCCTATTCATTTTACTAGTCAAAGTGTGGCTGAATCATTTTTGCTCGATGTTGCTCGCCTTCATGGTATTCCACAATCAATTGTTTTAGACTGAGATTGCACTTTCACCAGTGCCTTTTGGCGCCATTTGATGAAGTTGCAAGGCACACAATTATGTCTTAGTTCTGCATACGATCCCTGGACTGATGGCCAATCCGAAGTGTTGAATAAATGCCTCAAAATGTATCTCCGATGCTATGTTGTTCAAGATTATCCACGACAATGGCTATCATATCTGCCGTGGGCTGAATTCTGGTATAACACCTCTTTCTACTCGTCCATTTTATAGTTCCTTTCAAGGTTGTCTATGGCCACGACCCACCTCTATTGTTACATGTTTCATCTCGAGAAGATACTCCTTACGATGTACAAAAACAGTTGGAACAACGAGATGCTCTGTTAAAGTTGCTCAAAGACAATCTGCTCTGGAACCAACGCCACATGAAGTTATACGATGATAAATAACAGACCGAACTTGAATTTCAAGTTCATAATTGGGTCTTAGCACGCTTGCAACCTTACCGCCAACATTCTCTACAGCTCAGAAAATTTCAGAAGCTTGCTGCTATGCAATACTTCGGACCATTTCAGGTGCTTGAACGAATCAGTAAAGTAGCTTAAAGTCTGGCTTTACCTGACTATGCCAAGATTCATCCGGTCTTTCACATCTCTGTTTTGAAGAAGTTTCATGGCGATTCTACATCGTAGCCTTACATGCCTTTGCCATTACTTTCACTACCAGCAGGTCCTTTGTGTTGACCCCTAGATATTTTACAAACTCGATAGATGTAGCGTGGCACTTAGTGGGAAACCCAGTGTTTAATTCGTTGGGATGGCTCCACTACTTATACGTGGGAATGGGCGACCGATTTACGACGTATATACCCGGCTTTGAACCTTGAGGGTAAGGTTCTCTTTGAGGAGGGGAATAATGTGATGAGCTCTTATGATATGGGCTCAACATCTGACAGGGAATTCAGATCAAGAAGAATACTCAACCCAACAAACCCATCCAAGACGTAGTTTTCGAATAAGAAAGCCCACTTGGAAGCTGCGCGAGATTGATGAATGCACAGCTATATAATACAACATAAGTGGTTATGACGGGCATGGAAATTATTAGAATCTGATTCTCTCTCCCCCCCTCTCTACTGTGGAATTCTGTTTTCCTCTCTCCCTTTCTGTTATTTCTTGTTGTCAGTACCTTTATTATGAATAACCACTGTAACTGACCACTGTTTTCAGATCTGTGTTTAGGGGTGTTCAAAGTATCCCGGTCCCGGCCCGGTCCCGGATATTTTATCCCGGGAATTTCCCGTCCCGGCCGGGACCGGGACCGGGATGTAAAAACCCGGGACCGGGATCACACCTTGTGATCCCGGGAATTCCCGGTCCCGGTTTTTTTTTTTCTTTTTTCCTTAAAAAATAAGTTATTATTTTATTTTTGTATTTTTTACCCCATAAATTAAGTTATCATTTGATAAAATGTATATCACATATTTAGTTAGAGTTAAATTGTATATATCGTGATACAAATCCTAACTATATAATGTATAACGGTAATAACAAAAATGATGAATGTGATAATAATATGTTATTTTTCAATTCTAACTCAATTTATGTGATTTTTATGACCTTATTAGGTGTTAAATAATTACTTTAAACACTATATTATAAAAAAATTTAACTAATATAATTATATTATTAAGACCGGGAATTCCCGGTCCCGGTTGTCCCGAGAATTTCCCGTCCCGGGATTTGAACACCCCTATCTGTGTTTCATGAAATATATATATACGATCTGATATTTGCAGCATTTTTCATTCCTCGGTCCTTAAGTTCTCACCGCTTCAAATTATAAATAATTCATCTCTTTTGCATGTTGAACTATGTTATCAAATTATTAATAGGATGCACTAATAAATTAATCCCTATCATGTATGAGTGATACCAGAGAACTTATGTGGCCTCCAAGTGTGTTTCACATGATTCATTAGACAATTAAAAAAAAAAATAAAGTTTTAGTGCATCCAATATTGTGAATGTATTTTCAGTAGCATTCACTAACTTAAAAAAAAAGTTGCTACAGGATGCACAAAAATTAATTAATTTAGGATATTAGGTGCTACTCAAAAAAACAAGACCTTGAATAAATGAAGTATTTGGTACATGAGCTATAAAACCGTCAAATAGTTCATACTATATCTGACAGTGATTAACTCAAAACTGTGATGAAGTACAAATAATATACTTCACCGTTGTTATGTAGGAACTGTAAAATATTTTACCATATATTTTACTGTTAGTAACCATCAACTATTAATTTTTGACGCTTCTGCTATTTTTTGGTTATGAACTGTTAAATATTGACAAAAATAACCGTAAAATATATGTGTTTTTTTTTTATGTAGTAGTGTGTGTTTTACAAAAAGGGATTTTTCGAGTAGGAATATTGCGAAAAATCAGTTGCGCAGTCAAATAAGCCATCCATATATGCATTCATTACTATATGTGGCTATAGTGACTTATATTAAAAGAGACATATTCACCACCACTGAAAATGAAATGATTGTTCAATAATTTTAGCCTTTTTTGAGTTCTTTTAATAATCCGTTTTTAGATTATTAATTTCTTATATCCCTTGACCTTGACTCTAGGGTTTTGGCTCCATCACTGCCTTTAGGTTTGGAAACGATTATACAAAATCTAAACGATTTATTTTGTTCGTCAGTAAACAAGGTATACTCCCTCCGATCTAAATTTGGAGTAGATTATATTTAACTGTATTATATTGTTTGTTTTCCACCTAAATTTGGAAGAAACAAAGTGAAGAATATTTAATTTAAGATCTTATATTTAGGATTAAAGCAAATCCATCAACTGGCTTCTACGTTAAAAATTGGAGGATATAATTACTTTGCTGCCCATACAATTAAAAATGTAAGTACATAAAGTGCTACGCCAAGAGCATCTCTAAGGGGAAAAGAGTCCAACTAGGCCTTGCAACAATTTAGATCAATAAAAGTCTCCACAACGCACACCATATAAGCCAAAAGCACAAACAACTAAATTAAATTATTTGAACCAGGACATGACACTGACGGCCAATATAAGCCAATAACACAAAGAACTAAATTAAATTATTTGAACCAGGACATGACACTGACGGCCAATATAAGCCAATAACACAAAGAACTAAATTAAATTATTTTAACCAATACGTGACCCTACTGTCAGCCAATAACACAATCCAAATTAAATTATTTGAACCAGCACGTGTTACTGTCAACCAAATTAAACGCTGATCAGATCGTAATATTTTAGCGAAAACAGATATACTTGATTTTTACCTCGAAAGAAAAAAACGTGACTTGATCAGATTCATGTTCTCAGAAAAGGTCCTCCAAAAGATATTGTTTACAGCTTACAGAAACAACGCGGAAGCTGACTTCATATATAAAGGGAAAAATACTTGGAAGAATATTCCGTCAAGGGGCAGGAGACAGCCATTATAAATTGGAACACACGTTATCCTAAACATGCATCACCCATTAGCCAAACCAACCACATATATTTTTCCTCATGAGTCATTCTTCTCCGCAAGAGACGGAGCTGATGAACATAGAGAG
Organism: Inga laurina; assembly: GCA_963855925.1. Taxonomy (NCBI): domain Eukaryota; kingdom Viridiplantae; phylum Streptophyta; class Magnoliopsida; order Fabales; family Fabaceae; genus Inga; species Inga laurina. Next base: position 59,386,828 of record OY979709.1, read on the forward strand.
TGCTCGTCATCATGAAGAAGATAAAATGAGAGTTCTCTATGAAGCTTCATATAAAGGCTGTGTTTCAACCTTGAATTCATTGCTGCGAGTATTAGAGATCAGAAATAATTGAGAGAGAGAAATGTTTCTCAACTACTGTAACTGAACTTAGTTACAGAGCTACTTTGCTTCATTGTATATATGCCATACGAGTACAGAAGTAGATCAAGAAAGTAATATTCAGGTCCAGGCCTAACAACACTCAACGGCCCATAACCAATACACTGTTAATATCCCCCTACTTGTCTTTAGTTAAACAAAACAAATACATCAAGATACACAAGCTAATTGAACTGAAGAAGCACAGGCACTATCAGCTGGTACAACACGCAATTTACTGCGAAAGTCAGCAAACAAGGCAGAAGGCAGAGCTTTTGTCAAGATATCTGCAACTTGTTCATCAGCAGGAACATAGCCAACAAACAGTACACCTTCTTCAACCTTTTCTCGAACAAAGAAAAGATCCATCTCAAAGTGCTTTGATTTTCCATGAAGGACAGGGTTTGCAGCAAGAGCTAAGGCCCCAGAATTGTTACACCATATAAACGGAAGTCCAGTTATCTCTATATGCATTTCCTTGAGAACAGCTAGCAACCATAGAACATCAGAGACAGAGTTAGATACACTTCTATATTCTGCTTCGGTTGTTGATAAAGAGACCACAGGTTATTTTCGTGCCATGAATAGAAAAATGTATGATCAGTTCCATGAGTTGTGCAAATTCCATATGAGGCCAAGTATTGTATATTTGAAATGTGAGGATGAATTATATATGGTTATAAGCCATGAGATGGCCTAAAAGTTATGGTTTTATTATGCCCATTCATGATTATCTAGATTAGGTAAATTCTAGAGCATGGTTACTATTTCATCATATATGGTATATTGATTGATATTCAAAGCTCTTGAAATTATTTTAGCCCAAAGTAGATAGAGAGAGCTTTCCAAAAAGTCCTAATTCAGGTCCACTGGATGTATAAAGAATGAGTTATGAAAACTTGAAGTTGAGGTGCAGATTATGTTTGTAAAACAGATCATGTATAGGAAACGAATGATCTGTATTAATCTGAGCAAGATCAGGTTATATAAATATTTTTTGCATGTAAAGGACTTCAAAGTCTTTCAAAAGAATTTTCTGACACTCCCATATGATTTTTCTAGATTTAGTTATGAATTTTTAAATTTGACAAAAAATCTGGAAATACTAAATGAATAGTAATCCAAGGATCAAAATGTGAATTTCAATTTAAGGGCTTCAATTAATGAGTCGCTTGAACCATAGCGCTTCCTTATGCGTATTAGAGGTGGTAAAATGACAAATGCTACAAAACCATGACTTTGGGAGTAACCCAAACACACACTACATCATCCATCGTCATGGGAAATTATACGCTATCGAGATCCCTGTTTATATTTCATAAATTGTGGCACATCACGGAATACGATATACTTTTTCGCCTTTGTAGTTCAAAGTGTAAGAAAATTCCTGATGCATGAAAAGAGTAACAAAAATAGATGGTGAATTAAAAGGTTTACAATACTTTTTTTAAACAATATCATATATTTCTTCACCGCAATTCAACCACACAGGAAAAGGTGAGATCGGGAAGGCTTTTTGGGTCTTCATCACCTCTTTTTTGATGTCGTCAGCCAACATTTCTACGTAATTTCTTACTTTTTTTTCCAAAAAGAAGAAGAAAAACATTTAGAGCCCGTTTGGTTCAACCACATTACATGCCTGTAATAGTAATCATGATTGCATTATCAAGAGAAGAGTGTTTGGTAGCTTTTTAGCATGATAATAGGGTTTACTATGGTAATGAAGATTACCAAAAAATTGGTAATCCTCATTCATACCTCCCCCCTATGAATTCTCATTACCATCCCATTGCATAGTCTAAAAAGTCCAATTTACCCTTTAGTTCCTTTGTCTTTGTTTCACTTATCTCATTTCACTTGCTGCATCACATCACAACTGCTACCGCCACAACCCCTTCCTCTTCCACCGCCGTCACCTCCACTCTCTGCCGCCACTACTATCTCCTCCACCGCCGTCACCTCCACCCTCCGCCACCCCCGGCCCTGCCACAGGCCCACCGCCCGCCGCCGCCGGCCCACCACCACCTCTTCCACCCACCGCCCACCGCCTACCACCACCTCCACCACCCCCACCGCCGATTGCCGCCACCGCCACCACCACCTCCTCCTCCGCGGCCACCCTCACCCCCGCCGCCCCCACCGCCTATCGCCCACCACCTCCTCCTCCACCCCCACCGCCCACCGCCACTACCACCACCTCCTCTTCCGCCGCCACCCTCGCCTACCGCCACCACCTCCTCCTCCACCGGTCGCCGCTGCTGCCACCACCTCCTCCTCCACCCCCACCACCCATTGCCGCCACCACCACCACCACCACCTCCTCCTCCTCCGCCGCCACCCGCACCCCCGCCGCCCCCACCGACCCACCGCCCATCGCCCACCACCACCTCCTCCACCCCCACCGCCCATTGCCCACCACTACCTCCTCCACCCCTACTGCCCACTGTGACTATCACCACCTCCTCCTCCACTGCCATCCTCGCCTACCGCCACCGCCTCCTCCTCCACCCCCAGCCGCCGCCACCACCACCTCCACTGCCGCCACCCCCGGCCCACTGCCACCGCCGCCACCTCCTCCTCCACCCCCGCTGCCCACCGCCACCCCTATCATTGCCACCGCCACTACCTCCTCCTCCATCCCCGCCGTCATCATCTTATAACTATTTTTTCTACAAAGATTATATTAAGAGGTAAAATAAACTTTGGGTAATATATTAATTTTAAATAATTGTTAAAATATTAACTCATTGCACATTGTTTAGAAATCAAACCAAACACTACCCTTGTAATTAATATCACATCGCATTACCATTGCATCGCATTGCACTGTACCGCAGAGCATAATGGGATCGAACCAAACGGGCCCTATATCTTATATTAAGGACTAGAGGTAGTATATAATTACAGTATTCAGTAACTTTTTTGCCCACAACATGTATTCATTAACACCACATAAGTTACATTTTTGCAAAGGGAAAATTGCATTTAGGTATTGGATAAGAGAAAATACGATAAAATGGTCCTTTAAAATTACAAAATTGCATTTAACTCTCATGGGACTTTTTTTGGAATAAATTATAATTTCACTGACAAGTCCGTGGGCGTCTAATGATAAGTTTAGCGGCATCCATTGACAAGTCTATGAGCGCTTACACTAACAAATTAATGGGTGTCCATAGTCTATAGACACTTAACAGTTGCAATTTAGTGCAAAAAAGTTTTACGGATTTAAAATAATTTTTAGATTTTAAGGGACTAATTTATTATATTTTCTCTAGTTTGATATCTAAATATAATTTTCCCTTATTTAAAAAATACCATTTGTTTGGCAAAAAAAAAAAAAAGCTGAAATCATACTTTTTTTAAAATAAAACAAGTTATACCAATATTCTTAGATATAAGAATATAACTGTCACTGTCGGATTTAATTCATATTTTATCTCTATTTTTACGGCTTTGTCACGCATTTTCATGAAAATGGGCAGTGATTTTGAATTTATATTAAGAAATTTGGAGCGACCGCGTTGTATACCGGGGCGGGAAAGAGAAAGAGGGAAGCACAAGCCACAAAACAAGAATCAAGGTTTTCCCCTTCCAGTAATCAAGAATCAACTTACAGTTTGGGATTTTTTCTTTCTTTTTTTTAAATTGGGGTCTGAAAGTTTAGATTAGACTTGAGACCATTAGATTCTGCAGTGTTTATGGTGCACTATTTTAAGCAAATGTCGTTCTACGACGTATCCGTTTCCGTTCGAACTCCGCGACTCATGGAACGTTTTCCTCTCGCTCTCCCTCTCCCTCTCAAATGTTGCCTCGCGAACAAATCCGTTTTCTGGTTTCACCAAAACCCAAACTACCCTAGCTCATTTTTCTTTTCTTTTCGGTTCTTCATGGGCTCCCTCGATTCCCAATTCCTCCATTTGCGCAGCAATCTCCCCAGTATATGTTTCATGTTATCAGCGAATCTCTGCACATTCAAGCAGGTACCAAATTCTGAATATCAATTTCTTTTTGCATATAGTTTTCGACCCCCATTTGATTCATTTACACCGTTTTCTCATACCTTTGTTTCTGTTGGTCTGACTTTGCTCTATTGCTAGAAAAGATTGTAGCTTTTGAAATTGGGTATCTTTTGATTCCATTCTCTTCATTTTGTATCTTATAGACATTGTGCCTCTTTTGCAGAGTTCAAATTCGTAAGTTCCTTTATGGAGCTAACGTGTAAAATCATTGCATGGGTTTCCTCTTCAGATTTTTAATGGCGGCCAAATATAATCAACTTATTTGATCTGCTGACTCATTTTATTGAGGGATTACATGGTCTTGTCATCTCTTGGCTATACCTATGAAGACAGGTGTTGAGGTGGTTGTGCTTAGTTTATAACCATTGTTATATCCGCGAGACAAGCTTTCAAGCTACAGGGCAAAGGATTTATTTGTATGAATTTGAGATTCAAGCGAGTAATCTACATTTGAGGAATCACATAGGCACTGGTTAAGTATGTGCGGGCACTTAGAACTCAAAATGCTTTAGAGCAAATGATGGTTATGTGGAGCTAGCTATAATTATTCTGCCACCATGAATAGTGAGGCTCCAGCCACTCCAGACCAATGGCTTAAAGGTTCAAATGATAGAATCCTTTTAGACAGCAGTGAAGACAATATATGTTCGCAGACAGGTGAAGAATTTTCAACTGAGTTCTATCGTGATCGGTTTGGTTCAAGGAGACTTAATGTTGTTGGCCTAAAGAGAATAGATTCTGATAGTAACTCGGATTTGTCAGATGCAGGTGCAACAGCAGGACACGTTGCTGAGCCTGAAAGCAGGGCATATCCAAACAATTTGAACAAGTTCCAGTGGGAACATGGTGGTATTGGACAGCGATCTGGTAAATTTACTGAAGAAGTTTATTTGGATACAATTTCTTCAGGACCAACTGCTCCACCCGTTTATGCAGCTGAATCCCCTCAGTCATGTCATCCTTATCCACCAGCACTTTCAGATGCCTCATTTTATAAGAAGATAAAGTTTCTTTGTAGCTTTGGAGGGAGAATATTACCAAGGCCAAATGATGGGAAGCTCAGATATGTGGGAGGAGAAACACGGATTATATCCATAAGGAAAAACATTACTTGGGAGCAACTTATGGAGAAGACTCATGCAATATGGAACCAAACTCACATTATCAAATACCAGCTTCCCGGTGAGGATCTGGATGCTCTTATTTCTGTTTGTTCTGATGAGGATCTTCATCATATGATAGAGGAGTATGAAGAACTTGAAAGAATTGAAGGCTCTCAACGATTGCGGATATTTCTCATATCTTCAAGTGAAACTGAGAGCCCGAACTCTATTGAAGCAAAAGTCAATCTGCCAGGTGATGTTGACTATCAGTATGTTGTTGCTGTTAATAGCATGCTGGAGCCAAGTTCTCGGAAGATCTCTGATTTCAGTAGTCCCAGATTGTTTAAGGAATCAACTGCTTCTGCATTTGCTTGGGATGTGAAGGATCGAGGTCCAATGTCCCCACGTTTGGGAAGATTGCTCAATAAAGCTGGTTCTCAGCTTTTAATCGCACCTCCAGTGCCAGGCAAATCATTCATGCAATCACCACCTAGTCCTATATCTCTTATTCGTGCTCAGACTAAAGATAATCAAATTTCCAACGTAGAGCTAATTATGGATCAACCTTGCAATGTTGGTAATGAAGGCCTTGTTCCCTTTGTGAAGGAAAGAATTCAATGTGGCAATTCCTCGTATAGAGATGATGCCCATTATGTTGATCCAGCTGCATACTATAACAATCTAGCCCAAGGGCCTCCCTTTCTGAATTATCATCATAATAATCAACATATGGTGGACATTGATCAGCCTGAGAATCTCACTGATGGTGTTCAATATCAGATGAGAAGACACAGTGAAAACTTTGTCTCTTCTGCAACGTGTGGTCAAGGTGATATGATATTTGAGAGATCCCCACGTCCAAATGAGGGTGCATTCCATTATGAGAATGATGTCTCTCATCCTGAAGGGTCATCATTAGTATTTTCAGTCCCTAATGATAGAGATAGGTCTCATTACAAATTGTTGCATGCATTTTCTGATTCAATGTTGCAGAGTGATGAGAGGTTTGAAGATCATTTGCAGCCCTCCCTTAAAGTAATGGGAAACAAGTTACCTTTACTGCAAGTTTCAAATTCTTTCCGGGAAAGGCCATTACAGGAGGGAGAGGTAATTGATGAAAAAAACCTGGTTGCTGAGCATCAAATTCTGCCCAGTTTTGGAAAGACTGGCAGTTTCAAGGGGATTTTGAATCCTAGTCAAGGGAACATGCAACTCGCAGATAATAACAATGCCTGTTCTGGTGAAATTGGAAGATATGGAGGTAATATTGAAGTAACATCACATGAAAATGTCTTGCATATCAAAGATTTGGAGAGCATCAATTACAAACAAGTTGGTTGCCAGTCTCCAGCAGAGTTAAAAAGCAGTGAATGCAAATTACCTGCTTCCGCATTAAAGTCTGAATCTACAAGAAACCTGAGTGAGCAACCACATGGTCTACTAGTAGACATGGCTTCTTCTGAGTTTTTTATGAGGAGCCAAAATTCTATGATGTATCGGCAATTTACTATGTCAACAACAGATTACAGCGAGGCATCTCACCTTGGATCCTCTGATTTACAGCTTATTGACTCCCAAACTGACATAGAGTCCATACTGCAAGCCTCTGTGAGTTTATTTCCTTTTGTCTAACTTGACCGTTAAGTCTGCCACTGATTAATCCTTGTATTTTCATTTTGCAATTCAGGATAAGGGATCAGCTTCCGGAGGGGAGATTTTTCTCTCTGATGAGAATCCTGCCACTTGTTCTCACCAGAAGAATGACAAGATTGTCTGTGACCAAGATTCTTTTGTTGGGTGTAACATTGAGTTATATGACCAGTCACAGAGCTCTGTTACTTGCCGAGAAATCAAGCCGCCAAATGCAGCAGCTATTGTTAAAAGGCCAACTGATAGTAGCTTTTCAGGCGTGGATGGAGATGAAGAGGATGAATCTGAATCTGTGTCTCCTAAAAGGGAAGAGGTGAGAATTTCCAAATTAAGTTTAATCATATGGTTATTGATTTTTGATTGTACGGTTGACTAAAGAGTCTAATTTTCCATGGTAGTTTGCAAAAGTTGATAGTGCAAACTTCAACAAGTCAATTGGATCAGAAACTGCTGAAATAGATGCTGAACTCTATGGTTTGCAGGTATGAAATTAGTATAGTTTCATAATACGATGTAATTTAGTTTTGTTTGAATGCTAAAATTTCATTCAATATTATTGGTGGATGAATTAATTTGTCAAGTTTTTTTTTTTATGAGAGCAGATAGCCGTTATATTGGTGGAAATATATGAACTTGAAAAATGCTTGATGCCCTCCTTTCCTTTACTTTAAGACATTATATTTACTCATCATCATCATTGTGCAAGATCACCTAGTTTTTTTTATAAAGGAGCATAGATCATTATCACCTTCGTCATGGTGCCATCTTTTGACCTTTGGATAATCAATTTCAACTTTTAAACCAGCAACTTTCCCTCTGTATGTAGGGAACTTCTGCATCAGGAAGTCTCCCTTTGAAACTTGTCTTTGGAGTCTTTTCAGCCTCAGCAAGTCAGCATAGAAACAATTTTCTATAATCATATCTAGCAGAATGATTCTCTGCAATCCAGTGCTGATAGTAGTATGAAGAAAATAAGATTTTTAACAGACTCATGAAATCCATTGAATCAAGTGGGGGGAAAACAGAGTTATTGTATGTGATGCATTAGTTTTTTCAAGAACATATGACAGAAGCTAGTTTAGTTGTACAAGAATAAGGCTAGCTTTATTATATACTACCCTAAGTCTTGTGAATCTAAAATTAAAATAGGGACCACGGTCACACACAAATCAATTCGTTTCATTTGCGGATGTGCCTGCATCCTTTTCCTGGTCAGATTATATTGATAGAAAAACCTGAAAACTGTCTCTGCTTCTTCCTTTTCCTATTCCTTCTCATGTCTTGTTGCTTCTATCATACCCTCTCTTAAATCAGAGGAATCTGTACACTCTCTTATTCATATCAGTGAAGGTTCATACAATATATATAGGCTGGACACAGCAATTATCGGTCAGCCATAATGTGAGAGAATTAAATATACAATCACAATCTTTCCTAAGTAACTGATGCCTAGAATCAGGGATATGATATGGCTAAGATTATGGAATTGCTAGAGCTAGAATCATGGGATTTGCTGATTTTCAACACCCTCGTCAGTCCATAACTCTTAAATGATTAATTAGAGCGGTTAGTTATATTCTCATGAACATTAACAAGGGAAATGTTAAGACTTGTTTGACAAATAACCGCATGATAGGGAAAAAATTATAGCCTAAGACTCCATAAGTGTATGGGCCGTGTCAAGTAATAAAGTGATGGGAAAAGTATCATTCCCATAAGGACATGGTACCAACAATTCAGTTGAGCAATGACTTTACACTTTTGCTTAAGTTAAGTTAACACAATTTGAATCAAAGTTAGGAAAACAAGCTAACCAAAAAGGAGAAAAAAAAGAAAAGAAAAGAAAATCTAACTAAAGCTAAAGACAATGATGATTCTAGATCTTAAGCAGTGACTTGGACTATTATAGTCTTGATTACTTGGATTATTATAATCTTGATTATATTTTAATGTCTAATTTCTGCCCTTAATTGCATTTGAAGTTATATTTGCTAGTTTAGGACTTTTAATTACCTAAGAGTGTCTTTCGATCCACTAAAAGACATTCCAATTATATTAATTCCTAATTCCTTAGGCGATTAGTACTTAACTGAATTAATTTAAGTGCAAGCCCAATGAGACTATGTAGAGTTGGTAGGTATATGTCTATCCTACACGCAAATTAAGTCCGAAAACTTAATCCTACATGATTCAATTGAAGGTCTTTTCTAAATTTCCTATATCTAAGCTCCTTTAGAATACCAAAATAAGTTCCAATCTAATTTCTCATCTTTCAGAACAATTAAACTCAATTGAATCAACAAACATATCATTATAACAATTAAAAAGAAGAATTTATCATCCACTAATTATAATCAAACTAAATAATTCAAAATAAAGGTTTAGCTACATAAACTAAACATTCTTATGAACAAAATAATAGCTAACCAAAAACAAAAGAAAAAGGGAAAGGAGAAACAAAAAGTCAATGTCGAATTTTCATCTGTGCTATAGATATTTTGCATCTCCAAACTTTAATCTCCCTCTATCAAATTATGAGCTCTTGTGTTGCCATCACTACCATGAAAATAGAATACACCATCTTCTTGTGACGCCTCGCATATATATAAGGATATATTGCCTCCTCTCAAAACTTCAAAACAATGTCGTTCCTATGAATGAAAAGAAAAGGAAATAATAATTATGATAATAAAACTGAATCTTTTTTTTTATTCTTTATTTGAGAAAACTCCCCTTTATTATTATTGCTTCTTTCCTTAAATTTAAAACTTCTATTTTGATTTGAAATCCCCCAAATGATGCACCCAAATTGATATCTCATAAAATCTCATGAAAATCTCTTTAATTTAGCATTGATGACTTCCCAAATATATCAAAATATATCTCAAATCTATTAAAAATGGGAAGTCATTACTGCATTTATGTTGCTCTTAATCCTGTCAATTGCTCTTTTATGAAAATAAGCAAATAGCAACAGGGCCAAAGCCTCCTGTATTCTGATAGTCCCCTTTCCAAACTTTTTTTATTTCCTTTACTTTTTTATGTTGCCCTCCTTTAATTTGTTTTAGTAGGATAAAAATTTGAATCAGAGTCTGCTTGTACTCATGTTTAACCTAATATCTGAGATGAAAACTTGCAGATTATTAAGAATGCTGATATTGAAGAATTGCAAGAGCTAGGATCTGGAACATTTGGAACTGTTTATCATGGGAAGTGGAGGGGAACAGATGTTGCAATCAAGAGGATAAAAAGTAGTTGTTTTTCAGGCAGATTACCGGAGCAAGAGCGGTTGGTAGGTGTACATAGTGATATGCAAGTTGAATTTTGCAAGTATTCTTTATGTTCCCATTCTTTATCAATTTTGGTGACTTTTAAACAGTGTTCAAAAAATCAGATATTCAATATAAATTAAAATCTATTGAATGCTATATTATTTACTAATAATAAACAATGTGATTTACCTTAAAATTCATGTGAGTACAAAACCTCTAGTTTTATTTGTGTTACAAGGGATACAAGCTAATGATATATGCATGTGCAGACAAGAGATTTCTGGCGAGAGGCAAAAATTCTGTCAACTCTTCACCATCCAAATGTGGTGGCCTTTTACGGGATAGTTCCAGATGGCCCTGGTGGGACAATGGCAACTCTAACAGAATATATGGTACATGGATCACTGAGGAATGTCCTCTTGAAGAAGGAAAAGTAAGTTAATTTGCAGGAGCTATTTTGCTTGCAAAATGTTAACTAGAATTAAATTTAGGTAACTTTTTCTTATCATCCTGCAGAGTGCTTGACCGCCGAAAACGGCTTATGATTGCGTTGGATGCAGCCTTTGGCATGGAATATTTGCATTTTAAGAAAATTGTTCATTTCGATTTGAAGTGTGATAATTTACTTGTCAATTTGGGGGATCCTGACCGGCCTGTGTGCAAGGTAACTTGTGGCAGATACATGAATTTGAATTTGCTTCCTGACATTTTGGACAATTGAAACCAAGTCTTTTTGTAACTATCTGGGATCATGGCCCAAACCAAAGAAATGGCTGCCAACTATTGGGGTCATTAACATCAACTTGTGTAAGGAAAATACTATCTAAACAGGGCATGACAAATTAAGAGCTCTTAATTGTGTTTTCATTGTTTTCTTTCTTGTACTATCCATGGACGAACTTGTTGGGTAGAGAAAACTGATTGACCAATCACCTAAGTAAAAATGTGATATATAGGTTTCTGATTTTGGCCTATCAAGAATTAAGCGCAACACACTTGTTTCCGGTGGTGTCAGAGGAACCCTTCCCTGGATGGCACCAGAATTATTAGATGGCAACAGAAGTGGAGTCTCTGAAAAGGTTAGCAAATAATCCATTTGCTTCCTGTGGAATGCGCTCGTAATATTTAAAATGCCTGGCTAATGGCTATTATATTTATCTAATAGGTTGATGTTTTCTCATTTGGCATTACAATGTGGGAGATCTTGACTGGGGAAGAGCCATATGCTAGCATGCACTGTGGTGCCATCATAGGTAAGCATGTATAATCCAAGCTTTTGTCTTCCATATAGATTTGTCACTGGATTCCTTCTGAAAGATGGATATCAAGCATGAAAGTAAAGCCAAAAATCACTTGACCATGACCATCTGGTTTTTCTGTTTCTCATATGAAGGAACATTATTATGGTGCTGCTTGTAACATTGGCTATTACAGATATTCCTGGGCCAAAAAAAAAAAACAGGGGACTATCACAGATAATCCTGTCGCGTGAGAATATCATGTGAAACTATCGTTTTAGTTGCATTTTACTAGCAGGCCCAAAAAAAGAGCAAGCTAACCAGTAAATAAGCTTTTAACCTTTTACCTGTTCTGTATCATCAAGTCCAGTGAAACTTGATTTGAATTCTAATGATGGTTTCAATGAAGGTGGAATTGTGAACAATACACTAAGGCCTCCAATCCCAAAACGGTGTGATTCTGAATGGAAGAGGCTGATGGAAGAATGCTGGAGCCCTGATCCTGCAGCCAGGCCATCCTTCACTGAAATTACACACAGACTTCGCCTCATGCAAGCGGCTCTGCCCAAGAAGAAACACAATCCTGCGACTTTATGAGACTCTTTTCTTCTTTTGTTCTCAAATTGATCATGTAATGCATATATATAAGAAAGAAATATTCAAATATATGTATTCAATTATTTTGATAGATTTGTGTTGTATAGAAGCTGTAGTTTAGATGTCCAATGTTCTTGGCCAATATTGTATATATGAAAGCTATACGTTTCATCACTTTTTGTCATATGTCAGCACATTCTCTTTCACCAAATTTTAATACTCTCATTTCGTATTTGACCATATTTCATAATGCCGGAAGAATCTAAATTTACTAGATAATTTATTAATAATATAATTTCTAGTAGATTCTGTATTATATATATATATATATATATATTACCCATATGAGAAGGATTATCCACGTGCGTCTCACTTCCCATGCTTCCTTTGATCTCCTACGGCACGCAACGATAGCCTTGCTTCCCATGCCCAGTGTACAAACGCCCCCTAGCGCGTGCTTACACCTCCCACTTTTGTACTACGGTTATTTATGTTTGTAGCCAGAATTATGTTAAGGGTCTAAAATAAATTCAAATTTTTTTTTAAAAATTTTTAAATACTATTAACAAAATTTATGTAAATGTGTTATTAGATTATTAAATTGTATTAAATATTTTTTAGTTGTAAATTTATATTATGTGAATGACAAATTCTCATAATTTAATGAGTCAATTTGTGTTATGTAAGTGATAAATTTAATTATCTTCTGAATAAAATAAGTATCTACTACTTAATATGGTCACTAGAGTTTAATCTCATAAAAGACGAATCCAAATTTTTTTGGGAAAAATAAAAAAATAAGAACATAAATATGCATTTTAGAATTAGCATTTATTTAAATTTTTTTATAAAAGAATTTGTTTAAATTTTAGCTATTAGAGAATTTAATAAGTTGATATTCACTTCTGAGAGCATTATGATTGAAGAAAAATAATTTCTTAATAAATCACACAACATTATTCATAGATAATCACAGTAGATTATTCACCCTACTTCACAAAACTTTTGGAACTTGTTCAAATAATTTTCCCTTGAGATAATATGATCATTGATTATTGTTCTTTTTTAATGTTTTTTTTTTTTTCTAAATCTCTGTCAGTATTTGTTATCTGCCCTCAACCAATTCATTGAGGTTGATTTACGGAACCAAACATAATAAATGAGGATGTTATGAGTTTATATCGGGAAATTTTATAAGTGGAGTGTAGTTTATAAGTTTAAGGAATTCTTCTTCTTATTAGGCTAGTTTTTTTTGGATAGACTCTCCCTTTGAATTTGTAATCATGACATTGGTAGCTAGATGTTTACAGAAAGGGTTACTCACGAAGGGTTTTGACTGACAGGAGATTGAGTGAATTGTTAAGCCTCACAAGTGTAGTGTGGTTTATAAGTTAAATGGCTCTCCCTTCTAATAGGCTAGTCTGTTGGGATGGACTCTCCCTTTGGGTTTGTGATCATCACATTAGTGCTTTCATTAAAAGCCTGATGTTCATGGAAAGGGTTACCCATGGAGGGTTTTGACCGGTAAGAGATCAAGTGAAGTACCATGGTGTGGAGCCGTCAGGGACATCGACTCTTAAGTGGGTGACTATATTATGAATCCAACATCCGAAAATCTCACAAGTAGAGTGGGGTTTACAAGTTCAGAGAGCTCTCCTTCTCAATAGGCTAGTCTTTTGGGATTGACTCTCCTTTTGAGTTTGTGATCATCAAAGAAGATTATAGTCTAATTGTGAGAATTTTTTCTTTTATTAAAAGTATTAAATCATAATCTATATTGACTGCTTCTAATTGTTTTCAGAAGATTGCTTGTTCCTTAAGATGCTTATTTACTTTAACGAAAAAATATTTGAATCCAGAGATTATTATGTTTTGATCTTTTTTATACGCAGACATTTCTTTATTTTTTTTCTTCCCATGTCCTGTCTTCACACTTGGATATATAATTGGAAAAAATGTATGTAGTTATAACAACGAGTAATCATCTTTCAAGTCTGTCCTATTATCAATTATGCTGCACTATTTTATTGATAAATAAATAAAACTTACATTTATTGATTTTTATTGTAGTATTATACTACTTTCTTTAATTTTATTCCAATTCTAGAGTTTATCAGTTATTTATCACTCGCTAGAAGCTGCGATGCGGATATACCCGACCTTAGCTGCATCATCCACGTCATCGTGATCATCGATAATGTGCGACTGAACCAACAAAAGCCCAATAAATTATTTTATATATATTTTTGTCCATCTCTCTCTTTTTTCTTTTTTCTTTTTTGGTGCGAAACTATCCGTCTTCCTCAGTTATCTTTTTCCTTGCAGATCTTTTTTTGGGCGAAAATATCTGTCTTCCTGGCAAATGATATATATATTGTAACATCCAGCGATCATATCATCTCAAAATCTCACGTTTCCTGCTTTCTCGCATAGCTTCGGGCCCTTCCTTCCTTCCTCGGCTGAGCCTCTTTCGCATTCATCACGAAGATGGAAAAAGCCATCAGCAGGCAAAAGGTTCTGCTTGACCACCTCAAGCCATCCTCTTCAATCTATGGGACCGAATCATCCCTCACTGTGAGTACAAGTCCAATGAATATTTCACCTATTTGCGTTTGTTGATTTTCCACTTCGTCTTGATTACGATGTTCGGTATGTGAGAGAAATTCCCATCTACCTCTTTGTTTAGAACTAGATTTTACGATTGATTAATTGATAAATAAAATAAATTTACGATTGATTGGCGGCTCGAAACTTTGTTTAAAGTTTTTTGCTTGGGTATGCATTTGTATATTTATGTTGACTTTCAGACGGTTCCAGTAATTACGTTTCTATGATGCCTTCTGATCAATAGGCTTCGGCATGTATGGCGGGGGATAGTGCTGCATATCACAGGACTTCTGTATTTGGGGACGATGTAGTGGTTGTGGCGTAAGTTCTTGTGTTTGTTCTTGAATTACTGAAGCTGAATTAGCTTTTTATTGACTGAGTAACACTTTCATATTCTGATTACCAATTGTTATTTGCAGAGCTCATCGAACAGCGATTTGCAAATCCAAACGTGGTGGCTTCAAAGATACTTATGCTGATGATCTACTAGCGCCTGTCCTGAAGGTAAGATTTCCCCCCAGTTTCTTTTTAAACTAACAAATTTAATTTTGCAACTATATTCATTTTACAATCATTATGATAGGGACTGATTTCTAACCGCTCATTTGGTTTATATGTTTGCTGAATCTTGATGATGAGTTTTGAATTTAATCATAGGCTGTGATAGAGAAAACCAATTTGAATCCGGCTGAAGTTGGTGACATTGTTGTGGGCACGGTAATGGCACCTGGATCTCAAAGAGCTAGTGAATGCCGAATGGCGGCATTTTATGCTGGTTTTCCTGGTATAGGTCTTTGTAGATAGGTCTTTATGAGTCTTATAGTTTTTGCTGTTTTATTAAACTTCCTTTTGGCAATTTGTGTGGTCCAGAAACTGTACCTGTGAGGACAGTGAATAGGCAATGCTCTTCTGGGCTGCAGGCTGTTGCAGATGTAGCTGCAGCTATAAGGGCTGGATTCTATGACATTGGTAACTAACGCATCAAATTGGTGGGAATTTCTTAGGTCACTGTGCCTTTGCACACTTTGTCTTACCTTTGAATATATTGTATAGGTATTGGTGCTGGTTTAGAATCTATGACAATTAATCCAATGGCATGGGAAGGATCAGTCAATCCTAAAGTATGCCTCTCTCTCCTCCTTGGCTCAGGACCTTATGATAGTATTTGACCTTGGTTCCTGGAAACAGAACCTTGAAGGGGCTTCAAGTTTCTAATATTAACTTATGTGCTTTGGCAGGTAGAGAGCTTCGAAAAAGCCCAGAACTGCCTCCTTCCTATGGGTGTTACCTCTGAAAATGTTGCACACCGCTTTGGAGTGTCAAGGGAGGAACAAGATCAGGCAGCTGTAAGTTTGACATATCTATTAACACATCATTTTTTTTTTTTTTTTTTTTTTTTTGTAAATGTCTTATTTTTAGTTTAATCACTTTTGTAATTTCTCAACAATGTGTTGGTAGGTTGAGTCTCACAGAAAGGCAGCTGCAGCCACTGCTTCTGGCAAATTTAAAGATGAAATTATCCCAGTTTCAACCAAGGTATAAAATTTAGCTTTTATTTAACTTGTTGAATTAGTGGCATATCAGTGAGGTCTTAGGTTCTTAACGAACTTTATTGTACTAGATTGTGGATCCGAAAACTAAAGAGGAGAAGCCTGTCACCATCTCTGTTGATGATGGAATTCGACCTAATGCATCACTATCTGATTTGGCGAGACTCAAGCCAGTGTTTAAGAAGGATGGGAGTACCACTGCTGGTATGATATTATCAAACAAATATGATTCTTTGATCAAACATTTCATTTGACTCATCTTTTTCATCATTTGATTCCTGTGGTTTAGGTAATTCTAGCCAGGTTAGTGATGGCGCCGGGGCTGTTTTGCTGATGAAAAGAAGTGTTGCAATGCAGAAGGGACTGCCCATCCTTGGTATATTCAGGTACATAAGTGGTAGCATAGAAAACGTCATCTTAGCAAACTTTAATATGCATTTTAATTTTCCAAAAACTTTATGAATCAGGATTGAACGGTATAATTATTATTTTGTGCCCTTTTCTCTTATGAATTTAGTTGAACTTTCTCTATATCTACAAGCACCCATATTGCTTACGCCTCCAAGCAAGAGGCTATGAACATTGCAGTCATATTGTGATATGCATACAATTCAGCAAACATATATTTTGAATCTTGAATTGTAAAAACTTACTGAACTCTAAGATATAGTAACAGGTGAAAATTGCGTGAAGCATATAACATAAGGCATGCACACAATATGCTATTAATATGCATAAAACACTTAAGATTAAGATAGTAAATCTAACCCCAAGAATTAAGCATAAGTCATTGTAGATGAGCACATTAGTCAAAAGTTGTTAATAATCAATTCTTGAGAGAAAAAAATGTCAAGTAATATTCTTTTTAACAGTCATATAATATAGATTCATACCTAGTCAAAAAGGATCTATATCTATGCTGTAACCCCATACCCTCATCTTCATCTTTGTATGCTATGTTTTTAGTATTCAAATTCCACTAGGTTAGTTCCCATGAATATCTTTGTTGAATTTCAGGGACTTATTCTTGTATCTGCATGACTGCATCTCTATCTTTTGTGATGGGATTTATAATTTATGCTCAGATAATCAACCACATGCCATATGCTGCAAGATTTTGTTCAGTTGTACTTAGATGGTGAAATTAATAAGAAATAAAACTGTGTTTATATTTTGGCCCACATGTAGGACCTTTGCTGCAGTAGGTGTGGATCCTGCCATCATGGGTGTTGGCCCAGCTGTTGCAATTCCCGCTGCTGTAAAGGCTGCCGGTCTGGAGCTCAGCGACATTGATCTTTTCGAGATAAATGAGGTATTAAATAAATATGGTAAATCTTTATGTTCCCTTTTTTGTTCATCTTTATATTGACTCACTTAAGTAACGAGCATTTATCCAGGCATTTGCTTCCCAATTTGTATATTGCCGTAACAAGCTGGATCTTGATCCTGAAAAGATTAATGTTAATGGAGGTGCCATTGCCCTCGGGCATCCCTTGGGTGCAACAGGTGTGGATCAAAAATTCGATCTTTATGTCCCATTATATTTTATAATCAACCACAGTTTGATTTTGGTAACGTGGATGGTACGCACTGAACACCTTTGTCATCTGAGGACATTAATTTCATAATTATTCTGTTGTAGGTGCGCGTTGTGTAGCGACATTGTTGCATGAAATGAAACGTCGTGGAAAGGACTACCGGTTTGGAGTCATATCTATGTGCATAGGTATTAATTTCTTCTCTCTCTAATTGTATGAATGTGTTCTACACTTTGCACAGGATCTAATGGATATTGTTACCTGTGAGCAGGCACTGGAATGGGGGCAGCTGCAGTGTTTGAGAGAGGTGCGCATGCTGATGAGCTTTGCAATGCCCGTAAAGTCAGCGACAACCTTCTTCTATCCAAGGATGTTCGGTAGACCTCCATATCAAGATTTCATAAGTTGGCTCGATTTTTCTTGAGAATTTCTGCCACACTGTTCAAGTATATGTCCCATATATTTTAAAGAGACTCGCATAAGATCGGAGTCATATATTATTTGTCCCTACCTAAGTTTACCCTTCTTTTTATTGAATGAAAAACAATAAATTCGATCATTTGGGCCCTAATTATGTTGAGTTGATACGAAAGTGGTTACGGTCGTTTACCAAATAACCAGAAATCCAAATTCTGAATTGAGTGATCACGTTTTATATTAGGATCATATCTATTAAAAGATGGGAGCAAGCATTTTTGGTATTTTATTGTGCATAAACTGCTCCTTCTTATTATATTAAAGAAATTAGTTAAGTTAGTTAATATGATATTGATTTTTTAAAATATTTTAATTATCTTCCTTAATTTCCCGATTTCCCTCTTCTTCTTAATTATTGTTGAAGTCATGAGAGTTAAATTAAGAAAAAATAAATATGAAAAATATGTTTGATATTTCTTTTGTGTTGAAAAAAGCAGAAGTTGAATTTAGAATTTCTCATAATCAAATTTCATATATTCTCTCTTAAATTTTCAGATGAAATCACTTAAGAGAGGATTCATTTGATGAGTCATGTAATCGGTTGTCATAATTTTCGTTGTTCATCAACCAGAGTAAGGGAGAGGACCTTAATTTGAACGTTTTTTGGCTTTCATCTAGATATCATCGAAGATGTTTCCCAATCCCGGGTCTTGTTAAAGGCAAGTGAAAGCCTGTAGTTCGAAGTGTCTGCCATTGTCATTGTTGATGAGCCACTCTCCACAAACAAAGCTTCATATTCATTTTCCAACGTGTTTATTTATAATCAACCATCCCTTTCGCTGCACTGCACACCTTTATCACCATATTCGCCACCATGCTACTCCAACATCCTAAAGAGTTCTTTTAAATACCATAACGTACTTCTTAGATTTTAATTCAAATAATTTGATGCACGCACAGTTGAATTACCAACATTGCAATTACTATTATTTAGGATAACAAGTCGAACCTGTTGCTATTTTTTTTGTTAAAAGTCTTATAATGAGTGCTTCAATATGTTATTACTAGCTTTGTCCAAAAAAACAAAATGTTATTACTAGCCCTATTAACTATTACGTCGCTCCCTCCCACCCAAATTGTACTGTTCCCAGACGAATATCTTTCCTTTTGGGGAGGGGGCCTTCTAATTGACCTTCATTGAGCAGCTTTTGTTCTTAAAAAAAATCACACGTTATTTAATCCAGATGCGCGATTTTATTTTGATCAAAAAACTTTTATACCCATTATTTACATAATATAAAAAACAACTTTTAAAAAAAAACACCTGTATGGTCTTCGGAATTACCACTGATTTGCGGACTGACTTAGGAGCAGCAGGCGTTGACTAACCAGTGTTAATTCTGTCACCCTAACACTAACATACATATTCCAAAACTTATAATCCCAAAGACAATAAAAGGCTGCCACAGCACCAAGAAAGCAAAAATAATCGATTTCCATTTTTTTCACCAGAGATCCCAGTAAAAATGTAACTGCAAAAGAAATAATTTTTTAATTAAACTTTTAAACCACTGGTAGATAGATGTTATCTCGCTGCGCAGGCAAATGTAAGTTGCAAGGTAAGTAGAATTAGGTGATAGATGACTTGCACACTGGGCACGAGGTCCTCCTACGAAGCCAAGGATCGATACACTGTCAAAATGCAGGTTAGTTAGCAGGTCTATAATTTACACTTCACCACAAGAAGAGAAAAATAGAATAAAGAATAGTTGGAAGGTCATACATCTTTGTGAAATTTGTGCAAACAAGGAAGATGGCGAATGGTTTCTCCCATAACTGGAATCTCAAGACACACGGCGCAGGCCTCTTGGCAGGTGTCAGTCTGACAGAACAAAAATGAAGAGAATCATTAACCAGTAAGTAAGTATCAAATATACGATTGACTATACTGCAATTTCACTTCATGCTCATGTATGTAAGCATTACCTGTATAGTGGACTGCGGCAAACTATTGATCTGATGGACAGACGCACCAGCATGTTGGTGATTGTTCTCATCAAGGGCTAATAACATTTCATAATCGTTTCTGTGTGAATGAAAGAAACAAACCTTTAAACATATGCATCAGTGAAAATATATCCTAATCACTTCTAAAGTTCCAGCCCAGAAGAACTTTACCCCCAAGTTCAAGTATCAGTGAGGAAATCCCTTAATGAGCATATAAAGAATACCATGTACCGAATACCCAGGTGACAACAGTACTATACAAATGCCCAGTCTCCGAATTAAAACTACTACTCCAGACTCTAGTGATTATATTTATTTTCCTTGAAGCCACATTCGAACAGCAGCTGACAGTATATATCTAAAAGACAACATAATATCATACCCACTCCTATATTTTACCCATACTACTATAAGAAGGCAATTTCAGATAACAAATGTAAAAAAAAAAAAAATAGTACAGCATGTAAGCAATGAACATTTTTATGGCTGCTTTTGCCCTGCTGTATTGAGCACCTTACCATATATCAGATAGGAATTGTCTACTACGGAACATCAAAAGATACTAAATTATCAATCCATCTAATTGCTCATGATAAAAGTGGGGCAGGCAACAGAAGAGGTAGCTACTCTAGCAGGGCTGCAGCGGAACAGTAGTACACCAAATCAGTCATGGCCTTTATAGAGTACCCATATCTCTCCAGTTGAGGAGGATTAATGGAATATTGACCAGAAATGAATGTAATCTTGTTCAAAACCCTTGCGTTTAATGCAAAGAAAGAACTTGTGCCTAAAAAAATTGAAACTTCATTTTGGACCTGAATTGCTCTTGAAGCTTACTTAATTCAGATGTGCCGTCATAGGAATTCTTGAACGAAAAATGGAAAGCATAAACCAGGTCAAAGTTAACAGTCTTAACATTTGACAGCTATATTAACATCACATCCATATCCCTACTCAAAACTTAATACTTCCATTCACCGTAATTAGTTAGAAAACTTAATTGTCAGCCTACCAAAAAAATGCATTTCCTATTGAATGTTCTTAAGCACGTTGGTTCCTAACATTTTTCATCCACACACAACAGATATCAAGGAACAATTGTATCCAAGACGTCCATTCTTGATGAGAAAAACAACAATTGATGGACACAAAAAAGAAGTGTCCACAAATTTATCATATAAAGCTTACTCATTGAAGTCTCGATGAGCTTGAAACATGTCTTCAGCAATTTCCATGTTACCGATTTCCCCAACTGCATCCTCCAATGCTTCCAATACATCAAGTCTCTGAACATGAGAGGCAATAACGGTTTTAGCAATTTACTCCCAATACAATACTCCCAAAAAATCATGAGACAAGTGGTAAACAAATCTAGATTCGTCACTTATATTACCTGAAGTAAGTTTTCACTCAACCCTGAAATCCTATTATAATAAAAGAGCTCACTAGCTCTAGGAAATAAGGAAGCAATACACTCTAGAAAATGAGGAGGCAATAGTACAATAATCACATATCGTGTAACAAGAAATATTTTTGTCTAACACAAACAATCCTCATAGTTACCTTAAAAAGATGTTAAAACATGAGAGGTAGACAGGAGAAAGAAACAAGAATAGAAACTGGGGGGAAAGCGAATGAAAATACCATGTCAAAGTCCATATCCACAGGAAACTGAAGACGCCTTCCTCTGGTTGGGATGGCAGGTGTTGAAGACCGATTTAAAAAGCGACTCCTGAACTGTGAAATTCTATTAGAGAGAGGGGCATGAGGCACAGCCCTCCTTCTATTTGTAGGACTTTGATGAGACCGAGAACGAGGCTGTCTATTTGAGGCTGCCCTTGACAACCATCTCTACATAATTAGAATAAAAATTTCAACAGAACATGTTAACTAGCAATGCATGAATAGCAAATGTAATTATTTATACAGAAAGTATACGTGGACTTTGTGTGTGTGTGTGTGTGAGAGAGAGAGAGAGAGAGAAGGGATCAATCAACAACAGTTTCAAGTAAAATTATAAGATGAGTTTCTTACATTATCATATTTCCAAATATTACACTAGTCCAACATTTTGCGTTCCATTAAACAAAATAAAAAATCTACATACCATGCACTTTATTTTGGTGAAAAAACCATGTATTTTTAAAATAAAAAGGAGACTACTAACTTTTTTATCACATAATGTTATCTCATTTTTCTTAAATTTGGTATGTTCGATCAACATATCACATGATGTTTTGGCATATGAGATCAACTTGATAATCATTTTCCATAATCAAATAAGCAAGGGATGTAGCGTTTTGGTTGAGCCATCGATCTTTACGTGTCTCTAGACTCTGCCACCTGATAGAAAGAGATATGATTCTTGATGTTTTGCTTATAACCAAGCATCTCAAAGGCAGGCACCTCCAAAAATAATTTTACATAATTATCATTCATAAACTGTTTAATTTTTTTTAATTAAATGCAAAAGGATTAACTTGCAACAAAAGGACCAGCTATCATTGCCTTCAAACCAATGAGGTTGCTACTAAATACCAAGTCAGGTCTTACTATACACACTATTCCCCTTTTACTGAAAAGAATTTTACATAGTCAT
Source organism: Inga laurina (assembly GCA_963855925.1). Taxonomy (NCBI): domain Eukaryota; kingdom Viridiplantae; phylum Streptophyta; class Magnoliopsida; order Fabales; family Fabaceae; genus Inga; species Inga laurina. The sequence continues at coordinate 59,409,566 of OY979709.1, forward strand.
AATGTGGGATTGATTTGGCACGTCCTTCCTATCCCTCCTTTGTGCATGGAAGAAGGGATGGAGGGGAGTGAAAAGCAAAGAAGCAATAATTTCAGCGTCATGGTTGCAGAGGTTTGTTTAAGCAAAGCAATAAAACCACTGACATGCATAAAAAGTCACATTATTGATTAGAAGCAAGTGTCCCTCACTAACGCCTTCACACAGAGAGAGACTTACAGCATGTGATATGTGGTGAGTATCATTAGATGTATGCGGAAGTTCCTCCTCACGTTGCAATGCCCACAGTAAATGTTCATCAATATGCTGCATCACATGTGACAAATGCTAGTAATAAGAAGCATATGCTTAAAATATATCACCGTAACAAAGCAACAATAAGTAAATAACTGACCTCTCCCCCATCAAAAGAATCCTCATGATATAGTTGTTCTTGAAGTTCACGGGCCAATATCTCATCTGCTTCTACCTGTCTAGCCCGAGTATCTGAGTCATTAGAATTCATGTCATTGGAATCATGGGATGCTCTGTTGGTGTATGTTGTTCCAGGTAATAGCTCAATAACTTCAGATCTTCTAGATGAGCTTAAATTTGATGATTCCCCAGGTGAATCAAGAATCATAATCTCTGGAATAAGATTTCTAGAAGTTGGCGCATTTTTCCTTTGCCTTTTGGTCAGTTTGTCTGCTGTATCACAAGGTCTAGTTGACTCTTCAGCATCAGGAATGATCAGAGAAGTTGCACGAGTCTCTAGAGGATATCTTACATCCATAGTGTTTTGACTGCCCCTAGTGTCTCTTCTACCCACTCTGTTTCTACATTGTGTGCTCACAAATCTTTCAGAATCTTCACCTCTCCTTGAGCGATGCCCAGTTACATCATGCAGGGGCCAATGAGCAGTTGTGCTGTTATGTGTTATTGTCAAACCATCTGATCCCCCAAAGCTTTCATGTGAATTTCTGATAGCATTACTGGTACCACTGGTCTCTTCATAATTATCTATAGGGCTGCTGAAGTAGCAAAAAATGTCTTAAAATTTCAAAGCCTTAGGAGTTAATAAATAGTATATGTAACAGAGCTGATACAAACATTACGAAAATCATTAGAAAAACTAAATGTAGATTCATCAAATGTCCTCTGTTTATATCATCAGATTTATTCTGCAAACATCATGATTTAGTATCTAGATTTACAGCATTTGCATCATGATAGGTGTCAATAACCCAGTTCAACAAATATTTTTAATGAAGATTCTCAGTATAGGTAACACTAACCAATAGCTTCCATTAGCAAACACTTAATTGAATAAAGCATAATAGCACTACCTGTTAGCTGTTCTGATAGTTCTGGCATCATACCCACTTGAAGGATGGATAAACAATTCTTTGCCCTTCGTACTGCTTCTCTCTTCAGCAACTATATCATTCATACTCATATGAGGCGTTGTATTGCTAGAAACATCTTCCCCCGCATGTCTCTGTTCAACATCATTCTGTTCAGCTGATTGTTTTGCTCTAGCAGCAATATTATAAGGAGAGATACAGCCATTTCGCACCAATCTCTTCTGGCCTCTGAATCCTGGGGCAGTTATAAGGTGAGGAGACAAAGACACCAGCTTTTCAGTTTTTTGTTGAGAATCACTAGATAGATCAATACTCTTTCCCCGATCAACAGTTATATTCGAGCACAGATGTTGTTTATCATCTATTTTACACTTTCCTCGTAAGGCATTGCTAGATGAATTTGAAGAATCAGGAATGCGAGATATAGGAGAGTTCCCAACACTTGCTTTCCCGTCTTTCTTGGTTTCAGTTGCATTATCCTTCAATCCATGATGTGAGAAAAATGGTTTGAGTTTTTGGGGCTGTCTATTTTCTTCAGTCAAATCAAAAACAGTAACACCCCCATTGCCACTGGAAGATGATTTAGAAGGAAATTTAAGGCATATATTTTTCCCTTCCTCCATCTTTTCAGATCCAGCCATGTGTGCGAACTCATTACCAAAAGATTGTTCAGTTTGGGACCTCCTAAATATGGTAGCCTTTTGGAAAGCATAAGATTTATTTGATGAGGATGCAGTTATGCAGTTATTCATTTCGCCACCGTTTGAACTTTTTGGAAGACAAAAAGCCAGCCTTCCATTCTTACTGCTTTCAGCAACAGAGGGAACCCTCTCCCCCTTCTCATCCACACAAACATCAGGGTTACCAGCATATTTTCGACCAACATGCCTAGTATTTAATCTATCAGGAGTGTCAGGAACATCCACAATTTGATCAATCTCCATATCCTCCATATTTTCTTCTGTATCAAACACAAAGTTCAAGCCAGTCATAAAACGGACGGGAAAACCATAAAAGAAAAGATCCAAAACAACCAGCTGAATTCCACAATATGCTAATGCTTGGAGAATAACATGAGCCAAACAATATGAATTAAAAGGAAGAGATTGACATGAACATGGATGGGGGGTCTTGATGTGGCATCCTAGCTACTCTATGGACTGATAAGCAATTGTACAGGAAATCAAAGCCCTTCAGACGGGATGAAATCAGAATGTCAGCTTGAAAAATCTTTACTGTATTTTACTGGCTCGGGAGGCAGACTAGGAAATTATGTTTCGCAGCAGCAAATGGAATCCCAGCGATTATAAGCAATAGCTTAGAATTTTATTTCTCTGAACAAGGACTTTGTCCACGAAGAGGCTGGGCAAAATGAGGCAGTTCCAGTTCATCAAAAGACAAATAAATACAACGAAACCTAGAGGAATGAAGTTGTTACACTAAGTAATCTGCTTTATATTACACGCCCCCACAGAAAAGAATCAAACAGAAGTACTGAGAAATAATAACAGTCGCTTGAACTGAACTTTTTAAAACATCCCAGAAGAAGGTCTGACAATAAGTTTTTGTAAGATAAACAGTAGACACACATGAAAATACACAAATAAAATGAATTTGAATAACGAAAGAAATCTAGAAACATGCTAAATCTATCTATTCAGATAAGAAAGAGCAAACAACCTAACAGGAGAGGATATAAAATTTCACAAAAAAAAGACGGGAATTTTCGATGAACGATGAAAATGAAAAAGAAACAGGACAGCTCAAGAAAAAGAATCATAACCAAAAAAAAAAAAAAAACAAGAAGAATCCACCAAAACAGAAAATATAAACTGAATATGGAGAATGAGAAAAAATACTGGATATTTGATCGATTCGAAATTTAAAAACATATAACAGAAACATATGGGAAAAAAGATAATGTTACCCGGAAATTGGGTCGATTTTAAACTCAAATACCCAGAACGTATCCCGCAAGACGATGAAGATGATGATGATGAACCCTTGTGCTGGATCGCTTCGCCAGTGGATGTGTGGGCATTGCGGAATACCATCGCGTGCCACGATCCGGGGGTTCGGTCAGATGTCGGGTCGGTTTACTCACACGCATTCATCGGGTGACCAAGGGACTTTTTTCCACAAAAAAATATCCGTAAAGGCCGAAAAACAATTAACCTGAGCCCATTCAGAGCCAGCATTTTTAAATAATCTCTTTCGTCCTTGTTAGAATAGTTATTTGGATGGCAAGGGGTTTAGATCCAGCCAATGGGATAGTCTGCGATAAAATAAGATTTGAATTTTTATTGGGAAAGTTGTTCATATTTAATGTCTTAAATATGACTATCTTCAATGAGAGGATACATGTGCCTGTCAAAAAAGTAAAGGAATAGTTATTTGAATGTCTCGAGTTATAGGGTTTCAGTTGGCTTCGAGTTTGAGGTTTCACTTAAACCAGATTATTCTACTGTGATCGATATCTTGTTTATTTTGGTTAAGATAATCAAAAGCTTATTTATTTTCAATAAAAAATGCTATTTTTTGTGACAATAGAAAATGCTATTCAGATAACTTGTTTATTTTTAATTAGAAAAAAGGGTTAAGTAGCAAATTTACCCTAAAAGTATGGGTCCAGAGGCAATGTTGCCCTTAAAGTTTTTTAGGTTTTAATGTTGCCCTGAAAATTTCAAAATACAGTAATGTTGCCCATTTTCGTTAAGCAGTTAATAGTAAAACGACAACTTTTTAATGGCCAATGTTTGTTTTTTAAAGGCAAAGAACAACATTGCTACGTTTTGAAACTTTAGGAGTGATATTGCGACCTAAAAAACTTTTAGGGCAATATTAGCCATAGGCCCATACTTCTAAGATAAATTTGCTACTTAAACCTAAAAAAAAAAATCAACAACCACTTTTAATATATCATTTGGGCTAAATAGGTCAAGAATGACATGCATGATCTAAAGCACTTAATGCAACTTTAGTGGATATTTTGGTTGTGCACGATATCTCTTAAAATAATTACTTTTATAGTTTAGGAGATAAATTTTTTTTTTTTAAATATTTATTCAGTTAAACTTTAGAGCAATGTAGTCAATTTGTGATTATTTTAGGCTAAGATTAGCTTCACACTACAAATTCTATGGGCTCGAGTGCTCGACCGCTTGCATGCATATAGCCGTGATATTTTCTTGGGTAAAAGATTAATTTTAACAATGAACTTTATTAAAAGGGGCATTTGGCACCATTAAATTATTTAGGGTGTAAAAATGTATATGACCTTTACAAAAAAGGGCAATTTAAACAATTTTGTTACCTTAGTGCTAACATTCGTTAAGTCATAATTTGGGGGTCTCAGAATGTAACAACACGGCCCCCACACAGTGCAAGTGGTGTTGGACCCCCACACAAGAAGGCCAAGTACTGTATCCTCCTCCGCACCACACAGGTACTTGGAGATTTATTCCAACCACACATGAAGGAATAAGCCTCTCCAAGAAATTGAATCCAAGGAATTGAACACACTACATGAGAATAAATAGTGCGTCATGACTTACTTGGTAACTACTTACATTGCAAATTATATGTAGGTTACAAGGGTTAAGAAAACTAACTACCAATAGTTATCCCAAAATTCATTTAATACTGATATATCTCAATGAATTTATTGTTTACAAGATTAACCTGTAAATAATGTAACCTGCATATGAATATAAAGTTTGACTTGTAAGTACATATTTAAATTAGCGAGAGAAGCTATTTTTTTAATGTGATTTATGGTATACGAGGTAAGCTTGTAAAATGATTTTTTTTCTCGATATACGTAAATATACTTTTCCACCGTTTTCTCAAACAGGCCTTAAATATAATTTGTAAAATTAATTTATAACCTTTAAACTTTAGACGAACTCGCATTGCTATATCATGGCAAGTGCTGGAGGACTCCATGTATTATTTACTCACGGTATAAGCAAGAGAGGATATTTGATTTGAATAATTTAAGAGAGACTAGCATTAAAAGATAGATAGATTAAAAAAAAAAACTCAAAAGAAGTTAACGTTATATAAACCATCAATATCGTAATCGTAATTTTTGTATTTCAAACTCTTTTGCACTCCACACAGACCACAATAAAACGGACTAAATTCTGATATATAAAACAGACACATTTTTATTACATTGTAAAAAAAATTAACAAAACACCCAAGACGGTCCCAAAAAGTGATAGTAGTAGAAATTAGAATAAAATATTCACGATTGGGTCTCCTCGACGGTGTAGGCTATTGGGCCCATTAGTTAATGCCCACACTGTGGAGAACAACAGTCTCAACAGTAAGACCAGGCCCAAACCCAAACAACACACCCCATTCAAGTCCTTCACCTGGTGTCTTCAGCCCATCTTTTGCGGACTTCTTCCTCATTTCGTCCAAAATGAACAGCACACAAGCACTGGACATATTCCCATAATCACTCAGCACCTGCCTCGTGGCCCTCATCTTCTCCGGCTTCAAGCTCAGCTTGGCCTCAACCTGGTCGAGAATGGCGGGCCCACCTGGGTGAGCAATCCAGAAGATGGAATTGTAATCAGATATCCCCAGTGGCTGGAATGCTTCCACCAAGGCCTTCTCTATGTTCTTCGAGATCAGCCCTGGAACGTCCTTCAGCAGATGGAAGGTGAGGCCGACTTCACGAAGATGTCCGTCAATGGCTCCTTCACTGTCTGGTAATATTGTCTGAGCCGTCCAAACCAGCTCAAACAGAGGCTTCTCCACGGGGAGTGGGTCGGAGCCAATAATGACGGCGGCCGCACCGTCTCCGAAGAGGGCTTGGCCCACGAGGCTGTCCAGGTGGGTGTCACTGGGTCCGCGGAATGTGACGGCGGTGATCTCGGAGCAAACGACCAGGACGCGGGCTCCCTTGTTGTTTTCGGCTAGGTCCTTGGCCAGACGGAGGACCGTGCCGCCGGCAAAGCAGCCCTGCTGGTACATCATGTAGCGCTTGACGAAGGGGCGGAGGCCGAGGAGCTTGGTGAGCTGGTAGTCGGCGCCGGGCATGTCGACGCCGCTGGTGGTGCAGAAGATGAGGTGAGTGATCTTTGACTTGGGCTGGCCCCACTCCTTTATGGCTTTGGTGGCTGCCTCTTTGCCCAGCTTGGGGACTTCGACGACCACCATGTCTTGCCTTGCATCTAAAGAAGGAGCCATATACTCACATATGTTTGGATTCTCCTTCAAGATTTCCTCTGTCAAGTGCATGTACCTCTTCTTGATCATTGACTTCTCGCCTGAAATTGGGTTGCCATGATACGTCAGTTCAATTATATATGTCAAATTATTTCGACAAACTCGATTGGTGGCTCTGTTTCGTATAATCAACAGTTTCACGTGATAAATTATTAAATTTTCTAGAGAATCTTGATTAATTTTCAACACCAAGCATTCAACGACTGTCGTCTCAAGCAAAACTTGGGGTCAAACATCCTTGGATTAATTGAGGAATTAATTAGAAAAAGGTAAAAGCAAAGACATACATCCCACATAACAGAAATTACCACATACAAAATAAGATAAGGATGAAGGAAGAAAAAATGTATGATCAGTAAAAGAATAGGAAGAAAATAAGAGAAGGAAAAGAAACATACACATGCGCTTGAATTTCTCTTTGAGCTCAGTCTTGTGTTCGCTGTTGGTGATTCTGAAATAGTAATCAGGGTAGGTGCTCTGATCAACACAGTTAGGCGGAGTGGCGGTTCCGATGGCCATCACGGTGGCCGGCCCTTCCGCCCTCTGAGCCTTCCTGATCTCATCGACGCTCAGCATTTTGTCTGGTTCTAAGTTATCTCTGTAAGGAAATATTTAGTGGCTAGCAATCAGTTTATGAAGGGAAAGAAAAATATGTAAGTATCAATTAATGAGAGTGGGAACACACTAGAGAGAGGAATGAAAGGGCGATATGGAAGAGGAAGGGAAGATGGGTCTTTATATTCGCGTTGAGAGGAAGGGTAGATGAACGTCACGTGTCTCACTAAACCCTCTCATACAGGTTTTACTTTCAAAGCCTCAACCCCGCGTGCACGAGTTTGGTATAGCTAGCACCATTTCCACTTTTCTTTTATTTCTTTTTTTAATTTTTACATATATCCTTATCATTGCATAATTATCTAACAACAAGATAAAAAATCAAATAATTTCCCAATGCTTGATGTTTTGGATTCAAAATTTTCCAAATATCATGTTTTATCAAATAAACTAATAAGATTAAGACAAATTATTGTTAAGTGATCTAATATGTTACCTTTTGAACTTTTGAATTACAAAACGAAGTTCTGGCGAAAAAGAAATACAACGAAGTTGGTATAGGTTATTTGTGGACTACATGGAGCTACATATGCATATACTTGAGTATATTGAATTCAACGGGTACACTTCTTCTTTTTGTGCGATGGTGGGTGGGACGGTTGAATTGCAACTTGTCAATATTATGCTCTCGGATATTTCTAGTATTTAAAATGATATATTTCTTTCCTATTGTGGATAGGTCAGATCAGACCTCGAATTATTGATGCCTGGAAGCGTTCCAGGAACGAAATTAATCTTATGAAGGTATGTGACAATTAAAAAAAACTTAATTACGATGGAATATTTGAGCTGATACGTGGTAATTTAAACAAATTAAAAGATGTAACCATGATATGCGGTGATATTAAAAGGGGGCATTACAATGAAGTGTTAGGTAAACTAAATTATTTAGAAGTTTGAATAATAAGTGAGATGTTATGATTTCTTACTCTGAAATTTGTTATTGCCTACTCTTCGGTTGTCATTGGGATTTATGAGTAGTAGTTAAGTTTATTCCTTGAGACCTCATTATAATTTTCTCATTTTTTAAACCAGTCACGGGATAGGCATATGTTTTTTTTTTTTTGGAAAAAAGGATAATAGAGTAATATGATTGAAGAGGTATTCATAAGGCATTGTGCCTTAGTTCACATTCGATTATTGATGCCAAGCTGTAACATGCGTAAATAGACATACGTATCGATGTAATATTTTGAATTAGTTTTTGTTAATATAGTACTAAATTAAACATATATATTCTTTCCTTTGATCAAAAAAATTAAACATGTTCTTAAATATTAGTATTACTCAAATCGTATATATATGACCTTTACAAATTTGGCCCCTTGCTGGTCATGTGTATTTGACAGTAGAATTTTGGTCAAATACTTCTTGGAATATGCTCATGAATTGATTTAAATCTCTTATAAATGAATTGATAGTAATTGCTGCCACGTATTATGATAAACTCAACTACGTATAAGACAAAGGATTATCTAACTACTGCCTTTAGTTGAAGAAGGAATTTGGATGAAAAGATAGTGTAAAGGGAGGCAATAATCAATGCTGTTTACTACTGAAAAAATCACTTTTAAGACCGGTTAAAAAAGACATTTTAGACCGGTTCTCGATCCGGTCTTGATACAACCGGTCTAAAAAGTCTTCTACTTTTTAGACCGGTTATGGAACCGGTCTTAAAAAAAATTTCAAGACCGGTTATTTTAAAACCGGTCTAAAAATAAATATTTTTAGACCGGTTATAATAGGAACCAGTCTAAATTAATAAAATTTTAGACCGGTTCTTATGAAGAACCGGTCTGAAAATTTGACTTTTTAGACCGGTTTATAAAGAACCGGTTTTAAATGTGATGAAGCACTTTTGATAAATTCAATTTCGAAATCAAAGACACTTAAAATTGCTTGCCATCGGGCAAAAATTTGTTTTGATGCAAGATTGCAAAGCTGCAAAAGATGTTTTACAAAAAGATGTCAAAAATCTTGCATCAAAACAAATTTTTGCCCGATGGCAAGCAATTTTAAGTGTCTTTGATTTCGAAATTGAATTTATCAAAGGTGCTTCAACTTCCCTACCAGACTTTCTAACTAGAGAGTTCTTGCAGGCGAAATAAGGTGACAAATGAGCGATCGAGATAAGAAAAAGAAGCAAAGGGCCAAAGCCCAAGCAAAAGAAGATCCAGAAAGGATCGCAAAAGAAGAAGCAGCCCAACTTAGACCGGTTCTTTATAAAACCGGTCTAAAAAGTCAAATTTTCAGACCGATTTTCTCCAAAACCGGTCTTAAATATACTTTTCAGACTGGTTTTGGATAGAATTGGTCTTAAAAGTTGAATTTTTTTTAAAAAATTTTTGTTTAAAAGTATACCCAGCAAATCATTTCCCCTGTTAAAACATTTCACTCAGCAAGCAGCAGCCAATTCAACGACATTGAAATAAATAAATCTTAAAACTCATTGGAACATATTAAAACTCAACTCCCTTGTGCTTAAACAGTGCTAGCCGAAACAGAAGCAAAGGAAAACAACCATGTATATATAATAAACTTAAACCATAGACAGAATCATAATGCAAGGAAATCAAACAACTATGACAATGCTGTTTTGACCAAGTTCCTTATCTTTTCACTTACATATACATACATCAAAGATTAAATTACATTAATGATGATCACACTCGTCTCAGGCTGATGATCACTAGCTGGCCTGGCTTCAGAGAATCTACACTAAGACGTACACTTCATATCCTTCATTATCTTTTCACTTACATATACATACATCAAAGATTAAATTACATTAATGATGATCACACTCGTCTCAGGCTGATGATCACTAGCTGGCCTGGCTTTAGAGAATCTACACTAAGACGTACACCTCATATCCTTCATTTTCCTATGATGACAACAAAAAAAGTAGTTATATATATACACCAATAACAATATACATAATTCAAATATAGTTCATGATAATTATTTTAGCTAACTAACCTTCAATGTAGTTTTATAAAGGGATATCCTCCCATATCTCTTCATGATGATCATTTCTTATGCCGTGTTCATTGTCTGCTTCATCTTCTTCGTTCAATTCTGGTAAACCTCTAGAAAAAGAAGGAGTCTCAAGCAGATCATTCATTGAATGAATTTCCTGATTAATATCAACGACCCTTTTTCCTTGGAGAGCTACATACCACATTTTGTTTGCCTGATCAGTAATATAGAACATTTGTTTCGCTTGATATGCCATAATAAAAGGTTCATCTCTAAAACTTCTACTATTCAAATCAACTAATGTAAATCCCAACTGATCAATCATCACACCATTGTTGACATTAACCCAGTTGCATTTGAAAATGGGAAGTTTAACTTTAACATAATCAACCACCCAAATTTCTTCAATTATCCCATAATAAGGTATTGCTGCCAATCTAGGATTCTTATCTTTTGAACTAGAGAAGTGCATAGATTCAGCCACTAACATAACCCCACTGTTCTGGACGGTGCTCCTATCATCAAGGGACTTTGTGTAAAATGTATAACCATTGATCACAAATGAAACCCAACTTATGACATCAGCCTCAGGACCACGTGCTAACCATTTAATTGTATCAGAAACACATTCTTCGCCGTTAACCTTTTGTTTGAACCAATGTGCAAAAGTTTTGTTATGCTCCCTAATTAACCTTTGTTCAGTCATTCGACTATTTCCTTTCCGTACAATTTCTTTATGAGCATTAATGTAATCTTGAACTTCATCAACATTATTTAAGATGTACAAGTGGACTTGTTGCAATTCATCAGGATCCATGCTCTTTACTGAACCCCGCGTCTACCGCCTTCTTCATCATGACGTTCAGGAAGTCCAATGTGTCCTACATTTGACAAGTAATCTTGATAAAACTCCATGGCTTCATCAGAAACATATTTCTGAACAATAGATGCTTCAGGCCGGTTAGGGTTCTTCACATACCCTTTTAGGATTTTCATAGTTCTTTCAATTGGGTACATCCATCGTAAATAGATAGGGCCACACAACTTGATCTCCCTGACTAGATGAACAATTAGATGTACCATGATGTCAAAAAAAGAAGGAAGAAAAAGCTTCTCAAGCTGGCACAAGATCAGATATCCTTCATTTTCCAGTTCATCCAATTTTTCTGTCTCAATGACTTTACTACAAATAGCATTGAAGAAAAAATAAAATCTAGTCAAAATATGTTGAAGATCATATTCGGCAATGCTTCGAATAGCTACTGAGAGCAGTTGTTGCATTAAGACATGACAATCATGAGACTTTAGCCCCACTAACTTCAAGTCTTTCATCGACACAAGCTTCCTAACATTTGAAGAATACCCTGAAGGAACTTTGATGCCATGTAAACACTGACAAAAGCTTCTTTTCTCATCCTTAGACAAAGTATGAGCAGCTGGAGGACAAAAAGTTCTCTTACCATATGGCTTTGGATGCAAGTCTTCTCGTATCCCCATTTCTTGCAAATCTAATCTTGCCTTCACACCATCCTTAGAACTACCTTGTATGTTAAGCAGTGTCCCAACAATACTATCACAAACGTTTTTCTCCACATGAATGAAATCAATACAGTGTCTTACATCAAGCTTCGACCAATATGGAAGATTGAAGAAGACAAACCTCTTTTTCCATTTACTTTTGTCAATACTTTTCTTTGTAGTCTTACCAAAGATAACATTCATATTTTTCACCTTTTCATAAACTTGCTCCCCAGTCAATGCCTTTGGAGCATCTTCAAACTCTTGTCCACCAAAAAAAGCTTTCTTTAATCTGCGATACGGGTGGCCTCGTCTAAGAAATCTCCTATGGCCAAGATAAACTGTCTTTCTTCCATGTTGAAGTTGATGGTAGCATGTTCCTTTTTCACAAATCGGACATGCTTTATGACCTTTAACACTATAGCCTCACAAGTTTCCATATGCAGGGAAGTCATTTATAGTACAAAAGATCATGACTCGCATTTTAAAAACCTCCTTCTTGTTCGCGTCAGAAACATCAACACCTTCATCCCACAACTCTTTCAAGTCTTCGATCAAGGGCTCCAGGTAAACATCTATATCATTTCCGGGTTGTTTTGGTCCCGAAATCAACATAGATAACATGATGTACTTTCGTTTCATGCATAACAGAGGAGATAGGTTGTAAATTACCAACAGAACAGGCCATGAACTATGTATACTGCTTAGGCTACCAAAAGGATTCATGCCATCCGTGCTAAGCCCAAGCCTAAGGTTCCTAGGCTCTTCACCGAAGGCTGGAAATAATTGATCGATTTTCTTCCATTGAGAAGAATCAGCCGGATGTCGAAGCTTTCCATCGGATATCCTCTCATCCACATGCCATCTCAAATTTCTTGCATCGTTTTCATTAGCAAACAAGCGCTTGAACCTTGGTATGATTGGAAGGTACCACAATACTTTTCTAGGAGCTTTATTTGATTTGTACCTCGGGGTTTCACATATGGGACACTGTTGTTCCTCTTCATGCTCTTTTCTATAAAATATACAATCATTAGGGCATGCATGGATCTTTTTATATTTCATCCCTAGTGGACACAATATTTTCTTAGCATCATAGTATCGAGAAGGCAACACATTATCATCTGAAAGCATGTCCTTAAAAGCCTCAAGCGTTTCCGAAAAACTCTTGTCGCTCCATCCATGGCGTGCTTTCAAGCTTAGCAATTTCAATACTGCTTTCAACAATTGGTACTTTTTACACCCTAGGTACAACGGCGTCTCAGCATCACTACACATATTACCATATGCATGTAATTGCTCAAAACTCTCTTCTCCTACATCACGAATAATATCCTCTATTCGATAATCCATATCCGTGTCATTATCATCAAAGTTCACTCCCCCCTGTTGAGATAAACTTGGCATTTCTAATTCTTCACCATGCCATACCCACATTGTATAACTCTTACAGAATCCTTCACAAATTAAATGTGTATATATATCTGCAGTACTTAGTCGATTCTCATTCAAACATACTACACAAGGGTAATAAAACTTTCCACTACCATTATCGGCATGTCTACTAGTGAAGTCTAAAAAACCCCTAACCCCATTATCATATTCAACACTCGTCCGTTTAGCATCTATCCAACTATGATCCATATATATCTCAACACTTCTAGCACCCTATATCCAACAACAAAAGGATAAACAAAAAAACAACAACAATAGAGTTTTAGATATTTCAACGAAATTAACAGGCACCATTTGAAACTAGTATTGTTTTAACAAACCAATAACACTAACAATAATCAAGCAACTAAAACAGAACATAAAGTGGTATTAATTCAAAAAGTCAGAGCATATGAATTATAAAACAACGAGAAGTGCTCAAATTAAAGCAACAACAAGAACTTTAATTTTTTCCAGATTACGTTTAAGTGCTCAAATTAAAGCAACAACAAGAACTTTTCATTGAACATTATTAATTATAAAACAACGTACAACTAAATAACAGATCGATCGAATACTAACCTGAATGAAGACCAAGGAGTGAGCTTCAACCCAAAGTCACGGTGGCGTCGACTGAGGTTAAAATGAAGTCCTCAAATTCACGGCACTGACAAAGGGAAGTCAAATCAAAGGAGAATGGTCACTGCGCTGTGGAGATTAAAGGTCACGGAGGAGAAGACTGACGATAATCAAAGAACATCGACGACGAACACAGCAACGGAAGCGGTAATGACGGAGGAGACTTGAGCAAATGAGGGACGGGACGCCATGGACAAGTTTAGAACAAGCACGGACAGAGATCACAGAGAAATGGCAAAGAGAGAAGAAAGGATTCACAGAGCGCGCGATCTGGGCGCGGGAGGAAAAATAAGTGTGAAAAATCTTACCTTTAAGACTGGTTTTTATTAAAAACTGGTCTTAAAAGAGGGAAAATTCACATTTCACAACCGGTCTTAAAAAGTTATCCAATTTTGAATTTAAAATTTTTAACATTTAAGACCGGTTTACATATAAACCGGTCTTAAATGTTAAAAAGTTTAGACTGGTTTTAATACAAAACCGGTCTTAAATATTTAACATTTAAGACCGGTTTATATGTAAACCGGTCTTAAATGTTAAAAAATTTTAAATGCGTAAACTTTTAAGACTTTAAGACCGGTTTTTTTTGTAACCGGTCTAAACAAATTTTTTAAGATCGGTTTTTTTATGAATCGGTCTAAGAAGTTCAATATAATTACAAAACTGCCACCACGCAAATTTTTAAGACCTTATCCGCCAAAACTGGTCTAAATGTGGTGGTCTAAAAAGGGTTTTTTCTAGTAGTTGCTTTATATAGTCATCAGAGAATACATGTGGCCCTTACCCTAATAGTATATCTAGAGAATATTACGCTATGTACAATCACAGCATTACACGTGTTTTAGCTAAGGACCACATCACAAAATTACAGAGGAAATAATTCATAATGAATAATAAATCATAAAGCAATATTATCTAACATCCCCCCCTCAAACGAGAGGGTGTGATTGACAGCCCGAGTTTGTTTCTGAAATACGAGAACTTAGAATATGACAAGGCTTTTGTGAGGCAGTCTGCAACTTGATGAGAGGATGGAACATATCGAATGTCAAGAAACCCATTTAGCACAAGATCATGAATAAAGTGTTTGTTTATCTCAATGTGTTTACTCCATGCATGGTGCACTGGATTGGCAGCAAGTGCCTTGGCACTAATATTATCACACCAAATAATTGAAGGTTCTTTTAACATAAGTCCAATTTCAAACATTAAAGAATATAACCATTTGATTTCTGCAGCCCCGTCTGAGAGAGCTCTATACTCTGATTCAGCACTTGACCTTGAGACTACCTTTTGTTTCTAGAAGCCCAAGAGATTAAAGTATTTCCTAGATAAACACAACATCCTTCTACTGATTTTCTATCATCCAAGTCAACAGCCCAATCAGCATCAGTAAAAGCAGTTAATTGTAATGTGTGAAATGGACTTACAAGCAATCCATAGTGATATGTTCCTTTGAGATACCAAAGTATTCTCTTCACCCCTTGATAATGAACATCCGTTGGTTTGGACAAAAATTGACTCAGCTTGTTTACAGAATAAGTAATGTCTGGACGAGTGGTGGTTAAATATTGCAAAGAACCAATGGCTCTTCGAAAACAATAAGGGTCTTTCATCAATTCTCCATCTTGGGCAGAAAAATGACGATCTGCTACCATAGGAGTAGAAACTGGAGCACAATCTAACATATTAAACTTCCTTAAAAGATCTAAAACATACTTGCCTTGATTTAGATAAAAGCCAGAGTTATCACGATAAATCTCTAACCCAAGGAAGTAATAAACCGGACCCAAGTCCTTTAATGAGAACAGAGAATTTGATTTCTGAATACACTTGTGCAAGTATCTAGAGCAATTCCTAGTGACTAAGATATTATCAACATAGACTAGGATAAATACCTTAAGTTTTCCAATCAAGAGATAAAACAGAGAAACATTACTTCTTGCGTTTTGAAAACCCCATTGAAGCAAAGTCATTCGAAGTTGATCAAACCAAGATCTGGGAGCTTGTTTCAACCCATAAATTGCCTTTATCAATTTACAGACAAAATTAGGATGACGAGAATCGCAAAAACCTTCTGGTTGCTCCATAAACACATTTTCTTGTAAGTAACCATTAAGAAAGGCGTTATTCACATCAAGCTGTCTTACTTCCCAATTAAATATAGCTGCAACAGAAAGAATAACTCGAATTGTAGTAGGCTTAATTACCGGGCTAAACGTTTCACCATAATCGATTCCTGGAGATTGTTGGAAGCCTTTAGCTATGAGCCGTGCTTTAGGTTTGAGAAGAGACCCATCAGCTCTAAACTTGATCTTGAACACCTATCTACAATCGACAATAGTTTGTGCTTGATTTCTTGGAACAAGGACCCAGGTACTATTTCGTATAAGAGCATCGAACTCATCTTTCATTGCTTGCTTCTAGTAAGACGACGCCAGAGCTTCACTCACATTTCTCGGCTCAGCAATAGTGAAAAGTGAAGTCGGGTCTTCTGGTTTAAGAAGTCCCACAAATGGATATTTAGGTTTAACTACTCCTGCTTTGGACCTAGTGACTATTGGGTGTTTATTTACTTGTGTCGGTGAAATAGGCTCGGTAGACTCAGCAGAAACAGGCCTGGTAGCAGAAACTAGGCTTTCATTATTGGACTCAAGCAACTCTTTTTCTGTAATGCGCTGAACTTGCTACTGATCTTCAGAGTGAGATACTGCAGAATTCCCATGAGAAGAATTCATTCTTTCATTGGATTCAAATATTTGACCTGTAACAGAGGAAGGTACATCAATAACTAAAGGGATGGACAAAACATTCTCTATATTAGACACACCACTGCTATGTCGATTTAGAAAGTTTGAAGCAAATGGATATACTGCAGCATCGAAGACAACATGTCTTGATATATAGATTCTACCAGTAGGAATTAAGCATTTATATCCCTTATGTTAGGAAGCCGGTCCTAAGAATACACACTTTTAACTATGAAAGTCAAATTTGTGTGCATTGTATGGCTTCAAACAAGGATAGCACGCACACCCAAACGGCTAAAATTCCATGTAATTAGGTTCTGTTTTGAACAATAAAAACAGAGGTGTAGAATCGTTGAGCATCGATGTGGTTAATCTGTTAATGAGAAAAACTGTCGTTTGAAATGCATCAACCCAATAGACCAAGGGCATTCGTGCTTGAGCCAACAGAGTTAATCCAACTTCTACAATATGTTGATGCTTATGTTTAGCTCTACCGTTTTGGGGCGAAGTATAAGGACATATGTATCTCATAATAATCCCTCTTTCTTGAGCTAATGCAGCAAATGGTTTGAACTTTGTACCATTATCACACTGAATCATTTTGATTTTAGCACTAAATTGATTTTCCACTTGTGTCCTGAACACATTAAACGCATGCACTGCTTCACTCTTATGACGCAAGGGAAAGATCCAGGTATATCGACTAAAGTCATCAACGAAATTAATATAAAATTTGTGACCTCCAAGAGATTGCACTGGTGAAGGTCCCCAAATATCCATGTGGATTAACTCTAATGGTAACTTAGCATGAGACATAGAAGCTGAGTAAGGTAAGAATTTAGATTTGCCCAATTGGCAAGCCTCACAAACAAAATTTTCATTAATTTCAAGTTTAGCATTACAACTTTTCAAGACTTGCTTCAACACTCGACTACTAGGATGTCCTAGTTTACAATGCCATTGAAGAAAAGCATATGTATTATTTAATGGTAATGATGCAGCAGCAGTTAAGACATTTGCAGCAACAGAGACATTAGCAGCTTGCTTTAAACCTAGTTCATTTCCCATGGGGTATATCCCTTGACTTGCTTTCCCTTGCATCATTATTTGCCCTATCAGTTTGTCCTTCACAACACATTTCTCGTTAGTGAAATGAATGTTTACACAATTATCTTCAACAAGCTTATTAACATTAAGCAGGTTTTTAGTTGCTGAGGGCACAACAAGAACATTTTTAAGTTGTAAACAAGACTTGGGTAATGTCTTAGAGCCAATACCATGGATTTTAGCTTTTTCTCTAGTACAAGTGGATAAAAAAAACTTACCAACCGAAGTCACCTGATCCAAATGATCTGCCCGAGGAGTAACATGATAGTTAGCACCACTACCCATGTACCAAGAAGGATCAACCACTGTTTCAGGACCAGCGTACATAGCTTGAGGACTGTAATTATCATAATCGCGACTAGATCCAGAGGAAGGGGGCTTAAAACTTTGATCAAACCGACGAAAGCAATTTTGAACAACATGACCATATTTTTCGCAAAGATCACAGTATGGCCGACCATCACTATTTCCACCATAATATCCCCGACGTCCTCTTTCTCTTTGACCACGGTGTCTACCTCTCGATCCTCTCCATGTACCACGTTGTGACTCAGAGTTATGAGAGTCAGAGAAATCTCAATGAGCCAAATTTGCAGATGGCTGAATGCTACGGGACGAAAAATTGTTGAGCTGCTCTAATCTGCTCTCAAAGGACAAGAGTGAAGCCTGTCCTTCAATCCAAGAAAGATTCACTTGATCGATAAGCTTAACAACGATGGCATTATAGTTTGCATCAAGTTCGTCTAAGGTGTGCATTATTAATTCTTCAGTGGTGATCGGAGCTCCTGTAAGTGCAAGTTGATCAAACAAAGTCTTCATTTTTCCAAGATATTCCTCTATTTTCATACTGTTTTTCCTGGTATTATGCAGATCCGACTTATAAACCATTACACGTGCCTTGTTTGATGCAAATGTTAAATCTCTGGCTCCACTCCAGAGTTCCTTCGCCGTTTTATAGTGAAGGAGTTGTGCAGCAACCTCCTGAGACATAGTATTCCGCAGCCATCCGATCAACATTTTATCTACTGAGTTCCACTCCAAGTACTCAGGATTAATGTTTCCTGCTCCTCCAGGAAGAAAGTGAGGTGGTGCGACTCTTGTGCCATCGACATGAGACTCAAGGCAATTGCCTTCAATCAGTGGAAGAACAACTAACTCCCACACAAGAAAATTTCCACGGTCAAGTTTAATATTAGTGGTTTGACTAGATGAATTAAATAGTCCATAAGCTTTGGCGGCGGGTGACGACAGCACAGATGTAGTAGAGGAAGACGACGAAGACATTCTTTTCTTCGCTCTGATACCAAGAAGGAATTTGGATGAAAAGATAGTGTAAAGGGAGGCAATATTCAATGCTCAGCCCTCATTGCTTTATATAGTCATCAAAGAATACATGTGGTCCTTACCCTAATAGTATATGCTACGGAATATTACACTATGTACAATCACAGCATTACACGTGTTCTAGCTAAGGACCACAGCACAGAATTATAGAGGAAATAATTCATAATGAATAATAAATCATAAAGCAATATTAAAGCAATATTATCTAACAGTTGATTTTCACAAGTTTAATATATGTGTAGATAGTTAACGATGATTTGCTGTTGAATTAGTATCAAGTATCAACGAAGGCTTTTTCTTCCTGGCTTTAAAATGCCTTTGTTTATTACTCTGTTTTGGTCGTATTATACTATGCTTCAATGGCTTCGATCTTATCGATCTGATGATCTTACATCTACTCTGACACGTGTATGTGTTGAATTAAATTCATTGGCGTGGTTATGCAACGTGCACAATATATGCCCATTCATGCATCTTGCATCCTTCAAAAAGGAACTTTAATTCCGGTCAAAAAAAGTAACTTTAATTATTTTCAAAGTAAACTTTCAAATTTTTAGAGATTGATTTTTTTTTTTCAAAAAAAAAAAAAAAGAACTTTGGCTACAAGCTAGTCATTAAGGCCTGGGGCTGGTACTTTGAACAATGATGGATATAAATACGTGCACATAAAGCACTAGTCAGTCATGAACTCAAGTATATAAGAATATTATCTGTTTATGAGATCTCATATTTTAATAGTTTCGGACAGCCATCGAAATTGCGCTTGGACTTACTCATACCTGGATCTCTTATTTTAAAAGCTCATCGCTCGACATATATACACACACCACAACCTAATTAAATCACGTACTTAATTAGTCGTTAACAATGAAGTACTTATTGTTTATTACTTTGACTCGGTACTAATTATAAAGGGCAGTCAAAAAGGAAACACTATTCTTGTTGTGTAGTTCCATATTTGGTCGTTACTTTTGACTACATCTGCATTAATTTTATGCTTTGAGTCTTGTATCATCTATTGGCACAAAAAAAAAAAAAAAAAAGTCTTGTAACATCTACCCTACATACTCCACTTGCATATTCTACGTATGATCCACCAACCCTCGCGTTCGGTCCATAAACTTAACTTTAAACCTCATCAAGCATTACTATGAATGTATACATGTATATAATTTTCCGCCTTCTGTTTGACCCATAAAAAAATAACAAACTGGAACCAGTTTTGGTACTCGTTAATATGTACAGAATTTAAAACAAAAATAATAATATTTTAACTGTCAATTTTTCAAAAAATTAATTATATTATCTAAAAATTATTAGTTGAAAAATTTTAAAATCAAAACTATTGAAATTTTATTTAAACTGTGCATATGTCACAACAGTCCTTAGTATTTATCATTGCGATGAGCGCGGAAAGTGGTTCGGAAAAAGCTCCACTACTCCTTCTATTTCTTGAATATTCAACCTTACTATACATTAAAATAACTTTTTCGGCTATTAAAACATGCAGAAGAAAACACATACTTGGATAATAGTTTGGTGTAAGTCTACGAACTCATGTGTTAAGTTTGCTACCTAACTCAACATTTACGAACCTGCAGCTACCACTTCATAGCTATATAAAGGGATAGATCCAATCCCAACTTCGGTCAACAAGTTCATTACACATTCATTCATTGTTCGCCCCACGTTATTCTATTCTTGTTTGGAGGAGAAACAAAGGGAAAACATGGTGAGTGTTGACGAGATCCGAAAGGCTCAGAGAGCAGAAGGGCCAGCCACAGTTATGGCCATAGGAACAGCTACCCCACCAAACTCTGTTGATCAGAGCACTTATCCTGATTACTACTTCAGAATTACTAACAGCGAGCACAAGACTGAGCTCAAAGAAAAATTCAAGAGAATGTGTAAGTCTCTTCTTTAATTATTTCCCTATTTGTTCATATAATCTTGGCTTGTACACCCAGATTATTTGTGAGTCAAGTGTATGTTGAGATATTTACCATATATATCATTGAACTAACTTATCCTTGTAACCACGTATTTCAGGCGATAAGTCAATGATCAAGAAGAGATACATGCACTTGACGGAGGAAATCTTGAAAGAGAACCCTAACATATGTGAGTATATGGCTCCTTCTTTGGACGCAAGGCAAGACATAGTGGTTGTTGAAGTGCCCAAGTTGGGAAAAGAGGCAGCCACCAAAGCCATCAAGGAGTGGGGCCAACCTAAGTCAAAGATCACTCACCTCATCTTCTGCACCACCAGCGGCGTCGACATGCCCGGTGCCGACTACCAGCTCACCAAGCTCCTCGGCCTCCGCCCTTCCGTCAAGCGTTTCATGATGTACCAGCAGGGCTGCTTTGCCGGTGGCACCGTCCTCCGTCTGGCCAAAGACCTCGCCGAAAACAACAAGGGAGCCCGCGTCCTCGTAGTCTGCTCCGAGATCACCGCCGTCACATTCCGCGGACCCAGCGACACCCACCTTGACAGCCTCGTGGGCCAAGCCCTCTTCGGAGACGGCGCGGCCGCTATCATTGTGGGCTCCGACCCCCTCCCAGTGGAGAAGCCTCTGTTTGAGCTGGTTTGGACGGCTCAGACCATATTACCAGACAGTGAAGGAGCCATTGATGGACATCTTCGCGAGGTTGGCCTCACCTTCCATCTGCTGAAGGACGTTCCAGGGCTGATCTCGAAAAACATAGAGAAGGCGTTGGTTGAAGCATTTCAGCCATTGGGGATATCAGATTACAACTCCATCTTCTGGATTGCTCACCCAGGTGGGCCCGCGATTCTTGACCAGGTTGAGGCCAAGCTGAACTTGAAACCAGAGAAGATGAGGGCGACGAGGCAGGTGCTGAGTGAGTATGGGAACATGTCGAGTGCATGCGTGTTGTTCATTTTGGACGAAATGAGGAAGAAGTCTGCGGAAGATGGGCTCAAGACCACAGGTGAAGGACTTGAATGGGGAGTGTTGTTTGGATTTGGTCCAGGACTTACTGTTGAGACCGTGGTTCTCCATAGCATAGCCGTCTGAAACCGTTAAACAGAATTCTCTTCCATTATATATGTTTTCAGTACTCATTCATGTGCGAGTCTTTTTTTGTTTTCTTTTTTTTCAAAAATTAAATTTCATATTATAAGTTGTATATTGCTAAAGTTATTCAGCAAAAGTTACAAAAATAACAGTCAATGTTCTACATATGACTATTATTGCAAGTGTCCCTTTTAATTACTCCCTCCATTCCTTAATTAACACATATTTATTTAATTTGATTAGATTAGAGTTAAGTTAGTTGATACTACGTGTATTTTCTAAAACACCTTAATCATATTCTTTAATTATTATTGAATGAGTATCAATAGAGAAAAATTACAAAAAAAATGACAAATATAACAAATATGTCTTATATTTAGGATCATACCCAATTCTTTAAATATGTCCTATATTTAATAACCGGAGGAGAACTTTCCATATCATCTCAAACTTTATAATAGATGCAGACACTTCCCTTGAGATGGAGGTTTTGGGATTAACAACAAGGACGAGGTATAAATTAAAGGCATATATGAGAGAGTACTGTGGTGGCGTCTCGAGGAACAGAGAGTTCAATGGCAAACTGATTGATCAGTACTTGATTAGGGCCAGTTTGCGAGTCTTCCAGTCAATAATATTCCAAACCGAAATCAAAAGAACACATAATAAAAAGCAGTGTAACCAAAGCTCATGGAGGCAATAATATAATGACTTCCATGCTTATAAGTGGAAAGAAAATAGATATGTAGAACTATAGATTATTTGGGTTTCAAAGGACGAGTTATAGAATTTAGGCTTCAAAAAATTCATATCTGTAAGGAGATGGATTAATCCTCCATAACTGTTTCATTGCTAAAAGGGATTAGCGAGGCATGGCTGTATAATAATCGATAGGATGAGTTTTATTTCTTCTCGTGTTAACATGACTTTCATACAATTGATATATAAAATATGTTTTTATTTATTTATTTTTTGAAAATGCGTATATATATATAGCCGACAGTTTATATATGGGTAAACTCTAACGCACTGAATTTATGCTGAGATGTAAAATAAGATTTTATTGGGGCCGTCAACTTTGAATCTGTCGTTAAATAAGTTTAATCATCATATAAATAATATGAAGCGTTAGATATATTGCCATCACAAGAAAAAATGTTAGTTATATTTACACTTTGATTTATTATTGATGATGATTGCCGACTAATACTTTTACATATATATCATTTAAATTTTTTAGTGCTTATCCATAAGAATGTTAACTACATCCTTTGCATGAAACTCACAAGAACTATCGCAGTAATGTGACCACTCGTTGCATTATGATATAGATTATAATATTTGTTCCTAAATATAAGATTTATTGTAATGAATAAATTGAACTATAAAAGTGAATCTTATTAAGGATGGAAGATAATAGAAAATACTAACAAGTCTTTGCCAAAATCATGTGAATACATGTTGTTGTAGGTCTCCACATACCAGCGTTCAAACCACGCCACCAACCTAGCTCCATATAGGTCCTTTGCATAATGCTTATAGTGCATGTGTGTGTTTTCCTAGCTAACATGTTCAAATTCAATGTATTGGCACCTTCATTCTTTATTAATTGAACCTTATATACGCTTATACATATCTACATATTATATGTCGGCCATTATATACAGCCTAAATGATACCAAGCACATCCTTTAAACCTTAGCTTTTTTAGTGAGGTTGAGTTTAAAGCCTTATGGAAGGTATAATGGGTGTGAGCTATATGATTAAAAAAAAACACACACACAAACGTAGCTCATCCGATACTTGATATAAAAATTATTTCACTAATTTGGTTATATTATGCTAGATAAATTACTAAACTATAACAAAAGTGACGTGATATCTCTTAAATACTACTCCCCCGATCCTAATTATAAGACAAAAGTGATTTTTTTTGGAGAAATAAAGGAAGCTAATTAAATTACTTTAGAGTATTTATATTTATATTTTTTTCTTCAAACTAATTAATTAATATATGATCTAAGAATGCATAACATATGATATAATTAAGTAACTTATTCAGCTTTCTTAATTTCTCAAAAAAAAATAACTTTATCTTATAATTAGGACCGGATGTAGTACTCTAATGTAACATTACATTGTATTATACATATACATATGTGTGTGTGTGTGTGTGTGTGTGTAAGCTTGTGAGTTAGGTAAATTACTTTGGGAAAATGGTTAAATAAAATAGATAAGGAGGATTAAGGTTTTATATTTATTATCAAAATCAATCATCTAAGTTGCTCTTCCATTTAGAGCCGAACATTATATATCAATGAATGATTGCATTAGCTAATTTCCAAGAATATTAGAGCCCCCCCCAAAAAAAAAACACACACACACACACACACAATAATCAAAGTTTTGATTAATTATTATATTGCTCATCTTGTCCAGAATTATATTGAAATATGGCCCCAAAATAATTTGTTGTCTTCTTTTAACTTTTACTCATCAAAAATAAGATATTTGAAATTATATTCAACAAAGTGTATATTTAAGAAAAATTATTCTCCCCCGAGTTGATATTTTTTCCCTAT
Source organism: Inga laurina (assembly GCA_963855925.1). Classification (NCBI taxonomy): domain Eukaryota; kingdom Viridiplantae; phylum Streptophyta; class Magnoliopsida; order Fabales; family Fabaceae; genus Inga; species Inga laurina. The sequence goes on from OY979709.1 coordinate 59,434,153, forward strand.
TGTCAATCTTTCAAAATAATTTTCAGATGTAGATATTTTAAGTAAATAAATCTATTCCATGGTCCTCATCATTGCCGATAATAATTTCCCTTGATTTTTTTCTTATCCTTATTATCACTGACCAGTCTATCATGGCTTTCAAATTTCGTTGTCAGTGGTTCAATTTTGAAAAAAAAAAAACTTTGTTAGTGCTGTGTTTAAAATTACTATCATGCCCAATAAACTTCAATTCCTCGTTATATTGTTTAAATTTTTTTAAGACAAGCATGATTAAAGACAAAATAAAAAACTTTGGGTAATAATCTGAGCAGTCTGTTTTAATAATTGTCTTGAATTAAGTTATAAAATTGAATTTGATGCGTCCCTCGAAAGAAACCTAGCGTCGGCAGCTAACGTGCATCTATCTGTTGAAATTTCAAAAGTAGGCGAGTGTTCAATAAATTTTAATTTCTTGTTTTCAGTTTGTCAAGGGAATAACAATATTATTATTGTAACCAATTTCTGTTGTATTTGTTATTCTTTCAGTTGTAAGATTATTCACTATACAGATAGATCACAATGATTGAGTTTATTCATTTTGTATATATAGACCTATTTATCAATAATAAAGCATCAGTTCATTTTCTCCAAATTACTTTTGTATCATGGTATCAGAGCCATCTAAAATCTTTTTTTTCTCCAACACATTCTCTCTCTTTCTTGTCGTTTCTTTCCTCTATTCCCCTTTTCGAACCCTAATCTCCTTTCTCATGGCCAAAGTCATTCATCTCCTCCCTGTTCGGTCCTCAGATAAGCTAACTGATGTGTTTAATAAACCATTGCATCCAGCTCGGTTTCATGAACTTATCTTCTAACTGGGCCTGACCAACATCCATGCTCCAGTTTGGGGGGTCAAGGGAATAACAATATTATTATTGTAACCAATTTCTGTTGCAATTGTTATTCTTTCAGTTATAAGATTATTCACTGTACAGATAGATCACAATGATTGAGTTTATTCATTTTGTATATATAGACCCATTTATCAATAATAAAGCATCAGTTCATTTTCTCCAAATTAATTTTGTACCACAGTTTCTGTTCTTTTATTATATTCTCTTTTGTTGAATTTACCATTGACATTTAACATGAAACATCACACTTCATAACGACATCGAGTTTAAAAATGATAATATATATGCATATAACCCAGTCAAAAAAGGAAGAAAAGGATAATTTTATAATATAGCAACAAAGGTTTATCAATACACTACAAAAAAAATGGTATTATGTAGAGGTGCAATTGTAGCGGTTATATCAAACCGCTACAAATTATAGTATTTGTAGCGGTTTTAACCTAAACCGCTACAATAGCGGCAAGGTACGCGCCAAGTGGCACGACAAATTAGCAGCATTTTTTGTAGCGGTTGGGTAGAAAAAACCGCTAGAAATTTGGCGTGAAAATCCCGCCAAAACTTGTAGCGGTTAATACACAAAAACCGCTACAATATTCCCGCCACTTGGCGCGACTAAGTCCCGCCAACAGTGTAGCGGTTATTTGTAGCGGTTACAGCAACAAAACCGCTACAAAATACCAAACGTCGGCTATTTGTAGCGGTTATAGGGATATAACGGCTACAGAATTTTAGGAGTCTCAACTTTTGTAGCGGTTCTGGGCCATAACCGCTACAAAATTTCAAAGGTTCTTGTAATTTGTAGCGGTTATTATAAAACCGCTACAAATTTAAGGCACCTTGGGTGCTTTGTAGCGGTTATTAGAACAACCGCTACAAATGTCTGGCCTATTTAAGGAGGCGCCTTCCTCATTTCTCTGTTTGCTCATTTTGTTTCCTGGGGTTTCTCTGAGTGGTTTCTTCAAGATTTGAGTGTTCAGACGTCTGTGTAAGAGTTTTGCTACAGTATTTCTCAGTATTTGCACTTGAGGTACGTATATAACATGTATTTTATTTGTATTTGTATTTTTATTAGATTTTTGCATAATAATGTGACTAAATTTTTTTTTTTTGGATTTTTACAGTTGATATGGCTTCAAGAGAGGATAAGGGGAAGGCCCCTGAGGTCCCCAGACCGATTTTACAGGGTGGCAGCAGCCAAGCAGGGGGCAGAGGGAGGGGGCAGCGCGGAGGCAGGGCGACCGTGGCATTTTAGCCCATCCCCCACAGGAGTCGGCCCTACCACAAGCACCGCAGACGATCCCACAGGAGACGACCGCACCAGAGGTGCCTGAGTTTAGGGGGTAGATATCAACGTCGAGGACTACGACGAGGAGGAGTTCGAGATCCCGATTGGGATCAGGGAAATGGAGCAGTTCCTCGATGAGGAGGAGGCTCAGGAGCAGAACAACCCACGAGGGTCGTCTTCACGGTCCACTGGGTTTGAGGTGTAGGTCCAAGGTAAATAATTTTTTTAATTTAGTAAAATTATTTTTTTAAATTCGAAATGTTAACTTTGAATTACAATTTATCTAACGTGCGGTAAACTGTGCAGATGAGCAGGGGAACGTTTCGACTAGGAGGCTAGACGTGGCCGGTGTGAACAACATGGAATGAGGGCCCTGCGAGTTATAGTGCCGTGGAATGAGGGCACTGACCAGCCCATCGGCAATGGGGGTCACCTGTTCAACCACTTCCTGAATGACCTGGGCGCCAATTGGATGCGGTTCCCCCTTCACTTCAGGACGTGGAGGCACATTTCGAAGGGGCCAAAGGACCAGTCTTGGGAGAAGGAGGTGGTTCAGGTAATTAATAGTATTTAATTAATATTTTTTGTAATCAATTCTATTTAATTAATATTTTTTAATAGGATTTTTGTAATTAATGATATTTAAATGATTTTTTTGCAGCTGCAGTTTGCCGTCCGAGCCAACCGGAAGAGGTACACCCTAGTGAAGAAAGGTGACGACTGGAGGAACAGGAGGAACCATCTCTTCCGCAGGGTGGATAAGGACGGGACGATGCCACTGGAGCAGCTGATCGAGAGCGTCCCGAACGGCGTGCCGCCGAACAACTGGGCGGGTTTCGTCCAGTTCAGGAGGAGCGCTGAGGGGCAGGTAATGTATTTATTAGATTATTTATATACTTTTTTTAATTGTTAATTATTAAATTATAATTTCAATTTAATTATTTTTAATTTGAACTTTATTAATTTTAAATTTTTTTATTGTTTTAATATATTTAATATTGTTTTTTTCCAGGAGCTTTCTCAGAGGAACATTAGGATCCGTGCGCAGCAGACGATCCACTACACAGCAGGATCGAAGACCTTTGTTGTCACCTACAGCGAGCTGGTAACTTTTCAAAATATCACTGACTTTTAGATGGTTATTTCATAATACTAATTAATTGAATTTTGTAATTGTTTTAGGAGAAGAAGGCACATTAGGAGAACCGTCAGACGGACTATGGGGAGTTGTACGCCATCACACACAGACACCGTGACGGGACTGCGACCTCTCAGCAGGCAGAGGCGACCATTGTAAGTAATTTTATTATTATAATTTTTATAAAACCAACTTAATAATGAAAAATGCTAATTAGTACTTGTTTTATAAAATGGCAGGAGCGGATGCAGCAGTCGCAGGCTGAGCTGCAACAGACCCAGGCCGAGGAGTCACAGGGGTCAGTGGACCCGACGGCTCCTTTGAAGGCGGGTATGGCTCAGGCTGAGCACCCCGGACGCGTGCGGGGGATGGGGATAGGCTCCAGACCGAGCATGATCTATGGCAGGAGTGCTGCCTCTGAGGCTGGCAGCTCTAAAGGGGTCAGACGTCCGAGGGACAAGTCTATTGACCAGCTGCGGTCAGATTTGGAGCAATAGATGGCACAGCAGTAGCAGCAGCAGATGCACCAGCTGCATCTTCAGCATATGCAGCAGATGCAGCTGCAGGCTGATATGATTTACGCTCAGCAGACGTAGTGGCGTGATATCACGAACATGCTCAAGCGATCATGGAGTCGCCTGTTCCCAGACGAGCAGCATCCACAGGTTCCCCTTATCCCTCGGTACGTCGTCCAGACTACTACTCCTTCCCCTCCTGCTCCTGCTGATGATGATGGTGCGGTTCACTCTGCGCAGCGGGCCGATCCAGCAGCACCTGAGGGAGCCTCACCTGAGGGAGCACCAAATGATCAGCCCCCAGCTACTTAGTTTAGAACATCTTTTTTTTATTTGTTGTTGAAACATTTGTAAATATATATATATATATATATATGAGTTTGTATTTCAGAACTTAAATTCTTATTGTGTTTAATATAATTATATTTATATTATTAGATCGAGTCGTTGAATTTATGAATTAATTGCAACAATATTATTTATATTTCTAAATTTAAAAAAATAAAGCATATATATATATTTGTAGCGGTTTTATTACAAATATATATAGTTGTAGCGGTTCTAAAAGAAAAACCGCTACAACAATATATATATTTGTAGCGGTTCTACAATAGAAACTGCTACAAATATGTATATAGTTGTAGCGGTTTTACAATAAAAACCGCTACAAATACTCATCATTTGAATTTTGAATTTTGCCGCCTTTATGCACATTTGTAGCGGTTATGTTATGTATAACGCTACAAATTAAAAATTATTTTTAAATTTGCTGTACAACGGCTTTAATGTTAGTAGTGGTTGTATACATAAAACCGTTACAAATACTCAACGTGTATATTTTGAATTTCCCACCAATGTGTAACGGCTTGTAAATTAGTAGCGGTTTTATATATATAACCGCTACTAATATTTTATAACTGTAGCGGTTAGTGTAGCGGTTTGAGAACCGCTACAATATTATAAACGTTGGAATTTCAAAATATAAGGTTCTTGGCATTCGTCATTCTCTTCTCACTCATCTTCTTCTCTATACTTTCTTCTCTCATTAGTAGCTATGGATAAATCATGGATCAGGTTGCCGCGCAATTCTCCTGAATATTTGTACGGATTAAACAGTTTCTTGGATTTTGCATTCACTCATGCCAGCTGTAACGGCAAGATCGTCTGTCCGTGTCGAAAATGCAAGTTCAAGAAATGGCATGCACGAAATGTTGTGAAGGAACATTTGCTTGTGAAGCCTTTCCCTGAAGACTATACGTTCTGGGCAGTTCATGGTGAGAAGGTCGGCATTAGATATGACGATGCTCTTCCTCGAAGTTCTCAAGTAAGCGTTCAAGTAGATGAAGATGATCCTATGAATGATGATATGCGTGATGCGTTTGGATTTCAAGGCGACAACTTCAACGAAGAAGTACACGGTTCTGAGCCGGTTTTTATGAGGAATGAAGCAGCTCGGGATTTTTTCTGCTTGATGGATGAAGCAGATCGTCCTTTATATCAAGGTTGTCACAAATATTCTAAATTATCTTTCTTGATCAAATTGTATCATATCTAGTGCTTGTGTGGGATCACAGATAAGGGAATGTCGATGTTACTCAACTTATTACAAGATGCATTCCTCGACGCTGAGATTCCTACAATGTTCTACGACGCCAAGAAGATTATCAACAGGTTGGGATTGAATTATCAAAAGATTGATGCATGCCCAAATGATTGTATGCTGTATTGGGGAGACGATTCTAGCAGGGAGACTTGTAAGAGATGTCACACATCGATGTACAAGACAATTTGGAAGGGGGAAAAGTAGAAGAAGAAACCTGCAAAGATTCTCAGGTACTTCCCTTTGAAACCTCGTCTACAAAGATTATTTATGTTGTTTAAAACTGCGGAGCACATGAGGTGGCATGCCGTTGATAACAACGAAGACGGTAAATTAAGACATCCCCGGGATGCAGCTGCTTGGAAAACGTTTGACACGACTTTCCAAATTTTGTGACTGACCCCAGAAATGTTCGGCTTGCGTTGGTGACCGACGGTTTCAATCATTTCGGGAATCTTAGCGCAAGTTACAGTATTTGGCCGGTAGTCTTAGTTCCCTACAACTTACCCCTGGATGTGTATGAAACAAAGCTCTTTCATCATGTCTATGATCATTCCAGGCAAAAAGGCACCGGGCAATGACATCGATGTGTATCTCTAATCGCTTATTGCGGAATTTCTTGACCTGTGGAATGTCGGCTTGGAGACGTATGACGCTTAAGGCAAGACTTTGTTCAACTTGCGTGCAGCCTTGATGTGGACGATTAGTGACTTTCCTGGCCTTGGCACATTATCTGGTTGGAATGTGCATACTGGGTCGGCGTGTCCAGCTTGTAATTTTGACTCTGACGCAGTGTGCCTTCCCCATAGCCGAAAGTGGTGCTTTATGGGGCATCGGAGGTTTCTCGATGGAACGCATAAGTTCAGATTGCAACGAAATCTCTTCAATGGGAAACTAGAAAAAAGAGGAGCTCTTCAGACTTTGTCCAGTACAGATATCTTACAGCAGCTTGAGCATGTTGACTTCGAGTTTGGAAAAAGTGACGATTCAGCACAAACTCGCCAAAAGACGCGCAGGACTTCGGAGCCTCAGCAGTGGAAGAAGATAAGTATTTTATTCACTCTTCCATATTGGAGATCTAATTTACTTCGCCACAGTCTTGATGTAATGCATATTGAAAAGAATGTTTGTGACAATGTGCTGTATACGCTGCTTAACGAACCCGGCAAGACAAAAGATCACCTTCAAGCGAGGAAAGATTTATGCGACATGGGAGTTCGTGAAGACACTTGGCCAGATGAGCATGACAGATTTCAACCGGCAAAGTTTACCTTTACAAAACCGAACAAGGAAGTCTTCCTCGAGACGTTGAAGAAATTAAAAGTTCCTGATGGGTATTCAAGCAACATTTCTCGATGTGTTGACTTGCAGGCTCGAAAGGTTGCTAGCCTGAAGAGTTATGACTCACATGTTCTTATGCAGCAGTTACTCCATCTGGCTATAATGAATACACTTCATCCCGATGTTTCCATCGTTTTGGTGGAACTTTGTTCTTTCTTTCGGAAGTTGTGTTCTAAGGTTTTGATCGTTGAGGAGCACGATTAGCTGTAGTCCAAAATTATTCTTACGCTTTGTCATTTAGAGATGATTTTTCCTCCGTCCTTTTTTACTGTGATGGTTCACCTTACAGTCCACCTCGTTCATGAAACAAAGCTCGCTGGACCAGTACAATATCATTGGATGTATCCGATTGAGAGGTACTCATTTTAAATATGTGCTTTATTCTCCGTATTTAATGTTTGCTAGTCATCCTTTTTAGCATTTTATATCAATTTTCTCATCTGTACTTCATAGGTTCCTTGGGAAATTAAAATCTTACGTAAGGAATAAGGCGTGGCCAGAAGGTTCTATAGCTGAAGGCTATATAGGGGATGAGGTGCTATATTTTTGTTCAAGGTACTTTGATGATCTTGAGACGGCTTTCAACCGCCCACCTCGTGTTGACGATTATCTTGATCCTGCACCGACATCAGGAGAATTTATCCCTCGTGTTGGTAAACCTGTTGGAGCAACTGAGAACTTCAAACTAACGGCAACTGAGAAGTTCCAAGCACATAGACATGTCTTGATTAATTACACTCAAGTTGAACCTTTCATACAATAAGAATTGTACACTCACATGTTATTCGATCTATATCTTTAATAACATTTCTCATTTTTATTTCACTATCATCTTTCCATTATTAATTGTAGGGAATTCAGAAGTCATGTGAAGCGTCAACTCAGGATTCGTACACAGACATCCTCAGAAGTTGATAGGAGGGTCCACAGAGAATTCCCGAGCTGGTTTGCGTGCAGAATACTAAATGACCACAACCCACACTCACCAGATTTCAGAGCTCTCGCAATCGGCCTTCTTGATTATACAAAAAGGTTTACAGCATACAATGTCAATGGTTTTAATTTTTACACGGTTTCACGGGATCAAGGATTGCAAACTCAGAATTCGGGTGTTTATGGCACATTTGGGACAAGGAGTTATGCGAGCAGCAGTGACGCCAACATGCAGTTCGGAGCCGTCCCTTACTATGGCAAGCTTCTTGATGTGGTCGAACTTAATTATCAAGGCCGTTTCACCGTGACACTGTTCAAGTGTTTGTGGGAAAATACCACCACTTCTCGGGGACTGACAACTGATGACTTAGGGATCACATCAGTCAATTTCTCACGGCCGATTCATACTGGTATTTCTCAATATGATGAGCCATATATTCTAGCTTCAGAGGCACATCAGGTTTATTATGTCGAGGACGAGAGGCACAGGGATTGGCACATGATCGTTCATCTAAAGCCACAAGACCTTTACGACATGGGTGAAGGCGATAACATCGCCTATGAGAGTGAGCCATTTCAGCCAGCCGATTTTGAAAACTACTTCCCCGAAGGCGATGACAATTTACCTCTACTGCGGTGAGTTTTTTTAAGTCCACGTCATTTAAATTAATTTGTTTAAATTTAATAAAACACCCATAACAATAATTTTTCTACATAATTTCTGTAGGGATGGCGACATGAGTGATCAAATTCAAATTATACTTTTCTCTTTAAAAAAACTGGTAAAAAAATTTTTAAAATAAAATTTTTTTAAAAAATATTTGTGGCAGTTATTAAACCGCTACAAAAGTAACAATAACCGCTACTAAATAAAAACCGCTACAAAATCGACACATTAACCGCTACAAATAGTACGTGGATCCCTATAAATAGTAGTACCTACCCTGATTACTATTTCAGAATCACCAACAGTGAGCACAAGACTGAGCTCAGAGAAATTCAAGCGCATGTGTATGTCTCTTGTCTCTCTTTTCATTTTAGCATTATATTATAGTGTTTTATCTCTTGCTATACCTTGTTTTGCTGAAAGAAACAGGCAAAGATAATTGATTTTCAGATTGATATTGATCATCATATCTGTCAGAAACAAGAAATAATACTACCTCCGGTCCTAAATATAGGATAAAGTTTGTAGTATAATTTATACTACAAACTTTGTCCTATTTATACTACAAACTTTGTCCTATATTTAGGACCGAAGGGAGTATATAGGAACATAGATATTGTCTATATAGAAAAACCTTGGACTCCGAAAAGGAAGCTAGTAGCAAAGTACAAATTAAACACTTATCTTGCCTTTAATATAAGATATATTTAATGAATTGATCTTAGTCTTAAATATAAGACATAGTTTTTATATTTGTCACTCTTTTTCTAATTTATCCCTATTGATACTTTCTCAAAAATAATCAAGAAAGAGAGTGAATGAGGGAATATAATTAAGGAAGATGACTAGGGTGTTTTAGAAAATATATGTCATATTGACTAACCAAACTTACTTTCATATTCTAATCAAATTAGGTAAATATATCTTATATTAAGAACAGGAGGGGAGTAACATGAAATTAAAGAATAATATTGCTAGGCATTGCGGTAACTAATTACCAACAATATTGCTTTTCCGCAAGCCGATAAAATAGTTACAAACAAGTGCTTGGCAGAATTGTCTATGAAGATATAGCTTTCGAATTAAAGTTTGTTGAATTCTTATCAGGCAATCTATAATATTAGTATAATTATTTAAGTCAACCACAAAGTGTAATCCCAAAATATTGATTCAGATCAGATCTAGAAATAATAGCATACGTTACGGAATTTCAGGCGATAAGTCAATGATCAAGAACAGATACATGCACATGACGGAGGACATATTGAAAGAGAATTCTAACATATGTGAGTATATGGCTCCTTCTTTGGACGCAAGGCAAGACATAGTGGTTGTTGAAGTTCCCAAGCAAGGCAAAGAGGCAGCCACTAATGCCATAAAGGAGTGGGGCCAACCCAGGTCAAAGATCACTCAACTCATCTTCTGCACCACCAGTGGCGTCGAAATGCCCGGCGCCAAGTACCAGCTCACTAAGCTCCTAGGCCTCCGCCCCTCCATCAAGCGCTACATGATGTACCAGCAGGGCTACTTCGCCGGTGGCACCGTCCTCCGTCTGGCCAAGGAGCTCGCCGAAAACAACAAAGGAGACCGTGTCCTGGTGATCGTCTGCTCCGAGATCACCGCAGTCACCTTCCAAGGGCCCAGCGACTCCTACAGTGGAAATGGTAGGAGGCGACATGTGGCAATGCAAGGAAGAGACACTTGGCGCACTTTAAGAAGGGACACGTGGTGCATTGCGAGGAGGGTAGACACGTGGCAGTGATAGGAGGTGACATATAACAGCGTAACTGCGTAAGGAGGAGACACTTGGCGCACTTCAAGGAGGGACACATGGTGCACTGTGAGGAGGGTGGACATGTGGCAGTGCAAGAAGGAGACACGTGGTTGAGCCAACAATGAGGTGGCCTCTTACGGACGTGACATGTGGTATTTGAAAATTTAAAAAAATAAATAAATTTGCGACGGAATTGGTGCGAGGAGGGTAGACATATGGCAACGCGAGGAGGAGACACGTGGCTAAACCAATAATGATTTGTCACGTATCTATTACGACGTCGGTTTAGTTATAATGCGATGCCGTAATGCATTCATTTACGGCGTCATATCTCGAGCAACTGACGCTGTAATATATATTTTTCGCTACGGCTAATTCGCTACACCCTAAATGCTGTAGTGAAAATGTAATTTTAACTGATACCAAATTAACTTTTTGCACTAGTGTAATAGAAGGAGGGAGAGCTAGAGAGGAGAGGAGAGAGGATAAATTGGATAATATAATACACAAGGGTATCCAAGTCAATTCACTAATTTTGAAATCCGAATTTAGATTTGTGCACTAATTAAGGGATTTGATGAATTGGGAGCACTGATCTATGTGTTTTAAATTTAAGGGTATTTATAAAAAATTTAAAATAAGTGATGTGGTATAATTCAGATTATGTCTTATATTTCACTTAACTTAATAGTATAGAAATGCATTCATTTCCTCTGCATTGACTCGATTTATGATACTATCGGAGTGAAACAAGTAGATCTAAAGAAGAACAGGGGCTAGATTATTTATATATATTAGTAACAAGTAAATCCTTTGTATGTAAAGTAAAAATAAAGAGTCTCGAGATTTTTGGGGATAAAGGCCAACCGCAAGGTCTGAGATGACCCAGAAAGCACTATCAACTTTGTAGGCCTACTTGAGTATTGAGCATTTACTTAACTTATAAGAACATAAGTAAGAACATAAGAACAGAATTTAATGGGTAGTTGTAACTCCGGAAAAGAGATTTTGCTAAATTCTTTCGTAGGTAGAATCCTCATATTCATCTATATTATGCGTGTATAACATATAAATTTTTTAGATAGATACGTTTGAGTCGTGCTCGAGCCGAATGATGAAGGGTATTTATATAAAATTCCCCAAGTTCTTATATAATATGCATTATGCCAGAAAAACCATTGAAGTTGGATAGCTAGAACAGTTTAAGACTTTGCCCTTGTTGTGTCATTAAAGTTAGATAGAAAATCATGATAATTTTTGCCCGTTTGAACTAATTATCTTGACCATACTATATTGAAAGATCTCAACGTACACTTCATTTATCATAAAGTACTAAGCAGAAACATATTTAATTTCATTTTGGGATGATTTTTGTTGTTGCAAATCATCAAATCAAACATATATATGTATATAAAAGTAGATATATCTATTAAAACTAATTATTTTCTATAATTTTAATATCAAAAAATAATAAAGGTAAAAATTAAAGAGATAAAGAAAGAAATAGCTTAGGGTACTCATTGAACTAAGAAAATAAAGGGTAAAATTGTACTAAAAATTATTTTTGGGTGTTAAAGAACATGATCTAAATATTTTCTTTTACTATGTCCGGTTAGCTAATTACTAATTGTGCTCATTAAATGATTTTAATTTGGACTTAAAAAAGGAAAAGATCTAATATTCACTAGTACAAAATTTCCTTTTAGACCGCCATATTTAGATCGGTTATAGCGGATAAGGTCTAAAAAATTTGACCGGTGGCAATTTTGTAATTATATAGAACTTCTAAGACCGGTTCTCAAAAAAACCGGTCTTAAAAAAATTATTTAGACCAGTTATAAATAAAACCGATCTTAAAATATCAAAATATTTAAAAAATAAAAAATTTTAAACTTTTAAGACCGGTTATTTATAACAACCGGTCTTAAATATCAAACATTTCAAGACTTTTAAGACCGGTTTTTAAAATAACCGGTCTTAAAAGTCATACTTTTTAGACCGATTCTTAGAATAACCGATCTAAAAAGTACTTTTAAGACCGGTTATTACTTTTAAGACCGGTTATTAATAACCGGTCTTAAAAGTACTTTTTAGACCGGTTATTCTAAGAACCGGTTTAAAAAGTGATATTTTTTTTAAAAAATATGGATTTTTTTTTAAATATGAAAATTTTTAAAAAAAAATTCACATTTTTAAGACCGGTTTTATTTATAACCGGTCTAAAATATCGAGACTAAATTTTTGAATCTCCTCTTTGTTGCGCCTAATTTTCACTCTCTTAATCTGAAACCTCTCTTTTCGGTGCGATTACTCTGTGAGCTCGGTCATCTTCGCTCGATCGCATTCTCATGTTTGTTGTTGCGGTGCTCTCACCCTCGCACTAAATGAGTTTGTCGCCACCACAACCTCGCTTGCTCTGATCTCCTTCGCTGCGAATTTTCACTGTAGTTGCTTTTCTATCTCTGACTCTCACCCTCACTGTAGTTGCTTTGCTTGGTCACATAGACTTGTACCATGAATGTGATTTGCAGACTCAAGATTTTAGAAAAGGTTGAAGAAGAGAACATCAACCTTGCATTGTTGCAAAAGAAGCATCTTTTCGTCTTTTTAGTTTTAGTATACTGTAAGTGATGATAAGAAGGAGGAGGTTCCTGAAGTTAGTATTCTTCTTTCCCTCTTTATTTATTTATGATTTTACAATGTTGTTCTGCTTTGTGTTTCGTTTGATTAGCTATGCAAGGATTTTTTTTGTTATGGTCTATAAGTTGTTATATTTCATGTTTCTACTCTCTAGCAACCTCATTTATCTGTTGATGATTTAGTTGACAACTTGGTTGAGAAGACAGAAAACTTATCTGGTATCTAATTTAAACCAAAAGATATTTTTATTATTGTTGCCGATGTTATCATTTGAGGTATCTCTAACTGTGCATATGCATTGTTCATTCTCATTTTTGCAGTTTCGAATGGGGCTGAGACTCCATTTACTGGTTTAAAAAAGAAGAAGAAGATAGTAAGTCATTCAGCATTTATGTAGAAAAGTTGAGTGAATATGATAAAAAGATGATTCTTTCTTTTTTTTCTTTGATTTGTTCTGTTTCTCATTGCCCTTTGTTCAGAGTCTAAAGTGAAAAGGGTGATACAGATAGAGCGCTACAAAAAAAAGCCATATTTTTTTTTTAAATATCACTTTTTAGAACTGTTATTAGAATAATTGGTCTAAAAAGACTTTTAAGACCAGTCTTAAAAGTATTGAAAAAAAAATTTTATATCAGTTTTT